>OX402588.1:18750000-20000000 GCA_948098905.1 Tiliacea aurago
TCCGCATCGCTGTCATCCGGAAACGTGCCCAGAAGACTGGCAGCATTGCCACGTTGAATAGCAATGCTAATTCTTTGGCCGAAGAACGAGCCAGCCCTCTGGTCACTAGTTTGGTCTGGCGGTTTGGTCCGCGAGTTAATTTTAACGGATAAGACATGGACACAAACACAATCATTTCGTTAAAGCTTGAGTGCTTCTTTGTTCATTTTGAATGGTCAAACAGAAGGCGAGCCACCTAATGGGCATCACTGCCTTACAATAATTAAAAAAAAGAAGCAAGAAAGAAATAAATTTAAATATTTTAATTTGAGGTCGAAAACTAAAGGTGGTATAAGACGATAGCTGCTGAACCTCCTCGTATACCTTGGTTTAGTAATGATAAGTTAAGTAGGCGGCTATTGGTAATTTCTCTCAGATTGAGATCTGGACACATGCCTCTCAACAATTTTGGTAACCTCATGAAAAAATGCAACTCTCCAAACTGTGAGACATGTGGTAAGGTAGAAGACGTTGTACATTTGTTGACGGAATGTGTCCACTTTCAGACTGAAAGGGAAAAATTGATAATAGATCTACAATTAAATAAAAATAACATGGGATTGTTTCACGAGATTTTGTCTATGACTGTCTGACGCTGCCAAAAGTCTGTTTAGATTTGTAAGTCTTCGTTTTAAGTCTACCTAATGAGTTGAAGTTTAGTCTAAGAGGCTAATTATAGGAATTCCTGTATTGTAGCTGTAATAAGATACGATGGGACTGCCATGTATTTTTTACAAAAGTCCCCAAACTAAATAAAGAGAAAAAAAAAGAAAGAGGTTATGTTTATATGTGGTAAACATAACGCAAAGAAAGAACACAAACACGAAAGAAAAAGTTGGGGGAAAGTAAACGTCACATCCACGCAAAACGGCTATCGCTCAGCATAATCAACTTAAAGGCGTTCGTCGTGCGTGTACCGAACTGTCATTTACCCCTCGTCATGGAAGAAGACTTTTGGCCGCAGGACATGGGTGTTCCGCCGCTTCCGCGGAAAAATTCCACAGGACTGCACAAAGTCAAGTTAGTGCAAAGTGAAGTGCTACTAACATAGTCTTAAGCCTTTATATTAAAACAAGTTTTGTGTATATTAAAATATGTATGTTTAGGATAAGGTATTTTTCTATGGGCCTGTGTCACCTGAAATAAATGGTATTATTATTATTATTATTATTGTAATGTGGCGATTCTATGCCAGACAGAGCCCCAGCGCTGGTTTAAAGCAACAGCAATTTCTGCAATACCATTGCCGATGCGTTGCTATCCTAGAGAAAATGCGGAAATGCCTAGGTGTCTGTAGGGCCCATTGTCCATGAACTATGCAATTACGCATCGTGTACGGACCACTATTGAAATAATAGTGCTGAGACATTCTCAAAACGGAACTCAACACCGCTGATTAGTGACAGAAATATGAATCAATCAACTTTATTTGAATGATTGAATTTGAATGAATTTCTTAATATGAATTTCTTTTTTAGGGTTCCGTAGCCAAATGGCAAAAAACGGAACCCTTATGGCTTCGTCAAGTCTGTCTGTCTGTCCGTCACAGCCACTTTTTACCGAAACTATAAGAACTATACTGTTGAAACTTGGTAAGTAGATGTATTTTGTGAACCGCATTAAGGTTTTCACACAAAAATAGAAAATAAAACAATACATTTTGGGGGTTCCCCATACTTAGGACTGAAACTCAAATTTGCCTTTAGAAGTTACAGACTTCTAAAATAAGAGAATGATAAACTAAAAAAAAATATATGATGTACATTACCATGTAAATTTCCACCGAAAATTGGTTTGAACGAGATCTAGTAAGTAGTTTTTTGTAACTTAAGAAAACTGCTGTAATGATTTTTATTTTTATTTATTTATTTATTTACACTTACATTTGTTTTTACAGATACCCAATGCAAAAATGTAGTCATAATTTCCACACTCAGAGCCGTCACCCAAAAACCAATCAGAGACCACCCCCAACAAAACCTGCCGATTATAGTGGATGGTTAACTAAGTCCCAAGTAGCGACTCTGAGTACGGCACAAGTCTCCCAGAAGACAATATATTAAGTGTCACCCTCTGGAATTCCGCCAAAGAACAAGTTAATATATCCAACCGCAGAGAGACGCTGTTGAGTATCTGTATTGCCCGCCCCACCGGTGCAAACCTTAACAAGTTTGTACGGGCCACCGGGACTTTAAACAGCCTCTCTCTCGGCCCTTGCCGCAGCCTACTGTTTGGAACGAGCAATCCCAAAGATTCAAGTATTTGCGGATTATTCAACATACCACGAAAACCCATTAAAACATATTTAACCAATGCGAAATTGCGCCTTACCTCCAACTTATAGTAACCAACCATCCCTATTACTATGATGATCAAAGTTACAACGAACTACAAGAACTTTTATAGGTATTATGTTACTTTCTGCTACGGAACCCTTCATGGGTGAGTCTGACTCGCACATAGCCGCTTTTTTTGTGGAAGTGTCTGTTCACAAAAACTCTATTACTAGATACTAAGAGCAGTGGTGACGGCTGCGACTTACGAATTGTAGGTCGTTGGTTCGATCCCAGACAGGCGCTTTACTTTGTGTACTTACTCTCAAAACGATGGACAAGTCGGGGTCACCACTTTGCCGATAAGTGTATAGTTGGTGTAATTAATCAGAAGGTTCGGCCAACGAAATAAAAGTGCGTGTTCTCAGTTTAAGGTTTACTGGACGACTGATGTCGTATACAAAGGTTGTGAGAACTTAGAGTAAATCTTACAAGCTACGTCATACATTGACGAAGACTAAAGATTTAATATTATGCCTATGCGCTACAAAGGAAAACAAAATAAGAAACCAACAATTCGAAGACATATTGTGACATCTATCAACCCGCACTGAGCCTGCGTGGTGGCACACTCCCTCTCACTGAAAGGAGGCTTGTGTCCCAGCAGTGGGATCATTTTAGGCTGAATAAGGATACTAAAAATTATTACCAATCAGAGACACAAACGAAAGTGATGAATAAGTACGATGAACGATGAAAAGGCTAACAGGACCCTATTACTAATAATAGGGTTTCGTTAGCGCATTTTAGGCAAGGAACCCTGTAAAGGTACCATAACATCTCATAAATTCTCATCATATTTATTTACATCTTATTTATTCATTCATAAATATTTAACGCTTGCTTTGAGTAAATATGCGAATAAGTAAGTAATAAAAATAGGTTACTCTATCCTTCTAGAAGTATAACAAACGAGTTGCTGCTATGACAAGGTACCTAAATAAATATTGAACAATTAAAAGTCTCATTGGTCAAGTGGTCGCGAGCTCTATCACTGAGCATGAGGTCCTGGGTTCGATTACCAGGTAGGGCAAAGTGTTATTAGGTTTTCCATTAGGTTTTTTTCAGCAGCAGCCCAGAGTTTTGATTTGTGCCCGATTGATGGCAATAGGTTCGTCTCCTATTACATGAAAATTACACATAAATTACGAAATTTGGGTGTACTGTTAGGTATTATTATTATGATAGATGTTATGATATGCGTTAAAAGAAATAAATATTAGAAGAAGGAGTGTTGTAGCATTGTTAAAATACTCTGCTGTGCTAAAATGAGATATAGTCGGCTGTTTTCATGCTCATGAAAATGCCAGCCAGATAGATAAACAGATAAAAGGACAGGTAGTGTTTGAAAATGTCAGTCAGCGTAAATATAGCGTGGGATGTTCCATGGCTAAATGCATGGCGAACAAGTGGGTGTCGGACCACGTACAATGAAGAGTTCCGTCGGTAGTTGGGATGAATTTATACCAAAAACAAACTTAACATTGTAGTTGAAAAACATGTTCTTAAATACATTCCACCTGGTAAGTTAGCACGCACAATATTGAGAGATTTATTTTTTATTATTTATTATATTCCATGTTATTTTAAGACCTCTTATAGACTTCTTATAGGTTTTCCTGTAATCTAGAAGTATAGAACTATTTTCTGTATGTATTTTTTTTAATTTACGCTCAGCTGTTTCGGAGATAAGGGAGGAAATATAATAGATACCTTTAAATATTTTTATAATTAAAAACACCCCGTCGACACACGTACAGATTGTACGTGTGTCGATGGGGTCACTTTTAAAGTAATAATATATGTTACCTATTCAAAATACTTTACACGTCCGTATTCCGGTCACAGAAATTCATGTGTACCAAATTTCAACTTTATCGGTCCATTAGATTCGGAGCAAATTGGCTGTGACAGATGGATAGACAGACTGACACAAGAGTGATCCGATAAGGGATCCGTTTTTTCATTCGGATGTACCGAACCCCAAAAAGGTGGTAAAGATGGAATGGGTGGAGAAAGGGGAAAATCAGGTGTAGTTGTGCAATTATGGACAGCCTTATGTCCACCAGTAGACGATGGGTTGAATTAAATGATTGACTAAGGGGGATGCGCTATGGTAGCCCGCGAAATTAAAAACATCTTACGTTTTTTTGTAATTTGCAGGTCAGTAACAGGTTGTATGCTGATTTTAATATGATTTGCGGAGGTAAAACATAAATGGTTTTACAGAATTATTATCATTAGAATCAGTAATACAACTCTCTAAGTTCGTAGAATCTTATTAAATGACACATTGTCATTCAATAGGATTCTACGAAGAGAGTTAGTTGTATTGCTGATTCTAATAATGACAATAATTCTGTAAAACCATTTGTTTTACGTCCGCGAATCATATTTAGATCAATATAACCTGTATTACGATAAGAGTAACTTACTCTTACTGCAAAGCGCGTTAAAGAACTTCATTCCAAAACAAACTAAATCAAATAGACACGTGGAGTGCGATCCAGTTGCCTAAGAAATGGACCATCTAGCCGGTTCGTTATTACATTCAGAATGCTTTTGAAGCTTGCTCGAATACGGTGCAATATGGAGGCCGCTCTCTTTCTTCTAGTGATGGCATGAAAGCCACCTATTCGAGCCTCTAAATATGCCAGATGCACTACAGCATCTCGGCAGCCCCAACAAAATCTTAAAATCGTTATTATATTGTATTTGAAGGGCATTGAGTGTCCACTGAGTACAGCTGACCCACAGGGTGCTCGAATAATGGCGCGACAGGCAGCGCGATACTTTCTATGAAGTATTCATAGAAATTGTACTAGAGATTAACTACGATAATAAATTATAGGCCACCCCTCCAAAATTCAAAACATTGGAAAGTGTTTTGGAAAAGTATTTACAAAGCGCCACCAAGATTCACAACGCATGTGTGCGTAATGAGACGGCCGTCAACCAAAAACAAATCCACGGATTTGTTGCTCGACTAGTGGCGTCATTAATCGCTCATTATTATTAAAGTCCATTTCACGAAAGAAGTCCCGCGGAAATAAGTGGAACTAATTATTATTATACGCTAAGTTAGCAACATTCCTAAAATAACCCATGCCTGCAGCGCCACGTCTGCGGGACTTCTTTCGTGAAATGGACTTTAGTATGGCACTGCACTGACTGGCACTGACGTACTCTATGAAAACGACACGTCCGTTGTCTTGCGCAATCGGCTAGTTATGATTAGTTGACCAACAAATCTGGTAATAAGTGAGATATTACGAGTACTGATTGCAAAAAAACTATGAATACAACTACCTACAAACTCTTTTGTATAGATGTGACTACATACTGTACATTTTATTCACAAATTACAGTACATTGAAACAGTAATTTGGAGGGGCGAGCCTTGTTATCGTAGTTTATCTCTACTAGTGTCGCGTCGTGCTGTTGCTGCGCGCCTTTATGCGATTGGCAGTATGTCTATGTCTGCTTAACCACATTAACTAACACGTGTCTGAATACCAAATAAATAGGCTAATCCATTGAAAAGCTACCTGATTAAAAGCCTCGCCATTGTAGTAGTCAATAAATACGCGGTGATCTCGCTACGTATTTGCCAAACGCGGTTTCCCGTACTAATGGAACTAATTGTAACTCTCCCATTAGTGATTCATAGCAACATACATTTGGAACTATCGTTGGGTATAATGAATTACGACAAGTACTAACCAGGTAGGAGTAGGCAGAAGTTCAGGTTAAATGATTAATTTAAATTCACGTTTCACCGATTATGAAATTCAGCAGCCGTTTTAGGGTTCAGTAGTAAACAAGGAACCCTTATAGTTTCGCCATGTCCGTCTGTCTGTCTGTCTGTCCGTCCGTCCGTCTGTCCCCGGCTTAGCTCAGAGACGCTAAGTCCTAGAAAAGTGTAACTTGGCATGGGTGTACATATTAAACACGCTGAAAAAGTCGTAAAATAAAACCATAAAAAACATTTTTTTTTAGGGTACCTCCCTTGCACGTAAAACGGGAATGATATTTTTTTTCTCGTCTAATACATGGTGTGGGGTATCGTTGGATAGGCCGTTCAAAAATATTGTAGGTTTGTGAAAAACATTTTTCAGTTCTGAGATCCGTTTGCATAATATTAAGCTTTAAAGTGCAATTTTTTGTTAGAGTCAAGTGTTCGCCCCCCCCTGTCAGCTAAATGGTTAGTTTTGGATATGTGAAAAAATTCAAGCCAGTAGTATATATAACGAAATTAAAAGAAAAACTATCACAGCTAAGTAGGGTTTACAAGTTAACGAGTAATCGTCGACCAACTTAAATTTTCAGTTAAAGAATTGGCCGTAACGTATATAGATGTATAGGAGAGCAGGTTTTTCAACTACAATGTTAAGTTTGTTTTTGGGATGAATTCATCCTAACTACGGAACCTTGCATTGTGCGTGGTCCGACACGTACTTGGCCGGTTTTTTCTTTATAATAAATGCATTTAATATGTATTTGACAACGTTTTTTGGGCGGGCTGACATCTCTTTGAGGCGCACGTGGAACACAACGTGCCGTCGACCCGGGCCTGGTTCTTATCGGATGGTGAGCCTACGGTGGTCGGAAATCGGCTTGCGACTCCCGACGCCCGGGCCGTCTCCTGCGGCAACTAGGGGCGCAAGGGCGCGAACCTTGCCTCTCCCTCACGCGTTCCGCCTCCTCCTTCGCTAGCATTACTGCTTCACAGAAGGAGGTGATGGCCTCCCATGCACTCTCGCTCCGCGATCGCAGTATGGTGTTAAAATGCATAGAGAACGCTGCTGCCCATTCTCTAGTAAGTCCCTTAGTCACCTTTTACGACACCCACGGGAAGAAATAGGGGAGTGCTATTCCTTACGTCCGGTACCACATAGCCGCCGAGCTCAAAATCGCTAAAACCAGAGTAAGATGTAGTGAATTACTAAAGTGCTTTAAACACTTTACTGGAACTATTGTTACAAAATATATAGTTACAACAAAATAAGACACTTAAACGACGTGAAAGTTACACTCTAACAATAGTTAATTAAATCTCTTAATTAATGTAACATAGACACAATAGAATGTGCTTAAAGATTACGTTTCATAAGATTAAAGACGTTGTAATCTTAAACTCTGCTAGGTACAAATCCTTTCATTTGGTGTGAAGCTTTCAAACGTGTCTTAACGTATTAAGTTAAGAGAATGTTATGTAAATACGTAGCATAATTTGCATACATTTATTGCTCTATTTGGAAGGTTTCAAATTGACAGATTAATGTTTAAATCTGCTTAGTGATAATTATATTTCGTCTCTCAGTTTCGGCTGGGTTCGATTCTCAGGTCGGGCAAAGTGTAATTGGGTTTTTCTATCAGGAACTTCTCAGTAGCAGCCAGTTGTCTGGATTTGTGCCCAGTTGGCGGCAATAGGCTCGCCCACTGTTACTTGGAGTAAACATAACTGGCGAAATATGAGTCTGTCACTACTACGGGTACACCTTTGACTAACCCTAAGTATAATTAAAAATCTCATTAAATTTATAGAATGTGAACAAAAAGGGTGGGCTAAAAGAACTATCGACGCATTGGAACAGAAAGCGTTAGACTGGATGGTATATAGACAGACTAGTTTAACTTACAGCTGACAATACACGGTTTTCTTTCGCTGCAAATAGAATTGTGTTAAAAAGAGAAAGAAAGGTATTTTGCCCTGCACCGCACGCGTAAGTAATACAATTCTGAAAACAATCAACACTTAGATGTAAGATAGTGTCCAAAGTCTCTTTCTGAAATGACGTTCACTAGGTGGCAACACTGAGACGTCCTTCTGCGAAGCAGTAATGCTCGCGAAGGAGGTGGCAGAACACGTGAGGGAGAGGCAAGGTTCGCGCCCTCACGCCCCTAGTCTCCACAGGAGACGCCCCGGGCGTCGGGAGTCGCAAGCCGATTTCCAGCCACCGTCGGCGCAGGCCTGCGGACGGTGAGCGATGGATAGCTCACCGTCCGATAAGGACCAGGTCAGGGTCGACGGCGCGTTGTGTTCCACGCGCGCCTCAAAGAGATGTCAGCACGAATTGACGGTGTCCAAAGGGATATTTTAGCCCGGGCACACAGGCAAATTAAGGAACACGGGTGGGTTTTAGTTGGTTAAAGTCTGACACGGCGTCTTCCCGCTCCGCCCAGAGAGGGAGAAGTTATTTGAGAATTTCTCACCCAAAATAATAAAAATAAAGCTCCGGGCACCTGCCAGGGTTACGAGTTTGTCCGAAAGGGATATCGTGGCCCTAACACACAGGCAACTGAAGGAACATGGATGGGTTTTAGTCAGTAAAAGTCTGACACGGCGTCTTCCCGCTCCGCCCAGAGAGAGAGAAGTTATTTGACAATTTCCCACCCAAAAAGAAAGTTCGGGGCACCTGTGATATTTGTCGAAGCACCAATATTTTCTTTAGACGTGACCAAGAAGCATATAGATATAGCTGGCCCTGACATCAAGCAATGGACAAGTTTGTCGACATTTTATGTACATTGAATACGAGGCTTTTGGTTACTTTATGTGTATATTTTATGTATGTTATTTTATTGTTATGTGCGTTTTGTTTGTGCAGAATAACCTTTTTTTTATTTTTTAGATAAAAGTGGAGGCAACACTCTAAATACCTAAGTGAAGACGACTGAGGTCGGACTCTTTCTTTCTGAATACATACATAAGATAAAGACAACACATATCGCTGTCTCGTTCTTATGTATGTATTCAGAATGAGAGAGACGAACCAGTCTTCACTTAGGTATTTAGAGCGTTGCCTTCACTTTTATCTATACAAGCTTCTTGGTCGTGACTCAATGATGAACGAATGAATGAAACGTATGATGAACGTCATCATTATGTTTTATACAGGGTGTTTGGCAGAACGTTGAACATAAGAAAATGGTGGATAGGTGGGGGGTCATTTTTTTTTAATGTAAGTTGAAATTAAGATTTAAGTATTTTTACATCTTTCTGTAAGTTTGAGGACTCATAACTTTTTTTCTAGATCATCTGAATAAAGCAATCATTTTATAAGAATCTGCTGAAAGATTAAAAAAAAAACAATAATATTGCCTGTTTTACCAATTTTTAATAAAAGTTACACTTTAAAGTTAAGAAAGTGGTGAAACAAGACGAAACAAAAAAAATTAAAATAATATCCAGTGGGCCAGGGCCAACTAAATTAGTGCTGAGTAAGTAGCAGATGACCCCACCTGTCCACTATTTTCGTATGTTCAACGTTCTGCCAAACACCCTGTATTTGTTGTCGAAATGGAAGACCTCAAAGTGGCACCAATTGGTAGCGTGAATTTTCATGAAAACCCTCGCTAAACGCGGACCTCATCTTGTTTCTAAAAATATGATTGACGTGTTAAACTGTTTGGACAAACCTACTTACACAAATAAAATCACTTAGAGCGTTTACATCTTACGGCATTTCATACAAACTTTCAAGCCCTTGTTTTTCGAAATGACTATACTGATTTCAATGAAACTTCATACGCATAAGCAGGATACAAATGTCTAAAAAGTTAGGGACATTTTTATTAAAATCAGTTCAGTCATTTCGAAAAACAAGGGCTTGAAAGTTTGTATGAAATACCGTAAGGTGTAAACGCTCTTAAAGCGAAAGCATCAGGGTAGCTCGCGTAATTTAATTTTCTTAAGTTTTTTGCAATTTGCAGGGCTGTATCAGGTTGTATGTTAATCTAAATATGATTCGCAACCGTATTAAATATTTATTTCATCATCATCATTTCAGCCCAA
This sequence comes from Tiliacea aurago, assembly GCA_948098905.1. NCBI lineage: Eukaryota > Metazoa > Arthropoda > Insecta > Lepidoptera > Noctuidae > Tiliacea > Tiliacea aurago. The sequence continues at coordinate 18,760,171 of OX402588.1, forward strand.
AGACGTCCACTGCTGGACATAGGCCGGACATAAGCACCACCACTTCGACCGATTCTGAAAAATTCAAATCAATGTTGAGTTCAATTCGGTTTTGAAATATTATTTATATAATTATAATCATAAAAATCATCAATACAACTCTCTAAGTTCATATTACCCTATTGATGATGATGATGATGAAATCATGAAATTTGAGGCCAATTCTAACTTAGAGAGTTGTATTGCTGATTCGAATGATTATAATTCTGTAAAGCCATGTTTGTTACGGTCGCGAATCATTATTTTAATCAACATACAATCTGACACTGACCTGCAAATTGCAAAAAACGAAAGAAAATTTGAATTTCGAAAGAATTTTTTTAGATTTATCATTCGAGAATCAAAAGACTGAGTTTAGTTTCAAAACAACTGTTCTATTTTTAAACCATATTCACAAGGCGTGCAAAACAATTTTTCAATCAACGTACTGCTTTGTTATTGTCCAGACGCCATAAAGACTAGGATAGGCCGAATTGATTGATGGATACGTTCTCAATTCTAGTTATGAACGGACTACATAGTTCGTAGGACTAGGTGCGGTAAAACGTCAATCATTTTAGTGAAACCTAACGGCTAGCCAGTTAATGAGATCTATTTCTACGAACTATGTTGTTTAGGTACGTATGTAAGGTACCTAAGTAGTTTTGACGTGGTTTACCGAGCTACGTCAAGAAGTGTACAGACGCGTGTAATTTAATCTATCTTGTAATGTTACGCGAGTTCTCCTTGTGGACGCATTACGAGCATTACATGTAACGCTCGGGCTGGCGCTCGCGCTGATCCATCGGCTGTCGGTTTCTAGCGCGAACAGTGCTCGTTTATTTGCCGTCCACACTATCCGCGTTACCATTACATAACACAATTCACAAGTCTGTAAACGCCTTTATATGCGGATAATACGGTCAGATTTTGAGGATAGAGATTGAAAAGTTGTTAGACATAAATAATTGTAGGTAAACATCCTAAGCATTTGTAATTTTTTTCATAATCCCATACTTAAATATTTTAATAAAATGGAAATAGTATTGTTATACAAGGGTCGAAAGGAATTGGAGACTTTCAACCGTTTTAAACACTACTATTCATTTCGAATATAAGAAAAGCAAAAAAAAAAATGTTTTTCTAAAATATTTTATTTTTTTGTTTGCTCGTCACTTTATAAAATTATTGTATGTCTTTAAATAGGTATCTTTCCTTTGAAATTTCTGGCAAAATATTTTCGATTACTGTATTTGCCTCGTCTTTAACCGAATCTGGGGTCAACCTTTCGCTTGAACTATTTTTATTAATAAATCAAATATTAGTCTATAAAACCGAGATTTTGAATTTCGGTGCAGCTTACAGACTGAGTATCCCGCCAAATTATATAGTCTGTTTTTAATTTTAAACATGGAACACACCGTGTCAACGCCGCGAGCCGTCCCGCTTATAGGTATTTTTTTAAATCCACACTGGCTGTTTATATACACTCACAATAACGCAGCATTTTGTTTTATTTTAGTCGATATTTTTTTAAATTGTTTCATAGCCGACTACCTAACTAAATTTAGTTTTATTTTTTAAATTCCTTTTCACCCTAGAGCGGGAAGCAATTACTATGAGTCTTTTCCGCCCGAGGGTAGGGAGCAGCGTCTTCCACCCGCTACTCGGATCAAACAAACACTACTTTCTGAGTAAAAAAAAAGAAAAAAAAAATACAGTTATGTAATTTTTTTTTACCTAGAAAGTATGTAAAGAAAATTGACCGATAGTACTTAGCAATGGGAATTTGGAATTGTCTCCGGCAAATGACAAAGGGTCGAGGCTTTGGTCTCATTTCATGGGATCTAATTATTATTAGGGCTAAAACGTGGGTCATTTTCGTGGGTAGAATTTTAAACATTAGCCCTCAAATGTTCTTATTACAAAAATACATAAACACAAGTCTACCTTTGTTGTGCAAATAATTTAATTCCGTACGTACATCATAATTACGCCAGCCCGTGGTTTCCTACAGTAAATATTAGATTACACAGGTTTTCGCTCACATTTCGTTTACGAATCAAGGTAAAGTAAGGTCCCCATTTTAACGCTTGCTTCCCACGCCTTTTTACCAAATTACAACAAGATATGATGTTAAAATTACATTTCTTTTTATAATATTTATTACATGCGAATCTTGGAGTAAAAGTGTTTTATCTTAGAACGGGGTTATGGAAGCGAAAATATGACTCATATTTGTTTTATTATACTTTTTTGGACTCATTTTTAGGGTTTCGTACCTCAAAAAGAAAAAAACGGCACCCTTATATGATCACTTCTTTGTCCATCTGTTTCTGTGTCTGTTTGTCAGCCCAGAACGCATCCTGAGAAAACGAGAGGTGTCAAGTTGAAACTTATATCAATTAAGTAAGTCTACGGTCCCTTGGTGCTCTAAAAAAATCAAGCTTCTAAGTCAACGTAATAAAAAATTGCGGCCATTTATGCGAGATATGTTTATACTCGCAAATAAATCAAAACCTATAGGGTACTTCAGTCGTTGACCTAGAAACATGAAATTTGGCAAGAAGCAAGGTCCCATAGCACAAGTAAAGGTAAAAATTAATTTGTAGTGCACATAACCATTTTTTTTTTTTTGTGATTATAAACTTACATTTGCAGTTGGAAAATTGGCCGTGGCGTATATCGAGTATGGGAGAGAACATGTTTTCAACTACAATGTTAAGTTTGTTCTTGGGATACATTCATCCCAACTACGGAACCCTTCATTGTGCGTGGTCCGACACGCACTTGGCTGGTTTTTTCTTTATGATAAATATATTTAATATGTATTTGACAACGTTTTTTGACTGAAATAAACACGTTGACGATGAAAAGTATACATAAGTGTTATACCTTCTTTCTTCTATCTTAAACATGAACTTATCGACCAATACCGTGATAGAATTGAGGCGTGATTTTCTTTATTCAAAGTCAAATTATTTATTTACAATTGGGTACATAAAAGGGGTTATTGTACATTCGCCACAAAGTAAGTTCGCCACGGAAAAAAATATTATTAGTTTTATTTTCATGAAGTAAATTGGTCTTAGTAGGTACCTATATTAATTTTGATTATTGTAAATTCGTCAAATTGTGTATTTCCGTACCGAAAGCAGGAAAATCAAACACTAAGTAGAATAAAAACGTTATTTATTTATTTCAAACCAATAACTTTGCTTGCTACCAGTATTTTATGCAAAAATGATGTAGGTACGTACCTAAAATGAAGACTTGTGGTTGTGACGAATTTACACATATTTTTAATGCATGTGGCGAATACACTTTCAATGTATAGAGTGTACAAAAATGTGAAGAATTTACTTTGTGGCGAATGTACCCCATAAAAGGCACTTTTGAAAGTCAAAATTTACAAAGAAAATATAATTGATTCTAGTCGCATATCGTTTGGTTAACCATAGGAATCTCTGAAAACGATCAGGATCTGGTAGCACCTTTCTCACGGAAAACTTCAGGCAAGGCAAACATCAGCACGCTCTCAGAAATAACATATTTATGATTCACATGCCAGCAGAGCAGGTACTTGTTACTTAATTCAATATCTCTCAGGTCTAGTATTTGGAACTCAAGTATTCATGGCGATCTCTAACTTCACACTTAATATCTAAATATGTTTGAATTGCTTATTTTATATGAGGGGTTGTTTTAATTGCACATCAAATAAATAATCACCTATCAATTTATTTCCATTACATATATACTTTGTTACATGATAAATTATACTGAATGCACAGCAAATTAAGAGCATTTACGACGTACGGCATTTCATACAAACTTTCAAGCCCTTGTTTTCCGAATTGACTTAACCGATTTTAATGAAACTTCATACGCATAAGCAGGATACAAAGGTCTAAAAAGTTAGCTAAAAACAATTTTTAAATGTCTTATTGAAAAACAGATAACTGGAAATTTCTGTTTCTATGGAAAATTTAAAATCGGTCTAATTTGGCTGTAACACTATTTTTAGAAAATGTTCTTAACTAACTTTTTAGACCTTTAAACAAGGGCTTGAAAGTTTGTATCAAATGCCGTAAGGTGTAAACGCTCTTAACCAGAGCGTACATACATACTTTGCCAAAATGCATCATTTGGATTAGGTTAGATTAGAACAGTGACCATTAACGACCAGATCCCCCTCTATTGTTGGTAAATTTAGTAACCAAAACAAAAACTCTTCATCAATATCCAATTTAACTAAATGACTATACGACATTCAGCCATCTGGTTAAACGTTGCGCTCAATGACTTGGCTAGTTGTCTTGTTAGTAGTTGTTTAAGATAAATAGCGGTGCGCCACAAATATAACTTGTTGCTGATTTAGTTATATTTTGAGCAGGGACCGTACTCGTACAACCCCGGTTAAGGGTTAAGCCTTTCGAAGGGGTAACCCATTCAATGGGTTACCTTTATCATGACGTAACCCATTGAAAGGGTTTTATACTAGAAACCCAGTGAAAGGGTTACATTATAACCCATTGACCCAGTGAAAGGGTTACATGATAACCCATTGACCCAGTGAAAGGGTTACATGATAACTCATTCAATGGGTTCTTTACCTACTTGAAACCCAGTAACATGAATAAATCATAATATTATGTTATTTCGATTCCCGCCCAGCACGCGTAGCATGACCAATTCTATCTTTATTCTACCCAGGGACCATTTTGGTTACCATTTTAGAAAAACCCATACGGTGTGGGTAGTTTTGAATAGCTTAAACTAAGCTGTTCAAAAGGGTTACCCACCTCATGGGTTTTTATCGAAAACCCTTTCAACGGGTTACCAAAATTTAATTTAAGCCGTTCGTAAGGGTTACCCATATTCTATGGGTTTTTGTTTAACCGCTTAGAAAAACCCTATCGAAAACCCTTTCAATGGGTAACCAAAATGGTCCCTGATATTGAGATGAGTATTTTGCTGTGCAATCAGTAATTTTGATTGGAATTCGGATTCTTTTTGGATACAAAAAGATTTTTTTTTTATTTCCGTTTAATTTAAATACTACCCTTTCATAAATATCCTTTGGTCTGATATTTTGAATGAGTCGTAACTGAAATCAGAAAAGCTGATGTAGGAATGTTAGTAAGAAAATATGCGTCAATGCTGACCAAGGTATCCCTGGTATCTGAGATTTCTGAAAAGAATCATTTCAATGTAGATAGAGGCTACCGATGGAGGCGATAAGCAACGCATTCCAAATGAAGCCGTTCGTATGCCTTCAGATGCGTTCGGGTCCATTTCGGCATCCCAGGATGAAACGTACGCAGAAAATGTAGGCGAAAGTGTGAATGCTTACACAAGACTTTGAGAGGAATACGTTTTCGATTCTAAAGGGTCCTTTTATCTTGTAGTACCGTTGGACGGTTGGTTGTGTCAACTTGTTTAGAAGGATTTTCGTGTTTGCATTCAAATGAATTCGATTATGGTGTCACGAGTTTACTGATGTGTTGATCTGAAGAAGTTTATTTAGTTTTTAATCGATTTTTTGTGCCACTTTTGCCAACATTCAAACGTTTTGTTTAGATTGTTACTACATATCTTCTATATAAATAAAAATTAATGTTTTTGTTGTTTGTCCTCTATGGACTCCGACAGGGTTGGACCGATTTTGATGAACCTTCTTGAGTTTTTCTGCATACGCCCGCAAAGGTTTAGAGGTAGGGTAGGGTAGGGGAATGGTACGGGAAGGACACCACGCGAAACAAGTCGCAACGAGCAAATTGTTACTAATATTTTTGGTTCATTAAAATACCATAAAGTAATAACACTAAAATAACACTTAATTCACAATGAATTCCCACAACTTTGAAGGCCATTTCGAATTTTGCATACCTATTTGTTTCTCTTGGCTTGTTCTAGGTCTCGTTAAGAAATTATTATTTGAAATTCCAACCCTGAGGGGATCAAACGGGGTTGTAGTTCGAATATTATTAAGCCTTACACTTTAATTAGCAATTACTGAACCTAGTAACTACAAATATACCTACTGTCTGTTCATTAGTTACTAGGCCATCCGTTTTAGCTTCTGTATTTAAGTTTTTTTCTTCAAATACACATACATACATAAACTCACGCCTTCTTCCCATGGGGGTAGGCAGAAACTATAGAACGCCACCTGTTACGCTCCTTACATACTCCTTTTGCTTCGCCTACGTTCATACATCTGGTCGTACACGCACACCGGTTGCGAGTACTACGCACCTGACCTTTCTGAAGAACATCACCAATTTGTTCACTATTATGTCCGTCTAGGGCGTCCCCTCCCGGGGTTTCCACTCACCTCTGCTTTATAAATACCTTTTGTTAGTCGCCTTTTACTCATCCTCTCAACATGACCAAACCATCTAAGCATACTCTTTTCAATTTTGTTATTTTTCAGTAATACTTGTGTTATTATCAGAGATCAGAATAGGTAGAGATTTACCTACATTTCGAGGAAGGAAGTAACATAGAGTGTGGATAATACCTTTTCTAACATCCCGGAATAATTATAATGACGTTTAAATCCCGGGATTTATTTATTGGACTTTTTTATAAAGTTACAAATTATTGATTTGAAAAATCATATCATATTTAGTTGTGTGACAAAAGATATTTTGAAACAATAGAAACCGCCACCGCTACCTATTCCTGGGCACGAGTAACCAAATACGTGATGACAAAATATTTACGTAGATATGTATTCGAAGCACAAGTTTTAATAAACCAGCAAATTTTATTTTATTTTACCTAAATAAAACAAAACACTGAATTTGACACAATTTTAGAACGTAACCCTAAAAAAATTTATATATACTCTTCAAATCAATCATTTGTAACTATAAATAAATTCCAATAAATAATTCGGGGTTTTTAAATCCCGGAATTTTAACACCATTATTACCCGGGGTTTTAGAGGAGGTATTATCCACTCTATGTTACTTCCTTCCTTGAAGTTTAGGTAAATAAGCTCTACCTATTCCTATCTCTGGTTATTATATACAGAGTGTTTTTATTAACTAGCAAAACTTCAAAGACGTGATGGGTATTGCCAACTAATAATAGCTTAAAAATCAAAATCATAAGCAACAACAAAAAAAAACATTATTTCATGTATTACGCGCGGCAGAAGGGCATTAGGTTCCGCCATAATTTGTTTCTATACAGGGTCAAATTAAATTCGCTAGCAAAACTCCACAGCAGTGATGGGTATCGATATCTAAACACGATAAAATAAAAAGATTTGATGATTTGTTACTTAAGTATGAGTTAAGAAAATCCGTTTTTTATGTTTTGTCCTTTTAGGTATCGATACCCACGTCTATGAAGTTTAGAGAAAAAAACTGATTTATTAAACACTACTTTACATAACGTTGATGACCCAAAAAAAACTCACATTTTTAATTGTATCATGTTTAGATATCGATACCCATCACGTCTGCGGAGTTTCGCTAGCTAATTTAATTTGACCCTGTATATACCCGAAATAGCACTGTGAAGTTACACCAACAAATTTATTTTAATTCTGTACCTATTTATAAGAAACCAACATCTTGATCCTATTCAAACCCAGTATTTTATATTTCAGACGTCAACGGCGCTTATCCTTCTCCTTCACTTATCTCTTCACACAGTCGACGAAGGGCACGCTATAAATCCAAGTAAGTATAAAAGTACTCTCACTTTGTTAGCTTATTATCATTTTGTTTACTGCGACCGTAATTTGCAACTTTTGTGGCATAATAAAGGGGATTTTCGCTTCTTTGAATGTCATAAACCTTAATCTTGGGGCCTTCAAAATGTCTGTCCATTGGTACAGGATTAAGTTTTTTCTTTGATATCGTTATAAGTTCAGCTGCCTGAGGTCCTAGGTTCAATACCCGGGTCGGGCCAAAGTGGGTTTTCCATCTGAAATTTCCCTGTAGCAGCCTGGACTCTGGATTTGTGCCCGGTTGATGGCAGTAGGCTCTCGCCGCCTATTACATGGGACTTACACATAACTGGCAAAATGTGGGTGTACTACAGGTGCACCTCTGCCTAACCCTTCGGGGATTACAGGCGTGATGCTATATGTTATATTAGTTTGGAATAAACCGAGCAAACCTGATGATGTAATTAAATTAGACAATAACCGTCTTATTACAAAACAAGATTTATATTTTGACATGGCTATGGAGCCAGCTTTTGTAATAAGAACGTAACAGTGATTGAAAACTTAGTTCGGTACTAAGTTGTCAGTTTTGTGTTTAGCAACTTTACCATAGTCGGAGTAAAGTTAGAAATTCAATAATGGCTCCATGTTTTAAAGCTGGGTCTGAAGTTAAACCATGTTTTGTAATAAGGGGGCTCCGTCTTATTACAAAACAAGATTTATATTTTGACATGGCTTAAACCATGGAGCCAGCTTTTGTAATAAGAAGGTAACAGTGATTGAAATACCGTTCTTTATACAAAACTGAAAACTTAGTTCGGTACGAAGTTGTCAGTTTTGTGTTTAGCAACTTTCCCATAGTCGGAATAAAGTTCGAAATTCAATAATGGTCTGTAGATAAACCATGTTTTGTAATAAGGGGGTAAAGGTCAAAAGGTCGTACTTTAGGTCAAACACTGACTCAACTAAACTATTAACTAACTTTGATTATTTTTCTTTTCGAAAGAAATTGTCGAGAAAGACTCCAAAATATCCCTTTATATGTGTCACCAAAATATGTTATAAATAAAAACCCAAAAGTAGGTATTTAGGTTGAATTATGTCAGTTACGGTTTGAATTGCTCAATTTACCATCAAAAATATAATCTTTTCTTATTTCAGTACCTATCTACAGCACTAATATTATTTCAGCTTGAGGCATTCAATATCGCTTTAAAAGATCCCAAATACAATTTGATTAAAATAACGTCGAGTTCACTATATTTTTTCGCCGATCAATGTTGGCTTTTTAAATTAATATTCTATTGAAAGTATCAGTTACTTTCGTTTTTATAAACATTGGATAGCGCCTTATTACTAAGTGATTAATATTCAGCGAAAAGCAGCTGATATATTTTTGCTCGTAAGCACTATCGAGCAAATTGTTATTTTGTCGTTTTAAAACTTGCCTGAATGCGGCACCCTGCCAACTAACAAAGTTGTGTTGATTGACTTATGGCAAATATCAATCTCGTAAGCCAACTGCCACAGCATTGAGGGTCATCTTCAGTGCAATGGGTTCAAGTTGGTTTCCAACACGTTTGCTTTTGGCAGAGCATCAATTGAGGTGATATCAAATAAACCAGCTTTCTTAAATGAAATTCAAGTTCGGCAATGAACTGCAATGTGCTCAAATTCTAGTTTGTCGTGGCTAAATTCTGCCACACAATTTTGTATCCCGAAAAAGTATTTATTTGTAGGTTTATACGCGTCCCAGCAGATCGAGAGCGGTAACGAACCGGATTTACGTGTATCGATTTTCTATTGAGCTGCTCTTGCTTCAGACTTTTCCCCTGGTGAAATCAATTTCATAGCAAATCAAGCAATACAAGAGCAAGAAGACAATTCTGAAATTGATAGAAATCAACATTTTGATGCTATACAAATACCAGCAAATCTTATAGATGTCATATGAGTGATTTAAGTTAACATCAAAGAAAATAATCCTAGTGAAACATCAAACAATCATTATTTCAAATTGCTCCTTCAATAAATTTTGTGATGTCAAACAAGATTTTACGATCCAATTTTGTCTGGATTATTCTCTCATCAATGTGAACTCTTTTATTGCTGACATAAAAGTCTCGTAGGAATATTTCAATACGATGTATCGCTAATAAGACAGGAACTAGAGAACTCAGATTCATTGTCAATTAACAAAGAAATTATTATTTATTGATAAGATTCATTCTCGTGGTTTACTATTGAGTGATAGTGTATATATTTTGATTAAATAATAAGGCAAAGATCCATTTCAACAAAACTCTAAAAATAATAGCTATGCAAGTTATGCTCTAATTCGGCCTCCAAAGCAACATTTTGATGTATTTCCGCTTTGTTCCTGCACTATACAAACGCAATGAAGTTAAAATGCAAATCCAATAAACACACACAAATTGCTGGATCCAATACAATTTTACGGGATAATGCAATAAAAGATTTAGTAGCAGTCAACAATGTACAAAATGTATATTATTATGAAGAATTTATTAACGTTAATTTGAATGTTTTCAGTCCATTAACATTGTTTGCATTTTTATCTGGACCTAATGAATGAACATGACTATCAGAAAATATTTAGATCTACGAATTTGATTCAGTTTCACCACATGGAAGCAGAAGCATCAAAGTAATATAATACAGCAAAACTTGGCTTGCTTCAAATTGCAGAACTTATACTTCTTGTAAACCAAGTACTAGTCCCAACATGGACAAGAACAACCCAACGTTTAAGGCGGCGGCAGACGCGACCCTACGTCAGACAGTACTTACATTAGATTGTCATCAGTGACAATGTAATGAACTGTCTGACTTATGCCCGTGCCCGCCAACGCACTGTGAAAAATGGTAGAACAACGGCTTATCAAAAATGGTTTTTACCAATGTCGCTACTGCCATACTTTTAAAATTTGATTTAATAGTTTAAGGATCAAACTAAGTTCTAATGTAAAAATTTTGCATGTTACGTATAAAATATTTTTTTTACAATGCCCCAATCTTTATAGTTTTGGCGGCCGTCTATGTCATTCCTGTTCACTTCATCACTTTCAAAGTGATTTTAATGTTATAGTTTGTAGGAATAGATATAAATTATTATATATTTCTGAAAGGCTCCTCGTCTGTGAATTTTAGAACAACTATTAAATTCATAAATATTACGTTAACGTTTACGTTAAAATAATTACAAAGTCAAATAGGGAGAAAAAAATTTTTTTTTTCAATTTCATCGAGATTTTGACAGTTACCCACGTTTACCCCTGCTTTACATTTAATAATAATAATATAATCTTTATTTATCCAAAAACATACACCGCCTTATTACAAAACAAGATTTATATTTTGACATGGCTTAAACCATGGAGCCAGTTTTTGTAATAAGAACGTAACAGTGATTGAAATACCGTTCTTTATACAAAACTGAAAACTTAGTTCGGTACTAAGTTGTCAGTTTTGTGTTTAGGAACTTTACCATAGTCGGAATAAAGTTCGATATTCAATGATAGCTCTATGTTTTAAACCTGGGTCTGAAGATAAACCTTGTTTTGTAATAAGGGGGCTTGAGTTTGAAATACAGTTTAGTACAGTTTAGTTTAGTATTTAATGTTAATTTGTAGCCTAGCTATTCATCAAAAAACATCTAATAAAAATCTGCTGCGGATAGGTATTTGCGATTTTCGAATGAATTTGTAAAAATGTGCTAAAAGTCAGAAAACGAAAAACGATTTCAAATGTAGACTATTTATATCAATTGAGTTTGCGGAATGTTTTGTAATGAACTATTAACAATTCATTCATATTACGGCGATTACCATGTTTGCACTCATGTTGCGTGTGAATTTAATCAACAAGATGCACACTACCCTAATTTGTCAAATAGTAAATAAAGAGTTATTACATTAATTTCTATATAACAAAATAGTGTTAAATAAACAGACGTTTAATTGTAACGAATACAATATATTAACGTGATTTGTTCACTTTTATAAATGTCTACTTTCAAGTGTTCTTAACGTGAAATAATAATTTCCTTTATCGAAGGAGGAAACACATTTGAGGCATTATCAACAGTTTTGAAAGAAAATTATAATCATGTATCTGAAGGTGAAGATAACATATGTTTCATTCTCGGTGATTTTCAAAGACATTATTATTCCCACTTTTGATAAACGATGGACGGAAGCTTCATTGTAAAAAGCAATTTTTTTAATGAAATTACAGGAGTGGATATAAATTAAACGACTTTACATAATTCAACAAGGTCTTTCGTCAGGTGTTATGATAAATGCTCAAACATTTGGCTGTTATGCTATGGAAACTGCCAGGATCTATGTGAGTAATTATGAATGGTACTACATGCCATCTTCAGTTCACAAATTTTTGATTTACGGAGAAAGTGTCATAAAGCATTTTGCAGTGCTTCCTATTCAACAACTCAACTTTCGAAAGATGCACAAGAATCCGGTAATATAGATTATGAAAAAAATCGTCTTCATCAAGCCAGAAAATGCTCTCGATCATGCTCAAATGAGGATGTATTTCATACCCTTCTATAAACTTCAGATCCGTACATAACCAGCATTAGAAAAACCGTATACTTAGTTAAAACGTGTAGGAATTTGATGAAGACACCTTAGATCTTTTGAACGTGAACGAATTCATTTCAGATCCTGAATAAAGTATAACAGAGCATATCATCATGATCATTTCAGCCGAAAGACGTCCAGTGCTGGACTTAGGCCGCCCCCAAAAGGGGGGGTTTGCCATAATTGCCACGCTTGGCAGGCGGGTTTGCGATCGCAGTATGGTGTTAAAATGCTTAGAGAACGCTGCTGCCCATTCTCTACTAAGTCCCTTAGTCGCCTTTTACGACACCCACGGGATGAAATGGGGTGATGCTATTCGTTACATCCGGCATCACACGGATAATAGAAAGAGCATATAGTAAACATTAATCTATATCCAATTTTTCAACAGAATATTTGTATTTTATTTATTTTATTACTTTATATTTTATGTTTTTATTATTATATTGATTTGTATTTTGGGATTAAGTATTTATGATATTTGGTTTTTGTAGATATTATTTATAACATATATTATATTGATAGTTTAAAAATGAATAATCGTCATTTCTGATACTTTTGAATTTGATTTATTTTTTTGATGAATTGTATTAAATGAAATCATAATATTATTATCAAAGTACTCATCTCATTTGAAGTCATATATGTATACTGCTCTACATTTGAGCAAAATTTCACAACATAATGTTTAGAAATAAAAATGTTATCGATTTTTGATCCGAAGCAGACCTCGATTTTCCATAGTGCAACGCTTCGGTCTGAATTGCGCATAAAGCTACTACGACAGACCTTCATTATTTAAATCAAATCGTCAATCCATTTTGCACTAATAGTATACCAACCAGCGATAAAGATACAGGATACCAAAAAGTCCTGTTATAAATTCCACTCATGTGAGGACTTTAACCGCAACACGTTAATTCCAGCTGTAGCCGTAGGGGTGTCACTGTAGTCATATCACTCGTAGTTAAAGGAAAACACTCGTAAAAGCTTTATGTTAATAGCTCTTGCCCGCGGCAACGGGTGTATGTAAGCGCGACACAATATCAACGTGTTCGTACTAAAATGATTACGTGCGCATGGCTCCATTGATTTCGGTAGATTACTCTCGCGTTTGATTATTGAAATATAATTGGATTTCGTTGTGATAATTGGTAATGCAAATGGGTTTGTCAACAGATTACTTAATGTATAATGTGTGCTTAAAAATCGACAACAATCATTCATATACTGTGGTAATAAATAGCTTGTCATCTAAAACACTCTTCCGTTTTATAGTAAGCAATAAACAAACGCTTTGCTAAAAGTGCCCTGAGAAAAAATATAGATAAAAAATCTCAAGCACCGGGTCATCCCGATATAATATTCAGAATTATCATTTGCCCCAGACTATTATGCTAGGTAGGGCGTCAGAAAACAGCGAGATGTTTTCCTCTAAAATTATACCGCAAATAAATTCGGTAGAACGGCAGTTTATCTTCAATTTTACTCAAAATAACGTCTTGAATATCTCATTTGACACCGTGAAAGATTACGGTGAACTCGTAAGTCGGCGCCAAAGAATTTTTACATAAAATATTCATCATTGCTAAAGCCCCGAATCGCGTGCTATATTCGTCACCTCTTTTTTTGATGGTTTATTTGTTCCCTCTGTTTCATTAAGCATTGTCGTTATAGCTTTTATTATATCGTTGAAAGGTAATTATGCTGTGCAATGAGGGCTTTTGTGTTTTTTGTTATTTTATTTCGAGGTGGCGAATGTCACATGTTTAGGACAATGGGTTATATTTTTTGGGTTATGTGTTTTGTTGGTCCCCATTGTGTGTGATGTTGCATAAATAAACTGGGTTAATGTTTTAATACGCCATTTACTGTTTAAATTCACAATCATAATATTATAATGATTTCATCTTTAAAAGATTCTACACATATTATTCTCAAGCAAAATTTGGGGTGAATTTGAAGCTTTATTATAATGAATATCTTCTATACCCTGACTTTGATGGGCAAAGTTATTGGAATGATCAAAAAAATAGATTACCTCGTAAAGCCGCCCAGACGGCAAATAAGTTCCTATTTGAGGGAAATAAGGTCATTGAACATATTCTTATCTTCGATACAACATAAATTTCACAAAGCCTTTTATAAAATAGAAAGGCGGGAAAAACATGTTGATGGTTAGAAAATAATATTACGTATTCTTGTTGGTTATCAATTCAAAAATACAAGCAGTTTAATCATCATAAAATAATGAGGTAAGTCAGTTCTACAGTGACTTAAGTAATAAGTCGTTGACGAAACAAACAAATGAATCGAGCAAATTTGTTTCTATAGGTTTCATTGTAGTAAAGAAAAATATGACTAACGTTAATTTTACTGTCTGTAATCCAAATACTCGAACTTTAATCCAAAAGACAGCAAATAATAGGGAATTTGATATTTTTGATTATCTGTATGTTTTTAAGAGATTATTTCATTTGCTAGGTTGCACGTGTATTCGCTACACGTCGACGTACGGCAAGGAGCGCGGCACGTTCAGCAGCCCCGACTACCCGCGCCCTTACCCGCCGCGGATCGACTGCCTCCTGTATACCTTCGTTGCGGCGCCCCACGAGATCGTCGAGCTCGTCTTCACTGACTTTGACATCTTTAAAGGACATCTCGAGTAAGTTTAGAATCTTATTTGTTTGACTAAATACAGGCTGGATAAAAGTGAGCGGATGGAATAGAAAATTCAATATAATGATGTTATTAATCTCAACACCAGCATAATGTTTGGTTTTCACGGAAGTGTTGTAAACATGTTTCTACTCTAAAACTTTTATGACTTATCCAATTAGTCTTCGAAATTCATCAATACCATCAATTCATTGCAGAATTGTAATTGTATTGCATTTGACAACAATGATATGTTATTAATAGATTGCTTCGATTGAGAAACAATGTGAACAAAAAAAAAACTCCGTGAATAAAGTGTTTTCAGTTTTTGATATGATACTGTAAAATAAATGCCGCTATAGATACAAAGAACATAACTTAATATATTTATGGGGCAGTTACGGTTTTGTTTCCATCCATCCAATAAAAAATACAAATTCATATCAACGAATCAGTTGTTGAAATTGCTAGACCGTTACGGTCTCACATTTCCATCGGCCGAATGTTACAACTTCAACTATTATTTTGCACACAATATTTCGCTTCAATTTGCGAATAAATGAACGTTGAATTTTAAATTTCCCATTTCGCGGTAATCTAAAGCCCGTATTAAGGGTGGCTACTGAAACCAATTTGTGGGTAGACTTAGGAGAGACCAGTATATATTGGAATCTAGATCTGTAGTATCGCCATGATATTTGAGTTTTCTTTATTTGGTCAGTGTACTCAGTAACTGAACTTTTGATGACTTCTAGTAACTATAAAAAAACATATCCCTAGTTTAATATCATCTACATACGTCCAAAGAATTCATTAGCTCATCTGACTCTTTAACGTTATATGTCACGAAACTAATTTACTCTACACATGTTTAACATTCTCAGATCATCACGAAAATGGCCTAGCTCATTAACTTAATGAAAAGGGCGCAAACGTGGAACATTTCTGCCTTTAAAGTTAAACTTGACAATGCCTACGAGTCCTAAGAAATGAACGTAAGGTCGCATTTACATTTTCGTCACATTTGTAGCAATAAAGTTGCCGATGTAAACGTTTGAAGACAGCAGTTTGGGAGCGCAATAATGCTCATTTAAGTGTAAGGAATCCCTGAATACGCGACTTTCAAATTATACGACCGGGTTTATTATTGTTCGTGTTTTTACGTCGCTGTCTGTTGAGATAAACATTCAAAAGAAATGCTTCGCGTATCGGTTAATATGTTGGGTAAAAAGTTGTTGAGGTTATTTTAAGAAAGAACAAGGTGTAATGATGTTACTAAAAATGTTTACGAGAATGAAGCTACGTTAACCTTTCCAAGTCAGTAAAGTTTTTCAAACATCTCTTTATTCATCATGAAGTCAGGTATATATTTTTCTTTCAACTACGTAGTAGGTAAATGTTATCATATTTACTACAAAACCGATCACAAAGAACGTAATTTTTGCTTAGAACCAAAACAGTGCAAAAATGTTGTATGAAATAGTTATTGTTGCACTGTTTTTCATGAATGCACTGTGTTTTAATTTTTTATTTATATATAAATTTACCACAGAGGTATAATGTTTCCCATTAAGTTTAAAAAAATATATGCATTAGATCAAAAAGATACAGGCTGAAAATAAAAATCAGCTGATTAAAACCGACCTGGTGAAAAACTTTGTTTTCATTACCTTGAGTTTTTATTTTGAGTAGGTATATTTTTTTTTGTAGGTTCTGTTTGGTGCCGGACGTAAAGAATAGCACCATCCCATTTCTTCCCGTGGGTGTCGTAAAAGGCGACTATGGGACTTATTAGAGAATGGGCAGCAGCGTTCTCTATGCATTTTTAAAACCATACTGCGATCGCCAACCCGCTTGCCAAGCGTGGCGATTATCGGAAATTGGCCCTTTTTGGGGCAGGCTTATGTCCAGCAGTGGACGTCTTTCAGCTGAAATGATGATGATGAGGTATATTTTATCACGGTAGGTAGATTGGTAGAAAAGTAGATTACGCACCTTGTTAAAGCAAGTTTGTCCGAAAGGGATATCGTGGCCCTGGCACACAGGCAAATGAAGGAACACGGGTGGGTTTTAGTCAGTAAAAGTCTGACACACCCTCGTGCTCCGCCCAGAGCGGGACAAGTTATTTGATAATTTCCCACCCAGGAAAAAAAAAAGTGAGTAATTAATGCACTTGTGCTAATAAATAACACACTTTGCGCTCGGTGCAACAATCTACTATAGTATTCCAAACCGGTTCAGCTCATCATTCTTCTGCCCTCATCCCAATTTATTTGTGATCAGCGCAATATGTCTTTTTCTTGCATACTTCTCTAGTCGTCATCTCAGTAGTCACTCCCGATAGGGAGAAAGATGGACTGTGTGAAAGATGATAGGTATGGCTAGCCATATAGTCTTTCACACAGTCCATCATACATCCATCTTCTCTTTGGCTTCCCCTCAAAATACTCCTGACGACATTTGAAAAAAAAAAAAAAACAGAAAAAATTGTTCAAAATGATGAGTACAATGACCCCTTTTCGGGTTAAGTATAAACAAAAACTAATGTTGTATACTCAGTATATACTCAAACCTGTTCAGCTGTAAAGAGCTAATTCTTAAAGGTACGAATATCCAAGTAGCAAGCATTATTAAACGAACAAGTAAGTAATCTCTTAACCCAAACAGAAATCTCTACACAGTAAATAAAAATGGCAACAAATTTCCATTTCCGTAAATTAATTCTGAATCCAACTCCTAATTCCGATAATGAACCAATATCTAAAAGCAAGGCAATCAATGTAATTGCGAACGGAGAAATGGGGGTAGAAAAAATCGTGCGGTTAAATACTCCTGATGGCGTTATTTTAATCTCATCTCACAATAGATATATCGAGAACAAAAAATCTCATCTCGAAATTGCTCTATTCACTTCGTATCCTGAACCAATTACGACGAAATTAATGTTCCCTACCTACATATATTGTTGGATGAGTTTTTACTAGCGATTCTCGCGTATAACTCGCTTGAATCCTAACTAATAATAAAAAGTGAGTTTGTTTATTCATTGGTTTGTTTGTTTGCTACACTTTCACGCTAAATCGGCTGAACGGATTTGGATGAAATTTGGCCCATGGGTAGACCATAACCTGGAGAAGGATACAAGCTACTTTTATCCTGAATCGTAGACGGAGTTGCGGGCAATATTCGCGGCGGGTATTCTAGAGTACCTACTCACATAATTATATACAATATTAGTTTCAGTATAATGCGAAACCCGAAACACGTGTCTAGTATTTGTATGTAAAAAATCTATGTACAAAATTTCAAAACTGTATCATGAAAAATCACAAAGTTATAAGGTTGTAATGCTACCGGGTTGTCCGTACAATACATGCTAACGGCGCGGCGCGGCGCCCCCGCGCCTCCAGGGTCGTCTTGTGCTCATTGATAATAATTTGGCAGTAGGTACCTAACCGTACGGCGATATATTGTAAGAAATTAAATGGTGATAAAATTTTCCATCACAATTAAATATTTTTGAACAAAATATAACATGGTGTAAAAATTATTGAAATCGATTCAGTTCCTTATTCTGAATAAACTATATTCAGGTTTCGCATATACTTAAAATAATGTTGTATAGGTCTGGTCCTTCTGCGGTATCTATGTCTTGATACACCTCCTGGGCACAGCTTCTGAAGATCCGGGTACTCGTTACCTAGTATGTTTCTCACGTTTATTCATAAGGTTTATGAGAATAATATTTTTTTACTTTTACAGAAAAAAATATTTTTCCTTAACTGAGTTTATGGCTTCCTGCCAATTTACTGAAGGATAAAATGTTTTTCAGTGTAGTTTTGTTTCAAAACAATGTGTTTATTGCAGTTTTCTATTAGATAGAATTCTTTCAGTTGCAGAAATATTGTGTATAATTGGATGTGCCTTCCACGCAACATTATTTCCAGTTACTTTGTTCAGGTTATCATAGTGCGTTTAGAATTAGTACGAGAGTATTATATTTAAGGATGAATGTTAAGTAATATTTTTTTTTTCACGTTGTAAAATTATTATTTGTCTATTCAATAGATATAAAAACCGACCAAGTGCATGTCGGACCACGCACAATGAAGGGTTCCGTAGTTGGGATGAATTTATCCCAAAAACAAACTTAAAATTGTAGTTGAAAAACATGCTGTCCCATACATCGATATACGTTACGGTCAATTATCCAACTGCAAATTTAAGTTGGTCGACGATTACTCGTTAACTTGTAAGCCCTACTTAGCTGTGATAGTTTTCCTTTTAATTTCGTTATATTTATACTGCCATGAATTTTTTCACATATCCAAAACCAACCATTTAGCTGGCAGCCCCCCCACCCCCCTGCCAGCTAAATGGTGGCCTCTTACAAACAACACTTGACTCTTACAAAAAATTGTACTTTGAAGTTTAATATTACGCAAACGGATCTCAGAATTGAAAAATGTTTTTCACAGACCCACAATATTTTTGAACGGCCTATGCAACAATATCCCACACCATGGAATAGACGAGAAAAAAAAATATCATCCCCATTTCACGTGTAAGGAAGGTACCCTAAAAAAAATGTTTTTCATGGTTTTATTTGACGACTTTTTCAGCATGATTAATATGTATACCCATGCCAAATTACAGCTTTCTAGTACTAAGTTTCTCTGAGCTAAGCCGGGGACAGACGGACGGACGGACAGACAGACAGACAGACATACAGACAGACGGACATGGCGAAACTATAAGGGTTCCTTGTTGACTACGGAATCCTAAAAAGGACTACTTTACATATTTAAGACTTTATTAAAGGTCAACACTTTTACGTTATTATATTTTTAACCGACTTCCAAAAAGGAGGAGGTTCTCAAATCGGCTGTATGTTTTATTTTTTTATTTTGTATGTTTGTTACGCGATTACTACGTCAATTATGAACCGATTTTGAAAATTATTTTTTTGTTTGAAAGGGTATACTCCCGAGGTGGTCCCATTGCCACCAAATCAGAATCTGATGAGGGGATCCCAAGGAAATCGAGGAAAACCCTAAAATTTTATATGCAAACCTATAGCGATTTGGGTATTTTTTATAGTAACTCGTACATTTGCTCTCCGAAAGCACCATTTGGTAAAATGGAACTGATGATGGAGCCCACAGATGGCCACCGGAACAATATAATAATGAGTACCTATTTAACGGGTTGCGATTAAGCAATTTATGCTCGTCACTATGCATATGGTGAGTGGCAATTCTCCTGATTCTTACCAGGAGAACTCCTCAACAATCAACGTCCCAGCATCGGGAAAAGCAATATTTTGTAAAAGGTGATGAGCAGTTAACATTAGGCTATTGTAACTTAGATAAAATCAAAACTGAGCCACTAAAAAGTGAAAAATAAAAAACTTTTTACAAAAAAATAATAACCGACTACCAAAAATAACACTACAAAGTGAAAAATAACTTTAATTTCGGAAGTCGGTCGCAAAAAACTCAAATACAGATCCAAAGACACCGACTTCCGAAATTAAAGTTATGTTTCACTTTTTAGTGTTATTTTTGGTAGTCGGTTATTATTTTTTTGTAAACAGTTTTTTTTTAAACTATCTTTCCAATAGTGTACAATTTGACTTTATCGTGGCATTTATAAAGTAAGCTCTCAGGTTATGACTGTGGTACTTACAAACTATCTTTTGTTTGGTCATCGTTTGTCCCTGTCTCTGTAGCACTATTGTTAGCCATAAATATAATGCTCTCACGTGGAAGTAAGTGGCAAATGTTCAATGTGCAAGCGACAGGAAGATATTTTTCGGCTGAAGTATGGCATTTTTAACAGATTCTACGCTTATTGTTACCAGAGTTTGTATATTTTTTGGTTTAAGACCGTTGGGTGGTCTCAAATGAATTGTGGAGCACTGTTTACAAAACGTGCATAGTTGGCAAACGTTTTTGTTTGGAGTTTAAATATCTTTGTGGATGTAATTTGTATAATTGCTTAGGTTATGACAGTGAGATGGCTTTAATAAAAATCAGGTGTATGCACACATTAAGAGGCCGGCGATGGATGCGTAGTTCATACAAACTTAATACCAAAATAATTTGTAAAACAAACATATTCTTAAGGTAGTGTGTATTTATTTCAATTCGATTACAGAATATCTATTTTCCCAAATATATATTTTGAAAGGACAATGTTATATAAAGACGAGATATGAGGATTGAGGAATTTAAAATTTCTATAGAAAACTTATTTTTCTCATAACGGTATTACGTTTGTATGAACTACGCATGCTACGCCGGCCCCTTAAAGCACAAGTTAAATGGTCAAGATTTTCAGTTCCCGAATTTTGGTTCACTTTTTAGCATTATTGAAACCATACTTGTTCCTAACTACGCCGAAAATGAACAGCGTGTATGAGTCGTCAAAAATGAACGAACAGATAAAAAAACAAACAGCCAAGCAAAATTGTTTCGTGTTCTTGCGAAGTCTGGCATATTTTTCGCAGAAACTTTTTACTTGTAATAAACTATCGGTGCTTCTGCCCTGCGTAGTTTTTTTTCCTGAGAAAAAAGTATCTTCACAACTTTGTCTGTCATCAGTTGAAAGATTTACTGTTCTTTTGTTTTATTCGTTTGCGATAAAGAAGGAAGGATGATTTGTTAAAGCGCTGACAAGAAGCAAATGATTAAAATAGGCTTGTCTTAAACAAAAAATTGCCAAATACATATATAGTTGTTGGTGGTAGCGGAAAAAATATATGTTATTCTTGAACATATTTCTCGGAAATTGGTTGCTACCAAAACACGTTTAGAAAAAAAATCTCGATACTAATTGACAGTAAACTAACCCTTTGCTTTGAGTTTCAATCCAAAAAAAAAAAAATAATAATATCTGTATTAATATCGACGTATTTAATTAATAACAATAACGTCTTATTTGTATGCAGAACATGGTTGTTTTTTATGTTCGATTACTCAACTCATTTTTGAGTAAATAAATAAGTGCTTATATTTTGCAACAAATTACAAGAGTTATGTCATCGCGCTTGTCTTTCTTTTGTATGCAGTCTGTCAGTGACAGACTGACAGCGGTTTACCTGTTGTCAGCGTCTTAAGCAACAATTGTTACTCACAACTTTGTTTCCATATTGATCTTTGGATTAAGATAATTTAATTTAAAAGAGTGTCCGTGGAGTTTCTTGCCCGCTCTTCTTCATAGGAACCTACTATTTGGAATGGGCAACTAGCTTCTTATTTGTAACTAACCGACTTCTTGACAATTCAAAAGTGCCTGTAAGTGGTTTAATTGAAATTAATGCTTTGAGTTTGAGTTTGATACACAGTTTTGTAGACCTGCTTCTTTTTTATGTGCAGAGTGTTACTCATAATAAATAAATAAAATAAAATACCTTTATTTCAGATCTAGAGTAGTCCATAAGTTGTTAGCGGTAATTAACAGATTGTGCTTTTATGCTATGTTAGTGTTCTGAGTACTTAATTTCATTTAACTACTTTATCATGATCCTAGTGTCTATCCTATCCTAACTACCTTTACCTAGATCCTTTGGATGGGGCAGTCTACTCTGCCAACAATAATTGTCAGGATCCCTTGATAATGGCTTTGCTCTACTTTCTTTCATTTTTATTATATAATTGAGTACTCTCCACAGATAAACTTAAAATAATTCAGGCGAGGAATAGATTTGCAGAATGTCAATATGCTATTTCGATATTTCAAACCTCAAAGCGGTAGCCTTTAGAGCTTTACACCTCGTGAGCGAAATATACGGGGCTATACATTCATACATATTTCTGAAAAGATGGATTTTCGGTTAGATCGGTGCCGTTTCAGCCCTGCTTAAGCGAATAATACCGGGATTGCCAAACCCAACCCTCTTTCTTTCTGAATAATTTTGACGAATTCGCTTAGGACCCTGCCATTAAGGATTTAAATTGCCTTTAGCTGTAGAATGTTATCTTTCGGAACAATGTTCCTGAACAATTTCTTTCTCACGCTTTTCATTAGCTATAAAGGTTCTATGGCATTATTTTCGGGGAGTTTCCTCTTGTGTAAGTATGTCTCGTAGGCCTTAGATATGGGACTTGTATTAGTGATGTAGTCTTAACTGTGTTGGCAAGTGTAACTACACATTCTAACGAGCCCCAAAGGAGTCGGCTAGCCGTAATTCCTAATTGAATTACTATGGAAGTACTTGTGCGTTCTACTGCAAGTAGTATTTTTTTTATTAGATTATGTAATACAAACAAGATAGTCTATTTTCCGACGCTATTATAGTCTCTAAAGCTGAAGGTTGCATAAAAACTTACCAAAATGTTATTAGTAATATTGTATGGATTCAATTTTGTGTCGATACATGCATAATGCATTTATGTAGATAGATATATTATATAGGAGATTATGATAATAGACTGTTGTTTTGCTGTTAGTGACTAATAAAATGAAAGCCTATAATAAAATGAAAATGATCGGTTAGAGTTTTATTTAAAGTACATTAGGACCACTTGCTTCCACGTAAACGATCTGTAAGAATTTAAGAGAGTTCTATTGTTTATTCTCAACTAAAGATTTTCACCCATTTTCTTTTGGTTGGGAAATTATCATATAACTTCTCCCGCTCTGGGCGGAGCGGGATGGCGTGTCAGACTTTTACTGACTAAAACCCACCCGTGTTCCTTCCGTTAGCAGTTTGCCAGGGCCACGATATTCCTTTCGGACAAACTCGCAACCCTGGCAGGCATTGGCCCTAACGGACCCCGTCAGTTGGTGCTGACAACTCTTTGAGGCGCACGTGGATCACAATGAGCCATAGACCCGGGCCTGGTCCTTGTCGGACAGCGAGCTACCCACCGCTCACTGTCCGCAAGCCCGCGCCTACGGTGGCCGGAAATCGGCTTGCAACTCCCGACGCCCTGGGTGTCTCCTGCGGCGACTAGGGGCGCGAGGGCGCGAACCTTGCCTCTCCCTCACGCGTTCCGCCTCCTCCATCACGAGCATTACTGCTTCGCAGAAGGATGGGCTAATAATTATGTCCATGAGGCTATGGTGCCTCTTACACGTAATTGAGGTCATGAAAACCCAGTGGCCTAATTCACTAGACAAGCCTTTTGCGTATCATAGAAAATAAAAACAACTGATTATCAATCAACTCGCATTCTGCAGAATAATGACTGCTGAATAATATGCTGCCATCTATTTAATAATTATTGAATCACTTAAGGCCACTCTGGTTCAATCAAAATGATCAGTTTCAACAGTTTTAAAATCATAAACTCAAATAGTAAAAAATGTAGTTGGTCCACAAACAAACGTTTTATTATAGAAATACAAGTTATTTTTGTCACTAAATAATATCATTTCAGAAACGACATAGATGTATCGTTTACCCTAAAAATTCATCAATAACGTTTCCTAATCTATTGGGTATTTTGGGACACTTCCTAAGGGAATATGGGTTCGCAGATATTTTTTGCATGAAATTGTTGGCCCTTAGTCGTGAGCGAGTGGGACCAACTCCACTCGTAACATAATTTGCGTAAGTATTGAAATATTTTTTTATTTATTTTTCTTTGGTATGAAAATTAAAATATCTGTGCAACAGTTTTTAATCAGATACTTCACTGGTAAACTAGGTTAAGTTTATCAGTTGCATATGAGATTAATGTTATCGTTAACTACAAATTTCATGTTTTGTAGCACTAAGGTAAATACTGCAAGTCTTGAAACTGATTTTGTGTTTCTTATTTATAACTAAAGCAGTTTTGTGACTCGCCTGGACAATAAAACTAACAATTTACCTTTAATTTAACAAATTTTCTCATAAGTTTCGTAGGTTCTCGCAGTTTTGGCAGCATCTTCTAAGAACAAATCCTCGTTACCTATTCTACAGACATTACTTAAGACAAATACCTCGTCTCTAAATTATTCCGTCCATATAATATATTACCACATCAAAGTGTGCGACTGTGCGTTCATAGATCACGTGACGTCAGTGACGCGTCTCTGGTTACGTCGTCGTACGACTAATCGCATGGAACTAACAAACGACTCTGTGTAGAATAGGTACGTTTGACGCTTTTGTGCTGTCTGATATATTGGTGTGAGAGGGAGTTGTTTAAGAGAATTTATTAGGTGGGGAAATGTAGGTGCGTGATTATTTACCTACTGCAACTTAAGTTTAGGGCGTTAAATTTAATGTTGGTACACAACCTTCAGAAAGCCAATTATTATATTGTTTCAGATGACGTTTAAGAGAAGATTTTTTATTATAGGGTTGGCTGTGATGCTAATTGAAAACGGCATGAAACATGCATCAATTGAAAATTAATTGTATTTTATGTATTACTAGCTGCTGCCCGCGGCTTCACCCGCGTGGCTTTTTATAAACATATAAACCTTTCTCTTGAATCACTCTATCTATTAAAAAACCGCATTAAAATCCGTTTCTTAGTTTTAAAGACCTAAGCATACATAGGGATAGACAGGAAGCGGGAAGCGACTTTGTTTTATACTACGTAGTGATAGTGATGGGTAGTCTGGGTAGTATTTTTTTTTATTAACTATTCTGTCCTCAAGTCCTTCCAAAAACTCTTTTCCCGCGCCAATTAATAGATAACTATTAAACTTCATAGAGTGAAAGATAACGTCATGTTAATGAAATCTATCTAATTTAAGTTGATAAATGCGTTTGATAGTCGTTTATACTCAAGTTTAAAAGAATGTTTGTAGGCAATGATGTATACCTTTAGATGCGTTACCCGCGCTCAATATTGGCAAAGTAAATACCAGGCAATCGCCGGACATGAAATTAGTCGCGCACCATCCAGTGACGCGGCTACACGTCACAATCACTCGCAATTCTCACCAATTATTTGTGAAGGAAATGCCTTCCCGTGTCTATATACGATGCACAAATTACACTACTACTGTGGGAGTACAGAAAACCGTCTCATTTCATGAATAAGTACTTAATGTATTTTTTTATTTTAAGAAAACGTTGTATAGTTTTGTACTTGTACAGCCAGTCAGCCATTTTTCCTGACTGCTGCGACCGCCGCGTACGCGCCAATGAACATGCAGCAGCTAGTGACTTATCTAAATATGTATGTTCATCTCTTTCTAACAACAGTTATTGGTATAGGTCTATCCTTTTCTTTGCGCACTATATGATTGTACGCAAGTATGTAGCTACATTCATGGCTTACGCTGTTTTTAAGTGCACTAATGTTCATGTATGACGCGTCTATATATAATACGTCATTGTTTGTAGGTAGTTATTTACCTTTTACTATTGCAGCATTTCAATTTCGGCTACACCTTCAGCTCAAAATTGACCTTTCTATTGTGAATGATGCCTGACACAACGAAATCCTTTATTTACCTTACAAAAACAAGCGCCAATGAACGACCTATAAACGTGTACAACAAAAAACACGTTTCAAAGGCGAAACCACAAACGCCAGTGCATGCTGTCAAAAGCCCGTTCCATAAAGCGAAAGTGCAAACCCATTTTGCTGTCAGTCGAGTCCTGTTTTACACCCCACTTTTTTTTACTTTGCTCTGTTGCACATTGTTCGACACTGTTCAATAGTGTTGGGAAAAAAGATCGGAGTGATCGAATTTTTGAATTTCGAAGATGGTGACTGTCACCCTGTGAACTAGATCGGTGATGGAATTTTTGAATTTCGAAGATATTGACTGGCGCCTAGACTGTCCTTTATTTTGAGGTCAGTATGTCAGCCAGTGTGTGTCAAATTGCAGGGGCCTTATTGAATACCTGCATCAGCTGGGAATCATAAATTCTTTCTTAGTTATATTCTGCAGCATATAGCGGCCATAGGGATATCCTACTGGAGATTTGTTGCACATTATCTGGGAAACATAATTCTTAGTGCAAGGTGTTATTTCTATAGTAAATCTTTGTCACTATTGTTGACCGTGTCTTGGTTTATAGCAGTTTTTGAAGTGTAATTCGGAAAGAAGGTATTTTCAGGTCATTGTCAGGTTGTAACATACAACCTGACAATGACCTGTGTGTGTCAGAGTTACCTTGTTGCTCTCACCTTAAGATGCTGGCATCAGCTAAAGCGTGGTCACTGTCGGACTGCATAGAAAATAATGACAAGCGCGATGACAAACGCTTGTTATTTATTGCAGAACATGAAACAATCTATGTCTATATATCTATGTATTTACTATGTATGTATCTATGTATTTACTCAAAAATGAGTTGAGTAATCGAAATAAAAAAACAACCAAGTTCTACATTCAAATAAAACGTAAGAACGCCTCAACGTACGTTAGTATTTAATTAATAACAAGAATTAATAATTAAATACCAACGTACGTTGATATTAAATACAGATATTTTGGATTGGAAATCAAGGTAAAAGGTTAGTTTACCGTTCATTTGTATCGAGTTATTTTTTTCAAAACTTGTTTTGGTAACAACCAAGTTGTGAGAAATATATTCAAGATTAACATAATATATTTTCTGCTAACACAAACTATATAGATATGCCAATATTTTTTTGTAGTCAAGCCTACTTAAATCATTTGCCTCTTGTCAGCGCCTTAACGCTAATTTCCACAGTTGCAAGAATAGCATACCTAATAGTTTATGAATTTGTACGCTTTATATTTGTACAATGAGTGCTAAATACCCGATTGTTCGCTTTAAACCTACTTCTCGAAAGTTCGGTCTTGATCCTCTTGTTGTAATAGTTGCCTACTTAGATACTGAGTGTAATAATTGCCTGACAATTACCGTAAGCTCCTCTCACGGCTACCATATTAGCACAAAGAAAATAGGGATAATAGATCCTGAAGCCTGGATCTATTGCAATCATGACCCCCTATTTGCTTTCTTTTAAAGACCGTCCTTTGTATTCTTTGTAAATTCGTGCCAAGTTATCACTAAACCCACACACAGACAAACCAATTTCTCACGTATACAAATTCGAAACTTCACGCGAACACATTTCAGTGCCAATTTGGACTTTAAAATAAGCTTTGCCTAATGCTATAACATCGGGGAAACGGCTTTTATCTAGTCGGAAAAGAAAATAAAAGACAACACGTTACGGCTCAGGGAAGCAAGCGGAACCGTGGTCAAAGTCCGTATTCCGAACAATAATTTCGTGGTTTTAAAACGATACGCGAAGCGAAAGCGCGTTTTTATTTTTCGTTGCTTTTTATTGCGGGTTCCGCTGAGTAACAAATGAATAATTAAAGCGTGAATGGAATACGTTTTTGTGGTTTTAACGCGATCTCTTTGATATTCAAGTTGTTATGAGCCTGTTCCGTGTTTCTGCCGTGCGGTGCCGGGCGTAAAGAATAGCATCATCCTATTTCTTATCGTGGGTGTCGTAAAAGGCGACTAAGGGACTTACTACAGAATGGGCAGCAGCGTTCTCTATGCATTTTAATACCATACTGCGATCGCCTACTCCCTCTCGAAGAGAGGAGGCCTGTGTCCCAGCAGTGGGAACATTATAGGCTGATTAAGCTACTGCAATAGCCAACCCGCCTGCCAAGTTTGTTCAAGACGAAAACTTTTTTGTGAGAGCAATTATAATACACGTGTTGCGTCTACACTGTGCGATTTTGTATGCATGATATTGTATTCAACAAGAAGTTGAATGAGATACAAGGAAATAGGAGTGTTTCAACTCGTGCATATTGCGTACGTAATCTGGCGGAATGCCCGTGAGTCACGTCGATATCACATGGCAGATGCAGCTGTGAAAGTGATAAAGTTTTATTTCGTTATACGTTTTAGTAATATTTGTGTGAAATGAGTTTTCATCCCATCTTCTTTGTCTTCATATTATAAAATAAAATCGCTTTTCATGTGATTGTGTGGCCGCATTTTTCTTCTAAACTGCGTAATGGATTTTGATAGTTTCCAACGGAGTTTCCACCATCATTGACCGAGCGAGCGAAGCGTCTCTGCTTCAAGTCTGGCAAAATTTGCTTACATCCGTCAGTTAGTTGGTACCTACTCCTCTACAGCTCGTATTTTTACAACCGATCTGAACGAAACTTGGTACCTATACAGGTTTAACGAGTTTATGGTTTTTTTTTGTCGTGGGGGATATTTGGTTGGAGGGGTACTTCCTCCAAAAAGGGGGAAAACGGCTAGTGGATATCTCCGCCTTATGCAATCCGGTTTTAATGGTTCCTTTTTTATTTGAAAGCTAGTAATTTTAAGTTGGTCTCAAAGAAATTTGGTGAAGATCTGATGAGGATCTTCAGCATGGACTAAACAGCACACAGCACAATTTATTATAATTACAAGTAAAACAAAGGAAAAAAATAAAACGTGTAAAAAAATTAAACAAAAATGATGAGCAGAATAGCAAAATTCAGTTAATTGCTCTTTTTTAGATTTCCACCAGTGGGTTCGGCCCTTTAACTACTAGGTAAAATGGCGGCGCGGCGGCGGCGGCGGCGGTGGCGGCGGCGGTTGATGGAGAACCCTAGGTGTTCCATCGCACTTCTGAAACGTCAGAAGCTAGGTACACGGTTCCAATTGGTCGTTTCCTATGGAGAAGAGCCGGCAAGAAACTCCACGGTTACTCTTTTAAAAATTATCGGCTTTTACAATGTTTTCAAACCACAGCGTTAATAGGTATGAGAGGATATCATCATAATTATATTATTATTTATAAACATACTGTTACTCATGGCCTACCCTCTATATTATAATTAATTAATAAAGACACGTCGTATTATACACAATTCCCTTCCCCTACTAAACCACCATCATTATACTGCCAATTTATTTAATATCACATCACATTCTTTCCACCAAACATGAGGCGTACAGTTTACGAGAATAATTTGTAAGCGATACGCGTCATCCGTCACGCGTACACCATCAATCATCGTCAGTAACAGAATACACCTGCGGCTATAATTTGACTAACATACCTACCGTCATATTTCACGACATGATTGGGTAAGCGAGATGAATTAAAGTTAGCGTACCTACTAATGTTGTTCGAAATAGTTTTGTAACGGGCTGTCTCTAATAGTATTGTTATAATCTGATTTAATATGTAAAGTCAGTAATTGTAGTGTTTAGTTTGTCATTTGTTTTAACAAAGTCTTCTCAAGGCCAGATATTTTTGGAAGACTGTTTTATTTTCTCCGAAAGTGCAAATTGGCCATTTTTTGGATTAGCTAATGTTTTTATCATTTTTATTTGGTATCTAATACATTTTAATTTCCAATTCTAGTTTCAGCAGAAGTGTCTCATGGTTAACGCAATTGTAAGCCTTAGAGAGGTCAAAAAAAAATCCAATGGCATCTTATGCTTCCTCCCAGGCGTTAGAAATGTTCTTTATTAGGGTGACCAGCGTCAGTGGTACAACGACCTTTAGTGAAACCGTACTGTTGTTCATGAAAGATGGAATTTTTATTGAAGTGACGTAACATTTGATTGAGCATCAACTTTTCAAACACCTTACTGAGAACTGGCAGAATTGACACGGGCCTATAATGTTGTTAGGTTTTTTACTATCTCCGAATTTGAACAAAGGAACTACTTTACTGTGTTTCATGAGATCCGGAAAGACGCCTTGGTCCACACTACTGGTGTTAAATATGAAAGCAAAATAGGGCGCAATGGTTTCGATGACAGATCTACTGACTTTTACAGACATGCCCCATAGATCTGTTGATTTAATTTTAAGATCTTTAAAAGTTTTTATAACAGCCTGGGGGTTTGTATGCTGAAACCTTAACTCCAAAGGGCATACCTTTACATTCTTTTTAAGTAAGGCAGCAGAAAGCGCGGGTGATGAATGTTTACGTAATTTAAAAGATAGCGGTCTTAAAGTAATAATTATAATAATATGACAAGTAAATAAAAAAAACCGGCCAAGTGCGAGTCGGACTCGCGCACGAAGGGTTCCGTACCATTATCTATAAAAATGGTAAAAGAACACGTTTGTTGTATGGGAGCCCCCCTTAAATATTTGTTTTATTTTAATTTTTTAATTTCTTTTTAAAGTCAATATATATCTACATATTCTGTGAATATTTCAAGCGTCTACCTGTTGCCGTTATCAATATAGAGCAAAAACGAGCAAAAAAATCACGTTTGTTCTACCCCTTAAATCCTTAAATAATTATTTTATTCAATTTTTTTGTATTTGTTGTTATAGCGGCAACAGAAATACATCATCTGTGAAAATTTCAACTGTCTAGCTATCACGGTTTATGAGATACAGCCTGGTGACAGACGGACAGACAGACGGACAGACTGACAGACACACGGCGGAGCCTTAGTAATAGGGTTCCCGTTTTACCCTTTGGGTACGGAACCCTAAAAACGAGCCAGGGTTACAGTAGTCCCTTATGATGTGTAACATCTGACACCTTGGTAATAAGCAAGTGAGCAGCGACAGAATATAACCTCAAAATTTCAAAAAAGCTAATTATTGAAATATTTATTTGAATAATTATTCATTACTAGTGGTTGCCACTGGTCGAAATTCGATCCCCTCTACTTACAATCTATATCATCATCATCATCATTTCAGCCGAAAGACGTCCACTGCTGGACATAGGCATCCCCCAAAGAGGGGGTTTGCCATAATCGCCACGCTTGGCAGGCGAGTTGGCGATCGCAGTATGGTGTTAAAATGCATAGAGAACACTGCTGCCCATTCTCTAGTAGGTAAGTCCCTTAGTCGCCTTTTACGTCACCCACGGGAAGAAATAGGGGAGTGCTATTCTTTACGTCCGGCAACACACAGACGACAATCTATATAGTAAAAGAAAGAAAGAAAGAAAAAAACATTTATTGGGACTCGCACAGATCACAAATTAAATAAAACACACTCATAGAAACAAAAAAAGAACAAAACCAAAAATAAAACAAAGTAAACAAAAAGAAAATAAAAACAAAGTCCTGTACGAGGCCAAAAGGCCCGTATCTCAGCATGATGCAACAGCAGCAGAAAAACACATAGTATTAGTACATACTAATTCCATGCTATTAAAAAGTACTTACTTATTCCTTATTCCATGCTCAAGCTGTCACTTCCTGTTAAAAATTTCCGTCCCTTTATACGATACACTCCCACAGAAAGCAAGAGGTAAGATCTTACAAAAAGGGAGGGGAAAGAATCATAGGGCATCAAAAAATCTCGTCCGTATCGCTGTCAACAGGAAAAGTGCCCATTTGGTAGCTTATTCTTAAGATTTGGATAACATTTGGTAAGTATGAACTTTGATAGCATTACGTTTTTAATAACCTTAGTCTTATTTCGCTGTTTTAAATCCCACGTCTAAAACAAAACAAATAACCATTCGCTGATCTCTTATTTTTAACTGCTAATAAGGAAGCTATTAAGGTTTACCATTAACTTTTATTTTTGTTGGTTTAACGTCTTTTAAATAGAAATTTACAGTCGCTTCGCCCGCTGAATGGACTATCATTTTATTAGTTTTTTTGCTTTCCCATTGAGTTTTTTAATATCATTTAGTTCATTAACGAGTATTGTTATCTGAAACAGATAAAATGGAAACGAAATTCATAAGTATGGGTGTTTCTAACAAGATTATATTGGACTTGTAGTCTATAAATATAAAACATTTTGATAGACTAAGGTAAGACCGGTACGGTCAGAAACAAAAGTCGTCTAAATTTGCACTGTTAAGTCTTAATTATTGAGCAAAATACTAAAACTTTTGGTTCCGAGCTCCATGAGAATTAACCTAGCAACTAGGCGACACTCCAAACGTCATGTTTTCATTCCATTCCGTTAAAAAATCCGTACTTTTTAAAATAACTGTCAAAATGAGATACTTTTAAACTTCATGACTACACTGATACAAAAATCATTTGAGGCAAATCACTTACTTTCACACATTAAATATTTGGTATTTAAAATCCACTACAGATTCTTATTAATATTTGAAAATCATGACAGTAGTGAAAGGTAAATTTGGGGTGTTGGTAACATGAAACATGAAATTAATGCTGAAAAGCAATTTACCGTATAATTTTGTCTTTATTTCTTTATAAAAGTCACAATGTTAATCATCTTTCTTGCTGACCGTACATACTATCAAATGTTTTAAATTAGATTATAGATAAGATAAGATTAATTTTATAAGTACTTTAGTCTTAGTAGGTATTCGGTACGAGTTTCTGAAATCATTTTGAAATAAAAAGGAAATTATTTATGCAAAATGGTGAAGGAAAACATCGTGAGGAAACCGGTATAACCTAGAACCAAAAATTCGAAGACATGTTACATTACCAACCCGCACTGGGCCCGAGTGGTGGGATACAGCCCACTCCCTCTCACAGACAGGAGGCCTTGAGTCCCAGCAATGGGAACGATATAGGCTGATTATGTTATGCTGTAAATAGAATAAAGAAATCACTTTTGCACGTCATATTAAAGCTAGAGACTAGCTGTCACCATGTTTTTTCATTATCAAAACCTGGCACCGTTTCCCGTACTTACCGTTACAAAGTCCAACAATTCTTTACATTTTACATCCCCGAATAGGTGTTCTCGAAACATGGTCGTTGCTACAAATTATAGCCGGAGTGTGGCAAGCGTTCGAGATCCTGCTATTTTTATTATTTTGCAGATATTTGGAAATGTCCCTAGCAATGCTATAAAAACTGCCTTCTTTATTTGCATTTAATTTAGTGTTATATTCAGATTAAATTGGCCATGAATTGCCACTGTAAGCGGTTTGGGTCTTAGCGAAACTGCTTGTGTTAATTTTAACAGAATTTTATTTGTTTTGTAGCTTTTTCTTTTTCTATTAGCAGCTTATACTGGCTGTTTCAATTATTCGTTTTACATTCGATAGAATTTTTGATGAATCAATCAATAATGTTACTAGAGATGCTTTTTTAACAAACTCCAAAAAGGAGGAGATTCTGTGTTCGTCTGTATGTGTTTTTTTTTTTATTCAATTCAAGTCAATTCAATTTATTTATTTTTAAGTAACCAAGACTCATTTGTTAGTAAAAACTTATCCTACGTTAGTAATTAAGATAATTTTATTCGCATATAAAATATACCAACTATTGACAGCGGCAGCACTGTCCGATGCTTCACTGCGGCCACACCATTCCATGGGAAATGGCACAGCAGCGATTCACGTACGGACATTCCAGCCTACTCGAAATTAGAGACAGGGTGCTGTTGTTGCTGCCCCACACCTCACGCACCAGGGACGCACAGCGCTTACGCATCGTGGCAAAGAAACAATCCTCATGTGCGTCCGCGAACATCCCTGATGCGCTGGTAGCGGGGCAGCCTCAACAGCACCCTGAACGCGTTGTTATATTGCACGCGGAGGGCATTGTACGATTTTTGAGTATATCTAGCCCACACGCTACTCATGTAAAACGTAGTGCAGTATGCTCTAAAAAGAGTAATTTTAACGCTTACTGAACAACGAGCAAACCTGCGAGCCAGTATGTTCGCTATAACCGACAAGGCCCTCCGCGCCCGTTCAACGTCGTCATCGTCCCTGTTATGTATGTTCATCGATATTTTCCTCAATTGTAGACCGATTTTGAAAATTCTTTTTCATTTGGTACAGTACGCTTGCGCGGTGGTTCTATATAAATTTTATTAACTCTGCTTGGGTAGTTTTTCAGTTAGCTTCATTCTATTTTTTCCATTTAGTCTATGTTGATGATGTTATAATAACGTCCTGTCACTGTTAATTACATAGCAGGTACTGGTATTCGAATTGGTGTGGGGTAGATACCACAACTAAAAAGTGATTTCACGTAAAACACATTCTATCAAAATCACTGATGATACGAAAACGAAACGAAACGATGAAACGTATTTTCTTTATTTATTTCTTTGATGATGATGAATTATCAAAATCATTCTAAAAATAGCGGTACCTACTCAACATAAATAGGAAAATCTAATAAATATTCTAATTTAAATACAAAGGATCAAAGTAAGCAATACAGCACCTAATATAATAATACTTACAAAAGGATAAAATGTGTTTGATTGAAAGCCCTTGTCGTTATTACCTTCCCGGAATCCGTACTATTATCTGTATAAATATATATTTGGTGTACGATTAATTACATTGACTTTGATTAGAAACTCGTGGAAATAATTTGTATTACAATTTTGTTGTAACACTTTTAAGCTATCAAAATCTTAAAATATTTAAAACAACAAAAGAAACCTCGTATAAGTAATGTAAAAAAATACCCACCTATATTATTTACTGCCTAATATTCTAGTATCTTATAATGACATTGATGACCCCTGCAACACAGGTTTTTCCTAGCATGGGGGGTCATTGATCGTTTATTTTGTACCAGGCTATTTCCATGATTAAATTAAGTGCAGTGCAGTGAGTACTTTTTATGTCAAATAATAAATAATAATAATAAATTATACCAAGCATTGGATTCGTTTGAGCTGAAAAAGAAAAAAAAATATAATTATCTATAGGTACGTAAATTGACCTCAAGTCTCAATTACAACGTTAACATACAGGAACCAAATTTAGCCAGTGCGCAATTTTTTTGGTGGTTAGTATCTGTACAGTGAAACCATACACTACCGACGACTAAGTATTTTTACGAAACTTCATTCATCAAAATTAATTGAGCAATTAGTACATGACTAGCGGTCATCGCGTGTGCTCCCTCGCTCCTTTATATTATAACCTTTTATTTTTACCATAAACGCAGCAGTATAATTGACTATCTTCCAACCTTCTATTGTATCAGTAATAGAACACTCATGTCCATTATTTGTTCATTACTTTTTCCCGATTCGAAATCCTAATAAAATACCTAAAAATCTCAAATCGAGCGAGCGCACAGCTGTTTAGGTACCTTCGCGTGTTCCGCTACACCGCGCACACGCGCCGGCCAGCAAGTCACCATAAAAGCAGTTTCAAAGTAAACATCTTTCGTTAACGATAACTTTATTTTTTTTGTACTAAGACATAATTAAGAACAAGACATAAGAAACAATTAAGACATAATTTTAATTATTATAAGAAAAGTATTATTATTTCCTTTATTTAGTGATTTACATATAAATTATATTTTTAAATATTAGAATATCAAAAAAGTATATAAAAACATTTAAAAATATAAAAAATAGTTGTCCGCCGGTAGCAGGAGCAGGGTCCAAGCTACCGGTGGTTAGGGCTCCAGAGATAGGAACCTCCTCACGATGCGAGCCGTATCGAGGAGTACTGCCTTCTGAATCAGGCCCTTGATCCAATCACCTAACGAGAGCCTCGAGAGATGTTGATCGAGGCTCTCGGCCATCAGGCCATTGGCTGAGACGACAATCGGCACAATGATAGCCGAGCTCACATTCCACATGTCAACAACCTCGTGTGCTAAGTCGAGATATTTAATTTGTTTCTCTTTCTCAGCTTTCACGAGGTTCTCGTCATGTGGAATAGTAACATCGATAATCATTGCGCGGCGCGCTAATCGATCTATCACCACTATATCAGGCTTATTGGTGACAATAGTCCTGTCAGTGATGATAGACCGATCCCAGTACAACGTGACATGGTCTTTTTCGAGAACTGGGTCGGGCACATACTTGTAATACGGTACCTCAGAATCCACAAGTTTATATTTCAAAGCAAGTTGCTGGTGAATAATCCTGGCTACTTGGTTATGCCTGTGCAAGTACTCCCCGTTAGCCAGACGAGAACAACCAGAGATAATATGTCTGATGGACTCACCCGGACGGTGGCATGCCCGACACACGTCAACCGTCCCATCCTTCATAATATGTCTCCGGTAGTTATTCGTCAAGATAACTTCGTCCATAATTGCACAGACAAAACCTTCGGTTTCCCCGAAAAGGTCTCCAAAACGTAGCCAGGATACGGATGCTAAGAAATCTACACCGGGCTCATGTAGAGCCCGATAGAAGGGCCCG
This sequence comes from Tiliacea aurago, assembly GCA_948098905.1. Classification (NCBI taxonomy): domain Eukaryota; kingdom Metazoa; phylum Arthropoda; class Insecta; order Lepidoptera; family Noctuidae; genus Tiliacea; species Tiliacea aurago. Next base: position 18,797,121 of record OX402588.1, read on the forward strand.
TGAAGCTCCTTGCCTTGCCATATCTTCTTGCGGTCATCGGTAGTAAGTATTACAGGTTTGCGTCGGTTCTCTTTAGCCATGGAGAGCGGGGTGAGCCCCTTGTCCACTGCGACCACATCACGATGCGTATCCAGTTCGGTTTTAAAAAAATATTCCCTGAGACTGCACACCTCTCGGTTGTGGAGGGTCTTCGCATTTAAAAAGCCTCGACCCCCGCACTTCCGCGGGATATACAGTCTCATCACCGATGATCGTGGGTGATGCATCCGGTTTGCGGTCAGCAGTGTACGGACCCTCCTATCCAGGGCGTCCAGTTCGGTCTGAGTCCATTTAAGTATGCCAAAAGAGTACATAAAAACCGGCATGACCCAACCGTTGAAGGCGCGCACCTTGTTTCCGCCCGAAAGAAGGCTAATAAATACCTTTTTCAGGCGACCAAAGAAGCGCTCCTTCAGCGATTGCTTCATGTCAGCAACGTTGATCCCTAACGCTTCTGACATACCCAAATACTTATAGCTTTCGGATGAGCAGAGGGATCTAAGGTGTATGGAATCCGAGAGTTGCGTTCCCTCAGATTCCACAATCTCCCCTCGTTTTACATGCATGACTGCACATTTATCCACACCAAATTCTGATGGCGCTACTGAAAGTTTCAGTTACCTTCAGTAGCTCGATCAGTCGCAATTTGTTGGGGGCAAAGAGTTTCAAGTCATCCATGTAGAGAGGTGAGATATGACCTGACCTCCTCTCCTCAACCGATAGCCTAGACCTGAATCCTCCAGCAGTGTACTTAGAGGATTCAGGGCTAAGCAAAACCAAAGTGGACTCAAACTGTCACCCTGAAATATTCCCCGCTTAATCCATACAAGCTCATCGTTCCCCTGGATCCGTCGACATCCTGGGTAGCGAACGACCGTCCTCCATTGCCCCATACATGACATCAGGAAGGTGCGCAGAGTTGCATCTATCTTGTACAACTCCAGCACCCTCATGAGCCATGTATGTGGCACCGAGTCGAAGGCCTTCTTATAGTCTATCCAGCATGTTGAAACATCCTTGCGGGATCGACGTGCCTGTTGGCTTATGGCCATGTCGGTGAGGAGTAGCTCCTTAGTACCGCGGGACCCATTCCTACATCAATTTTGAGAGGCAGACATAATCGAGTGACTGTCAATGTGCGTGTTAATTTTCACTCTCAAAATGGATGTAATAAGTGTATAGACCGTTGACAAACACGTATAATTCTTGGGTTCCACGGGACTACCTGACTTATGGAGCAGGTAGGTAACGCCTGTTGTTAGAAACTGCGGTAGCGACCCAGACTCTAAGGATGACTGGAACTGAGATGCCAGGCAAGTGTGTGAACTAATTAACCATTTCAACCAGAAGTTGTGCAGTCCGTGCGGTCCCGGTGATTCCTAATTCAGTAACGGACGGACCGCTTTGGCTACGCCTAATGGTGTAATCAGTACTGGTTCCATTTCTGGTATAGTCTCACACACTCGCTCGACTTCCCGCATCCAGTCAGCCTCAGCGTGACAGACGGGTTCCGACCAGATGCTGCGCCAGAATGCACTCGTGGCTGCATCATCCGGGCGGCACACGTCTGTCACATTTTGTTCAGGTCGCTCCCAAGCTCTATATACCCACCTTTCATCGCTCTGGAACATGCGATTTTGCATGTACCGATCAACCCGCCGCTTATACCGCCGAATACGGCTCGCCCATGCACAAACTTTCTGCTTCAGGAAGTCGATGCTCTCTGTGACATGGGACATGTATTCTCGAGGGCTGACTCCAGTTCTGGAGAATGCCCGCCTCACAAAGCGCATCACTCGTGGTCGTGTATTGCCCTCCCTGAAGCAGTATAGTTTGCCAATGAGTACCCTGGCCCCATCGATACGACGCTCGATCCTGCATTGCCAGGCTGGTACGGCTGGTTTTGGTTGAGTAGCTCCGTCCCAGTTTGGAAATTTGACGTTTGCTACACGACATGCCGCAACAGCCGCGCAATACAGGATCGAATGTGTATCAACGAGGTTCTCGCTGCTCTCGAAAAAATGTTTAAGCTGCGAGTCCAAGGCACACACCAGCGCCCTATTTTTTTTGTGCATGGGTAGGCGTGGTAATCGGGGTCTAAGTTCGGTCGGAGTGGACCTATACTCGCGAACCGCATCCTCCAGTGCGATCCTCAATCGGGCGTTGCACTGGCTACTTACTGTGGCAACCCTATCATCCTCCTCTTCAACACCATGATTGGACCGCGGCGGGATTGAATCAATAGTTGACACTTGTGCCGCGGTTTGTGCCGAAGTTGAGACGATATGGTTGCTCAGTACCTCTGAGCGCAGCCTATCAAGGGCGGCATCGCCCAACCTATGATTGCGTTGGATGACCCGCACCTGATCCGAAAGTCGTTGGGCCGAGACGTTGACGGTTGGCTCTAGTTCCTGGAACAGAGACAGCATCCTAACACGGTACGCAGTGAGGTTAGTTCCTCCCTCTGTAGACCCGTAATATGCGCGCATGACGTTCTCGTTCATAGACTGAGTCCATCTCATGCGCTGCACACAACCACCGGCAGCGGGGACCCGGCTCGGGGCCGGTTGGCCCCTAAGTCCCAAGCTCCTCGGTGGCCGGCCTCTCCCCTGCCGACGTACAGGTGTTGGCGACGTCGGCGGGGAAAAATACTCGTCGCTCGAGCTCGACGCAACTGCCGCGGCCGGTGTCGTCACAGCGCTCATGGTGGGGCTGGGTACCAGCGGCGGCGAGGCGGAGCTGAGCGAAGAGTCCGGAGGTGGTGGGCGTGCTCGTCTCGTAGCTGATCTCGTCAACATATTATTTTCTTTATTATGTAGTCTTCATGTTTTATCGGAGGTGACATGACAGATGTCACCTCCGATTCGGCAGTTTTTGATGAAACTCTTGGTTTTTATGGTTCATTTTGTTATTTTTATAATAGGTTGTAATTATTTTAGTTTCAGGCTTATTTTAATCTCAGAGAATAAAAGAAACTGCGTATAAAAAAGTATTATATTTATTACTTTAATTTATTGTGAATGTGAAAATGAAATGGGTATTATTTTTTCTTCAAATATTTTCCTTTCTTTTTCTTTTTCTCAGTTTTAATGATGGTCTGGCATTTTGAGCAATTTATGCGGCCTACCCAAAAGTCCTTTCTTTGGTATTGTCCATCGAGTCGTTGAGCTCCTTAAGTCTTGAGTTGAGGTGCACGATTACTGACAAATGCTTGCACTGATTGGACAGGTCCACTCAAATTTGTGTGGTTCTTTGCTCAAAAGACCATTTCAGACACGGATCTACATGGTCCTCACATGATCTAACCAGATTATGTCTGGACTTTAAAAGAGACTTTGACCCCTGAGTTTGTTTCGCCATTTCTTCTCAGGGGTAGTCAGATAGGAAATGTCGACTACATGTAGCTTATTTTTAATTTTTATTAAGAAGTGTAAAAGTGATTCCGATATTCTATTTACAGAATAAACGATTTAATTTAATTTCATTTCATATCATAATTTGTCAAAATTTGCGAACTGGTTATTTTTTTTCCAGTATATATATGTATATGTACGTAGATTGACCTCGAGTCTCAATTACAACGTTAACATATAGTATGCAATCAACTACGTGTAATTAACAAACAGCAATTTAGTATTTCCCCGAGGTCCATTATTTAACCGTGATTATGGAAATTAATATACCTGTCCATCTATCTGTGTCTGGTCCATTTTCCGTTTATGAGTAGGTCCGAAACAGTAGTAATAATTAATATGTTAAGTGATTTAATGTTATTTACACCTTTCTCCGCCATCATACTGCTATCACCAACCCGCCTGCCAAGCGTGGCGACTATGGCAAACCCTCCCCTTTGCGGGAGGCCTATGTCCAGCAGTGGACGTTTTTCGGCTGAAATGATGATGATGATGACATCTTTCTCCAGTTACCATAATATATCCATCCGCTTTTTAGATCACACTAGCTGCGCCACGCGGTTTCACCCGCGTAAGTCTCGATCCCATAAGAACATCGGGATAAAAAGTAGCCTATATGTCAATCCAGGATATCAGATACCTCCATACAAAATTTTATCAAAATTGGTCCAGCCGTTTGAGTGTGAAGAAGTGACAAACACTCACAAACTTTCGCCTGTAATACCGAATAATAATAATAATACCTTCCTTTCCCTAATATTAGTGTGATGTGATAACTTCACGCCTGTTTTCTCCAAAGGGTTGCGCAGAGATGTACCTACATCGACATTTCACTGTTCTTGTATAAGTCCCATGTAATAGGGGCGAGCCTATTTCCATCAACCGGACACAAATCCAGACTCCGAGCTGCTACTGAGAAATTCCCGGACCCAGGAATCGAACCCAGGACTTCATGATCGGAGAGGAATCCTCGTTAATAAATATTGATAGAATAAACAAAAGTACTCTCAAAAGTCTTCCGCGGAAACTTTCGTATTATTAGATTCCTAGAGGGCTCTTATGTAACCGACTTGACAATGGACCCCGAGATCTGATAATTGCGTAGGTACACAACGACCAACTTTTTATCTCCCATTCAAAACTCTTAGGGAATTGCTTGAAAATAAATAAGTAAGGAACTGTAGTTGGACTGAAGAGGAGCCAAATAAAAGTAATGAGAGTCAAGCGGACCACTTATGGGTTTTTCTTGTACTTCTTCTTCAATCGGTCCCTTATTACTGAGGATCGTAGTCACTGGATCCATTTAAGCGAACAATCTGCTTCCATCGACTGGGGTCAAAAGTTGCCATACTACATACTACTATAGTATATATTATGACGAACCTTTTTTTACTTGCACTCACATTAGACTCCTTTTTGGGCAATCGTGTAATAATATAATAGCATAATTCTAGTCTTTTTTTTAAATAAAATTCTCTCATATTCTTTCCTGTTTCTGACTCCGCTGCAATAATTTTAGTCTAATCTCTAGGCAAAAGGCCCATTTACACGGTTAATAATTCTGGAAAAGTTTGTGTTTCTGTATTATATTTCGTTCTTGGCCGTTTATTTTGCTTTCAAATCGTTTGCGACTATGGATTTCTCGTTATCCTCAACAGCAGCCTGTCAACCCTTAATGTAGTTTCTTGTTTGATGACGTCACTAGTTCTGTCACTTTCGAGTTTCGCAAATACCCAGAAAAGAGCAAAAGAAATCAATAATATTGGTTTTATTAAGAAACTTTCTTCAGAAGCCACAACTAAGTACGGAAACTATTCATCTTCGTTCTGTTTTTATGTGTTGTGATTACATACATTTTAGCGTATGAAGTTGTATTTCTGGTGAAGCTGAAAATATTTCTTCCGGACTTGTTTGTTGAAAATGGAAGATAATTTTATTGGATTATTGATAGAAAAGGGAGAAAGTGCACTAAACAAATAAAGGGTACCTTCCTACTCATATACATCATTTACGCGGTGCATGTTTATTTTCTGTGGCATACCATAAAATTGAAGGGCAACTAACTGGCACCAGACACACAAAACATACAATATTGTTGCACCATACGGGCAAGTTAGTTGCCATGCAAAACTGCTATAGGTGTAAACAGCACATACAATAAAATTGCATTCAGCTCTTGTACCTACGAACGAATGAAACAAGTTAGACTAATTTTGGGAAGACGTTCAATAAAATGTTAATGAAATATTTGGCAGCGCAAATACGGGCAATACTTGAATCAATTGTACAAGGACGTGCAACTCTGTATTAGGATGAGGCAAAACTTGCATGCAATAATCGCCTTGCAATAAAATTGCCTTGGTGGAAACTTGCATTCAATTATTGTATGCCATTTTATGAAAATCGCACGAGTGTATACACTTGTATGCAGTGCTTGAAAGGATATAAAATTGAACGTGCTTTAAGGCATGCGATCAATGCTCTTGAACCTTTCAAAAACTTCATCATCATTCATCATTTCAGCCGAAAGACGTCCACCATTGCCATAATCGCCACGCTTGGCAGGCGGGTTGGCGATCGCAGTATGGTTTTAAAAATGCATAGAGAACGCTGCTGCCCACGCTCTAGTAAGTTCCTTAGTCGCCTCTTACGACATCCACGGGACGAAATGGGATGGAGCTATTCTTTACGTCTGACACCAAACAGAAAATCAGAAACTTGCACGGTGTAAATGAGGCTTAAAGGATGGATATAATTGTAATCTCATCATTATCAGTTGATGAACGGTGGGGTGTAAGCGAATACCTACACCACAAACGTACTCAACGTTCACGGCTTGAGCAGAAACATAATCACCAATACATTATCCCACCTTCCAATCAGCGAAGCAACAATGTATGACACATCAATGTATATAGGTAGTAATCTAAACCCCAATTACTTACATCCACCCGGCAACAATATAACAACTGGTTGTAAATACTGCATATACGTATATCGGGGGCTTTGGAACACAGAACCTGGAACTATCCGATCCGGACCGACTATCGATATGACATATGATCTCGTAAATTTGCAGGAAGCTGCAACAGAACAAGACGGGTACCAGTGTTCATAAAATCCTGTGTCTAGGTTTATTGGTCGTGATTGCGAAGTTATTGTGATGTTGGGAGGAGCATGTGTGGATAGCAATAAATGCTCCATGTTCCGGCCGGGCTCATAATAACTATGCTTGTTTATTCGGGTTTGGGACAATAATTTGTGAGACTCGAGTATTTTGTCATTGTCCACCCCATATTGTTTATCTAAGGTACTGAGGCTGAACCTTTAAAAATAAGTTATAAATGAAAGTCCCATTTTATGATCTTAGAAAGTGTATTTTTCTTTGGCAAAAACAACTGAGTACATCTCTTTTCATTTATCATTATTCAATTAAGAATTTTTTATTCGTTTAAAAGAGTATCCGTGTAGTTTCTTGCCAGCTCTTTTGCATAGGACACGACGAATTGGAACCGTGACACCTAGCTTCTGACGTTTCATAAGTGCATTTTGATTTGATTTTAATTTTTTGTATGTCTACAAAATCATGAAGAGCTTGTCAAAACCAGGAGCCATGAAATTCGCCGTTGCAACCTTCTATCGTAAATTCCCGAGCTTTAGCAGAAAAACTATTGACCCTGACATCAGACGAAAGATTGATAGAAAAGTTCCAGCATTGGATATCGTATGAAATATTTATAGATCTGGTGACGTAGCCTCTACGAGGTTGCTACTATAAATTACTTTCAAAGGGGAACAAACAATGAGCAATGTATCTTTCATTGTACAATGACGCAAAATAACGGAAGTAGTGCATAGTATGCGGAATAGAACAGAACACTTGCGTATGAATTTACATACAATGCTTATATGACCCGTTCAATGCCAGAAAATGGTTATATTGAACGCCACATAGTCATGTCAGGCTGTTGGCAATATAATTTGTGGGACAGCAAAAATGTTATATACTGTGTTACTTGACAGCAAATAACTGCGAATTTAAACTGAAGACTGTATTGATTGGTTCTCCATCAAATCGAGTAGCCAAGTATTTTTATTATCAGTCGTTTGTGTCCCACTCCAGGAAGGTCTCCCTTCCCTCCGTCGACTTTTATCCATTAGGCTGCGTTCAGACGACACGCGCCTGCTCCGTGCCCACCCCGCTTCCACCCCGCACCTGCCCCGCGCCCGCTCCGCGCTCGCCACGCACACGCGCTGCACACGCCTTGTGCCCGCGCTTCGGCTAGTGCCGTATTGACTGTGGTATCAAGGGCGTTTTTTGATTAAGACTCAGATAGATGCCAGTGACCTTGAGTGGTTAGCTTGCGTGTTCTGTACTGAGCTCACGCAACGTGTCGTACGTTCAGCCAGTAATAGGACTCGCCCATCAAGGAGCGCTGTCCCAAATTTGACGCATTATTAATTTATTATACACAAAAAAAAGGTATTTTAATAAAAAGCGTATACTAAAAGATCAATAATTAAATTATCTTTAAATTGGTGAAGGTTTGAAGGTTCCAGAAAAATACGCTTGGTAGATTTGGCGCCATTCTCAGTTTTTTATCCGCGTTAGACATAACTTTATTTTATCATATATTTTTTTTCAAATCATTAACACTACTCGTTCAGACGTGATCTTCGGTATAAAATCATTAAAAGTCGGTTATCGTCCCCTTAAATAATAAGTAGTATGTAGTATAAGCGGCTGCGAGGCGGGCGCGGTATTTGCGTGTGGCGAACGCGGGTGCAAGGCGGGCACAACGCGTGTGCGGGGCGTGCGCGTGGTTGGCCAGGGTTATGCGCGTGTCGTCCGAACGCAGCCTTATTCCCATCTACTGCTTTTTGTCACCCATCTCCTGTGCATGACAAAAAGTGCCAGTGCCTGCCACGTTGGTTATGTATATTTACCATGATAAAATGGAATGCATGCTACCAGTCGTTAAACAGCATGAATAAATTTTTATTAAAGCCAGAAAATTAAGAGACGGAGTGGTGTTGCCAAAATAATATTGTTAATTGACATATTTTTGCTGATTCCATTTTCACATCAATTCCTCGGGCTGCCTCTTGGGATGAGAGTTTTCATTACCGGAACCGAATGGTAATGAGTTTAAATTTAAATATTGGTTATTATATTGAGTATGCTAGGTTAATGCGAGGCTATGTTTCAGTAAAAATGTACGACTTCGTTTTAACTTTTGAAGTATTTTTACAGTGTATCCTGAATGTTTACCAATTATACAACCTGTTTTTTTTTGATATCCCATAACTAGGGTTATATTCTGTAGGTAAAAATAATACTAAAACTCCTAGAATAGGTGGTCCAAAAATGCATCGTTTCGGAGATATCATCAATCATAATTAAATTAGGTCAAAAATTGCCACCAGTATGACGAATCTTTACTTTTGCGAGGTTGCCAAACTTCGCAGTAGTGTAGTAAAATAAATAGTAAAAAAAAATATGTAGGTATGTTGGTATCGGGGCTGCCCGGCGGCAGCTAGTGAAGGGAAATCTACCTTGTCGACGTTGTCATATTTCACGTAAGGGTGTTTTACATTAATAATCGTGACTTTGCCGAATTATTTTGTATGAAAAATGAAAAAAAAAAATAACGAAGGATTGGAACATAACTCATATGCCAGTTGATTCTTTGATATGGCCTCAATCATACCCTAGAGTTATGGGATATCAAAAAAAACACGTTGTATATAGCTGGATATAAGCTATAAAATGTTACAGACAAATATCATTACAATTATAGAAATCATTAAAATGTTATTCCTATAAAACTTGATAACATGTACCACATCAAATGAACACATAACGCGTGTGTTAATTTATGTCTTTAATTAGACACATTCCTTAAAAATTTTACAAGCATTTCAGAAACGATTGCTATCCAAGATTTTTATCAAATAATTTATAAATGTACTAATTGTTAAGTATCGTATTCTGTAAGCCTTTTGCCATAATACATATTTCAGCCCAAATCTACGAACTGCAGAAAATAGTTTTCTCCTTTGTGTTTTGTAGAATTCGTTGTGAAAGGAAACGTAAAACTATCAGTGACAACCACTACATTCCCATCAGTGTAAAAAAATGTCCATATCGCTTCCAGAAAACATACCTCTTCTCAAACCAAAGAGACGTGATAACAATATTGTACCTTTTCAGTGGCGAATGTTTGTGGTTATAAACCTCGAATTTTCTTTCTAACCTCCTTTTAATTTTCCCATGTTATATCTTGCGTGGTATTAGGATATAATCTGACGGAAAATGATTACGTTTCCGCTCTCTCACCCTCGCTGAAAGTAGAATTCGGCCAAGGGTGAACAAAGAAATCCTCACGCCATTAACCTCGTCATATCACCTTAAATTTTTTTTTCATTTTCATCTGTCTTTTCTTGAATCATTTTTGTCACCAGGGGGTCTACTCCGAACATAAATCCAAAGTATCGGCCAAATGTTCGGACGTTGCTTGACTACGGCTAACTATGGCTGACTACGGCAAAAAAAACTACAGTCAAAGACATAAGCAAAAGTCAAAAATGTGACTTTAAGTGCTAATTTCACCAATCAAACTGAACGCGATCAGCACCTAAAAACCGAGTTCAAGAGCTGTCAGTGTCAATCTAACAAAGAAAATAATGACACTGACAGCTGTTAAACGTAGTTTAAGTGCTGATTACGTTCAGTTTTCATTGGTGAAATTTGCCCTAAGTCGGGTAAGTATTCAAAGTCAGAAAAGGAAACTATGGAAGTTAAAAAACGGCCGAACATTCGACCGATACTTCGGATTAACGCTTCGGAGTAGACCCCCAGGTCTTGTTACCTAGTGAATTATATGAAACAGTTTCCTTTTGCCAACTTTTTAAATAATAAAATAAAATAAAATTTCTTTATTTCAAGTAACAAGACTCATAAGTATACATAACAAATTTAAAATTATATACATAAAATGGATACAGACAGGATAACAAGCACAGACAAGATAACAAGCACAGACAAAATAAAAAGCACAGACAAAAACGATCACAAGGTAACAATATGTCTGCTACAGCATTGCCGGGATTAAAGCAATCTAGTCTGTTGGCGATCATCACCAGGACGGCTTAAATCTATACTGTGTGTTTCCTGGTGGAAGTCGAGGAAGAATTTCTTTTTCCAATAAAACTAACGGATTGTTTTACAGTTCAGTATCAATCTTCTGGTCTGTTCCATAATTTCTGTTCATGTTGCTTTATAGCCGACAAAATGGGGGAGTTTCTCAAGCTAACGCGAATTTTTTTTAAGGGTTCCGTACCCTAAGGGTAAAACGGAAACCCTATTACTAAGGCTCCGCCGTCCGTCTGTCACCAGGATATATCTCATGAACCGTGATAGTTAGACAGTTGAAATTTTCACAGATGTATTTCTGTTGCCGCTATAACAACAAATACTAAAAAACAGAATAAAATAAATATTTAAGGGGGCTTCCATACAACAAACGTGATTTTTTTGCTCATATTTGCTCGATATTGATAACGGTTGAAATATAAGAGGTGGACGGTTGAAACATATACAGATTCTTAAGTTATATATTCACTTTAAAAATAAATAATTAAATTAAAATAAAACAAATATTTAAGGGGGGCTCCCATACAACAAACGTGATTTTTTTGCCGTTTTTATAGCTAATGGTACGGAACTCTTCGCGCGAGTCCGACTCGCACTTGTTTGGTTTATTTTATTTACGTTATTAGTCTGAGGCTCATAGGATAAAAAAAAACACAAACCCCCTTATTCCAAAACAAGGTTTATCTTCAGACCCAGGTTTAAAACATGGAGCCGTTATTGAATTCCGAACTTTATTCCGACTAAGGTAAAGTTCCTAAACACAAAACTGACAACTTAGTACCGAACTAAGTTTTCAGTTTTGTATAAAGAAAGGTATTTCAATCACTGTTACGTTCTTATTACAAAAACTGGCTCCATGGTTTAAGCCATGTCAAAATATAAATCTTGTTTTGTAATAAGGCGGTAGAGGTTTCCAAGAACAACTTCTATGCTAAACAACAAAACAAAATCCTGCAGTGACCTGCTACTGCAGTAATATTCTGTCAAAGGTGCTTCTAACATGACTGTCACTATAAACACTTTTACACCTGTGCATCCGTATGTCAGTCATGAAAACCGACAATCACAGCTCAGAGGTTCAGATTACTTGCTCCCGCGAGCATTCTCAATGTAAATTTCAGTCATAAAGAACAATGATTTGTTCACAGTAACTTTGTCACTGTCAACTTTATATGAAAAGTAGCGCTGTATAAAAGTTTACCCCTTGAGTTTCATAGAGAAGATGTTAGTACCCAGTTTGCAGGTACTTACTGAAGGATATAAGAGTAAATCTAGTTGAAAAGTTACAATGTAAGTTTTTTATTATGAGAGGACGTATTTTGTGAGGAGGTAATGTTGTCTGAAATATTAAAAAGTATCATTTTGGGAGTTTATTTGTGGAATATGGATTCAGATACGAAGATGGGTAGCTGCCCATCTTCGTATAACACACACTTTGACTGAAACTTGTTGCGATGGTCAATTTAAGGCATGCAATAGAGGTTGAATTTCAATCCCAGAAGCGATTTACAATAATGGAGTCCTAATTCCAGAATTCTAGAACAGGGTCCGGAACTTTCAAACTATTTTATCACTTTGGCACTAGTGTGGCGATTTAGGATATGCTCAAACGTGAATGTAAATACGTAAGTAAATGTATATTTTTTTATTATAAGTACGTTATTATGGCACTAGTGTGGTGATTAAGGAGAGGTAATACTCAAACGTAAATGCGTACACACGTAGGTAAATTACGTTTACGTAAATTATATTAGAAATTCAAGCTGAGGAATGAAATAATGAACCTACTTGCTTATAGATTATTGATGAGCTTTTAAAATTAAGTACCTATGTATGCAAAATAACCATACGTTTTAACAAACATAAACAAAATCATAAATCTACGATAAAACCGTATAACTGACGTCACGCAGCGTCACACCAAACGTTATAATTGAATGCTGGACCGAAAGGGACAAAAAGAAACTCATTTGCGCCCGCCATGTTATGAGATTAAACCGCGTGTTGTACATACACAACATCGAACTGTTTCGTTGTTTCATGTCCGAATGTGGGCTTCAAATTAACTTCAACTTGGTCAGTTTGTTTTTGATCGCACCTATTTGGCTAAAGATGAATGGTGCGTACCTTTGAATGGGGCCGGGAAATGCTACTTTTTTTGCATGAAATACAAATAAAGATTAGCTGTTTGAGAGACTTGCAACCAAATTATGTAATTATTTGGCATTCGAATATTTACAATAAAAATATAGGTTACTTTAATTTACAGTAGATCTCCAACAATTCTATGCCAATCAATTTTTTCTCACAGCCACTCGCTACGTCATATTGACTGTCATGAACGCCCGAACAAGACGACACGTTGTCGCGTCACTTTCCTCTATGGTCGCGTCATTTTACATTACGAACTACATTCTTTATTTTAGTGTTGCCAGTACAATTAAACTGTTTTGCACTAAGTTGTAAAATATAGTAATAACCGCTTTAATGTTGTCAGAAAATATATAAGTATCTCAATAAATCTAACAATTTACGCATTAATAAATTGAAACCTAAGAAATTCAAGATGGAACCCATTAAACACTTTGAAAAACGAACTTTCTAATGATTTTATTGCGAGTTCATTAGGCATTTTAGGTAAGGTTTTTCATTGGGCAGGTTTTTTTGACGAAAATATCTTATTAAACAACAGTTAAGTATACCCTACATAAAAAATATCATCACCGAGATTAACGCATCCACCTTAAAGGCTCAAGTAGACTGGCGCGATATCGCGAGCGTGACACGAGTCGCGCTGCCTGTCGCGCTCGCGACTTTGCCGAGCACGAGCCTTAATTCGGCAATATTCGCTTGGTACACCATGACTCGCTGATTTATTCAACGCTAAAAAAGTGTTGTAAACAGATACGGAATATAACCACAAATTGAATTCTCGATTTGAATTTTTTCGTTAATTAAAAAAATGGCGACGCGGAAGTGCTCTGGTTTGGGTGTCGGCTTTGTTTTTATAATATGAGCCTTATTTTTTATAATTTCTATTTAGAGATTATTTTTGGTTGAGTAGTGAAAAAACGTCGTTACACATTTCAATAGGTGTTTCATGGTTCCTATTGATATCATGCAAAGCTATGAAGAGTGTATGGTCAAGATGTATGGAGATAGTATGGAATGTGATAACAAGGTTTTTAGATAAATGCCATAGGACAGGTAAATGGTGCTAGTATGTATTTCTTTTTTTATACTTCAAGGTTTTTATTATTAACATACGCTTACTTAAATAATTATTTAAATTACACAACTAACTATTCACACTGTAGGTACATAAATGAATTACTTAATTAATTTTAAAACACGTAATTAAATAAATAAATATAAAATTACACAAAAAACACTTATTAGGCGTCGAAGTACTCGTCCACATCGCTGTCATCCGGAAACTTGCCCAGAATAGTTGAATGGCAATGCAAATTCTTTGGCCATTGATTAAATGATTTTTTCATTCCAATTGTTAACATTTCGACGAATCGTACTGTACAAATTTTGTGGAGATAAAACCGCTGAAATTCCCTTTACCCTCAGAGCAAATAAGCCGGAAGACAGCAGAGCTAACTAATTTTGTTACTCCCTAGAGAAACCCCATGTTTACCACTTACCCCAATCAACAAACACAAGGGTACACATTTAATTACTAAACAATTAGAAGGCCTTTATAGAATAGTAAAATGTGGCACAAAATAAATACAAATTTCGGACAGGGTATCGAAAACTAAATTCATTAAAACTATTACCTACTTCGAACAAAATGTTTTCAACTCGAAACTCCGCGTTCAACGACATTTTGATATCGATAATCATTTTGCTACCCCTTGTACCCTACCCTATCCGACAGGAGGTAAAACGCTATGGGAATGCTCTAAATATTGCCAAAAATTACGCATTCAACTTTTTTTGATTCCGTTAGAACATAAATCACATCACACAAAAAAATATTGTGAGTGTGAGTGTGTGTGTTTGTTACTTCTTCACGCTCAAACGGCTTGACCAATTTTGATAAAATTTTGTTTGGAGGTAGCTGACACCCTGAATTAACATATGGGCTACTTTTTATCCCGATATTCTTACGGGATCCAGATTTACGCAGGTGAAACCACACCTCAGCAAAGCCTTATGTAACTTGTTAACACATACAGGTCTTATAATAGACAACAATGTACCCGAAAGTAGTGTACTACCATCAAAATGGCCATAAGAAGTCGCTCGCAGTCACGAGCAAGCAGCAGCTAACTCCGTACAATGTACGGGATTTTAGCAAAGTTAAGCATGTTTTACCAAGTACTAAGCGCTTTATAGTGGCTGAAAGTGTCCGGTCATAGTGTATTAGTGTAAGTTTTATGTTAAAAGTTGTACGGTGTACCTCCTCTCTGAAGTAATGACATTCTGCCCGCACTTAGTGACTGCAAAATCTAGCGGATATGGTAACACAATTTGTAAGCTTTACCCGTGTGTTCCCGGACTAAAAATAGGACACCCTGTCTAAGTGTAGTGAGAGCTACTAAGGGATTATATTATGCTTATGGCAACAGTGTCCACAGCTGTCTCCCTAGCTTTAAAAGGGTTGGGGCGAGTCAATTTTCTGCCTCTTTGAAATTTAAACTTCGTTCTTATCGGTGGGATTTTAGCAAATTGTGGTTTGATTAATGATATTATGGTAATTGTGTGTGGCGCGTCTATGGCGACGTTAATTTAGCACACGGATAGGGCTAGTGGCCAGTAATCATTAAAAATATAATAAGATAAAATAATTCGTACGTTGAAAAATTTCAATTTTCATACAAACTAAATAATAAAGCTCTCTCTTTCCTTAAATTCACCTACGTTTGCACGTTATTCGTTTTAATTTCATTGATGCGATGTTATGATCCTTGACGCTAATGACCGTTACGCTCCAGTTCTTTAAGTACAGGTTGCTCCAAAATGCTATACAAAAAATTGTTAATAAATCAATAAGTAATAACTTTTAATGAAATTAAAATATATTCATAAAAAGAAAACGCGAAACCGTATAGGTTATTAAATTAATGTCGCCACACTGTATATAATATTATTTTCCAAAGTGACGTTTCAATAATAGAATCTAATGTAATTATTAGCTCTGTAATCAAAACAGCCAAGGTTGTTATGTATTTGATTAGATTTGGTGTAGTTTCGTATTTCACCAAAATACCATTCAATTTTATTGCAGTCTAAAGTTTCAGTACACTACTAACTGACGTTATAACCGAAACTAGTTGTTAATCTTTCAGTATAACCCCAACATTACCGCTGGAGGCATTCCAGTTAATGTGTATCATTTGTCTGTAGTTTTCCACTTGACCTGCATTTGCCCAACGGTTTTAATTAATGAATCCCTTTATTACTGTTTCATAATGTATGAGTTCTCTTTGAACAATTAGTCTTTGAGAATTTGAATTCTATTGTTGGCAAAGAGATGATATAGAATGATTATGATATTCCTAATTTTCTTTACAGAGTGGAATATTGTATTTTAATGCTTATAGAATCTGTACGGTGCAACCGCACATCCTGCAATTCAGCAGTTTACGCCACACATTCATTTCAACTCATAATACAGTTCAGTTCGCGTTGGGCTATCAAGTCAGCCAGGCGTTCTCGTTACAGCCAACAAGGGCCGCGTCACTCACTTCATTTCCACACCATCAGTCCATTCAGCACATTTTACCTATAAGTACCTTTGAGACAATACAGTAGTGTTTTAGTACTTACCTTCTTTTATTCCATTCATCCCTCATCTAAAAGTAATGTATGATTTAGCAAGGGACCATAGAGAATCTCTTGTCGAGTAAATCAGTAAATAAATGAATAAGTTAATCGCCTCTTTGATTATTTATAATTATGTCTAGATAGAGTGGCTCCAAAAGAACTACAACAAACAGGCCAACTTTGATAGGCTGGTGTGCGTGAAAGCTACGTCTTCCACCCGCGCCGTCATTGTGCTGTCATTGTGTTATTCTAGTGTGCGTGCATTTTGCGGCGAACAGTTAGACACAATTTTTTACGACGAGTTCACAGCTTTGACTGTCTATCTAGACATATTTATATCTTTGTATCATCTATGTATTATTTTTACAAATACAACGTAGTAGGTTCAAACCCAGACAGGCGCTTTACTTTGTGGAAATTACTTCATGACCACTGCTCTCAAAACGGTGAAGGAAAACATCGTGAGGAAACCGGCATGTCCTAGAACCAAAAATTCGAAGACATGTGACATCTCCCAAGGGTGGACTGGGCCTGCGTGGTGGATTACGGCCCGCTCCTTCTCACAGAGAGGATGCCTGTGTCCCAGCAGTGGGGAAATTATAGGCTGATTATGCTACCAGATACTAAAAATTATTACGAATCTGAGACACAAACGAGAGAGTTTTTTTTCTACTCTTGTTGTTACTATTTTATTACAATAATTAACTGTTTATTTAAGAAAATTGTGTTGTCGAAATTTATTATTTCATTCAGTAAGGGCTTAAGGGCTCGACGGGAGGAGCTCGTGGCTAAGTAAAAAAAACATTAACTTTCAAAATTATAATTTTATAAAATATGTATAAAGATATTCCCAAAGTATTAAATTTATACGTAAAAGAAACACTCTGTACACGTGTACTAGTCTTTCAACGTGGAAAGACAAGTGCGCGTGTTGGTTCTTTTAAGTATCAATTTAATACTTTGGGAATATCTTTATAATGTATTTTTTTTTAATTATAATTTTGAATGGTAATGTTTTTTTGCATGTATGGACGCTACACTATTGCGGGTTAACGTAACTCCTTTCGTTAATTAACATACTGTATATTGAGTCAGATTAGATGCGGAAAATTAACAATTTAATATTTTTTCAGAATATTTTTCTATTAAAAAAAAATAAAAGTTTTTGAATGGTAATATTTATGACTATAATTGTGGTTGTATCTAAGACTTTCCCATCATCGTTATCGTTGATGCAATGTCACCTCATCTAGGTCCTAGATGAAGTGCATTGCAGGCACACCAGAGGGCCTAGATTCTACGCCCTCTGGTGTGCCTGAAAAAATGGTAGTGTCTTTTAATAAAAACAATTTTCTCCACACAGATGCATCCGAGGCGACTACCTGAAGGTATACTCCGAAGGAGGGGTCCATGGACCAGGGCCACCCGGTGTCAACGAGTACTCCGCCTGGTCCAGGGTCCTGTGTGGCAGTCGAGCTGATGCACCACCAGCTCTCTACTCTCATGGACCCTTGTTGGTCCTGGAACTGCATACAGGAGCCAAAGGAACCAATGCTACTGGTTTCGTTGGGAATTACAGGTTTATTGATAGAAGTAAGTATGAGTGTAGATATATCATTTGTATTATTTATACAATATCAAATACGAGTTGAAAGGCCGATTTAGTGAAAATTTTAATACGTAGATAGTTGTTCTATAGGATCACAACTATGAGATGCATCTTGATACTTGTGTAATTATTTATTTAACGTACGTACGATAGATTACTTTCTACTACAATAATGAGAGACTAAATTCAGTCCTCACATTAAATTTAAAGTAATAGCTTTGCTCTTAAACAAATGGCAAGTACAGTCAGCCTCAAAAAGATCTTAGCATCAAACAAGAATTCATTTGATTGTCAACTAATCGGGTTTTATAATATTGTATCAATGTGTAGCAACAATTATGTATCCATTATGTAACATGTTTTGTGGCTACACATTAATACAATATTATGAAAAAAAGACTCCGGACAAATAAATCCACCGATGTATACATCCATGCCTTTTGAAACTGACTGTACCTACGAACTTAGTCAAAAAACATTCGAGTCAATAATTAATCAAATAATTAAACCACTTAAAACTTTTTGCTTTGCCATAGAGCACAAATATTCGTTAATAAACGTCTCATTTTATTCCTAACACCGTTTGTTCGATCCATAAAGTTTTTACTCTGTGGTGATTAATTCTTATTACAGTCAATTTCTCTCGTCCTTGGCTGTCCGTCTCTGTCTGATCAAATCAGTGTCTGGGTTGGTTACCTTAAATATATCAAATAATTTTGTTAAAGCTACAATAGCTTGAGTGATGTTGGTATTAGGCAAATTAATGAAAGAAAATTCAAAGGGTTTATGAGTTTCATGAAAAATGTGAATGGCTATAACACTTTAGCTTGTAATTTGATAAGATAATTTGTTATTTGTTTTGTTGCTGAGACTTTATATTGTTTAATTGCATTTAAAGATTATTTATGTGGGCCTTCAAGCAAAAAGGGTCCAGTTCTCGACATTTAGTTTTCGAGATATACGCAGTTTTGTAGCTCCGTGTGGTGCCGGACGTAAAGAATAGCATCATCCCATTTCTTCCCGTGGGTGTCGTAAAAGGCGACTAAGGGACTTACTAGAGAATGGGCAGCAGCGTTCTCTATGCATTTTAACACCATACTGCGATCGCCAACCCACCTGCCAAGCGTGGCTATTATGGAACCCCCCCCCCTTTTGGGGGAGGCCTATTTCCAGCAGTAGACGTCTTTCGGCTGGAATTATGACGCAGTTTTGTAAAGTTGGGTGAAAACAACATCAAATAGTTTTTTTCATTGCAAATCTCATCAAAGCTTTTTCAGAATTTCGACTTCAAATGTCTGATAAAAGAAAAATGTGCCTGTTTTTGAATTATTAATTCCTTATTATCAATTGACTATTCTAGATACCGAATCTAGCCTTAACTTGAGTTATTGAGTTAAGGCTACATTCGGTATCTTGGGGTATTGATACCCCACTACTGGACCCTTTTTTGCTTGCACTCCCCCAGTCACATATTTAATTTAAGTCAAATCAAAATCAATCAAAAATATTTTTATTTCACATAAGCCTACATGGGCACTTATGAAACGTCAGAAGCTATGTGCACGGTTCCAATTGGTCGTTTCCTATGGAGAAGAGCCGGCAAGAAACTCCACGGTTACTCTTTTAAAAAAAAATTGGCTTTTACAATGTTTTCAAATTACAGTGTTAATAAGTATGAGAGGACAGCGTAGGCCCGTCAAAAGTACCAGGTACGAGTACTTAACAAAATAGAAAATGATCTACAGATCTACAGTCTATTATGCCTACAACGTCCTCACATTAACAAAAAAAACAATATAGAATATGATTATAACAATAAAAGTTAGAACCTTATTGAAATTAAAATTGTAAAAAAAAAAACATCGATTATGTCAAGGAAGTAGGTATGTAAAAAATAAATAACATCGCAACTTGGGAGCAGTTAATAGACATTTATATATTTTTGCCGTTAATGAGGTACTAGAGAAGCCACATGTGCAGAAGGAATTAATGCCAAACTTCCTTGTCTTCAACGTAAAGTGTAAACCGTTCATTTAACTAAAATAACAAATACCTATATATAGTTATACTCTCGTTCGCAAATATATTAGTCTATCAGATAACACTCAACAAAAGACTCAAACCGATACAAAACACGAAACAAACAAACATTTCACTCACGTAACAGATCGACTTCTATTCATCGATTTCCAAAGTTTTCCAATTTATAAAACTTGTATCTCGTTTCCTAGGAAATTTCGAGACAGACGGTGTACAAGTAGCTGAGACGTGGTGTGATTACGCCTTTCACTCGCAGGCGAACAGACCTGCTCACGGAAGGTTGTATAGCCCAAGATATCCATCGAGTTATCCCAGCAATGTGAGGTGTACTTATCACTTTAGCGCCAGGTGAGTGTGAAATTTATATGCAGTCAAACTCAAAACATTGATTTCAATTAAACCTATTACAGGCACTTTTGAATTGTCAAAGAGTCGGTTAGTTAGTCAGAAAGTTGAAGCTATTTGCCCATTCCAAAACGTAGATCTCTATGGAGTAGAATAGGCAAGAAACTCCAAGGACACTCTTTTAAATCAAGATATCAGTTGAAAGATATCATAATCATCTGCCTAGCCTTTCCCCAACAATGTTGGGGTCAGCTTCCAGTCTAACCGTATGCAGTTGAATACCAGTATTTTACATGGAGCGACTGCCTATCTGACCTCCACAACCCAGTAACTGGGTAATACCATACCCCTTGGTAAGACTGGTCGTCAGACTTTCGGGCTTCTGACGACCCGTAACGACTGTCAAAGATCCTCGAATGACAGCCGAGAAGGGCTTGACGGGCTTTCTGAGGCACGGAGGGTCTTGGTATGTAAAGATGGTCACCCATCCACAGACCAATTGTGGCAAGCGTAGCTTAACCTGATCGATCGACTCGTGCGGCTGTTATTAATTAACCACAAGCCCCTCATGCAGTTTAAAGATATATTGTTGAATATTGTTTTGTGCAAAATGTATAGTCATTTCTTGATTTATTCTTCGTTCGTCCTGAAGTTTTGTCCCAAATTCCAAAAAAATCTTAGTTTGTCCCTTATCACTTTTTTTTTTTTTTTTAATTATCATATAACAAAGAACACACGATTAAATAATAGATAGAAATCAAAAACCACTACCGGCTTATTACAAAAAAATGCCTAAGTACTGTTTTATACCAAGACCACAAGGTCTAGGATTGTTACGGTATTCAAGTTAATATCAGGCTCAAAACGTGTTCTTATTACAAAACGAAGACTTTTTGAGGATCAGTTACTACCAAAGAAGGTTCATGGTTCCACAGATAAGAAACAAAAATGGCATTCTTTCATTCGTTCATTCTGCATCTATTTGAAGCAACGTTTCGTTTCTCTAAATATTGATATTATATTAACACTTGAAATGCATAAATAATTATTAATCAATACAAAAATATGTCATAAATCGTTCTTTGTTTAGGTTACAATATATTGAACAAGCACAACTTGTACTTTTGACGTGCTTTTTATAATCAAGTTATCATATTTTTTAACACCTCTAGCGTGAAGTGGAGTGAATTACATAGGTACGGCGCAGCCGGCACTCGTAATTTGAGACGAATGTTTATGTTGTGTCCGTCCATAAATAATAAATCTTAGTATTAGGTACTGTTGATAATATGTGGTTTGTTGTGTCTGGTTAAACCGTTGAAGATAAACTTAGTAAAACCCTAAGACGACCCACTGACCAAAACATGGATTTTTAATTAATATTAGGTAAGCAATGCTTTGTATCATCTTATTTCGACTGCCTAACGCGAATGTTCATATTATTATAGGAAATATTACGTCGTACTACGTATGACGATGTCTGTAAGATCGCCGAGACGTCTCCAGCATAATTATCCAAATCTTCCAAATCCATCAAGTCGATTTGTAAATAAAAAGCCACACAATAACAATAAACGCTAACATCAAATAAATTAGTGCCGAAGTTAGCCCATAGAAAAACTAGGGGTCTCGGCGGACTATCTTTAGTACCATAGCTAGTTCATGAACTAGTGATAAACTTAATTTTATAATAACGTTTTATTTAGTCATGGTGGCAAACCTAGTAATTATCCTAGTACTAAATTTAGATCGTGTTTTGGAATAAGATGGCTAAGGTTTAAACTTATGCTATCGTGAGTCTATCTCATTATCAAACTATACAATTAATAAAATATTTAGGTCATTAAGTGGTTACAATCATTCCTTTAAAATACTTAAGTAATATTGCCTAAGTTTATTTTTTTTTTCATTTATTTATTTCTGAGGGTAGACTGTTTATAAGTCTCGGTATAATAAAACCGGTAGTTCGCTCGCCATACGTATTGTTGGCGGGCTGTGTATGAAGCCTTTTCTCAGAAACTGCCCGTGTGCATACAGGATGCTCGATTTTATTTCTTAAGGATTCATTGAAAAATTGTTTTTTAAATAACAAAAAATTCAATTGTATATGATCTGGTAAGACATTACAGTGTTTAAAGAGGCCATTTATACAGTCGTAAAGTATTTGTCCTACTTAAAGAAATCCAGGTTCGTCCCACTCAGTGGGCCGAATGGAGTATAGATCCATTTCTTAAGGCTTGGCAACATGTAACGCAAGTGAAGTGCTCTCTGCCGTATGTATACTTTTGTGTTGGTGATCCTAAAGTATTTTGGCCCATAACTTAACGTAAACATCATACAACGTCTTAAAATTAATGCTGTGATAAGCCGAGGGGCTTTTGGCTAAGTTATAACAGCCGCACGAGTCGATCGATCAGGTTAAACTACGCTTGCCGCGGCTGGTCTGTGGATCGGTGACCATCTTTACGTACCAAGACTCCGTGCCTCGGAAAGCATGTTAAGCCGTGTGTACCAGCTGTCATTCGTGGATATTTGACAGTCGTTACGACTCGTCAGAAGCCCGAAAGTCTGACTACCAGTCTTACTAATGGGTATGGTATTACCAGTAACTGGATTGTAGAGGTCAGATAGGCAGTCGCTCCATGTAAGTGTGTGTGTGTATGTGTGGTATTTTTTAAATTTTTACTTGTTCGAGTTTATGTTTTCCTAAGCACGTGTTTCTGTGACGAATAAAATTATATTTCTTTCTTTCTTAAAATACTGGTATTCAGCTACATTCGGTTAGACTGGAAGCCGACCGCAACATAGTTAGGAAAAGGCTGCGCAGATGATGATGAAGTCCAATAAATATCTTCTTATAATAAACTGCTCAAATAAACTTCTTTATTTACAATGAAAAGTTTACAAAACTTTCCTTCAAAGTCGGAATTATTAAGTCACAAGTCAAGTGCTCCCAAAAATCTAATTCTGTCTCTAACATTTATAAGTACTTTAAGATTCGGCATTCTTACTGTTTTAGGCACAACGAGCGGATCAAGTTAGTTTTCGAAGAATCGTTTCTTCAGAAAGGCGACGAGAGGTATTTAGAAGTTCACTTCTTTAGTAATACCACAGAATTGATAGGTTCAGAAGCTCTACTCCATACAACAAGCTAAAAACAGAGGCACACACACATAGATGCGTACTTAAGCTGATATCAGTACCCCAAATGTAAGTTTGCAAGAGAGTAAACGTAACTATTTCGTATGCGTTAAAATTTGACCGATAGATCATAATGCTAAGAGTATAAGAGTGAGAACAAAAATCTTAACGCAAACGCGCTAGTTACGTTTACTCACTTGCAAACTTGCACTTGGGGTACTTACGACTTCACTCGAGTGAATGGTTCGCTCGAGTGAATATTCATATTTGTTTCATTTCACGTTCACGGTTGGTGTCCTGACAAAATTACGTAGAAATGAACGTTCATCGCGAGTGAAAGGTGCCGTGTGAAACTCAAGATAGCTGGATCGGTTTACTAATGAAGGACATAAAATAAAAATATGTGAAGTGTCTGATATCTGCTTTTCAAACGGCGGTCTCAAACTGTAGTGTCAACTAATCCCAGTCTGGAGTGTTCCTGCTCTCAATTTACATGAGCCGTGTCTATGTGTGTATGCGTTTTCGCATGTTGTTTATAGCCGTTCTTCTATAATCTATCTATTTTGTGGTACCTAATACGTCCTTTGCCTTTTGGTGTTATAACTTTTCCACTTTTCAGTTGCCTCAATCGTGCTGACATAATAAAAGTGTTCGATGGACGGACTTCGGCGGCGCCGGTTCTAGCGATGCTTTGTAATGAAGTCGTAGGTACGAATTGCTTTGGATTTCGGTGAAAGGATCTTGGTTTCTTTTAGTATATTTTTATCTTGTGTGGGATTTAGACGAAGATATTATCGGTGTTTGAGATATCAAGTGAACAGTATATTTTGATAGCCTATAAACTAATACCTTTATAGAAAAAAACATTAATGTGCTCTCGTTCACCTCCAATAGGTACAGTCAGCCCCAAAAAGATGTATAGGTACATCGGAAAGAATTGAATAGATTGTCTACAATCTATGTTGCGTAATATTGTATCAATACGTATACACTATTAAGGCTGACTGTACCTATATGATGAAAATGAAATGAGTTAAGTTTTTGATGAATTTAACGTCATCATTTTTAATTTTCTTTTACTTTTCAGGTTATGAGGTTCTATCTACGGGACCAGACTTATTGGTACAATTCACGTCCAACTCCAACATCCCGGGACAAGGATTCAAAGCGAGATACCAGTTCCAATTGGAGGACGACCCAAACGCAGGTTTAGTAAGCATGTCATAATAAATTGTATCATCAGCTGATGTTAATATGGTTCAAAATCGGAAAATTGTTAATATAAGCCCATTGTTTTAATAACTTGAATAATCAAAAGAAACAGCTGAATAGAAAGCATGATTACGAATCAGCCTTCATAATTAGATTGTAGAGAAAATGATAATTTCTAACTGACAGTGTCTAGAATATTAATTATACATGTGTTTAATTTGGGTCCATATTGGCTCAACTAAAGTTCTTTACCCGAAATTGTTCTTCCTAACGATTTGTAATCCGAATGATCACTCTTCCTAAAATTTTTCATCCTAAAGTTTTCATTCATACTATTTGTAGTGCTACCGGCGATGTTTATAACACTCATGTTTCCGAAAATTGTAATTAATAATATCATTAATGTAAATATATTTAAACTCCTACTGTTTTTTATCATAACGCTTTTATCCCTAAAACTATAACTATACATGAGATAATTATGTCTAAAAAACCAACTGTTTAGAATGATTTAAGGTCGTTTCACAGATTTTTGTCTTAAATGAATGAAATTCAGGTCAGAATGTCGTCTTGGGGGCACTATAAAAAATACTTATAAAAATTTCGCGACCAATTTCGAGGTAGCGCTCGCCGGCCGCTGCCGCGGCACCGCTCGCTTCGCTCGCTCGTCGCGCGTAGTTGGTCACAGTTCTAACCTAACCTAACCTATGGATATCTTTGCAGGTACACACCGCTATAAATAAAATTAAAATATGACTTTGAATAATATTGTAAAAGATGGTTATGTTGAGAAAATATAGGAAAACAAATAAAAGTCTATTAGATGTTTATTGCTACTGACATTATGAAGTTAAATGCTTCGGAATTATGAACATTAGAGACAGAGTAGTTAGGAATTGTGATTGTTAGGATAAAAAATGTTAGGAAGAACATTTTCGGATTTCCAATTATCGGAGTTGAAAATTTAGGTGAACTTTGGCGCACCCGTTTAATTTCTTATCTATGGCCTATTTATCTACACATACATACATTAACACACGCCTTCTTCCCATGGGGGTAGGCAGTAATTGTAGAACACCACCTGCTACGCTCCTTACATACTCCTTTTGCTTCGCTTATGTTCATATGAACGTAAACGGTCATATACGAACGCCAGTTGCGAGTACTACGCACCTGACCTTTCTGAAGAACATCATCAATTAGGTCACTATATTTCCTCTTGGGCGGGCGTCCCTTCCCGGCGTTACCCACTGCCTTGTAAATACTTTTTGTTAATCGCCTTTCATTTATCCTCTCCACATGACCAAACCATCTTAGCATACTCTTTTAAATTTTTGTTACTACATCTTTAAACTGTACCGTTGACTTATCATATAATTTTTCAGCCTATCATTTATAGCCACGTCACACATGTAGACTATGTATCTAATGGGAATATAAATAAATGGATTAGAAAATATACATGTACGTTTTCTAATCCATTTGTTTATATTTAATTGCTAATTTGTACGAGTAGTACCACTTACAAATGAATTTCTTTGATTAGAATATTTGAATACTTTAAAGATGTTTTTTACGTGACAATTGAGTTTAATTTTGTAACCTCAACAATTTAATTATGTTATTCAAAAAATAGATTTGATGTAACGGTAAAGAATAGCACCACCCCATTTCTTCCCGTGGGTGTCGTAAAAGGCGACTAAGGGACTTACTAGAGAATGGGCAGCAGCGTTCTCTATGCATTTTGCCCAACTGCGTAAAAAGTGAACTATAAAAAAGATGAGAACAAGATTTATATAAATTAATACTATAAACAGTCTCATGCAGTCGGAGGCAAATAAGTCTTTATTGGTAAACGACATATCATTCATCAAAATTGGTTCAGCCGTTTAGTAGTTACGAAGGAACATAGGAACTGACATACATACATACAGATACAGGTCAAACACTAACCCCCTTATTACAAAACAAGGTTTATCTTCAGATCCAGGTTTATATGCAAGCAGTTAAACATGGAGCCATTATTGAATTTCGAATTTTATTCCGACTATGGTAAAGTTCCTAAACACAAAACTGACGACTTAGTACCGAACTAAGTTTTCAGTTTTGTATAAAGAACGGTATTTCGATCACTGTTACGTTCTTATTACAAAAACTGGCTCCATGGTTTAGCCATGTCAAAATATAAATCTTGTTTTGTAATAAGACGGATAACCTTCGTTTTTTGGGGGTGTGTTAACTTTTCATCACATACATTTGGAACAGACAATTACTATTGTGTAATACTATTCACTATTGTGTATTCAAATTTTTTATGGCAAATCAATCAATCTGCCCAGCCTTTTCCCAACTTTGTTGGAGTCAGCTTCCAGTCTAACCGGATGTAGCCTGTCTGACCTCCATAACCCAGTAACTGGATAATACGATACCCTTTGGTAAGACTGGTTGTCAGACTTTCGTGCTTCTGACGACACGTAACGACTGTCAAAGATCCACGAATGACTGCCGGGACCGACCGATTTTTATGGCAAATATAAAATACAAAAATATGACGTCTATTTCCTTCCTTGTTTATTGTACCACATCCATATTTCTCTCCATTTCTAAAAGCAACAGCTGTCGATGAATAGCCTCTGCTATTTCATTTAAAACTTGATAAAATTGTATGCAGTCGACCACAATAATCTTCTCTTTCTTAACAGATGGGGATATTAATAAGAAATCAAGTACAACGGAGGCAATATCCGGCTTAGGACCGGCTGTAAGCGCCGCCAGTAAGTACTTGGAATAAGGACGCCATTTAAAAACAGAGCGTTTGCGTTTTTATAAACAAAATCACCTCATATATTATTTGGGAGTGCCATCTTCGTGTGAGATGCTTTGTAGACGGTTCTTTAAAATTTTCTCTGGGTTTAAAGATTTTTTTTTTAAATAAAGACGATGTTTTGACCAGACTAAAGGCTGATTTACATTTACATTAGTTATGTAAATATGTTCAGTCATCTCTACTGTTTGAATAGAAACATGACGTCTATTTATACATGACACTACACAGTGAAAACTGACAGTTTCGACTGACGTTGGACACACCTTGCTACTTGAACTGAACAAACCAATCAATCGGCCTTTTTTTCCGTGGGGAAATCTTCAAAAGGTGCCTTCCTAAAGGCTAGTGCAGACTGGGGCAATATCGCGGGCGCGACGCGACATTAGTAGCACAATTTCTTTGTCGCTGTCTGTCGCGCCTGCGATATCGCACCAGTCTGTACGAGCCTTTAAACGATGCAGGCGCCGGGCTTTCACTCGGCCTCCTTCTGAACCATCACGGTGTCACAGAAGGAGGCCATTTCCTTCCAGTTCTCCGACTCCCGCAGCATAGACCCAACTACTGCTGGCAAAGACAAATCTCGTCCGATCCTGGCGACCAGGGCCCGACTTTTAGAAGGCCACATAGGGTGCACTCTTCAAGCGTGTGCTGTTCAGAAAAAAAAGCCACCTCCGCGATGATTTCCTCGCCGAAGCAACCCTTCCAAGTCAGCACCTGAGTGAGCCTATAAGAGGAGCCTTTTTCCAACTTCGTTAGTCGGGTCAGCTTCCAGTCTAACTAACGCAAATATAAATCATGATTTGTGACGTTGTACATTTAGGTACTTAAGGCGACGATAACCGACTTTCAATTATTTTATACTGAAGATCACGTCTAAACGAGTAATGTTAATGATTTGAAAAAAATATATGATAATAAGAGCATTTTCTCAATGACTTATTATGTGAATATTTTAGATTATGTTTATATTACATAGTGAAATTAATTTGTAAAGTTATGTCTAACGCGGATAAAAAACTGAGAATGGCGCAAAATCTACCTAGCCAACCTTCACCAATTTAAAGATAATTTAATTATTGATCTTTTAGTATACGCGTTTTATTAAAATACCTTTTGATTTGTTTATAATAAGTTATTAAAGTCAAATTGGGGACAGCACTCCTTGATGGGCGAGTCTTATTACTGGCTGAACGTACGACGCGTTGCGAGAGCTCAGTACAGAACACGCAAGCTAACCACTCAAGGTCACTAGCATATATCTGAGTCTTAATTGGAAGACGTATTTTATCTTATCTGTTGTGTTAGCTACAGATTTAGCCAACCTTTGTTAGTTAGTTAAGATGAAACCAAGTAACCGTTAACGCAGCTTTTAAAGAATCATTTTGCAACCAAGTAACCGAACATAACTTCCATAGTTCAATTGGCTTTAATTAATGACGTAACGACTTCTACAGTTCTACACGTGCCAATGATTTTCAAAATGTAGAGTATAAATCTTCGATTGAGGTTATCTCAAATATGTTTGGTTCATAGAATCGTGCCAAATTGCTTGAGAATTTATTAATACGAAGGCGGAAGCATAAGAGTTACTTTATGTAGCAGACAAGAGGATAAGAATTTCTCGTGGTTTTAGAGAGAAACGGGATTTAACAACCGTTAGAATAGAATTTTCTGTTTGAACTTTATTTTCTCACCAATTTTATTCCATAACCAGGGTGCCAAAAATGTGGCAAAACTGTAAGAAAAAGTACAAAAAAAAAATGTGGAAGTTTTTTTTTTTTTTTATTTACTATGTAGTTTGTATTTATTTTGTTTCTTATTTATAATCTCACTGTATGCTGCACCGGTCGACGTCATCACGTCAATTCCGGCTGTCGCTGAAAACCAGCGCTGGGGCTCTGTCTCGCATAGGGTCGCAGCATAATGCTGAGCGGTGGCCGTTTTGCGTGGATGTGACGCATATTTTTCCCCTACTTGTTCTTTTTGTATTTATGTTCTTTCTTTGCGTCATGTTTACCGCAAATAAACGTATTTTCTTTCTTTCTTTCTTTTCTTTTTTTGTTTATGTTTTATCTCAATTCCCTTTTATATTTTTAATTATTACAATCATTTATGATCCAAAGCAGAATTCTCATTACATTTCGTCAGCATAAATATTTATTACTCAAATAAATCTTTTCAAAATGTACCTGCAAAGTATCTCACGCGTTCCACAAATGTATGTATAATATCACTCCATTTCATAATATAATGAACTAATGTACGCATTCCATTAGTGATGTGTCACCTTCATTTCAGCGTCATCTTGCCATCAAGTATTCAGCAGTGATAAGAGCAAGACCGGTAAATTGACTTCGCTTCTCTATCCGGCCCCTTACCCGCAGAAAACGCAATGTCATTACGACTTTCTAGCCCGAGGGAGGGAAAGAGTCAGGCTGGTATTTGAAGACTTCAGCTTGCAGCGGATAACAGAGAATATTATAGAGTAAGTTTTTAACATAACTGCAGCAGTAAGCTGAAAAATTTACATTTATTATTTTGTCATAGAATAGAACTTAGTTATCGTCATGCTTATAAATGTATGTTAGTCTCACTATGGTTTTCCAAAGCTTGCGGCATGAATCGAGTCGAAAATTAGTCCGGTGAATTTTGAATTCTAGACGGTCAGTTTTACTATCAACCCTGCTGACTGACGTCTTAGGCTCAGCGCAGACAGGGAGGAATAATCCCTGCGCGGTCTTGGGCATTTTCTTTACGGATCGCGTATGATTCCTGCGTATCTTCAAAGTCAAAGATTTATTTGCAAAACTAAGTGTACATTTTGGTGTTATTTTATAATAGGTGCTTACAACTTGCGGCCTTTTCCAGGCATCGCAAATTTGAGGGTTAACATTAAAAATTAAAATAACTATGCTATTGTCAACATTTTTACATTCATAATTTCAATCATTTACTTAGTCAAATCTACTTATTATACTACTTACTTATACTTTCTACATAATTGGTTGGGGAAAAAGTTTCTTCGCATTTTTTAAGAAAATTCAAAACATTTTTTAATATAGTTTATTTACATTTAACTAAAGTATGTAGGTACCATTTTGTTCGATAACATTTTGCCATCTTGTAGGTAGGGACATGATCCCGTTGCTATAGAAATTTTGGGACTTCTGATCAAAATACCGCGACAAGTGGTTTTGGCAGTCCTCTCGTGATGTTAACCTGACACTGCCTAAAGAATTCTGAAGAGACCGAAACAGGTGAAAATCTGAAGGTGCAAGGTCAGGACTATACGGCGGATGCATTAACAGTTGCAGTGCAGTTTGGCAGAAGTCAATGTTCTGTATTTATATTATTAATCTGAATAAATTTAATTAAGAAATTTAATTTAAAAAAAAAAATTCACCTCGCAGCCAATCTCTCTTAATTTTTGCTGAGTGGCTAAAAAAGTGTGAGGTCTAGTGTTATCATAAGGGGTGTGATGAAACCACACCCCGGATTGAAAACGCCTAAACCAAATTTGTGCTACTCTCACAGACACTGCACTAGGTCCATAAACATGGCAAATTTTTTTCGCGGCTTGTGTTGCATTTTTACCTTTTTTGTAGTAAAATTTTAAAATGTATCGAATTTCTTCATTAGATTCACTCATCTTGACAGTACGAAAAACAAATGAAAATCACACATTTTTCCTAATTTGAATTTGGAATTATATGTTCTTTAAAATTTAAACTTTCAATGATACCAAAACCAGCCAGATAAAAATAGTATAGCCAAAGAGATTTTGTTACAAGTTCATACATACTATAATGCGAAAAGACTTTTTCCCCAACCTATTATAATATACTTTTTACTATTAATTATTCAATTTTACTCATTTAAATAATAATCTATACACATTTTTATAATTCAATACTTAATAATATAAATATTTTTTTTATTAATTAGATCGCCTTATTAATTTATTTATAATAGGAATTTATTTAGAATTGGAAGTCGGTAGGTAGTAGTGTAAGTGTGTGTAATGTGTGTGTAAAGGTTACTGATTTATTTTTGGTGTAAAAATTCTTCAATTGAATAGTAAATTTTTTTTAAAAGGTAGGTTTTTAATTTATTGTTAAATGGGGCAAGCCGTTTCATTTTATTTATATTCGTATCTTCGAGGACGCGCGAGCATTTTTTTGTCAGTTTCAAGCATTTATGCACTTTATTGCAATAATTTTAAAGTTTATTTTCAAGTGCGTTAATAAAATCCTCTCCGCTGCGCTCCGTTCTGTCTGCGCTGAGCCTTATGTATCATGTTGTTTTCGTATTATAGTTTATGTCGATAAGGAAGAAAAATATTGGAAGTCCTGATAGTGTTTGTCTTTCAGATGAGAATGGCATTTTTTTGTAAAAATGTTTTTTTAATCCGACAACAACCCAGAATAACAATATTACTTTGACAAAACAAAAGGGACAAGTATAAAGAATGAAAACAAAGCACTCTAAGCGATATCGAATAAGCAAATTTACTTTGTTACAGTTGCGAAAGTATGGATTCTCTCGACGTATTTTTGTATGTAGACGGTCGTCTCGAAAAGATGGCATCATTTTGCGGCAACGATATACCGAAGCCAATAATGTCGAATGGACCCAAGTTATCTATCGACTTTCGTGGAATATATTCATCGAGACAAAGCAGGGGGTTTAAGATATCATACTCCTTTGTTGAAGGTACATACTTATTTTGTTTTATCTTAATTTTGTATGTGTGGTCATGCTTTTGGTTTATTGGGATTGATTGATATGACTTTGTATCTCTTCGAACTTGTGTTTTTTTTTGTCTGTGTCTGCCTTCTCTTTTATTGAGAAAAAATACAAATAAGTAGAAGACATCTCCATAACAGATATATCTGGCTCGTATAAGTTGGTGCTAAATATAATGTGATCTGTTGGTTTAGTGATAAGTTTAGGCTTTTTTTTTTTACGTGGGAAATTATCAAATAACTTCTCCCGCTCTGGGCGGAGCGGGAGGGCGTGTCAGACTTTTACTGACTAAAACCCACCCGTGTTCCTTCCGTTGTCTATGTGCCAGGGCCACGATATCCCTTTCAGACAAACTTGCAACCCTGGCAGGCATTGGTCCTAACGGACCCCGTCAGTTAGTGCTGACATCTCCTTGAGGCGCGCGTGGAACACAGCGCGCCGTCGACCCGAGCCTGGTCCTTATCGGACGGCGAGCTACCCATCGCTCACCGTCCGCAAGCCCGCGCCTACAGTGGCCGGAAATTGGCTTGCGACTCCCGACGCCCGGGGTGTCTCCTGCGGCGACTAGGGGCGCGAGGGCGTGAACCTTGCCTTTCCCTCACGCATTCCGCTTCCTCTTTCGCTAGCATTACTACTTCACAGAAGGAGGTGACGGCCTCCCGTGCACTCTCGCTCCGAACCATGGCCTTAACCAGGGCCGGACGTGACAGATCGCCGCCGAAGTTTAGCTGTTGATAATAGAATAATAGAGTTGATAATTGACCCTTTTCATATAGCAAAATATGCTATTAACAATCAGTACATGTAAATTGCAAGCATTTATAATACGTAGATGAGTAGGTTTTGTTGGTAGCTATATGGCAAAACCATCACTTACTTTCTCATTCTTTTCTAACACATTACTTTTAACCACATTTTCATCGTGTTTGAAAATCTTTTGTCATTTCCGCATTGGAATTCAGAGCACCACGTATTCCTACCTCATCATTCTTGATGCCGTCCGCGCGTAATTCCTCACATTTCTCTGAATGTTCGCATTTCAAACATGGTGACGTTGCGTTTTTGTTTTTTTTTTAATTTAAATGTAGGAGCAAGAAACTTTAAAATGAGATTTTTTGTATAGAGCTGTTTTCTTTTTTAATGATGTAGGATTTAGACAAACAGATTATAACATAACCTCTAAGATGGTGCATGAAATAGAATGTCTGAAAATTAAACTTTGCGTTTCTTTCAAGTGAAGTTACAAATCATAAATGAATACCCAAAAGTATTGCTATTCCGGAAAGCCTCAATTACGCCAAAATCCACGGACACCAGAAAACAAAAGTAAAAGTTTTTGACTTTCAGATTACGGGATCGCAACGGGGAGCCAACTTTTAGAATTTCCATGTGCCTTCGTATTTAATAGCAGTGAGAGGGGGAGAGGGGTGGTGACGTCACCAAACCACCCTGGCCTCTATCCAAGGGACACAGAGTGCAATTACTTCTTCTACGGCAACGAAAACGAGAGAGTACATTTACATTTCACTTATTTCGACGTCGAAGGTGTGGTCCCGTAAGTAATTCATTTGAATACTATTAGGTTTAGAAAGTCTTTCATGAAGTAGCTTTCGTCACTAGCGGAGTGCGGTAGGTACTTGATAAGGGTTATTCAAGCCAGAATTGGCTTCATATAGGGTACGTATGGATTAGTGATAAAGTATCAATCTATCGTGATCTAGGTTGGACGTGACATGGATTTTAGTGTCGATTTTCACTTTTTTCTAAAACTTTTTGTCCTCCCTTTGATTAAATAGAAGATCAAGACTAAGATGATCAGAAGTGTAATAGATATATCCCAAAGTTATTCAGTAAATGAAACCCAATGTTTTTTATCAGACAGCTGTGCTGCTGGGGAGTTTGTTGCGCCACTTCTTCTTCCCAGCTAAATCACTAGGAAGTGGTGAAGAGTTGGCGTTTTTGGGGGACTGTCTCATGTAATTTCTGACGTTCGAAAAGTGCTGATTCTCAGCCTAGTTTGAATAAATGACTTTTGATTTTATCGTCTGAAAAATCTTGATTAATTTATAACCAAAAGCCGTCTTTTTGTAAAGCATCGAAATAAATGAATATTTAAATGACCTTTTTATTACAGGTGTGAAGCAGTATCGGCCAGTGATTACGTCCAGTTTTACAGTCAAATGATCGAATCACAAAGCCACAGGCACTGCGGTCAACTAAAAGAGCTCCAAGTAACGTCAGAGAAGAATTTTCTAAGAATAACTTTCAAATCCAACGACAGACTAGATGCTACGGGATTTAAAGCAAACTACTTATTTCTAAGAGACTCCGAAATGCATAGTATAACTATGCCAAATTCTATAGATAAAGGTTTGTATTCTATTCTCACATAGTTTATACAATATGTAACAAAAACCCTGTTGTTCCTTCTACCTACGTTTTAAGAATCGGTATACATACGTAATTAAGCAAATCATTTACAAAACTGTTCAACAAAAATAATTGAAATAAATATTTAATTATTAATATTTGAAATGTTTAACTGATTTCTTACCTCTTTAGTTCTTTGATTTTGACTTCTCGACTAGCCAATTCTTTAATTTTTTTTCATTATAATTCCACCAATGTTGTACTTGTAGGTTAATGTATACATCCCTAAAAGGAACAACAGGGTTTTTGTTACAAACTGTAAATTATAGCTACTAAAAGAATAATCATCATCATTATCATCATTGCAGCCGAAAGACGTCCACTGCTGGACATAGGCCTCCCCCAAAGGGGGAGGTTGCCATAATCGCCACGCTTGGCAGGCGGGTTGGCGATCGCAGTAAAAGAATAATAAATAAATAATAATATTTATTCAAATAATAATAAATTATTTATTCACTTGTAAAAATGTGTATAAATAAAGTGAAGCCCTGACTCCTGCGCTAGGTAAATGTACAGCTGTGTTACAGGAGCCAGTGTGTTCTCCAAAACAGTAGATTCTGGATTTTATGCAATATACATCGTTTGAATTTAGTTTACGACACACAAAATTAATAATTAAAATAGCATAATAGTAGTTACATTCATTAAAATAATTATTAAATTGATGACTAAAATAGTTATTAAATACGTGATAAAAAGATAAGTAAAAATGATGATACCAATTGATTTAATTAATATTGTCGTTCTACATTTGTGTAACTAAGAGTGTGAAGTGTAAAGAGTGTGTGTTTAATGTGTTGATATGTGGAGTGTGGTAGGGTTATGAATGATGATGAGATCTTGTTGAACTTAAATATATATAAATACCTATATTAAAATGGACTCTGTTTGACTGTAATCTTGTGTCAGTAGCCATAACTTAGTCTTAGCTTTGCTTATTGTAAGAGTATTAATATTATTAATAGAGGTGATTTAAGAATAGGGGAGATTAAGAATAGGGCGAGACTAAATACACGATGGTTGGACTGCGTGAAAGATGATAAGGCGTGAAATAATGACTACTAAGATGACAGCTTATACTCGTAGAATAGATGTATGAAAGATAAAGACATGCTGACCGACCCCAAATAAATTGGGACAAGGGCAGAAGAATGAGGACTACAAAAAGGAAAGAATGAAGTGATAATGTAAAGGCACATTTGCCCATATCGTCACGCAAGGGAGCAGTAGCGAATGACTAATAAGCTTCAAGACGCACCGCCATCGATTGTCCAATGGCGGTCGTTTCATTTCCTGGCACACCCTATGAATTCAGAACGCGTATTATTCCATCAACTCCGTGTACAGTTCCGTAGTGTTTACTTATGATTAAGTTAGTTTGCGAGTTTCGAGTCCAAACTTGAAGACACTTCTGTTTTCCTTTAGGATACGGAGCGTCATTCCAAGATGGTGGTTTTATTGTATCGAGTTCTAGATTTACTTGCGAAGTTTGGCTAAGTTTACGTAGATGTGTATCTAATTGTATATTAACAGTATATGCAAATGCAGTAGGTATACGTTATTGTACGTCCGTTTCAGATTTTGTTAAATAAATAATTTTAGGAAGGGAAACATTTTATGTCCACTGAAATATGGTCTTGAAATTATTTAACAGCAGTAAAGTGTCCGGAGTAAGAAATAATTCAGGACACTTAAAACAACTTTGTAACTGTAGTTTGAGGGACTGTTTGTACGTAGTCTGAAATCAGTTAGTGTATACACTTTTAAAAGTTGATGGTCACCAGAATTACTTTATCGTACCTAGTTAAATTTGAACGAATGCTTCAAAACATTCAACTACTATACCAACCTCTCACAATTATATCATCACCATCAATATATATCCATACCTACATTTTCGTAAATTTTGTTTATATCTACATTCTGATCCCTAAATGAAAACTGATAGTGTTTCCTCTTTTCTAATATGTTTTCCTATCAACCTCAGGTCTACACAAAATCTAGTGCCATAATTACACCTTAATGCAAATTGAATCAAGGTCCCACCCAATTCTTGTTACTATTAGCAACGTTATAACCTATTTCCCTAAAACCTATAATCTGATGACGTTCGGCCACTGCCGAATATATTCGGCAGTGGATTATAATCCGTCTCCCGAATGCTATAGCTTTTCAGTTCCATTCAAATCATGTCCATTGTGTTCACGTTCCTCTAACAATGAAGACGTGTGAATTTATTTTGCGGACCAACAAGAGAATTTAAAGACCAAATTAAGCTCAGTTAGCCCAGAGCTTACTTATGGGGGTAGTTATTTATTTTTGGATCTGTATCTTGATTTCATCAATACTTAGCATCATCCTAGACTTTTTTCATGTATGTTCAGGATGCCTTCTGACTTGACTGAACCATTTTAACCGACTTCAAAAAAAGGAGGAGGTTCCCAATTCGACTGTTTTTTGTAAGTTTGTTACGCGACTGCTCCGCCAATTATGAATTGATTTTGATGATATTTTTTTTTGTTTGGTAGATCATAGTTCAGAGGTAGTCCCATATAAATTTAATCGAAATGTATTAAGTGCTTTTTACAATAATCAACAAAAACTAAAATATTTACACCAATGACGTTTTGGTTTGTGGTTCCCTTCAGCAAAAGTTTTTCTCACTAGTAAGTTAAGTGGATGATGTTAACTTCCTGTCACTATTATTTACATAGCAGGTAGTGGTTTTCGAATTTGTATGGGTTAGGGACCGCAACTAAAAAGTGAAAACTATAAACTTTTTTCAAAAAAAAAAAAAAACATCCGTCTTCCAAAAAAACAATACAAAGTGAAAAATAGATTTAATTTCGGAAGTCGGTGGCAAAAAACGATAACACAAAACCAAAGACACTGACAGATAACATTTTGCATTTTAAATTTCTGCCACAACTATATTATAATGCTCTGTTAGTGTCAAATTTATCTTTTAGGTACAGTAATTTACTGTTGTATTTTTTTTTAATGTTGAATATAACGCATGACAGGCCATTAATGAAATCTATTTAAGGGGTAGGCGAGCTTAATAATTAATACAGCCAGAACTAAGCACTCGTCACAATCCCAACGCTTAGGCAAATCCTCTTAGTTACGGGTAAATGGGACAGGATTAAAGGTATAGAGGGTAATGATTGCAAAATGAATTGGGGACAATCATGCAACAAAACTGATGAATTTAGAACTGGCGACGGTCATCATTATCATAATTTCAGCCGTACGATGTTCACTGCTGGACATAGGCTTCCCCCAAAGGAAGGGGTTTGCCATAATCGCCACGTTTGGCAGACGGGTTGGCGATGGCAGTATGGTGTTAAAATGCATAGAGAAACGCTGCTGCCCATTCTCTATTAAGTCCCTTAGTCGCCTTTTACGACACCCACGGGAAGAAACAGGATGGTGCTAGTCTCTCCGTCTGTCACACAGTCACAGCCGATTTAATCCCAATCTGCTGGACCGATTAAATTGAAATTTGGTATACTTATAAATTTCTGTGACCCAAACACGGACGTAAAATGTAAATAAATGAATTTTGAATATGGGGTCACTTTGAGGACAAATGAGAAAAAAAGAATTTCAAACTGCAGTGTATGACGCATTAAATGAAAGGGCTTACTGTGACGGTATCTAATGTATTTTTTTTTATCATTTTAAAATAAACAGTTTTTAAGTTAATTATGAAAATAGAAAATTGATCCGTGTGGTGCCGGACGTAAAGAATAGTACCATTCTGTTTCTTCCCGTGGGTGTCGTAAAAGGCGACTAAGGGAAGAGAATGGGCAGCAGCATTCTCTAAGCATTTTAACACCATACTGTGATCGCCAACCCACCTGCCAAGCGTGGCGATTATGGTCAGTGTCCTTTTTTTTTGGGTGGGAAGTTATCAAATAACTTCTCCCGCTCTGGGCTTAGCGGGAGGGCGTGTAAGACTTTTACTGACTAAAACCCACCCGTATTCCTTCATTTGCCTGTGTGCCAGGGCCACGATATCCCTTTCGGACAAACTCGCAACCCTGGCAGGCACAACCAGTTTAACCACAATGTCCTGTTATCGCATATTCCTAACGAAGACGTATTCTATGAACAATAATTTTCAATTAAATCTTTGTTGTTTCAGGTGCCACGTGCTACACGTCAAAATTCCTAATATTTGTATGTTTGGGCAAAGTAATTTGGAATATCAGATAGTGATACTAACAATAACTTTGTACCATCGGAGAGAAATTATGGAATAAAAATATCAATGTTACTATGGAGTATTTTAATTTTATCAAAGCCTACGCCAGTTTTGTAATAAGAACGTAACAGTGATTGAAATACCGTTCTTTATACAAAACTGAAAACTTAGTTCGGTACTAAGTTGACAGTTTTGTGCTTAGGAACTTTACCGTAGTCGGAATAAAGTTCAAAATTCAATAATGGCTCCATGTTTTAAACTTGGGTCTGAAGATAAACTTTGTTTTGTAATAAGGGGGATATAGTTTTTGTCAATTGAGCAAAGTACCACGCCACTAAGTACCAATCTACATCATGGAGGAGAATCCTACCTACTAAACTACAAACATCACAGTTATACCAACAACCAGAGAGCGGGGGTGGCTCAGTGGTAACGGCAGCGACTTACGAGTTTTACGTCGTAGGTTTAAACCCATACAGGCGCTTTTCATGTAAATTATTTCATCACCACTGCTCTCAAAACGGCGAAGGAAAATATCGTGAGGAAACCGGCATGTCCTAGAACAAAAAAAATCGAAGTGTGTGACAACCCCAACTGGCACTGGGCCCACGTGGTGGATTACAGCCCACTCTCTCTCAGCAAGAGGAGGCCTGTGTCCCAGCAGTGGGAGAATTATGGGCTGATTATGAGTGATACCAACAACCAAGCTGATCATTGATATGTGAAAGCCAAATACCTTTGGGCATCCCTTCAAATGGGCAGCAGCGTTCTCTATGCATTTTAACACCATACTGCGATCGCCAACCCGCCTGCCAAGCGTGGCGATTATGGCAAGCTTGGTTGACTTTGAGGCAGGCCCATGTCCAGCAGTGGACGACTTTTGGCTGAAATGACGATGATGAAAAAAGGAAAAAAAAAAAGGATAAAGGAAAAAAGCAAAGGAAAAACACACAAACACACACAGACAGAGGCAAAGGATTCCGAAATTAAAAAACAAAATCAAAAGTAATTTTTTCAACCTAGGCTGAGAATCAGCACTTTCTGCTAGTCAAAAAGACATAAGACAGTCCCCAAAAAACGCCCGCCCTTCATTCCATCCTTACATTCCTCAGAGGATTTCTAGGGGTGACGGACGTGCACCCAAAGAGTGACTCGCAAACATAAAGTAAGGTCAAAAAATGAATATCATAAACATGCCCGTCACGTAGAAATCGAGAAATCGAAGTTCAACTTCACGATTTTAAGATCCTCTCAACAAAATTTAAATAAATATTTCTCTGAGAGTTTTGGACCTAGAAACATTGTCAGATAAGCAAGTGAAACGGGTTTAATTTGCGAGAAGCTTATGAAGTTTTGGAGTTATTTCTAGAAGTTCTGAAATTTGGGTAGATTAGATTTTTTCATGATAAAACATAACCTAATTTCAGAATGTAGCCCCTTTTTTTTGCAAAGTAATTATGAAAGGATACAGAAATCTAGGGTATCGAATTATGTGATAAGAGATTTGTGTGTCGGGACACACAAAGGACGATGGGAACTGGCGTCCCCAAAATTGAAACTTAGTCAACAGACTTGAGACATATCTCATTTAAAAGGTCTTAGCTTACTGATCATTCTTTACTATGGCGACGATCGTCAAAAGCATGGGGTTTTCAGGGAAAAGAAGGAAATGTAATGGTACTACTGCAGTACAAAATATGTTTGAGAAAAAAATGGTGAAAATCGTATTGGTTTTTACTCAAGATACTTCATATTGTATTTATTTTCCATGACATAACATATTCACGCTTGTAAACCCCGCAAGTCTACGGTAGATATTGTGCATCCGGTGTACCTACAACACGATATCAAAACTTAGTCAATAGATTTGAGACATATCTCATTTAAAAGGTCTTGGCTTATATATTTTTTTATTTTTTATCTATTGTTGCCAGTTGCCTGCCTCGTTGGTCTAATGGTCGTAAGCATTCCTGCTGAGCATGAGGTCCTGGGTTCAATTCCCGGGTCGGGCAAAGTGATATTGGGTTTTTCTATCTGGAATTCTCAGTAGCAGCCCAGTCTGGTTTTGTGCCCGGTTGATGGCAATAGGCTCGCCCGCTATTACATGGCATTTAAACTTACCTGGCGAAATGTGGGTGTACTACAGGTACACCTCTGCCCAAACCTTCGGGGAAACAAGGCGTAATGTTATGTTATGATAAGTAAAAAATTAATCGATAAGTTAATTTATGCTATACCTAAGAGTACTCGTACTTAGTTTATTTTGTCATAAGTTTATAGTCTCAAAGGCGATAAACCAAAATCATACTACAAACTTCAATGAAACCTTTGGTTATTGGTTTTGCATATTAAACACTATAGTTTCTGGAATGAATAAGCCAAATTCTAAGTACATATTGAGCATTTCAAATAAGATATACATAATGCCTTAACATTGACTGTAGCAGCTTTTGTTCGAGAAATCTCAACTTAATAGTAATTGTAAAGGCTGAATGGAGTAAGAACTAGCTCAACAATAATATTATTTGCATTCGTAGTTACTTAGTATAAAGTTCCACTGGGCTTTTGATTGTACAGTAAGTATAAAGCCGTGGAAGGAGCTACGTGTATGTTTTAAGTACTTAAGTCATGTTAGCGATAGATGGACTGTCTTAAAGATGATATGGCTAAAAAAGGGATGACTACTAAGATGACGAATAATACAAAAGTATGGAAGAAGAAACCATGTTAGGCCGACCCCAAATACATTGCGATAAGGGCAAGAGAATGATAATGATGTTGGGGGTCCCTAACATTTTCATCATTATTTCGCCTTGGAAATGGCAGATATAGGATCTATCCAAAGATATAAATATGCTTATACAATGTGGAGACAACAATACGACAATAAATGAAAACACTGGCAATACTAATGCATATGAGTATTTTGGAACGATCGAATAAATTCTAGCATCGAAATCAAAAAAGTGATTTTTTCAAACAAACTAAATAGCAGTGGTGTGCCGACTATGGGTTTTGTCAATCTTTGAATAGCTATAGCGACTAAACTATTGGATATATTTGATTGAATTTTCGTGTGCAGACTACGAACGTCATAAGATATACGCAGTTGAATTTATTGTCTTAATGTCGTCTCCACGTTGAATAGACAGTCAAAGCCGTGAACTCGTCGAAAAAAATTGCCTTCAATTTTTGGCCGCAACATTCACGGACACTACAGTGCTATTCTGTAATAATATCACCGTGAAAAATGTGAAGTGAAGTTAGGTGAAGTGAGCTATCAATGGTAGTCATAGACCGGCTAGAATAACACAATGACAGCACCATGACGTGATGCGAGTGTAAGACGAAGCTGTCACGCACACCAACCTATCAAAGTTCGCCTTTGTTTTAATTCATTTGCAGCGCGACATTCTATCTAGACATATCTAAATATATAAAAGAAGAAACTGACTGACTGACATATCAACGCACAGACTAAACCGCTGGGTCTAGAGATTCCAAATTTGGCACGCAGGTTCCTTATGAGGTCTAAGGGTGCACTAAGAAAGGATTTCAAGATCAAATAGGGGATAGAAGTTTATATGAAAGTCCGTCAGTTTTGAACCTTCAAAACAGACGGACTTTCATATAAAAAAAAACCAAAATCAAAATTTCCAAAATTCAAAATCAATTGTTTTCAAAATTTTAAGATCCTACCTAGGATCTTAAAATTTTGTGTTTAGGCTGACGTTTGAAAATTAATTTACAGGTGTCTCAGCGTTTTTGTTGATTGCACCCCCGAAAGGTTAAAAAGGGGGATGAAGTTGTATATGGAAAGTCCATAATTTT
Source organism: Tiliacea aurago (assembly GCA_948098905.1). Taxonomy (NCBI): domain Eukaryota; kingdom Metazoa; phylum Arthropoda; class Insecta; order Lepidoptera; family Noctuidae; genus Tiliacea; species Tiliacea aurago. The sequence goes on from OX402588.1 coordinate 18,839,901, forward strand.
CGAAGTAAAAATCGCAAAATTTATTATTGTTATTGGAAACTAACGCAACGATGTTGTTAGAATTTCAACCCATAAAGGCCCGGTCCCACTTAGACGACCCGTCTGTTTTTTTTTCACTAAGACGGTCCGTCTAAATGTGAACATTGTCATATAAATTGTATTTCCACTGGCATATCTGTCTCTTTAGACGGACCGAGAAAACAGACGGTCCGTCTATGTGGGTACGGGCCCTTAGAGGTAAAACGGAGGATGACATTTTGTTTGTAATAAAGTTGTTTATTTTTTAAGTTCAAATCACCAATATTTCGGCTTATGGTTGGAAACTATAAATAGGCATCCGCTAAGAAGGGATTTTTTTAAATTAAACCTTTAAGGGGGTTAAAAAGGGGGTTTTTGTTTGTATGAAAAAATTTATTCCTTGAGTTAATAAATTTGAAACTTGGTACGAATACTAACCTAAACCTACCAAAGTAAATGATGAAGTTTGTTTTTTTTTTGTTTTTTTTAAACTACCCTCTAAAGGGGGATATGGCGATGTAAACGTTTGTATGGAAGAATTTTAATGCGCGATCTGATTAAGGCGGTGATAACCGACTTTTGATGATTTCATACTGAAGATCACGTCTAAACGAGTAGTGTTAATGATTTGAAAAAAATATATATTAAAAAATATACATACAAGATACGCGCGAAAAACATAACCCTTCCTTGGCAGTCGGGTAAAAAGAGCTCAATAACTAAATATGTGAATATTTTAGATTATGTTTATATTACATGGTGAAATTAATTTGTAAAATTTTGTCTAACGTGGATAAAAAACTGAGAATGGCGCCAAATCTACCAAGCGTATTTTTCTGAAACTTTCACCAATTTAAACATAATTTGATTATTGATATTTTAGTATACGCGTTTTATTAAAATACCTTTTGTTTTGTGTAAAATAAATTAATCATGCGTCAAATTGGGGACAGCGCTCCTTGATGGGCGAGTCCTATTACTGGCTGATCGTACGACGCGTTGCGTGAGCCCAATACAGATCACGCAAGCTAACCACTCAAGGTCACTGGCATATATCTGATTCTTAACTCAAAACTCGGTATTTTACATACAATAAAGCTCACAGAATATAAAGGCGGCATGTTTTTGGGTTTATTCAAATGTAACCCTTAAGGGGCAAAAGGTGGTAATTAAGTTTTAGGGAAAGACTCGAAATTCGCCGCTAAATTGAGGAATTTAGCGGCAAATAACGAAGACGCCACCCGCACCCGCCACATGCGTCTGCAATTTACCGGCGAACGTCGAATTGCGGTGACCGCCACATGGCGGTGGCCACCAAATAGTGGAGGCCGCTACATAGCGGTGACCGGCACATAGCGGTGGCCACCAAATAGCGCAAATAGCGGAGGCCGCTACATAGCGGTGACCGGCACATAGCGGTGGCCGCCAAATAGCGGAGACCGTCAAATAGTGGAGACCGTCAAATAGCGGAGACTGCCAAATAGCGGTGGCCGCCTCATAGCGGTGGCCGCCACATAGCAGTGGCAACTACATAGCGGAAGCCGCTACATAGCGGTGACCGGCACATAGCGGTGGCCGCCAAAAAGCGGAGGCCACTAAATAGCGGTAGCCGCTACATAGCGGTGGCCACTACATTGTGGTGGCCGCTAAATAGCGGTGGCCGCTACATAGCGGTGGCCGCTACATTATGGTGGCCGCTACATAGCGGTGACCAGCAGATAGCGGTCGCCGCCAAATAGCGGTGACCAGCAGATAGTGGTGGCCGCCAATTAGCGGTGTCCGCTACATAGCGGCGGCCGCTACATTGCGGTGGTCACTACATAGCGGTGGCCGCTACATAGCGGTGACCAGCACATTGCGGTAGCCGCTACATAGCGGTGACCGGCAAATAGCGGAGGCCACTAAATAGCGGTGAACGGCAAATAGCGGAGGCCACTAAATAGCGGTGGCCGCTACATTGCGGTGGCCGCTACATTGCGGTGGCCGCTACATTGCGGTGGCCGCTACATAGCGGTGGCCGGTACATTGCGGTGGCCACCAAATAGCGGAGACCGCCAAATAGCGGAGACCGCCAAATAGCGGTGGCCGCTACTTAGCGGTGACTGGCACATTGCGGTGGCCGCCAAATAGCAGAGACCGCCAAATAGCGGTGGCTGCCACATAGCGGTGGCCACCAAATGGCAGTGGCCGCCACATAGCGGTGGGCGCTAAATAGCGGTGGGTGCCACAAAGCCGTGGCCACCAAATAGCAGTGGCCGCCACATAGCGGCGGCTGCCAAATAGCGGTGTCCGCCAAACAGTGGTTGGTGCCACATAGCGGTGGCTGTCAAATAGTGTAAGCCACCACATAGCGGTGGACGCCAAATGACAATACTTTTTTTTCCTCCTGTGGCAACACTACAGCTAACAGCTGATTTGAATTCTTCTTGTAATTTTTGATCTTTTTTATTAAATTTCTTTGTTTTTTATGGCCTATTTCCTATTACTCATCAAGTAAATAGGTTATTAATGTGTATTGTGTATTAGATTCACGTAATAAGTGCAACAAGTGTAAATATTTTCAATGTGAATCGGTGACAGGTTACCGGCAAGTGAATTTTTGCATTGTCATCTTATATCAGGTACAATACTTCTTATTTTACTTGCTATTAGTTTGTTTACGTACTATAATTTCTCCAGCAATACTTTGTTCATTCATAGTACGGTTTCTTATTTATGCCAATGACATTTGAACGTAAACATAACCTTAATTTGGATTGGTGACAGAACTCCTTTACACCTAAATTTCATTTTTCTTTTAAACTAATCATCTCTGTATCTGCTGACACACCTACCTACTTTCTTCCATTTTCTTGTCACTATCTTATTTGAGTTATAATCATGATTATGACTCGCAGCGCCCGTGCTCGCCTTGAAGAGTCCAAACTTAGTCAGGCTTTGAGCGAATTAAAAGCGTCAAAAGAGTCTTGTCGCCAACTAAATAAGGAAATAGATGGCAATGAAAAGGTGCTCTTTGATGCCCATGAAAGGAATAGGAAGTTAAAAATTGAAATGGCTCAGATATATACTCAATACACTGATGCCATAGAAGAACGGGATAGGCTTCAACTTGTTGTGGATGGGTTCAGCCAGTGTAGCATAGAGTATGAACAAGCTCTTAATCACAAACATTTACTTCAACAGCAGCTACACAAGGCCCAAAGTCAAATTACACAACTTGAAACTTCAAATCATAACATCACGGCCTCACTGAATCAAAGTCTGTTCAATGAATTGATGCCTATTGCCCCATCAATGGTTTCTGCCATAAAACCCTCTTATACCATAGATTTAACAGGTAATGATGATTCAAAGTCATGTAATTCAGTGAGGGTAGTCACCAGTAAAAACAAACTAAAAAAATACATTAAAATTAATAAATACATTGTAAAAACACAAAAAATGGTAAAAAGACAGAGGTTCTTTATTAAAAATGTTAAACTCAATAGAGAAAGGTTAAACTTACTTAGACAATTAGATATGTATTCTTTTAATTTGGAGCAAAGTACTAGGAAATACATCATTGACACACAGGACTTGCAATCACAACTTGACCACCTACAAGTGAAACTTACTGCAATGACTAACAAATATAATACCTCTGAAGATCTAATGAGGGAATATGTGTTGGCAATGAATGAGCTGGTAAATTCACAAACAAACAACTGTGAGCTTTGTCAAACACCATCCGATGTACCTACACCAGACCATTCATTGGCAACATGCCATACCACCTTACCGCTGCCTTGTGTTGATTTGAAAATTCCTTTTACTAATTGCTCCATTAAACAATGTAAACAAATTGTAAATAATGATATTGTATTATTTTGTGATGAGATTGGCAAGGACTTAGGCCACTTGCTGACAGATGAATACCCAGGACACTCAATAATAAATTACTGCATGCCTGGTTGTTCTTTATTTGATATTATGAAAGAAATTATTAAATGTAACTTTAGACAGGAAACAACATTATTAATTTTTATGGGAAATAGGGGAAATGTGAACAAAGGAGAACTGCTCCAATATTATAGAACATTGAGTAATCTTAGTTTAAGAAAAATTGTATTGTTTACATTCCCATATAGTAACAGTTTGCCACAGGAAGAAAATAACATAAGATTTGAAATTAATTTGACATTGCATAATTTGACATTTAACAATAATTTATTCCATCTAGTGGATATTAACAATTATGTAGGTAACAATTTGTATTTGACAAAAGATAGATATAATATTGATATGTACTATCTTTCTAACTATTATAAACGACAGATAGCTGTGTCGCTATCATATTTTTTTTCTATTTCAGCCAAAAATTTGGCTAAACAACTTGCTTCTTTTGAGCAATGCAATGACTTTTTAAATAATTCTGCCAATAATTTGGCAACGACTAATGACTTTGATTATCATTTAAATTAGAAATTAGGACAACAGAGGAAACCTCTTGCTTAAAAAATGTTACACAAACTTCTTTATTATCACACCCATTAAATTGTAGTAATTTAAATAAATGTAATTATAATAATAGTACTTTAAAAATTGTTCATCAAAATATACAGTGTGTGATAGGTAAGGAATTAGAACTGGAGCTGTTCATGAACTGTAGTTATATCGATATCTTATGTGTAACTGAACATTGGTTAAAAGTCCACCAGTTCATGTTCAGCTTTAACAACCACCAGGTTGCCAGCTCATTCAGCAGAGTTAATATGATACGCGGTGGCTCTTTAATAATTGTTCGTAACAATATGAAATTTAAAGAACGTAAGGATATTGTGAGCCTCTCTGTTGAGCGAGTTATTGAAATAGCTTGCATTGAGCTTGAGCAGTTCATTGTAATGAGCATATACAGGCCCCCATGTGCTTCATATGATATTTTTGAGAAATATATGGAAGAAGTATTATTAAAGACTTGTAACAGTAATAAAACAGTTGTTGTCTGTGGAGATTTCAACATTAATATACTGGAAAAATCTGCTACAGTAAATAAATTTATAACCTTATTAAAGTCATATAATTTGTACAATACATTCTTTGAGCCGACTAGAATAACTGCCACTAGCGCTACCTGTATTGACAATATTTTTACAAACTTAAGACCTTCTAGCCATTTAATTATAAACGAGTTGGACTCTGATCACTGTGGCCAGTTAGTAACTTTCCCTCGGAAAATAGTCAGAGCTCAAAGAAAACTAGTGAGTTATATTCCTGTAAACAAAAGTCGCTTAGAACAATTTAAAAATAATTTAATGGAAAAACTACCGGGTTTGCCTTATCACACCGACCCAGATCAAGCATATAATTTACTATTTAATCTCATTAATTGTGAATTTAGGAAGGTGTTCACCTCAAAAACATTGCCTGTTTGTGACCACGTAATATTTAGTGATTGGGCAACACCAGGTATTTACAAAAGTAGGCAGAGGTTATATGAATTGTATGATGAAAAAACATATAACCATGATGAAACTTTTAAAGAATTTGTTAAAAAATATTCTAAAACTTTTAAAAGAGCCTGTTCCTCGGCAAAAGCCATACACATTAAAAATAAAATAAAATCTTCTGGAAATAAAATTAAAACAACTTGGAATATTATTAATTCAGAAATGGGAAGAACGACAGTACGGAATCGTGACTTCCATCTAAAAATCAATGATGTAGATATTAAGGCAGACATGGAGGTGGCAACTGAGTTTGAATTTTTTTTCACTAATATTCCTATTTTAACAACCAAAACTCTGTCATCGTCGTCCTCCACTTCTGCTTACTCAATATTAAAAGAATGTGTACCAGAATGTGATAAACACCTTAAATTCACGGTCGTTACCGCTAAAGACATTATAGAATCTTTTAAAGACCTTGATATAAAAAAAACTGCGGACCTTTGGGGGTTATCAGTACATACCATGTCTTCAATAATTAATGTTATTTCACCCTTTTTAGCAATTGTTTTTAATTCTTGTATTGCATCTGGTGTATTTCCTGATCTGATGAAACTTAGCAAAGTGATTCCTCTGTTCAAATCTGGCAGCACAACTGATCCTACGAATTTTCGGCCTATTTCGATATTACCTACATTGAGCAAAATCTTTGAAAAATTAATTTTGAAACAAATGTTAGGACATTTTAATAAACATAATCTACTACATCTGAAACAGTTTGGTTTTACTAAGGGTCGTTCAACTACAGAGGCGGGCGTGGAATTACTGAAGAGCATATTCGAGGCCTGGGAGGAGTCGCGGGATGCTCTTGGCATTTTCTGCGACTTGTCTAAGGCCTTCGATTGCGTTCATCATGATACACTCATCAGAAAACTGCACCATTATGGTTTGAGGGACAGTGCTCTCGACCTTCTGACTTCTTATCTGAACAACAGAATTCAGAGGGTTGATGTTAATGGCAAGAGATCTGCAGGATCTGCGGTCACTATGGGTGTTCCGCAGGGTTCAATTCTAGGTCCATTCTTGTTTCTAATTTATATAAATGACTTACCTTTTCACATAAGGGATAATCACAAGATTGTATTATTCGCAGATGACACTTCACTCATTTTTAAAATCAAACGTCAGCTAGTCAATTTTGAACATGTTAACGATGCACTCTCTAAAGTTGTCCATTGGTTTAATGTAAATAATCTTCTCCTGAACGAGAAAAAGACTAAACTCATTAAATTTTCAATGCCAAATGTCAGGCAGCTAACTACTAATGTTCAACTTAATGGAATAGAGTTGGACCCTGTTGAGTCGACAGTTTTTCTTGGAATAACTATTGACGGTAAATTACAATGGGGCCCACACGTAGAAAAATTGTCAGGAAGGCTTAGTTCGGCCGCCTATGCTGTTAAAAAAATTAGACAGATTACTGATGTAGATACTGCCAGAATTGTTTATTTTAGTTATTTTCATAGTCTTATGTCGTATGGGATCCTTCTCTGGGGAACATGTGCGGACATTAATAATATCTTTATTTTACAGAAAAGGGCTGTTCCAGCCATTTACAATCTAGGTCCAAGAGATTCACTTCGTGAAATATTCAAAGAAATAGATATTCTGACTGTAGCCTCTCAATATATACTTGAAAATCTATTATATGTACACAAAAATAAATCAAATTTTAAGAAAATGTCCGATATTCATAGTTTAAATACCAGGAATAAACACAATCTTGCTGTACATCGCACTCGCCTCCACAGAGTAGGCAACTCTTTCATGGGTCAATGTATACGCTTTTACAACCAACTTCCTACTGACATTCGGAACTTACCCATTAAACGATTTAAAATCTGTATTAAAACTAAACTTTGTAAAAAAGGGTACTATAAGATTTCTGATTATTTAGAGGACAAAAAAGCTTGGGATTGAGCTGCTCGCTCTGCTAGCCTTGTGATAAAACTTGACATTTTAATTATTATGCATGATTTTATATACATATTGACATTGCAGAATATTGTATACAATTTTACATGAATGTTTACTTTGAAAAGTATTATATTTACTACTTTAATTTATTGTGAATGTGAGCACTATGTGGGTCATTTTTTTTTTTTTCTTTAAATGTTTTCCTTTCTTTTCTCAGTTAAGTTTTAATGATGGTCTGACATTTTGAGCGCTTTATGCGGCCTACCCAAATGTCCTTTTTTTGGTACTGTTCGTCGAGTCGTTGAGCTCCTTAAGTTTTGAGTTGAGCTGCACGATTACTGACAAATGCTTACACTGATTGGTCAAGTCCGCTCAAATTTGCGTGGTTCTTTCCTCAAAAGACCATTTCAGACACGGATCTACATGGTCCTCACATGATCTGACCAAGATTATGTCTGGACTTTAAAAGAGACTTTGACCCCTGAGTTTGTTTCGCCATTTCTTCTCAGGGGTAGTCAGATAGGAAATGTCGGCTACATCTAGATTTTTTTTATTTTTTATATGACGTGTAAAAGTGATTTAAATATCCTATTTACAGAATAAACGATTTCATTTCATTTCATTTCATTTCACGTGGCCGCCACATAGCGGTGGACGCCACATAGTGGTGGACGCGACACGCTTTTAAGAAAGGATTTTACTGCGCGTTTTGATAAACTTTAAAGTAATTTAAACGTAATATGACAAAACACATGATAAAATATTTTTCAAAAAACCCCTTTCAGGGTGAAATACATTTTAGTTCAAAATTATGTTTACTTTGATCAATAAACTTGATAATTTACCCGGATATTCTTAATAAATGAAACGACCGTAAACATACATTTTTGAAAACAAACTTTTAAAGGGGGCGGGGGGGGGGGGTTGAGTTTTGTGGGGGACAGATTTTAACGCGCCGTTAAATTAACTTGAAACTCTGTACTTATATTTAAGATCGGAAATAAGGAAAAATTATACCAGGGTTTTCTAAAATTCTACCTCTAACTGGTGGGAAAAGGGGGAGTCAATTTTAGAGGGGATTTTATGTTTCAGATTAGCGCAAAAACGACTGAATGGATTTAGATGATTTTTGGCACACATATAGTTTAAAATCTGGATTAATTAATACATAGGGTTCTAGGTTTTCATCACGGTAGTACGTTCCCGTGATATTTTTTCCGACATTCACGCGAGCGAAGCCGCGGGCAAAAGCTATTAAATAATATAATCAAAGGACCAATCAATAAACATGTTGATATGTGGTGATGGTTCTATTTACTAGTCTATTGCATTATAAGGCAGATATCCTGATCACCAGCAGTTGATTAGACATTATACAGGGTTATTTTTAAAACGAACAACTTTTAATATGGGACCAAAACTGAAATCGCGAAAAAAATTGTTCATAATGATAAGTACAATGACCCCTTAAGAGGTTATTGACGTTTTAAAAATAACCCTGTATACCTGACCGTAGGAATAATCACTATTCCCAAAACTGACTTATAATTAAGTCAACATAAGTTAGTATTCATCCAGCTATGAAGGGGCTTTAAAACAAAACGCTAGCGGCGAAACAGAACCTTTGGCCAGCACATAGACTTCAAAGTTTGCATATAATTATGTCGGACATTTGAGCAACATTTTGAGTAACTACGGACTTTAGGGTTTATGCATAATGGAAGCGGTGGAACGAGGGAGCAGATCCATTATTTGTTAGCGTAAGCGGGCTAGATGAATATTGTTACGAATAAGTTCAAAGATTTATTGAGTTTTCTTGCATTTGCAGCTGTTGCTAGCAAAGATATTAAAGATATTATGAAATTTATGATAGTCTTTAAATAGCAGGACTGCTATTTATTACTACTGTTTAATATCTTTGAGGACAAGGTGTTGTGGTGCAGCCTGAGACTGCGATAGACCGGGACTTCTGAGTTGTAATGTAGCCATAATCTTGTACGCACGTGGCTGTTAGCAGCAGGATGAGAGAAGGCTTACGATTGGAGAGACCTATGTCCAGTAATGGACCGATGATTATGGTGATAATCACCGGGTGTAAAGGTTTATATTAGGACAATGCCAGAAAAGATGAGTATCACTAATATTATAAAACAAAGTCCTCCCGCCGCCGCGTCTGTGTGTTTGAACGCGATAAACTCAAAAACTACCAAATGGATTTCCATACGGTTTTCACCATTGAACGGAATGATTTCTAAGGAAAGTTTAAGTGTTTAGTTTTTTGTAAATTAGCTGAAATATGACGATGATCGTTGAAGATGTCGGAAAAAAACATGTCGACTGGCAGCGTTACTGACGTGCGCGTTACGCTAGTACGTTTCCGTGGAATAACTTTCGACCTCCACACGGGTGAAACCGCGGGCTAAAGCTAGTTAATTATATAAACGTTAACATTTTTCCAAACATAACATGCTAGGTTCGAATCACAGACCAAGCTACTCGCTATAATTCTAATACTGTTAGATAATACAAAAATAGAATCCATTGTTACCTATTATTGGTTAAAAAAAGGCTTTGCAAAAAGATCCCTCGTAACATGATCTTTGAATTTAACGGGTAGACTATTTTGTTGATACAACAATACACCTTTGACCTTCGGATCACAATACAAACGTACTTAGTATTATAATAATAGCTCCGGTTCATGCGAAAAAGAACCAAGGATTACTCTTTAGAAGCATGAGGAACAGGGTGTAAAGTTCACTCATCCTCCATAGAAAAGGGAGGATCCTCCGACCAGGCGGGTGTTGTGTCTGGTGGGCAACTGCCCGACGGTTGATGTTGGGATGTTGTATATTTATATTCTAGTTGTGCGGTAAACTCTGCTTGCGCGATGTAGGATTTTGCATGACGTCAGTGTGACGCGTAGTTCGCATGTGGCGATGTTAATGCCGCTACAACTCTATATAAATACACGAAGATAATAGAGGTAGATAAACCTTCACAGATCTACGTTAACACCCGTCTCAACGTACATTAAGTTTCTGGTAATTCAATACTAAATCTGCTGTGGTAAGTTATTATGGTAATGTAATGAATCTTCTGAACGACCGGAAACTTCGATTTGTAAGTTATGATTTCCATCTAGATTGGAGTTTCAACAGAATTATTTAAACTTATCCCGTATTTACAGATATCGATGATTTTTATCAGAAGCATAATTTATTTACTTAATACACACACATAACATATTATCATCACGCCTTGTTTCCCGGAAGGGTAAAGCGGGGTGTACCCATAGTAGCTACACCCACATTTCGCCTATTATGTTTTAGTCCCATGTAATAGCCTATTGCCTTCAACCGGGAATAATTCCAGAATCTGCTGAAAATTTTCTAATGTAAAAACCCAATAACACTTGTCCCGACCTGGGAATCGAACTGAGGACCGCATGTTCAGGAGACTCGTGAGTGCTTGTGAGTCGTCGTCGTGCCCGCCTCGTTCCGTCGGACCTTCGGCTGACTTCGCTACGCTCGGGCTCATGAGTCGTGAGGCGAATACGTCGTTGTACGAATCCTCACCTCAAATGAGGGTTACCTCGTGAGGACCACCTCAAATAAAATTATTGAGTTCCCGGATCACTACTCATACCTCTATAAATTATTGTTATGACGTCTATGACCATATATATATAGGTATCATTTAGTGTCCCGGAAATTGTTAACTTAACCTTAAGTAAGCAAGAATAAAGCTCTAAATAAAAGTAAATTAATATTCAGCGCGATGACGTATCCCTTTGGGCAACAAAATTTAATTTGAAAAATAATTTCTGTCCTTTATCGAGTTTGGAGCATGAAATTCGTTGAAACTCAGCAGTATAACTTATAAGCTCACAGAGTATAATAAAAATAATGAAGGGCATAATTATGATCAATATGAATAATTATGAATCAGCAAATGGATATCAACGCTGCTGAAGTGTTCTTATATATGATTTGAAAAGTTTAAGCTGAAACATACCTTTAATTAGTCCGAGAAAGTATGAGTGAAACCTACTAACACATTCAGTATCATCTAGTAATAAGTCTTAAAAAGCTGATTGAATAAAAAGTCGGTGGCAAAAAGACGAAAATAAAAAACAAAAGACACGACGAAAAAGTTTTTACTTTTTAGTTGTTGTGTACACCACGCTGTAATTTCCAGTATGAGCTGACCTCTCATTGTACGGAAATCTTATACAATGCGAGATCAGCTTATACTGGTAAATTATAGCTTGATGTGTAGCCGTGTGTACCTACCCCACACAAATTCGAATAACACTACCTGCTGTGTTAATAACAGTTACAGGATGTTATTATAACACCATGCACATAGATTAAGTGGGAAAAACGTATTGTTTGAGCTATCTCAAAAACTACCTAAGCAAATCAAAAGTTAATCAAAATGTTATGGAACTACCGCCCAAGCTTCTTTTACCAAATGAAAATAGTTTCTAAAATCAGTCCACAATTGACGAAAATATCGATGAACATAGATTTAAAACAAAAACATACAGACAAACCTCCTCCTTTTTTGAAGTCGGTTAAAAATGCTAGCAAAGCACACGATATCTCGCTTGCCAGGCCGATACTAATCTATCAAAAAGGAAAAAAAAAGAGGGGTCTAATTTATATAGCTTTGTAATACTAACATAATATGGATCCCTGTTATCTGTAATAAATTAATTTTATTTTATAGGTATTAATAACGGCGCAGGTTAGCCTTTACCAGAAGTGGTCATCATATTAGTGGTTCAGCAGCTTCAATATCTTCAGGATTGTGCCGGAATATAGCAGTTCGTCGTGGACGTGGTACGACAGCGGCTCCCTTCACATCTTGTTCTTCTGTCATTAGAAGACAGCCGCCATGTAACCATCGATGCGACGCTCTGCTAGAGTGACTGTCAGCAGCCAGTGTCACTCTTATCCGGCCTTTTCGGTAATTCCAGTAACTTCATAACAAAAATAGACGGCGCCACTTGCTGCGCAGTCATATATTTATACATTCTTGAATTATTCATAGAAACTTTGCTGACCGCTTGAAAATTGGACCAACCGATAATAATTTATAAAGGCGACGGACCGCGTCTATCGAACCGTACAAAAGGACTGAAGGATTCACTTTCCGAATTGTTTACACTGCCGTGATGTGGGTGAAACTGACGTCTAAGCGGTTTAGTTCCGAACAGTCGCCGGCTGTGACCGCAAATTGTGGCGTACAAGAAAACGCTTTTGTCTGACCGTGGTCATAGAATAAGAAAACTGTGCAAAAGAGAAACTCATGTTCAGTACCTACGAGACCGAATAGTATGGTACATAAACTTCGAATTTTTTGAGCGGTGCCTCAGAATAGGATAGAATAGAATGCTCTTTATTATGTACAAAATAAAACTTACGCATATAAATGTTGAAATTTTACATAGGGTGACACAATGGGCGATCTTATAGCTAAAATCGATCTTTTAAAGACAATCTTTGGACGGATAAAGGGAGAAGGAGAGACGATACTGCAGTCAGTGGTGTACCATTTACCTACATATACAATAAATCCATAAAGCATAGTATACATAATTCTATATAAATAAGTAAATATGTATAATATAATATATCATTTCAGCCAAAAGACGTCCACTGCTGGACATAAGCCTCTCCCAAAGGGGAATGCCATAATGGCCATGCTTGGCAGCCGAGTTGGCGATCGCAGTATGGTGTTAAAATGCATAGAGGTCGCTGCTGCCCATTCTCTAGTAAGTCCCTTAGCCGCCTTTTAAGACACCCACGAGAAGAAATAGGATGATGCTATTCACACGGTACAATATACAGGATGTTAAAGAAACTGCGTGCTTGTGCATGCTTCCGGGTGAGTTCAATATCGATAAAGTAACCCGTAAAAAAACATCTATAAAAAAGTAAAAAGAAAACCAAAAATATCATAAGTTTAGAATTGATTAAAGAACTGCTTAAAATAAGTTTTTGTTATGTTTAAATGCTAATTAATAATTTCCTAGAGTTACCTACCTACTATCGAACGCAATGAAATACCTACGCCCGAACACTTCGATAACGCCGGGTGAAGGATAGGTAACTAGGTACGTAAATTACTTTTTTTTAATTACTTATTATTTTGTTTTTTTTATTTAACTAATTATTATTATATTTTTTTTACTGTAAACGGCTCGCGACAGGCGCAAGATGTGCGCCCCTAACGCTCTGACGTGTAAATTACGGTCTTCAGTAGCAAATAATGCCCTTAGTATTCGGACGCGAGAAGTGAAGGACAAAATGACAACGCGTTCGATAGTAGGTAAGTAATTAAAGCATTTAAAAAAATTAAATAATTTTAATTCTAAACGATTGCTATTTTAAATTAGTAGGTAAGTACTAAATTAGGTTGATCTTGCAATAATGAATTATGTTTTTATTTTTATTTTTCCTGGGTTTCTCTATAATAATTGTAATTCTAAACGATAGCTATTTTCAGTTAGTATGTACTAATTTTTTTTTTGTTTTTTTTTTAAAACATTGCCCCACACTAGGAATTTCTCCTGTATTGTGGGTGCGCTTACAAACATTTAAATTCACATACACAAAATTAGGTTGATCATGCAATATTTTTTTTTCTGGTTTCCTTTATCGAGACTGAACCTTCCCCTAAGCTATGGCACGAAATTTCTTTAATACAATAATAAACATGAAACAAGAGCAAGGAACTATACGTAATGATGATGTTTAAGGACAGAGTAAGTTTTCGTACCAGAATTTTAAAAGTGTACACAGATTGAGCATGGGCTATCGACATGAGCAAGGCATTCCATAACCGTACTGCTTGAGCTGTAAAAGACTTGTCGTAAAAGCTGGTGGAATGCATTTCTAGTCTCAGGTATTGCGATGTCCTCAGAATATATTTATTATCCATGTCATGAAAGAACTTGAAACGCTCTTTAAGACAAGAAGGAATTGTAGGATCTAACAGAAAACAGAGCTGAAGTAAGACTGTTGACACCACCGAATTAATTACCTATCCCCAAATCCAAGAGTTGTGATAATCGACAATTACCAAATCCGATACGACGCATGCATGCTAATAATTATGGCCGTCTTGAAACTGTCTCTTTCACCGAGGTTTGGTATAACGGTGTCAAACATGCAATCTATTTGTACGGCCGTTAAAGAATATTCATGGTTAACCAAATGGGAAATTCAAGCTTTACGCTCCGAAAATGTGATCATTTAGAATTCGCTTAGAGCGGGTGTCGCCACTTCTATACATTCTTAGTCTATGCCGTGATGTTAATGTCCAAAACTTGGATCTTCAAAGAGGACCTATACAAACTGCATGCCTAAGATTAATAAAGTTTTGAATATCGAGTATCTAAACGAAGTAGGTATTTACCGTAGTTTACACATAATTTACCGAGGATACTGCAGGGTAAATCCCTGTAATCTATTATGTATAATGAAGGTGTTCTGCTGTTACTTTAGAGTGTGTTTAACGGTACATTATGCCATGCTTTCCTTGCCTGAAATGTTATGACACCTTTTACAACTTCCTCTTCTCTTCTTTGTTTAATTTAGTTAAAAATGTATTTTAATGAATCGATTGGTCTAGTGGTCACAAGTAGTACTGCTGAGCATGAGGTTCGAATTGAGCTTACCAGGTCAGTTAAAGGTTTAGGGTAAGATATATTGTAATTATTAGCAGTTTTATCAGTAGTCGCTCCGAATCTAGATGTGAGCCCGGTTACTGGCATTAAAGGCTTGCCCCCTATAAGGTACATCCACGGGCATAACAAATAGTTTACTATGGACAGCTCGGCATTAATTTATCTGATTTCGTGATCCATCCATTATTACCCGTCGTCAAGATGACGGCAAATTTATGTGATCATTTGTGCAGCTTCTGGACAACTTGTACCCAGAAACCCATCAATGTTCTTCGAGTTCAATACAACAGTGCATTCAGCATGCTGCTGGGGCTGCCACGCTTCTGCAGTGTGTCCGGAATGTTTGCACACTGATGGCTTCGCAGCGTTCAGACGTAAGCGTGCTGCGGTGCTGCTGCTCCATACCACCTGCTCTATCCTGAATACCTGGATCCAGGGCAGCTCGAAAAATCTCCTGAAAATCATTGCGGGGAAATTTGATTGCCCGCTCATCCATTATTTGTCAAACCTGCATATTCACTAACATATTCATTCAAATTCAAATTCAAAATATCTTTATTGTGGGCACATATGTTTGTTACAGGTCTTAGCAATATATTAATAGTTCCAATATGTCCTGCCTAATACTCATAGGCATACAATAGTTATACATTAGCATTAAAGATAAAAATATTTTACTCGTCAAATTTAGTTATTATAAATGTCATTAATACAGTGAAATTAAGAAATAAATACATGGTCAAAAGATCAATCAATAAATTCAAGAAATCTTGTAATAAGTAAAAAAACAATAAATTATTAAGAGCAAAATAAATTATTTGAATGTCATGCTAGAATTATTATAATACGTTAGTGGATTAATTATTTAAAGATACATGCACAGTTGTTCTATTACTTGATGTCCCTGTGTCACTGTGTGGTCTTGAATTTGGAAAAGTTATCGTTTAGGTACTCATTCAAGTTATAGTAACATTTATTAATTAGAAGGCTCTTTAGATGTTTCTTAAATAAGGCAGTATTCATAGCCCTTATTTGTGTAGGTAATTTGTTGAAAATTTCAGTAGCCATGCGAAACACACTTTTGTGCATTAAAGTAGTATAGGTTCGACGCACATGGAGGCGAAGTACGTTGTGGCCTATTATTGACTTCTGAGGCCAATGTAAATAAGTTTTGATTGACCTTAACAAACATTGACACCTCGTAAATATATAGGCTTGGGAGAGTTAAGATTTTGAACTCCTGGAAAAACGGTTTACAGGTTTCAATTATTTGAAGCCCAAACATAGCCCTTATGCACCGCTTTTGTGCTTTAAAAATTAAGTCAATGTCAGTCGAGTTTCCCCAAAAAATTACACCATACCTCAGGACTGAAGCAACTAAACCATGATATGCAGTTAACAAGGTATTGATATTTGAAATCTGTTTTAATTCATGTAGCGCATATACTGATTTATTAATTCTTTTGCATAGTGTCTCAATCTGGGGTTTCCATTTTAGTTTGTCATCTACAGTAAGACCAAGAAATTTTGTTGTTTGCTTATAGTTAATCTGAGGCATAATTGCATTCACACGCTGTTTAAAGTGGATTATTTTAGTTTTTCCTATATTTGCCTTCAGATTATTAATATCTAGCCATTTAATGATTGCATTTAGGGTACTGCTTATGTCATGCTCATAGGATGTTCTGTCGTTACACTTAATTGCAACGGTGCTGTCGTCAGCAAAGAGTGTCATCGGGCTTGTAATCGCATTTGGAAGGTCATTAACATATATTATAAAGAGTAACGGTCCCACTACACTTCCTTGCGGGACACCATATTGTATTTTACGTCCCTTTGATAGGTATGTATCCTCCATTTTAGTTCTAATATTAAGTCGGCTAATTTGTGTATACTGAGTGCGATTTTTGAGGTAAGATTTCATTAGTTTTAAAATGTTGCCTCGTATGCCATATGTCTCAAGCTTATGTAATAGGATGTCATGGTCCACGTAATCAAAAGCCTGTGTCATATCCATAAAAATGGCACAGGTCGGTATTCGCCTGTCGACATTGGACGTTATAATTTCCAGAAATTCATATATAGCCAGATTGATACTTTTGTTATGTCTAAATCCTTTTTGTTCTTTAGCTAAAATGTTATGGGTTTCAAAATATTTTACAAATTCATTATATATATATTTTTCAAAAAAATTTGAGAAGATTGATATGAGAGCAATAGGTCTATAATTATTCATGTTTTCTTTACTTTCTTTTTTATGTATCGGTTTAATAATTGCAACTTTTAATTTGTCAGGGTATACACCAGTTTCAATAGACAGGTTTAGAATGTAACTAAGAGGTTGCGAGATAGATTCTGTAACTAGCTTGATGACTTTAGTGCAGACACCGTCATAACCTACACTATTGGTGTTTTTCAAACCTCTTATGATTTGCTTTACATCGTCTGGTGAACATGGCTTCATAAACATTGAGTTCAGTCTAGATGTTAGGTATTGCTTATGCTGATCTTTGTGCATGGTATTAATAGGTGTTATCTTATCTACAAAATAATCATTAATTGCATTCGATATGTCCCGCGGATCTGTCACGGTACCATTATTCAATTTAATACATGGGATAGATTGTAATGGCCTGTTTTGCTTTGCAGCATTAATAGTTTGCCATACAGCTTTTGCTTTATTACATGAATTTATAATATTGTAATTGTTTTGCGCTCGTTGGGTCAAAGACACAATCTTTTTAAGTATTTTTGAGTATCGCCTTAGTTTTGATTTGATAAATGATAAATGATTTATTTTCTGTAAGTAGGTTTGTACAAACACTTTTACACGTCAAACATATTAAAAAAAAAAACAAAAAAAAACTAGATGAGGTCGGCGTTTCGTAACTGACTACTCTGAGAAGAAAGGCCGAAACAAACTCAGAGGTCACAGTCTCTTTTAAAGTCCAGACATAATCTTGGTCAAATCATGTGAAGACCATGTAGATTGGTGCCTGAAATTATCTTTTGTTATCAACACTTGGGGTTTTCCTATATTTCCACAGTAGTTCACGTTTCCTGGCACTACAAGTCTTAATACCCCGTGAAACCCACTTGAGTTTTTTATGGTTGTGTATAGTTATAATTTTGTAGGGAAAACAGAGGTCATAAAGTAGCTTAAATGTATCAAAGAAAGTATTATATGCTATGTTTGGATCACAAGTATTGTACATATCTGCAAATTTCATTTGGCCTAAATAGTATTTGAATTTTGCCTGATTTTCCATACAAAAATCCCGTTGCCTGATTTTCCAGCACTTAATCATACATATACATAGTTATTAAGGTAAATGTTTACAAAAAAAATATTGATGTCCTTCTGAAATAAATTGATTATTATTATTATTTGTGGCGTTAAAAGGCATCCTACAAGGTGGACCGATGATCTTGTGAAGGCCGCAGGTATCCGCTAGATGCGGGAAGCACAGAACCGGTCGAAGTGGAGGTGCTTGGGGGAGGCCTATGTCTAGCAGTGGACGTCTTTCGGCTGAAATGAATGATGAGTATTATTTGTGGGGTCTAAATACAAGTGGCAACATAAATATGTGATATCGAAGGAACACCAAAACTATTTGAAGAGCTAAAATAAAGGATGCTGCATCTAAATGATAAATGCAATAAATCATCATAATCATAATCATTTGTTAACATAGGTAAAATAAAATACTTGTTATACAAAAAAATACAAGCGCGCTATGGTATACCAGAAGGCGTACAAATATTCATGGATGTCATTGATACTAAACATTGATAACATAATTGCATTAATGAAACGATAATAATTGATTTTCTCAAAAATAAAAAATAATGTATATTTTTTATTTTTGAGAAAATCAATTATAGTCAAAAGTAAGAAAAAAATAAAAATAAGATTACAATATTACAAAAAAATATAATAAACGATACAAGACATTTATGTGTAACTGGCGTAATGTTTTAACATCTCTGCGTAATCCTTCCTTCAAAATAGGCATGACATTAGTATATTAACAGCATATTGGCAAAATCAGGTCTTTGAAGATTAATAATTGCTGTGTTATGGTCAGATTTGCGGCAAGCGTCACAAATTCCGGTACGGGGCGCTAAATAGAAATGTTATCAGCATTTACTAGTATTCACGACCGGCTGCAACATACCTGACCGGTTGCTGATTAACCAACACGCCATGTGATAAGTCTCGAGCTATTTACATAACTTTCCATGTTTTACACGGTGACAACTTTATTATTTTTAAATGAACAAGGCGTTTAAGCTTACGAAGTAAAATCCATTTCTTCTTTTTAACCGACTTCCAAAAAGGAGGAGGTTCTCAATTCTGCTGTATGTTTTTTTTTTTTTTTTTGTATGTTTGTTACGCGATTGCTCTGTCAATTATGAACCGATTTTGTAAATTCTTTTTTTGTTTGAAAGGGTATACTCCCGAGGTGGTCCCATTGCCACCAAATCAGAATCTGATGAGGGGATCCCATGGAAATCGAGGGAAACCCTCAAATTTGATATGCAAACCTATAGCGATTTAAGTATTTTTTATAGTAACTCGTGCATTTGCTCTACGACAGCACCATTTGGTGAAGTGGAACTGATGATGGAGACCACAGATGGCCACCGGAATAATAATGAGTACCTATCCACTCAAATCTGTGTGGTTCTTTCCTCAAAAGACCATTTCAGACACCAATCTACATGGTCCTCAAATGATCTGACCAAGATTATATCCGTATTTTATATACACATTGACATTGATGAATTTTATATATACTATGACATGAATATTTACTTTGTTAAGTATTATATTGTTTTAATTAAGTATTGTAAATGTGAAGACTATGTGGGTTATTGTTTATTTTTGTTTTTACTCAGTTAGTTTTTATCATTGTCTGGCAGTTTGAGTAATTTATGCGGCCTACCCGAATGTCCTTTCTTTGGTATTGTTCGTTGAATCGTTGAGCTCCTCAAGTTCTGAGTTGAGCTGCACGACTACTGACAAATGCGTGCACTGACTGGACAGGTCCCCTCAATCTGTGTGATTCTTTCATCAAAAGATCATTTCAGGCACCAATCTACATGGTCTTACATGGTCTTCACATGATTTGACCAAGATTATGTCTGGACTTTAAAAGAGATTGTGACCTCTGAGTTTGTTTCGGCCTTTCTTCTCAGAGTAGTCAGTTACGAAACGCCGACCTCATCTAGTTTTTTTTTGTTTTTTTTAATATGTTTGACGTGTAAAAGTGTTTGTACAAACCTACTTACAGAAAATAAATCATTTATCATTTATTTAGCGGGTTGCGATTAAACAATTTATGCTCGTCACTATGCATAATGGTGAGTGGCAGTTCTTCTTGTTCTTACCAGGAGAACTCCTCAAAAATCAACGTCCCAGTGCAGCGTCGGGAAATACAATATTTTGTAAAAGGTGATGAGCAGTCTATCTAAGTTACATTAGGCTATTGTAACTTAGATAAATTGTAAACTGACCCACTAAAAAGTGAAAAATAAAAAACATTTTCCAAAAAAATAATAACCGACTACCTATTTGAGTTTTTTGGCCAAAAACTCAAATACAGATCCAAAGACACCGACTTCCGAAATTAAAGTTATTTTTCACTTTATAGTGTTATGTTTGGTAGTCGGTTATTATTTTTTTGGAAAAGTTTTTTTTAGTGTCAATTTTCTTATTTTATGATCTTATTAGCTGACCCGACAGACGATATCCTGTCAAAATTTCAATAGTTTATTAAAAAATCACTTATAAAAAAAGACGTTCAGTTTGTTCCCGAATTTGAATTTTATTCGGGAAACTATTCAAATTTTTCTTTCTTTATACACCTACTCCGGACTATTACGAATATTCAAAAATATTTCTAGGTGAGTCTAATTGTAAAGTTTCAAGTTTTTAATTTTAAGTTGAAATAATAACCAAAGTAGAAAGTTATTTGTTTTTTTATTGGTTTTTCGATCAGTCTTTTTTGTGGCGGTCAATTTAACGATGGTAAAAAATGTAAGTTGGAGTCTCATTTCCTACGGAATGTATGGGAAAGTTTTTTTTGTGATTTATGACTTTTCAAGTACTCAAACCTCAGTTGGTCCAATAGAGGTTTATGATCCTTATAAGAAACAGGATCGATAAGCATAAAAAAAAGTTTTTGTGAATATTGCCCATTTTCCTGCCGACTGTAATTTTTTTTTTCAAAATCTGTGAAAGCTAGATCTGCTTTCACAGATTTTGAAAAAAAAAATCTCAAAAAGTTAAAGACAGTCTCTTAAGACCATTTTCCTGTAGCTACAACGGTTAAGGTAGCTGCCGTTACTGCCCCATCTCAAAAATCCATCCTGTATAATATATAAAGATACTACTACTGCAACTTCGTTGTTAATTTTCATTTTCGACAGTTATTATTATTTATTGGTCGTTAAAAAAAGGATAGCTAAACTGGTGCTCCATTTTGAAAGTTACCAATGAATAGATATACCTAGGCACAAGATATTTCTCTGATAATGATTACGGGGTCAAGCAGTATGGGCAATAACGTCCCCAAAAGTTTTGAAGTCAAAACATAAACATTTTTATTTACGTACTTAAGCTACGCTTGCCGCAGTTAGTCCGTGGATGGGAGACGATCTTTACATACCGAGATCCCTCCGGTCTTCGGAAAGAACGTTAAGCCGGTGGTCCCGGCTGTCATTCGTGGATTTTGACAATGATTACGGGTCGTCGGAAGTCCGAAAGTCTCACAACCAATCTTACCAATGGGTATCGTATTACCCAGTAACTGGGTTGTGGAGGTCAGATAGGCAGTCGCTCCATGTAAAATACTGGTATTCAGCTGCATCCGGTTAGACTGAAAGCCGAACCCAAAATAGTTGGGAAAAGACGAGGCAGATAATAAATTTAAGAAAGAAATAACGCTAAATATGGTTTTTATAA
Source organism: Tiliacea aurago (assembly GCA_948098905.1). NCBI lineage: Eukaryota > Metazoa > Arthropoda > Insecta > Lepidoptera > Noctuidae > Tiliacea > Tiliacea aurago. The sequence goes on from OX402588.1 coordinate 18,861,988, forward strand.
TAATTGTGTTTGACTACAATTTTTTTTTTAAGTAAAAATTTCTGTAGGCGCGTTGAGCACTTTTTGGGTGAACAAAAATCATGGAACTCGCGTCGTCGTCACCGAACGCTTCGATACAATTCACAAGTTACTTACTTTTACTTCTGACGTGCAGTCCTACGGCTGACAGTTTTTTTTTATCTAGCTAGTATTTTTTAATATAAATTGAGTTGCAAATATTTTTATATTTGTACATCTAATACTCTACGCAATGTGAATTGTAACTGATTAAATAAATAAAATTAAACAATAACTATAAGAACAACTATATACAAAGAAAACTCAAGTACAAATAAATGTAATTAACAAAAACTCTAAAACAATTCAAACTAGTGAAAACAGTGTTTTACTTAAGAGCGTTGAGTGCTTCTTACTTTTCTAGAACACTTAGCTAGGGCTTTATTGCCTAGTATCACATTATAAACGCTCACCATGTTTCGACAGCTTTCAGGACATTACTGATTTCAAACTCACAATAATCTTATCAGCCAATCTTCAAACTCACTGATAAAATATTTGCACGGAAATTAAAATAGAAACTAAATTTAAAAAGAGAGTGTGTGGTTATGACCACACGATAGACGTGTAAACTTACAACTGGAGCCGAGTATACGCGATTCAGCGTCGCCGGCTGGAGCAGAATAGAAAGTTTCGTTCAGTGTTCAGAAAGAGCGCAAAGTGCGCCTTCATTAGGCGCAGTTTTCACTTTATATAGTGGAAATGGATGGATAAGAGTGGCTAAGGAATGAGCCCAGTGACGCACCATTGGAGACCTGCGTCCAACAGTGGGCTACTAAACGTTGATGATGACGTTAATGACTCAAACCAAAGATTAGAATATTTTTTTATGTTTCGTAACCTAATAGAACTTCTCTTTAATTCGACTAAAGGATAATTGTATCCCAGTCAATTATGGAAAAAATATCATTTCCACCACACATTATAGCACTCAGGCAGCGTATTCGCAACGCTGCGTAAGCCAATCATAATTTTTAAATGTAAAACACTGCTCGCAGCATATAATTATGCGTGATTTACATTTAATACATATTTTGAAAGCCATTATCATTATTTTTGACGTGAGTGAGTATCATACTTTGGCATCATTCAATCGAAAGGCAAACTGGAGATTATTTATGTGAACTAAAACATGTGTGAAGTTTAGTTAGGTTGCTACTATCGTAATTTTTATATAAAATTGCTAACTTCTGCATGCGCCTTCGCCCAGATGTCTCTGTTTTAACATAAAATATTACCTTGGACACTCGGCAATAGTGTATCTTTCCATTATTTAATGAAATCAAATAAGTACTTCCACATAAATTACCTTTTACAAACATATAAACAATCAATTTTACCACTTTATAATATTAGTTTAGCTTTAGAAAACAGCCAACATAACTAGTTAGTCTTTGCCACGGTATTTTCAATCGAAGTCGGCACTACCTAAAAACAAAAAAACGATTGGGACTTACATCAGTCACATATATGATGTGTGACATCTGACTTCTCATTTTGGTAGTATGCAACTGAGCAGCAACAAATTTGCTTCAAAATGTTAAAACACTAAATACTGAATTATTTATTCGATCCCCTCTATTTACAATCTATATAGTACTTACCCATTCCATTAGTACACTAATTCCATTATATTACAAAGTACTTACTAATTCCATGCTATCAAAAAGTACTCACTTATTACATGCTCATGCTGTCACTTCCTGTTACACACTTCCGTCCCTTTTTACGAAATTACTCCCACAGGAAGCGAGAGGAAAGATGTTACACATTAACAATATTCTGTCACAGTTTATTAAAAAAATGTCTTTTTAAAACACCATTCATGGTAGCTCACTACAATCAAAACAAAATAAAAAATATTTTTATTTCACATAAGCCTACTTGGGCACTTATGAAACGTCAGAAGCTAGGTGCACGGTTCCAATTGGTCGTTTCCTATGGAGAAGAGCCGGCAAGAAACTTCACGGTTACTCTTTTAAAAAAAATGGCTTTTACAATGTTTTCAAATTACAGTGTTAATAGGTATGAGAGGAGAGCGTAGGCCCATCAAAGGAACCAGGTACTTAACAAAGTAAAAAATGGTCTACAGATCTACAGTCTACGAGTATTAAGCCTACAACGTCCTCACATTAACAAAAAAAACAATATAAAATATGATTAAAATATTAAAATTTAGAACCTTGTTGAAAATAAAATTGTAGGTCATGGTCATAGAATCTATAGAATCATGGTCTCCCTACACGTACGTGTCTAATGGACGAGGTTCAAGTGAAGTATACACCTGCATTACTAGAGTCGTTAGTTGACGGGTACCGCGAGTGCATTCTGCTAACACCCAGTATCTTCTTCAGCAAGCTCCTTCAAGAGGTGTTCCGTTAAGTACGTACATAAGTAATCTGTGAGACAGTACGACGGTTTTTAATTGGTTCTTTGGGGCCGAGATATTCTTCGTGTTAGGACGCGTGGGCTCATGGTAACTGCTTTAAAATAGCATAGAATTAGTGTTCTCATGGAATTAGTGTTCTCATGGAATTAGTGTTCTCATGGAATTAGTAAGTACTATACAGATTGTAAGTAGAGGGGGTCGAAATTCGATCAGTGGGCGACCACTAGTAATTAATAATTATTCGAATAAATATTTCAGTACTAAGCTTTTTTAAATTTTGAGGTTAATCTCTGTCGCTGCTCAGTTGCGTATTACCAAGGTGATATGTCAGATGTTACACATCATATGCGACTACTTAAATGCTTGCTCGTTTTTTTTTAATGCACACTGACAACGAAAGAAAAGTCGCGGGCAACTGCTAGTGGCAACATAAATTGTGGACTAGAACTTATCGGTATCAGTATTATTGACGTTACATGAGTGTATCTTCAATTCATAACAGTAATAGAGCAAGAGCCCACGACGGCCAGACCTTCGTTATTAAAAGCTGAAAGTTTTTCGCGTAGCAAGTGGCGTTCTATAGTTTCTGCATACCCCCATGGGAAGATGGCGTGAATTTATGTATGTATGTATGTGTGAAAGTTTTTCTTTGCATGTCCCTATACAGGTAAGAACGACCAGCGACTATAGAGTTTGGGTTGTGGTTACTTGGGCAGGTAACAGGTAGTAAAGGTATATAAAATAGTACCTTAAATTCGTTAAAGTATGAAGCTCAATTTTTTTATATTTTCTTCGGTATAACTTTATAAATCTCGTCATCCATTGCCGAACACATATGACAGTTGCTACCCCCTGCTTGTCACCCCTAAACTTTAATAAATTATAATTATACTTTCGATAAAGTATAAAAGCTAAATTTTATATTATGTTACTTGGGGACCTATAAAAAAATGTTAACTCAATAGCCGTACAGTTTTAATGGTTTTTACATGTTGCCAGACACATTGAAAGTCCGGGTGCGAGCGCAAGTGCTTAGTCGAATGCGATCTTCTAAGATTTCCAATAGATAAAATAAAAAAATATATTTTAATATTATAAAATACAAAAAAAGTATTATTACATCATCACGTAAAAAATATATTATAATTTACAAAATCTGATTTTTTTTCAGAACTTTCAGCTTTTATGAAATAACAAAGGTCTGTCCTTCGTGGGCTCTTCGGCTATAAATACAAGCGTCGTTTTGGGTCATATAGGGAGGAGACAGATGCAAATATACAATCTTAAATCTTCATGACGGAAGCCCAAGCCTACAAATACCAACCAAAGGCCTACAAATAATATTATTATTTATAAATAAGCATCTTCAAACAACGTCCTTCTTACATTTTAACTCGAGATATAAATGGCAGATTGCCTGTTTTAAATACAACCCTTTAGTAAGAATTAACTTGACAAATAGGAGATTTAGAAGGATGAATATAAATTAATTTGTTCGCCGGCAAAATTAATTATATCACTTTCTTTCGCATTTAAAAATAAAGTTAAAAGGGTGATGCAAGAAACAATTTTCTGGTTTTCAAGACGCTTTTCCTAAATACCTATTTATTATAACAGCTATGATATTTATCTTTTTGTGTTTAAAACGACTGAGGACTTTTGTCAAGTAATTTTAGTCCTTGAATGTTTAGTATCTAGTAGTTTAGTGTTTATTATCTTAATGTACCATACACTCAGAAATAAATTATATTTTATTCCTTTTTATTTTACGCCGGTAATTTGTCTCAGACTATTCAACGAATCTCCTAACTCGATCACTTATCTAATAAACGACACACATTCAAAAAAAATGGAATCCTAATTCACGCACTCTTTTGCTTCAACCATTAGGTTCTTTGGGTTAATTGACCTGACATTCTATATTTTTTTTCTTTTATTAGTACCTACTTATTTGTAGGATATATATTTATTTGCAGGTGGTTCTGTAGTTTCTGGCTACCCCCATGGGAAGAAAGGCGTGAGTTTATTTGTATATACATTACCTTACATTATACACTGCAGTGTATAATGTAGGGCTCTCACGCCGGGAGATCGTTGGACCCCGACGTGATGTAGCAAAATCAAACACTTATTATCACAAGAACACGTATAATTTGATTACTGTTGTATTGTATTAAATTACATAAGAAAGGTAGAAAAAGAAATAAAAAATATATTTAAAAAAAAGCTGAGTCGATGATTTATACGGCTGAAAATCAGCATCAGGTGGTATCAGTGTTGTCATCTGACATTAGCTGAGATGAGGCCCATTTGGCATTACAAGGATTTACCTTATTTAATTTAATTCACCCATTCAACCCTCCAGAGATAACATTAGCATAGATACAAGTTACTAACAATAATCTCAGCTTTGCATACCACTCAAAACCAATCGATTAGAGTATTAGTTGTGTGCGCTCCATTCCCGATCATTGTTCAAGAGCATTCAGTCCCGTCTTCATATCGTGTTTCAATCCGTTTCGCATACAATTCTCGTATTATACAGTATGTATCAGAAAAGTGTGGTACCTACAGACCAGAGTAGTTACGGAGCGTTGGAACTTCCGATTACTTTTACAACTCCCACTCCGACTTCGGATCCGATAATTTTGAATTGGAGTTATACCGAAGATTTGAAACGCACGATTCACGTGACTATGTTTGAACTTGTCGCCCAGGTAATTTAAGTCTCAGGTTATTGTTTTGTGTATGTCAGACTTAAGTTTAAAGCAGTGTGGTGTATAAGTTCAAGCGGTTTTTCGACTTCGAAGGACCAATAAGCGGGGATGTAATTTATTTATTTTATTTTTTTGCGGTTTGGAAGATTGGACGACACACAGAATTGAGCAAAAGGGAATATGAGATTATGAGTAAGAAAGAGGGATGGATGGACTTACTTGAGAACCTTCTGGACGAAGCACGATGACTCAAGGGGCAGCCTTAGCAGACGTCCCACGTGTTCACGACTTTCTTCCTTTTACTGTGATGCACTATCACTTGAGTTTTAAATGTTACACTTGTGTCGGCCAACACTTATAAATAGAGAGAGTTTAGAGTTTTTGATATAGTAGCGGATTATTTGCGGAGCGGCGCGGTACGTGAGCGGTTGCAGTAGAACACACTGATCCATGCGAGAATGTTTTTCAAACCACAGTGGATATATATGCGGTGATTGGCTTTCGCCGCGGAGGAAGTGCTTCTGATTCGGCGTGCGACGAGCGTGCCTCTCGTTCTGTTGTATGGGAATTGAGAGGGAAGGAAATATAGCTCAAAATTGCGGTCGGAAATATTATAATTTAACTTATTTCTAAAACTTGCGCGAGCACAGTGTATTATATAGTTTAATTCACGTTTAATACACGAAATAAACATGAAATTGTTATACCCAAATTTAGATTAACTAAACAAGCAAGACATTTCTTATATACAATACCTGCTTTTATTTCAAGTTGCCGAAGTCGGTTATAGAACTTAGCGATGGAAAGTTCAAAACCCACATCAAACGTGTCCTAATCAAAAAAGCATATTATAAGATTAAGGACTACGTTGAAGACAAGGAAGTTTGGCAATAATTCCTTCTGCACATGTGTCTTCCCTGGTACATCATTAACGGCATAACTATGTAAATGTCTATTAACTGCTCCCAAATTACGATGTTTGTTTTTTTTATTTTTACATACTTTCTTGACATAATCTCTTCATTATTTGACACTAAATCCCTACAACTTTGATTTAAAATATTTATTACCTAGTGACTTTTGTGGACAGAATATTAATTCAGATTTGTTACAGTTGTAATGGCAATCTTGTCATTATTTGGTTTAAATAGGTGTTGATTTTTATTATTTTATTAATATTTTATATAGATTCTTTTATAATTTGTGAATGTGAGAACATTGTAGGCTTAATAGACTGTAGCTTTGTAAGCTATTTTATATTTTGTTTAGTACTTGGTACTTGTTGACGGGCCTAGACTGTCCTCTCATACCTATAAACAATGTAACTTGAAAACATTGTAGAAGCCAATTCTTTTTAAAAGAATGGGCCGGCAAAAATCTCCACTCCATAGGAAACGACCAATTGGAACCGTGCACCTAGCTTCTGAAGTTTCATAAGTGCCCATGTAAGTTCATGTGAATTAAATATTTTCATTTGATTTGATTTGAGTTGTTCTAAAAGTTTATTTCATTAAGAAGCTAAAAAAGTGGGTAGTTAGAAATACTTTAATGCAGTTGACGCGAATACAGCTAATTATAATATTTTTGAAAAAACTTATTCAAGGAAAGGAGGACCCTTAACACATCTTTCTTCTATCTCCAACTCCAACTCCGGTTCCGACTCCGATCAATCAAATTAAAAACCTCCGACTCTGGCTCCGGTTCCGGTAAAACAACCTCTGTAACATCGCTACTAGAGACCATCAAACTGAGCAACTAGAAAGTTGTTCATGGAGAACCGTGGGAGTAACATCGTAATCACGAAAAAAATGTCAGAGTAGGTATTGAAGTTTTGTATGGGATAGCTGACAATTTTTTCGCGATTACGATGTTGGTTCCATGGAGAAAGTTGTTCAGTTTGATTTGTACCACACCCTTAAATATTTCCACACCTTTCTGATACATCCTGTATAGTATTAATACGTCATTGACACTGTGAGGGTTTAATCTGATATTATGACGTTCACCTATGTAGGTATACGAACGTGTTATGTAACTTAAGGCGACAATAACCGACTTTTAATGATTTTATACTGAAGATTACGTCTAAACAGGTAGTGTTAATAACTTGAAAAAAAAAATACGTTAAACTAGAGCATTTTCTCAATAACTTAATATGTGATTATGTTTATACTACATATTTAAATTAATTTGTAAAGTTATGTCTAATGCGGATAAAAAACTGAGACTGGCGCAAAAACTACCAAGCGTATTTCTGAAACCTTCACTAATTTAAAGATAATTTAATTATTGATCTTTTAGTATACGCATTTTATTAATATACCTTTTGTTTTGTGTGTAATAAACAGTGATCGGAATAGGTAGATTGAACTGGGGCCATTGATCCGAAACGTATATATTAATATGGACATTCCTCCGGAATTGGTGGATTATTAAAAAAAAACCGGAACTTATGTAGGAATTGTATTCTGCCAGAGTGGAAGGAGTCATTTGATGATTTGCCATCCTCAAAAAAAAAAGGTAGGAATTGTAATAAAATGAGCAATATTATATTCTTCATATTTTTTTTTAAGGCACACAGTCACGATTTGACAAAACCCAACGACCAATCAGAACAAAGGATCATGGGTGGTACAATAACCGGTTATCAGAACAATGCGTACGCCCGCCGACGACATGCCAGGTAGCTCACTCGTTTACTTCGGTTCGTAGAGTGCGCACCTTTGTTTGTTACTGTGTTGTGAAAACGTTACTTGACCCTGGCTTATGTACATACTGACTTCTCATTAACAATATTTAATTGAATCAGGAAATACCGGAATTACTTTCCGGAAAAATGGCTTATCCATGTTATTCTTTCTGTGTGCATGTATGATACAAGTACCAAAAATCAATGTACCTACTCCGATCACTGGTAATAAATCAATAATGCGTCAAATTGGGGACAGCGCTCCTTGATGGGAGAGTCCTATTACTGGCTGAACGTACGATGCGTTGCATGAGCTCAGTGCAGAACACGCAAGCTAACCACTCAAGTTCACTAGCATATTATATCTGAGTCTGAAGACAAAGCTAAAGTGCTTTCTACGTTTTAAGATGAATTTAAGAGTATTGCTTGTGTAAGTGATATTTCATAGGTTTGCTAATGAGAGATGATGCATTAGCATTTGAATGTCATGTGCCACTTTTTTTCTTCCCATGGTTGCAGTTAAAGAAAAGGGCAAAATAGAACACAATAAAGATTACACAAACACATAATAAAGATTATTCTATTGTAAAAGAACGTCGGACCAACCTTCTTTTAAGATATAATATTCTTGTAAGTTAAATCCATGGCATTAGTATGTACTCTAATTCCATGGAATTAGTATGTCTTTTACTATTCTTTTTTAACCAAAAACCTACATTTCGTCAAAATTGGCCTCTAAAAAAGGTAAACCGCAAATCATACCTATAGAAGTCATCCCTTAATATATGAGCTGCTTCGAAACACATATAAATAAAACGTGAAAAGACAATAAACCACGACATAGTCAAAGACATTGGCTGGAAAAGTAAACAAGATAAAAAAACTTCCTCGTCAGAAATTTATTTGGTTCATTAAACAAAGGTGAGGCAGAAACTCCAAAATGAAATACAACAGCTGGATGGTAACCGATTCTAATTTTCCGGGTGAATTAATTCCAGAAATGTTCCGTAAGAATGTCAATGGACAGACACATTTTTCCATCAAATTGAGTTCCAAGGATTGGTTTTAATTACCCGACTGCTTCAGAAGGAGGGTTATGTTTTTCGAGTGTATGTATGTACGTATGTATGTATGTCTATTTCTTTGGCACACTCTATAGGCTAAACGGCTTGATGGATTTTAACATATGAGGTATCCTTAGATTTGTTTTAATTGCCGAAGTGACATATGCTATAAAACTTTACTATGGCATTTGCAAATCAAAAAAGAGACGGATAATAAAAAAAAATATTTTACGATTTTATTAATATGGGTATCAAATAAAAGCTAGTAAATAGCCAACTCCAAATATATGTATTTTATAACACTTTTAAGCTACTATTTTGTCACAAACTACACAATAGTACGTTTTCTTTAATAACAAAATCAAAGCGAAGTTAAAATTGTACATTGAATATTTTTGAAAAAAAGTAATTGGTTTGAGGTCTGAGACCGTTCTAATGCCGAAAATATAGTTTTTAGAATTGTCTGTTTGTCTGAATGTATGTTCCAGCATCACGCAAATTCTATTCGGATACATTCTGTTCAAATTTTGCATATATATTCCCATGTCTGGTTAACCGATAGGTCATATATTATCACGCTATTTACCATGGGGGATGAGCAATATTGCATTGTTTGTATTCCTCTATGGTTTACAGCAAATTGAAAAAAGACGAGCCAAACAGTTAGAACATTGCAGATTGTTACAGATTTAACTGGTTATCATCACCTTGTATCTTTATGGGGCTAAGCAGTCAATCATCATGGCATATGAAGGGTGGATTTTTAAGATGGAAATTAAGGATATCTTAACCGATGTAGCTACACAAAATCGGGCTTAGGAGACTGTCAATTACAGTCAGCAAGAAAACGAGCAATTTTCACTTTTTTATGCCAATAGATCTGTTTCATATGAGCGAGTAGACCAACTGAGATTTGATGCATCCGATTTGGTAAACTTGCGTGAATGACATTTCTGCTAAAGACACTTGCGCAAATGACATTTGTGCTAAAGACACTTGCGAGAATGACATTTTGTGCTAAAGACACTTGCGGGAACCCACTTGCGCGAAAAGATGTCCTGATTTTGTGATGATTTTTCATCATGGGTGTCGTTTTTGTCGGGGTCAAAACCAAATTCAACATGGCGCCACCGAAAATTTGCAACATTTTCGTCATGGGTCTCGTTTTCATGGTTTTTTGAGGGCACTGACAACATTAATGGGGTCAAAATCAAAATTTAAAATGGCGTTACCGAAAATTTGTGATTTTTTTGTCATAGGTGTCGTTTTCATGGTTTTCGAGGGCGCTGACGACGATAATGGAGTCAAAATCAAAACGCAAGATATTGCCGAAGAAAAAACGGAACCCTTCAAGGATCACTTCGTTGTCCGTCCGTCTGTCTGTTTGTCAAGACCCTTTTGGCATTGGCAAGCAATGGGGAATTGCCACTGAAGACTACGGAGTCAACCTCAGTACTAAAACTGGTTCTCACACGGACAACTGTACGTCACTTGCTCCCGCATCACCAGTCTTAAGTCTCTGTGTATTTTGTCTACTGAGATCAAAACTACAAACGTAGTTTTGATCACAGGGATTTTTTATAAAAAAATAACATAATATCACGCCTGCATAAGGGTTAAGCAGAAGTGTACCGTATAGTACATCCACATTTCGCCAGTTATGTTTAGGTCCCATGTAATAGGGGGCGAGCCTATTGCCACTAATCGGGCACAAACTCAAACTTCGGACTGTTTCTAAGAAATTTTTGGTGAAAAACCCAATAACACTTTGCCTGATCCGGGAATCGAACCCAGGACGGCCTCGTTGGACTAGTGGCTGTTTTCCATAAAAAATGTGGCTATTCTACTACTTCCGCGCCAAGTCGCGGGCAGAAGCTAGCTTTTCTAAAACTTATCCTATCTTGCTATGTCGTATAGCTTTTTAACTTACCAATACTTAACTAAACAATATGCTCATTAATAACACTAAAAAGCTTTAAATAAAACAAATTATTAAAAAAAAATAACCGGACTGCAAAAAAATTAACTGAGAAGACTGGAAATAAATAAATGCAGTCGGAGGCATCTAGGATGTTACGAACGCCTTAAAATTTGCCTCCGACTGCATTTATTTATTTTTGATACTTAAACGATACTGGTTTTCTTTTCATCTTGTTTCATCTTTTCAGTTCATTTTTATGCAGTCAAGTTATTTTTTTTTTTAATAATTTGTTTTATTTTAGGAAATGAGGTTCAATAGCTCTTTCTGTAAATATAACTGTAGAATATTACTATATTCTTCCATTTTGGATTAATTTACATAATATAATTATAAAATAATTATGTTTACATACATGTAACATATTACAGGCCGTACTCATCATTATGAACAACTTTTACTATGGAACCAAACCTGAAAATGCGAAAAAAAAATTCAGCTGTTCCCTACATTTTGACGAGTTATGAGAACATAAATGTAGGGAACAGCTGATTTTTTTTCGCGATTTCAGGTTTGGTCACATAGTAAAAGTTGTTCATAATGAGGAGTACAATGACCCCTTAAGAGGTTATGGGTTAATTCTGGGACATGTTGTATAATTATATAGTCAATTATTACGTAGTTGATAGTTAAAATGATGAAGGTTCCATAAATATGTTGACGCTCTGTTATACATAGTTCACAGTTTTGGACTATACCAAGATCCTTGATTACCTACAAGTTTTTAATGTATGTAAAAGAAAAGAAAAGATTCACCGTCAGTGTCTTCATATTAATCGTTATATTATTTGCAGTTGAAGACTCTTCAATCGTACGCTTCATATAAAAAGGCATAGAGTAAAATACCAGTCTTTAACTTATTCATCAAGGTAGACTTCGATTTTCTTAAAACCCCTAGCTCTTTTTTATAAAGCCTTAGTAAATTGGATTCTACAGAAAAGAAGGTTCAGTTTACTACTATTGACATTCCTATTCATTGAAAAACATAAAACGGTAAGAAACCTGAAAGGTATTACTGCGCTATTCATCTTAAACTGTTAATAGAGAAATCTCATTTGAACGGATCTCAAATAAACCGACCAGTTGGTACGACTTAAGTTTGTAGGATCACTTCACGAAACAAGAATTTAGTGAAGAACACACAGAGCACGGAGACGCCTTGGCGGCTACTCCTAGACACCTCTAGGAGGCACAATGTGGTGACAATATTTTACTGGAAGTCCACAGCATGAAGGCTCCCACAGACAGGCGCGACGCGACACTACTAGCACAATTTCTATGAAAACTTCATAGAAAGTGTCGCGCTGTGCGTCGCGCTAACTGTCGCGATATTGCCCCAGTCTGCACAAGCCTTGACGATATCAGGGAAGTAAAATGTATAAAAAAATTATGTAGACGCTTTATAACGTGCAAGTATTTCTGTATATTTTATAAACATGTACGTGGATAACATCATCACGTTAAAAATGATAAAAACGCACACTTGCCATAAAAATCATGCGTGTCACCGTTAACTGACATTACAACACTAATGACTTACAGAAACTGACGGCTTTGAAGGCGGTCCATAGCAGAAGTTTTGCACTTCTGGCGGCATCGCCACATGCGAACTACGCATCACACTGACGTCACGCAAAATCCTGCATCACGCAAGCAGAGTTTACCGCGCGGCTAGCATATATATATAATTATATACAACGTCCCGACATCAATCGTCGGGCAGTTGCCCACCAGACACAACACCCGTCTGGTCGGAGGATTCTCCCTTTTCTATGAAGGATGAGTGAACTTTACACCCTGTTTCTTCATACCTTTACACACTCATCTGACTTTTAGCGTCACGAATTTTATAAGTAGGTAGATACTGCCGTCTCTATACGCAGGGATTCCGTGCTCTATGGAGAAGTCTCACTTAATCTGTCTACTGAAATGCCCCTTGATTAAGTACTAAAAAGCAAACTATAATGAGACTCGTAATATCTGGGTGAAGTTTAGTGGATCCAATCTTGAGTAAAGCGTACTCGAGAAGTCTTGAAATCTTTTGTAATTTGTGTAACGAAGATGGTCGGTTGAGTAGTTTAGTGGTTAAGATTTTTTACTGAGTCATTAATCTTCATCTTTAAATGCGACTGGTCTGTATCCTTTTAAATGCGATCTTTTTAAATGCTTTCATATAAATATGGGCTCTATCAGATACTGCACTTTTTTCCATTTTAGATTTTCAATTGGCAATACTGTTCCATTAAAAGGCTCCCGTAGACAGGCGCGACGCAACACTAGTAGCACAATTTCTATGAAAACTTCATGGAAAGTGTCGCGATGCCTGTCGCGCCAGTCTACACGAGCCTTAATACCGCTAAATCTCCAAATAAGGCAATTAAAAACAATGCCTGTAAGACAAACACAGAAAGGGAAGTTCCGTATTCATAACTAAGATGCCAACTTTCTCGACGCTGCTTTATCTTGACTCTACGTTAATGAACCCGCAGCTTTAATCCTGTTTTGACATACGTAGGTAGGTTCATATGTATATTAATTTAGCAGCACATGCTAACTCCCCTATATTAACTTTCCTGAACATCTAGTCCCCGGTGCGCTACGACAGAAAAAGTTCGGAATGCGGGCGCCACATTAAACGTGTTCACATTTGCTTTTGTTCCAAATACTTTTAGATGGAGAATGCTTGTTCCTTGAGATAGCCTGATGCGTACGTTGTACGGGCGTGTTTTAATTTTGTCGGCTTTGTAATTATACGGTATGGAGCCTCAGGGATTCTGTTGTGTGAATCTGACGAGCTAGGCTGTGTCAAAAATCCCTTGATGAGTTTTTTGGGGCTGTGGAAATGTTGATGAAATAAGAGTAGGTAGTCTGGGGGCCTAAGGGCCTGTGGATACCACGTTTTTTAAACGCGCCGTTGACGCGCGTTTGTAGCGATACAGACGCGAGTCAGACGCAGCCTGTAGAATGTTTGTTGGATAAAAGTGCGCCGTGGACGCACAATTCTAAAACGCGCGTCAACGGTGCGTTTAAAAAACGTGGTGTGCACAGGCCCTAAAATTGACGCTTTGGCAGAATCATAATATGATCTGCGTACAATTCATACATCCCGCAATTCATCTGTTTGACAGCTGTCTAATGTCAAATAGCAGCTGTCAAACAGATGAATTGCGGGACATATTTTGGGAACATATTATGATTCTGCCAAAGCGTCCATTTTAGGTCCCCAGGTATGCTCTCACAATTTTATGGTACTCGCATTATGCTTCTCATGTCACACAGTCACGCTGTATCTTCATCTCAAATAGTTATAACGGGGCATGAACGGGGATAGCCTTTACCAGAAGTGATCATCGTATTAGTGGTTCACTAGCCAAAATATATCAGTTCACCGTGGACGTGGTACGACAGCGGCTTCCCTGACATCATCTTCTGTCATCAGAAGACAGCCGCCACGCAACCATCGATGCGACGCTCTGCTAGAGTGACTGTCAGCAGCCAGTGTCACTCTTATCCGACCTTTTTCGGTGATTCCAGTAACTTCGTAACACAACTAGACCACCATTAGATATCATAGAGCCCTTCACTGACTTTACTGTGGCTGACCGTTGCAAAGCCAGAGTGAAACTCACGCAACTAAAATGTATCAAATCATAGTGGAATTATCAAGAATTTTAAAGGGGATTCGTGATCTTTCGTTTGTTTGTGTAATACATAGTCTTAAGCCTAAATAGGTAATACGGCCTGGTGTTCGCAACTCCACGCCAGAGCGCGTATTTTGCGTACGGATGGTAAAATCGTTATTCGAACCACCACAGCTCCTCAAGGAAGGCCAGCAACGCCTTGATGTTACTGACAATCTGACGTACTTTGCCCTGTATGCAGCGACCACCGCACCGGTCAGTGCTTATTTGTAATATTTTAATCTTATATTTTGAATTGTTTTTAAATATATGTTTTTTTACATTGTTCTCACTTAGAGAAGTGACAAGAATAATGTACCCCGGATTTTGTTGTAACTTTATTTAAAAAAGTGTCCTTGGAGTTTCTTGCCTGTTCTCCTAAACAGAGATCTACGTTTTGGAATGGGCAAACAGCTTCAACTTTCTGACTAACTGACCGACTTTTGGACAATTCAAAAGTGCCTGTAATTGGTTTAATTGAAATAAATGCTTTGAGTTTGAGTTCAGATGGGCAGTCGCTCCATGTAAAATACTGGTTTTCAACTGCATCCGGTTAGACTTGAAGGCGACCCCAACATGGTTGAGAAAAGGATAGGCAGATTAATTGAGCTGCTGTCTTGTCGTCCTCCATTCAGGCCCTGCACAGCGGAAGCACTAGGAAGTGGTGAAGGGTGGGCATTTTTGGGGGACTGTCTCATGTAATTTTTGACGTTTGAAAAGTGCTGATTCTCAGCCTGGTTTGAATAAATGACTTTTGATTTGATTTGATTTATCAGCTTCAGCATTTAACACAAATGCACAGCGAAATGGGCCGCTAGAAAATCTAACAACAAAAATAACATTTAAAATAATAATACTACTCCATGCATTCCCTGTTCCAGAACAGCGATGTTTCAAAAAACTCTTATAACAATATCTCCTAATTTCCACCCTTCTTATCTTCAACATTTAACACACATGCACAGTGAAATGGGCCGCTAGAAAATGTAACAACAAAAAGAACATTTAAAATAATAATTCTACTCCATGCATTCCCTGTTCCAGAACAGCGATGTTTCAAAAAACTCTTGTAAAAATATCTCCTAATTTCCGCCCTTCTTAGCTTCACAGCCATTAAAACCGACAACGAACCGTATAAGTACACCAAAAGCACATTAATCCTTAAAACGGGTAATTATAATGAAATTTTGTCGCCATTTACTGTGAACCACGTATGAGAATAATTTACAAGGGCATTACCACACCGTAAATAGTGTTTTACCCCATAATAAATGAAGCGTACTGTATCAGATTATTTAGCGTTAAATTTGAGTATAATGGGAGTATTATTTCATTAACTCGTCAAATATAATGTGTGTTTAAGTTTCGTGTTTGTGGTTAAATTTATTTCGACGAACATTATTCGAGTTATTTATTTAACAATTAATGTACACACATACAAACAGACAAGAAGAAAGGAACAGTACAAAAATACGTACAAAGGTGGTGCTTATTTCTAAAGAAATTATTTGTAATTCTAATCTTTCATAATTTAATTTTAATATAATGACCCATAATTTTACAAACTATATTTGTACGCTGGAAACGGCAGAATATATGATCGTAATACATAATGCACAACAACTTTGTACAATATTCTCACAAATAAATGCATTCTATTCTATTCTAAGAAATCTCTCAGCATACCTCAGATAGGAAAGTACATAAAGAGATGGCAACAGCGTAGAAGACGTGTGTAAGAGTAGAAGAGAACACAAACTAACTAAAATAAAAAATAACCTATTCATATTTAAATATGTATGTTTATATTTAAATATGAATAGATTTTTGATGTTATGTAATGATTGATTAAAATTGTATGTATGAGATTATACTTAAGAACATATATACTTCTAAAATAAATATCAGTAAAATATATAAAATAATTATAATGTAGTATGTTTATGTGAAGACTAGCTTTTGTTCGCGGCTTCGCCCGCGTGGTCGTCATAAACTATCCGACTGGAACATACTACCGGATAAAAAGTATCCTGTGTCCTAATAAAGTAGGTGGATGAAATTTGCCAAATTTCATATAAATTTGTTCAGCCGTTAATGAGTGAAAAGGCAACAGACAGACAGTTACTTTTGCCTTCATAATTATAAGAAGGGATACACTGCTTTTTGGAAGTATTTAAAGTGAATCCTCAGAGCAGCTGCAAAATTAAAATTTTCTTCTTTTTTTATTTTTATAAAATTTTTCTTAATTTTTTTTTGCTATTTGCAGGTCTATGTCAGGCTGTATCTTGATCAAACATGATTTGCGACTATAACAGATATGTATTTACAGAATTATAATCATAAGAATCATTAATACTGATCTAACAACGTTACCTAACCGATTTGGCGAATTGGCGCCCCCGAATCGGTTAGGTAACGATGTTAGGTGTTTTTATAACACGAAAAAATGACGCAGTGGACGCGGCTTTTGTGTTGGTCTTGCAATGGTCCTCGATAGTACGGTCGTGCTAAGTAAAGTTTATAGATCCCGGCCGCACAGCCTTTATATAGATATCACAAATTCTAAGCAACAACAAATTCTAAGCAACGACAAATTCTAAGCAACGACAAATTCTAAGCAACGACAAATTCCAAGCAACGTTCTAAGCAACGACAAATTCCAAGCAACGACAAATTCCAAGCAACGTTCTAAGCAACGACAAATTCTAAGCAACGACAAATTCTAAGCAACGACAAATTCTAAGCAACGACAAATTCTAAGCAACGAGAAATTCTAAGCAACGACAAATTCTAAGCAACGACAAATTCTAAGCAACGACAAATTCTAAGCAACGACAAATTCTAAGCAACGACAAATTCTAAGCAACGACAAATTCTAAGCAACGACAAATCTGTCAAACATTAAGCTTTTCTTGTGCTCCCTAAACACTACAAAAATATTCGTAATTTAATACACGAACAGCATGCAGTTGACCTGTAACTCGCTTTGATATTTGGTATTAAATTATGAACACGTCGTCGAGCAATGCATCATATATGATTCATCGGCGGTCAAGAGGCGTTTATGCATGTGATACATCAATACCTGTCTTGACCGCCCCTGCGTTGTGGCTTCGTGGATTTAACCTGAAATCACTATTGGTATTGTTAGCCAATTTATTGTTTATTAAAACAGAACTTTGTTTTTTTCACTTGCAGGTCATAAACTGACAAGGTGTGTATGTTAGTCAGACTTTTACTGAATAAAACCCACCCGTGTTCCTTCAGTTGCCTGTGTGCCAGGGCCACGATATCCTTTTCAGACAAACTCGCAACCCTGGCATTGGCCCTAACGGACCCCGTCAATATGTGCTGACATCTCTTTGAGGCGCACATTGAACACAACTTGCCCTCGACCCGGGCCTGGTCCTTATCAGACGGCGAGCTACCCATTGCTCACCGTCCACGAGCCCGCGCCTACGGTGGCCGGGAATCGGCCTGAGATTCCTGACGCCCAGGGCGTCTCCTGCAGCGACTAGGGGCATGAGGGCGGGGATTTTGTCTCTCCCTCACGCGTTTCGCCTCTTCTTTCGCAAGCATTACTGCTTCGCAGAAAGAAGTGACGGCCTCCCATGCACTCGAGAGATTGCCGCCGCCGATCACCTCCGCGAGGACAGTGATAGCCTGGTGGTGTGACCGTCGGACGGTCAAGTCATAGGTATCGACCTCTAACCCAAGCCACGCACCTCTGATTTTTCGCTTTCAAGTGCGTATTGTGTAATTATCACATGCTTAAAAACGGTGAAGTTAAACATCGTGAGGAAGCCGATACCTGAGAGATATTTCTAGTCGGCATGTTAAGCCAAGTCAGAGGCCTATGGGCGGCTTAAAAACTCTAACACCATGTTTGACACTAACACGAATAAGAAGAGAACCTCAGGGCTAATTTAAACCACGTTTAAGAGCAGTTAGTGTCATTATTGTTTGATGTTTAACACCTTGATTCTCGCTTTCTGCGGGGGTTATTTCGTGAAAAGGGACGGAAGTGACCAATTGAGCATGGAATAAGTAAGTACTTTTTAATAGCACGAACTCAAACTCAAACTCAAAGCATTTATTTCAATTAAACCAATTACAGGCACTTTTGAATTGTCAAAGAGTCGGTCAGTTAGCCAGAAAGTTGAAGCTATTTGCCCATTCCAAAACGTAGATCTCTATGGAGAAGAATAGGCAAGAAACTCCAAGGACACTCTTTTAAATCAAGATATTACAAAATCCTGGGTACATTATTCTTGTCGCTTCTATATGTGAGAACAATGTAAAAATATAAGTTATTTAAAAAACAATATAAAATATTATAAATAAGCCCTGGCAGATAGGAGAAGACCAGTCACAACTGACGGCGCCCGTTCACGAGCATGACGCGTGGATCAGCACCATCCAGCTCAACCATTTTGTAGGGAACCGAATGATCCAACACACGCGCCACCATCAGCGAGACATTTAAGTGAGCATGACATACTCTTAACTGCCAAACTTTTTTAAGTCAACATACATCATAACATAATAAACGGCTCCATGGTACTCACATTTACAAAAATTGAAAAAATGCTTTTAAATTATACAAAACTATAGCTTGCAATGCATTTCAAAGATAAATAAAATTTCACTAGCAAAAAGATAAACATAATTACCTATTGAAGTATTCAACAACTAAAACTTGATTAAGTACATTTTATATAATAAATATGATTGTAATGTCAGAACATAAAAAAGGGGGGAAGCATCTCTTCCAAATATTATAATTTTAACAAATGAGCCCAAGTGGTTGTGGAGCAGGACCAGCATTAAGCCAAGCATTTTTATCTACGATATAATCATCCAACCTATAATATGCTTGTCTACATAGTGTGCGTTTAATGCATGTTTTAAATTTCTTCTCATTTAGTTGAAGAATATCGAGTGGTATTTTATTATAACATTTTACACAATACCCCATAAAAGAAGTGTGTACTTTTGACAATCTGAAACGTGGTTGATCTAATTTGTTCCTATTTCTAGTATTAAAATTATGCCTGTCACTTATCTTACTGAAAAGATGTAGGTTTTTTCTAACCGTACCGTCATGATGTTAATTTCTTTAAACAGTTCCCTTAAAGAGTCGCGTCTGCGGAGGTTGTAGATGGCTCTGATAGCCCTCTTTTACAGAACAAAGATAGAAACAATATCTGCAGCCCGTCCCCACAGCAAAATACCGTAAGACATGATGCTATGAAAGTAACTAAAATAGACCAGTCTCGCTGTATCCACGTCTGTTAATTGGCGAATTTTCCAAACAGCGTAGGCGGCTGAACTTAGCCGCCCTGCAAGTGATGTTAAGTGAGGACTCCACTGCAGCTTAGAGTCAAGCGTGATTCCCAGGAAAACAGTTTTTTCGACGAATTCTAGTATCTCTTTGTTCAATACAACGTGACATTCACTACTTCTAACATTCGGTAACGCGAATCTTATGCATTTCGTTTTCTTCTCATTTAATACCAAATTATTTACAGTAAACCAATTATGAACCATAATCATAGCGTTATTTACGTCGTCAGCTCCTGTGCATGTCTGCTTACTTTAAAAATCAGTGATGTGTCATCAGCAAATAACACCATTTGTGGTCGGGTTTTCAGTAAATGAGGTAAATCATTTATATATACTAAAAAGAGGAACGGACCCAATATTGAGCCCTGTGGTACCCCCATTTTGACTATTAAACCCAATGAATTCACACCATTTATTTGAACTTGCTGCAATCTATCATTCAAATATGATTTTACTAAGTTAAGCGCAAGTTTACCCAGTCCGTAATGCTCAAGTTTCAAGAGCAGTGTTTCGTGATTCACGCAATCAAATGCCTTGGAAAGGTCACAAAAGATGCCTATTGCGTCTTGTGCCTCTTCCCATGCGTTAAAAATGTGCTTCAATAATGTGACACCGGCGTCAGTTGTACAACGTTCTTTGGTGAAACCATACTGTTGATCGTGTAAGATGTCATTACGATTGAAGTGATTGAGCATTTGATTTAACATTACTTTTTCAAACACCTTGCTGAAAACAGGCAAAACCGATACAGGTCTATAATTATTAGTGTCTTTGCTGTCACCGGATTTAAAAAGTGGAATAACTTTACTATACTTCATTAAATCTGGGAATATTCCTTGATCTACACACAAATTAAATATTAAAGCTAGATATGGTGCAATTGTCTCAATAATGGATTGACAGACTTTAGTAGACATGCCCCACAGATCTTCGGTAATTTTAATCTTAAGTTGCTTAAAAGTCTTTACAACGACCACAGGGTTTATATGTTTAAATTTAAATTCCACAGGGCAAGCTGAAACATTCGCTTCTAATAGATCAATAGCAAGTGAGGGAGAGGAATTTAAAGTTTCTGTAGTTTTAATTGGAATATTTGTAAAGAAAGTTGCAAATTCCTCAGCAACATTAATGTTATCGCTAACGAGACCGCGGGAAGTTTCCAGTGTGTAATCAGTATTATGTCTTTTGTTCCTGTTCGTTTCATTGTTAATTATTTTCCAAACTGTCTTTATTTTATTGTCTGCTGATTTAACCTTATTGCTAATGTATGAAGCTTTAGCCGCTTTGCAGACATTTTTAAAAGTTTAAGAATAAGTACCAACATACTTATTAAAAGTTTCCGTGTTTATATACGGCTTAAGGCCATACAATTCAAATAATCTTTCCCTACTCTTCCTGATACCTTTAGTTGCCCAGTCACTGAATAAAAACTTGGGGCAAATAGTTTTAGTTTTTTTCTTAAAATAATTATTGAACTCTGTTTGCACTAATGAAAAGAATTCTTCATACAAAATATTCCCATTGTTCATACTTAGGCCATGAGCACTTAACGTGCTAATTAAAGTGCTATTAAATTTATTTAAATTACCCGATGTTATTGGTCTAGTTTGTATCTGCACTTTCTGTAATGGTGTGTTGGACTCAAAAGTAACGGTTTGACCGCTGTGATCCGAAGGGAGATAATTTACAATGGCTTTATCTAAATAGTCACAGCAACAAAAAACATTATCAATACATGTTGCAGTAGTTGTAGTTATTCGTGTAGGTTCAAAAAACACATTTGACAGATTAAATGATTTGAAGAGGCTTAATAATCTACTGCTATTTGAATTATTTTCCAAAATATTAATATTGAAGTCACCACAAATAATTACTGATTTCTTACCAGTTGCAAGTTTTGCTAAAACCTCTTCCATTACTGACTCAAATATAGAGTAATTTAGATAATTTGGGGGTCTGTAAACGCACACTATAAAATGCTTATCTAGCTCAACACATGACAATTCAATGCTATGTTCAACCGATAGTTCCACTGTCTTTACGAGTCTTAGATTTTATACAATTTTTAATTAAGATTAGTGAACCTCCACGCAGCATGGATTTTCGATTAAAACAACTGCCCACATTATAGTTATCATAATTAATTAGCATTTCGTAATCTTTCAACCAGTGTTCAGTTATACTTACATGGAATTAGTAAGTATTTTATATTGGCATGGAATTAGTGTACTTATGGGATTAGTAAGTAATATATAGATTGTTGTCCGTGTGGTGCCGTACGTAAAGAATAGCACTATCCTATTTCTTCCCGTGGGTGTCCTATAAGGCGAATAAGGGACTTACTAGAGAATGGGCAGCAGCGCTCTTTATGCATTTTAACACCTTACTGCGATGGCGAACCCGCCTGCCAAGCATGGCGATTATGGCAACCCTCCCTCTTTGGAGGAGGCCTATGTCCAGCTGTGGATGCCTTTTGGCTGAAATGATGATATAGATTGTAAGTAGAGGGGGTCGAATTTCGGCCAGTGGGCGACCATTAGTAATGAGTAATCATTCGAATAAATATTTCAGAATTTAGCTCTTTTAAATCTTGAGGTATAAGATGTCAAATGTTACACATCATATGCAACTAGGTACTATAAGGTTAGCTCTTTTTTTATATGTGCTGATCGCGTTCAGTTTTATTGGTGAAATTCGCACACAGTAAAGTTTCAATTAACTAGGAGTTGTTGTCAGCAGACAGCATCATCTGCCTAGCCTTTTCCCAACTATATCGGGGTCGGCTTCCAGTTTAACCGGGTTAATTAATTAAAATAATTGTCAACAATGCTAACGCAATAATTACAAGGTCAACTCTAAATACCAGAAATTTAAATGTACCTACCATAAGTAGACCTCTGCTTACCCCTTCTAGGAATAAAGGAGGTCTATCATCCCTTGCAACCTCACTGAAACGTTTATTCATGGGTAAGTGAGCTGTGATGGACCTTTTGTTTACAAAGAGGCCAGGCGTTAATGTAAGGCCATTTCACCTCCCTATTGTATAGAGGGCCCATGAGATGTCTTGGAGGCTTAGTCAAAGATGATCAAAGTGAAGATAAAGAGCTAAATTATCTAAATTAACAAACTAACATAACATATACTAAAATATAAAACTTAATTTATTACGTCTTTCAAACCTGTAGGTATTTCAACAACAATTTTAGTTTAAGAACACCAAGATTCAAATATTTTAACAATGACTATTTGTAGGACTAATAAACTAAGTGGTAAGTACTTAGTTTATTAGTCCTACAAATAGTCATTGCCTGCTTAATAAACTTACGAAGGAAATGTAAAAGCAATGAAGAAAACTACCGGCGAATTGCGTGTCCACCCACGCACCATGAATGATTCCGTAGTTGGGATAAATTTATCACAAACATAAACTTAACACGCACTTTGAAAAACGTGTTCTCCCATACATTGTTATACGTCATGACTAATTCTGCAAGTGCAAATGTATGTTGGTCGGGCTTACGGGCTATGGACTATTTCTATCAATTTATGTTTGTCAATGGGTGATAATAATTACTTAAAATAAAGGAATTTATATTATATATATTACTCATTAACTTGTAAAGCCTACTTTGCCGTGATGGTTTTTCTTTTAATTTCATTATATGTACTACTGGTGGGGAGGAGGGGGAACACACTTGACTTTAACAAACATTAGCACTTAAAACGTCTCTGAATCGAAAAATGGTCTTCGGAGACCCTCAATATTTTTGAACGGCCTATCTAACGATACCCCACATCACGGGATAGACGAGAAAAAAATATAATCCTCCTTTACGTGTAAGGTTACCTCCCTTACACCTAAAGAGGGGACAATATTTTTTTTTTGTTTGCCCTAAAAAAAAATATTTCATCTTTTTATTTTACCACTTTTTCAGCGTGATTATTATGTATACCCATGCCAAATAACAGCCTTCTATTACTAAGACTCTTTGAGCTAAGGTGAGGGGGATAGACAGACGGACATGGGGAAACTATAACCGCCTTATTACAAAACAAGATTTATATTTTGACATGGCTTAAACCATGGAGCTAGTTTTTGTAATGAGAACGTTACAGTGATTGAAATACCGTTCTTTATACAAAACTGAAAACTTAGGTCGGTACTAAGTTGTCAGTTTTGTGTTTAGGAACTTTACCATAGTCGGAATAAAGTTCGAAATTCAATAATGGCTTCATGTTTTAAACCTGGGTCTGAAGATAAACCTTGTTTTGTAATAAGGGGGTAAGGGTTTCTTGTGTGACTACGGAACCCTGAAAAGTAGTTTTATGAAAAACCCATTAAAGCGTGAATGTTAGAAGGTGACAAAATAATAAAGGGTCTAGCGTCAGGAAGGGAACAACAACATTTTCGCGATAGTAAAC
Organism: Tiliacea aurago; assembly: GCA_948098905.1. Taxonomy (NCBI): domain Eukaryota; kingdom Metazoa; phylum Arthropoda; class Insecta; order Lepidoptera; family Noctuidae; genus Tiliacea; species Tiliacea aurago. The sequence continues at coordinate 18,886,330 of OX402588.1, forward strand.
GTCGTATCAACAGATTGATTGATAATCCTGCGAGCCACCAAGCGAGCGGTAGCTAAGGCTTTCACAATGGTGATTGTTGGTGAGCGGAACTGCAACTGTAGGGTTGTCGATGTACGTTAAATATTTACAAGGGTCATACAAAAGGTTTTCAACTTCTGGACTAATTTATTTAGCATCTCTAACAAAATATATGTCGCATCCGGCAAATTTTTTACATCAAGACGAAGCGCGCCACCTAGCGGCAACTATAAAGACTAGAATTGGCGTGCTAAGACAGAGTCGGGGCGTTTCCAGTCGGTTACGAGGTTAAAGAGACCACGCCAAGTCGGGCATTCTTATCCTGGTGATCGAGCTGTGAAGACGCTTCGGAACTGTCCTACGTTTTGTTGCATCATCATACCAATCTGTTATTGTCTCAATGCAGGGCAAAGGCCATAATACCTGTTGATACCTTAAGTTATTAATGTGTAAAGTGATTATCATTTGTAGTGAATGTGTCAATTTGTGATTTCAATAAACGCTGTGTACCGCACCCAATGTGTTTTCATTGCACGAGACCCAACTTCTGCCCACATGATGTCTGAATCTAACAGAGTAAATCCTGTCGATCCGACATATATATTACTAGCTTCTACCCGCGATTTCTCCGCGTAAAATTTCTTGTTTTAACATAAAATAAAATATCCTATAACACTCGGCTATACTGTAGCTTCCCATTACTGAAAGAATTTTCAAAATCGGTTCAGTAGTTCCGAAGAATACCCCTTACAACCTGACAAACTCACAAACTTTACCTCTTTATAATATTCATTGCAGCCACAAGACGTCCACTGCTGAACATAGGCCTCCCCCAAAGGGGGGGGGGGGAGGAGGCTTGCCATAATCGCCACGCTTGGCAGGCGGGTTGGCGATCGTAGTATGGTGTTAAAATGCATAGAGAACGCTGCTGCCCATTCTCTAGTAAGTCCCTGAGTCGCCTTTTACGACACCCACGGGTAGAAATAGGGAAGTGCTATTCTTAACGTCCGGCACCATACAGACACAGTTTATAATATTAGTATAGATATACTATGTTAGTTTATAATCTATCTAGCGAAGTAGCGAGGTCTTAAACTATCGAAACATTGTGTATTGTTACAATATAACGCATTCATTTTCGGTAGTTTATAATCTACCAATGTCAAATCGTCAAATTGTGCACGAACCTGCACTTAACGACAGTGCTCATAATCTGTCCGATTTTGTCACCCGTAAAATTGTGAAGCGTCCCTGATTGATAGGTCTTGGCTATAGCCGAATTGTTCGCAGTGCCAGGGCACCCCAACTGTGACCAACCGCGTCGTCCAAGTTGATCACAGTTACTTGACTATTTAGTATTAGCGCAACGTGCGTTCGTTCCATGCAAGTTTGATATTCACAATTTGTCGGTTTGACATGGATAGATTATAGACTACCGATGTTCATAATCATACGGTGACCTGTGATCGGAAAAAGTGAGCTAAAATACCTAAAGTACGAAAAAGAACAGAGACAAAGTGGAGACTTCCTTACGTAAATTGTTTTTTCGGAATATTTATTTATTAATGTTGTCTTAAATAATAAATATTCCGAAAAAAAAATGTCGTAGGTATGTCTCCACTTTTTTGACTATGTTCTTAGAACTTTAGGTATATTAGCTCACTTTTTCCGATCACTGCTTATGACATAATTATGTGTATCTTGGATTGTATATACAATCAATGACACATAAATAATGGATAGCAATAGGTAGTTAACAAAGTTAAAATATTAATCACTAGCTTTTGCCCGCGGCTTCGCATGCGTGCAGATTGGAAATTATTTCACGCGAACAGACTATAAATAAGTATAAAAACTATTCTATGTGTTAATCTAGATAATAAACTACCTGTATGTCAAATTTCATCCAAATCCGTCCAACCGTTTTTGCGTGATTGAGTAACAAACATCTAAATAAAAATATATAATCATAGCTCAGTGTTATAGGATACTTGCCTACCAATTTAAATTTTTGAAGAGGGCTTGAGAAAATTTTGCCTTGCGTAGGCAGATAATAAAAATTGCCATTTGGAGGACCCAAATTATTCATTGTCTGTTCTCATGAATATTTATAAATCTAGGGATAAAGTTTAGTGAATAGTGTCGTGTTGGTGAGGATGACAGTTTGAGACGACCATGAGACCCTCGTAGTTATCTATGGTGACGACATAGCAAAGAAAAAAAGCAAAGTGTGACCTACGAAAAACTTCGACTGGTTCTTTTAATAAAATGTATACTCCGTTGGTTTAAGTAGAATAAAAAACAAAAAAACCACGTGACGAGAGACCTGTCAAGTAACCTACCAAACGTAATACATGCCACTTCAGTTGTCATGCTACGTCACAGTTGTACTCTTCAATTTAGCAACGATATATTTCATTGACGTTTAAAGAACCGGTCTTTTTGAACTCTTTACAATAGACAGATTACAAAATATTATAGTATTATTATAAATCTAACAAAAGAATTGTGCTCAAGCAGTTACACCTACGAAGAGTATTAAGAATAAATGATAAAGTTTAACATACAGTAATAAAAGTGGAAACTATTGTAAAAAGTAAAAATCAATTTAATTTGGTTAAAAGTTAAAACGTATTTTTAAGCAAAGTGTCATTTAGATAAACACTTTGTATGATTTGTTTACCTTTATGTAACTACCTAAACCAATGGAGTATAGGTGGTAATACAGATAATTCAGTAACACGCTACAGGGAATTAATGAGTATGTTGTGGAAAAATCACAGTATTATCATTAATTTACTGTCCTCCTACATAAGCTGCCCGACCTCTTGTGTTTAAGTAGTATCATCTGGCAATGAGTTCTAGTCTCCTCTTAACAAAAACTAATGTAAAACTATAGGCAGAAGAGCATAAAATAATACTTGGAGCGTGTCGCATTCTGTGCTCCGTTCATTGTGTTTAGTGCTTCGCGCGGAAATATGTCACATTTTTTTATTATACCAATCCGACTTATGTAGAAATGTAGTACATACAAGCATGTTTCTGTTATAATATATTTTTAGCGTTTTACATGAATTAAAATATTCATGCGATTTTGTTTAGTTATGGTATCATCAATTATGTGAGTTTAAATAAATGCAGAAGTTTTTGAAATGTTAAGAAGTGGAAGAGTTTTTTTTTGTGATTTTTTTTTCAAATTAAAATTATTATAAAAACAAGGTTATGCATAACCATGTCGAAGCCTGAAGAAATTAATGAACGAAAAAAACGTAAATTAAAATAAAACAAAAACCCGACTGCGTAAAGAGTTAACTTAAAAAAAGATGGAAATAAGATTTATAATTATAAAATAATAATATCAACAATCTCATGCAGTCGAAGACAATAGGTCGTTAGTGATAAGAAGATGCCTCCGACAGCATGAGATTTTTCTAATTTTCCCCCCAAAAGTGACCCCCATATTCAAAATTCATTTATTATTTATTTATTTATTTATTTATTTATTGGATCTCCAACAGAGGCTACACAATTACATGCAAGTATACATAGACAGGGACGAATACAAGTGTGTGCTTCCAATTATAGGAGACCACATCATTTACATTTTTTTTTTTTTTTTTTTTTACTTTACTCGTCCGTATTGGGTACAGAATTTCATATGTGTACCAAGTTTCAACTTAATCGGTCCAGTAGATTCGGGGTAAATCGGCTGTGACAGACAGACATACAGACAGACAGACACACGAGTGATCCTATAAGGGTTCGGTGTTTTCCTTTTGAGGTACGGAGCCTTAAAAAGGGTAAATATAGCTTCAATCATATTTGTCTTTATTAAACTGAGCATAAACTGTAGCTGTATTTTATAGCAAAGGCCATTTGTTCAGAGGAACCATAACCTAACAATTGTACCCAGTTAATCAATGTCACGTTTATTATACGGCAATCAAGGAGGTTATGAGCTAAAATTACGAGTTTCAGGTTCAACTGCCATCTTGTCTATTCTGTTTTATGTGCCCTTACCTATCTTTATAGCAGTAGGTATGTTATTATGTATGTCATAGATGTGTAGCAGTATATGAGCAGTGGTGGCCCAGTGGTAACGGCCTCGGCTTACGAGTAGTAAGTCATGGGTTCAATCCCAGACAGGCGCTTTCATCATCATCATTTCAGCCGAAAGACGTCCACTGCTGGACATAGGCCTCCCCTAAAGGGGGGGTTTGCCATAATCGCCACGCTTGGCAGACGGGTTGGCGACCGCAGTATGGTGTTAAAATGCATAGAGAACGCTGCTGCTCATTCCCTTAGTCGCCTTTTACGACACCCACGGGAAGAAATGGGATGGTGCTATTCTTTACGTCCGGCACCAAACGGACACACGGACAGGCGATTTACTTTATGTAAATTATTTCATCACCACAGCTCTCAAAACGGTGAAGGAAAACACCGTGAGGAAACCGGCATGTCCTAGAACTAAAGGTTCGAAGACATGTGACATCCACCAACACGCACTGAGCCCGCGTGGTGTATTACGGCCCACTCCCTTTCACAGAAAGAGGAGGCCTGTGTTCCAGCACTTGGGACATTATAGGCTGATTATGTATATGTGTAGCAGCTCAGCTTCGTACATGTTTTATATCAGTTTCTACATGTTTTTTCGAGACATCGTTAAGCGGTCTGACAGAGAGAGAGGCTAGATAGACAGAGGGCTGACCTATTTTTTGGCCAAAGAATCAGCATTGCCTAACGTGGCAATGCTGATTCTGTGATGAGTAAGTAATGAGAGTCTGTTGGGCACTTTTCCTTATGACAGCGATGCGGATTGTTAGCTTTGATATATTCAATGATAATATTTTATAAAGGAAAATATATTAATATAGTGAAACACTCGTTGACACCAGAAATCATAGAGAAGAGTTTTTATTGTCTATACCACAGACTACATTTAAAGGTAGAACAACATGGTAAGGCGGGAAATTTAAATACTAATTTAACACTCTTGCCAAATTTAAGCCTTCCATGTGTATGCAATATTAACTAAATAACACAATTACAGTAGTTAAGAAATTATACTTACAAATATTACCTATTAAGTTTATCTAATGTTAACATTCCAATTTTATCTCGCAACAATTGAAATTTACCTCTAGGCAAAGCCTTAGTTAGTACATCAGCAAACTGATCATTAGTTGATACATATTTTAGATCAATTACTTTAGCAACATAATTTTCTTTAATGAAATGATATTTAGTGTCTATATGTTTACACCTTTTGTGAAAGTTTATATTTTTAATAACACTGATAGCACTCTGATTATCTATATTAATATATTAATATACACAGGTTGTTGGTGAAATTCACCCAGATCACATAGTAGATTTTTAATCCAAATCGCCTCTTTTGTAGCAGCACAAGCTGCCATGAACTCCGCTTCAGTTGTTGATAAGGCAACTGTGTGTTGGCGTTGGCTAGACCATGTCACAGCAGTTCCATTTTGAATGAAGATATATCCCGTGGTTGAACGTCTTGTTGTGACATCATTGGCATAGTCAGCATCACTATAGCCAGTCAACTCAGAGGATTTAGATTCTGACAAGTAACATAAACCGAAATTGATAGTATCTTTGAGATACTTAAGAATTTTCTTGACTGCTGTCCAATGAGCTTCATCATAGCAATTCAAATATCGACTCACCAGGCTTACAGCGAACATTATGTCCGGGCGACTTACTATGGCGACATGCATCAGAGAACCAACTGCCTCACGGTAAGGAATGTTCTTGTCAGGCTGATGGTCACTTTTCTCCAGTTTTGAATGAGGATCTACCGGAACGCTGTTGGGGTTGGCATTTTCCATATTAAATTTATTTAATAACAGTTTAATATATTTTGTTTGATGTATAAAGATATACTTGTTAGAGATTTGAATGTCCATTCCAACAAAGTTTCTTGGTGGGCAGATTGTCATATCAAATATTGTTTGCAAATCATTTGTTACAGATTGCAATACTGACATTGATTTAGAAAATAGAAGTCCATCATCGACATAAATACATAGATAACACTTTATCCCTTTAATATTTGTCACATAAACACATTGATCTGCTTTACTATTTGTAAAACCAAATTTCTGAAGTACCGAATTGAAAGTAGTATTCCAGCACCGTGGTGACTGTTTGAGGCCATACAGTGACTTTATCAATTTACATACTTTATTGGGTTCACATGTCAGACCTTCAGGGGGATACATAAATATGTCTTCCTCCAGTTCCCCATACAAAAAGGCCGTTTTAATGTCAAGTTGAAGAATTTCATAACCATTTTGAGCAGCTAGAGATAATAGTAAACGTATAGAATCATACCTGACAGTGGGCGAGAACGTTTCTTTATAATCTATACCTTCTGCTTGTGCATACCCTTTTGCACAGAGTCTGGACTTGAAGCGAGGACCCGTTGGTTGATCTTTGACTCTAAAAACCCATTTGGAGCCAATGACATTTGCATTTTCAGGTTTATTCACCAATATCCATGTACCATTCCTTCGATGGGCTTCAAGTTCCTCTTCAATAGATTCTTTCCATTTGTCAGCATTAACAGAGCTGATTTCTTCTTTGAATGTTTCAGGGACTTCTTCAGGTATTAAGCGTTCATCACAACATAGGTAAGTTTGTTCATTAATTTTGTTTCTAGGTCTTAAGGTTATGTTTCTTCGAGGAGGAGTATCAATTACAACTGCTGGTAAGTATTCATCTGAATCTGAATTATTTTTGACAGTACTATATGAACTATCTGAGTTGTAAGTTTCTGCTCTGCTATTTTCATTACTTTCATTTGACATTAAACTTTCATTAATTTTACAATTTATGTCTAATGTTTTATTTTTTGTTTCAGACAATTCCAGTGCAGCAAAGTGTCTCTTCACAGTGGATTCTAGGAATACAGCATCCCTGCTTTTTATAACAGTTCTAGTATGTGGTTTTATGAACCTGTAACCTTTTGTGTTATCGCAGTAGCCAATAAAGATCATCTTTTGTGCTTTAGGGTCCCACTTCTTGCGTTTTTCTTTTGGCAGGTGGACCATAGCTTCACATCCGAATACCTTCATGTGACTGACATTAGGTTTATGTCCTGACCATACCTCTTCAGGAGTTTGGAATGATAGGGATTTAATTGGAGATCTGTTTATGATATATGCAGCAGTTTTTATGGCCTCAGCCCAGTAAAACTTTTGCAAACCAGCGTTCAGTATCATGCATTTTGCTCTCTCAACAAGCGTCCTATTTAGTCTCTCTGCAGCTCCATTTTGTTCTGGAGTATATGGTGTTGAAGTTTGATGTTTTGTTCCTGCATCTTTCAGATAGTTAGAGAATGGTTTATTGACATATTCCAGGCCATTGTCAGTTCGAATACACTTGAGCTTGCATTCCGTTTGATTTTCTACTTCTTTCTTGAACTCCTTGAATTTTGACAAAACTTCAGTTTTGTTGTTTAGTATGTATACAAAAACCTTTTTAGAATGGTCATCCAAAAATGTTAAAAAGTATTTAGCCCCACCTAGGGACTGTGTTTCCATAGGGCCACATAAGTCAGAATGCACCAGTTCCAATATTTTTGTGGAATGTGACACTTGACTCTTGAAAGGCAATCTTGACTGCTTGCCTTCTTTGCACGTGATACAAGTCATATTGTTGCTTTTTCCAGATAATGTTAATCCTTCTGTGCTTCCTGTCATTTTCTTTACACTATCAAAGTTCAGATGACCCATTCGTTGGTGCCATAGAAATATATCATCTTGTTTAACATCGGACATGCATGCATAATCAGTATTCATATTAAGCCGGTACATGTTGTTAACTTTTGTTGCTGTAGCTACATTAACTTTTTGTCTGTTCAGTATAACACAGCCCTTGGAATCAAATTTGACTTGGCCACCATTTTCAGTAATCTGATGCACAGATATTAAATTTACTGCAAGTTCTGGTATGTGCAAGACATTTGTAAATAAGATTTTATTTGACTGACCTTTTCCATTCAATGTATTCAAAGTCACATCACCGGAGCTATTTACTGGAAGAGTCTTGTTATCTGCAACTTTGATCTGTTTTACAGGTGGAGAATGTTCATTTTGAAGAAGGTTGTGATGTCTTGTCATGTGCATGGTTGCCCCGGAATCAACGTACCAATCAGAGCTGTTGTTGTCATAGGGAGTGACAAATGCGGCAGCATAAGAACTATTTGATTTAGCAACCTTTTCTTTGGGTTTTGACCTACATTCGGTGCTCTTGTGTCCATATTTATTACACTGAAAACATCTTGGACCTTTGTTAAACTTCTTTTTCACATGTTTGGTCTGTGAACCATGCGCAGTTGTAAAAGCAGAGTTATTGTTTTCAGATTTCACTTCTTGGAGCAATTTAGATTTAACAGAGTCCGCACCTATCTTCATTCCAGAGCTTTCAATAGCAAGAATCATCGGTTTATAGGATTCAGGCAACCCGGAGAGCAGAAGGGTCCCAAGCCATTCGTCATCAACCTTGAACCCGATATTTCGAAGTTTATGTGCTGTGGACATTATCTTGCTCACATATTCGTCTATGTTTTGGCACCCAGAGAGTGTAGTTGTGCAGAGATCACGTAGTAGACCAACTCTGCGTGTAAGCCCTGAGTCATCAAAAGCGCTGGATAGATTTTTCCAAACTTCTTTTGCGGTTTCTGCCTCTTGTATATGTACATAATTGATTGCGTCGACCAGTAATATTATTTTTGATTTGGCTTTAGTGTCCTTTTTTGAATCAATAGGTTCGGTATTGGGTTTTTCAATGCAGTCCCAAAGTTCCTCATGTTGAAGATATGTTTTTACAGCAAAACACCAAGTACTATAGTTTTCTCGGCCAGTCAATTTTTCAATCAATGCCAGAGGGTGGCTACTAGCCATGATGATTAGTTTTCTTGACGATTTGAACTGGTTTTCAACTTTGTTCTGAACCACGTTGCTTTTAGGTTAGGTCGATACACTTCGCCGGCAGAAAGTTTTATTTTTATGTTTTGTTTTCACGAGAAACTTTACAAACACCTTTTTGGACTTTGGCTTACTGGGCCCATAACCTGTTAGCTTTGATATATTCAATGATAATATTTTATAAAGGAAAATATATTAATATAGTGAAACACTCGTTGACACCAGAAATCATAGAGAAGAGTTTTTATTGGCTATACCACAGACTACATTTAAAGGTAGAACAACATGGTAAGGCGGGAAATTTAAATACTAATTTAACACGGATGAATTTTTTGATGCTATATGATTGTTTCTACTTCTTTTTAGGGTACCGTCCTCGAAGGGTCCAAACGGAGCCCTATTGCTATCACTCACGTGTCCATCTGTCGTCTGTCAACATGTTTTACAGCCAAATTTAATTTGTTAACTTTCCATCACCGTATGCACAAAAGACTTGAGAATATCATACATTTTTGTTTTGGCAAAATTATTGACGGTATAAGAGATACAGAGAGAGATGCTTTAAACAAACACCTTTTTAACCGTTTTCAAGAAATCTCCACCCTAAGTTCATTCGTGGATCACTTGTCAATTTAAAGTTGCATTGCAGACATTTTATGATGATAAAAGTTACCAAGACATTGTGGAACAATCTACAAATTTATCATCAATCTATGACGATATAACATAGCAATAAGGCCATTAAAAATAAATTAGTTATTCGAAATTCGCTACCAAAAAACCAAGTGCGAAGATTAGAAAAAAGAGAAAATATTATAAAAATTCAAACATTTTCACGGTACGCAACAAAATGAGCGTTCTTCCTGTCACGAAGGTATTATCCTCTGAAAAAAATGTTTTAACATAATCCGACAAAATCTTCTCTAACGGTGTGAAGATACCTCAAATCCCCGATTCCTCTTTAAAAAAGGTCAATTGTAATGAATTCGTTAAAAAAGAATGTCTTGGCTTTTTTGTGCAGATAAAGGGAGATTATTTTGTTAAGTCGCTATGGGTTATTATAAACAGAGTGGCGCTTTGGTGGCGATATTAATTGAACACACGTATACGGTTTCGCCTTTACGTTTTATGAAGGTATTTTAATTTCGTTAAACGTTATTATTTATTGATTTATTTGCAATTTTCTAAAATAACATCTTGGAGCAACCTGTAAAAAAGAAATGTAGCGCAGAGCTCATTTGCCGGGGTCATGGATCATAACTTCGCATCAAGGAAATTAAAATGAATAACGTGCAAGGAGTAGGCAAATTGAAGGAAGGAGAGAGGTTTATTATTTAGTTTGATTGAATTTTTTTATTTTTCAATTTATAATTATTTTATTTTATTATATTTTTTTATGATTACTGGCCACTAGCCCTACCCGTGCGTTGAACTAATATCGCCATTATGGCGGCACGTTGTAGACAGGGGAGTACCAATTAATATAATGACATTTTATTGACAAAGCTTGCGGCAGTCAGATGCACTCCTAAATTACTGAAATTCTTTGCTGATCATTATTATGAGTAAAGGTGTGTCCAAACATAGCGCGGCATTTGAGCGCGGCTACCGCGCGCGTCCTGCCGCGCTATGTTTGGATGACAGCCACGCGCGAACGCTTCTGTCAACCTGCCGCGCACAAACATTTGCAGTGAACATTCGTCAGTAGTTGTGTTTGGACGTATATCTGATGCGTATAAAAATGGACAACGAAACATCGATTCGTTTGATTGAAATGTATGGATCTTTTAATGTGTTATGGGATCCTCGACAAAAAGAATACCATAATAAAAACAAACGTGAAAACATAAGGGATGAAATAGCCAAAACTATAAAAACTAAAACTCCATTCAAACTCCTCCAAGGATAATCTTAAAAACTGTGGCGTTCGGTAATTAATTTCGTAATTTATTGATTCACAATTCTATAACCTCCGCTGATAAAGTGGTCTCATCCAGCATTTTCTTATTTTAATAGGTTCTTTTTTCCTTCTTATTCCTTTTTCGCAATATTCGAATAATAAGCAGAGCTACGACACACGCAACCACTTTCATTTTAGTTCCGATGACAACTGAAGTGTGCGTCTCGGATTTGCCGCGCAGTACTGCCGCGCAAACATTCGTCGGTTTAGTCCTAACTAGAGCGCGGCAGAAATGTGTCTGCGAACGCCGCGTGTTGCTGCCGCGCTCTTGCCGCTCAATATTTGGACACACCTTTACAGAAAGCAGTATGTCGAATATAATGGTACAAATCTGAGCCCTATTTTACGAGGTCAGGCGTAAGTCATTTAGGACTACTTCAATTTATAATAATGGTAAATGACTTGCCCGAGGTTGTCAGGAATGCCAAGTGTCTGTTGTTTGCTGACAATCTGAAATTGCTACTAGCGAAAGAGCAAAAGGACTGAGCGTCTACAGGAAGACATAGACAGGGTTGTTGAATGGGGAAAGAAGAATAAGTTGGTGTTTAATACGTCCAAAGTGTTCGATAATAACTTTTAGTACCTAGGATGAAAATGCCCAAGAAATATGACTATATAGAGTGGACAACACGTTATTGAAAAGAACGGAAACGGTGCGTGATTTAGGAGTACGCCTTGACTCAGACCTGGCATTTCGTAATCACATAGTAAATGTTTGTAAAAAGCCTATAGGAGCCTAGGTTTCGTCCTAAGAAGGGCAGAGGGTTTTACAAGCATCGCTGCGCTAACTTCTTTGTACAATGCATTAGTAAGAAGTCAGCTCGAATGTAACGCAATCATATGGGCTCCGCATGAAACTAAACACAGCCTCATGCTAGAGCGTATACAAAATAAATTTACTAGGTTTCTGTACCTAAGGTGGTATGGTGTATATCCATTTTATCCATTGATGTATCCAACTTTGTTTGTTATAGGCATGGTGGGATACAATAAATTGGAAACAAGGACGGACATAGCTCTTGCTACCTATATTTTTAAATTATTGCGTGGCAAGACTTCAAACCCAGGTATATTGAAAGAAATAAAGTCTATTGGCGGTGCCTAGTAGTAGGACCAATCTACTGAGTAAAGCCCCTATAACGCGTACCTTGCGTGTGCTTAATAACGTAGCAGACATCATAGATATTTTTACTTGTTCTCTGAGTGAATTCACAAAAACCACAATGTATATAATATGTTATAATAAATAATAAAATTGTAATTATGGCCACACTATTGAATTAGGAAATCTCTGTAATGATAGTGATGATGAGTTAATAAATAAATAATATTATGAAGACTTTAATCCAATTCCTTTTATTTCCTCACATTATTGCCACCATAAGACCTTATGAATAAATTTTAATAATATATGTCGGATCCGGTCATTAGTACGGACACAAAACGAATCAAGCGCGCCACCACTGGTGACATCACGTGATCTACCCACACCTCTGGCGCGCTTCTTCTTCTACTTCTACTTCTAGAGTCGTGATGTTTTGAGCCGATGGCGAGGAGGACATTCAAGATTCAGTGTCTGGTCTGATCGCATCGGAGTCAAAACGTCGCGGAACTGTACTCGATTCGTTATGCTTAGTTATTGTGAGGATTATAATTTGTAGTGATTGTGTCAAATTGTGATTTCAATAAACGTTGTGTTCGCACCCAGTGTGTTTTCATTGCACGAAACCCAACTTCTGCCCACATGATGACCGAATCTAACAGAGTAAAATCCTGACGATCCGAAATATATATTTTAATGAATACTTAATTATGAATAAGATAAATATTATGAGCGTAGCTTCTGTCTTCAAAATCCATAGTGACATTAACATTGAGACCCGTTCACATGTAAAGTTTAATTTCCTGGGACTTGCTTCAGCACTTGCTTTTGTCTTTGTTAGTCATTGGATTCAGTTTCATTCTCCTCGCTTTGTTCAAATAGATATGCAGTGGTTTCCAAGTTCAGTGAATGTTCACGCGAAATGAATAGATTTTCGTTTTCTGACCACGCTTTTATTTGAATCAAAGCTGAAGTTTGTTTGTTTTTTTGAATGAGCTAATCTCTGAAACTAACAGTCGGATTAAAAAAAATGCATTTAATAGCCCAATTCCTGAGGAAGGATATAGGCTGTTTAACATCACGTTACAACCCATAAGAGCCGAGAAAAATAAGTAAAGTAAGAAAGAACGCTAAGCGTATAAGTATTATAAGCCCGGGCGGGCGATACGATGTGATGCGCTGGGGCCAAGGGATTTTCATAAAAATGTGGCTGCTACATTGATGTATTAAAAGCAATAGATACGGAACTTAATAACAGCGTCTGGTCCTATCAAACTAAGGGATGGCCCGTAGATGGCACTCTGTCGCGCACGGGATATCGTTGATCAAACAGCTTCATCATTATAGTTTTTTTTTGTGATACTCGTAAATACGCATCAAAATTACTTCTAGTGCAGCTAAACAGTGTTTTAATAATACAATGAAGACAAATAAGACACACACGGGATTACTTACCACTCGTAAGTACAGCCAAAAATGCTAATTTGTTGAAAGTTATAATAATATTTAATGTTTGCTTCGCCATGTTTGTAAGAGCGAGATAGATATTACAAACATAAGCAAACATGCGTGAGAGACACTATACGCACATAATGCGCGAGTTGCGAGACAGACTTATTGGCGACAAGTACCTACTGTATACGACGAGTACAGAAACATTCGGCCAACATTCGGCAGCTAACTTGATTTCGCTCGCACGACAGCGTCATCTCCTATCTCTGTTCTTGTCTATCGGTAACTGTAGGTTTGCCACTGTGATCACACTGATCACAGATGTGTAAGTTTTGGTGCATTTAGTCGTGCGCCGAGCCCAGGTTTACTGATTGTGATGTTAGCGCGTAACATATCTTCCTCCTTTTAAGACTCAGATATATGCCAGTGACCTTGAGTGGTTAGCTTGCATGCTCTGTACTGAGCTCACGCAACGCGTCGAACGTTCAGCCAGTATTAGGACTCGCCCATCAAGGAGCGCTGTCCCCAATTTGACGCATTATTAATTTATTATACACAAAACAAAAGGTATTTTAATAAAACGCGTATACTAAAAGATCATGAATTATCTTTAAATTGGTGAAGCTTTCAGAAAAATACGCTTGATAGATTTTGCGCCATTCTCAGTTTTTTATCCGAGTTAGACATAACTTTACAAATTAATTTCACTATGTAATATAAACATAATTTAAAATATTCACCTATTAAGTTATTGAGAAAATGCTCGAATTTGACACATTTTTTTTTCTAATCATTAACACTACTCATTTAGACGTGATCTTCAGTATAAAATCATTAAAAGTCGGTTATCGTCGCCTTATTATATCAATGGGCTGCTATTTTAGTATAATTATTGTGTATCTTACGACTTTCACGCGAACGAAGTTACGGGCAGAAGCTAGCAACATAATATTTGGATCAATGTAATTAACCAAGCGCACACGAAATTGAGCAGTAGTGGCCCAGTGGTAACAACCATGACTTTCAAGTTGCAGGTCATAGGTTCAAACCCAGGCAGCCGCTTTAGTTTGTGTACATTATTTCATCACCACTGCTCTCAAAACGGTGAAGGAAAACATCTTGAGCGAACCGGCATGTCCTAGAACCAAATATTCGAAGACATGTGACATCTACCAACCCGCACTGGGCCCGCGTGGTGGATTACGGCCCACTTGCACTCACCGAGAGGACGCCTGTGTCCCAGCAGTGGGAACATTATAGTCTGATTATGATGGGGACGCGAAAATATGTGCCATGTTTTCTGGTGCAAATAAAGAAAGTCAAGTACCCCAAAAGTATCTAACAAAGAATGTTGCTAGTGTCATTAAAGTCTCTAATACTTCGATCAATAAACTGTACCACGTACTATTATAACAGTTATCGTTTAAATGAACGCGTACGAAAATGTCATGCTATAGTAATAATTTAGAAATAATCACGATCATACTCGTGCCAAGTTTCGTTTCTTGCATCCTGATAGCCTGCTCTAGAACTCTTGTTTTTGTAGGGAACTTGATGTTTTCTTGGGTATAAAGGGTGGGTAGAATTGAAAGGCGACTGACCAAAGGTATTTACAAGGCAGATGTGAATGGAAATGCCGGGAGGGACGCCCTAGGATGATAATATAATATAGTGACCTAATTGGTGATGTTCTTCAGAAAGTCAGGTGCGTAGTACTCGGAACAGGCCTGCATATATGACCAGATGTATGAACGTAAATGAAGCAAAAGGAGTATGTTAGTAGTCTAAGTAGCGTAACGGGTGGCGTTCTATAGTTTCTGCGGGTATATTCGCCACAAAGTAAATTCGTCACAATTTTGTACACTCCATACATTGAAAATGTATTCGCCACTTGCATTAAAAATATGTGTAAATTCGTCACAACCACAAGTCCTCATTTTAGGTACGTACATCATTTTTGCATAAAATACCGGTAGCAAGCAAAGTTATTGGTTTATAAATAAATAACGTTTTTATTCTACTTAGTATTTGGGTTTTCTGCTGTCTGTACGGAAATAAAAAAAAATTGGAATTTACAATAATCAAAATTATACTGTGACGAACATGAAAATAGAACTGTGGCAAATTTACACATACTTTTTGCCGTGGCGAACTTACTTTATGGTGAATGTACAATAACCCGTTTCTGCCTATCCCCATGGGAAGAACGTGTGAGTTTATGTATATTATAATATGTATGTATGTAAAGTGAAGGTCTAAAAACTGCCCGGAAGTTTTGGGTAAACATAGCATAATGAACGCGGGTAAATTCAGAGAAAAGAATTGTTTTGCAAATTAAATACCTACCAACCTCATTTTTTCGTATTATATTCAAATCACAACACTGTCATTCTTCAATGGTTTGCAGTTGTATGAAATGGCTATAACACGGAAAATTTGCGTAGTGTGTCAATTTGATAACCAATTAATATCCTGTCCTGGGTTCGATGCCCAGGTCGGGCAACGTGCTATTGGGCATTTTATCAGGGATTTCTCAGTATCAGCCCAGAGTCTGGATTTCTGCCCGGTTGATGGCAATAGGCTCGCCCCCTAACGCATGGCACTTGAACTTATCTGGCGATATGTGGGTGTCCTGTAGGTGCACCTCTGGCTAACCCTTTGGGGAATACAGGCGTGATATTATGTTATGTTATGAAACATAGTGAAACATAGTGTCTGTTTGGTGTCGGACGTAAAGAGTAGCACCATCCCATTTCTTCCCGTGGGTGTCGTAAAAGGCGACTAAGGGACTTACTAGAGAGTGGGCAGCAGCGTTCTCTATGAACACCATACTGCGATCGCCAATTCGCCTGCCAAGCGTGGCGATTATGGCAAACCTAGGGAAGGCCTATGTCCAGCAGTGGACGTCTTTTCGGCTGCAATGATGATGATGAATGATGATGAAACATAGTAGGTCGAAAATTACCTGCCAGATGAGTTTTCTGTGTGACATATCACATAACAAACACTGAGTTTATAAAACGTGTTTGCTACGTTAGGTTTTGATCCCTTAAGGCGCAGATATATGATTTTAGTGACTTTTAAATCTCTTATTACGCCTTCATATAATGCAAGTAAGTTATGCATAAAGTTTAGAACGCATACACATTATTCTTTAAGTATGGAATATTTAAGCATTTTACTAAAATACTTTATGAAATAAATTGAGGAAGTAATGGCTACCCGAAGCTTAACTATATTACTTTCAAACTACTTAAGATACTTTCATGTTTTTTTTTGTGATTTTATTATGTAACCTGTAATTATTTTATCTGTATTTTTTTTTCAAATATTCATATTTTCGTTACTAAAAAGAAATATTCCTTATGAAACCGAACGACGCGCGGCGCGGCAGCGGCGCGCGGCGCGCGGCGCGGCGACGCGGTGAAGCGGGTGCTCCAAAGTCAACGGCGATTACCCGACCCTTAACCCAATACAACGGAACACTGAACTGTTTGGCTATTGACATTTTAATGTTGTTCATTGTTCGAGTAGTCATTTGAGAAGAATGTCGGGGTCATAACAAAAGGCGATGACCCACCCATCTTTAAGCGAACAAAAACATAATGGTGGGTTATCTACGTTGCTGAATATCTCACTTCTCCGCTTTAAGACTTCTACATACCAGCGCGACACGGCACAAAGGCCCCGCGTGTTGCGGGACGAGCGGTGCCTTTGTGTCGCGTCGCGTCGCGCGACAAGTCGCCCCCCCCCCGCCCCATCCCCCCGGCCGGCCCCGGCTAGGGGGTTAACCCTTAAACTTAATTTGGCGGTGCAAAACATGATACCAGATTACAGGCAACATACACACGAGCCACGATAATTATCATTCTCATTCATTGTAAAACTCAAAATTGATTACACCGAACTATCTTTGACAACATTCTCAAGCATCAATAGGGTCTTCGTTCAAAAGCCTATCCTGTGAGATACCCGCCTTACAATATTTCACCTACATAGCTCGGCTCATCTAAATTATTCATAGCACGGGGCAGTGCCGACCATCCTGTCGCACTCAACTTTAGTATTCCCCTGTGTATGATACTTACAGAATTATGTATTATGTTCCGCCGTATTATGTACCTACGTGGACAGAGATTATTGTAAAGCTGTGTAGTAATGTCGAATTGTAGACGTTTGTTGAGCTTCTGATAAGATTTGTGGGTCAAAAGTTATGTGGGCCAATGTGCGCTTTTATAATTTCTAAGCCAGGGACCGTACAACCCCGGTTAAGGGTTAAGCCTTTCGAAGGGGTAACCCATTCAATGGGTTACCTTTATTTATCATGATGTAACCCATTGAAAGGGTTTTATACTAGAAACCCATTGAAAGGGTTACCTACATGATAACCCAATGAATGGGTTTTATACTTGAAACCCAGTGAAAGGGTTACATGAAAATGGGTTACCATTTCAATGGGTTCTATACCTACTTGAAACCCAGTAACATGAAAAAATTATACTGGTATGTTATTTCGATAGCCGCCCAGCACGCGTAGCATAACCAAATACATATATCTCTATTCTACCCAGGGACCATTTTGGTTACCATTTTAGAAAAACCCTATCGAAAACGCTTTCCATTGAAAGGGTTTTCGATAGGGTTTTTCTAAGCAGTTAATCAAAAACCCATACGGTGTGGGTAATTTTGAATGGCTTAAATTAAGCCGTTCAAAAGTGTTACCCACTTCGTATGGGTTTTTATCCAAAACCCTTTCAATGGGTTACCAAAATTTAATTTAAGCCGTTAACATAAAGGTTACCCTTATCGTACCTATGGGTTTTTGTTTAACCACTTAAAAAAACCCTATCGAAAACCCTTCCAATGGGTTACCAAAATGGTCCCTCTTTCTAAATTGACGATATTATCGTAGACGTCCTCGTTCTCGTCACGGCATCACAAGAACACGGGGAGTAAAATGTATGGAAATATATAAAGACTTCTGAAAAAGGTCAAAAATGGGGTTTTTGAAAACAGTGTATCTCTTAAACCGTAAATATTTTTTCCAAAACAAGTACTGTATGTTATTTTAAAGTCTTTTGTGCATACGGTGATGGAACTCAAAACATAATTTAAATACATATCAAAAAAATCTTGAAAGACAACTCTTAATTATTTTTAAAAGCAGTTTATCCCTTCGTTAACAGTTACAATTCTAATTAAAAGTATACCATAAAATTGCAAATCCCAAACTGCATCCGTTGATGGATTAATTTTTATTAATTAGTTAATTTGTTTGCATTTTTACGGCTTATGTGGTATCATCGCGCATCTCTTTCTTTAGTATGCAATCTGACAGTGACAGCGGTTTACCTGTTGTCGGCGTAATAAATTGTCATACTTAATAAGGACGTGGACGTTCAAGATCACAGAACCGATAAAAGAGTATCTTTTCTGTGTTCAAGATAATATCGCCACGTAAGAAATTATAAAAGTGCACATTCACAGGCTGTTTGTGATAGAGGAGAACGAGGGAAGACGGGGGAAGTGTTCTTTAGAATACACTCATTTTTACAATCTTTAATAATAATTATCATTGACAAGATACGATTATTTTATTACCATCGACAAAAAACATTTATTTTGTTAGCATATCATACAGTCAGGCAAATTTATTGTTTATGAAATTGACACTACGTAAATTTTCCGTGTTATACCTACAACATTGATGATTAATAGGTACCTAGTCAATTTGATGAAAAATAAATTTCCCTGACTTTACATACATGCTTTATATAAATTGCGTTCACGATTAAAAATTTATTGTTGAAAGCAAGTAGGAACAAACTACAAATTGTAAGTTCATCGACTTTAAGTTATTAGTAGGTAATCCCGAAACCGCACGGATGTTACACCGCGAGATTCTCATAAAAAATACGATGTTTTCCTTCATGTTAATAGTGAGAGATTTTTAAATTTAAGTTCCTCGAGACATCTTATACTCGGCCTTGTAACGAAACCATAGCGCGATTCAGAAAAGCTAACAACGCCATCTATCGAAGAATGTGGAAAACTTTACATAATAGATTGTTGCTGACTGTGTAATTGATTTTACTCCGGTATTGATTAAAATTCTGAATTTTTTTTTTATAAGCTGATCAAATTTTTTGTCAGTTTTTTTGCGCCTGTATATTGCAAAGATGGTAAAAAAAAAAGGTGGTATGTTTTAGGTTATTGGATAGCAATTAAACCGTCTACCCGCCTGATGGTAACTGTTCACCGTCGGCGATGGACTTCAGCAAAAACAGAGGCATACCAACAACAGACGAAACTAACGTATAAAATGTGCAAGTAATTACATACATACGTAAACTGACGGCTTTTTCCCTTGATACGATCCTTACATAGCCAGGTACGTTCATACCTGAGGGGCAATTCTACTAATTTTAAGAACGTTCACAGTCTGATCTCAGTCTCAATCTGTCAAAAATACCTCTTATTTCCCTACATTTTGACAATTTTTTGACGTTTGTTTGTCGCCAAGATGAGATTGCGACTAGATTTTGAACGTTTTAACATTTTCACTGTCCACAGAGCCACCTATGGTTCAGGAAACGTGCGCTTGAAAGGCACTAATACGCTCCTGAGCTATATGTGCGTCAGGAGACATATACAACTTCTAAGGCGAATAATTCCACTGGACGTGCTGGAACTGTACTGTTTCTGCATTGGACGTGCTGGTACGATCATAAAGTAAAGAAAAACGCCGGAACAATTAAATAAATCCAGGAAATTCGGGGAAATTATTAAAAAAATCCTATTGGACTTGTCGGTCAATTTAGCATTTTTGTATTGGGACAGGAAACGTGTTAAATTACGAGAATTGGCCTGGTCTCTGGTCATATACGCACGGCCGTAGTGCTGACCTTTCTGAAGAACATCACCAAAAAGGTTACTATAAGTCCTTGTACTTATGTCATGTGACCGTATTGTACAGACGCCAGCAGGTCAAGCTACCCGAAACTGTCAAATTTTCCCAATCAACCTTGAACCTTATGGTTTAAAGATAAAGTTGAAATCTTTTAATGAAATTTGGCAGATTGTAGTAGCTTGATGTGCTGGCGTCTGTACTATAAGGCCTTGTAAATACGTTTCCGTAAAGGTGTCTATAAAGCAGAGGTGAGTGGAAACGCCCTAGGAGGACATATAGTGACCAAATTGGTGATGTTCTTCAGACAGGTCAGGTGCGTAGTACTCGCAACCGGCGTGCGTGTAAGATGTATGAACGTAGGCGAAGCAAAAGGAGTATGTAAGGAGCGTAGCAGGTGGCGTTCTATATTTTCTGCCCACCCCCAAGGGAAGAAGGCGTGAGTTTATGTATATATGTGTAAATACCTTTGTTTGGTCACCTTTCACTCATCCTCTTAACATGACCAGACCACCTAAGCATTATCTTTTAAATTTGTATCATTACATCTTTTAAATTGCATCGTTGCTGTAACAAATCAATCGAGCAGACAGCTGTGCTGCTGGGGAGTTTGTTGCGCCACTTCTTCTTCCCAGCTAAAGCACTAGGAAGTGGTGAAGGGTGGGCGTTTTTGGGGGACTGTCTCATGTAATTTATAACGTTCTATGTTCTATGTTAGCGGGTTTGGTTTCCGCACTTAGTCCTTCATTTGGACCATTGTGCGTGGGCCATGGCGGCCGTCGTTGGTTATTCCAACCAGCCCACCTCCCTCCAGAAGCTGATTAGGTCTCCTGGTTTGCTTAAGATATCTGTGAAAGATCTGGGTGACCCGAGGGTTACCGTTCTTATCTGGGTGACGCCTGTGCATTCAAAGAGCACGTGCGCAACGGTTTCTTCAGCCTCCATGCAAGCCCTGCACAGAGGGCTGTCCGTTATGCCTATTGTGTGGAAGTGCTTGTTCAGTGAGCAGTGTCCCGTGATGGTCCCCGTCACCAGGCGCAGGCCGTTCCTATCCAGGCGTAGTAACCTCCTGGTTAGCCTGCCATCTAAGGATGGCATAGCGTTCCTGGATTGCCTGCAGCCCGGTATCGAGGTCCACCAGTTCTCCGCTTGTGTGTGGGTGAACTCCTGTAGTTTATGACTTCCGAAAAGTGCTGATTCTCAGCCTAGTTTGAATAAATGACTTGATTTTTTTGATTTTCAATCCACAGCCCATAATTCATAGTTACACCACACAATGCTTTCTCTAAGTACACCATCATCATCATCATTTCAGCCGAAAGACGTCCATTGCTGGACATAGGCCTCCCCTAAAGGGGGGGTTTGCCATAATCGCCACGCTTGGCAGGCGGGTTGGCGATCGCAGTATGGTGTTAAAATGCATAGAGAACGTTGCTGCCCATTCTCTAGTAAGTCCCTTAGCCGCCTTTTACTACACCCACGGGAAGAAATGGGATGGTACTATTCTTTTCGTCCGGCACCAAACGGATAATTACACCAGGCTATAGCCAAATAACCCAGAAGAAAAAAAAAATCTTTCACATAAACCTACATGGGCACTTGATACACGGGGCTACGTGATACGTCAGAAGCTAGGTGCACGGTTCCTATTGGCCGTTTCCTATGGGGAAGAGACGCCAAGAAACTCCACGGCTACTCTTTGAAAAAATAATTGGCTATTACAAGGTTTTCAAATTAGTGTTAATAGATATGGGTGCAGAGTGTAGGGCCTACACTTATAACCAGAACACATTTTATTTCCTTTGCGTCAGAAATAGTTCGCTGGCTCCTTACACTCTCCTAAGACTAAACAGAAGGGATTATCTACAAATAGCTACCATAAGAAGTAAGACTCCACAAACCGACAGCACTCCTAATCTCACTCAGAGACAAACACAACCCAACACACACACACACATACACAAAAACACAAAACGTACACAAACATTTAAGTTGAATCTTGTTTGTTAAAGAGTATTATTACATTTTTTTTTTCTCTTAATTATATTTTTCTTGTTTAACTTTAATTTTAGTTTGATGTTGTTATAATTTTTGGTTGTAACGAAAATGTACAACTCTGATTCCCAAGATACAGACTAACATCTAGTTTGGGGATCACCGTTCAAATTGATAATGATGTTATAATGTACTTGATTTTTAATAAATAATTTCAATTTCAATCTTTTCCGGACGAGTTCCTTGACAAAATGTACTGCTTGAAAAAAATATTGCTATGATGAAACCAAAATTTTTACAGTAACTGTATGATAAAATCGTAGTCTGTTGTAGCTCTGCGTATCTATCTTATTAGAGAGAAAACGAGGGATGCTGGAAGTTTCCCTAACCCGCAGTTTTTATGGGTTGCTCGGGTTAATAAGTCACGAGGGACCTACCGACTACCTTCTGAAACAAAATATTCCACCGCTGAATAAAAGACTGGGGTTGACAAGCAGTGTTTTTCAGCGTTCCGCATTTAAAGTGTGCCGACATGAGGATCCTGTCAGATAACACACTCAGGAGCCCGTTGGAGTTGCTACGACTACGGCGCAGAAGCGAAGCACTCCCTTTTCTAATTATATCGTGAAAATCATAATTTCTATACTCGCACAATGGTTCACATGAAGGACCTAAGTGCGGAAACCAAACCCGCTAACATAGATCATCAGTTCTAGCCTCAGCGAACATCGCTGACGCGCTACAAAACCGTGGCCGCGTACAGAATCCTAAAAGCGTTGTTGTACTGCCCACGTAGAGCGTTGTATAGAAACTCTAAAAATTTACTAATTATAAAAATATATTCAAAAAAACTAAAAATTATGATTAAATTATTCTGCAGAAGCTACCGACAAATGCCATGTAAGATACTTTTGATTATACTGTACAGCCAAAGGAACTTATCAAGGTCCTTGGTTCAGCTTGATTTTATTCCTTTAATCTGAAGTGCAGTTTTGAAATTAAAGATATTTACAGCATGTTTTTTTTTTGTGAATGGTATCTCGTAGTTGCTTTTGAGAGGTCACTACTTAACCGGACTATGCTGTGGCTGCCTTAAGCTGCTAGCTTTAAGCCTCCAGTCAGGGGATTCGCCGCATGATTTAAATGACGGTACTTATACTCGTAGTAAAATCGGCGTCTAAACGCTAACCCCTCACCTCTACCCACTCCCCCCTACACCGCCTCCTAGCCGGCTGCTGCCGTGGGATCTGGAGGCAAAAGTCCTCGCGCACATCTGGGAGTGGCGTGAGGACGCGAAACGCCGGCGCCGGGGTGAAACTCCGCTGCCGCGAGAAATCACGGCACAGCGGACAGAGCTCCAGCGTGATTTCATGGCGGCATGAGAGTGCGATTGTCGCAACCCAGCGCTGGGCACGGAGTGGCTAGAGAGGCGCCACGGCGTCCTCACCTTCCGTCTGACGCAGGTCCTCACCGGACACGGCTCTTTCGGGAGGTTCCTATTCAGCATAAAGCGTTTAAAAAACGCGGTGTGCACAGGCCCTAAGTCTACCATACAAAGTTTAGATTGTAATCTTATTTCTAATTACTTTTATTTTCCACTCCGAGCATAACATATTTTTGTGACTAGCAGAGTCACAGCAATTATGTTATGCTCATAAAAAAAGCATTTCTCACGTCATTTGCCAAACTCTGTAACTTGTCGGGCGTGTCATCAATAAAGTTTTGGGACGTTTATCCGCTCTTATATACAAGGGCCAATGGTATGCCGATGCCGCGAGACCCTTAAGTAAGTTCCTTTTTGAATTTTTTGAACAGCCCCGTATTCGAAGTTTCGTTGGCTTGAGAAGGAATCTGACCTGTTAATCCGCTTACTTAATGAGGGTTAAAAATATGTCATTGTTTGGAAATCATGTGCAGTTATTGTTTTATTGTAAATAAAAAAAAAACGTGTTAGAAGTCTTGAGTTGGTTTTTCTTTTAAAATCTCTGGATCAAATCATAAGATGTGTGTGTATATTAAACTCTTTATTAAACCATTACAAGAATTAATCTATGAGTCATGTTCACGAACGGGCGCCGACAGTTAGGGACTGGTCATTTCCTAGCTGCCACGGCTTAATATAACTTTTTTTTAAATCTTTTTACTATGGTAGGTTTTAACGTGCAGATCTTTCTTCATCCTTCTCACACTACTTTCAACATTATATTTTTAACATTAATGATGTAACCAATATTTTGATTTAAATAGTTTATTCATCTCATAATGAAACTTATAAAACCACATTTATGTTCGAATAATTCGTTAAAATGTAGGGAACAGCTGATTTTTTTTTTGCTTTTTCAGGTTTGGTCCCATAGTAAAAGTTGTTCGTAATGATGAGTACAATGACCCCTTAAGAGGTTATTGACGTTTTAAAAATAACCCTGTATACAACAAATTTCAAAGCAAGCGGGGCGGGCAAAGGGCGGGCGCGTGGCGTGCGCGTAACGGGCGCGTGTCGTCTGAACGCAGCCTGACTTCACCTTTCTGACTGACAATAATTCAAAAGTGCCTGTTGTCGGTTCTATTGGAAGAAATGCTTTGAATTTGAGTTTGAATGAAGGCTGAATACTCTTACAGAGAGTGAGACTCAGGATTTTTGCCACAGAATTAACCAAAGGACATTAAAGAATAATGTTTATTCTTTGTAACAAGTTTATTATAATTATTTATTTATTATAGTATTACCACTTACATTTGTTTTTACAGGTGAAAACCTAATGCAACAATGTAGTCATAATTTCCACACTCAGAGCCGTCACCCAAAAACCAATTAGACACCACCACCAACAAAAATGATCTCTTTTTAAACTGTCCTACTGACAGGGTCCAAATTTATACCTGCCGATTAACGTGGATGATTAACTAACAAGTCCCAAGTAACCACTCTGAGTACTCCAGAGGAAACGTTGTCATGCGGCTACAGCTGTGCTGACATTAATTAACACACGGGTAGGGATAGTGGCCATTAATATTAAAAAATATAGATAAAATAATTCGTACATTTAAAAATCAAAACTCAAACAAACTAAATAATAAAGCTCTATTTTTCCTTCAATTCGCCTGCTATATACACGTTATTCGTTTTAATTTCAATATTGCAATGTTATGATCAGGGTCAAAATAAAAAAAAATCTAAATATTTTATTTCACATAAACCTACATGGGCACTTTTGAAACGTCAGAAGCTAGGTGCACGGTTCCAATTGGTCGTTTCCTATGGAGAAGAGCCGGCAAGAAACTACCTGGTTACTCTTTTAAAAATAATGGGCTTTTACAATGTTTTCAAGTTACAGTGTTAATAGGTATGGGAGGACTGTGTAGGTCTGTCAACAAGTACTTCACATAAATTAAACAATTAAAAAACCCCCAACTCAAAAAAAAAAACCAAACGTTTAAAAAGTCAATAATAATACCTATCCTTGCGCCATCAAAATCGATTGAGTAACACCTATATATATATTAATTATAGAAATTGATGGATGGCACGATACGGTTTGCTCATAGAAATGGCGCAATAATAAAAAATAAAATTATGAATAAATAATAAATAATTTCGCGGCGGGGTACCGTAGCTATTCGCCCCGCGGTTTCACCCACGTAAGTCTCGATCCCGTGGGAATATCGGGATAAAAAGTAGCCTATATGGTAATCCAGGGTGTCAGCTACTTCCATACAAAATTTTATCAAAATTGGTGCAGCCGTTTGAGCGTGAAGAAGTAACACTCACACACACACACAAAGTTTCGCCTTTATAATATTAGTGTGATGTTATAATTCCAACACCATAATTGCGTAACACAGTTTGACAGTTTTTAACGATATTTCTAATCCATTGCTTCCTAAGTTTAATAAATTTGTCTGCTCAACAACGCAATAAACGTGTCTGAACTGTCAAAATGAAATAAAATACGATCAATTGTCATTTTATAAGTGTTAAGTAGTTACCCCGCAGGTTTCCTCACGATGTTACTCCATCACCGATGTCATTAACGTCTAAGATTAACTCAGAAAGTACAAAATGAACTGATACAGTCACATTGGTACTAGAGGCTGAGGCTGGTTGGTGCTAGAGGTGTAAAGTTCACTCATCCACCATAGAAAAGGGAGGATCCTCCGACCAGACGGGTGTTGTGTCTGGTCGGCAACTGCCCGGCGATCGATGTCGTTGATGTCGATGTGGACGTTGTATAAATGCTACACACGCGGTAAACTCTGCTTGCGGGATGCAGGACTTTGCGTGCCATCAGTGTGACGCGTATTTCGCATGTGATGATGTTCATGCCGCCACATCACTCCACTCCGGAGACCGGAGGTCGATAGTGGGCTGAGTCGTGTATCTTGCGATGCTTTTCAGTACCAGTAGAGGGTTCCAGTGAGTCGGAACCGGGTGCCGCATAGTTCTCGGTGAGTCAGAACTGTCTGCGGTGATTCCCCAGTGAGTCTGGGTGGCGCATTGTGCTCCAGTGAGTCGGATGTGGTACAGCGCCGGGTTGATGCTGACTGCTGGCGTCGACCAGGAGAGGATTCATGTTCTCTGCTTGTGGACCGGCCGGCAGTGCAGTGTGCTGTTCCAAGGTTGCTGATGAGGCTGTAAGTGATGACTAGGAATGCGCGTTCACTGCATGCTGGTGGCCAGGATACCCGTTGAAGCCGTGGATGCTAGCTGGCTGTGTGACTCGCCGCTCGAAAGTTTGAGGAACTGATGATGACGTCATGCTGAAGAAGTTGCATGAAGGCTGCGCTGACGTTCATGTTCGGGGTCAAAAGTATAGAGGCATGAGGAACAGGGTGTAAAGTTCACTAACCTCTATAGAAAATGGAATACGAGTATCCTCCGACCAGACGGGTGTTGCGTCTGGTGGGCATCTGCCCGACGGTTGATGTCGAGATATTGTATAATGCTAGTTGCGCGGTAACCTCTGATTGCGGGATGCAGGACTTTGCGTGCCATCAGTGTGACGCGTAGTTCGCATGTGGCGATGTTGATGCCACCACAGTACTATTTCAGCACTATTCATAATTATTATAGGTAATCTGCTTAACCCTTCGGCGAATACAGGCGTGTGTTATGTTTTGTGTTATATAATATGTCGTAATTATTAAACCTGATGGTTTGCTTCCACCAATTATTTCTATTTAGTAAATCACTTTGATGATTAAAACTCTATATTCACGTAACGTTCACCGGCACATGAATCGCACTGGGCCAAATCAGTAGTAAGGTCATTATGTCACCGGACCATTTGAGTCATTAAACCGCTGTGCTAACGACCAAGTGTGGTCCGATTCAATTCCACACGGGCGCGACCCTAAATATGGGGTGTTGTTGCAGTATATGCAAAGATTTCAGATATTATTTTGTAAAAAATTTAGGTCAAAGATAAGAATTTATAATTACTTATATTTTTGTTCGAAGATGAGTGAGTATACATTGTATGCATGCATGGTGGGATGAGCTGGAGTTGATTGGCCCGCAATAGCAGCAGACTGGGAAAAATGGAAAGAGGGGAGGGAATCCTTTGCCCTACTGTGGGACTGTGAGATAACACAGGCCTATATACATAATATAATAAAATAGTAACGAAGTCAATATTGTACATTGAATATTAAAAAAAAAGTAATTAGAACGAGTCTCATGCCGAAAATATTGGTGGTGTGTGTTGTGCCTCGTGCTGCCGGACGTAAAGAGTAGCGCCATCCTATTTCTTCCCGTGGGTGTCGTAAAAGGCGACTAAGGGATTTACTAGAGAATGGGCAGCAGCGTTCTCTATGCATTTTAACACCATACTGCGATCGCAAACCCACCTGCCAAGCCTAGCGATTATGGCACCCCCCCCCCTTTGGGGGAGGCCTATGTCCAGCAGTGGACGTCTTTCGGCTGTAATGATGATGTATATTGTAACTACTGGATCTGCCCAATTCTTTTTTAACTGTGAACTGTGGTATATTTAGAGTGCGTCATAGTAATACATGCTGTTTTACATTTTTTATCACATTGCCTCTTTTTCTTCAGTAAAAAGTACGCAATTTGGTCCAACATCATAAATATGGCAGAATACACAATGTACTACAAAAAGACAAGCAATTAGGCGCGGGTCGCGATATATCACGCTGGACAGGTAGCAACATGTTGTCGTGATGTCTCCTCTAATGGAGGCTGTCGTGGCCCAACTAAATTCTGTTGTGGGTAACAATGCGTTTTCCTGCTGAGAATCAACAATTTGAGCTGGAATTATAATTTTCGAGATAAACGTACCCACTACAATTTTGAAATGTTTGACCTTTTATTATTATGTATTTACAGTTTTTAGGGTTCCGTACCAAAATGGTAAAAAGGAAGCCCTATGGTGAGACTAAGTCTGTCTGTCTGTCTGTCTGTCACACCTGGATATCTCAAGAACTACTAATGCTATCAACTTGAAATTTAGAATAGTTTTAGTAGACGCCCAACTTGCCCAACTATTTTACAAATAAGAAAGATTAAAACAAAAAATATCTTTTTTGCAAAAGGGACTGAAAATTTTGAAGTGGGGGGGCTACTAGAGCATGCATCATATGAAAGAACGCTGTTTGCACATTCTCAAACATTTTTTTTTAGTTAGCACTGTTTCCGACTTTTGATGAATAATTTAAAAAAAAATACCGATCCCCTCCCCTTATCTCCGAAGTATGCATATATAAAAATCAGAAATTATTCTATGTGATAGAAGTTTATGTAAAGATTACAGGAAAAATAAAACGATGTCTCTAAAAAGCACAGTTTTTCAGAAATCATCAACATCATATATACGTACGGAACCCTCGGTGCGCGAGTCCGACTCGCTCTTGACCGGTTTTTTTCAATTAAGTATCTATTTATCTGTGGTTATTCATGTTTTATTTGAAACTAATATCTTATGTTCACTTGAAACACAAGGTAGAATGATCTCCAATTTTCATCTCTTTGGTAAACTCACCTTAACACCAGCTCACTGCTCCTACAATAACTTACTTTTATTTCAACAAAAACTTAATACAAACTTATATACTTATTTGTTGCGGTAAAAATATGAATAATAAAGGTTCGCGTGCGACCAGTGACAAACAGTTGCAATATTTCTTCAGTTGAAGAAGGGACAAGCTGTTGTGGCAATGAATTATACAATTTGTTATGCTTTTTGCCCAAGGGACTGTTTTTGGTGCAATATTTTTTGTCGTTTCTCGTATATGAAGCAGAACCGCTCCTATCGCCTTGGGTATGCACAGGTAGTGGTATAATTACAGAGTTTTGTCTCAAAACACGGGGGCGTTAAACCGACTTTTCATTACTTTATTTAAAATATTCACCCAATCGAGTTTCATTAGACACTCGTTTGTTTCGCGGCCGACGCGTACTCGCCCTTGTTTGTCACGCCGTTTTGGCGTTTTCTCGCGAACTACTGCACCGCGTTGAAAAAGGTTTTCGGACCCAATCTTTTTATTGTACGAACAAAATGACAAACTACCGCCTTTCTGTCAAGTGGCTGTAGGACCGCGCAACAAGCGAGCGGCTATAGACTCTTCCATTCTACAATATTCTTTTGCAAACCAACCCGCCTTAAGCAAGCGTAGTGATCATGCTCGTGCCTTCTGTGTATAAGAAGAGGCTTTGGCCCCGGAAGTGGGACAGTAATAGACTGGCATTATTATTATTACTTATTAAAAAGATTTGCAAGACACACGACGAACTGATTAGCCTGTATTTCTCGAAGAAATACAAATGTAATATTGTTTTCACCTTTTATGGCGTTCAGTGTCCCGGAACGAGTTATGTAAATTTTATAAAATATATTCATATACATAACATTTCACTCCTTTACCTTTGCATCGAAGTTTCAATTTAATAATAAACGGGAGACGTAGCGGTTATGATATTGGCGGGTAAACACAATGGTCTACGGTTGGCCGTGATATTTAATTGAATAATGACTACCAGTAAACAAAGGAGTACTAAGCTATTAATCTCGCCTGCACAACAGCTCAGTGGAACCACGGAACGTGTTTTCACCGAGTCCAAAAGGAAATGGCGAGGGTAGAATGAGCTAGCAAAGTGACACTTCAAAGGCAGCGGTTCGATAATTGGACGAGAATTGAGAGTTAAATTTCATGGATGCATCACGTTTAGACACATTACGTTACATGAGAGAGAAGAAAGATATAACTCTCTCTTTCTCTCACACAAAATCACTCTTAATATTCTTTATTTTTAAGACGTTTCACTTCTATCGTGTACGGTGGCTGCACGCACATTATTTTTTTCTTGCTCGCGAGGATAAGTATTAAAAATCTGGTAAATAATAATGTGACAGACCTAAAGTCATTATCATCTTTAGCTAGCTTTAACCATACTGGGTCTTATCGATTTCTAATTTGCACTGTTTGACATCCAGTTCGTTCCCACCGCTCTATGGTCTTTTCATCGCTTTTGCGGTCTAACTGACTGCAAGTTTTTTTTGGAAGCTCTGGGCTGCAAATATCCTTATATCTTCGGTCCAAGGTCTCCATAGAAAAAAAAAGACCACAAAATAAAAACCCTTTTACACAAGTATTCCAAAACCCAAGTGAGTTGTCAACGTCCCATGATTATCTTCGTGGTAGCACCGCGAATCTGCTAATGAAAACAAATGAATATCGTACGCTCATCGCTACTTTCATGAGGCATTCTTTTGTACTAATACATTTTAACCAAGATGAATAATTAATGTTCTAGACGGGAGAAAATTGTTGCCATTTTTCGCTCATTTACGCACCCTTTCTCGAGGTAGACCATTACATTGTCCGATGCTTTTTTAATTTATCGTCATGCAGAAGCTAGCTGGTAAAGTGTCGCTTGAGTTTCAAATATTCTGGGCTGGCTCGTATTGCAGTACCTCACTCAAGACTCAAGTATTACTTAAAACTAGTAGCCATTTGATTGGTGGAAACTGAAAGGAATGCTTGAGTCTTTATACAGGCCTGGCTGCGGTTCCATTGAGGCGGAAAGGAGCAGAGCGGAGACGAGCTGTGCCGCGATTCACCAATCACATGGCTTGAAATCCACAACTCTTCCCCACTCCGCTTCAAAGGAAACAGCATTGGCGGAGAGGAGCGGAATTGTTTAAAATATCGGGAAAACAGGCTAGATTAGGCTAGCGCCGAGAGAGGAGCGACGCGGAGCGGAGAGGGGCGGGGCGGGGCAGTGTGGAGTGGGGCGGCTCATTCACGCGCATATTCATTAATTTTAGTTAACGTCTGGCAGCCAATGCTAATTTATCTTCTTCCAACTCTTCCTCCTCCAGTAGAGAAAGATACAAAAGAGCTGCTTTATTTTTTTTCCGTCAACATGACGTGTGATCTGACTGAGAGAACGCGTGTCACTGGGCACTCACGCACCAGGCGATGCGAATAGGCCAAACAGCTCCGCTCTACCTAGCTCCGCTCCGCTCTACCTAGCTCCGCTCCGCTCCACCCCGCTCCGCTTCAGTGGAAACACCTACCTCTTTTCACAGCTCAGCCCCGCTCCGCACCGCTCCCCTCCGCCTCAGTGGAACCGCAGCCTTACTCGATAGTTTACTCTATACTTGGCCCTGGTGGAAGAGGGATTAACGAAGCTACGTTTTATACCATACATTCGTTGAGGCGAGGGATGCCAGCTAAGAATGCGTTGTGTTGTGTGATGACGAACCATACAGTCTATGGCCTAGAGTCTATGTGAAGCTCAGATGTGAGATTTAGGATTCTGTGACGTCAGTGATATTTTCATCTTCATCTTGTGGTTCGCTACCCGGCTGAGTAGTATTAATGTAGCTGTAAAGGTACCTAGTATAAAATGAAATGCAGTAGTCAAACAAATTGTGAGTTTATTAATTTCTAAATTATTTCAAAATAAACAGAAGAGTTTTGACAGTAGTCAAAAAGTCTGATAGAACACAGTGGTTGATTATTACTTATCTATCCAAAACACAACTCAACACTTTCAATGCTCATCTTTTGTTCTGAATTACGAATATCTCCGATCCACAAATCAACAATTGGTAGTCTGTATACGTTAGAACTTTGTAGTTCTATGATAGTACTTTTCCATTCAGTACTTCCTTCCTGAAACATTAATTATTACGGATTCATTTATATTAAAATTCGGGCTTGTTCCTATATTATTGTATGTTTGAAAGATTTAGTAACTGGTACAAATTCCGCTACATTTAAAATTCATTATGGTAAGGTATATTAAGGTGATAACTGCGGTGTTCCGGTAGACATAGATAAGTTGTCGACATGCAGCAGCGACAAGCAGCTGAACAGGCAATAGGCCAGTCATATTAGCAGAGGAACCGATGACCGTTGAGAAGGACGTATTCTAGAGTCATCATCATCGTTATTTCAGCGGAAAGACGTCCACTGCTGGACATAGGCCTCCCCTAAAGGTTTGCCATTATCGCCACGCTTGGCAGGCGGGTTGGCGATCGCAGTATGGTGTTAAAATGCATAGAGAACGCTGCTGCCCATTCTCTAGTAAGTCCCTAAGTCGCCTTTTACGACACCCACGGGAAGAAATGGGATGGTGCTATTCTTTACGTCCGGCAACAAACGGAAAAGAGAGTAGAAGTAGTTATTCTAGAGTAGAGACCGCGAATCCCAAGCGAGTCCCAGTTAATACTTTTTCTTTCAATCTGCAAACGAAAGATAAGTGAGGCAGCCACCTTCGTGGGGTGACTGGTAGCAGCTGGATGAGTGTTCCCGAGATTCAGTTGTATGGTGTGGATTGAAGAGGCCTATGTCCATCAGTGGACTTTTATGGCTGATGTTGATGATCATAATCTACTGGAAGGCGTTTAAGACGTCCACTGTACCTAAGCATGGTATTATTGATGTTTTTTGTAAATCCTATTTTTAATAAGTTATCTTTTACCTTGGCCAGAGCATTGTAATGTGGTAATGCCGCCAGTCATTACCACATTACAATGCTAATGGTAATGGGTAATGTACCCAAGAGGGTCCATTACCAGTCAACAGCGATGTGAATGAAGTTTTCGACGTCATATTTTAGTTTGTGAATAGTTTTAGTTAAGTTAGGATATCATTTTGTTATTTTTGTATTTGTTATTTAAATACCTACATATTATTTTATTTCTGATTAACTTAATAAAAAAAGGATTATAACACTCATACACACCACACCACACCACTCCACACCTCATCACAAAACACACACTTATTAACACTTCACACATTTAGTATAAGTTAAAATATGTTTTCACCAGATAGTCCAAACCAGTCTATCGAATTTTTTGTACTCCTTTGGGAACCTGGGCTGGCGAACCTTAATACAGGTTACCATGTAACCTAGCTAGGACGCCAGATCAAATATCTTGTTACTTACGCTCTTTAATATTTTTCCCTAAATTGTTTAATCATATTTGTGTAACAGACTGTACCACACTTTTTTGAAATAAATAAATAAAATAAATTATAAAGACATATAGCCTGTCTCTTAAGATACAGGATACCTACCCTAGTTTAAGAGAGAGGGTTTAATCTATTGTGTACAGATTTCTGCAGCATCCAAATGTTGTATGTTTATGTGAATGTTCGCTACCATAATCTCAAAATTGTAAACTTATAGTACAATTATCTGTATGTGTTTTTGGGAAACAAAGATAATTTATTTATTTATATTATAACATTCAGAATAAACATGGAAAAAGTATCTTACCTTGCATTTGTCGGTAGCTTCTGGAACAAAATAAAAGATAGGTGATTGGTTCGTCGGGTATGGTCCAATCACCACATCATTCCAAGCCCACAATTTCACTGATGAAGACTTGTTATGTTTAGAGTATGGAACTGAGTTCAGGCAGTTGTATTTTAGCGTTTGGCGAACGGATTCTGATCGATCACGCAACCATTGTAATTGTTCTACTGATATCTGAAACAAATAAACTGATCAATTATAGTCATAGTCATACTCATGGTCATTAATTCATAAACAAGTAACTTCTAACTGAAATTACCCACAAAATTAAACAATTATAGTAGGTATATAAACTACACAACAAATTTACATTTTTTAAATAGTATTTCGACATCTAAATTAAACAGTATGATGGCAAACACCTTAAAATTTAAAATAATAACAATCAAATAATTAATTAAAGATACATTGGCAATTATTGATATAATTAATAAAAAATAATAATATTAAATTTCTAAGCAGATCAATAAATCCAAATGAACAAAATCCAATAAAATTTATCAACTCATGATTATCTAAAAACTTATCAATAAAATTACAATTAAATAAAAAATACAGTTCTTCTACAGTATAATTATAGACACTTATTCAATAGGTTTTTTTTTAGTTTTATAGTTTACTTACTACTTTATTTAAGGATTATCAGTAGGTATATGAATACGTGAAGCGAAAAATTTCTACCCCTTTTCACGAAAATTACGCGGACGGAAGAGTATGAAATTTGACACAGTTAAAGTTTATATTATGGAGGAGGAGTGCAGATAGTTAATATTTTTATATAATATGCAATGGTTTTTTTTTTTTTTTTGAAGGTTTTTACCTAGTCCACACTACCTTGCGTTTGACACACACACATAGTTCCAGGACCTCATGGCTGACAGAAGTGACAACTTGGCATGGAAAAAGTAAGTATAGCATGAAATTAGTATACTCATGTAAGTAGATAATAAGTAAAGGCCAGAGGAGGTCCAATTTTGACCAGTGGTCGACCACTAGTGGTAATTAATAACTCTGTAAGTTAAAGTGAAGGAAATGTTACTCTGGAAACACAAGTTCCTCGCATTGTCGACTAGGTTTGGGCTGAGTAGCCTAGTTGATCATATCCGAACCACCACATGAGAAACAAAAGGGATAATCGGACACCAAGTTGTAAAATATAAAGGAAGAAAGAAAAAGTATTTATTGGGATTCGCACAAGAGATCACAAATTTAACTAAAACATACTCATAGAAACATCAAAACAAAAACATTAAAAAAACAAAGTAAAATTAAAATAAAAACAGAAAGCCCTGTCAAAGTCAAAGTCTAAGGCAAATTATTTATTTCAAAGAGGCACATAAATGGCACTTTTGAACGTCAAAAATTATAAATAAAATAGAATTGATTCTAGTCGCCCCTTCCTAAAGGTAGCTTCGTATGGAGAAGAATGGGCAAGAAACTCCACCGTTACTCTTTTAAAATATTTTACAATATTTTGTATAGGTACATCAATTATTTAATTATATGTGAAGACGATGCACCTAGAATAAAATTACTATACCACAATAGGTAAAATGAATTAATAATGAAGCAATGACAGATAAATTAATTATGTGATAGATACCATGGTGCTCACATATTTACAAACATTGTAAAAAAAAAAGTTTTCCTAAAAAAAAAAAAAATATTAGTGTGTGAGTTTAAGGTAATCACAGAATGTAAAATAAATGTCAAAAAAGTAATAAATTATACAGTTAAAGTAGCCTGTACGAGCTGTGTGTGCTGTGTGGCTTCTATCTCGGCAAGATGGTGCGACATTTAAAAAATAAGGGGTTTATTTATAAATGTTGTTGAATGACTTTTTCAAGAAATCATGACATTGGGGAACAAATCTAACTCAGAGAGATGTATTAATGATTCTAATGATTTTATTGCTGTAAATATATCTGATCATAGTCGCAAATCATATTTTTATAAAGATACAACCACTGACACTGACCTGCAAATAGCAAAAAACGTAAGAAAATTTGAATTTTACGGTTTTACGGGCTACAGCTGCGGATTTAACTTAACCATACATTTTCGACGCTTATCTCACAGCGGGCCCTATCAGAATACCAATTCTGGTAGGGTCCGCTGTGATGTCACGAATAGATACAGAAATAAATAAAATAAAATATAAAATTGATGTGTGAAACAATAACATATGAAAAATTGGACCAGTGTTACTAGACCAGCACCCTAATTGCGTAACACAGTTTGAATCGGAATCGGAATGATTTCGAATTATAATGCTAATCCATTGCTTCATAAGTTAGTCTGTAGTCTTTGTCTGCTCAACAACGTTAATAACGCAAAGAATGTTGTTGAACTGTCAAATTGAAACCGATTCTTACTGATATTGTGTTACGCAAAAAGCCTGCAGATTTCCATTGTAATTTTACAACTTTTTTCCCGTCCAAACCACAGAGGACTTTTATTTACTCAAACAAGAAATTCCATGATATGAGAAAATAAAGATGTTTTTAATTAGAATTCATAATAGATTTCTAAATTTTACTTACGTTATAGTATAATTTTTTCATATCAACGCTCATTTCGTTCAACCAGAAGGCTTCTTTCCTGGTATTATAATTACACTCAGGAGTTCTGTCACTTATCTTTATACATGTCTCCAGGCTTGTCATATTGCAAAACACTGTCATTGGTTTCCTTGGAGGTCCCAAATGATAGATGCCTGCAACAAGTGACATTTATCTATGAATAAACAAAGGTGAAACTGGATTCCCATCGTATACCTCGTATACTCGATCTTATACATATAGACAACGAACCCCTCTCTCTCGTCTTAGACCCAAACTTTATTTATTGGTCGAGTTACCCTTGAATAAAAAATAAAAAAAATATAAAAATAAAAAACAAAAATCAATCCATCAGTCAATTTCTTTTATATAATTATATAAAAAACAGCCGGCCAAGTGCGTGTAGGACCACGCATACTGAAGGGTTCCGTAGTTGGGATGTTTATCCCAAGAACAAACTTAACATTGTGGTTGATTAACATATTCTCCCATACAACCCAACTGCAAATGTACATAAGTTGGTTGACTATTACTCTCTAACTTTTAAAGCCTACGTAGCTGTGATAGTTTCTTTTTAACCCCGTTATTTATACTGCCGTGAATTCTTTCTAGTACTAATAGTCTCTGAGCTCAGCCGCGGACAAACAGACGGTATGGCGGAACTTTATGGGTTCCTTGTTGGCTACTAAACCCTAAAAACGTGCGAAATATATACATAATCTACCCAAAAATGGTAAGGTGAACTTACGAGAACCATACAAGTTACGAAATACTTGCGCAAGTCTCTGAGCTCAGCCGCGGACAGAAAGACGGTCATGGCGGAACTTTATGGGTTCCTTGTTGGCTACTGAGAACCATACAAGTTACGAAATACTTGCGCAAGTCTCTGAGCTCAGCCGCGGACAGACAGACGGTCATGGCGGAACTTTATGGGTTCCTTGTTGGCTACTGAACCCTAAAAACGTGCGAAATATATATCCGACCCAAAAATGGTAAGGTGAACTTACGAAAACCATACAAGTTACGAAATACTTGCGCAAGTCTAGACTTGCTTGTCTGCGTGTCACCGAATGGCTTGGATACTTGTGCAAAATCATCCCACAAAATCGTCCAATTTTGCGCAAGTATATCGTAACTTGTGTGTCCTGCCTGCATAAGCTTACTCCGAACACATTCAATTTGGAGAACATTTATAAATGCAATAATAAAAAAAAATATTCTTCTCACCACTTGTTATACCGTCCCCTGCAGATTTACAAGGAACTTCTGCTGGATAATCTATTGTCCCGAATTCATCTTCGTTTAGTTCCACGTTACTCTTCACTGTAAATTAAATGTTACAAACATTTAAGAAGGTAACTGAGGAATTTTTACTAACCAACTTGAATAAGTTAGTACAACTCTGGCAACATTGACGCTGGTAACTCGCATCCGATTCGAGCAACGGAACATGACGCGACGAACCAGTAGGTACAAACTCAAACTCAAACTCAAACCCCCTTATTCCAAAACAAAGTTTATCTTCAGACCCAGGTTTCAAACATGGAGCCATTATTGAATTTCGAACTTTATTCCGACTACGGTAAAGTTCCTAAACACAAAACTGACAACTTAGTACCGAACTAAGTTTTCAGTTTTGTAAAAAGAACGGTATTTCAATCACTGTTACGTTCTTATTACAAAAACTGGCTCCATGGTTTAAGCCATGTCAAATATAAATCTTGTTTTGTAATAAGGCGGAAAGCATTTATTTCAATTAAACCATTGACAGGCACTTTTGAAATGTCAAGAAGTCGGTCAGTTACAAATATGAAGCTAGTTGCCCATTCCAAATAGAAGGTTCCTATGGAGAAGAACGGGCAAGAAACTCCACAGGCACTCTTTTAAATTAAAATATTGATATAAAATATTGGTTAAATCATTAATATTGAAGTTAAACATGTGAGAACGATGCAATACGTCAGAAGCATCCGTGATAAAAAGATTACAACAAAACTAAAATAATTAAAAATAAGCCGTGGTAGTTAAGTCCCAACTGACAGCGCCCGTTCACGAACATGACGCATGGATCAGCACCATTCAGCTCAACCATTTTGAAGGGAGCTAAATGATCCAACACACACGCCACCATCAGCGAGACATCTGAGTGAGCATGACATACTCTCAGCCGCCAGGGCACACTTAAGTCAATGAAAGACATAATTACCCGGTAAATGGTAGCTCTATTGTACATAGTACTCACACCTGTTATATGCAATTATATAATGCAATTGAACTACTGCGGTTTCACTGCTATGGTTTCGCGGCGGAGGTGTGCTATCAGCGTGAATCGCATTCCGCGTGGGACGCGTCGATTGTATTGATGATTAGGAAGAAAACAGATTTAAGATAGATACTATAGAAAGGCATCATGCGTAATGTCATAGAAAAGTTGTGATCCCATGTCTCAGTGACGCCATTTAGGCGATTAACACACGAATCCGCGCACCGCCGCGGTTTCATATGGAGAGAGCACCGCTCGACCGCGCGGTCGGGCGGTGTACGTGTGTTAATGCTCGTTTACAGAGACGCGGGGCGTCACGCATCGCGTGCAGCGTGGTGTCTCACGGCGCGTTGGAAGTTTTTTCTGTTTACAGAAAGGCGGTGCGTGCAGCGGCCCGCGTCATCACACGCGCAAACACAAACCTATGGCAATGTACGATGTTGTTTATGGAGACGTGGGGCGTGAAGAGTAGCGGTGTCCACCGCTGCAGTCGCGACGGAACTTCTAGCGTGTAGCGTAGCGCGCGGCGGC
The DNA here is from genome assembly GCA_948098905.1 of Tiliacea aurago. Taxonomy (NCBI): domain Eukaryota; kingdom Metazoa; phylum Arthropoda; class Insecta; order Lepidoptera; family Noctuidae; genus Tiliacea; species Tiliacea aurago. The sequence continues at coordinate 18,925,867 of OX402588.1, forward strand.
GAACGCGCTGGGCATCGCTGCAGCGCACATGTCGTCCTCCATGGCTGACGGCAACCTACGTCTTCGTTGTGTGATTTCCAAACGACACTGGCAGAAGGTTCCGCCTCGCGGGCGCTAGCGGGTATCGCCGTATGCTCGTACTGGAGCGTGCAACGCCGCGGGTGTTGTTACGTTTTAGCATGAACGGAGAACCAACCCGCCCAACGCGATGCGCGACGCGACGCCTCGCGTCTCCGTAAACAAGGCTTTAGGCATCAACGGCTTTATTAGAGGCCAATGCGACATTGAGATCCGCTTCACCGGCTACCGCGGCGGTGCCATGTGTTAATTGCCTTAACGTTAAATTGCAAAATTCAATAAAAGCTAAGTTTGACACGTTACACTTTTAATATCATATTGCACAATTAGACATCTTACTTCGAAAATAATTTTATTTTGGTGGACACTAATGCGAATTGCGACTTGCCATGCAGGCGTACCACACTAGACTAAGCGACTTTTGCCCACTAGGACAAATGTATCGGATTACGATCTTGTTTGATTGTGATCTTGAGCTATGTCCCGTCAATTGTTAAGTAGGAAAGAAAGAAAGAAAGAAAAATAATTTGATTTGTCAAAAACGTGCATAAAAAACATATCTAATAAACTCGAAGGTGAACATTACACATAACAGATCTATATAATTTTAATCACGAGCACATAAATATAAACAAATAGTCGGAAGCTGCACGTCATGACTGTGACAAGAAGGCTTGCACTCAGCATGATGCTGTGTTATGTGGTACCCTGAGCACTACGCGACTATTCACATCAGTTTGAAAGCCATATCGTACAACTGAGTTGACACAATCGGCGCGAGTGAATGACCCGCATCTCACGCAGGTTCCGCTTCCCGACAATTTCCATATATTTTGTTTAAGAGGCAGATAATTGCCGTTGACCATGACCATACAAATGCGCGTCGCGCTCACGCCGCGCTACCATTAACATTCATAGGGTATATTTATTTTTAGTAACGAAAATATGAATATTTGAAAAAAAACACAAATAGAATTATACAGGCTGATTTTAAAAACATGCAACAAAATTTAAGGGAGTGTTCTACCCATCAATATGAACAACTTTTACTATGGGACCAACCTTGAAATCGCGAAAAAAAAATCAGCTGTTCCCTACATTTAAGTTCGCTGAACTCGTCAAAATGTAGGAAACAGCTGATAATTTTTTCGCGATTTCTACTTTGGTCCCATAGTAAAAGTTGTTCATATTGATGGGTAGAACACTCCCTTAAATTTGGTCGCATGTTTTCAAAGTCAGCCTGTATATAATAAAACAGCCTATACATACAAAAAAAATCATGTAAATATCTTAAGTAGTTTGGGAGTAATATCGTTTTTTATGCTTTGGGTAGACATTACTTCCTGAATTTATTTCATTAAGTATTTTAATTCAATACTTAAATACTCACATATAGTATTGAAGTGTATGCATTCTAGTTTACCATAACTTTTTTGCATAACTTATTTGCATTAAATGAAGGCATAATAACAGATTTAAAAGTCACTAAAATCATATATCTGCGCCTTAAAGCTCGAATCGACACTAAGCGTCAAGTTGCAGATTCAGAGCGATGGGCTAAGGGAGTCGCACGTTCTCGCTACTTGTCGCAGTCACTAGACGCACGATGCACGTGTCCGCCTGACGATAGTCGCATGCGATAGGTCAGCTACCACAGAGTACATATTTATATAGGTACACAAGCACAGACTTGCTGTGAGAGCTGTGGAAGATGCACGTGTGTTTGTATTACGCCTGGTGATGCATGATAAGTGCAACTAGAGGCTCCGTATAATTAATTCACAACAAGATGAACAATAACACCGTATCTTTCAAATACTCAAAGAAAATTATCGCTTCCTGCATGAAGTTAATCATAATGTCTAGTCTCTGACAGACAGCTCTGCACAATTTGCGCTAGCACTTAAAGTACAGCTCCACCAATGAGTTCTCAATTCATAGGATTTAGTTGCCAAAAAATAGGAATACTTACAATTTGGAGTATTACGGCAAGGGCAAACTCCATGACTCCCAGGAGGTCCAGGTGGTCCCACTGGCCCAGGTAACCCCATCAACCCTGCAGGTCCCTATGGAAGTACGGAAACAACACAACGGAAAATTTTAGTGTCATAATTGTAGGTGCAAAAATAGTAGGTACATTTTGATGCAAGTGTACAAGGTATGTCATTTCACTCAAGTAGGGTTTGTTGATGCTCTCCAAACCGAAAGCGAGGGCTAAAGGGAACCGAGACTGCAATGACAAATATTCACGCGTATAAAACGACGATTTTCACACACTTGCAAAGGAAAAATAAATAAAATTTATTAAACATAATTATTATGTTGTAACAAATATTTGTGACAGACGTGAAATGAAACGTGTTTTTTTTTCATGTCTTAAATGTAGCCGCCAAACAACCTAATCGCGATCAGCACATCTAAACCGCCTTCAATAGATGTCAATGTCAATATTACACAGAAAATCATGACACTGACAGCACATTTCATACAAACTTTCAAGCCCAATGATTTCAAAAGGAAGGATACGCCCATCAGAACATTTTACTTACACCTTTTTCATACAAGCAAAAAGTAGCGCCATCTGTGACAAATCATATGAACTACGTGAGTGTCACGTTGCATAGGTCGACGACGTAACCTTGTATGTACGATATGTACGTGCGTAAATGTTACTATAATCACACTTTATCGGAAATAAGTTAACCACTGAGGCGTCCATACTTTGACAGAAAACGTAATAAAACAAATTAATTTCGATCAGCTTTATTTGAAATTGAAAACAATTTATTAATAACTATTATTAATTTAATAATTATTAAATAAAACACAAATCAAAAATGACGTCCGTACAAGGTTACTTCGTTACCGTCACGCGCAGCGCGTGACATGGCCGCCATTGTGGATTTCGAATGTGGATTCAAATGTATTTATTGAATAATTTTATTGCAACAAAGGCAATTTAAGTTACTTATCGATGTTATGATATCCCATGTTCCTTTTTAACCTTTGTATGATAATTTTTGCGGCCTTTTACTACGCAACTAGGCATTTTAATGACAGAACAGTACTGATTAACTCCTCCGCGCGTGGACCGCGTTCGACTGAGTCGCATTGGCCCTAAACTGTCATTTTAGGGCCAGTGCGCTGGTGCCATTTCGTCACGCGGTTAGCCTGGTCCTTACTATATATGTCAATGTTCAAGCCCTTGTTTTTCGAAATGACTGAACCGATTATAATGAAACTTCATACGCATAAGCAGGATACAAAGGTCTAAAAAGTTCATTAAGAACATTCTCGAAAAACAAGGCCTTGAAAGTTTGTATGAAATGCCGTAATTCGTAAACGATAATATACGTGGTTTATTCGCTGATCGCGTTCATTTTAATCGGTGAAATTCGCCCTTAGACGTGTCTCTGACTAGTACATCTGTGGCGTACTTTACCGCTCTAGAGCGGTTATACAAAGTAAAAGGCACGCGTATTCAATTGCATTGTGAACCTAAAAGAGGTGCAATAAGAACCAGTTTTCAAACAAGTGAGTTGAAAAAACAGTTATTGCTAACGTATTTTATAATATATTATAATGCCAGAAAACATTTAATATTTCTTACCACTGTCCCGTTTTTACCAGGCTCTCCTTTGATACCATTCATCCCAGGTAGACCCTTTATAATAAAAAAAAAACATAATTATGTACAATTATACATTATACGCACATAAATATACAATAAATTATTAATTATTTCTACGTTTACATCTGTAAATGTAACGTTGTACATAAGAAAGAGCATTCTATTCTATCTATCTATCTATGTAAACAAAGAACGGTGATTATGTTTGTTAGATTGATAGGAATTTTTTTTCAATTGGAAAAAATATTAGTGAAGGTCGTGTATTTCGTTGTATTGTTGTAGTGTTATTCGTGTACCACAAGTGCTATAAACACACCTGATTTTTCTCCCTCTCTTCTATCTGTTTTACTGAATGGCGCGGCTAGCACTGTATGAAAATCGGCCTTTGTCCTGCAGTAGGGCAATAATAGGCTGAAATTGTTATTATGTTATTGGCAGCACGCAGCAGTTTGCAAGCGCCAATAGTTTCTGCAAACAACATGGTAGCACCCTGTCCATAGCAAACCGTTATCATAGTACAATCCGCAAGGTCTATGTTGAGCTTTGCATTTGTGTGAGTGCACATAGATAGTATAGGTGTGACGTCGGCCTAGAGCGCGCCGCATTCATTGCTTGGTTTAAGGCGCAGATATATGATTTTAGTGACTTTTAAATCTGTTATTACGCCTTCATATAATGCAAGTAAGTTATGCAAAAAATGTATGTTAAACTAGAACGCATACACATCAATTCTATATGTGAATATTTAAGTATTGTAGTAAAATACTTTATGAAATAAATTCAGGAAGTAATGTCTACCCTAAACATAAAAAAACATACCTATTACTTTCAAACTACTTAAGATATTTTCATGATTTTTTTTAATGAATAGACTGTTTTTATATTCATAATTCTATATGATTTTTTTCAAATATTTATATTTTCGTTACTAAAAAAAAATATTACATATGAAAGTTAATGGTTGCGCGGCGGGCGTGGGCGCGACGTACACTTGTATGGCCAAGGTCAACGGCGATTATCTGACCCTTAAACCAGTTTATACAATTGGCCTGAGGCGCGGTGTGCCCCTCGCGCAATGCAACTCCGCCGCGCACCTTCCACAGTCTTCACCTCTTGTACTACAGTAGGTAAATATGATCACATTTCCGAATTTCATACAAAGCTCAAGTGGCTATCCATACGTCTTCGCCGGAATTCTCATATCTTATTTCAGCTCTACAGTATTCTGTTTAATCCTAAAACCCCCTCTTATCTTAAAGAACGTTTCATGTTCCTTCATGACACACATAATAGATATCTGAGGTCATCGGAAAACCTGAGACTAGAGATGCCGATGCATTCTACCAGCTTTTCTAACAAGTCTTTTACAGTTCAAGCAGTACGGTTATGGAATGTCTTGCCCATGTCGATAAGGCGTGCTCAATCTATGTCCACTTTTAAAATTCTGGTAAAAAACCACTTTCTCTCTTCTTAAACAGCTTCATTACAGAATACAGTTCCTTGCTCTTGTTTCATGTATATTATTGTATACATATATTTATATAGATAAGTGTATGCTTTGTGTATGTATGTAGATATTTATTGTACATGTAAATGGTACACCACTGACTATCTGCAGTATTGTCTCTCCTTCTCCCTTTAATCTATCCAAAGGTTGTCTGTAAAAGATCGCTTTTAGCGTTAAGACCGCTCATTGTGTCACCCTATGTACAATTTCAACATTTATATCTGTAACTTTGATGGTGTACATAATAAAAAGTATTCTATTCAATTCTACATTTGCAAAGTTCAGCTTAGGCCTTGCGGACTGTATACTGTTTTACCATCTCCATTTTCACACATGAAAGGTGCTGCGTGTAGCCTGGGTCTGTAGACCCATTATTTCCTTAACCATTCTAGCATAACAATATAAAAAAAATCCCCATGCCCCAATGTGCTAGCCGCGCCATTCAGTAAAACATTAGCGGCCTTTGCCTGCAGTGGGGAATCAAGACAGAGATATATGCCAGTGACCTTGAGTAGTTAGTTTGCGTGTTCTGTACTGAGCTCATGCAACGCGTCGTACGTTCAGCCAGTAATAGGACTTGCCCATCAAGGAGCGCTGTCCCCAATTTGACGCATTATTAATTTATTATACACAAAACAAAAGGTATTTTAATAAAACGCGTATAATAAAAGATCAATAAATTATCTTTAAATTGGTAAAGGTTTCAGAAAAATACACTTCGTAGATTTTGCGCCATTCTCAGTTTTTTATCCGCGTTAGACATAACTTTACAAATTAATTTCACTAGGTAATATAAACCTAATCTACAATATTCACATATTAGGTTATTGAGAAAATGCTCTAATTTAACATATATTTTTTCAAATCATTAACATTACTCGTTTAGACGTGATCTTCAGTATAAAATCATTAAAAGTCGGTTGTCGTCGCCTTAATATGCCCTGCCTCCCGCTTCTCATACATAGAGTCCGCCACCGATTTCAGTAGTCAATCTGCCTAGGCTTTCCCCAACTATTTTGGGGTCAGCTTCCAGTCTAGCCGGATGCAGCCAGAATACCAGTATTTTACATGGAGCAAAGAGATTTAAGATAGATAATAGAGAGGCCATCAGAAGTAATGTCATAGAAAAATTGTGATCCCATGTCTCAGTGACGCCATCTAGTGTAATATAGCAAAATTCAATAAAAGCTAAGTTTGAAACGTTACACTTTTTGAAACATCTAAGAAAATTATTTATTTTATCTAAATTCTGGGTAAATTACAAAATATTACCGAAAATAAACCGTAGATAAGTCTAGTCGTTTTATCACTACGAGATTTGCAATACCATATTGCATAATTAGGCATTTATTTCGAAATTAATTATCTTTTTGAGGACATGAATGCGACTTGACATGCAGGCGTACCACACTAGACTGAGCGACTTTTGCCCACTAGGACAAATGTATCGGATTACGATTTTGTGCGCTATGTCGGGACATAGCGAACAAAATCGTAATCCGATCTATTGTTAACTAAATAAATTAATGTCTTTGACATGGAGCGACTGCCTATCTGACATCCGCAACCAAGTGACTGGTTGTCAGACTTTTGGGCTGCTGACTACCCGTAAGAGCTGTCAAAGATTTACGAATGACAGCCGAGACCATAGGCTTAACGTGCTTTCCGAGGCACGGAGTAGTCAACCCCTCCACGAACTGACCGCGGCAAGCGTAGCTTTACCTTCGATCGACTCGTGGTGCTGCTACATTGTACATTGAAAATTTCATATTGGTATTGGTCCGGATTTGAACCCAAAACCTCGTACATGAGAGGTGAGGCTATCACGACAACCATTCTAGTATGTAATTCATTCATTCATGTATTTTCGACGTGTATTTTTAATATTTGTACAAAACTTACATTTATACCCGATCCTCCTCTTTCTCCTTTAACACCCTGTGGGCCTTCAGGTCCCTGAAAATAACAATCAGTTAAACATTAGGTAATTATAATTTATGGGTTTGTTTGTCTTTGCAATATCAACGCTTATATTATAAGGTGTTTCAAAATTAACCCGACAAACTTTTAGGAACGTTTTACACCATCAAACTGAATAACTTTTACTGTGGGACCAACTTTGAAATTACAAATAAAAAATCCTACTGTTCTAAACTGTATGGGACAGCTCTGCTTTTTTCGTGATTTCAAAGTAGAACCGATAGTAAAAGTTATTCATTTAGGTGGTCTAAAGCACCTCTTAAAGTTTGTTGGGTTCATTTTGAAACACCATACATTTGGATGGTTCCAATTTTCAATGTATATGTGGCGTCTCCCTGGAAACTATGGCCCATCTTTCATCTTGCGCCGCATGCCCTGTCACCTGTATATGACATGTGAGAACCTCATGTCTACCTCAGCGAATGGTATCAGCGTCGTTGAGGATAGCGCCAAAAAATAAAAGAAGTTTTTTCAAACAATGCCAGGACACGCTGAGAAAAAGATGACATTGCAATACTCTTCTTCATTCTGCTGGTTATTATCTTAATTTATTTGGGATTAGCCCTGTAGTACTTCTGCACCACACCGTACGGTTGCGGGTTGCCGTTTTTGTTGTGTTGTGTCATAAATCCGCGTCATGTTCGTGAACGGGCGCCGTCAGTTGAGACTGGTCTTCTCTTAACTGCCAGGGCTTATTTGTAATCTTATATTTTGTATTGTTTTTGAAATAAGTAATTTATTTTTTTACATTGTTCTCACTTATAGAAGCAACAAGAATAATGTACCCAGGATTTTGTAATATAAAAGAGTGTCCTTGGATTTCTTGCCCTGTTCTTCTCCATAGAGACTTACGTTTTGGAATGGGCAAATGGCTTCAACTTTCTGACTAACTGACCGACTCTTTGACAATTCAAAAGTGCCTGTAATAGGTATAATTGAAATAAATGTTTTGAGTTTGAGTTTGAGCTGGGTCATGTTTTCGAATTGGCGCCCCCGGGCCCTGCAGTCTCGAAATAGATAGCGATCGCTTTACAACCGAGTTCGGTCGCAAAGTCCTAATGGGGTATCTAGACGATCAAAATTGCTTGACAAGCGCGAAAAAATCACAATCTTGCCAAGCAATGTTGACCGTCTAGAAACCCCATTAGGACTGTGCGACCGACTTCGGTCGTTGAGCCCAGGCCCTGCAGTCTCGACATAGATAGCGATCTCTTTACAACCGAGTTCGGTCGCAAAGTCCTAATGGGGTATCTAGACGATCAAAATTGCTTGAAAAACGCGAAAAAATCACAATCTTGTCAAGCAATGTTGACCGTCTAGAAACCCTAATATAACTTTGCGACCGAATTCTTGGTTATTGAGCGATAGCTATCTATGGCGAGAGTGCAGGGCCTGGGGGTGCCAATTCAAAAACATGGCGCAGCGGACCCGGATTTATCACACAACACAACAAAAGCGCCAACCGGTGTGGAGCAGAAGTACTACAGGGCTGATCCCAAATAAATTAAGATATTAGCCAGCAGAATGAAGAAGAGTATTGCTTTGTCATCTTTTTCTCAGCGAGTCGCTGGCATTGTTTGAAAAAACTTCTTTTATTTTTTGGCGCTATCGCTAAGTTTTATGTAAAGATTACAGGAAAAATAAAACGATGTCTCTAAATAGCACAGTTTTTCAGAAATCATCCACATCATATATACGTACGGAACCCTCGGTGTGCGAGTCCGACTCGCTCTTGACTGGATTTTTTTTAATTTGAAAGCAGGTTTTATAATAATAATGTATATTATAAAGAGGTAAAATTTGTTAGAGTTAAAGTTTGTTTGAGCTAATATTATAAAGAGGTAAAATTTGTTTGTAAGTTTGTTTGTATCTAGGGGGTAATCTCCGAAACTGATGATCCCATCCTAAACATTTTTAACTGGTAGATAGCTACATTATTCCTGAGGTTATAAATTATATTTATATCAAGTATATTAGCCGAGCTATCACAACTTTTGTCTTGAAAGTCAAAAAGAAATACCGCATAAAACAGAATTCACGCAAATTCTACCGGATAGAGTCTGTTCTGATTTTGCATATAATTATATTCCCTATAAGTCTTGTCAGCTGGCAGGCTAAATATTATCACGCTATTTACTATGGGGGATGAGCAATATTGCATTAGGTTTGTATTCCTCTATGGTTTACAACAAATTGTATATAGACGAGCCAACCGGTTAAAACATTGAAGATAGTTACAGATTTAACGTTTTAAATGAGTATCATCACGCTTAACCTTTATGGAGCTATGCAGTCAATCATGACATATTTATGAACGGCTATTTTAGTCAACTTCAACAAAGCTAATAGCTTAGTGTCCCGACGACTGCTTTGGAAACCTGTGGTACGAGTACGACTTCCACGCAAACGAAGTCGCGGGCAGAAGCTAGTTTTTTATAAATTTTTGACAGTCATATAATATTTCTCACCGTTGTCCCCTTATCACCAGCATCTCCCTTTACACCCATCATTCCAGGCGCGCCCTATAATAAAGAAAATCATTAAAAATAAACATACAATATTTAGAATCAGAATCACCAAAATAATAATGTATTTTTTACGTGTTCACACTACCTCAATCCAACAATCAACCCAATCCTCAATGGCCAATCGCGACGTAACTAGTGAAGTAACCATACAACTCAGTACTCGATACTCACGATAAATCGATTCAAGTTAAATGTCAAAACGGGCCTATTATTTTTTGACAACTTTAGTGGCGGCTAAGGCATGTATAGTGCTTTTCTCAAATAATGCGCGGAAATTCAAACTTAGTAAATTATTTATAAATTCCAGATTCAATGACGAACAACCATAATATCTCACGCGCCAAGCAATGTGTTCGTTTGTTTTTTTTTTTCTATAAACAGCTTTCTATTCTGTTCGAAATTTAAATAAAACCTTTGATAAGTTACCTCCTTGGTTGCCATGTTTGGAGTAAAAGATCGTTCCATTTTTAAATTACACGATTTATAAGACTTTAATAGAGGACTTCTTGGCGGGAAAGTGAAGCGTCATGTTCAGCAGTTTGTTTAATTTTCCAAAATTAGTGTTTAGCCGAATATTAATGTGTAATAATGGTGGATTATTAACCATTAAGTGTTTGTGAACGTGCATTAGTGTAGGCAAATGAAACAAAACAGTGCAACTTCGCTTCAAGTTCTCTCAAGAAGTCCGCGTGAGGACTCAGTAAAGTGCCACATCTTTACTGAAACTCAAGGGGAGTGGGCGGGGATATCATCATCATGCATTTATAATTCATTTCATCAATACACAAGAACACACACAAGAACTAAAACTTGACATTGGCTAAATGCACAAACCGTGCGAAGCCAGAAGGAAAAAAAAAAAAAAAAAAGACTTTAATAAGTAATTTACTTGGCCGCTTAAACACGACACGAATTTTCATACAACTTTTGGTAGCCGCTGCTCGCATGTACTTACTTGGCCAGTACAGCAATTTCGATTTATTTCGAAGAAGGTTGTCAAAATAATGCTCGAATTTCCAAGCATGTTTGAGGTTGTAAAAACCATGCGAAGCAGTTATTTATAATATTAAGTAAGTATGAATTTTCGTGCAAGACTTACATCATGGCCGGCGTCTCCTTTTTCTCCTTGAACACCGTGCTCGCCTTGAAGTCCCTTAAATTAACAATCATTAATATAGTTGGTAGGTGATAAGATATCTACAACGAGTAGTGTATCTACAATGCCACATGTGAACTACGCCTACATCGCGCAAGTAGAGTTCACCGCGTAAAAAAAAATGACAATGATATAAAGACGAGACATAATATGAGGAATTTAATATTTCTGTCTAAAACTTATTTTTCTCATAACTCTGGTTTAAATCAGTGTCCATTCAAAATATATATTTGGGAACCTAGATATTCTCTATTCCAATCGGAATAAAGACACACTACCATAACAATATGTTTGATTTAAAAATGATTTTGGTATTACGTTTGTATGAACTACGCATCCATCTTGCCTCTTAAGTAATAGTAGCGTTTGTATAGTCAGTAATATATCCGACAATTCTTCGATTGACAGAATAGAAAAAAATTACGTCCATTTTTGGGTACAACTAGGTATTATCAAAATATAATTATAGTGACATAATATTTGTGGTGGCAACTACGAAGTCACGGAAAAACCTGCATCGCGCAATCAACGTTTACCGCACGACCAGCATAATTCTAGACACACCCGTCTGGTGGGAGGATCTTCCCTTTACTATGGAGTATGAGTGAACTTTACACCCTGTTCCTCATGCCTCTAGCACCAACCAGCGTCAGCCTCTAGTACCAATGTGACTGTATCAGTTCATTTGTACTTTCTGAGTATAACTTAGACATCCTCATACCTCTATAATTTATATATTTTTGTTGATCAAGAATTTGCTATTGGAATTCTAACTAATATTACTCACTGGAATTCCCTTGTCCCCCTTTGCGCCGTAAAGTCCGGGAAGTCCAACGGGTCCCTAAAATTATAAAGAAAACATCATTACATTTGCCTTATAAACTAAACATTTAATCAATGTACAAGTGTAGCCTTATAAAAACATAGGTATACCGTAAGAAGGTATGTAGCCGTTCCTATAATAAGAGTTATATAATTTTATAATTTTCAATTTTATAAATGACTTAAAATATTGTGGACCTCCAGCTACTGGCGTAAAAGACATGGTCACCAGAGCACTGGCCAAAAATGATGACTGTGACAACTTTACATTTTCAAGTAAGCCATGCATGCATAGCAGGCTTATTAAAAATAAGTTGGTCAGAAATAACATTTGTTAGCAGAGCTTCAATCTTAACAAACAAATCACGGATGTCCAAAGAATTGTTTATGAACGCAGCTACAAGTTAAGACGCTGATATATATGCCAGTTACCTTGAGTGGTTAGCTTGCGTGTTCTGTACTGAGCTCACACGATACGTCGTACGTTCAGCCAGTAATAGGACTCGCCCATCAAGGAGCGCTGTCCCCATTTTGACGCATTATTAATTTATTATACACAAAACAAAAGGTATTTTAATAAAACGCGTATACTAAAAAATCAATAATTAAATTATCTTGAAATTTTGGTGAAGGTTTCAGAAAAATACGCTTGGTAGATTTTGCGCCATTCTGTTTTTTATCAGCGTTAGACATAAATTTACAAATTAATCTCGCTATGTAATATAAACATAATCTGAAATATTCACTTATTATGTTATTGAGAAAATGCTCTTATTTAACATATATTTTTTTCAAATCATTAACACTACTCGTTTACACGTGATCTTCAGTATACAATCATTAAAAGTCGGTTATCACCCCCTTAACGAGAACTCTAGAGTTTGCGCCTGTGGTGCAGCATTGAGCAATATGAACTTACGAATTACACAGAAAAATTACTATGACTGTGTGAAACCACACAGTCATAGTATATTTCTGTATATTTCTTCACAGTAGGTAGGTAACTTTAGTACTTATCCGAAATTATAATTAATATCCTTATAACATTTAATCCCCCAATAATAATAATAAAATAATACACTAATAAAAAAATACAAGTAAATAATAATATAATAAATAATAATATATTATTTAATCCCTATTAAATAATATAGAAACGTATATATTTGGATATTGATATATGGATGTGTTGTATATATAATGTCTATTTTTCTTTCTGTAGCCGATCTCATTAATTTATGTACAACATCTTATACCTGTACCTACATTCATAGCAAATAAAGTACTGATTCTGATTCTAATTAAATTAACTTTTCATCCTTGTTTATTTAATAGACGTATTTTCTTTCTTCTTTTTTTTCTTTCTATCGGATTATATTTGAGTACTTATTCACTAGTACTTACTGGAATTCCAATGTCACCTTTCTCACCACGATCCATTACTGGTTTACCATCCTAAAAAAAAAATTGTCAAAACATATTATATAATTATTTCACTTGACGAAGGTGCATTGCATGCCAAATTCCACAATACAAGGTGTGATGCAGGATGCATCGATTGGCATAATAAAAGAAAGTTATCGGTTTCAGACGACTGAACCATTCAAAGCATCAAAAGTCTGTTGATGCAGGTACTGCATGCACAGATATTATTGTTGACATCTTTCAATTTATTTTTACGTTCTACCAAAATACTGCTATGCTAGCTTAGCAAAAATATCTAGGTAAGTACTTGTGTATGCTTGCCGCCAATTTATGTTTGACACTAGCGCTATACTGAAATACTCCTCTTCATTATCATAATTATTGGTAGCCTTGTTCCACCCATTCCTCCTTTGTTTTGTGCCAGGCTTCCCTGGTAATCACTCTTCTTATCAAAAAATAAAAACGTGAATATCTCATCATATTTTTACTTTAATTTTTTTTAATTTTAATTCTACTATTACTGCGTGCCATAATAGTATAATTTTAAGAATGTTTCGTAGCGGTATAAATCTATACTAATATTATAATAATTATAATATTAGTATGTATAGATTTTTAATAATAAAACAAACCTATCTAATATTATCTTCATTAAAAAACATAACTGAAAAGAGGAAAACAAGCGTTATTATTTATGAATAGAATAGATTAAATTTATTTTTGCAAATCTGCGTAGATGATACATCAATAGGTATTATTAGTACCTACAGTACAAAGATCAGCTATATTTTGCCATTCGGCATGCAAATATTTACATCAAAATCTAATGAATGAACTTTGATTTTTGTAAGATATCGCAAGCGGGACAAACAAAAGTTACACCATATTTCAGATTATTGGATTGTCCGGGTGCCTGCGATATGCATGTTTTTTAACCGACTTCACAAAAAGGAGGAGGTTCTCAAGTCGTCTGTATTTTTTTTTTTTTTTTTTTAATCGTTGGTACCTCAGAACTCCGTCGTTTATGAACCGATTTGGAAAATTATTTTTTTCTTTTTTCAGTTATGTGTTTTAACAGTCGGCATTTTTGTTTTTAATAATTTGCTTTATTTCAACCTTTTTTTTTAGTTTTATTAAAGAACGAGTTGAAACTCACGCTTCTTTAATTTGTGTCGAAATGGAAGCATCGTTACTTACTAGCTTTTATTTGCTACCAATATTGTTGGAATTTATTTAAAAATACTTCCTCTCTCTTTTTTTTTTTGCAGATGCAATATAAAAATATTAAATAAAGCCTATGTCACTCCCACAATAATAAAAAACGAATCTAACGACACCTCATGTTAAAATCCATCCAGACCGTGCCAAAGAAATAGATATACATACATACATACTCTCGAAAAACAGTCTCTCTTTCTGGGGCAGTCGGGTAAAAAGAGAGAGTGAATTTTGTGAGTTTGTGTATACATAATCCGTCTATTAATGTTCCCACTGCTAGGACACAGGTCTCCTCTCTTCGAGTGGGCCGTAATCAACCACGCGGGCCCAGTGCGGGTTGGTGAATGTCACATGTCTTCGAATTTTTGGCTCTAGAACATACCGGTTTCCTCACGATGTTTTCCTTCACCGTTTTGAGAGCAGTAGTGATGAAATTATCAACACAAAGTAAACCGCCTGCTTGGGTTCGAACCCACGACTGGGCTACCACTGCTCTCATCAAATAATAATATAATTAATATTTTATTTTATCTAATATAATTATATAAACAGAATTAATCTTTTACTTACGATAGTCAAACTGCAGGTAGCTGAAAAAAGAAAAATACATAGTTGAAAATTTACATTAGGAAGTTAAGCTAGAGGTTTAGAAGAAGATTTATTTGCGTTGTAGGATTTCAACTATTAAATAAATTGAAACAGTTTCTGGAAACCAAGTTATACTACTCAGTAAAGGAGATTTTAGACGACAAATCGATTGCAAAATAAAATTATTCTCTCTTATACACCATGCATTATACACCCAATTAAACACGTCCATTAATTTATAATAATAATTGAATTGCTTGAATTGCTACGTAGACCTCATCGTCTCTCCTAATTTTGCTGTGCCCGATAGGGTCCATATTGATATTTTACTTTGTTATTCCATCTATGTAATACTTATGGAATGCAATAAAGAATTGAGTATTGAGTATCGAAACTTAAACTTGAAATACGCTTTTTTTTTTGGGTGGAAAATGACCAAATAACTTCTCCCGCTCTGGGCGGAGCGGGAGGGCGTGTCAGACTTTTACTGACTAAAACCCACCCGTGTTCCTTCAGTTGCCTGTGTGCCAGGACCACGATACCCTTTCAGACAAACTCGCAACCCTGGCAGGCATTATCCCTAACACACCCCGTCAATTTGTGCTGACATCTCTTTGAAGCGCGCGTGGAACACAACGCACCGTCAACCCGGGCCTGGTCCTTCACGTCACTCACCGTCCGCAAGCCCGCGCCTATACGGTGGCCGGGAATCGGCCTGCAACTCCTGACGCCCAGG
This sequence comes from Tiliacea aurago, assembly GCA_948098905.1. Taxonomy (NCBI): domain Eukaryota; kingdom Metazoa; phylum Arthropoda; class Insecta; order Lepidoptera; family Noctuidae; genus Tiliacea; species Tiliacea aurago. The sequence continues at coordinate 18,941,536 of OX402588.1, forward strand.
GCGTCTCCTGCGGCGACTAGGGGCGTGAGGGCGCGAATTTGGCCTCACCCTCACGCGTTCCGCCTCCTACGTCGCGAGCATTAACTTGAAAAACCTAGATTTTTAAAGTTTAGTTATAAATTTTAAAACTACACTTATCATGACGCCTGTTATCCCGAGAGTAAGTCAGAGGTGTACCTATAGTAGGTTCTTACACCCACATTTTGCCAGTTATATTTGAGTCACATGCAATAAGGGGCGAGCCTATTGCGATCAACCGGGCGCAAATCCACATTCCAGGCTGCTGCTTGCCAGGGTTGCGAGTTTGCCCGAAAGGGATATCGTGGCCCTGACACACAGGCATCGTAAAGGAATACGGGTGGGTTTTAGTCAGTAAGAGTCTGACACTTCTTCCTTTCCGCCCAGAGTGGGAGAAGATATATGATAATTTCCAACTGCAAAAAAAAGGCTGCTATTGACATAGCAATTTGGAGTTTTTAGAGTCTTCTAATACAGGCAAGGTTTTGCTTAAAAGAAGGCTCCAAACACGTTTAAATGTAATAATATGGTAATTATGACAATACAACTATTTTGTATTTGTAATTACAATATAATTTCTGATGAAAAAACCCAATAACAAATTTCCCGAACTAGAAATGAACCCTGGACTGGCGCTTGACTAGCACTGGCGACCACCAGACCAATCCTCATTAGTCATCATCTTCAATCCTTTTTAGGGTTCCGTACCCAATGGGTAAAACGGGACCCTATTACTACGACTCCGCTGTCCGTCCGGTTGTCACCAGGCTGTATCTCAGGAACCGTGATAGTTAGACAGTTGAAATTTTCACAGATGATGTATTTCTGTTGCCGCTATCAACAAATCTTCAATTTATTATTATTTCAGTAACCACTCGGTTTCCGCGGTATGATTCAATACAAAAGTAGGAATCTTGAGAATAATATGCAACTCTCAGCTTTGCGTTGGGTTTATTTACACTAGTGTGTCCTCGGTTCGATTCCTGGGTCGGGCAAAGTGATAAAGGGTCTGAGAGCCTGGATTTGTGCCTGGTTGATAGCTTCAAGCTCGCCTTTTACAATGGACTTAGTCGTAACTGGCAAAATGTCGGTGAAAATAAGTAAACCTCTGCGTAACCCTTGGGGGAAAATTAAATACGCGTCATGTTATGTTATGTTATGTGTATTCAATGATAAAAAAACAACGCAACACCGAGAATTTTGTTAGTTCCAGTAGTGATTTAATTTAGAAGGATAATTTACTACAATGCCCACAAAAGGAAGGAGGAAAATATTTAATACTGACATGTGATGGGTAAATACGAATATGTAATTCATGATACATTTTAGGTTTCCATTATACCAACTTCCTGAGTATTATATAGAATCCTGACTGTACTACAGCTTCCTTATACTGTTAGTTAGGTATTGGGACCATAAATGCAATCACATGATTGCCATAATAGAGTGAATTTCAACAAGTGATTTTTATGTGTCATTTCGGTGGGATTTTTTTATTTCAATGCTATCTACATATTTTTAGTGACAAATAAAACTTTAGCCTATTTTATAACATTGTGCGTGAGTGGACATCAAATTTCATCAAAACTTACATAAATATTTAAGGATGAATTTTTAAGAGTCTACTGTAATGAAAAGTGTCTACCGAAATGATAAAAATTACCACTGAAATGATAGACTGTCCACCGGAATGAAATAAATCCACCGGAATGATACTGCTAAGAACAACCGTGCCGGGCAGCCAGCGTTTCGTACTTTTTAAGGTTTGATTTCCACAAATTTTAGATAGACTAGATAGATAGCTATTTTAATATCATCATTATTATACAGATATTACAGTTAGTATTACATATATTATTCTTTGAGGTTACAATAACCTCAAAGAATGATATTAATGTAATGTTTATTAGTATATTATATATCTTAAACACAAATATTACACAACAAATACACCCGAATAAACTAATCTACACTCAAGGTAAAAGTACATTACAAAACTATGACTTTGTATTTGACACAAGGATCTCTAAAACTTTATGGTTTTATCATTTCGGAGATACATTTCATTCCGGTGGACTGTATTTGGTATAACAGTCCACCGAATCTACTGAAATGATAACAGTGAGATGTTAAAATAGAGGTTAGTTCTACATTAAACTCCGAAATAAAATTATTAAAAAAATATGAACACTACTCAAACAAAACAGTGACCGTGATGATAAAATAACACTTTGTAATTTTTTTTTTGGTATATTAGAGGGTAGAAATCAATGATTTTTTTTGCCAAGGTAGAGAAGTACTTACGTTGTTGAGAAAAAATATATAAAATAAAAATTAGCACATTGCACTACCGTTCTCAGGTTTGCCGTGTATTTTTTTTTGCTTGGGCAATTCACCCAATAGGTACTATATGTATTTAATGTCGAGTTATTACGGACAGGTTACAAATATATTACGTCCAGAATGGGTACCTGATAATCAAAACTTTAAGGAAATACCTATGTTGTTTTATTTTAGTGCTAACACCAGATCTATACATTTTATTGTGCGTTAGGTATTAACATTTTATATACATTTTCCATTCAGCCAGGCCTGTCCCTTGCTGTACTCCCCCAGCGATGCCCTAAGCCGTGGTCTGCAGCCCACAGGGGGTGCCCTTAGCGTGTAATCGCTATTTATGCCCTAGCTGGAGGCCTTAGGTAATTTATTTAGGCATCCGCATGATAGCCCGGTTAAGCAGCTGACAATCCTAGGTTGACATGCAAGATACCACTTACAAAAAAAAAACCTCGCATTCTATTAAAACTTCGTAGGTAAGCTAGGCCAGCTCAAGGTCAAAGTCTTACCTACGACGTTTGATCTACAGTCTGTACCTGCTTAAATTATTCTATGTAAGCAGAGTCGGGGGCACAACTACCTTATCATAACATCACGCCTGTATTTCCCAAAGGTAGGTAGGCACAAGTGTAACTATAGTGTCTACACCCATGCACATTTCGCCAGATATGTTTAAGTCCAATGTAATTGGGGGCGAGCCTATTGCCATCAACGGGGCACAAATACAGACTAGGCTACTTCTGAAAAAACCAGATGGAAAAACCCAATAACACTTGGCCCGACCTGGGAATCAAACCCAGGACATCATGTTCAGCAGAAGCGCTTGCGACCACTAGACCAATAAGACAGTCACACACACATAGCTAACCTTTATACATCATTTCATTTTATCACTATTATTATTTTTTGTTATTATTTCCTTTATTTAACGTTATGTACATATAAATTATATTTTTAAATATTAGAATATAAAAAACAATGTAAAAACATTTAAAAATATAAAAAATAGTTGTCCGCTGGTAGTGGGAGCAGGGTCCAAGCTACCGGTGGTCAGGGCTCCAGAGATAGGAACCTCCTCACGATACGAGACGTATCGAGGAATACTGTCTTCTGAATCAGGCCCTTGATCCAACCACCTAACGAGAGCCTCGAGAGGTGTTGATCGAGGCTCTCGGCCATCGGGATCACACATCGTGGTCGGGGGGGCTCAAATCGCTGTCGAGTCCACCATGAAGTACCTAGGATTGATGCTCGACAGCCGGTGGGATTTTGGCCCTCACTTCCGGCGGCTTGCGCCCAAGTTGTTAGGCGCGGCTGGGGCGTTATCAACGCTGCTTCCCAATCTGGGGGGCCCGAGCGCCGCCTGTAGGCGGCTCTACGTGGGGATCGTGCGATCGATGGCCCTGTATGGGGCCCCGATCTGGGCGGCTGACCTGACGGCCGGGAGCATCGCAGTCCTGCGCAAACCGCAGAGAGCGATGGCCGTCAGAGTCATCAGGGGTTATCGCACGATCTCCTACGAGGCGGCTTGCGTACTGGCCGGATCCCCGCCATGGGACCTCGAGGCGAAAGTACTCGCGTCACTGTATCGGTGGCGCGAGGAAGCGAGGGTGCGGGGCGAGTGGCTGATGCAGCGACATGTGGAGTTGCGTCGGTCACAGCTTCGCGCAGCCCTGGTGGCGGAATGGCGGGACAGGCTTTCACGCCCTACCGCCGGCCTCGCCACCATCGAGGCGGTCCGGCCAGTGCTCGAACCCTGGCTCGGGAGGAGGCACGGCTCCCTGTCGTTTCGGGTGACGCAGGTGCTCTCGGGGCATGGTTGCTTCGGGAAGTACCTGTGTCGCATAAACAGGGAGCCGGACGCCCGGTGTCACCACTGCGTCGACTGCCGGGAGGACACGGCGCGGCATACGCTGGCAGAGTGTGCCGCTTGGGAGGAGCCACGCCGTGCCCTCATCTCAGGAGTAGGCAGTGACCTATCGCTGCCGGCCGTGGTCGAGTCGATGGCCGGCAGTGAGGAGTCCTGGGACGCGGTGGTGTCCTTCTGCGAAACGGTCGTGTCGCAGAAGGAGGCTGCGGAAAGGGAGCGGGAAATCTTGTCCGCTCACCCGGCCCGCAGCAGGCGCACCGGGCGTCGGCGGAGGGCCGATAACGCCCTCTTCCAGCCCCCATAAATGGGTCCAGGGACGGCGGACTTGGGGACGTCCGCCGCCCCCTATCACATTGGACCCGAGGTGGCGGCGCGTAGTGTTCCGTTCCACGCGCGCCCCTAGCAGACGTCGCGGGGGGGGTCAGACACCTCACCCCCCCCCAGACTTGAGGTAGCTCGCAGAGGCGGGCCGGCACTAGCCGGGGATTGCGGAAGGAATAACAGATCCCAAGATCCCCGGTGCAAGTGTGGGAGGGGAACACTGGGGTGGTTTTTGGTCAGTAAGAGTCTGACAGACCCCTCCGCCCGCCCCAGGGCGGAGGACATCCATGAGGATTTTCCACCCCGTGAACAAAAAAAAAAAAAAAAAAGGCTCTCGGCCATCAGACCATTGGCCGATACGACAATCGGCACAATGATAGCCGAGCTCACATTCCACATGTCAACAACCTCGTGTGCTAAGTCGAGAGACTTAATTTGTTTTTCTTTCTCAGCTTTCACGAGGTTCTCGTCATGTGGAATGGTAACATCGATAATCATTGCACGGCGCGCTAATCGATCTATCACCACTATATCAGGCTTATTGGCGACAATAGTCCTGTCAGTGATGATAGACCGATCCTAGTACAATGTGACATGGTCTTTTTCGAGAACTGGGTCGGGCACATACTTGTAATACGGTACCTCAGAATCCACAAGTTTATATTTCAAAGCAAGTTGCTGGTGAATAATCCTGGCTACTTGGTTATGCCTGTGCAAGTACTCCCCGTTAGCCAGACGAGAACAACCAGAGATAATATGTCTGATGGATTCACCCGGACGGTGGCATGCTCGACACACGTCAACTGTCCCATCCTTCATAATATGTCTCCGGTAGTTATTTGTCAAGATAACTTAGTCCATAATTGCACAGACAAAACCTTCGGTTTCCCCGAAAAGGTCTCCAACACGTAGCCAGGATACGGACGCTAAGAAATCTACACCGGGCTCATGTAGAGCCCGATAGAAGCGCCCGTGAAGCTCCGTGCTTTGCCATACCTCCTTGCGGTCATCGGTAGAAATATTTAACACTTTAAGCACACAAAATGTACAGAGGCGGACTTAACGCCATAGGCATTTTCTACCAGTCAACCTTTGGGTGATGCAGAGACAAGCAGTGGTAGGTGCAATAACGAAAATTGAGGAATAAATATTTATTTAAATTTATGGATATACATACATATACCTATTAAAAACTTTAAATATAATATATATACCTTATTATATATTATTACAGGTTTGCGCCAGTTCTCTTTAGCCATGGAGAGCGGGGTGAGCCCCTTGTCCACTGCGACCACATCACGATGCATATCCAGATTGGTTTTTAAAAAATATTCCCTGAGACTGCACACCTCGCGGTTGTAGAGGGTCTTCGCATTTAAAAAGCCTCGACCCCCGCACTTCCGCGGGATGTATAGTCTCATCACCGATGATCGTGGGTGATGCATCCGGTTTGCGGTCAGCAGTGTACGGACCCTCCTATCCAGAGCGTCTAGTTCAGTCTGAGTCCATTTGAGTATGCCAAAAGAGTACATCAAAACCGGCATGACCCAACCGTTGAAAGCGCGCACCTTGTTTCCGCCCGAAAGAAGGCTAATAAATACCTTTTTCAGGTGAGGTGACAAGCGCTCTTTCAGCGATTGCTTCATGTCAGCAACGTTGATCCCTAACGCTTCTGACATACCCAAATATTTATAGCTTTCGGATGAGGAGAGGGATCTAAGGTGTATGGAACCCGAGAGTTGCGTTCCTTCGGATTCCACAATTTCCCCTCGCTTTACATGCATGACTGCACATTTATCCACACCAAATTCCATCCTGAAGGCGCTACTGAAAGTTTCAGTTATCTTCAGTAGCTCGATCAGTCACAATTTGTTGGGTGCAAAGAGTTTCAAGTCATCCATGTAGAGGAGGTGAGATATAACCTGACCTCCTCTCCTCAACCGATAGCCTAGACCTGAATCCTCCAGCAGTGTACTTAGAGGATTCAGGGCTAAGCAGAACCAAAGTGGACTCAAACTGTCGCCCTGAAATATTCCACGCTTAATCCATACAGGCTCATCGTTCCCCTAGATCTGTCGACATCCTGGGTAGCGAAGGACCGTCCTCCATTGCCCCATACATGACATCAGGAAGGTGCGCAGAGTTGCATCTATCTTGTACAACTCCAGCACCCTCATGAGCCATGTATGTGGCACCGAATCGTAGGCCTTCTTATAGTCTATCCAGCATGTCGACAGATCCTTGCGGGATCGACAAACCTGTTGGCTTATGGCCATGTCGATGAGGAGTAGCTCCTTAGTACCGCGGGACCCATTCCTACATCCATTTTGAGAGGCAGACATAATCGTTTCCATGAAATACTAAGATTTAATTGTTAAGGATGAATCGACACACATCTATTTTGATAGATAGATAGATTGATAGATCATTTATTTGTTCGAAACATGAGTAATGCACACACAAAGCATGCAAGATGTTAAGTATATTGCAGAAAGGTTCACAGTCATGTTTAACCTTAACGGCGTACAAATATGTATTACAATAACATTTGTTCAGTAATTCAATTAATTAAAACTATCAATTTATTATACATTCAAAAAAACATTTAACTGAAATGAAATTATGTTAATGATTACAATAAATTAAATTTACTTATAATGTATGAACAGCATGCAATTCAAACAACAATTAAATAAGATCAATTAAAGTAGAAAATAAGAACAAAATATAATCGTCATAGGTTAATTCAAATTTTTGTCATTAAATATGTTTAAGACCCTATCCCGGTTTACCTAGTTTAAGAGGCAGGGTTATATACTTGAGTACAGATTTTAACATAGAACCAGATATATACAATGTACACTATATTATAATGAATCACCTAGGTTGCCGGGTGGCGGCGAACTCTCGCGTCCGACCCTGGTTCAGGCCATGGTTCGGAGCGAGAAAGTATGGGATGGGCCATCACCTCTTACTGGGAAGCAGTAATGCTCGCGAAGGAGGAGGCCGAATGCGTGAGGGAGAGGCAAAATTCGCGCCTTCACGCCCCTAGACGCCACAGGAGATGCCCCGGAGTCGAAGGCCGCTTCCCGGCCACCGTAGGCACGGGTTTGCGGACGGTGAGCGATGGGTAGCTCGCCGTCCGATAAGGACCAGGCCTGGGTCGATGGCACGTTGTGTTCCACGTGCGCCTCAAAGAGATGTCAGCACCAACTGACGGGGTCCGGTAGGACCAATGCCTGCCAGGGTTGCGAGTTTGTCGGAAAGGGGTATCGTGGCCCTGGCACAGAGGCAACTGAAGGAACACGGGTGGGTGTTAGTTAGTAAAAATCTGACAAGCCCTCCCGTTCTGTCCAGAGCGGGACAAGTTATTTGATAAGTTCCCACCCCAAAAAAAAATTAAAAAAGCCCTCATGTTCAGCAGAAGCGCTTGTGACTGGAAGACCAATGAGGCAGTCACACACATAACCAGCTAAGCTTATTTTTGGGGTCGTCAACTGCCGCCAGCGCAGTCGCTTCAAAATATCAAGTTAAAATAACATGCTTTTTTTTGTGTAAGCTTCACAGACTTGGCGGGTATCAATAACTAAATACGAATAAAGAAATAAACAGATTTTCTCAACTCTTTTGAAACCATCAAATTTTTTTTTTTGTTTTTCATGTTTAGATTTTGATACCGATCACGTCTGCGGAGTTTTGCTAGCTAATTTTAACCCTATATAATAATTCTTCTGTACGTGTGTATCTAACTGAACTGCTAATAAACGACTGGACTGATTCTGATGTTTTTAGGGTTCCGTACTAAAATGGTAAAAAGGAACCCTTATGTAACACTAAGTCTGTCTGTCTGTCTGACTGTCTGTCACACCTGGATATGTCAAGAACTACTAATGCTATCAACTTGAAATTTAGAATAGTTTTAGATGACGTTTGCCCAACTATTTTGCAAGCAAGAAAGAAATTTAAAAAATATATCTTTTTTGCAAAAGGGTCTGAAAAATTTGAAGTGAGTTACTATAGCATGTGGGGCATCATTATGAAAGAACGCTGTTTGCACATTTGCAAACATATTTTTTTTTTTAGGCAAGATAGTTTCCAACTTGTGATGAAAAATGTAAAAAAAATACCGTTCCCCCCCTTTATCTCCGAAGTTTGGAGAGATAAAAATCTGAAATTATTCTATATGATAGAAGCCTAGGTAAAGATTACAGGAAAAATAAAACGATGTCTCTGAATACAGAGTTTTTCAGAAATCATCAACATCATATATTCGTACGGATTCGGTGCGCGAATCCGACTCGCTCTCGACTCGTTTTTTTTTTTTTGTGTGTGATTGAGTGGATGGTTGTAGATTCGCAATAATTGGACCCGATAGGGGGCACTGCGATCGAGTTCTAGTAAACAGGACGACGCGACATCTGTCCGGTCAGCTAGTATTTTATAAAATTGTCTTTACCTCCCCAATTAATGGAAATTAAGTATTGTAACAAACATACAGCGCCATCAAGTGCAACTTATCTAAAGCACTACGATGAGCAGATTCATAAACTAGAAGACAGCAATTACAACCGATTACTGAAGACAAGTGACGCCATCTACAATCTTCGTGTACAACAATCTGCGCTAGCGCCACCCGCGAGTTATCTGCTCCACAACTACAGACGACTACGTGTAGATATTGTGCACACATGTAAACTGTCCGCCTTTATAAGCAGAGTTGTCTTCGAACAAATTGTTTCGACCGATCATGACTTACGCCTGCGTAGTCTTCGCTCACGTAAAGCCATATCACATCCATAAGATGCAGACGCTTCAAAACCGATTTCTCCGTAGAATAACGAAGGCTCCTTGGTTCGTTCGGAACGAACAACTTCACGTAGATCTTAAGATGCCTACCATCAAGCAGTTTATGAAGCGCATTGCAAAGCGCTTTTTCAAATCCACCTCGTCACGTCGAACGTCATCGCAACCCCTTGGTTGTGCAGGCCGCTAGTTAAAGGCCTTCTGCCATTAGTCAGACTCGCCGACCGAGGCATACTCTCTTAGATCCGGATGACCCCATTACTCTCCTCCAGGAAAGCAATAGGGCCACGAGTACAGTGCACAAATTACACAAACCGACCTTCCGTCCTCGCCGCCGAGGTACCACGCGAACATCCCGACTAAATATTAATAAATGTCCTCCCCCCCGTCCCTTGAATGTCGAAGCGCCAGCCGCCCGGTTAGAGGCTGAGAGCGCCGCAGCAATAAATATAGTATCATAATTAATAATCATGATCTAAATATTGATCCAGCCCGTCCCCAAACTACTAATTTTGTGATCCCCCAACGACGCCCTAAGCCGAGGTCCGTACCCCACAGGGGGTGCCCTTAGTGCGCTGTCGTTTTAGTTTTAATAAATATATTTTACGCCCTGGCTGGAGGCTTTAAGCTTAAAAACCTTAGGGCAGCCACAGGAATATCCGGTTAAGTAGCCACGGCCTCTCTAGGTCTGCTACGAGATGCCATTCATAAAAAAAAAAAGAACAAATTGTCATTCACTAGCTAGAGGTTCTGAGCTCGGTAGCCACGCAGCCAGCTCTGATCCTGAGTACGACTAGTTCCTGCTTCGATAGCTCCGCAGTCTTCAGGAAACTAGTCAGCTAGGGGAGGTCTGAAGGGCGATAGCCACGCAGTCCTTTTCATCCCTCCACTTAGGGTTGCCTTTGATATATTGATTATTGTAACATTTGTAACGTGTAACAAGTTAAGTTGCCAATAAATCATCATCAAGTTCAACGGGGCTTTAATTTCACAACTAGCAACCCTACAGTATTTATTTATTGTACTTACTATATTTTGTCGTGCATGTCTTATCGCGATCTTCCACGTTCTAAAAGAAAAAATAAAATAAAATTCAAAAGTTGCTGCAGTGCAGTAATATGAATTTGAATTAAGTTTAAAATAAAACGTAAACCTTTATAATTGGTTTATTTCAACATCGTGAGGAAACGGCATGCTTGAGAAATATTTCTCGATGGCATTTGAAGCCAAGTCAGGCCCATGGGCGGCATAAAAAGTTTGTCAGAGTTTGTGTTTAGTGACTGCACTAACCATAAATGATTCTTTTTTAAAACGTTGACTTACACTAGGAAATTCTCCTGTATTGTAGGTGCATTTACAAACATTTAAAACTCACATACACAAACAGCCAGACCCGGAACAACTACTTGTAGGTCATACAAATATTTGTTCCGTGCGGGAATCGAACCCGCGACACGCAGCGCAGCAGTCAATTGCTTAACCACTGCCAACCGTGCTGACAATAAAAAAAATATATAGATTGGTTTATTTATGTATTACTTACAAGTGTCATTTCTGGAATTGTAGCTGAAACAAAATCACAGAACTTATTAATTAAGCTAGTTTCTGGTAGAGCAAGCAACACAGTGTTTGGTACCATCAACAATACTCAAACTCTCTGGCATGGTTAAACAACTTTTGTGGCTTACTGTACACCTACTAACTCAGGATCACTTTTTTATACAACATTAGGTTTTGTTTAAACTAAACCTGAAATGGGTCATTGTACTCATCATTTTGAACAATTTTTTCTATGGGACCAACCTCGAAATCGCGCAAAAAAAATCAGCTGTTCCCTACATTTTGTGTTCACTTAAAGGCTTCTACATACCGGGGCGACTTGTCGCGCGACGCGACGCGACACAAAGGCACCGCTCGTCCCACGACACGCGGGGCCTTTGTGCCGTGTCGCGCCGGTATGTTGAAGCCTTGAATCGACAAAATGTATGGAACAGCTGTTTTTATTTCAGGATTTCAAGGTTGGTCCCATAGAATAAATTGTTCAAAATTATGAGTACAATGACCCCTTTTCGGGTTTAGTTTAGACAAAAACTAATGTTGTATAGAAAGAAGAAGCAGATAAGACTATTGTAAAATTCCATAACGAACAAAGGTTGCGGGGGAACACCGTAGTTTTTCTTAAGGCAAGTCGATTTATTATTGCATTCTTATAATTAAACATTTATTTGATACTTCAAGTGCACAAATGTACAGAGGCAGACTTAATGCCGTAGTTAATCTAATTCTCTTCCTTTTTTAGGGTTCCGTAGTAAACAAGGAACCCTTATAGTTTCGCCATGTCCGTCTGTCTGTCTGTCTGTCTGTCTGTCTATCTGTCTGTCTGTCTGTCTGTCTGTCCGTCCGTCCGTCTGTCCCCAGCTTAGCTCAGAGACGCTTAGTCCTAGAAAGCTGTAATTTGGCATGGGTATACATATTAATCATGCCGAAAAAAAGGTAAAATAAAATTATGAAAAACATTTTTTTTTAGGGTACCTCCCTTACACGTGGAATGGGGATGATATTTTATTTCTCGTCTATTTCATAGTGTGAGGTATCGTTGGATAGGCCGTTCAAAAATATTGAGGGTTTGACGGAACCATTTTTCAATTAAGGGGTCCGTTTGCGTAATATTAAGCTTTAAAGTGCTATTTTTTGTTAGAGTCAAGTGTCCCCCCCCCCTGCTGGCTAAATGGTTGGTTTTGGATATGTGAAAAAATTCATGGCAATAGTATATATAACGAAATTAAAAGGAAAACTATCACAGCTAAGTAGGCTTCACAAGTTAACGAGTAATAGTCGACCAACTTAAATTTGCAGTTGGAAAATTGACCGTAACGTATATCGATTTATGGGAGAGCATGTTTTTCAACTACAATGTTAAGTTTGTTTTTGCGATAAATTCATCCCAACTACGGAACCCTTCATTGTGCGTGGTCCGACATGCACTTGGCCGGTTTTTTTACTTATCATAACATCATCCCATGTAAAATACTGGTATTCAGCTGCTGCATCCGGTTAGACTGGAAGCTGACCCCAACCAACTTGGGAAAAGGCGAGGCAGATGATGATAACATCACGCCTCATTTCCCCAAAGGGTTAGGCAGAGTCATACCCATAGTTTACCCTCATTTCACCAGTTATGTTTAAGTCCCATGTTATAGGGGGCGAGCAAATTGCCACCATCGAGCACAAATTTCGGATTCCGGGCTGCTACTGAGAAAATCCAGACGGAAAAGCTCAATAACACTTTGCCCAACCTGGGAATCGAACCCAGTACCTCATGCTCAACAATTGCGCTTGCGGGCTGAAGCTAGTAATAATATAAACACTTAGATTTTGAGAGCGGAGCGATGGCTAATATAGTACCTACATTACTGCAGCGGCCTGTAACAGTCGATGGACGAATGTGAAAATCAATGCCTTGTTGCGGCCAAGGCATGTACTCGTATACTTAGTTCTTTTCTCAAATAATGCGCGGAAATTCAAACAAAGTAAATTATTTATAAATTCCAAATTCAATGACGAACAACGATATGTTATCACGCACCAATGTGTTCATTTGTTTTTTTTTTAATAAACAGCTTTCTTTTTGCAAGCCAGTTCGAAATTTAAATAAAACCTTTGATAAGTTACCTCCTTGGTTGAAATGTTTCGGAGTAAAAGATCGTTCCATTTTTAAATTACAGGATAGATATGAGTTTTCTATAGAATTTATTTGCTACCGTTAAACCACGACTTAAATGGATTTTCATACAACTTTTGGTGGCCGCTGCTCGCATGTATTTGGTCAGTACAGCAATTTCGATTTATCTCGAAGAAGATTATCAGAATAATGCTCGAATTTCCAAGCATGTTTGAGAAAATAAAACCTTAGGACTCGTTTAACTAAAAGTTTACTAGAAAAACGACCCGAGTTTACAGAGTTTGTTATGAGACTGAATATTTTGTATTAGATGCGTTACCCGCGGTCAATATTGGCAAAGTAAATACCAGGCAATCGCCTGACATGAAATTAGTCGCGCACCATCCAGTGACGCGGCTACACGTCGCAATCACTCGCAATTCTCAGCAATTATTTGTGAAGAAAATGCCTTCCCGTGTCTATATACGATGCACAAATTACACTACTACTGTGGGAGTACAGAAAACCGTCTCATTTCATGCATAAGTACTTAATGTATTTTTTTATTTTAAGAAAACGTTGTTTAGTTTTGTAAGACTTGTACAGCCAGTCAGCCATTTTTCCTGACTGCTGCGCCCGACGCGTACGCGGCAATGAACATGCAGCAGCTAGTGACGTAACTAAATATGTATGTTCATCTCTTTCTAACAACAGTTATTGGTATAGGTCTATCCTTTTCTTCGCGCACTGTATGATTGTACGCAAGTATGTAGCTACATTCATGGCTTACGCTGTTTTTAAGTGCACTAATGTTCGTGTATGACGCGTCTATTTATAATACGTCATTGAGCCTAACTAATACACACGTAGAACTTACAACTAAGCTGGTGGTTACTGCCGCCTTCAAAACATGTCATCTGGCTGATATTGTGCCAAAACGATAAGATGAGTTCGGTGAATGTAACTACTTTGTTCATGTGTTGTGTCACTTATCTTGTATCTACGCTAGGGCTGCCATATTTTGCTAGGTTATCCGCCAGAGCGTCCCGATGGACGCTCTGGCTGGTTGAAACGCGAGTAAAAAAGAGAAAAAAAATGTAAGGCTAGGAATTCTGGGGTATTTTCTTTAATTATAAATAGATATAGGCCTTGCTGTCGATACTATGGCGTATTTATTACAGTGGTCGTAGAAATGTGGTGCTTCACGTCTGCCTTACCGCCATGAGAGACTGATATAAATAAAACAGTAAAAAATACTACACATCGCTTCTTACGTCCTCTCTTTATGAAACTCCCACTCTTATGTTTAGTGTACCAAACTCAAACTCAAAGCATTTATTTCAATTAAACCAAATATAGGCACTTTTGAATTGTCAAAGAGTCAGTCAGTTAGTCAGAAAGTTGAAGCTATTCCAAAACGTAGATCTCTATGGAGAAGAACAGGCAAGAAACTACAAGGACACTCTTTTAAATCAAGATATTACAAAATCCTGGATACATTATTATGGTCTCTTCTTTATAAGTGAGAACAATGTAAAAAAAAAAATTAAGTATTTAAAACAATTTAAGATATAAGATTGCAAATAAGCCCTGGCAGTTAAAAGATGACCTACCTATGTCGAGACGTCAGGACAGAGGATTCAATAACGGAGACAGTCCCGATATATCGGGATGAATGACAGACCTAATCGATGCTAATATTATATATAGGTTGTAAGTTTCGATGTAGGAGATAAAATTCTATAAAACTCAAACTCAACGCATTTATTTCACTACAGAAAGCTACACTATTGCCAAGTGCTCTAAGTTATGTTATATAATACAGTTGACTACAACGCAGGCGAAGTCGCAGGTAGAAGCTAGTTGTGTTTAAAAAAGATTATTTCGTAAATAAAATTAATAACTTAGTAATTACCTGATGCATTTTGAAGTCCAAGAGTTACACTAACAAAAAATATAATGTATGAGGATAATTTAACGTCCATTTTTGAAATCGCCACAGACAGAGTGACATGAATAGGGAAATAAGCATCCTTACTTATTGATTTGGATTTTCCTTAACAAATCTATTTATAAAAGTGCCCTGTGTGGTGCAAATTCTTCTTATAAGGTAGAAACAGGTAGATAGGAGAGTTGGAATAAAAATATCTCAATATTTTAGAGTAAATTAAAAGCCTAACTAACTTACAATACAAATAAAAACAAAAGAACATTTGGCGTCGAAGTACTTATACACATTATACTCTGTTAAGATTTTTGTTGTAATTTTCTGTCCATTGTAATATTTTGCAATGTGTATTTTCATTGCAATGCGTCACTAGCGGCTTGACTCTAAAAAAAACCCTTTTGTGTGAATTTTAAGATCCCCGTCAAAAAATCACAAAACCGATGCTGCTAAAATAATAAATGGTCAATCTGCCTAGTCTTATCTCCACTATGTTGGAATCGGCTTCTAAAATAAAAAAATAGTTAAATAAAAATAATAATAAATAGTAAAACTTTAAATACGTAAACCGGAAATCCAATTAATGTCATTATTTTAGCGACTGCCCGATAAGTTTATTAATTAAACAATTCCAGACGATATGGTATTAATAAGTTGATTTAAATTACAATAATACGTTATCTTCAGGAAGGTTTTTTTTACATTTTTGTATAAAAATTTGAAACAACATACCTACTGATGAACTATTTTTGTTGTTAAAACAGGAGTTCAAATGTTCTAAAATAACCGAATTAAAAGAACTGCGTAGTCACTACATTTTTCTGGTCGTTTTCTGTCCACTGTAATATTTTTATTTATTACCGACTTGACTCTAAAAGAAACCCTTTTGTGTGAATTTTGCCCCCCTCCCCCCCGTTTTAAAACCACAAAACCGATGCAGCTACGAGTAAAATAATAAATGGTCAATCTGCCTAGTCTTTTCCTATGTTGCAATGGGATCGGCTTCTATAATATAAACAGGAAATCTAATTAACGTCATTATTTTAGCAACTGCTTAATTGGATTTCCTGACAAACACAAATAAATAGAATTATTAATTAACGAATTCAATAATGTAGGGCAATAATAGGTTGATTTTAAATTACATAATACATTACCTAAATCATGAGGAAAAAAAAACAATTGTTAATATCGGTGTAAAAATAGTATTGTATTGTGTCCTATGGGACCAAAATATAGTATTTAAAGAATTTATTTTTAAAGTATTTATTTATTTCCTGATTGTTTTACAATTGTTTTAAAAATTAAACCTAGGCTAGTGCCTGTATTTCAGCTATCAGTGCCAATCCCCTCGAACAATTTTACATTTATCATAGCCGTTAACATGAATTTTTACAAAATAATTTAACAGAAAAAACACAAATAATGAAAAAATGATTGTATTGAGGGCGAGAGCGATTGTTTGAATCCAGAGCGAAGCGAAGGATTCTAGAGTAGAATCCTGAGCGATGCGAGTGATTCTAGAGTATAATCCTAAACGTAGCGAGGGATTCAAAGTATGTCGCTCGAGGTTAAATAATGTTGGTACCCTGTGGCACATTCTGCTTTTCATCCCGGGGTCTATCAGAAAAAGAAATAGAGAGAAATATAAATATTCGTCACTACTAAAAGCGAATATTTATATTTCTCTCGATTTGTTTGGTAGTAAATTGTTTATGACAGTTTCTGTGTTTATTTTACACTTTCTGGTGTTAATATTTTACTTTCACCTAGAACTCATCTTTTATTCAATTTGTGTGAATCAAATTAAAATTGTCTACAATAAAAAGTAGTTACTTAACAAAAAACAGATAAAAGATCATGCGTATTTCTTTTAATAGGACTTTTCTTTTTTTTTTTTCCTTCTGGTTTCGCACGGTTTGTGCATTTAGCCAATGTCACGTTTTAGTTCTTGTTTAATATTGATGAAATGAATTATAAATGCATGATGATGATATCCCCGCCCACTCCCCTTGAGTTTCAGTAAGGATGTGGCACTTTACTGAGACCTCACGCGGACTTCTTGAGAGAACTTGAAGCGAAGTTGCACTGTTTTGTTTCATTTGCCTACACTAATGCACGTTCACAAACACTTAATGGTTAATAATCCACCATTATTACACATTAATATTCGGCTAAACACAAATTTTGGAAAATTAAACAAACTGCTGAACATGACGCTTCACTTTCCCGCCAAGAAGTCCTTAATAGGACTTTATCGAAGGGTATTGCGTTCAAACTTTTTAATTAAATAGTGTTCCAAATTTAAAAGTAACTTCGTCACTGTTATTAAGTGCGCCGGAATGGCCCATTTTGCTCGCACTTATCGAGTAACCCTTCGGCTCTTTTCGAATAGATGGGATGAATAAAAATAACAGACTTAAAAAAACTGCGTATTTGCTTTTAATTTTGTAAAATAATATATTTTTACATTTTAGTTGTGGTACCCAAATGTAAATGTACTACTTACGATGTGAATATAGCAGCGTCATCAACATAGATGAACTGGATTAAAAAACTAGTTTTCACTACTCGGCGACGACTAGCAAAGTTACTATAATTGATATGAGACCACCACGCGGGTTTCACTAACAAATAAAAGAAGAATCACGTACATACAATTAATCACGGAGTTATTGGTGCCTATACGATAATAAGTTCAAAATCGAATGAAAAAAGTTGTCAGTTTGTAGTATCTTGATGTGCTGGCGACTGTACATAGTGTACATACGTGAAAAAAAAGAAAAACTCGCCGGATACATACCTGCTTTTTTTGAAGTCGGTTGAAAATTATACGGAATCAAGCTGCAGTTAATGCTGTCTTTATAACCACAAATATTGGAAACAGCCGACTTTTTTATTTTTGGTAAATATTTGATTACCAGTTACGCAGTTTGTTAAATAAAAGATTTGAGCCCCAAAGATAATTAAATGTATTTAAACCATCTCTGAAATGATCAATTGCAATTATATCAATCATTTCAATTGCATTTGGAAGACGATCAATTTGTGCATCAATGTGTATCAATCACGTAAAAATTGACAAAATTGCTCGTTTCGGGGATACTTTACGATAGACGGAACAAAGCAAGCAACATCAAAATCTACCTACGGGTCGCACCTTGCTCAGTATATTTGTATGTCTCGTACAGGTCGCATAGTGTGCTAAAAGAAAATATACCTAATTTCCGAAGAAAATATGCCAATCTCGTTGTGATAACTTTTTATTTGTCAAACTATCTGACCTGACAATCAAAAGTTGGTGTCGTTATATAGGATATCGTGTCAAAATTTACTAATAGGCATTGATGTATCAAAAGCGGTAGATCGGGACTTAGTAACAGCGCCTGGTCCTATCAAACTAAGTGATGGCCCGTAGTTGGCACTCATCCGCGCACGGGATATCGTTGATCAAACAGCTCCATAATTACAGTTTTTAGGGTTCCGTACCAAACTGGTAAAATGGAACCCTTATGGTGAGACTAAGTCTGTCTGTCTGTCTGTCTGTCACACCTGAATATCTCGAGAACTACTAATGCTATCAACTTGAAATTTAGAATAGTTTTAGATGACGTTTGCCCAACTATTTTGCATACAAGAAAGAAATAAAAAAAATATATCTTTTTTGCAAAAGGGACTGAAAGAGTGTCTTAAAAATTTGAAGTAGGGCTACTAGGACGTGTGGGGTATCATATGAAAGAACGCTGTTTGCACATTCTCAAACATTTTTTTCTTTTTTTTTTGGTAGCATTGTTTTCGACTTTTGACGAAAAATGTAAAAAACATACCGTTCCCCCCCTTATCTCCGAAGTTTGCAGTGATAAAAATCTAAAATTATTCTATATGATAGAAGCTTATGTAAAAATTACAGGAAAAATAAAACGATGTCTCTATATACCACATTTTTCCAGAAATCATCAACATCACATATTCGTACGGAACCCTCGGTGCGCGAGTCCGACTCGCTCTTGACTGGTTTTTTGTGTGATAAATACGCATCAAAATGACTTCTTGTGCAGCTAAACAGTGTTTTAATAATACAAGGAAGAAAAATAAGACACACGGGGTTACTTACCACTCTTAAGTAGGTACAGCCAAAAATGCTAATTTGTTGAAAGTTATAATAATATTTAATATTTGCTTCGACATGTTTGTGACAGCGAGATAGATATTACAAACATGCGTGAGAGACACGATACGCACATAATGCGTAATCGTAAACATTCGGCAGCTAACGCGGTTTCGCTCGCACGACAGCGCCGTCTCATATCTCAGTTCTTGTATATAACCTAACTGTAGGTTTGCGACTGTGATCACACTGATCACAGATGTGTGAGTTTTGGTGCATGTAGCCGTGCGCCGACCCCAGGGGGTCTACTCCGAAGCGTTATTCCGATGTATCGGCCGAATGTTCGGCCGTTTTATAACTTCCATAGTTTCCTTTTTTGACTTTGAATCCTTACCCGACTTAAAATCACATGTTTGACTTTGGCTTATCTCTTTGACTGTCGTTTTTTTTTTCTTTCGCCGTAATCAGCCATAGTTAGCCGTAGTCAAGTAACGGCCGAACATTCGGCCGATGGTTACTGATTGCGATGTTAGCGCGTAACATACCTTCCTCCTTCTAATATATCAATGCTAATAGGTAATTTTGCTATAATATGCTGAATGAAGTCACTGAGACTTGGGATAACAATTTTTCTATGAAGTTTCGTCTGATAGTCTCTCTTAAATCTCAAGCTTTGCCATATATAATTATATAGGTATAACGTGTTTTATTTTGTTTGCCATATTAAAATATTTTATTTGCTCACACGCTTTTTTTCAGCGACCTGCACGTTGAAAATGGTAAGTCATTAAATTTAAAGATTTATTTGAAATAAAGAAAAATTAAATACAATTTCTGTAGCCCGGGCATCGTGGCCGCGTTTCAGTTTGAAGGGCTTTGGTTCCGGTGTGAGGCACATGAGTCCATTCATGGTCCATTCCTTGTCTCTGGATGGAGAATGGCAACGCCTCTGGTATAGCAGATGTCAAATAATTATGTCCTTAGGCAGCAGTGACCTCTTATCATCAAGTGGGCCGTTGTATTGTTTGCCATCCAACAACATAAAAAAGTTTGATTCATACATAAACCAGAATTGTATCAATAGTTAAGTTTTTTTACAATTCATTACTAAGGAAATCTACCGTTAGCACCGATTCCCTAATTACATCTACTGGCATACAGCTCGGCGTGTTAAGAGGACAATGACAGTGTTAAATACTCGTAAGTTAGAGATGTCAAATTAGTTTATGCCATGAACGTAGTCGTCGTGTTTTTGGTTGATGCGTAGTGAAATGTCAATTATGTTTGTATGTAAGTTTAAGTTCAACTAAAATTGACAGCTCTTGTTCTCCTTCTTTGAGTTATAAGGGAAAAAAGATGGAAGTAGCCTAAATAAGTTTTATCTTGTGCATAACAGAATCGACACAATATCTTGTGAAAAGACAACACGATACGACTTTACGATTGTAGATAGACCAATAAATAAATAAATAAAAGGCTTTAACATTCTCCATCCAGAGACAAGGAATGGACCATGAATCCTTAGCCGTCACACCGAAACCTTAGCCTTTCAAACCGGAACACGGCCACAATGCCCGGGCAACAGAAATAGTATTTATTGGATAGGGAGCGGAGGGCGCTGTGTGTGAGAGCTAACATGATTGCCCGCAGATTCAGGCGTGCCTCTAAGGAGGTCAGGCGCACTATATTTAGTGCTTACTGCACGTCTTTTTACTCCTGTAGTCTGTGGGCTCATTGTACTCAGAAATCAAACGGCGCCCTTCGCGTTCAATACAATAAAGCATTCAGGGTGCTGATGGGATTGCCTCGATACTGCAGCGCATCAGGGATGTTTGCTGAAGCTCGCGTTGACTGCTTCTACACTGTAATACGGAAGCGGTGCGCATCCATGGTTAGTAGGGTGCGGGGCAGCACCAACAGCAACCTGTTTATGGTAGCAAGTAGGCTAGATTGTGCGTATGTGAGTCACTGCTGCAAAGTATTGGCGGGGCCTGTCACCTTGCAGCAGTGATGTCACGAATTGTTTCTG
Organism: Tiliacea aurago; assembly: GCA_948098905.1. Lineage (NCBI taxonomy): Eukaryota > Metazoa > Arthropoda > Insecta > Lepidoptera > Noctuidae > Tiliacea > Tiliacea aurago. The sequence goes on from OX402588.1 coordinate 18,962,628, forward strand.
TGTTAATGTTTTACTAACATAGTTTGTAAGTATTTTGTTACTAACACAGACCGCCTTATTACAAAACAAGATTTATATTTTGACATGTCATAAACCATGGAGCCAGTTTTGGTAATAAGAACGTAACAGTGATTGAAATACCGTTCTTTATACAAAACTGAAAACTTGGTTCGGGACTAGGTTGTCAGTTTTGTGTTTAGGAACTTTACCATAGTCGGAATAAAGTTCGAAATTCAATAATGACTACATGTTTTAAACGTGGGTCTGAAGATAAACCTTGTTTTGTAATAAGGGGATATGAGTCTTGTTACTTGAATTAAATGATTAAATTAAATTTAACAACTATATCTTATTTAAGGCTGATGTGGTGACTTCTACTACTACATCGCATCACGAAAACGATGACGGCGTCTCTGTAAGTATTTTTTTGTTATAATATAGTTAATTCCTAATATTTGGTAACGGTTATGAACAATTTGAAATGACGAAAAATCTTTTATTTGTCAAAAGCTAAGGCTTCTTAAAAAAGTGATGACTGCCACATGACCGCCGAAATGACGGCTGTCATGAAAATGATGGCAGTGGGGTTTGACTTTACGGTGTCATAAATCGCTCTCTAGAAAAACACACCAAGTTACTTTCATTAAAATAAAGTTTCAGTGTCGTCATTCATTGGTAAATTGTAGACGCTATGTGGCGGTCATCACTCTTCTAAGAAATCGTAGCTTAATGAGCGGGCGATCTGTTTGCATCTGTGGTTTCGATAATTCAAAGAACGACTCTGCTCGCCGCAATTGTAGTCTCAAACTGAGACTAGATACGCTGAAACGATTATAATTTTTATTTCTTACACATGAAAGTCCTTTACAGTGCTTATATAATTTGTTCCTATTATTATTAATCAAAAAATAGATTATTATAAATAAGATTGTTTGGAGTGGTGTGTCCATCAAGCACAGGAAATCCCATAAATATCTTGGTGTCACTTTGGACAGGTCTTTAATATTCAGCACACTTTGTGCACACTCGCAACAGTCTTCAGCGACTGGTCTCATCGAAAGGATCCCCCCTTCGATGAGACCAGTCGCTGGCCTGACGTTATGCGGACCACTGGGCTGGTGCTATCTTTTTCTGAGAGTATACGAGTATTCGCGTGTCCCGTATGGAATCGTTCTGCCCATGCAAAGTTAGTGGAAACAGCTTTAAATGAAACGATCATCACTGGTTGCCTAAAACTGACACCAAAACAGATGCTGCATCCACTAGCAGGAATAGTTCCACCAAAAGTTCGCAGAGCGATAAGAAGCTCCAGCGAAAGAGCCAAAATGATATCCGACACATGAAACCCTTTGCACGACAACATACTTGTGCCACATAGGCTGAAAAGCCTTGAAGCCTGAAGGCACCAGTTTGTAGGGTGCACAGCTGTTTATAGTTTGTCGTCCCACTCACTGTCGAACGATCAAAAGAAAGACTGAAGCTGTCGCGAGACAGTGCTTCCTTACCCATACCATTAGTTCCACCTGAGTCAAAGTCAAAGTGAAATTATTTATTTCAAATATAAACTTATTACCGTGCCCTTAATGGCGTGTCCTGTCGTCTGCATATTACAGGACGCTAGTGATGGTGCTAAACAACGAATGCCTGAATTCTGGCCCGAGTCCAATTAGATTGCCATCGACACGCTAAGAAGAATCAACTAATTTTAATTTTATCATTTTAATTTATTGTATTTGTCAGTTATGTGTATCCAATTACAAAAATACAAAATATACTTACAATTCTAGATGTTGGAACAATACGCTATGTAGTACTTAAATTCTATTACAGATAGGGTGGTGTTTATAAGATGCCTCAATGCCACAGTGTCATTAAGAACTGGGTGGCCAATTATTCTAATATTTAAATAATGTTCATAATCTAGTCGCGATCATCATCTCTCTCAAAAATGAATGCGAACTTCTTAAAATTACGGGAACTGACCCTCGTGATTTATTTCATAAAATATTTTTGGAAATTTCAGGGTTTGGATGGACTTATAGGACCTCCTGGTCAAGCTGGACGACCAGGAATAATAGTGAGTATTATTTTTATTCAAGGTTTATTTCAGATCACCCACTCACTCAGCCACTTTCTTACGGTCTTCGGTCCATCTAGCTGGGAAGCGTTCCATACTACACTTATCGATACGCGGTCTCAAGGAATTGTAAATATAGTATAGGTGCATGTAAAAAGTATAGGTATATTAAAGGAGACATCGTCTGTGACTTGTGTACCTACCAATATCTACTACTTACCTACCTGCCTGACCCCATTTTTATATCCACGAAATCACTATCCATTCCAAGGTCAGAGAGATCGCAGAAAGCGATAAGACCTGGGCGGCCTATATAGTCTGTCACTTTTCCACGTCGTAAATTTGGCACACCGGTAGATCTCTAATCGGGTTCGGACATCGGATACATTTTTTTCCCGGTAGTACGTTCCCATGGAACAATTTCTGACTTCCACGCTTGCGAAACCGCGAGAAAAAGCTAGTCTTAGGTAATTTAAATGTATTGCCATTTTATCAACTATTTACTTTATGTAGTCTAAGTGAATTTTTTTTTGACCATTTGCTGTAAAAAAGGTCCTAAATGATCATCGATTGCAACTCAATGACTTAATTATATGACCAAATTCATATTAATTAATCTACTCAGTATATCGCATTCCACTGTTGGACATAGGCCTCTTCCATGTTGCACCACAATACCCTGTCCTCCGCCATGTGCATCCAGTCTGTCCCAGCCACCTATTTGAGGTCCTCGCGCCATTGAGTTGGGGGGCGTCATCCCCACCCTTGCCGATACTCGGTCTCCACTCCAGGACTCGTCTGCTTCATCGGCCATCGGTCTTTCGACAAACATGGTCAGCCCACTGCCATACTCTGCAAGCTAGGTCGGTAACTCCACTGCTTTTCCGGATAACTTCGTTTCTGATTTTATCCTTCAAAGAAACTCCGAGCTTAGGCCACTCCATAGTGCGCTGAGCTACCTTAAATTTGTGGACTAGCCCGACTGACAGTGTCCACGATTCGGCACCGTAAGTTGTAACGGGCAGGACGCACTGGTTGAAGAACTTAGCCTTCAAACTAATCAATAAAAGTTTATATACCAATGAATTTTGTCATATAATTTAATTATAAAAATTAATTATTATGACATAGAGTTATTGTCCTAAACGTCGATAATTCGATCTGAGATGCTAAATCCACATCATTTTGGAGCAATTCAAATACTAACATACATTTTTTACCATAATATCACACTTATTGCTGTCAGGTTATTGTAAATATATATATATATAAATATATATATAAAGTGTGTTCTTTTCTTCTTCAGGGGTTGCCCGGTCAAAAAGGAGAACGAGTAAGTTTTTAGAAATACAGCCAGTACACGGGAATTGACTGCTAAATTCATGGCAATTAATGTTAAATATCTCGGCAACACCAAGTAATTACCATACAAAAAATTGCCATGAATTGCTCAATTTTAGTTGACATGTATAAGCCTCATTATGAAGGCTTTTGTTGGAACTAAGTTTATTCCAGAGAATTTTTATTATCGCTCAGTAGATGAAGGCACAATGACAAAATAGTGCTAAGAATTGGGAAAGCATTTCATCTAGAACTGAAATAGGATTTACGGAAACAGTTTCAGTTTAAACATATTTACTTTCTCAAAGAACACATTACATTTCACTTATTTCTTAAACGAAGCCAAGTAACTTTAAAAAAAGTAAACGATTCAAAGTAATGCAAACAAATCACTGATGTTATTTTCTCTGTCATAGGGGAAGTCTATCATGGGTCCACCTGGATTTCCGGTAAGAAATATTTAGAATTTTTGATTTGACAGTATTACCTATATACCGTTCCTTTTTAGGTACAGAACGTTAACTACAACTTGACGCGTGACGCAATTGGTAGCATTGAATTTTTCAGTCTTTGTTTCAATAGTGATAGAGTTCAAAATGACGACTGATAGAAAAAAACTACCAATCACATGACTGCAAAATTCAGTGCTATCAATCGCGTCATGCGTATTTGGATTTTCGTAGGTATACTGACAGATACACTATGTGTGTGACAATGTCACCTTAGCCTCTGTTAACCTATGTTTATAAACATGTTATACAAGTTGTGATATTTTTTTTAACAAGTCTTGTAAAAGACTTTTATAAACATACAAATGTACAGTTATTGATGTTGTTTGATACATGTTTTGTTAACTATTTGCTCACTTTTTGTAATTTTTACAAGTTTTCTATAAGTTCTGTACACAATAGAGTAGTTGTTTTAGGTGTAAACTGAGGCAAGATAGTGCTTCCTTACCCATACCATTTGTTCCACGTGCTGATGATCTCCCACCAGGGCCTCAAGTCTGCTATTACAATAGTGTCAGAATGGTCGATCATTGATTTCATAATTGTTGATTTTGACAAGTTTGGTAATCTACTATTATAATGGCGTCATTATGACTTTCCAATGGTCGGCCACTGACACTACATCGAAATAATTTTTTAATTGGTAATCTCGTACATAATGACAAATTAATGACATTTCTACTAATGGGTTTTATAATAATGGCAATACGACAATGCCATTATAATAACACAATTCTATTACGAGTACATTGACCGACCAATGATCGACCATTATGTATTTAGCAGATTACGAACTTTTAGCAAAATGACAATGTGATCGTGTTGGAATGACTGAATTTATAAAAATAGCAGACTTGGGGTCCTGGACACAAGTTGCCTTGGCTAACCTAGAAGTCTTTAAACAGACTCCGGACCCAGTTTGGCCGAAGCAAGTTAAACTTGTACAGATGGAAATTCATAGACGACTCCGTCTTGGATTACAAATGCGGTGCTGTTTCATAAGCGATGGGAAACTTAATATCATGCCCTGCGTGTCCTGTTGTCTGTATATTACAGGAACTGATGGACGCTAGTGATGGCTCCAAACGCGTAGCCTAATTCTGGCTTGAGTCCATTTAGATTGCCATCAACACGCTAAGAAGAATCAACTAATTTTAATTTTATCATTTTAATTAATTGTATTTGTCAGATAACTGTAGCCAATTACAAAAAACCGGCCAAGTGCGTGTCGGACCACGCAAAATGAAGGGTTCCGTAGTTAGGATGAATTTATCCCAAAACCAAACTTAACATTGTAGTTGAAAAACATGCTCTCCCATACATCTCTCATCATCATCTCATACATCTCTCATCATCTCTCATAGATATACGTGACGGTCAATTTTTCAACTGCAAATTTAAATTGGTCGACTATTACTCGTTAACTTGTAAACCCTACGTAGCTGTGATAGTTTTTCTTTTAATTTCGTTATACATACTATTGCCATGAATGTTTTCACATATCAAAAACTAACCATTTAGCTGGCAGGGGGGAAGGACACTTGACTCTAACAAAAAATGGCACTTTAAAGCTTAATATTACGCAAACGGATCTCAGAATTGAAAAATGACTTTTACAGACCCACAATATTTTTAAACGGCCTATCCAACGATACCCTACACCATGTATTAGACGAGAAAAAAAATAGCATCCCCGTTTTACGTGCAAGGGTTGTACCCTAAAAATAATGTTTTTATGGTTTTATTTTACGACTTTTTCGCCGTGATTAATATGTATATCCATGCCAAATTACAGCTTTCTAGGACTAAGCGTCTCTGAGCTAAGCTGGGGACAGACGGACGGACGGACAGACAGACAGACAGACGGATATGGCGAAACTATAAGGTTTCCTTGTTTACTACGGAACCCTAAAAACACAAAATATGGTACTTACAATTCTAGATGTTGTAACAATACGCTATGTAGTACTTAAATTCTACTACAGACAGGGTGGTGTTTATAAGATGCCTCATTATGTAGCTTTCCTGTCTAACTAATGGTCTAAGGTTTTACATAGTTTTATATGATATCTCACAACTTTTTGCGGTAGAAAGACTGCGTTACGAGACTTGCATTTTTTTACATGTTATGTTTTTGATGGGATCTCGTTTCTTTTTGTAGGTAGAATCCCCGATACTGAATCTACATAAGTTTAATAAAACCTATGGATTTGTTTGTCTATCTGTGGCATCGTAGGTAAATCCTACAATTTGCTATATCTAATTATTTATGCTTTTTCAAGAAATTTCAATGCAGTTTAATAAACAATTGGCCATTTAATTTTACAAGTAATCTTCGAAGATACTGATTGTACCTTCCTTTTTATTCCATGTTCAATTAGCTAGGTACACTAGGTACCAAGTCGCTGATGCTGAGCTGATGCTGCTGCTGAGCTGATGAATAAATTTAAAAACCTTTATTGCTTATTATGAAATTTAAATAACTAATTTATTTATTTATTTATACTTCTCGCATACAATAAGGTACAAAGGCGGACTTAAAACCTTAGGCATTCTCTACCAGTCAACCAAGGGTGGTGAAGAGATAAGATGGCGGGTGCTCTAATTCAATTTAGCCAGTTATAAGATTGCTAACATCTCTATCTCATCGCTTGCCTTTGACACGCTGCCCCGACTTATCAATCAATCAACTCTGCCTATCTTATTCCACTGCTGGATATAGGCCTCTTCCATGCTGTCCCACAATACCCTGTCTTCCGTCATCTGCATCGAGTCTGTCCCAGTCACCTTTGTGAGGTCGTCGCGCCATGTAGGTGGGGGGCTTCAAGCCCACCCTTGCCGATACTTGGTCTCCACTCCAGGACTCGTCTGCTCCACTGGCCATCGGTCCTTCGACAAACATGGCCAGCCCACTGCCATAGTCTGCAAGCTAGGTCCGTAACCCAGTGCTTTTCCGGATAACTTCGTTTCTGATTCAATCCTTCAAAGAAAATACGAGCATAGCCCGCTCCATAGTGTGCTGAGCTACCTTAAATTTGAGGACCCTTACGACTGTCAGTATCCACGTTTTGGCACCGTAAGTTGTATACAATTATTGACGTTGTTTGAGACATGTTTTGTTAACTATTTTGCTCACTTTTTGCAATTTTTGATTTTTTTTAGGTGTAAACTTTAAACGAAAACAGTAGCAAAACATTTAAAATAAAAATGTTCTTTATCTTGATGTAAAGTTTACACCAAGGTATAGAAATTTTTATTTTACCCAATAGTACGATACCTACTGAAATAGCCGTTACCCAGCGTTTACATTGTTAACGCTGGGTAATTTGAGTATCATACCTAATTATTATCTTCAGGGACCTGCAGGAAGGCCAGGTGAACTTGGTTTTCCTGGTATTCCCGGAGTAAAGGGAAGTTGTGAATGCGAGGATACCGATACCGAACCAAATAGTACGTATTTTGTGTTTTATCGAACTAATGAAGTGCACCCACGTCTGTTCGTTGGCACCAATAATTTATACGGGTGCAAAACTTTTTTTATATTTTGGGTGGGAAATTATGAAACAACTTCTTCCGCTCTAGGCGTCGGGGGGCGTGTCAGTTTTTTACTGACTAAAACCCACCCGTGTTCTTTCAGTTGCCTGTGTGCTAGGGCCACGACATCCCTTTTGGACAAACTCGCCACCCTGGCAGGACGGGTGCGCAAGACTTGAATACTTTACATGTTCACCTTAATTTCAAATACCTAACAAAGCTAGTTGGAATTCACGGACATTAAATAGTTGTAATACTTTTACAGGTATTGATGGAGATGCCCTAAAGTTCGGGACACAAGAGTCTCCAGCAAAAGTTACTTGTAAATATGCACCGAGCGGTGTTAGCAGCGGTGAGGAAAATGTTTAAGCAAAATTTTGTATAAATACTCGTAAAAATCAACCGCCAAATACGTACCTAGTCAAATGAAACTCAATTATGTGTTTGCCATAAAGGCTTTCTTGGTTCATAAATGAGTACCTAGTTATCTCGTTTAACCGTTTTGATGATTTTTTATTTGAACAAATCAGAACTTTTATTAAATCGTTTCTAAAGTGATGGACATATGATGGGTACCTATTTCCACTGGAAGGTGACTTCTGTTTGATCTTAAATTATTGTTCTTACAGGCTATTATTATATGGGACCTAAATCGCAAAAATTTGAAGTTTACTGCAATATGACGACCAATGAGACATGTTTAATAAAACCGAACGTTGGTTTTAAATTCATAGGGTTAGGAACAGAGGAATTTTGGTTAAGCGACCGTGGAATTGATTTTATGAAGAAATCTTATGATGTAAGTTATGTTTATTTATCGAATCTCCTTTAAATTTAGTGGACAATGTGTTTTCTGTATTCCCCAATTATTTGCATTAATTGGTGGTAGGTCTAAGAAAATGTTAAATCCTTATCCTTTATTAAGCACAGCCAAGTAGACTAGAGGAAGGTGGCCTAATTAACCTAGCACTGTGGGTAGCTAGTGTAACTAAGCCTTTCAAGCTTACCGATGACACATTATTTTGCTGAGCAATGACCTGTTCTTGTACAGATATGACGCTTTGTTTAATTTTTTGTGTTATAATTGTTTGTTTGTTACAAACGTAGATATTTTCCTACTCTGCAATCAGCATTTGGTTTTGATAGTTTGTTTGTTGTCATTTGCCAGTGTCGCAACCAGGGACCGTACAACCCCGGTTAAGGGTTAAGCCTTTCGAAGGGGTAACCCATTCGTTGGGTTACCTTTATCATGGTGTAACCCATTGAAATGGTTTTATACTAGAAACCTAGTGAAAGGGTTACATTATTACCCATTGAATTGGTTTTATACTTGAAACCCAATGAAAGGGTTACATGATAACCTATTCAATGGGTTCTATACCTACTTGAAACCCAATGACATGAAAAAATCATAATATTATATTATTTAGATATCCGCCCAGCACGCGTAGCATGACCAATTCTATCTATATTCTACCCAGGGACAATTTTGGTTACCATTTTAGAAAAACCCTATCGAAAACCCTTTCAATGGAAAGGGCTATCGAAAACCCTTTCAATGGAAAGGGTTTTCGATAGGGTTTTTCTAAGCAGTTAATCAAAAACCCATACGGTGTGGGTAACCCTTTTGAACGGCTTAATATAAGCCATTCAAAATTATATGGGTATAAGTTAAGTCAGTATGGGTTTTTATCAAAAACCCTGTCAATGTGTTACCAAAATTGAATTTAAGCCATTCATAAGGGTTACCCATATCGTATGGGTTTTTTTTAACCGCTTAGAAAAACCCTATCGAAAACCCTTTCAATGGGTAACTATAATAGTCCCTGGTTCTTGCACAGATATGACGCTCTGTTTATTTTTTTGTGTTATAATTGTTTGTTTGTTACAAATGTCTTACTCAAAGACAAAAGTAGATATTTTTCCACTCTGCAATCAGCATGTGGTTTTGATGTGTCGCAACACAGAGTAATTACGCAATGTAAATTGTCTTTGGTCCCCGGTCTTGACATCAAGCAATGTACAAGATTGTCAACCTTTTATTTTTTTAATACGAGGCTTTTGGCTACTTTGTTTGTGTGCAATTTATGTATTTTTTTTTTTGTAATATGCGTTTTGTTTGTGCAGAATAAACATATTTTCTTTCTTTCTTCTTTCGATGAAGTTTGCGTTATTGAAGTGTTTGGTGTCAAAACGTGTGTTCTCACCGTCTTATCATAAGTCTAGACTTCAGAATTACCCCCTAACTGTACTTTGCCAAAGAGATTTCACTTAAGTAACATTATCTTCACACTAGTATTTATCGATGTATTCGTTACAGTTATCTGCACAACAAATAACTTGGCTGCAGAAACGATCAGCATACGTACGTCAAACGCTAAAATACAGTTGCATGAATGATATTCATCACAATTCTTTCAACTTGTCTTCAGTGGTGCAGTTGTTGACTTGGAATGACATTTTGGTTGGACCAAAACCAACTAGCAAATCTCCTTTCTTTTATTCTGTGCCATCTTCTACCGATGGATGTACGGTAAGATAATTCTTCGTTATTTATTAAGGATCCAAAACCTATTTTTTACTGTATTTAACACAAATAACTATTTACACTAGGTACTAAATTAAAAGATAGCTGTCTAACTATACAAATAAATACAAAAACAAAAGCACACTAAACTTGGGCGTCGAAGTACGTACTCATTCACATTGCTGTCATCCGGAAACGTGCCCAGAAGGCTGACAGCATTGCCACGTTGAATGGTAATACTAATTCTATGATAATAGTTTCGGAGCTCATAAAATTGTCTTTATTTATTTTATTCTTTTATTTTTACTCAAAACTTCAAAGAAAATTACCATATAATTTTAAGAGCACCGAGGACAAACTACGATACTGTTGTTTATGAGGGGGCTCAACTCTACGAGTATAACTCTTTACCTAAAGTAATTAGGGAATCGAAATCACTTCCAACTTTTAAAAGGCTATTAAAGCACCATGTTCATGAATGGTGTTTGAATTGTAAGTTTTTAGTTTATTACCCAGCGAAACCGTTGTTTTTCCTCATAGAAGTGAATAATTGTTTTCTTTTTACGTGAAATAAATTTTCTTAAACCGTAAAATTCTCGAGAATATTCGAGCCTTTTGCTGTTCCATCTGCGCTGACCCTTAAGTTCGTTATAATTTCTATGCGACCAGAGTCACGCGTACCTACTGCTAGTTCAGTCATAGTAAAATAATAAATGATTGTTTCAGGGAAGGGATACTGACGTACAAACTTCTTATATAGAGCTGAAAACTTCAAAAGTAAACAGGTTACCCATAACCGATGTGCGGGTCGGTAATTTTAATGATGAAAATGAAGCTTTCATTATTGATAACGAGGATCTGTGTTTTGGATGACTGAATGCTATTATAATTATTATACTAAACTGATTGTATAATTTTAATTTGAAGGTACAAAAGTACTTAAAATAATCATTTTCTGTCCTTGCCAAAAGATTCATATTCATTTTATAACAGTTGTTTTATTTTTTCATATCGAAATTCTCTAATAAATGCAATGATTTGATTTGATTTATTTTTTTCTGTAAGTTGGTTTGTACAAACACTTTTACATGTCAAACATATTTAAAAAAAAAAACTTGGTGATGTCGGCTCTAATAAAACTTAACTGACTAATTATTTCGTTATAATTATTATTACTCTAATCTTACAATCAAATTAACAATCCTTGGCACGCGAGGTTAGTTTGCGAGTCAGTTTAGTGGCTTGTGCCGCTGAACTGATACGTACACACGAAGCGAGTCCGTACTGAACTGTCTTCAAATTGAAGGTGAAAGTATCGTAAGAGACAAACTTAGATTTTTCAGGGGGACAAAAAACAAAATTTTTAGTTTCTTAGGGTCTTGATAAAAACAGAACCCTTATAATTTCGTCATGTCCTGTCAGTCTATCCGTCTGTCACTGGTCGTCTGTCCGAATGTTACACTTGTCCGGAGACAATTTGCACAATATCAATGAAAATTGGAGAAAGAAGTTGTATTTTGTGCACCGCTAAACCAATGGAGTAGATACTGAAATAAAACAATTAGGGGTGGCATTCAATTTTTCACCCCTTGGTTTCATGTATTGGTAGTATGGAAAATGTAACAGAAGGATGAAAACAAAAAATGAACACACATAAGTGAGTGCGTTAACGCACTGTTAAATCCCTTATTTAAAAAATTATCCTGTTTCTAACTGACTTTTTTATTTAAGTATTTTTTTTAAGTTATGGGATATTTCCGGTTATAACTGCAGTAATAACTTGTTTTTCATAGTTTTGTCGAGAAATATAAACTTATTTTGGCGGTCAATAAAATCAATAGGTATACCTAATCCTCTTTACCGTATCCGGCGTCAGTGAACCAGAATAATTTTGATTCCTTTCGTGAGTTCACTGATGACTTGCAAACCAACTTTGATCGTGAAAACCAGATTATACCGTGTTTAGAAGAGCTGATCAGCATCATTTTCTGTATATCTTTAAAAGTAATATAGGATTTGGGCAACTTTTGCGTATAAGGCGTATAAAATCAATGCTGTGGATACGTTAATATTCATCCCAACTGCGGAACACCCCCGACGACAATGTGCGTGGTCCTATACCCACTTTGCCGGTTTTTAGGGTTCCGTACCAAAATGGTAAAAAAAGGAACCATATACTGAGACTAGTCTGTCTGTCTGTCTGTCTGTAACACCTGGATATCTCAAGAACTACTAATGCTGTCAAATTGAAATTTAGAATAGTTTTTTAGATCACGTTTGCCCAACAATTTTGCAAACAAAAAGAAATTTAAAAAAATATCTCTTTTTTGCAAAAGGGACTGAAAGGGGGTCTTAAAAATTTGAAGTGCGGCTACTAAGGCATGTGGGATATCATATGAAAAAGCGCTGTTTGCACATTCTCAAACATTTATTTTGTAGGCAGCATAGTTTCCGACTTTTGATGAAAATTCAAAAAAAAATACCGTCCCCTCCCCCTTATCTCCGAAGTTTGCATAGATAAAAATCTGAAATTATTCTATGTGATAGAAGTCTATGTAAAGATTACAGGACAAATAAAACGATGTCTCTAAATAGCACAGTTTTTCAGAAATCATCAACATCATATATACGTACGGAACCCTCGGTGTGCGAGTCCGACTCGCTCTTGACCGGTTTTTAGTTCTCTTATTCGATGATTTTGAAACTCATTTTGTATCAAAATGTGCTATTATCTACACTTCTACAGCATTATAGTGATCAACTATTAATGAATATTGAACGTTCGATCAATCATTATTTGTTTATCAGAAGATGTTCCTTACAAACTGCAATTTTTGAAGAGATTTCCCATACGGCATCGAATAAGTAACGATTTAAAAGAAGTTAGCCTTACATTAAGCAGAACTGAATGGAATGGCCGCACCATGTGGCAGTAATGAATCGACACTGAACCATTTAAAACCTACCTGTATCTACCTTCTTAGAAGTTTAATTAAACTGTTTAAACCAAATATTTGAAGACGAGTGCTAGTCCTGCCGGCAAACTGTCATGCAGTTTGGCAGGTTTATAATATACAATATAAGGTTGGGGAAAAAGTCAGGAAAATTCAAAACGTTTTTTAATATAGTTTATTTACATTTAACTAAAGTATGTAGGTACCATTTTGTTCGATAACTTTTTTCCATATTGTAGGTAGGGACATAATCCCATTGCTATAGAAATTTTGGGACTTCTGATCAAAATACCGCGACAAGTGGTTTTGGCAGTCCTCTCGTGATGTTAACTTGACACTGCCTAAAGAATTCTGAAGAGACCGAAACGGGTGGAAAACTAAAGGTGCAAGGTCAGGACTATACGGTGGATGCATTAACACCTCCCAGCCAAACTCTCTTAATTTTTGCTGAGTGGCGAAAGATGTGTGAGGTCTAGCGTTATCATGATGAAAAACCACACCCCTTCTGTTGTTTAATTCCGGCCGCTTTCTCTCAACTTCTTGCTTTAATCTCATCAGTTGTTCGCACTAGAGTTCAGAATCGATGGTCCTGCCTGGTGGTAACAGCTCATATTGAATAATGCCCTTCCAATACCACCACACACACAGCATCACCTTGTTGCGAGTTAACCCGGGTTTTGCCACAGTCTGTGAAGCCGGACCGGCCTTTGACCACGACCTTTCTCGCACGTTCTTGTCGTACGTGATCCACTTTTCATCACCAGTTATCAGCTTCTTCAAAAATGGTTCGGTTTCATTACGTCGTAATAACGAATCACAAATGAGTACACGGTTCATTAGGATTCTTTCAGTGAGCCAACCCGAAAACACTCCACCAAAGCGTGGTAGGTGTCCTCCCTCAATTGCAAATCAGGCAGTTTGGGGTATAAACCACCATCATAAGATGCCCGAACCCATTCAATGGAATGTGCCCGGATCCTTCTGCAATTTACTGGCAACTGACGTCACTGAAAGGTTTTTTATGTGAGTAAGTTGGTGTGTTTGCCTAGAAAGCATTTTATAACACCATAAAGGCAAACCCCGCTGCCATGTGGCTACCACTCTTCTAGGAAGCCATAGCTTCAGCAAGACCGGATTTTTATTGTGCTGTATATGTGCTATAATCGCCATGCTCCTCTACTAGTCCCATCGTCGCCTTTCGGCCATAATCGCCGTTACGAGATAGGCTGGTGCTATTTTCTGTTTCGTTTTATTTTTTATTTTTAAATGTCAAAGTCAAAGATTTATTTGCAAACTAAGTGTACATTTTGATGTTATTTTATAATATAGGTGCTTACAACTTAGCGGCATTTTCCAGGCATCGCAAATTTGTTGTATATAATCTGAGTATTATGACACATCAATAGATCTCAAATTGCATTTGTCAAAGTCGACCCGCGCCCGCTCCGCGCCCGCCTCGTGCCCGCCTTGTGACCGCGCTTCGGCTAGTGCCGTATTGACTGTGATCAAGGGCGTTTTTGATTAAATAATAAGTAGTTTATGCGGGTGCGAGGCGGGTGCGGGGTGGGCACGGATTTTGCGCGTGGTGAACGGGGTCGCAAGGCGGGCACAACGCGTGGTCGGCGCGGGTTATGCGCGTGTCTTCCGAACGCAGCCTAATTGTCACCTCAAGATACGAACTATGACTATACCAATCCCTTCAATCTTTTGGAAATAGTCATAGAAAAATATCAATATTACATGTGAAAAAATCTAAATAAAAAAATAAATAAAATAATTAAATTTTAATAAATCTAAAATCTTCCCCGATTTTATTCTCTTGAGGGATGATTTTAGAAAAATGCTGAAATACGTAATTCTTTATTTGTTACCAAAAGCATACATTTCCCATACAAACTTTCATCCCCTAAAGGGGGTGACCTTTAGAATTATTTTTGAGTAGCCTATGTCCTTCTCCAGGATGCCATTTAACTGCTTGCCAAATTTTATCGAAATCCGTTCAGTGGTTTAGGCGTGAAAAGGTATGTGTATATAGTAAAATATACACAGACAGAGTTACATTCGAATTATAATAATTATTAACATTCATTTATAGATAATAGTTCCCTTTCTAACGAAATTAAAAGGATTTTTGAAAATTCATACCAAGGGGTTAAATTGGGTATGAAAGTTTGTTGGTAGTTCGTCATTTTTACCGGTGAGAAATCCTACCGGGCTCACGGCATGTCAACTATAAAAATCTTGAAATCAGTCAATCAGTCAGCAGGGCTGTGCATTGTCTGACAGTGATTGACCACTGTCAGACAATGCAGAGCCCTGCTAAACCTGTGGATCTAGAAGCATGATAAGTGGTTAAGGCGCAGATATTATGATTTAAATGACTTTTAAATGTGTTATTACGCCTTCATGTAATGTATGTGTATGTATGTAGCAAAAAATTGTAGGTATGTTAAACTAGAACGCATACACATAAATTTTGTATGTGAATATTTAAGTTTTGTTTTAAAATACTTTATGAAATAAATTCAGGAAGTAATGTCTGCCCAAAGCAAAACAAAATGATATTACTTTCAAATTATTTAAGTTATTTTCATGATTTATTATTGTATGAACAGACTATTCTATTATCTATAATTCAAGCTCCTTTTTCTTCAAATATTCATATTTCAATACTAAAAATAATTATTCCCTATGAAACCGAACGGTGCGGCGGTGGCGCGGCGTAAGCGCGACGCGCATTTGTATGGCCAAGGTCGACGGCGATTACCCGAGCCTTAATTCGGAGATGAAAGTTCTTCATTTTTGCCGCGGGCAATCCCATCAGACGCACGGCTTGTCTTTCAATAATTTTCTACGACCGCTCTTTTTCGGTGCACGACTATCTTATACAGTGCACACACCTTGTTTAAAACAGTATTGTGATCGGATGAACAGTTAGAGAAAGCACTGTTCTTTAATACCCGCTGTTTTAATATAGTAGTAGCATTTTATTTTAGGTAGAATACACCCTTTTTTACTGTTTCCAAGTAAACCCTATGTTTGAAAATCATAACGTATGCAAAACCATTGTCAGAAGAAAATCGCTAAAGTTAGTTAAAGTTAAATAGTGGTAGTCTAAGGGTGAGCAAACTCACGTGACGGGTTTAAATTTGTTTCCAAGTATTAATAATGAGGCGTAGATGTATTCAGACTACCAATTGTTGATTTGTGGATCGGAGATACTCGAAATGCAGATCAAAAGATGAGCATCGAAAGTGTTGAAGTGTGTTTTGGATAAATTTAACCTAATTTTTCATGTTTGCAGATACCTATTAAAAGTTTTCAAGTAAATAATAACATACATTTTTAATTTGGTGCCTTGAGTAAATAATTCATTTTGTGATATAAGAATATTATAAAGTAGGTTAAAATTAAGTACCAATAAATAAATCTGAAGTTGCTTCACAAACTCTCACTCATATTTTTTGTCTCTCGTTGTCTTTTTTTTTAAATAAATTACGATATAATATTTTTTTACTTAATACTACTCCACTACTACTTGCCGTGTAAATATTTTAACATCAACGAAGACGAAGTAGATTTTAAACGACCATATTATTAAATCTAACTCTAAATCACTCATCAGAACTAGAAAGAAAGGAAATAGGGTACTTGGCTTAAGGGTCCCTTATTACGGGGCCCCTCAGGTAAGTACCCTATTTCCAATAAATAATAATCATCGGAATCTACCCACTTGGCAAAGAATTGTCACTATCAAACTTCTCCAAATGAATTTAAACATTAAAATGTTGAAGAAAGAGTTGAGAAATGTAAAAGTTGGTGGTAACTTGATGTGCTGGTGACTGTACTTACATATAAAACTAAACAGATTCCGATAGTTTAGGAAGTCGCTACCATTTTATTATTTAATGAAACCAAAATAATTTTATTGATGTTACTTATTTTTTTTTGTTCTTCTTCTTACCTGTAGGTTTGTCTCCTCGATTATTGCCATCTGTTATGCTCTGAAAATAAAGAAAACAGTGTATTTTTATCACAAGTACAATATTAATAAGGAAAATCAAGAAGGCCCAGATTCAAAATATCTATGGAGTTCAAAATCTGTGTATTTTTTTTTTCGAATCTGTTAACTACGAGTTTCATGTGGAAAGTTGTTTGGTATGATGGCTAGAATCACGCCCTTGATGGATTGCACGCCGCTTTCGTTCATGAAAAAATATTTTTTTAATAAAAAAACCCATTTATTGAATAATGCTTTCCCAACAGCACGAGCATGTAGGCAGGTACTGTTATTCACTTTATGTATGGTTTGGTATGTACTATCGCGGACACTGGTGCCTAACCACTTTTCGGCCTTATTACTATGAGCATAAGGTTGAAAAGTTAGGCGCCAGTGTCCGCGATGGTACATGTAAACCAGCTGCTGAAAACCAGCGCTGGGGCTCTGTCTTGCATAGGGTCGCAGTATAATGCTGAGCGATAGCCGTTTTGCGTGGATGTGACGCATGTTTTCCCCAAGCTTTTCTTATTTTTGTGTTTATGTTCTTTTGTTGCGTTATGTTTACCGCAATTAAACGTATTTTCTTTCTTTTCTTTCTTTCTAACTGCCTCGTTGGTCTGGTGGTCGCAAGTGATACTGCTGAGCATGAAGTCCTGGGTTCGATTCGGGTCGGGCAAAGTGATATTGGGTTTTTCTATATAGAATTTCTCAGTAGCAGCCCGGAGTCTGGATTTATGCCCGGATAATGGCAATAGGCTCGCCCCCTATTACATGGGACTTAAACATACTGGCGAAATATGGGTGTACTATAGGTACACCGCTGCCCAACCCTTCGGGGACACTAGGCGTGATGTTATGTGTGGTATCTACATACTCGTGCGCTTTCATCCTTATAATTTATTCATCTTGCTACAAGGGCCTTATTAGCCAAATCACGCTGTAAAAAATCAAACAGTCTTTTAGTGAAACAAGCTCAGAAGCACTTTTTGATCGTCAAAATAACATAAGACATTGCCCCAAAACGCCCGCCCTTTACCACTTCCTAGTGCTTTAAGAACTGGCTCATGAAACTCCAAAGCAGCACAGTTGTCTGTTCAGATAAAAGAACTATAGTCACATGATTGCTTCACAAAAACATGCAAGTTGAAGCTGATCATACCTCTTAAGTGTAATAAAGTAGGGTTTTAAGGCGACGATAACCGCCTTTTAATGATTTTGTACTGAAGATCACGTCTAAACAAGTACTGTTAATGATTTGAAAAAAAAAAAAGTTATAGCATTTTCTTAATAATTAAATATGTGAATAATTTAGATTATGTTATATTACATAGTGAAATTAATTTGTAAAGTTATGTCTAACGCGGATAAAAAACTGAGAATGGCGCAAATTCTACCAAGCGTATTTTTCTGAAACCTTCACCAATTTAAAGATAATTTAATTATTGATCTTTAAGTATACGCGTTTTATTAAAATACCTTTTTTTTGTGTATAATAAATTCATAATTCGTCAAATTGGGGACAGCGCTCCTTGATGGGCGAGTCCTATTACTGGCTGAACGTACGATGCGTTGCGTGAGCTCAGTACAGAACACGCAAGCTAACTAATCAAGGTCACTGGCATATATCTGAGTCTAAAAGCGTCTTAGATTGGGTTTACTAACCCGTTCATGGAATAAGGGTTACCATTATGCAAAAAACTGTTTGATTTGACAGGGTTATCGGTTGATATAAGATAAACCGTTCAGAGATTAACAAATCGTAAGGCCTGGTTTTTAAGTTAAACCCTATCGAAAACCATCGTACGACTAACTGAAATACACATTGCACGTGCATGTATCACACTAAACTAGGCACGGTTGATTATGATGCATTAACTAGTTCACCTATATAATTTTGACGGAATCTAATCAAAATTTTGAAATGACCGATGGTTTTTATAGCCCAATTCAAATGATAAATATTATAATACAATTTAAATTAAACCGTCCTCAATAATTACTAGCACTTCGTCCGCGACTTCGTCCTGCTGCGACAGACAGCTGTGCTGCTGAGGAGTTTGTTGCGCCACTTCTTCTTCCCAGCTAAAGCACTAGGAAGTGGTGAAGGGTGGGCGTTTTTGGGGGACTGTCTCATGTAATTTTTGACGTTTTTGACGTTCGAAAAGTGCTGATTCTCAGCCTAGTTTGAATAAAAAAATAAAAAAAAATATTCTAGTATAAAGTAAAGTAAAATTATGATTTAGATTAATTACAACCAGGGAAAAATGTAATTCTAACTGTAATGTAGACCTGCCTGAACTAGGTTTATGAAAAACCTGTTTTTCAAGCCATCGATTTACATCAAACATTTAAAATGAAGACAACAATATAGGTTTATTACTAAGTTAAATTAAAAAGGAGACATAATATTTTCAATGTCTTAAAGAGTAACTCTTTGGGTATATTATTTTTAAAACTAGATTATGTAAGATAAAATTATGTTTAAATAAATTAACAAATAATATTAAAGTAGATAAATAAGACACTATTAGTAATTAGCTAAAGGAATAGACTTATATTAGAGTAGGTCGACAGAGCTATTATTTTAAAATTTCTAGTAGTTTTTCCGTGTCTGCGTAATTGAATTTTGACAAATATTCCTGCACTAGTAAGTTACACCTATTATAACTTAAACTATAAATCTTTGATTTTGATGAATAAATGACTTTTGATTTTGATTTTGTCCGCGTGGTTTTCGCATCTCGCTTACAAAGTTAAACACTCTCTCCGTCCCGTTTAAAAGATAGTTTCCAGATTGCGATCTTTTTATTAGGTATTTCTGTATTATGACAATCTTTATTATTTATTACAAACTAATATTGAATTTTTTCTAGTTTACGTTAAATAAAATGTTTAGTTAACTAATAGACTAAGCGTCTATTGCTGTTCGCTCACACCACGACATTTTTCTTACTTTTAGCATTTTTAGGGTTCCGTACCTAAAGGGTAAAACGGTAACCCTATTACTAAAGCTCCGCCATCTGTCTGTCGGTCTGTCTGTCTGTCTGTCCGTCTGTTACAGTTACCAGACTGTATCTAGTGTCTATCTCTATCTAGTGATAGTTAGACGGTTGCAATTTTCACAAATGATTACAGGTATTTCTGTTGCCGCTATAACAACAAATAATAAAAAGCAGAATAAAATAAATATTTAAGAGGGCTCCCATACAACAAACGTCATTTTTTTGCTCAATTTTGCTCTTTACTGATAATGGTAACAGGTAGTCACTTGAAATATTCACCGAATATTTAGTTATATATTCACTTTCAAAATAAATATTTATATTCAAATAAAACAAATACTTAAGGGTTTAATTTCTCATACAACAAACATAATTTTTATGCCATTTTTATAGATAATGGTACGGAACCCTTCGTGCGCGAGTCCGACTCGCACTTGGCCGATTTTTTTTATACACATCGTAACTTCTAAACGAAAGGTCCGATCCGAATAATTCAAAAAGGAATTTACATGTACATAATCAACCTTAATTATGAAACTATTTAGTTGGATAAGGATTAATATCATGATACGAATGTCATCATCTTTCAATTCTACCCGTGTTTTGATTGAATTAATAAATATAGCCTCGCGGATTTTTTTGTTGGTAATTGTTTTTTTTTTTCCTATATACATGTACTACATTATTTTATGCTTCATCAATAGTTTTCACAGCGCATTCCAAATAATTACTTATAATATTATTTTAGACACAATAACAACTAGTCACTAGCTCCTCCGCACGATTTTCACGGCTTGACAAAACATTGAGATTTCTTTATAAAATGTTAGTTTAATATCAATCTTTTATACACATAAACTTTCCGGAATACATTTTCTGAATGAAGGTGAAAACGGCATCAAAATCCGTAGCGCAGTTTAGAAGAAAGCGGTCACACAGATAGTTATGAAAAGCGATTTTAATTTATAAAATGTACAGATGTATAGATAATGAAACGTATAATAAGAATGAAAAATTTCGCTCACCAATGTAATCCCTGGAATTGTCGCTGTAATAAAAACAATAGAAAGCTAAGTTAATTTTCAGAAACATGCTTGGAAACTCGAGCATTATTTTGACATCCTTCTTCGAGATAAATCGAAAATGCTGTACTGGTCAAATACATGCGAGCAGCGGCCGGCAATTTTAGTATGAAAATCCATATCTGTCATGTTTATCGGCCGAATAAATGAGTTACTATGAAAACTCATAACTGTCGTGTAATTTAAAAATAGAACGAACGTTTTACGTCGACACATGGCAACCAAGGAGGTAGCGTATCAAAGATTAAATTTAAATTTCGAACTTCTTTGCAAATACAGCTGTTTAATTAAAGTAAAAATAAACAAATGAAGATATCGGTGCGGGAAAAATTATCGTTGTTTTTCATTGAATCTGGA
The DNA here is from genome assembly GCA_948098905.1 of Tiliacea aurago. Taxonomy (NCBI): domain Eukaryota; kingdom Metazoa; phylum Arthropoda; class Insecta; order Lepidoptera; family Noctuidae; genus Tiliacea; species Tiliacea aurago. The sequence continues at coordinate 18,984,011 of OX402588.1, forward strand.
ATTTATAAATAATTTACTTAGTTTGAATTTCCGCGCATTATTTGAGAAAACCACTATACAAGTCTTGGCCGCAACCAGGCATTGATGGACTCACGTATGATTTTCATGTTCGTCCGTCAATGCCCAATGCAAAATAATCAAATCAAATCAAATCAAAAATATTTTTATTTCATATACGCCTACATGGGCACTTATGAAGCTAGGTGCACGGTACCAATTGGTCGTTTCCTATGGAGAAGAGCCAACAAGAAACTCCACGGCTACTCTTTTAAAAAAAATTGGCTTTTACAATGTTTTCAAATTACAGTGTTAATAGATATGAGAGGACAGCTTAGGACCGTCAAAGTACCAGGTATTTAACAAAATAGAAAATGGTCTACAGATGTAAAGTCTATTCAACGTCCTCACATTAACAAAAAAACAATATAAAATGTGATTAAAATAATAAAAGTTAGAACCTTGTTGAAATTAAAATTGCAATTAAAATCCACGTTTAAAGTGTAATTATTAATTTAAAAAGGCTTTTTGTCTTTATTTAACGTAGGTACTTTAGTATTATTTAAGACTTACCTGTAGTTTTTTGAAGTTCAAGGGAAACGAAAACTAACAAAATGTATGAATAAAATTTGACGTCCATTTTTTCCGTCGTCTAAAGGCAGACTAAAATACGTAATAAAATTGCTTATTTAATTTGGGTTACGCATAGTTTTCCTCTTATGTAATTAAATACAGGATGATATAGATAGTGGAGTTGGCGTAGTAAACATATTAATTTAAACATTACACAAAAAAAACAAACTTCTTACTAGATAGATAGATAAACTATTTATTTGGTGCACACAAAAAAATGCACAACACACAAATGCACATTAAAAAAATTACAAATGGTGTACATGAATTTAAAGAAAATACAAGGTGGCAATATACAAAAAAAAAAATGTTATTTTTAAGAAATAAAGTGATACCATCCATGACTATGACGCACTTTGAATCATCTATAGTGTACTTTAAAAAAAAAAATATCGAACATAGGTACAAGGTGCGGCTGACACTGGCAGAGTAAACACGAACGGCTCAGTTGCCAAAGAGAGATAAAAACACCAAGGTTCTATTTGCATCTCAAGGTTGCACCAAATGGGGTTCACATCGGCTTCGAGTCGACGATGAAATACCTGGTACTCGTCCTCGACAGCCGGTAGAACTTCGTCGAGCACTTCCGACGTTGGGCTCCCAGACTGGAGCGGGCCGGGGCTGCCTTGAAGCGGCGCCTGCCCAATCTAGGGGGTCCAAACGCCTCCCACCGGAGGCTCTACGCAGGGATCGTGCGATCCATGGCCTCTAAGGCCATGAACAAAAAAAAAAGGTCCTCACCGGACACGGTTGTTTCGGGAGATTCCTGTTCAGGATAAAGCGGGAGAACACACCTGGGTGTCACCACTATATGGATCGCCTGGAGAAGACGGTGGAGCATACGGTGGAGGTCTGCCCGGCTTGGGTGGAGCACCGCCGTGTCCTCACGGAGGCGATCGGAGGCGGCGATCTGTCGCGTCCAGCCCTGATTCAGGCCATGGTTCGGAGCGAGAGTGCATGGGAAGCCGTCACCTCCTTCTGCGAAGCAGTAAGTCGCGAAGGAGGAGGCGGAACGCGTAAGGGAGAGGCAAGGTTCGCGCCCTCGCGCCCCTAGTCGACGCAGGAGACGTCCCGGGCGTCGGGAGGCGCAAGCCGATGAGCGATGGGTAGCTTGCCGTCCGACAAGGACCAGGCCCGGTTCCACGCGCGCCTCATTGAGATGTCAGCATCAACTGACGGGGTCCATTAGGACTAATGCCTGCCAGGGTTGCGAGTTTGTCCGAAAGGTATATCGTGGCCCTGGCACACAGGCAATGGAAGGAACACGGATGGGTTTTAGCCAATAAAAGTCTCTGGTCTCTGCTCAGAGCGGGAGAAGTTATTCGATAATTACCCACACAAAAAAAAAATAAAGCAGCCAAAATAAACAAAGACTCAGGACTGGAGTGGTGACCCGGGAGCAAGTGACGTGCAGTTGTCCGTGTGAGAAGCAATTAGTCCTGAGGTCGACTCCGCAGTATTCAGTAGCAATTTCCCAATGTTTGCAAAGTTTTTCGTTTTTAGTGAATTAAAGAACGCCTGCGTTCCTACTTGTTTTTTAATTTTTTATTTATTAACTAAGGAACAAAATAAAATGTAAACAAAAACCTCACAAAAAACTCAATAGGCTTGTCCGGACGTTGAAACACTTTTAAGCATAAGATTGCTTAAAAGGGTTCAACGTCCGGACAATATCTAACAAATTTAAACAGGTGATGCATTCAAAGAAATGTTTGTATTTATTTTTATAATTATTATTTGTTATTTCCGATTAAACTTTTGTTGGAACATCATTAATCATACCTATACTACCTACCTAATTAACTTATAATTCCTAATGTCACAAAACTGATACACTGACTGATGCCTTCTTACAGATTATTCCTGACGAACGTCTATCACTAAAATAATTATAACAATAGATTATGCAGAACAGATGGCCGATGGGGCTGAAAGTTTCTAGAGTGGCGACCGCGTACCGGAAGACGTAGCGTTGGAAGACCTCCCACAAGGTGGACCGTTGACTTTGTCAAGGCCGCAGTAATCCGCTGGATTCGGGAAGCACAGACCCGGTCGAAGTGGCGATGCTTGGGGGAGACCTATGTCCAACAGTGGATGTTTTTCGACTGAAATGATGATGATATTATAAAGCTACAAATGAACGATTTTCGGACTTTTCCCTTTACTTGTGCTGTGAGACTTTGCTTCTTGCCAAATTGTATGATTCTAGGTCAACGGGAAGTAGGTACCCTATAGGTTTTGATACGATTTGCGAGTATCAAAATATGTCGCATAAATGGCCGTATTTTTTTATTGCGTTGACTTAGAAGTTATTATTTTTTTTAGCTCCAGTAGACCGGACACCTTCATATTTAATATTAATTTCAACATAATACCTCCACAAGTTCCTGAGAAAAAGGTCTTGACTGACAGATATACAGACAGACGGACAGATAAGTGGACAACGAAGTGATCCCATAATGATTCTGTTTGTTTCCTTTTGTGGTGCGGAACCTTAAAAAGTAAGTTGGAGTTTCATTTCCCACGAAATGTATGGGTAAAAGGTTTTTGCGATTTATGAATCTTCTAGTACTCAAACCTCAGTTGGTCTAATATTATGGGACGGGAAAACTGCCATTTCGGCATTCCATATTTAATTTCATGGAATATTTGCAACACCGCCCTCTGTTGGCGTGTAGACTTACTGTCTCCTTAGTCAGTCTCGTAGAGGAGAGAGGTTTTATCAAAACCCTGCTGCCGTTAAATGTTGTATGCGGTTAGTTCATTTTTAAGAAAACAGGTAGCGCTAGTTTAAAATAAAATTTATACGAACAATATTAAACAAACCAATAATAGAAATTGTAGATTAATTGTACCTACTAACATTACCTAGTGTTTTCAACTTTTTCGAAATTGATCAAAATCAAAAAAAAATATTATAGGTAAATTAAAACATTTTATTTCACAATAACTTAAATGGGCACTTATGAAACGTCGGAAGCTAGGTTCACGGTTCCAATTGGTCGTTTTCTATGGAGAAGAGCCGGCAAGAAACTCCACGGTTAGTCTTATAAAAATAATTGTCTTTTACAATGTTATCAAATTACAGTGCTAATAGGTATAGGAGGACAGTGTAAGCCAGGGGGCCTAAAATGGACGCTTTGGCAGAATCATAATATGATCTGCGTTCAATCTATACATCCCGCAATTCATCTGTTTGACAGTTGCTATTTGACATTAGACTTCATTAGAGCAATTCATAATTTGTGGACCATTTTACGAAACTCCATACAAAACTGTCAAACAGATGAATTGCGGGATATGAAGTGTACGCAGATCATATTATGATTCTGCCAAAGCGTTCATATTAGGCCCCCTGTTAACAAGTGCCAGGTACTTAACAAAATAGAAAATGGTCTACAAATCTACCATCTATTAAGCCTACAACGTTCTCATTTTCACAAAATATAAAAGAATCTATAAAAAATATTATTAAAATAATAAAAGTAAAAACATATTTAAACCTAATGACATGGTTGCCATTACAACTGAAGCAAATCAGAATTAATATTCTGTCCACAAAAACCTAGACTAATAAATAGTTAAAATTAAAATTGTAAATACAATAATTTAAAATAAAGAAAATATTACTTATGTCAAGGAAGTAGGTAAAAAAATCAAATATAAATAATATCTGTAAGACCAAGGAAATGATATCTACTATCATTTGTAATACTTATAATAATGAAATTGGTTCTTATTATTCCTTCATTGTCGATTAAGCGCTTTAATTACGGAAACTTATTCAGGATGACTTTTCATTACCTAATGTCAGAGTTACAGCAAAAAAATGTCTTTATTTTGATCTAGGCAGATACAAAATATATTTTTTGGCTTTCAGAGACTAAAGGCGTAATTTTATATGATTTTCTGCTTATAATAAAGCATAAAATAAAGTTTATAATAAAGGAACTATCCAAATTGAATTGAAAACACCCATTTTCAGCGTTCAAATTCTGCAACACATTTCACAAATTCAACTTTCTAACTGGCCGCGGGAAACTAAAATGTCACGGGCACGCGAAGGTTTAGCATGAGTGGAGCAGTAACCAATTTTAATTCGAGAAAAATGGGGGCCAAAAATGGACGCTTTGGCAGAATCATAATATGATCTGCGAACAATTCATATCCCGCAATTCATATGTTTTGTATGGAGTTTCGTAAAATAGTCCACAAATTATGAATTGCTAAAATGATGTCTAATGTCAAATAGCAGCTGTCAAACAGATGATTTGCTGGATGTATAAATTGTACGCAGATCATAATTATTATGATTCTGCCAAAGCGTCCAATTTAGGCCCCCTGTTCGAATCATTATGCGAAAGCACATTACTGTTTGACCTAATTGTAACATAAACTTTTAACACCGTTGTCACTTTGATTTTTTACTTTGTGAATCAGATCAGGGGGCCTAAAATGGACGCTTTGGCAGAATCATAATATGGCATCTGTCAAACAGATGAATTGCGGGATGTAGGTATGAATTGTACGCAGACCATATTATTATGATTCTGCCAAAGCGTCCATTTTAGGCCCCCGTGTTTGTGCACCTAAAATTGTCTTGCCAAAATGGTTGCGGTATTTAAAATGTCATAACAGCCATTTTCGTGTGTGGTAGGCACAATAATTATGATCTTTGTTTCGTCTTTCTGTAAAGGTCAATTCCTCTTGAACAATTCCTTTAGTGTGTCTCTACTAAAATGTCAAGAATAGCTCCAAAATAATGCTCTTGCTGTTATTCTGATTCTATGTTCGTATGGTCTAAATGCTTTTTTTTTTAATGTTCACGGGGTGGAAAGTCCTCATGGATGTTTCCGCCCTGGGGTGGGCGGAGGGGTCTGTCAGACTCATACTGACTAAAAACCACCCCAGTGTTCCCCTCCCACACTTGCACCGGGGATCTTGGGATCTAAAATTACTTCCGCAATCCCCGGCTAGTGCCGGCCCGCCTCTGCGGGCCACCTCAAGTCGGGGGGGGGGGGGGTCTGACAGGGCAGCGGTAGGTCACTGCCTAATCCTGAGATGAGGGCACGGCGTGGCTTCTCCCAAGCGGCACACTCTGCCAGCGTATGCCGCGCCGTATCCTCCCGGCAGTCGACGCAGTGGTGACACCGGGCGTCCGGCTCCCTGTTTATGCGACACAGGTACTTTCCGAAGCAACCATGCCCCGAGAGCACCTGCGTCACCCGAAACGACAGGGAGCCGTGCCTCCTCCCGACCCAGGGTTCGAGTACCGGCCGGACCGCCTCGATTGTGATGAGGCGGTGTAGGGCGTGAATGCCTGTTCCGCCATTCCGCCTGTATGGTCTAAACCCACTTTAATATAGATACCGTGTCCTAATATACAGGTTGCTACACATATTTTCGTGTCAGCGCATTCGTTTCGGAAGTATTTGTTGAATAACAAAGCCGACCTGAAGCAATTACTATACATATTGTTGCTTGCTTCCATATGGCTCGTGATACTCTTTGGCTCGTGCCGATCGGCAAAGTTCATTCGACATATTCTACCTTCTCTTAATCGTGTTCGGGTCGCCTGGGCACAATTCGAGCTAAACCCAGTGGCTTTTCCCCGAACATAATATATCTACATTTAATCGATTTTCGGGCATTGGTGGCCCTGTGGTAATGGCCGCGATTTACAAGTTGTAGGTCGTAGGTTTGAACCCAGACAGACACTTTACTTTGTGTAAATTATTTTATCACCACTGCTCTCAAAACAGTGAAGGAAAACATCGTGAGAAAACCACCCAAACCTAGAACCGAAAATTCGAAGACATGTGATATCTACCAACCCTTCTGGGCCCGTGTGGTGGATTACGGCCCACTCCCTCTCACCGAGAGGAGGCCTGTGTAGTGCGAACATTATAGGTTGATTATTTTAATCGAATTTGCAGCCCGGCTCGACCGAATCATGCTAACCCGAACATGAGTGGTGCATCCCTAACCGATGATTGCACGAACTGCTCTTTTATTCGGATAACCAGATCACGCCCTCGGTTGGTGTGACGCGACAACGCCTACGCCCCAACGACAACGTATGGGTTCGTCGAACAAAATTATAGCGACGATCGCTTTTATTAGGACATGGCCTGGCACTGAAAATCGCTATTTACGGAAATAAAGATGAAAAAAAAAGTACAACATTTTGTTGCATTAATTGGTTAGGTATTTGTATTTTTTTTTATCTGATGGTGTAAACAATACATACATTTTTATTACATGAGTAGCTACTTGATATTTTACAAAAAACAGTCATTACAAAACACAAACAAGCACAAATTACAACAGCACTCATTAAAACTACTGCTTGCCAACATCCAACATCAATTAGGTTTGACCAGGAAAACATTTATTTCACCTAATTAAATCATTATCCGGTGTCAAAATTACAATATATTCAAAATACTCGAAAAAGGAATTGCGATTTCAGTAATACAAAATGAATTGCACACGACCGCAATTTAATTTTAATTCACAAAATATTATTATTAAATAATTCAATTAGATTTCAAACGAGACCACGATTTGATACACTTTCAAAACTTGAGGGAAAAAAACAAAAATACTCTATACAATTATTATAAATTCAAGTCACTTTTCGTGTCTATCTGTGTATCTACGTTTTTATTTTTAACTACGGAACGGATTTTCACGTGGTTTACACCATCATTTAGAAAATCTTTACCAAAAAATATTATAATATATAATATAATACATGTTTTGTTTATTTTTAGCTATACTATGTATCCTGTACTTGTTATAATTACTTCATTGTGTTATTACGAGTATCTGCGCATAATGTAGTGCATGCTGTGCTTTTCTATAAATAATGAGGCGCTTAGACTTAAGTTTAAAATGTACAAATTCTAAAGTAATAGTGTACTCATTGTTGAAGAGCCTAATAATAAATAAATACACTAGCTTCTACCCGCGACTATATAGCATCGCATCGCCCATAGCCCGCAATATTACTTCGTTTTCTGACTTCTTGCTCGGCTAGTTGGGGTCGTAGGGTGGTGTGTTAACAAGAATTGTAAACCAAATTAAATACAAAAAGATTTTTTCAAATCTGACTGGCAGTGTAGTCTTGCGGCCGAACCCAATAACTTATATATCACCAGTTTCGGCCTACTGGAGTTATAAAAATATATCTATCGATGGTTTTAACATCCCAATAATCTAGGAATCATACCGGCCCACGCTATCTACTGATGGGAGGGTGTATCGCCTACAACAGATATCTCTTTGTATGAAAATGCCAAAAGTATGCAGGGATAAACGTAAAGTAGCCAAGCTAAAATTAACTCTTTAGTACTTGCAATAATGATCATAGATGTTTTTTTTTATTTAAAGTAATACAAAAAAAAATAAAATTCAAATATCTCGAAAACGGTGCGCCCTAGGCAAAAAACAACAGAAATTTAACCCCCCCCCCTTACAAACACCCCCCGTGCAAGCACCATTCCAACATGAATGTAAGTTAAAAAAAAATAACATTAATGCGCTAAGGTAGCCCGCGAAATTCAAATTTTATTACGTTTTTTGCAATTTGCAGGTCAGTAACAGGTTGTATTTTGATTCGCGGCCATAACAAATATGGCTCTACAGAATTATATCTTAATCGAGTAACTTATTTAGAAGTAAGAAACAAAGAAGTTTTAATATAACCCTAATTACACATGTTGTTTTTTAAAGTGATGTTGGTTGTAATGGAACGCACGGGAGGGCGAAGTAGAGAAACCTACTTATTGTTTTCGTTATATAGATAGCCTTTATCAATGATTGTGAGACGCCATCCGAGCATAGATATAATTATACTGTCTATCATCAATAGCGATCTGTCTTTAACTGAAAATAAGTTATTGGGTTCGGCCGTTACTGGCCAATAGGTATCCGCTACCGAAGATGGATGATCTGTTAGTGAGTATAAATGGGGTTGCGTTCTTTTCGAAAATTGATTTATCCCAGGCTCATAATCAGATAGAATTGGATGAGACTTAACGGTAATGTGTGTGATATATGAATTGTGCTAGCTAACATAATTATGTAGTTGCGACATTCCATGAGAGACGGCACAACAGTGACCCACGTATACACAGTCCAGGCGACTCGCAACCATGCTTAAGACGCAGATATATGCCAGTGACCTTGAGTGGTTAGCTTGCGTGTTCTGACTGAGCTCACATAACGAGGCGTACGTTCAGCCAGTAACTCGCCCATCAAGGAGCGCTGTCCCCAATTTGACGCATTATTAATTTATTATACACAAAACAAAAGGTATTTTAATAATACGCGTATACTAAAAGATCAATAATTCAATTATGTTTAAATTGGTGAACGTTTCAGAAAAATACGCTTGTTAGATTTTGCGCCATTCTCAGTTTTTTATCCGCGTTAGACATAACTTTACAAATTAATTTCACTATGTAATATACACATAATCTAAAATATTCACATACTTAGTTATTGAGAAAATGCCAATTTATCATATATTTTTTTCAAATCAGTAACACTACTCGTTTAGACGTGAACTTCAGTATAAAATCATTAAAAGTCTGTTATATTAAGACACTGTTGGCTGCCCCGCACCCTGCGCACCAGGGAAGCGCACCTTTTACGCATTATTGCATAAAAGCAATCTACATGCGCATCTGCAAACATCCCTGACGCACTACAGAAACGGGGCAATCCCACCAGTACGCTAAACGCATTGTTGTATTGAACGCGTAGAGCGCTGTACGATCTATGCGTCTATCTAGCCCACAGGCTGCACGTGTAAAAAGTAGTACAGTAGGCTCGAAAGAACGTGATTTAATTTTTTTATTTTTTTTATTGTGCAAACCTGCGACTCCTGCGAGCCAGCATGTTCGCTCTAACCGACAACGCCCGCCGCTCCCGTTCAATGTCATCATCGTCTTTGAGGGTAATATAAAACTTATTAATATAAAGAAATCTTGTTGTTTTGTCGTAAAAATCGTGAGAAACAGGGGCGTGTCGCTAGTACTTAAATAAAACTATCATAATAAGTGCCAACTGTACCTTTCCCTTTTTAGGGTCGGATTTTTTTCTTATTTGCAAAGCAGTTGGGCTAACGTCAATCTAAAACTATTCTAAATTTCAAGTTGATAGCATTAGTAGTTCTCGAGATATTCAGGTGTGACAGACAGACAGACAGACTTAGTCTCAGCATAAGGGTTCCTTTTAACCATTTTGGTACGGATACCAAAATGGTAAAGGTGAGAACTACTAATGCTATCAACTTGAAATTTAGAATAGTTTTAGATGACGTTAGCCCAACTGCTTTGCAAATAAGAAAAAAAATTAAAAAAATATACCTTTTTTGCAAAAGGGACTGAAAAGGGGTCTTAAAAATTTGAAGTGGGGCTACTAGGGCATGTGGGGTATCATATGAAAGAACGCTGTTTGCACATTCTCAAACATTTTTTTATTTTTTTTTGGGCAGCACAGTTTCCGACTTTTGATGAAAAATGTAAAAAAAATTACCGTTCCCCCCCCCCTTATCTCCGAAGTTTGCATAGATAAAATCTGAAATTATTCTATGTGATAGAAGTTTATGTAAAGATTACAGGAAAAATAAAACGATGTCTCTAAATACCACATTTTTTCAGAAATCATCAACATCATATATACGTACGGATCCCTCGGTGCGTGAGTCCGACTCGCTCTTGACCGGTATTTTGCTAGAAAGGGGGTGAAAGCCGAGACGACAAAATATGAAAGATAGAGATATGTTGCGCCGACCCCAAATTAATTGGGATAAGGGTGTAGAATGATGATGAATAAGTGCCGACTTTACTCCAAGAAGTGGCGGCGAAGTGGAAAAATCGCGACTCAAAGGAAAATATAGCTAAAAAGAAAGATATAATTCCTTCAACAGTCGACTTCCCTTCAGAAAGAATACCAAAGAAAACTATTGTCGCCGACATGCCGTGTGGAAAATTGCAATTTCACCGATATTAAGAAAAAAATACCACGATGTCTGGTTTCAACTAAATCGTTTTTTGTTTTTTGTATTTCTTTTTACAAGTAGGACCTATAGTTCAATTTAGGTTTGGTTTTTAAAATTAATCCTAACTACGAGTATCACACTAATAGGTATTATAAAGGCGAAAGTTTTTGAGTGTATTTGTTACTTCTTCACGCTCAAACGGCTGAACCAATTTTGATAAAATTTTGTATGGAGGTAGCTAGCAAGCTACTTTTTATCCTGATATTCCTACGGGATCGAGACTTATTCGGGTGAAACCGCGCGGCGCAGCTAGTTATACATATTATAAATGCTAATGTGAGTTTGTTTGTTACTCTTTCACGCTAAAACGGCTGAACGGATTTGGATAAAATTTGGCACATGGGTAGACCATGACCTTTTTTTTTTTTTTTTTTTTTTGGGTGGGAAATTATCAAATAACTTCTCCCGCTCTGGGCGGAGCGGGAGGGCGTGTCAGACTTTTACTGACTAAAACCCACCCGTATTCCTTCATTTGCCTGTGTGCCAGGGCCACGATATCCCTTTCGGACAAACTCGCAACCCTGGCAGGCATTGGCCCTAACGGACCCCGTCAGTTGCTGCTGACAACTCTTTGAGGCGCGCGTGGAATACAACGCGCCGTCGACCCGGGCCTGGTCCTTATCGGACGGTGAACTACCCATCGCTCACCGTCCGCAAGCCCGCGCCTACGGTGGCCGGAAATCGGCTTGCGACTCCCGACGCCCGGGGCGTCTCCTGCGGCGACTAGGGGCGCGAGGGCGCGAACCTTGCCTCTCCCTCACGCGTTCCGCCTCCTCCTTCGCAAGCATTACTGCTTCGCAGAAGGAGGTGACGGCCTCCCATGCACTCTCGCTCCGAACCATGGCCCGAACCAGGGCCGGACGCGAGAGATCGCCGCCGCCGATCGCCTCCGTGAGGACACGGCGGTGCTCCACCCAAGCCGGGCAGACCTCCACCGTATGCTCCACCGTGTCCTCCGGGCGATCCACACAGTGGTGACACCCGGGCGTTTCCTCCCGCTTTATCCTGAACAGGAACCTCCCGAAACAACCATGTCCGGTGAGGACCTGCGTCAGGCGGAAGGTGAGGACGCCGTGGCGCCTCTCTAGCCACTCCTCAAAGAGGGGACTTATCGCCACAATTGTGGCGTGCCCAGCGCTGGGTTGCGACAATCGCACTCTCCATGCCGCCATGAGATCCCGCCGGAGCTCTGTCCGCTGTGCCGTGATTTCTCGCGGCAGCGGAGTTTCACCCCGGCGTTTCGCCTCCTCGCGCCACTCCCAGATGTGCGCGAGGACTTTTGCCTCCAGATCCCATGGCGGTAGTCCGGCAAGGAGGCCCGCCGCCTCACGGGAGACCGTGCGGTAACCCCGTACCAGCCTGATGGCCATGACCCTTTGGGACGCATTCAATTGGCGGGCTGGTCGCAGCCTTAAGGAACGCGCCCACACCGGTGCCCCGTAAAGGGCCATGGACCGCACGATCCCCGCGTAGAGCCTCCGGCAGGAGGCGTTTGGACCCCCTAGATTGGGTAGGAGCCGCTTTAAGGCAGCCCCGGCCCGTTCCAGTCTGGGAGCCAAACGTCGAAAATGCTCCACGAAGTTCCAACGGCTGTCGAGGACGAGTCCCAGGTACTTCATCGTCGACTCGACACCGATGTGAACCCCTCCTACCGTTATCTGGGAACCCGACAGTAGCGCATTCCGAGGACCATAAAAACACATGGCCTCAGACTTGTGCAAAGCCACCTCGAGGGTAGACCATGACCTGGGTTAGTACATGGCGTACTTTTATCTCGGTAGTACGTTCCCGTAAAAGCGGGTACGTCCGCGGGTAAAAGCTAGTAAAATATAAAGTTGGTAAGTGAGGCTGAAAAGTCGTTTATTTTAATATAGAAAGAAAGTGACTTCTTAAAAGATTTAAACTCTGTACCTACTTTTAATATGCTCCCTTAAATGTTAAACCAACAATCAAATTTTGAGAAGCTTGCTATTATAAATTCTATTAAAAAGATAAATATTGGCGTCGAAGAGTTACTATGCTGAAGATTTTTGTTGGTTTTCCTCTTACATAACAATAAAATGCTACTGGATGTTTTCTGAGATTCGTGGCTTTGTTGGCATTGGTGTGAATTTTGATGACACTTGGGACTGTAAGTTTGATAAAACAGTTCATCATGGTTATGTAAGCTTAGAAGGTGATGTTGGATGGCTCCAAGTGTTAGTGAAAATTGGCAAAAAGTGATGAACTGCTTATTTCAGTGGAAAATTTCTAACTTTTTATAGGGTTTTACAAAATAAGCAGGCTTATTGGTTGATTCGCACGAATTATAATGTGCATAACTGGCTCAACTCTGCCAAACCCTTCCGGGATTACAGGCGTGTTGTGATGTTTATGATTATTTAAAATGTGCAACCATTAATGCAAGCTAAAAAAACCGGCCAAGTGCGTGTCGGACCACGCACAATGAAGGGTTCCGTAGTTAGGATGACTTTATCCCAAGAACGAACTTAAAATTGTACTTGAAAAACATGATCCCCCATACATTCCAACTGCAAATGTAAGTTTGTACGCACAATATTGAGAGATTTATTATGTTATTTTAAGATTACAAACTTCTTATAAGTTTTCCTGTAATCTATAAGTAAAGAACTATTTTTTGTATTTTTATCAACATTTTATGGTCACTAGTTTCGGAGATAAAGGGGGAGATGGTAATTTTTCATCTAATTTCTTGAATAATTTCAAAAGTATGTATTTTAAAATAATAAAAAATATATATATATAAAATCCTTAAAACAAGCCCTTTTATTTGATATGTCACACGGTACAGTCAGCAAAACTTTTTTTTTTAAATTTTCTAATTTGCCCCCCAAAAGTGACCTCCGTATTCTAAATTTATTTATTTACGTAACAACTTCTGTGACCCAAACACCCTCCGTGTTTGGGTCACAGAAGTTCATATGTGTACCAAATTTCAACTTAATCGTTCCAGTAAATTCGGAGCTAATCAGTTGTGACAGACAGACAGACACACGAGTTTTCCTATAAGGGTTCCTTTTTTCCTTTTGAGGTACGGAACCCTAAAAAGGTAAAAATTTACCTAAACAGCAACAAAAATGGCATTATTATTAACATTCTATGAATGTGTACCGATCACGTTTACATAAACTAGAACGAACGCATACAAATTCAAATTCACGAAATATTATTACCAAATAGACCAACAACCACTGGGGAGGTCCTAAGGCGCCTGTCTCACTGCCACCCGACGAGGAAGCGACAAACTATCAACAATTCTCTCGCTCAAGAAATGTACAAGTGATTATAGGTCCCGTGTGAGTAAAAGAGATACATATATTATATCAATAAATTGATCGCTGACTGTTCACACCGCTGCTGCACGCTGGCGCCGCCAAGTATTCATTTATTTATTAAATTTTATGGCACTTCAACGACTTACTCACTAAGACGTACACAAACAAAATTCGTCACATAAAGAAGTGCACAGCACTAGTACAGAAATTAAAACAAGATACGAGTATCGTTAGTTGTATTACATATAATTTATAAAATAAAATAGAATGATAATAAGCTATATTCACAAATACGATCGGAAATAGAAAAACATAAAAAAAAACAAATAAAATTGTCGTAGCGACATGAGTTATCAAAAAGTACTCGTTGTGCGACGCTCCATTGCAAATTGGCGAGCAGAACACGCGCTGAGAGACTCGCGCTTGGTACATAATGCTAACCGTTTATTCCCATCTAACCCCTTCGAGCTTGCCACCGGGGTGGTGGCTGGCACTAACTAGTGGCGTTTACGACGTTCACATGATATAATTTTCATATGCTATAAAAACAAATAGCCTAATTTCATGTGATCTAATGTTATATTTCATATGAACTTCGTTTGCTCTAATAACATTTAGTATAATGTTCATTTCATATAATTTTCAATTTCATTCATTTGATCTAATTTACAGCCAAAATTCTGTAATGAATAAGTAAATTCAGGAAACATCATACTGTTATAACCTCATCTAACCCAAATGATTCACCAACAATATAGGGGGGATCTGGCGGCACGCAGATCCCGTCCGTTTGTACTGACATCTCTTTGAGGCGCGCGTGGAACAAACGCGCCGTCGACCCGGGCCTGGTCCTTATCGGATGGCCTAAATACCACCACCACCCTGGCCACCACCCTGGTGGCAAGCTCAAAGGGGACAGATGGCAATAAACTTTTGCTTTTCGTTGTTCGCCGGCGGTGGGACAAGTGTCTGAAGTTACTAGAGCGCGTTTGAATGTCACATCCCCAAGTGCGAGTGCAATTTGCAATATTACGGGAATTTCTACCTTGGGAATCAAGTTACTTAGCAAAGTCCATTCTGAGCAATTGATCCTAACTTAGTCTTAGTTTTCCTGGTCATTCGTTTTTAAGACTTGCGTTACGGGTTGTTACTGCCTTTAAATACTGTTTACAGGTTGAAATCGTTTTTCCCCCTCACTTAGCTGATAAAATGAAAATGCATTGTAATCTGGTTAGTGCTCTTTTGTAGCTTGCCTAAGTTGATTACAGTAACTATGCTTATTCCTATTGTGATTACTGTGGTACATTGTATTTAATAGTAAAGGAGGACTTTTAGGGGGACTACTGAGATCACGATTACTAGAAATGAGTGTATGGTGGAAGATATGTTGCGCCAATCTCAAATGAATAGGGAAAATTGTTTGGATATGCTTTGCGATCAAAATTATCATACCTACGCCATAAAAATCATAACGCATTTTTTTTTATTCGGCTACGTAATAAGAAGTATTCATATGTAGCAGTAGCAACAGCATGATACCTTGCTATTTCAATTTGACAGCTAAATAGCAGGGATGGCGAACCAAGGGCACGCGAAAAAATAACGAATGATCTCGCATTGTATAGGCTTTTGGTATAATGAGAGATCAGGTTATACTGCAAATTTATAGCTTGATATTATGTAGCCGTGTGTTTAGGTACACACGAAGACGGTACATAAGAAGTATTCATAATTATGTAGCAGTAGCAACAGCATGATACCTTGCTATTTCAAATTGACAGCTAAATAGCAGGGATGGCGAACCAAGGGCACGCGAAAAAATAACGAATGATCTCGCATTGTATAGGCTTTTGGTATAATGAGAGATCAGCTTATACTGCAAATGTATAGCTTGATATTATGTAGCCGTGTGTACCTAACCCTAAACATAGAAATCTCAGCGCCCTTCGATAGCCGTTTTGATTTTAGATATCGTTGCCGCTTGTATGAACCTGATACAATTTATTTGGCTAGTTTGTAACAGCAGTAGTTGCACTAATTTGTTCATTTATTTCACCATTTATATGTACACACATAATAAGAGATAAGTAGAAAAAATAAGGTAAAAAAATAACCGGTAAATGTTATGACTGAGTAAAGGTGTACTTCTGTTTGGGATATATTATTCTGAAACTGCCTTCTGCCAGCGACTTCGTTCCCATGGAAGTCGTAAGATATCACAATAATTATACTTAAATAGCAGCCACATTTTTAGAGAAAACGGCCTCGTTGGTCTAGTTGTCGCCAGCGCTACTGTTGAGAATGAACCATCAGTCAACCGTCACCGCTTCGTGTTGCCATATAAATAATCGTTATGTCAGTCTAGTCGATTTTAAAAATACAGATAAATAAACCTAACACTATTATTCAAGTGTGACTTCCTCGATTTTGCAGTGCCTCGGACATGTTTGCCGACGCGAGGGTGGATGACTTTTACGCTATTATGCGCAAAAAGTCAGCCTAACTAGTTCGCCGAATTCGAGGGAGTGTCAACGGAATCCTAAGGATGATTGCAGACAGACCAGTATCGGCAGCAGTGGAAAGGCTCATCAGGCTTCATCAGGCATGTGGGCCTGATGAAGTAGTGTAATTTCAATTGATTTTAAATTATTTTCTATTTAATTTTATTGACAATTTAATTTTAATTAATTGTCGATTATTTATGTAAGTTTATTTTCAATTTTAATTTAATTGCAATTATTTATTCCAATATTGTATTTAATTTTAATTTGTTTTCGATTTTTTATTTGGATTTTATGTTACCAGCGCATTTATTGAACGTGGCATGACTAATATTGTAAGATACTCGTATTAATGTAAGACTAACAAAATATGGACAAAAATTAGGTCGGAATTAATAGTAGATTATTAACCAAGGGGATAAAGCAGTGTCTTCTGTCGCGGATGACGATTTAAATCGCGAGTGTAGCGAGGGATTTAAGTTCACCCAAGACTAAAACAGCTTTATCACCGAGTAAAATACTCTACTTTTCGTACCATTTGCGAAAAAATTAACACAATAATAATATGAGATAAGCATTTATTAAAAATAATGACAATTAAAAGTAAAATAAACTTAACGTTTATGTATTTGAAGAAAACAAAAACGCGGCAAATTCTTAGACTAATATTTTTTTGTCAGAAAAGCAAAGGCATCAAGCTCATACGGCCTCGTCGGTTTTCGTAATTTTATTTAATAATCATAACTGCATAATAAATGCGTATTCCTTTTTCAAAAAGATGTATAATGCTTTATATACAAACTCAATGGTGTAAACACAGATGTAGTTCAATATAAATTTCGGTAAGTATTCCAAATTTAAATCTCATTCTCCCCCTAGAGGATGAATGAAATTCAGTACAATTTTCTTTCCCTGTTTTTAACAGATTAAAAATGACTATTGTTATGTTCGCTTTTTATGGCATAGAATGTCACTTTTTTGAGCAAGTGGTACGAAAATGTATTTTATTGTTTTATTTATTTATTATTGATTAAAACGGGTTTTTATTGCCGTGTGTTTTGTATTGCCGAAAATTCAAAGACCATCGACCACTCAAAATAATAATGAATACTCAAGCATCAATTATTGGCTTGTGACAACCTTGAGCACTATGATACAAGTGTCTCAAGACTAATTGCTCAAAGTTCGATGACAATACAATTTTAATAGGGTTTTTACTGTTGTCTAGACAACAACTTAAGTGATTAACTGAAATTGACATTGTCGTGGTTATGAACTTTTAAACTGTTAATTCGATTTTGAAAAGGTATAAGCTTCGTTGGAAGCTGATGACATTGGTTTTCAGCGAGACATAATCCTCCTTATTACAAAACAATGTTTATCTTCGGACCCGGGTTTAAAACATGGAATTATATTATATATATATTGAATTTCGAACTTTATTCCGACTATGGTAAAGTTCCTAAACACAAAACTGACAACTTAGTACCGAACTAAGTTTTCAGTTTTGTAAAAAGAACGGTATTTCAATTACTGTTACGTTCTTATTACAAAAACTGGCTGCATGGTTTTAAGCCCTGTTTAATAAAAATCTTGTTTTGTAATAAAGCGGAATGGGTGTAAAACGAGTTATACGCAGTTTTATAAAGCCGGATAAAAAAATGCATTTCGCGATTTTAATTGATTTTTAACTAATGCTCAATTAGCTACAAGTTCATACAGTAAATGACTTTATAATAATAATTATTAAGTTTCTAAGTACCAAAAATGTTAAGAGAAAAGTTTAGTCAAAAGGTCAAATTTGAAAATGCTTTTTCTCAAATCAAGCTTTCAGAAATTCAACTTTTGTCTGATTAAAAAGAAAAGTGACAGTTTAATAAAAAAAAAAAAAAAAATTAATCCTTATTATCAATGGACTATTCTAGATACCGGATCTAGTCTTAACTCAATACCCCACTACTGGACCCTTTTTGCTTGGACGCACACATACCCTTTTCTTGGCAAAAAAAAATAAAGTTGTGAAATTAGTTTTTTTCTATAATTCTCTTCTGAGGACAAGTATTGATGATTTAGAAAAAATAAAAAAAAATACAGGGTGTCTACTTTTGGAGATATTCTATGTATCTCATGAGATACATTTCCAAGTATCTGTTCTTTTCTTCACATGAGTCAATATATCTGAGAGGATACAATGCTCAAATAAAATAAAACTCAACATATAAATTTAAATGAAATTATAATCAGAATTACAGAATAAAATGAAAACCAAACATTAAAACCTCTTAAAGCAACATTACAATTTAACGTTAGTTAATTGCCGGTGTGAAAAATAAAAAGCAGTTCCAGCAGTTTTGGGTAGCAGACAAAGTATTAGGCCGCATTTAGAACACATCGCAGTGGTTTGTCCTTTAATGCATAACTTGCATCTCCCCTTGGTACTTAATATTGAGAAATGTCCAATCTGGTCTTATCTCACACAAGGTGTGGGTCTTGGTATAACAGGGGCTTTAATTGCTTTAGCTACAGTGGGCCCTGCCACGTCTAATTCATCTATGCAGTCTCCTTTTTGTGCATTAGTAAACTTTGTACCTGCTGGTAACGAAACCGGTAACTTGAGAAGAATAAAATATAGTTTGATCGAATATCATATCTAAGATATCATCGATAAAAAAGCATTTGAAATAGTTATTCCAATGGGGTCTTGGGCATTTATTCTGGAAACTCGAAAAGTTTTCATTCATACTATTTGTAGTGCTACCGGCGATGTTCATAACACTCATGTTTCCGAAAATTGTAATTAATAATATCATTAATGTAAATATATTTAAACTCCTACTGTTTTTATCATAACGCTTTTATCCCTAAACTATAACAGACTATACATGAGATAATTATGTCTAAAAAACCAACTGTTTAGAATGATTTAAGGTCGTTTCACAGATTTTTGTCTTAAATGAATGAAATTCAGGTCAGAATGTCGTCTTGGGGGCACTATAAAAAAATACTTATAAAAATTTCGCGACCAATTTCGAGGTAGCGCTCGCCGGCCGCTGCCGCGGCACCGCTCGCTTCGCTCGCTCGGCTCGCGCGTAGTTGGTCACAGTTCTAACCTAACCTAACCTATGGATATCTTTGCAGGTACACACCGCTATAAATAAAATTAAAATATGACTTTGAATAATATTGTAAAAGATGGTTATGTTGAGAAAATATAGGAAAACAAATAAAAGTCTATTAGATGTTTATTGCTACTGACATTATGAAGTTAAATGCTTCGGAATTATGAACATTAGAGACAGAGTAGTTAGGAATTGTGATTGTTAGGATAAAAAATGTTAGGAAGAACATTTTCGGATTTCCAATTATCGGAGTTGAAAATTTAGGTGAACTTTGGCGCACCCGTGTAATTAGAAACGTTGGTCTTTTAGATCAATAAGCCAACGCTACAGGTGATGATAAGTTTGGTGTACGTGGAGAGGCTACATTTGTAAACAAAACTGACGTCGATGGCTGTGTAACAATTGGTGATGGCTGTGAAATAATCGGCGACGGCAAAATTGGAGGCTCGGTTACTGCTGCGTGAAAGGGAGTTATTTCTTCATCGGATAATAAATTAGGATTCTCAAACGACGACGGCAACGAAAGCGGATTAGATGATGACAGACTGTCCCATCTTGCTTTAGAGACCGGATGTATTTCAGAATCCGAATCTGAAGTCGTATCTAAATCAGATTTTCGGTCGGATTTGGGTACTAAAGCTAGATTTTTTCGCTCGGTACCCACTGGCCGTCACTGGTTGCATAGTATCCTGCAAATAAATGAAGCAGTCACCACCCACACCAAGCATAACCACATAAATATTATAATCTCCCCTGTGGCATAAGGGACCGGTAGTTCCATTTCTAACATCCACATTAATATTATTAAGAGGAAACCATTAGAACAATAAGCAAGCACATGTAGGTTACTTTTTTACAGAAGTAACTGACCAACACGCAAGCGGAGACATGTGCAAAAACTATGCAATGTGCACCATGAGATACATAACATTCAACACCTAATTCTGTAATAACTTGGCAGTGTGCACCTTGAGATACATACACAAACACGATTCGTTTTTTACCAAATACTAAACATTTGGTTTCAATAACAAACTTGATACAAGTTTTTACTTTGTTAGGTATCTAAAAACAAGCAAAACCCCCAGAAAAATCCGCAAAAAAAAATTAAAAAAAAATTGTTCGTTCAGAAATATACACAAAATAAATTGTTATGTGACGTTTCGTTTCAATCACAATATTTTCAAAAATATGTTTTTTTAAAGTTGACTGTATCTTACGACATACATTGTCAAGAAAAGGGTTAAAAAGAAATGTGACAGTTTAATAAAAAAATTTATCCTTATTATCAATGGACTATTCTAGATACCGAATCTAGTCTTAACTCAATACCCCACTACTGGACCCTTTTTGCTTGGACGCACACATTTAAGGCCAAGGTTCAAACTATTTTTACTTTTTTTTTCACGAAAACATGTTTTAAATGTGTCGACCCCCGCAATTCTTGTACTGTTGTATGTACTCATTAGCACAATGTTTTGAGTGTATTACAATGTGCACTGCCATAAACAATACACATCAAAAATAAAAGTCATAATTATTCTAACAATAATTTTTGCTCAATGTTACATAACGGCTATGTAATGGGTTAGCTTTACACCGTGTACTAAGTTTTCGCTCATGATGTAGGTACTAGTAGTAGCTACTAAGTAGCTACTACTAATATACCTTCCACCGCTCTGATTATCATCTATTATTACATTAATACGTCAAGGTAAAACTTTCTACTCCTTCTTACGAAAATTACGCGGACGGATGGCACAGTTAAAATTTATTTATAGGAGGAGTGCAGAAAGCTAATATTTTTAATATGCATTTGAAATAAATTAAATCATGTAATAATAAAACATTACACACACTACCATGCATTTGACACACACACACACATAGTACCAGAGTCTCATGAATTAGGTATGTAAAGTATTTTTCAGGAATATTTTTTATATTTTTATTTTAATGATAAGAGTATTTAAAACACATAATTTCATCTTTTTGTTTTTACAAGCTGTAGTTATTTTTATATATTTATTTAAAGTATTGTTCGTACTGACGTCTCTAGTAGCTGAATAGCTTAGGATCTTTGCCACGTTTACCACTTATTTAAAACCAAAATTCAGTAAAGTCAAACTGTCAAATTTGACAATTAATTTGTTTACATTTCATACTTTAGCGATTTCCTTACTTACTTTAGTTTAAAGTTATGGCTTATTAATAAAATGAATGGATTCAAAGACTACTTCTGCTAAGTGCTTCATACCGTCAAGTATAAACACCACAACAAATAGCCGACACAAATTGATTGTTAGTAAAAGAAACCTTAAAAAGGAAATGGTGCGAGGAAGTAAATGTTGAGTACAAGTCTGGGCGGCGCACTATGGGAAAGCCCCATACAAAGCCGTCTCAAAACCGTTTCACGTGAAAGTCGTTGTTATGGAATGAAAATAATAAATTAATATCGTCTAATAAATAAGCTTTCTATTCACAATTTTTTTATTTTTTTTTGTAAATCATAATGTATTATAAATAGGCATCAAAGCTAACTCTTGTTCAATAACGTAATTTTGACGCAATACGTTACTGCAATTCAATGCCACATTACTCGAAAGTTTTTTATATAAATGTACAAGTAATATACATTTTTGGAATGCTTATAATCTCCTTATAATGTTTCATAATTAATATTATACAGGGTGTTTGGTGCATCGTGTGCCAAATTAAAATGGTCGACTGAAGGGGTCATCCGCTAGCCTTTCAGACCCCTTAACACCCCTCATGCTCTGTGGATTTTTTTTTATCGACTTTTTATTGTTTTCCAAAAAAAAGACCCAAATTTTACATTCAAATACAGATTTAAAAAAAAATATAAGGCGTAGACTATGAATTTTAATTTTATTTCGATGTGTATTGTTTAAGAATACTTTTAAATACAAAATTAGTGATATTAGTCACCTAGTTTTTTTTTTAATTCACTCGCAAAGGTAAAACTTAAATTACAGCTGTACATGTTACAGCTATTTATAAGGCTACAAAAAAAAAACCAAAAGCGACCGGGATCTTCCAACTCCCTCATTAATTCTCCAGTCTATCCTCTTTCTAATGATGTGCCACATGCCATAAAAGTATTTTAACAACTTTGTGAATTCGCTAGAATTGTGAATCAAGTCACATAAAACTACATTCCAAATTCTAATGAAAAAATATTTATTGCGGAACTGTTACTTGAGAAAGAGGTAAAATTTGTTTTCTCATTCTTTCACAGTAAAATCTATCTTCTATCTCTTTCTTGCATACCTTAAATTGGTTTGAACAAATCGCGCCGCCCGACCCGCTATTTTTTTAGTCGAGACATGACTGCCTCTGCTACCTAACGTGTGTGCTAGTTCACCATACTCCACGATTCTTTTATTACTTTGTTATCGTTAAGTTTTGCTGGTTCTTGTTACATTTGTTTAATTTTTGTTGTTATTGTTAAACTTTGAGTTTTTTGTTATTTCAATGGCGACATTCTCTAACGAAGAATATGCGGACATCATGATGGCTTACGGAGCCGCTAATGGCGTCGCTCGTGCAGCGCAACGACTTTACCAGGAACGCTTTCCTGGTAGACGATTACCTGGCCGCAGAGTTTTCCAAGACACATAAGTATTATACGCGAGACTGGCAGTGTTACTTTTAATGAACCAAGGGGCCATATTGTGCGACATAATGTTGAAGTAGACGAGAGAATACTGGCACTTTTTGAGGAAGACCCTACAAGAAGCATTAGAAATGTGGCATCACATCTTGATATTTCAATATGGAAAGTGTGGAAAGTACTTCGTCAAAACAAAAAGCATCCATTCCACTACACTCCGGTGCAAGGTACGTAATTTTAAACTAACTTTAAACCCGTGCAAGCTTTGTTTGACCTTGCCTTTGTTTAGCAGGTAATGGGTATGGTATGGCGTCACTTCCAGGTAGTGAATCTATTAGCACGAACAGCGGGTCCTTTCTTGTGCAATTACTTATTGCCCAAGAGAAATTTAAAAGAGTTTTTTGTTTGTTGCCGGTCTTGAGGGTGGCGACTTTGAGAGACGAGTGGCTTTTTGTCGGTTTCTTTTACACACGGATGTGGATGATCCTGATTTTTTAAAAAGAATACTGTGGACGGATGAATCCAAATTTACCAAGGATGGGATCCTCAATTTACACAATTTGCACCACTGGACCACGAAAACGCAAAACCCACGTGTTAAAAGACAGAAATCTTCTCAAAGAAGGTTTAGTGTAAACGTTTGGGCAGGAGTGATTGGGAATCAGGTAATTGGACCGCATTACCTGCCCGATAATCTCAATGGCGAAGACTACCTGGAATTCCTACAAAATGACCTGCCCGAATTAGTGACCGATGCGCCCGTATTTAATGAACGTGTGCCCATTGTATTTCAAAATGACGGCTGTCCCGCGCATTGCCGATTGACTGTGAGGGAATATCTCGACAATGTGTTACCCAATGCATGGATTGGACGCGATGGCCCTATTCCATGGCTGCCACGTTCCCTAGATCTAACTCCGTTAGACTTTTATGTCTGGGGACGTGCCAAAGAGTTGGTATATGCCACGGAGGTTCCAACTAGGGAGGTATTAGTCCAACGCATAGAAGTGGCATTCAATACTATTAAGGAGGAAATACGACTTCGTACAACAACTGTTGAAATACGAAACAGGTGTCGGGCCTGCATTCGCAACAGAGGCCAACAATTTGAGCAAGATTTGTAACAATGATTAAATAAATGTTAAAAATGCAATTTTGTTTTTTTATTTCAAGTAAATCCCACGAAAGATACAGATTTATGAGACACGAATTTACCTAACCATAAGAATAAGATAGCAGATTTATAGGTTTGACAGGTATCATTTAAGAGATTTTTTTTTAAATCATAATTTTGAATATTAGCCTTAGGTGACTCGATTCACAATTCTAGCGAATTCACGAAGTTGTTAAAATACTTATATGGCATGTGGCACATCATTAGAAAGAGGATAGACTGAAGAATTAATGAGGGAGTTGGAAGATCCCGGTCGCTTTTGTTTTTTATTTGTAGCCTTATAAACAGCTGTAACATGTACAGCTTTAATTTAAGTTTTACCTTTGCGAGTGAATTAAAAAATAACTAGGTGACTAATATCACTAATTTTGTATTTAAAAGTATTCTCAAACAATACACATCGAAATAAAAATAAAATTCAGAGTCTACGCCTTATATTTTTTTTTTAATCTGTATTTGAATGTAAAATTTGGGTCTTTTTTTTGGAAAACAATAAAAAGTCGATAAAAAAAATCCACAGAGCATGAGGGGTGTTAAAGGGTCTAAAAGGCTAGCGGATGACTCCTTCAGTCGACCATTTCAATTTGGCACACGATGCACCAAACACCCTGTATATAGTGCATTGATAAAATAAAATTAACCGATATAGTTTAAGATGATATGTTTTTAGGGTATTTTTTTTTTAACGAGACATTTACCCTTTACCGCTGCTTGCCGCTGTCGAGATATTTATTGTATTAAGATCTTTATACTTTAGTTTACGCAAGGAGAAAAAAAAAATTTCACATACTTGCACTTTTTCTGACACGGTGCCAAAACATTTCGCGAGATAAAAATTATATATTTTTTTCAGGTTCTTTTCATTTCTCATAAAATCATTTGTTATCTATTAAGGTCAAATTGATAAACAGTTCATTAGAGTGATAATTATTATTAATAGTTCTTTGTAGTTTTGATACAGTTTTGACCACCTTACTTGATAAAATATGATCACTTATCTATTAGGGTCGAAATAAAAACAGGTTGGTTATGGGAAGAGTGCAAATTATTAGTATCTTATCTTTTTGCACATAGCACTATTTCATATGCTTATCAAAGGATTGTGAGCCCTGAAACATTCACAGTTGTTGGTCAAACATTCAGTTGCACTAAAAAGCAGTTAATACCATATTTTCAACTATTTGCAAAGTTGACTAATTTGAATAATGGGTGAATTTGTTTGTAGTAAACGAGTGTTGTGCAATTTGTTGATAAATGGGTATAATATAGAAGACTACTTAAAAGAAAAATTCAATTTGTCACCAGAGGATATGGCTACTGTGGTCTCCTACATTCAAAGAAACTTGGTATCTAAATGTAACGAACGCTCGAGAAATGCATCTCGGATGAAAGACCGCTTTGAAAGTAAGGACGTCAGCTGTTTAGATGGTCAATTTTGTGTTCCACTAGAGTGTCGGGTCACGGTTAATGACTCTAATATGCCTGGAAGTAGTGGCGGCAGACCCTCAAAACTATACGAAGAATCTTCAGAAAAAACAAAAAAACGAAAAAAAATTGGAATTAATACAAGAGTACGGATTGGACTGTGTGCTCAATGCATATGCTCAGGAGTTACGTTCTATGGGTTAAACGGAGGAGGCCGCAATCGTTAATATCATACGAACTGCTTCAAAAAACGATAAGAAAAAATTTGTTATATACCTACATAACTGAAAACCCTGAAGATGTTACACCTTTTTCAAAGGAAGAAGCACTACGGGCATTTATTGACTTAGACCTTAACAAAGAACAGTATGGGAAACTTCGACTTTGTTTGGCGGACAAAAACTGCTCAGTGTTTCCTTCTTATCCAACTTTAGTCGAAGCGAAGAAGATGTGTTACCCACCAGGTTCGAGCATAATCTTTACTAACTTAAGTAAATTTACACAACTATTTTAAGTAAATTTAAAATTAAGACCATTTTTGTTTTTGTTTCTTATAAAATGCATGTATTTTTTTAAGTTTTATTTTTTAAATTAATTAATAAACAGAATTTTCAAAATTAAAATTATTTACACTAAACTTTATACATCCAAGAATATGTGTGCAAAATTACAGCTCAATTAGTTTTGAAACAACTGAGATACGGAGTTTTGAGACGAAACATACGCGATTTTCCCATAGTGCGGCGTCTGTTTTATTGTGAAGATCATTTGATCGTAAGTTAAGTTAGCCTGAGGCGATACATCGATGTGATTCGACTTGTACTGTCCGCCGCTGGTGAAAAACTACACTATTTACATCTGAATAGAATAATAATAAGTGATTCATGTAAATTTGACGCTGACATGACACTTGACACATAAAGAACAACTTAATTACAAGAGGCACTGAAAGTTTCCAATTCAGGCTGCTTTGTGACATCATTTAGAGGTCAAATAAAAGTCAAGTGATTTTAAGTATTTTTGAGAAAATAAATACGATCTTATAATTTTAAGACCTATTTATAGAAAAATATGTCTTAGAAGCTTAAAATCTCAAAATGGTTTTGGAATCGGCATAGGTTAATTTTTACTTTACATACCCAATTGAATATAGAAAGGTGACAGAAGGGACAGCTTGAGAATGTAATAAGTAATTACTTTTTAATAGCATAGAATTAGTCAGTACTTTATAGATTGTAAGTAGAAGGGATCGAATTTCGACCAGTGAGCGACCACTAATAATAATAATTATTATCTCAACAGCTAAAATTTATTACATATTATTTCATATTTGCTCACTTCTAGACCTTTCCAATTTTTAAAAAGCAAATTCATAGGCTAGACCTTACTGAGGAAATTATAACGCACGAAACGATTCATAATTTTAACAAGGATAATGTTCGTTTTGACCTTTACCGGACTAACAATAAAAGACAAATTTAATTTCAGAATCAAAGTGCATTATCCCCTATTATGTTTGGCTGTAGCTGTAAGTGAACAAAACAAAATTTACAAAGGTACGCTCATGTTATAAATATTAATGTGGATGGAACTGTAGAAAATCTTTTGTACCCTACATGATGCTGGGAGTAGGATCTATGAATACGAAATTATGTCAACGGACATTACCCAAACGTGGGTGAGCGTAGCGGGCGTACGTCAGTTTGGGTACTGTCAAAATTTTTGGTAATTATACGTCAAGTTCCTGGCCTTAGGGTAATAATGCAGGGGCTTTGAAACTTAATGAAATAACTTCGCTTTTGAAATGTGGTGTTGGAGACGGTTGCTGTGAATACCATGGACCGCACGACCGACGTACCAACATATCCATCCTAGAGGAGCTCGGAATAACCACAAGGCTGTCCGCTACCTGTTTTCAGCGAATCCTCAAATATTTTGGTCACATCGCTTGGAGAAACCCTGACAGCCTAGAGAAGCTGATGGTAGTTGGACAGGTGACGGGAAAAGACCACGCGGGCGCTCACCTACCCGGTGGTCTGACCTTGTAAAGAAGCTCACTGGCCGACCAGTATCCAAGGCTATTAAGACCGCTGAGGACAGAATCACTTGGAAGATCGTAGTGCATCGAGTGGTCAACAATTTCAGATTAAGCACGACCTTCAGAAATGAACTTAACGACTAAGAAGAAGAGAAAATAACTTCGTTTCTTTAAAAAAACAAATGAGCAAGCCTTACAGTAGTCTCTTATGATGTGTAACATCTGACATCTCACCTTGGTAATAAGCAGCTAAGCAGCGACAGAAATTAACCTCAAAATTAAAAAAAAAAACTGGCCAAGTGCGTGTCGGGCCACGCACAATGAAGGATTCCGTAGTTGGGATGATTTTATCCCAAAAACAAACTTAACATTGTACCTAGTTGCAAAATATGTTCCCCCATACATCGATATAAGCCACGGTCAATTTTCCAACTGAAAAAGTAAGTTTGTATTCATAAAAAAATATTTTTTTATGTGATATAACTACAAATTAACGATTTTCGGACTTTTTCTTTTATTTGTGCTGTGAGACCTTGCTTCTTGCAAATTTCATGATTCTAGGTCAACGGAAAGTACCCTATCGGTTTTGATTTATTTTCGAGTATCAAAATATGTCGCATAAATCTCCTTATTTTTTTTATTGCGTTGACTTAGAAGCTTGGTTCTTTTAGAGTTCCAAGGGACCGTAGACCTTCGTATTTGATGTTAATTGATAGACAGACAGACAGACAGACGGACAACGAAGTCATCCAGTTCCGTTTTTTTTTTTCATTTTGAGGTACGAAACCTTAAAAAGCTAAATACTGAAATAATTATTCATTACTAGTGGCTGAAATTCGAAACCCTCTACTTACAAACTACACAGGGCCAAAAACTGCAGACGTGTTGGTATCGATATCCAAACACGATAAAATTAAAGTAATAAATATTTTATGGATTTTTTTTCGGGATCAACGACCGCTGTTAATGTTGTTACTTGAGTATGAGTTGATAACATCTGTTTTCTTTTGTTTTATCGTCGTCAGATACCCATCACGTCTGTGAAGTTTACACACAAAACAACTGATATTTCAAGTGACTACACAAAAATCGGTCCATGACCCCAGACGAAAAATCATTAAATTAATTTCTTTTTTGTTTTATCATGTTGAAATACAGCGTGCCGCTACAGTGACGACATTAATTAAACACACATATACAGTTTCGCCTTTAAATTTTATGAATATATTTTAATTTAATGAAGCATTATTGTTTATTGATTTATTTACAATTTTATAAACTATCATTTTAGAGCAACCTGCACTTAAATAACTGTAGCACAGAGGTAATTAGCCGGGATCCATGACGGATCATAACATCGAATTAATGATATTAAAATAAATAACGTGCAAGGAGTAGGCGAATTGAAGGAAAGGAGACCTTTATTATTTAGTTTGTGTGATTTTTTTTTATTTTTCAATGTTTAATTATTTATCTTAATATAAAAAAAATATATATATACTTATATTATATATTTTTACATAAAATATTTATAAAAAAAAAAATATGATTACTGGGCATTAGCCCTACCAGTGTGAAATTAATGTCGCCACTGTAGCGGCATGCTGTATACCAATAACATCTGCGGAGTTTCGCTAGCTAATTTAATTTGACCCTATATAGTACTTACTAATTCCATGAGTACACTAATTCCATGCTATTATAAAGTACTTCCTAATTCCATGTTATTAAAAAGTACTTACTTACCCCATGCTGAATCTGCCACTTTCTGTCTTCCGTCCTTTTTCACGAAATTATTCCCACAGACAAAGAGAGGAATGGATGTTACTCAAAAAACTGGTCATACTGAGGTTAGGTCATACTGGGTTCTGCTAAGCTTTTAATGTTAATGAAATCTTAGTTTTATGTTCGATACACTAAGGATAGTGTTAAAACTAAGATTTCAGCAGGTTTATCCTGGAAGAGGTCTAACGGAAAGTCTTATAGCCAAGGACATTAAATTGTTTAGTTAACAATAGACGGGACATAGCGAACAAAATCGTAATCCGATACATTTGTCGCTCAAAGTCGCTCAGTCTAGTGTGGTACGCCTGCACGTCAAGTCGCATTGGTGTCCACAAAAAAAAAAAATCTAATAAAATATGCTGGCAGTTGCGCATTACGATATTGCAAATCTCGTTATGGTAAAACGACTGGACCTAACTTCAGATTATTAAGATGGAGTCACTGAGAAATGGCATCACAGTTTTTCTATGACATTTCTTCGCATAGCCTCTCTGATAAAGTATCTTAAATCTATTTGCTTATAGCTAACCACGCAACAACAATCAACGACGACACGGTTGGCGCAGTGGTTAAGCGATTGACTGCTGCGCTGCGTGTCGCGGGTTCGATTCCCGCACGGAACAAATATTTGTATGACCTACCAGTAGTTGTTCCGGGTCTGGCTGTTTGTGCATGTGAGCTTAAATGTTTGTAAACGCACCCACAATACAGGAGAAATTCCTAGTGTGGGGGGGGCAACGTTTAAAAAAAAAAAAAAATATATATATATATATATATATATATATGTCGTTCCGTTATCATCTTTCAACGTTAATACCTACATACACCATTTTACCGCTCCGTAAAACTTAATCCCTAATAGAGCCTCAGCCAATAGCTTGTCGTTTTTCACAGTTCATCTAAGGAGAACGTTAAAAACAAGTCTAGGAAACACTTTATCTGAGACGCCAGAAAGCATTAAGTGCACCACTTTTATGACTTGGAACTTACAAGTCTCGCTAGATATCGTATATTTCTCTGAAAACCTGAACGACGACATAAATACCAGCTTTAAGATCGTTTATACGAATGATACGGGCGGGTCATTGAAGATTTATGTCGAAACATTATTCATGACGATCGATGTCAAAAATTATTGAGGTATTAGGTACTAGGTTCGTAGTTAGTTACTGATACGCAAAGCCTAAACCGCAAGGTCTAAAAGCCCGAAAAAGAGTTCCTTAGATAGCGCAAGTGAGCAATAACGAAGGATTTAAAATTGTACCTGTAATTGTACCCTAATTGTAATTTGTTAAGGTGATACGTAAAAAAATAATCATAGCGAACTTAGCGAACTAAGGGCGAAAGTGACAGAGTCAATTACTTTCACATGCGAAACAATAAAACGCAACAATGCGCTGGAACCAAAATAAAACAACGCAAGAGCGCCAAACCAAATAAACATTGTTTAAAAATAAATTAGGCTATGTAACTGGATATTTTTTTTTTTACAATGAAGACAGCCTATACAGCCTATAAAATTTTTGAAAAATGATGATGTGAAAATAATTAAATTAAAACTGGTAATTAAATATATTAAAAAATACTTTTGAGAATTTAATGCAGTACAGACTCATTCATTTTTCCTCGCATAAAATCTATCCCATTTAAAATAATAAGATATACGCTAGCAGACTTAACATAATAGTATATGTGCATGTATAAAAAAAAAGGTGGGGGATAGAATCATAGGGCATCAAAAAATTCGTCCGCATCGCTGTCAACAGCTATCATATATCAAAATATTTTCAGCAAGAGTTTTTAATTATCTTATTACGCATGTTTTGAATGCATTTCGCAATGAAATTACATAGGATTTTAGAATTACAGAAAAACAATATAAATAGTACGCGTCTTTTCGGAATTAAATTATATCGAGTCAATTTAACCCAATTTATTTATTTATTTATTTATTTTACAGTTTATGTACACACATATATACAGACAAGAAAAAAAAAAAAAAAAAAGAACAGAAAAATACGTACAAAGGTGATGCTTATTTCTAAAGAAATCTCTTCCAGCATACCTGCGACAAGGAAAGTAGACGAAGAGATGTAGACAACGTGTGTAAGATTAAAAGAGAAAACATAATACATAAAATCAAAAAATAAAAAACTTACTAATATTATTACTATACTAATCACTAATTTAAAAATAAACACACAATAAGAGAATATACTTACATACATACTTCTAAAATGAATATCATTAAAATATATATAAGTTTAAAATAATAAATACATAATATGCAACTATGACGAAGTGGAAAGATAGTGTTCTTTGACTCTTCTTTTAAAAACTGCAACGGTTTGGCAGTCCCTAATTTCAGGCGGAAGTGAATTCCACAACCGAACCGCGTGCACAGAGAAGGAGTAGGAGTAAAAGTCTATCTATCCAAAAAATAAATCCATACATGCTGTAATAGTGAAACAAATGGTTACGAAAAAGCCCCAATTTATTTTGGTTTCGCCTTAAATAGGGAATTAAAGTTTGTCATTTTTGCCGATGAGTAATCCCAACGGGCACACGGCTTACTTATTGAATGATATATAATTTTCCCAAGTTTTTATTTCGAATAGACAGGCCATATTATGCATTAATTTTGATAAGCTGTAAACAAAGATATAAATATTTCTAAATAGACAGACAAAGCCGTGAAACTCGTCGAAAAAATCCCACCGTTTGGCGCTAACAAAAGTCCAACTGTTGGCCGCAAAATGCAAGCACACTAGAATAATACAATATGTGGCGCGAGTGGAAGACGTATCTATCACGCACACTAGCCTAGCAAAAGTGGCCTGTTTGTTTTAGTTCTTTTGCAACGTGACACTCTATCTAGACGATACGGAAAAGAATCAGCATGTATCTCACACCTAAACATTCTTACCGAGTCTAAATGATGGTATAATTCAGAAAAATAATGCTCCAGCTCGATCTTTTTGAGGTTCAATTAACATTGAAGATATTTTGTGCTCATAAACAACAATAAAGCAATCCAAATGGCACTTAAGGGCAAAAAAAATCCTCGAAGGACATAAATCACAACAAAAAAAAAGCAAATACCCCACAAATCCTGTAACAAACAGAACATGCATTTTGATAAACGTAAAACAATGAAAGACAAACATTGTTAATTAATGTACGAGGGTTCTAATCCATTCGAACCAGACGATACCATTTTCTTCGAAGGGCCCAGGCGAGAAAATACGAGCACAAAGATCTAAGATGGTTGCCACTTAAAGAAATTGCTCGTAATAAGACAATCGGCAAAAAAGAAATCTGCTATTACCGAGACGACGAGAATGATGGCCGTCGAATGCAGAGACCTGTTTCTTTTTTTCTTTTAGATTAAAATAAAATGGAAGCTTGGTTGGAGTTTGCTGTAAATAGGTTGTGTGTATACGTTCAACTTACCTTGCTTGTAGTTACTCCCATGCTTAACACTATTGTTATCGTGGGTTTGGGGTCAAAACCTACATTAGCTTAGAAAGGTTAGCCAAAAGCCTTGACTTGCATTTTCATTTTTAAACCTAGATTTTTGACTAGATTCAGTGTTTCAGTGCGTGACTAATTCAATGTTCATAGGTTCATCGATTCATGTTTTGATGAGGTATATCGAATTTATGTTTTATCCACCTTCGGCGTGATCATCACTTACCATCGGGTGATATGAAGGCCAAGAGCTTAACTGCGGTTGTTAAAAAATATTTTCGAAGTGACTACACCCAAAATTTATTTAGGTGTTCATTTTTGCGTTTACCACGGACACCATTTTATCCTTTGTAACAGGCTCAATGGAGGAGAAAGAATCGAATTAATAAATTTAATAGATGTAGGTAGATACGGTTTGTGTGCCGTGTTGTGCCGTACGTTAGCACCATCCTATATCTTCCCGTGGGTGTCGTAAAAGGCGACTAAGGGACTTAGTAGAGAATAGGCAGCAGCGTTCTCTATGCATTTTAACACCATACTGCGATCGCCAACCCGCCTGCCAAGCGTGGCAATTATAGCAAACATCATCCTTGGGGGAGGCCTATGTCCAGCAGTAGAAGTCTTTCGGCTGAAATGATGAATGAAATTTATGAGATACGGTTTTGCGACTAAATGCGTGCGATTAATCGCAGTATCAAGCGGTCACCGACCGTGAACTCAGTTATGACCTAATTTACAAAGACAACTGATTGCGCTACTGGCTCCAAAATCTTTGACGAATTGTGGTACTCAATAACGCGAAAAAGCCTGGTTCCGGAGATAAAACGTGAGCCATTTGTTCATAACCTTAGGACGTTTGGAAAAATCGCCCTGGTGAGAAGACTAAAAAGTTGGAACGAAATAAATTCTTTCATATTTTCTTGTCTGTGGCCAAACGAAGTTGAAGGTTTGAGCTCATCATCTTTGGATTCCCATGAGCAGTAAAAATGTTCAGGCTATATTATACATAACATCATGCCTTGTTACCCCGAAGGGATAGGCAGAGGTGTACCTATGTACACCCACATTTCGCTAGTTATGTTTAAGTCCCATGTTTGACGGCACGGTTGGCGCAGTGGTTAAGCGATTGACTGCTGCGCTGCGTGTCGCGGGTTCGATTCCCGCACGGAACAAATATTTGCATGACCTGCAAGTAGTTGTTCCGGGTCTGGATGTTTGTGTATGTGAGTTAAATGTTTGTAAACGCACCCACAATACATGAGTAATTCCTAGTGTAGTGCAATGTTATTTTAAAAAAAAAAAAATTGGTGGCGAGCCTATTGCCATCAACTGGGCACAAATCCAGACTCCAAGCTGCTACTGATAAATTCCTAAAGGAAAACTCAATAACACTACCCGACCTGGGAATCCAACCCAGGACCTCATGCTCAGCAGCTCAGCACCACTAGACCAACGAAATGAAATGAAGTCGTTTATTCTGTAAATAGGATATTAGAATCACTTTTACAACGAGGCAGCTTACTAACGTATATAAAGGCTTTTGCATACTAGCGTGACTTGTCGCACGACGCGACACCGGTAGAACAATTTCTATGAAAAATTCATGGAAACTATTCTACCGGTGTCGCGTCGCACGACATGTCGCGCCAGTATGTAGAAGCCTTTAAGTTCGATAAAGAAAGGCTTCGTTCCAAAAATACGAGTTTGGACCTACTGTAGCAGTATTCACAAGGTACAAAAAAAAAAGACATAGAAAAGGTACAGTCGAGTTCATTAATATATTAGCCCTTTCAGGCTTCAAAAATATATGACCGTCAAAAAAAATCATAATATTGTGACAACTATAAGCATCATTAAATTGTGGTCAAGATTTCGATTCATTAATATGTGACTGGTTTTTCTCAGTAACATGTATACAGCCAAAAGCACATTATTATATGAACAACATTAAGATCATATTATCTGAACATTGTAGGATTCACAATTATGTATGCACACATGAATACAATAATATCTAAACACAAGTAAATGTAATTCAAATTCAACCTTATTACTTACGTCATAAAGATAATTTTAATAGCAATCTTAAAATTGCATGGTCAAGGAGTTTGCAACATTATTTATCACTGGCTAGATTAACTTCAAATGACGTTATGTTTTTCTAATTACTGGAAGATAGTACTGGAAGCTAGTACTGGGAACTAGTACTGGAAGATAGCACTGGAAGATAGTACTGGAAGATAGCACTGGAATATAGTACTGGAAGTTAGAACTGGAAGATAGTGCTGGAAGATAGTATTGGGAGCTAGTACTGGAAGATAGTACTGGAAGATAGCACTGGAATATAGTACTGGAAGTTAGTACTGGAAGATAGCACTGGAAGATAGTACTGGAAGATAGCACTGGAATATAGTACTGGAAGTTAGAACTGGAAGATAGTGCTGGAAGATAGTATTGGGAGCTAGTACTGGAAGATAGTACTGGAAGATAGCACTGGAATATAGTACTGGAAGTTATAACTGGAAGATAGTACTGGAAGATAGTATTGGGAGCTAGTACTGGAAGGTAGCCCTGGAAGATAGAACTGGAAGATAGTGCTGGAAGTACTGTACTACTACTACTGTACTAATACAGTAAGTGTATTGTTCTATCTTCCAGTGCTACCTTCCAGTGCTACCTTCCAGTACTACCTCCCAATACTATCTTCCAGTACTAGCTTCCAGTACTTGCTCCCAGTACTAGCTTCCAGTACTATCTTCCAGTACTATCTTCCAGTACTAACTTCCAGTACTAACTTCCAGTACTAGCTCCCAATACTATCTTCCAGCACTATCTTCCAGTTATAACTTCCAGTAATATATTCCAGTGCTATCTTCCAGTACTATCTTCCAGTGCTATCTTCCAGTACTAGCTCCCAGTACTAGCTTCCAGTACTTGCTTCCAGTACTAACTTCCAGTACTATATTCCAGCACTATCGTCCAGCACTATCTTCCAGTTCTATCTTCCAGCACTATCTTCCAGTTCTATCTTCCAGTGCTACCTTCCAGTGCTACCTTCCAGTACTAGCTCCCAATACTATCTTCCAGTACTATCTTCCAGTACTAACTTCCAGTACTATATTCCAGTGCTATCTTCCAGTACTATCTTCCAGTACTAGCTCCCAATACTAGCTCCCAATACTATCTTCCAGCACTATCTTCCAGTACTATATTCCAGTGCTATCTTCCAGTACTATCTTCCAGTGCTATCTTCCAGTACTAGTTCCCAGTACTAGCTTCCAGTACTATCTTCCAGTAATTAGAAAAACATAACGTCATTTGAAGTTAATCTAGCCAGTGATAAATAATGTTGCAAACTCCTTGACCATGCAATTTTAAGATTGCTATTAAAATTATCTTTATGACGTAAGTAATAAGGTTGAATTTGAATTACATTTACTTGTGTTTAGATATTATTGTATTCATGTGTGCATACATAATTGTGAATCCTACAATGTTCAGATAATATGATCTTAATGTTGTTCATATAATAATGTGCTTTTGGCTGTATACATGTTACTGAGAAAAACCAGTCACATATTAATGAATCGAAATCTTGACCACAATTTAATGATGCTTATAGTTGTCACAATATTATGATTTTTTTTGACGGTCATATATTTTTGAAGCCTGAAAGGGCTAATATATTAATGAACTCGACTGTACCTACTTTAAATGCTAACTAGCAAAGCTAAAGGTATAATATAGGCAGGGTTTATAACTGTGTAGTATTTATGGAAACATTGTTCATTCAGCCTAACCTAGGTTTGACCACGATCCTCGTAAAAGGGGCTGAAAAGGTCGGAGAAATACAAAATAAAATAAACAATAACCACGATATAATCTGAGAATTTTAATTAAAGTTACCACCTTACTGATCGTTACTTCTGCTTAAATTATAGAGAGGTTAGATAAACAACATTACTTTTAGTATAATTATGCGAAACCTGAATATAGTTTGTTCATAATAAGGAACTGAATCGATTTCAGTAATTTTTACACCATGTTATATTTTGTCCCAAAAATATTTAAGTGTGATGAAAATGTTATTACCATTTAATAAAATTACGTACAATACAATCTCCATACGGTTAGGTACCTACTTCCAAATTATTATCAATGAGCGCAAGACGACCCTCGCGACGCGGGGGCGCCGTTAGCATGTTTTTGTACGGACTAGCTTTGCCGGAGGGAAATATTGCGAAGTATTCCCATCGTATCATTCGCGGAAATATACGGAAGTATTGAGTAATATTCGGAATTATTCGCCGAGAAGAATAATTAAGGCTAGTGCAGACTGGCGCGATATCGCGGGTGCGATGTGACACTAGTAGCACAATTTCTATGTCGCTGCCTGTCACGCCCGCGATATCGCGCGAGTCTGTACGAGCTTTTACAAGGAAAATATATAGCTAAGTACATGTTCGGTCACGCATAGAGTAGTCTCGGGGCGGTGTGCCACTGCCTGTTATTCCATTCATAAAACTGAGTACCTAAGTACCTATATCTAATACCTACGATTTGAAAACTTCCGAATATTTATTTCATGTACTTAGATAAGTACTCAAGTAATAAGTTTTTGTATGCAGTTTAGATGTGAAAGAGTTATTTTGCGAGAATACCTACTATGTACAGACGCCAAGCACATCAAGCTACTACAATCTGTCAGATTTATTTAATAGATTTTCAACTTTATCTCTACAGTATAAGGTTCAAGGTTGATTGCGAAAAATTGACAGTTTCGGGTAGCTTGACTTGCTGGCGTCTCGTCTGTACCTACATATAGAGTTAAATACATAGATAAGTAGTTACTAAAATAAGATTATATTATTATATACCGAGGTACCTAATAAAACGGTAACTATTATAATAAGTATTTCAATTGTTTCCTGTAGGTAAGTACTTACGTGCTAAGCTTATTGTAACTTTATGGTAAAACATCGTCGTAATAATGTACATAGCTACTACTACTTACTTACCTACCTAATTACGTGTATTTTCCCGTTGTAAACCAAAAACATTTTTACGTAATAAACTAAGCTTGTATCTCTTTAAAACATCCGCACAAAATCGGCGCTTTTTATAGTCAACTCAACCATATAATAATAAAATAATAACTACCTATCTAGTCACAAGTAGATAACTAGGTACTTAAGCGGAAATATTCCCGTCCGCATAGTACCTACTAGGCATCGAATAATACTTTTTAGGGTTCCGTAGCCAATTGGCAAAAAACGGAACCCTTATGGATTCGTCATGTCTGTCTGTCTGTCCGTTCGTATGTCACAGCCACTGTTTTCCGAAACTATAAGAACTATATTGTTGAAACTTGGTAAATAGATGTATTCTGTGAACCGCATTAAGATTTTCAAACAAAAATAGAAAAAATACAATACTTTTTGGGGGTTTCCCATACTTAGAACTGAAACTCAATTTTTTTTTCATCAAACTCATACGCGTGGTGTATCTGTGGATAGGTCTCCAAAAATGATATTGAGGTTACTAATTTATTTTTCTTCTAAACTGAACAGTTTGCGCGAGAGACACTTCCAAAGTGGTTAAATATGTCCCCCCCCCTGTAACTTCAAAAATAATAGAATGATAAAACTAAAAAAAATATATGATGTACATTACCATGTAAACTTCCATCGAAAATTGGTTTGAACGAGATCTAGTAAGTAGTTTTTTTTAATACGACATAAATCGTAAACCGCAATTTACCTTTCATTCAATCAATTCAAATATAAAAAACCGTGTCTCTAAATAGCACAGTTTTTTCAGAAATCATCAACATCATTATGTACGGAACGCTCGGTGCGTCCGACTCGCTCTTGACCGTTTTTTTTGTTGATTTTATGAATGAAGGGCAGCGGGCCGATACGTGCAAGCGAGCAGTAGCGACGACTACAGCTTTTACCCGCTAGAGGGCCTAATGCCAGTGACATATTACTACTACTACACGTTCATTCATAAAACTGAGTATAATACGATTTGAAAACTTCCGAATATTTCTTTTCATCTACTTAGATATGTACCTACTTAAGTAATAAGTTTTTGTATGCAGTTTAGGTGTGAACGGGATAGAGAGGTAAAAACATATTATGTAGATACTAAGATGAGTTTATAAAATAGTTTAAGTACTTATATTATATTAGGTATCTACCTACCTACTAAAAAGTAGATAATTCTAATCGTTATAATATTATTTAAAGTGCTTCTATATTATGTACCTACTTAATTAAACTATTAATTTCGGTTAAACACTATTCTACAAACAAAGTTTTTTTTTTATAATACGTCCTCGTAAAAAAGTACCCTACCTACTTAGGTAAGTACGTACTTACCTAATTATTTAATTACATTTAGAAGTAAACTAAACCTGTACTTAACATCCGCACAAAATCGACACATTCTATAAACTCAACCAAACAAAAATAAAATAATAAGTAGTCACAAGTAGATATCTACTTACGCGCAAATATTCCCGCATAGTAGGTATAGGCATCGAATAATACTTCGTTGATTTTATCAATGAACGGCTGCGGGCCGATACGTTTAGGCGAGCAGTAGCGTCGCCGAGCGTACAGCTATTCGTCGCTAGATGGCGTTAATGCCAATGACTTCATATTACTACGCCTTCGTTCGTAAAACTGAGTTTATTACGATTTGAAAACTTCCGAATATTAATTTTCATCTACTTAGATATGTACTTACGTAATAAGTTTTTGTATGCGATTTAGGTGCGAAAACGTTATTTTGCGAGAATACTATGTACCTACATAGAGAGGTAAATACATAGGAAGGTAAAGGTACTAAGATGAGTTAAAATAGTTATATTTTATTATTACCAAGGTACTACTGAGGTACCTAATAAAACGGTAACTATTATGTTAAGTATTTCAATGATTTCTGTAGGGATTTATTAAAACATTTAGAACGATTGATTTCGATTGAACACTACATTCTACAAACTTTTTGGTAAAACATCGTCCGTAATATTTCCATTTTTTTGTCCATTTGGTAGGTACACACGGCTACACATCAAGCTATATATTTCCAGTGTATGCTGATGTCGCATTGTATAGGATTTGCGTACAGTGCGAGATCAGCGTAAACTGGAAATGTATAGCTTCATGTGTAGCCGTGTGTACATAGTAAAGCTAAAACATTTTTACAAAGTAAACTAAGCCAACATCCGCACAAAATCGACACATTCTATAATCAAGGTCCATACAAAAATAAAATAATAAGTACCTAGTCACAAGTAGATAACTACTTATGCGCAAATATTCCCGCATAGTAGGTACGTAGGCATCGAATAATACTTTGTTGATTTATTGAATG
Organism: Tiliacea aurago; assembly: GCA_948098905.1. Classification (NCBI taxonomy): domain Eukaryota; kingdom Metazoa; phylum Arthropoda; class Insecta; order Lepidoptera; family Noctuidae; genus Tiliacea; species Tiliacea aurago. Next base: position 19,024,539 of record OX402588.1, read on the forward strand.
AACGTCAGCGAGGCTCGGGGATCACGTGCCATTGCCACGTGCAGGCGAGCGCTGACGTCACCGAGCGACTAACGAGGGAAGTTCTTCATTTACAGTTCTATACCTTCCCGCCAGATGGTGTTGATTCAAAGCACGGCGTAATATCTGATATTCGGAGAGTCTGGTCAACCTCCATAAAAGCATACATTCATATCTGATTTAATAGTGATAAATTATAATAATACGATTTAATACATTCAGTTTCATAATTCATTCAGAGAGAAAATCGCTCGTGGGCGGGCACCATTACTCTGCATTCTTGCTGGGGTAGCATTCCTTCCAATCGTAGTATTCTTTTTGAATATTTCCGAATTATTGCGTATAATTCCGAAGTTTTGCAACGCTAGTACGGACTACCCGGTAACATAACAACCTCATAATTTGTGACTTTTCATGATACAGTTTTGAAATTTTGAACATAGATTCTTTACATAAAAATACTAGACACGTGTGTCGGGTTTCGCATATACTCGTACTAAAACTAATATTGTATATTGGTTGATTTACTGGTTAAGGATTCCCCATCCGTGAATCTAGACAAGGTCAAAAATGCCTAGCAATGCCTACTATTTATAGAAGCTTAAAAATGGGATTGAAAACTCGAAAGATCTTCATCAGGCCAGCCTTTTCCCAACTATTTGGGGTCGACTTCCAGTCTTACCGGATGCTGGTGAATACCAGTATTTTAAATGGAGCGACTGCCTATCTGACCTCCACAACCCAGTTACTGGGTAATACGATACCCTTTGGTAAGACTGGTTGTCAGACTTTCGGGCTTCTCACGACCCGTCACGACTATGAAAGATCCACGAGTGACAACCAAGACCAACGCGGCAATTGCTTAACGTGCTTTCCGAGGCCCGGAAAGTTAGGTAAAAAATCGAAAGGATAATAAACAATAAAAGTTACCAGAAATATATAACATAAATAGTAATAGTTGTAAGTTCATACACACTGTAACCCACACCATAATTAAAACCGATTTAATTTCATCATTCAGTTATACAACACTTATGATTACGATGATTTTGTCATTCCCTTAACCATAATCAAATAGGTAATGAAGACTTACAGAAGTAACCCAAAGAAACTGGATTATCTCTATCACAAAGACGTTTGACATCATAAAAGGGGTTAAACTTCCCATTTTCCTCGTAACGAAGTCACTTTCGAATTCCGACGTTGAGAAAAGTTGGACAATAGAAGTAAAATTGAACTATAAGACCCTTAAGAGGGTAAATAAAGAGATTAGGACACCTGGTTGTTTGGGCAGTTATTTTGGTACGTGATACGACTGCATGAGACGGTGGGCAATTAAAGTTTTAAAAGTTTGGGTTGCGGGAATGTGACCTTTATAGATGCATTTAGAAGTGTGGTAGGTAAAAATTATGGTTGTATTGTTTTTGCGGTTTCTGTCTATTCTGTTAAATTCTCACCGTAAAAATTTAGGTTAGTGTCATTCCACTCGATGCTAGGCATTGCCACTATTAACGGCTCACTTAATCTAAGTTTCCACGATGAATTATAGACTATGGTAGAATTAGCCAACACTATGATCATAAGGTGGACCGATGTCCCGGTAAATGTCGCGGGAATCCGTTGGATGCGAGAAGTATAGTAACGGTCCATGTAGCGACGCAGGCTAGGACTAAGGGGCGACATAATGTTCAACCTGCAGTCGACGTCTTTGGCTGAAATGATGATGATGATAATTTTTACAAAGCAAATAGTTATTTGTGCCATGTGGTGCCGGACGTAGAGAATAGCACCATCCTATTTCAGCCCGTGGGTGTCGTAAAAGGCGACTAAAGGAATCACTAGAGAATGGGCAGCAACGTTCTTTATGCATTTTAACACCATAGTGCGATCCAAACCAAACCAAATATGTTTGGATGTGTTCTGGTGTGATGGATCTGCTTGTTTAGCTACTACCTTTTGGGTTTTGAATGGGTTTTTGATGATAAAAAAAGACAAGTGGTTGTTATAATGGTCGTTAACGAATGTAATTCAATATAGTTTTTTACAGCGATTGAGGGAAAGAGGACGGGTAAATGAACGGTCGGGCCAATCACAACAAGCTATCACGTTATTTAGCTGTGCTGTGATTGGCTTACGATGACGTGATCGAATTTCGTTCGGATATTCATCCCAAACATGTCCGCGGCCTTGAAAGCTTCAGCTTACAAATGAACATTCCGTTTACTCATCCTCGACCAGAGGCCAGATCTTCGTGTATGGCCGTCTCACGATGCCTGATGATGTCTGAATGTCTGCTACTCGCCAACCCGCCTGCCAAGCGTGGTGATTATGGCAAATCCCCCTCCCCCAAATGTTGGGGGAGACCTATGTCCAGCAGTGAACGTTTTCCGGCTGAAATGATGATGATGAAATAGGTATTTTGTAAATTCTTTAAGAGCAGCGAGATATTTTGCTTACAAAAATTAATAGCCAAAACTCCAAGCAACTTATTATCGAAGGTATCAAAACTTGTTACTCGATATTGCAAAATACGGTTAAAGTCGGTCGAGCTAGACGCACGTCAGATGCATCGTTAAAAGTTGCAAGTTTTCCCTTAGCCAGCAAGTTTTCACGAGCTGGGAACGAGCCGGTTAACATTTTAGTTACATGCACGAAATAAAATATTTACGGTCGTCGTACATAGGAGTTCTTTGAGAGCGAGGAATTTGATTGGAAATCAAAGGTTTCTGAACTGTGGTCACAACGTTCAGAAGTTCGACAAACGACCACATAACGATATAAACGGTACGTACCTAAAAGCAATTTAATAATTATTTTAAACATAATTAATTATAATTATGTTTAAGTAGGTAGGCATTTCTCAAACACCGTAGACGCGGGCTTGCGGACGGTGTGCGATGGGTAGCTCGCCGTCCGATAAGGACCAGGCCCGGGTCGACTGCGCGTTGTGTTCCACGCGCGCCTCAAAGAGATGTCAGCACCAACTGACGGGGTCCGTTAGGGCCGATGCCTGCTAGGGTTGCGAGTTTGTCCGAAAGGGATATCGTGGCCCTGGCACACAGGCAACGGAAGGAACATGGGTGGGTTTTAGTCAGTAAAAGTCTGACACGAAGAGCGGGAGAAGTTATTTGATAATTACCCACACAAAAAAAAAATGCATTTCTTAAAATAATTGTAATTGTAATGTCACCGCGAAAAAGTCTACCAGTAAAGATTAATAACATAATCTTATGCATAACTATTTATTATAATTATTGTTTTCGACCGTAAATTCGATGATCCTGCCCTCTATTGTCTCCTCCTATTGTTACAATCAATACAATTCAATAGCTGTTCAAATCGACTAGGTACTTACTGTCAGAGATCAGCGCCATCTATTGGCTTGTTTGTCAATTAGAACCCACTAGTACTGCTGCAAGATTAATTATTAAGTTAATTCTTGTTCTAGTTAAAACTTAGTTAAAATTAAAAGGGAAAATCGTTACCCGTGGTCCCTGTGGGTCGACCCATTACCGTGTCTATGGGTAATTTTAATTACCCATGGTTCCATGGCAATAGGGATTGTTTCCTGGACTTCTGAATATATCGATGAAACATACAAATCCATAATAAGTATATATAAACAGCATATTATGTACGTCAAAAGAAATCACATACTTTTTCCTGTATTAGTCATTTTGTCATAAATAGTATGTTATGTAATCTTTATTAATTTGTTCTCTTTTGTCATTTTGACATAATTATTTACAAACAAGTACGCACGGAACATTATTTTAACAATTCCACATTGATACCCAGTAAGTTCTTGATGCGGCGTCACCAATTAGAAAATGGCGCCGATTACGTTATAATAAGGTCAATACCTCAACGTGTTTTATTTTAATCATCATTCATTATCATCATCATTTCAGCCGAAAGACGTCCACTGCTGGACATAAGCCTCCCACAAAATTTGGGTGGGCTTGCCGTAATCGCCACGCTTGGGAGGCGGGTTGGCAATCGGCGTATGGTGTTAAAATGCATAGACAATGCTGCTGCCCATTATCTAGTAAGTCACTTACGGCCGAACCCAATAACTTATTTTCAGTTAAACACAGATCGCTATTGATGATAGACAGTATAATTATATCTATGCTCGGATGGCGTCTCACAATCATTGATAAAGGCTATCTATCTAACGAAAACAATAAGTAGGTTTCTCTACTTCGCCCTCCCGTGCGTTCCATTACAACCAACATCACTTTAAAAAACAACATGTGTAATTAGGGTTATATTAAAACTTCTTTGTTTCTTACTTCTAAATAAGATACTGGATTAAGATATAATTCTGTAGAGCCATATTTGTTATGGCCACGAATCAAAATACAACCTGTTACTGACCTGCAAATTGCAAAAAACGTAATAAAATTTGAATTTCGCGGGGTATCTTAGCGCATTAATGTTATTTTTTTTTTAACTTAAATTCATGTTGGAATGGTGCTTGCATGGGGGGTTAGTAAGGGGGGGTTAAATTTCTGTTATTTTTTGCCTAGGGCACACCGTTTTCGAGATATTTGAATTTAATTTTTTTTTATTACTTTAAATTAAAAAAAACATCTATGATCATTATTGCAAGTACTAAAGAGTTCATTTTAGCTTGGCTACTTTACGTTTATCCCTGCAATTCGGGGAATAGCCAAATCTGCCATCTGTAGTACTGTCCTGTCAAACAAATCGTATAGTGGGACGCATACTTTGGCATTTTCATACAGAGATATCTGTTGTATGCGATACCCCCTTCCATAAGTAGATAGCGTGGGCCGGTATGATTCATAGATTATTGGGACGTTAAAACCATCGATAGATATATTTTTATATCTCCAGTAGGCCGAAACTGGTGATATATAGGTTATTGGGTTCGGCCGTTAGTCCCCTTTTACGACACCCACGGGAAGATATAGGGTGGTGCTATTCTTTACGTCCGGCAGCACAAGGAGTTTTGTTTTAAAACGAGAACTAAAATAGTGTCAATAACCATTTACAAACAATGAAGTAACAAGAATATGACGGAAGCCATATTATTTAACAGCTGCGAGAGGTGGCGACTAGATGGCGCTAGTGGAACGTGCACCATAGACAAATCATTCATTCTATCGGATGTTTGACTTAAAAGACTTGAAGTCAATTGAGTGAAATATTGTAACGTTACCCCCCACTAGCGGATCGCCTTTATAAGGAGGTGCGCTATTGAGTCGGTACGCATTTTGAACGGATGCGTCTTGGTGCACGGACCACTGTCTCTCGACAGTCAGTACTGCCCAGTTATTGGATATGGAACGCTGTCTCCGACAAATTAGTACTATCCTTATTGCGGTGGGTGCATGGACCACTGTCCCTGACAGTCAGTACTGCCCTATGTGACCGCCACTACCATTATTAGTTATTTAATTAATTCTATTTAATTTCTTTATTCTCTCGATTTAAAATAACTGATTGTTCGATTGAAATATATTTCTGTATTGCCATATCTGAGTATTACTTCTGATGTCTGAACCTATCCCGACAAATATTTTACGCATTATTTATGAAAACCTGTTGTTGGAATTCCTTGAAGTATCGGAAATTTCAAAAGACCGACTGTTGTTATTGAGTTGCCGACTTCCAAAAAAAACACTACAAAGTGAAAAATAACCTTCATTTAAGAAGTCGGTGTCTTTGGATCTATTTTAATTTTTTGCCACCGACTTCCGAAATGAAGGTTATTTTTCACTTTGTAGTGTTCTTTTTTAAAAGTCGTTTGTTTTTTTTTTGTACTTTATATACTCGTACTTATTATTACATTGTTCTCTGTGGTCTCCATCATCAGTTCCACTTCACCTAATGGTGCTTTCCGAGAGCAAATGCACGAGTTACTATAAAAAATACCCAAATCCCTATGGGTTTGCCTATAAAATTTGAGGGTTTCCCTCAATTTCCATGAGATCCCCTCATCAGATTCTGATTTGGTGGCAATGGGACTACCTCGGGAGTATACCCTTTCAAACAAAAAATAATTTTCAAAATTGGCCCATAATTGACGGAGAAATCGGTGAACAAACATAAAAAAAAACATACAGCCTCTTCTTTAAGGAAGTCTGTTAAAAAGAATTAACTGATAAGCATTTGAGTATTGTTTGTAAGTTTTATTAAACTATTGTATACTCCATTTGAAATCAGATTAGACATTTAAATAAACCATTTTTAGAGTCCGTTCAACCGATTTTGACTTCTATTGCGTTGGTGGCATGACAAATTGCAGCTGTAGTAAACAGTTGGTATTGTAACCACGTTTTTGCTTTAATGCCATCCTTATACCTACGGAATAGAAGTCAAAACCGGTTGAACGGACAGTAATTTTTTTTTTCTAATTTTATTTCAAATGGAGTCTAAGTAATAAGATTCTGTTCTTGAATGTGCGGTATACTCGTATCCGCCGAGTTTTGAGAGAGTCATGTTGAAAAAGGCAAGCTGTGTTCAAAGGACTAAAATTGTAATTGTCGAACAAGAAAACCTCTGAAACTGTTTTTGATTTAAAAGAGTGTTGGAGTTTCTTGCCCGTTCTTCTCCATGAGGAACCTACTTCGTGATGGCTACTTATTGGAATGGGAAACTAGTGTAGCGGCATCAACATCGCCACATGCGAACTACGCGGCACACTGACGTCACGCAAAATCCTGCATCGCGCAAGCAGAGTTTACCGCGCGACTAGCATATATACAACATCCCGACATCAATCGTTGGGCAGTTGCCCACCAGACACAACAACCGTCTGGTCAGAGGATCCTCCCTTTTCAATAGAGGATGAGTGAACTTTACCTCCTGTTCCTCATACCACTAAACTAGCTTCACAAATGAACTCAAACTAAACGATTCCTTGATAAATGATAATTCGTTAATTTTGATTTCAGTGTTGTGTGTGATTGAAATTCAACTACCTCTATCTACCATCAACGAAGAACACCGGAAACTGGGCAGAGACGGACAGACTCTCACTGGGTTCCCCGTCGTGTTATATTACCTATTATAAAGTCCGCGCGCAAGTGCTAGGACAGTCACCGCCTTAGGTATATGAGCGGTGAAACGGGGGACGTAGACAAAGGCCAAACTCAAGTCTACCAATCTTGTCAATCGCGCACTCCCCCCTCCGTCTCACCGCTCAAATACCTCAGGAAGTGACGAACACTTGCGCGCCTATAACCGTGTCAGCCCGTACATCATCATCATCATTTCAGCCGAAAGACGTCCACTGCTGGACATAGGCCTCCCCTAAGCACTGCCACTTCGACCGGTTCTGTGCTTCCCGCATCCAGCGGATACCTGCAGCCTTCATAAGGTCACCGCTAGGAGTAATAGTGTTCTGTGTTGTAGGAGGCCTTCCAACACTACGTCTTCCAGTACGCGGTCGCCACTCCAGAACCTTTCGGCCCCATCGGCCATCAGCCCGTACATATCTTCTAATATTTCACACCTCATACTGATTGAACATCGTTCCTCCTCCATCAGTCATCCTATCGTTATGATCTTACATAACGATAGGATCTTGTTGAACCAGTTCAGTCTACAATGTAGAATCCACACCATCCACTCAACTTTCAATTCTTTCAATAAAAATACAGGTTTTTATCAATTGACGTGAATCCATTACCAATCTATTCGTATTGTAAACCACGAAGAGGTCTGCAAGGGAATTCTTAAGTAAAAGTTGTGTAAAAGTTTATTTTACTCACGTTCCGAAAGAGAATGAGCAACATATGAGCACACGTTGGCAATGCGGTCACGGATACATCTGAAGGCGCTGCTCGAAAATATCCTTTGTGATGGAAACATACGGGGTTAAAGTGTGTCCGCGCACGCTTTGAAATCAATTCGATAAAAGAAACAGTTCGAATCTTATAATAGCATAATCAGCCTATAATGTTCCCACTGATGGGACACAGGCCTGCTCTTTCTGTGAGAGTGAGGGAGCCATAATCCAAAACGTGGGCCTAGTGCGGGTTGGTGGATGTCTCATATCTTCGAATTTTTGGTTTTAGGACATGCTTTTCGAATTTTTGGTTTTAGGACATGTTTTTCGAATTTTTGGTTTTAGGACATCCTTTTCGAATTTTTGGTTTTAGGACATCCGTTTCTTCACGATTTTTCCTTCACCGGAGCTTTGACGAGGTATTCGAACATAAATGTAGGGAACAGCTGATTTTTTGTTGTTTTTTAGGACAGTTAATTTTCCCTACAACAATTTTTTTTGAACATCTGTTTAGGCGGCGATTCGAGAATAAAATTGTGAGTGAAATTTAAAGTACGCATCACCTGGCACGTTTCGTTACGTGAGAGAGAAGCAAGATAATAACTCTCTCAGCCACTCACGCTAAATTTCTATTATTCTTTATTTTTTAAGAATTTTCACTTCTTCTACGAGTACGGTGCGCACAACTTAATTTTATTTGCTGTGTGTATGCCACTGGCTTTTCGGGAGAAGAGGATATAATTATACCCCTTATTTCAATGATTTTGATATACAAATTTTGTCGGAATAAATAACTGAAAGTAATCAAATATATCCAAAGCATTTATTACTAAGATAACCATTTATAAAGAAGTCAAGTGCGTAGTACTCACAACTGGTGTGCGTGAATGACCAACGGGGCGAGCACGGACTGCTGTGACATGACTTGAGTCACACATTTTATCACAGTTTGAGCGATAAAACTGTTTTGTCATAAAATGCTAGTACAAATTGACATGACATAATTTATCATGTCTTGTCACAAACGTCTTGACACGCCCGTGCTCAGCCCGCTGATGTAGCCCGCTTTTGTCAAGAACAAAAGGAGTATGTAAGGATCTTAGCAGGTCGCGTTCAGTAGTTTCTGCCTATCCCTATGGGAAAAATGGCGTGAGTTTATGTGTTTTTTTTTTATTTTCTTATAAAGTATCACAACTGGTGATACTTTATTCACATTAAAATCTAGCCTATTAGCTAACAAGTAATTTAAATATAACTTAAATTGCTTAGTAAGTAACTATTTTATAGTTTATGTATACTCGTATGTGTAGAACCATATAAAAAGGAAGAAGACAATTTGTCGAATATGTGAAAAATTATGAAATAAGATTTCGTTCAAATTATTGACCCGTATGTTGAAACATCTCACCTTATTTTCACACATGACAAAGCAAAGCCTGATTCCATACACGTAATACAGTCTCGTTTATATTGATATTTTATATCCTAGCCCTCTGTATCTTTCTTTGTTGTACTTATTTTTATGGAGAACAATTTATAACCCTTCTTTTCTATGGGGTTTTTATTCACCGTAAACTTTGTCACATTTGTTTTACACCATATTTTTGCCGCTCTTTTTTACGCGTCATTCGCTCGGCTTTAATGGCAGGTTAAATTTGGTAGAAGGAGGTTTGACTCACTTTTATAAAGATAAATGAAGTGTGAAAATGTGTGTCGGTATTCAGCCCTATATAGGCTAGGAGCTCTCGGCAGATATTGTTTGAGATTGCCTTTAAAAGGATGAATTATGAGGGTGGTAGGAATCCCAGAAGCATTATGAATGAGTGTGAACCGAGATTAATATAGGTCTAGTACTAGTTGAAAGGGATAAAGTGAACCCTTTACTTTTAAGGTCGAAGGAACGACAAGTTTTCAATTATGGTAGGTAAAATTTTCAGGTACAATACAAATTTTTAGGTACAAGATTCCGTGTGATGCCGGATGTAAAGAATAGCTGCACTACCCTATTTCTTCCCGTGGGTGTCGTAAAAGGCGACTATGGGACTTACTAGAGAATGGGCAGCAGCGATCTCTATGCATTTTAACACCATACTGCGATCGCCAACCCGCCGCCAAGCGTGGATATTATGGCAACCCCCCCTAAAATGTTTGGGAAGGCTTATGTCAGCAGTGGACGTCTTTCGGCTGAAAATAATATTTAGTTACCTATATTATTGAACAGATCTTGTGGCTAAGCAATAAGAGTCACACGGGTCGATCGATCTGGTTAAGCTACGCTTGCCACGGTTGGTCCGAGGATGGGTGACCGTCATTTCCTACCAAGATTCCTCCGTGCCTCGGAAAGCACGCTGAGCAGTTGGTCCCGGCTGTCATTTTTAGATCTTTGACAGTTGTTACGGATCGTCAGAAGCCCGAAAGTCTGACTACCAGTCTTACCAAGAGATATAGTGTTACCCAGTAATTGGATTGTGGAGGTTAGATAGACAGTAGCCATGTAAAATACTGGCTTCAGCTGTATCCGGTAAAACTAGAAGCCGACCCCAATATAGTTGGGAATAGGCTAGGCAGATGATGATGATTATTGAACAGATAGCCGATGGGGCCGAAAGGTTTTAGAGCTGAACATATATAATTTATTGTTTTAAAAACAGTGGTACAGATTATTTTTCCACCAGTTGTTGTTAAGCAAAAACTATGCAATACAATACAGTACTTAACTGCGAGCGCGTACCGGAAAACGTAGCTTTGGAAGGGTTCCCACAAGGTGGACCGATGATCTTGTGAAGGCCGTAGGAATCACAGAACAGGTCAAAGTGGCGGAGCTTGGAGGCTTATGTCTAGCAATAGACGTCTTTTGGCTGAAACGATGACTATCTTTTTATTATTTTAGTGATAGTTTTTTGTCTCATACAATTAACAAGAACACAACCTAGTCTGAGCAACTATCTCAATCTTCCTAAATTACAAAATACATCTCTTCTGAAAGACAATAAAACTCAAGTTGCGTTAATAGTAACTTAGTCCTAGACCACTAGCGGACTGTATTTCCGACGATAACTCGTGAACTCTTGGGCTTTCTGCCAAATCACCTATGCGACTGCGTGCTTATGTACAACGATTTATAAGCGCTAGCGATTGTATACAGGACCGAGAAATTATGAATAAAAAAACGTTTTTTATTTTTTATTTAATATCTTTTATTATTTACTAATTACAAATGCACAGCTAATTATTTACACTAAGAAGATATACTAACTACGAAAAAAAAAAATACAACATGAAAAATATAAAAAATAAAAAAGACACTTAAGCGTCGAAGTACTCGTCCGCATCGCTGTCATCCGGAAACGTGCCCAGAAGACTGGCAGCATTGCCACGTTGAATGGCAATGCTAATTCTTTGGCCGAAGAACGAGCCAGCCCTCTGGTCACGTGAAGTGTCGGTCAGTCGGCGAGAAATTTCCTTAAAAAGGAGACGCGCACTCGGGCCCCATGACCCGAGCGTTTCGACCCCAAACGGCTCAAAACTGTAGTTACCCATAAGATTACAGTATATATTAATATGTCAGACATACGCTGAGAGGGAGCAGAGGTGGCCCGGTGGTAACGGCCGTGGCTTACGAGTTGTACGTCGTAGGGGGATCTTTGGAACTACTGATCCGATTCCGATCCTTTCACTAATGGGTAGCTAGTGTCATAGGATATAAGAAACACGCGAACAAACTCGCGGGCAGAAGCTAGTATGTATAATAAGTTTTAATACGTCTTGTTGTCTACAAGTCTTGTCGTGTATAAAACATGGGGTTCGATGATATATGTCAAACTCACTGTCAGTCAACTTCCACATAGGTCAAACTCGCTGTCAGTCATCACACATTCAGGTACTGATGTTGTTTCAGACATGAACCTATTGTTAACTATTTTGTTTGTTCATCTTTTTGTCATTTACTAATCTCTTCAACTTGTTTCAGGTGTGAACGATAAACGCCAGTACCTAGACACAACTCGATTGTAGAATACCTTGGTATATGTCGCTGGTAGGTATATGAAAATTGAGGGAACTATCATGTTATTGAAAATCAGCTTGCTTACTGTTAGAAATTTCAATCCACTTAATACATTAATCGCTAGTAGTGTCTAGTGTCGAGAGTAGTGGTGGCCCAGTGGAAGGTACCAGTGGTAATAGTTCCCTCAATTTTCATATACCAGCGTATATACCAAGGTATTCTACAATCGAGTTGTGTCTTACGACTTACGAGTTATAGGTCGTAGGTTTGAACCCAGACAGATGCTTTACTTTATGAAAATTGTTTCGTCACCACTGCTCTCAAAACGGTGAAAGAAAACATCGTGAGGAAACCGGCATGTCCTAGTACCAAAAATTCAAAGACATTTATGACATCTATCAACCCGCACTGGGCCTGCGTGGTGGATTACGGCTCACTCCCTCTCAGAGGGAAGGCCTCAGCAGTGGGAACATTAAAGGGTGATGATGTTATGTAAACATACAGGCGGGTCAAACACAGAACCTCCTTCTTTGAAGGAGATAAAAAATTGCGGAAGTTTCTCACAGAGTCTTGGCAACATTGTGTAAAGAAGCATCTGTGTAGATCAGTAATAGGGCTAATAGATGTGTTCAGTTTCTTAAAAATGTCGGGGTTCTTCTGAAATTATAACCTCATGATTCTTTTTCATTTGATAAAACAATGCGGTTTGCTTTTCAATTGGACCAAATACTTATAAGTCATATTCTTACGTTATTGCAAACGCGGGCGCGGGGCGGGCGCGGCGCGATGTACTCCAACATAAGAACTTCATTTGAGCGTCTATAGTGAGCACGCGGGCGCGGGGAGCGGCGCGGCCTACTAGTCCCGGGGAGCGCGCGGGCAACTCGCGGCATAGCTCGTTCATACAAGTGGCCGCAGTGAGTGCGCGGGCGGCAAGCGACAACCCGCGCGGGAGCGGGAATCTCAAACTAGCTCGAGCTGACCGCACGCGTTTGCCATTTAAAGTAAGAATTTTCCAGTAAAAACAAGTGTCTTCATCCATATTATATTTTGACAAACACTGGACACGGCAAAACTCGGAACTAAGCCGCGGTCGACTGCGGGCAGGCACAATCGCTCGAATTCCCGCACCCGCGCCGCTCCAAGCACTAAGCGATTTTCTATTAGTATTGCAGAAAAAGACTGCTGTCATTTTGATAATTCAATATTCATTGTGGCTACCGGCCTAACAGTATTAAGTTTGAAAATGAATAAAACAGTTAAGGTAAAAAAATACACACAATATCGCATTGGTATAGTAGAATTTGCGACAGTTTCAAAAACTAAAATTAATGTAGGTGACAACTTCGAATCCTGTGTCCACAGTTACCGAACAACTTTCATTTGGCAAAAGTTTTTACAATGCTGTGCACAAATTAGCACTGAAAGCTGCCAGCTTTTATTGTTGAAACTTATTTAAATTTAGTGTTATTGGAAATTTTTGTTTGGAAAACCTCGGTAGGAGCCGTCGGGGATTTAAAATGTCCAATTTCGGGGTCATCAGTTTAGAGGTATGAGCAATAGGGTGTAAAGTTCACTCATCCTCTATAGAAAAGGGAGGATCTTCCGACCAGACGGGGGTTGTCTGGTGGGCAACTGCCCGAAGATTAATATATATATATATATATATATATATATATATAATTTAATATATATTATATAATAATTTATTTACTGACACCAAAAATATTTACATTATAACAACCATAATGGGAAGAAAGAAAAGTAGGCTATAATGTAAGTAAAACAACATGGGAGCATCTGCAGCCGAAGTAGGTGAAAAACCTGTATCTCGGCATACAGCGCCATACCTTTCTGGACACTGGACATTTTTAGCCAATATTTACCATTTTGTTAAATCTTACACAACAATTTAATTAATAAACAGTATTTTAGATAATAAAATAGAGAAATTGATCTCACTTATACAAGTTGTAGAGTGTGGACAGGAGTGATAGTCGGTGTATGTGGGTGAGGGTGTATGTGTGTGTGTGAGCGTGAATGTGCATGTATCTATGTGACAGTATATGTTGAGAAGGTAGTAAAAAGTTGTTTAAGATGAAAAATTGCTTAAAGAAAACCTGGTTACTCTGGTACGATTAAAAGTTTTTCTGTCTCTTCATAAGATAGTGTCAAAAAGTACTCTTTCACCTTATTTTTACACTGGGTCTTGTTTAGAGAATAGATATGTAAGTGACAGTTAATTTTATTATAGATATAGGGACCCAAGTATAAAAAATCTTCGAATGAAAGACGTGTGGGGTTGGTGTTTACAAGTACAAAATATTTGATCCCTGCGCCCACGTTTATAGTTAGAATCATAAATCAATTCTTTATGTTGCCTTAAAACGGTAGTAAGTAGGAAGAGCTGACGGACAGTAAGTACTTCACAGTATTGGTATAATAAGTAGGTCGAAAATAAGCGAGGCTTAAAAGTGCACACCTATATGATAGCGCGTTGCGCAATCTCAATTGGTTTAATAACAGTTTTAGGAGCTACTCCCCAGGATGAGATGCAATACGTTATTACGGATCGACATAAGGCAAAATAGATTTGTTTCAATAACAAAGCATCCAACAACATGTCTCAGCCTTTTGAAGACATATATGAGTTTTCTGATTCGAGCGCTAAGTAGTTTTATGTGGTCTTTAAAGCTGAGATTACTATCTATCAATACCCCTAAATATTTGAAGGTGTTAACATGTTCTATTGTTTCGCAAGTGCAATTTATCCTTTATTAATGTTAGTCACAGGTCAAACGATCTCATTAATTAATATTAATAATTATAGTGATCAAACAAGACTGCATAATGATTAAGATTGATGAGTTAATCAAAACTTCAGGGCCAAATAGATGCCAACCTTTTTTAAAGGTTCCCTTTTTTAATACTAGAATAGGAGTATGCCCAGTTACGGCTGTGGTTCATTATTTAGAATTAACGAAAGGTCTGCGAGACTGTAATAATTTGTTTATATCAACTAAAAAGTCCCATAAAGCCGTGAGCTCCAGTACCATCAGCCATTTAAAAAAAAAAAAAAGCTATGGGAGAGAGTGGAATTGACATTAGCACATTCTCAACGCACAGCACCCACCATGCAACAACATCAACAGCCTACAGTAAGGGGGTTAATATCAGTGATATAAGAAGAGCGGCTGGTAGGACTGGGGAGTCAGCAATATTAGCTAGATTTTATAATAGACCTATAATCAACAATAGAAGCTTCTCTGAACAATTTTTTGTAGTAACGAAAATAATAAAACTTGAATTGTAATTTTCTTTTGTATTAATAAAAGATGACTAATTATCTACATTTATGATTGTCTATAAGAAATATTTAAAATAACTCGTATTATTTTATATAAATAAATAAATAATAATAATAAATAATTATTGATTTTACAACTGGTCTTTGAACATCTACACTTGTTTTCTATCATCATCGAGGACGAGGCAATAACGAGTATAATTGAATAGTCAAACGAACTTACCTGTAAGTGAAGTTCGACGGTAATTATACGAAATTATTGCCTCGTCCGAAGATGATGAGTCCCACCCGACCCAAACATTCCATGCTATATATATACAGGGTGTTTGGTGCATCGTGTCCCAAATTAAAATGGTCGACTGAAGGGGTCATCCGCTAGCCTTTCAGACCCCTTAACACCCCTCATGCTCTGTGGATTTTTTTTTATCGACTTTTTATTGTTTTCCAAAAAAAAGACCCAAATTTTACATTCAAATACAGATTTAAAAAAAAATATAAGGCGTAGACTCTGAATTTTAATTTTATTTCGATTTGTATTGTTTAAGAATACTTTTAAATACAAAATTAGTG
This sequence comes from Tiliacea aurago, assembly GCA_948098905.1. Taxonomy (NCBI): domain Eukaryota; kingdom Metazoa; phylum Arthropoda; class Insecta; order Lepidoptera; family Noctuidae; genus Tiliacea; species Tiliacea aurago. Next base: position 19,040,202 of record OX402588.1, read on the forward strand.
ATATTAGTCACCTAGTTTTTTTTTTAATTCACTCGCAAAGGTAAAACTTAAATTAAAGCTGTACATGTTACAGCTATTTATAAGGCTACAAAAAAAAAACCAAAAGCGACCGGGATCTTCCAACTCCCTCATTAATTCTCCAGTCTATCCTCTTTCTAATGATGTGCCACATGCAATAAAAGTATTTTAACAACTTTGTGAATTCGCTAGAATTGTGAATCAAGTCACATAAAACTACATTCCAAATTCTAATGAAAAAAAACTGCGGAACTGTTACTTGAGAAAGAGGTAAAATTTGTTTTCTCACTCTTTCACAGTAAAATCTATCTTCTATCTCTTTCTTGCACACCTTAAATCGGTTTGAACAAATCGCGCCCCGCCCGATCCGCCATTTTTTTAGTCGAGAAATGACTGCCTCTGTTACCTAACGTGTGTGCTAGTTCACCATACTCCGCGATTCTTTTATTACTTTGTTATCGTTAAGTTTTGCTGGTTCTTGTTACATTTGTTTAATTTTTGTTGTTATTGTTAAACTTTGAGTTTTTTGTTACTGCAATGGCGACATTCTCTAACGAAGAATATGCGGACATCATGATGGCTTACGGAGCCGCTAATGGCGTCGCTCGTGCAGCGCAACGACTTTACCAGGAACGCTTTCCTGGTAGACGATTACCTGGCCGCAGAGTCTTCCAAGACACATACCGACGCATACGCGAGACCGGCAGTGTTACTTTTAATGAACCAAGGGGCCATATTGTGCGACATAATGTTGAAGTAGACGAGAGAACACTGGCACTTTTTGAGGAAGACCCTACAAGAAGCATTAGAAATGTGGCATCACATCTTGATATTTCAATATGGAAAGTGTGGAAAGTACTTCGTCAAAACAAAAAGCATCCATTCCTTTACACTCCGGTGCAAGGTACGTAATATTAAACTAACTATAAACCCGTGCAAGCTTTGTTTGACCTTGCCTTTGTTTAGCAGGTAATGGGTATGGTATGGCGTCACTTCCAGGTAGTGAATCTATTAGCACGAACAGCGGGTCCTTTCTTGTGCAATTACTTATTGCCCAAGAGAAATTTAAAAGAGTTTTTTGTTTGTTGTAGGTCTTGAGGGTGGCGACTTTGAGAGACGAGTGGCTTTTTGTCGGTTTCTTTTACACACGGATGTGGATGATCCTGATTTTTTTAAAAGAATACTGTGGACGGATGAATCCAAATTTACCAAGGATGGGATCCTCAATTTACACAATTTGCGCCACTGGACAACGAAACCGCAAAACCCACGTGTTAAAAGACAGAAATCTTCTCAAAGAAGGTTTAGTGTAACGTTTGGGCAGGAGTGATTGGGAATCAGGTAATTGGAGCGCATTACCTGCCCGATAATCTCAATGGCGAAGACTACCTGGAATTCCTACAAAATGACCTGCCCGAATTAGTGACCGATGCGCCCGTATTTAATAAACGTGTGCCCATTGTATTTCAAAATGACGGCTGTCCCGCGCATTGGCGATTGACTGTGAGGGAATATCTCGACAATGTGTTCCCCAATGCATGGATTGGACGCGATGGCCCTATTCCATGGCCGCCACGTTCCCCAGATCTAACTCCGTTAGACTTTTATGTCTGGGGACGTGCCAAAGAGTTGGTATATGCCACGGAGGTTCCAACTAGGGAGGTATTAGTTCAACGCATAGAAGCGGCATTCAATACTATTAAGGAGGAAATACGACTTCGTACAACAACTGTTGAAATACGAAACAGGTGTCGGGCCTGCATTCGCAACAGAGGCCAACAATTTGAGCAAGATTTGTAACAATGATTAAATATATGTTAAAAATGCAATTTTGTTTTTTTATTTCAAGTAAATCCCACGAAAGATACAGATATGAGACACGAATTTACCTAACCATAAGAATGAGATAGCAGATTTATAGGTTTGACAGGTATCATTTAAGAGATTTTTTTTTAAATCATAATTTTGAATATTAGCCTTAGGTGACTCGATTCACAATTCTAGCGAATTCACAAAGTTGTTAAAATACTTTTATGGCATGTGGCACATCATTAGAAAGAAGATAGACTGGAGAATGAATGAGGGAGTTGGAAGATCCCGGTCGCTTTTGATTTTTTTTTTGTAGCCTTATAAACAGCTGTAACATGTACAGCTTTAATTTAAGTTTTACCTTTGCGAGTGAATTAAAAAATAACTAGGTGACTAATATCACTAATTTTGTATTTAGAAGTATTCTTAAACAATACACATCGAAATAAAAATAAAATTCAGAGTCTACGCCTTATATTTTTTTTTAAATCTGTATTTGAATGTAAAATTTGGGTCTTTTTTTTGGAAAACAATAAAAAGTCGATAAAAAAAAATCCACAGAGCATGAGGGGTGTTAAAGGGTCTAAAAGGCTAGCGGATGACTCCTTCAGTCGACCATTTCAATTTGGCACACGATGCACCAAACACCCTGTATATATACCCTATGTTGTAAAATTGCTATGAACTTAATGAAGGTTGTTACAGATGACAACACACCCGTATATGGATGTGTTTGTTTTTAATAAATTCTTCTAAATTATGTGACGCCACAGACTATAAAGTCGAGACTATTGGTGTCAGGATGTTGTATTTATGCTAGTTTCGCGGTAAACTCTGCTTGTGCGATGCAGGATTTTGAGTGACGTAAGTGTCATGCGTAGTTCAACCTACAGAAAAAGAACACGTTCCCATATTTCTGTAGGCATGTTATCAATATGTGTTACGCTTGAATTAAACTTTCAAACAATACCGATGTTAGGGTTATGTGGATACGTGCGACGTTTATAAATTGAGTTAAAGTTTAGAACTAAAGGAGGTATTTTGTAATAAATATTTCTAGAAGTTGTGGTGAGTTGATTGAGGTGAAAAAACGGTGAGCTGAACAAACTGCAATAATTTCTCCTACAGGTAAAGTGGGGATTTTTTTTCTCTTTTATTTCGTTGTGTGGGGTGTCGTTGGAAAGGTGGTTTAGAAATATTGCTGCTACGTCAAAACCATTTTTTAATTCAGGGATCCGTTCGCGAAATATAAAGCTATAGAGTGAATTTTTTTGTTAGATTAAATTAACGTCGTCCCTCCCGCCAGCCAAATGGTTGTTGTAGGATACGTGAAACAATTCACGTCAATAGCATAAAATAGACCCTAAAAAAAAATGTTTTTCATGGTTTTATTTCACGACTTTCTCGACGTGATTAATATGTACATCCATACCAAATTACAGCTTTCTAGGACTTAGCGTCTCTGAACTAAGCCGGGAACAGACGGACGGGCGGACAGACAGACAGACAGACAGACGGACATGGCGAAACTATAAGGGTTCCTTGTTTACTACGGAACCCTAAAAACAGAAGAGGGAGGATATTAAAGAAACTAGTACTGAAATATGTCCTGAATCACCACTAGACAATCTCATCACCACAGATTTTAATCCAATCCGTCATTTGATATACAGACGTATCGTTCTTGTTATAACAATCATAGGACAGTACTTACCTACCACGTTGTACATCAAAGCATTAGAGGCACAGAAACTTGGTTTGCTTAGCAAATACATACAATGCTCGCAAGGACGTTTGGTAAACAATCTACTAGAAACTGTGTTATTGCGTTAGTGGATATCTCATTTAAGATTTTGGGTACACGTTTGTATCTGATCTGTTTTAGTTTATTTGTTGAGTTTAACTTCAAGACTGCTAGGACTCTTGTAAAGATTACGGTATTTCAGGCGTGTGTCAATATACATAATTATATGTATGAAACAAATAAAAAAGATGTTTTTTTTTCTGAATCTACAACTAAACATTTTTTTTTCACACTTTATGACTAAGAAAACAGCCTCAGTTAATACCGGTTTAAGTACCTTTAGTTGCTAGATTTTCTTATTACGAAACTATATTTTTATTGAACCTCCGAGTTTAGTGGGTGTAACTTTTATAACATTCGGTTCACAGCGTTTTGTAAAAGGGCTTTCACTGCCTATTACTAACAACACAATCATCAACAAATTACTTCTATAGAATTTTTCAGAATGAGTGAGTTTAACTTAAAGATAAAAACGCACTAAGCTGGACATATCTATAGTTCTGCACACGTCTAGAATATTCCTTAAAAAGAACAAAAGAAAAATAAAATGATAGTTTAGGAAAACAGCCTGGAAAATATAAAGAAAATAAAAGTAATTTTCCCTATAATCGAAAGCATTGACTTTGATATTTTAAACGGAGAGTTTATCAACAAAAACATGCGATTCATCAATCAACGTCTGATCAGAATCTTACGCTCAGCTTCTCGTCTTAATCCTTGCTCTGTAAGAAGAATCCCTTCAAGATTTAACACCCATTTGCTGTTTTGGTTACACTACGAACTTAATTAATGATAGATTGTCTTCTGTATAGGTTTATACGAGAACTTACTATTAAAGACATCACAATTTATAAAACACATTTCTCTGCTTTTAATCTTGCTTGAAACATAAATCAGACTGTACGTTTTAAGGCTTCTAAATACTGGCGCGACTTGTCGCGCGACGCGTCAACGATAGAACAATTTCTATGTTTATTTTATTTTATGGTGTACATAATAAAGAGTATTCTATTCTATTCAAATCAAATCAAGGAAATTGTTCTACCGCGTCGCGTCGCGCGACAAGTCACGTCAGTATGTAGAAGTTTTTACGCGAATTTTTCGACGAATCGTTATTATTTTGTTATGTGGACCTGAACCTTAATATTCACTCACTCACGAATCGTGAATCATGGCAGTCGTGGCCAAAAACTGTACAATTCGACTAAAATAAAATCTTGATTCGTTATGCCTGTGAGAACAAACCGTAAGGATGTTAGTGAAACTACGTCAGTTTCCTAGAAATTATCACCTTTAGCGGCTACAACGCAATCAGCGAGCGATCAATGATCATCCTTTTTTGTCCTGCAAGGGAACAAGAATGTCTGTCGTTAATCTATACGTGCTACATACTTATAACGTAGCGTAGTAGTGCCTTGAATTATCCGCGATGAAATACGCACAAACTAGTAAGGGAGAGCAGGGAAATTGGAGCCTACTAAGGGAAAATGTTGTTAAAAACCACATTTGTTTACTTTGTTATTTTTTTATGTATGGAACTAAAACCTCGTTTATTTGAATATATTTTCGTCACAGTTTAAATTCAACCTCAGCCATGCATTATGCTACAATAAAGATTTTACAAAAAAACGTTTATCGCTCCCATTACCCATATATGCGTGTAATAAGAGCCGTAATAACGCTCTTATGGGAAATGGGACCCATAAGATTTGCTTATTTTCAAAAATAGTGAGAGCCATGTAGGTTCTCATTACCCGCTGACCACCATTTTGAAAAGTAATAAAAACCATACACGACTTTCAATCACCATTAAACGAATGGCACGTGAAAGAGACGAATCTAGGCATGTAATAAGTATAAACATAATACAATAACAATATAATATATCTTCATAATTAACAGGACGCTGGCAATCGGCAGTTTTTTTATAAGCTTGGAACCAAAAACACACAACGATCCCTCGTGACTTATAGCGCGAAACTAACAACTCGTGCATGACAGCCGAACTTTCTTGAAGGTTAATGGAAATGGACTGCTTAAGATCACTCAAATGTGCATAGGTTCCGTCCAATCGCCATGGCTCTCATTGCCCACTCGCTCTTATAACCCCACGCTCCCCTTCATAGTATAAAATACTAAAATCATAAGGGACACAACTCTCGTATTTTATTTTCCAATTCCAATATGCAGCTAAAAGTAAATAAAATAACTAGAGAGCTAAGATATCACCGGGGCTATGTATTGTCAACAAGTTTGTTAGGACTAGATCTTGGCGTTGACTCAGGGCACGGAGTAAACAGCAAATGAAATGCCAGTTGCAATTTTCCCAAAGATTAAACTTTCAAACCTTCCGCTCGCGTCCCACGACGTAACTAAATTCTTCTTCTCTCGTATCGATAAGAAAGGAATACTTGATTCACTGCATGCGACGAGAGCAGGTGAGAACACAAATTATGTGAGAATAGCTTTATGCCATGGCAAAATAGTAGCAATATGGCAGAGGGTTCAACTGTCCAAAATGCACTGAACATACATTTAAGTATCACCTCTCCTTGTGGATCTTTTATTGAACCCTAAGATTGAACACATCACACAAGTAATGTTATTTGTCGAGCAAACACAAAGCATCTTAAGGTATTGTGCGCTTACGGTATAACGAGTTTTGTTTAAGGTGGATGCCTAGACAGGCCTCGCCATACATTTTTCAGGGGTTGTAATCTCCGTAAATAAACGGTTTCTGCAGAATAAAAGTAAGTATAATGAGACTTTATAATGTATTATATTCGCCTAACGCCAAAATTTAATAAAATAAAACAGTATTTCTAGGAGAATTAGACGCAATAAAAAACGAAAAATCTTTACATATGTGAGTGACCTGAATCCCGCCATCTAACAGAAATTTAAAGAACCACCGAGAAAGAGTTATAAATTTGCTGTTGTGTTACGAGTTTACGTTCGGTAAACATTTATAATAGATGGCGCTTCGAAATTTCGTTCGAAAATTCGAACAAGCGCCAAGGTTACACGTCGAGTGACCGGCGATGCAACGCGCGACGTTGCCATTCAAGACGCACCCCGCGTTGTTGCCAAATTGCTCCAGTCAGTCCATGCGTGATCGTCTTGACAACTTGCGAATCGTTTCCAAAATTGTGTTTCTAGAAAGTTAGCGCCGGCGCGCGGGTTTGCCCGCGGGTTTTACATTTTATGATTGATAAAATGTTTTTTATTAGGGAATGAGAAAGAATGCTAGAAAGTGAAAAAAAATATCTGCGATCTGCATTTGGTTCACACAGATTAAATACTAATGTAATTATTGTAATATCTACTTTAAATATAAAGTACCTAAAGATTTAAAAATCTTTCTACTGTATGTAAGTAGGTACTAATACATTTTCTGACACGGTAAGGTACTAATTCATTGGTTTGGGTTGAATAAAATCAGAGGATAGAAGTTCATGTAAACTTAGGGTATACCTAAATCAGGCGATCAGCGTAGGCAAATTTACCTATTTTTTTTCTAATTACCTACCTACGCAATGGTGACACGTAGGTACTACTTACATCTATTGATTGAATCATATTTAATTTATGTGAAACCATCAAGATAAGTGAATACACAGACAAACCACATTGATTTTTCATAACAATTGCACATTTTAGTATTATTAGCACACGTCAAAGTGCGTCGAGATAAATTGGTCTTGCCATCTAAGAAGTTTACCAAGAAAAAGGGGAAATAAAACATAGGGCAGTATTTTAGTAGTAAGTTGTAGGATGTTCTGATATTTAAAACGATGAATGATATAGGTACAGCAGTGGTGGCTCTGACTTACAAGTCAGAGCCACCACTGCTGTACATCATTCATTTATGGTTTCGGGGTTTTTAACTGTCAGCGAAATGACGTTCTCAAAATGGTAGCTGTAGTTCCATTTTCACTCGTCTGAACAGCTAAGTAAGTAGTAAGCACCATTCAGGTTTAGAATTGGTGACTGGGGCTACTACTGAGAACCATTCATACGAGTGCCATCCGTGAAAGAGTTTTTATTTAAAAGTGAAGTGTTTTTATGTTTTATTGACGGTAAGTGTTATTTTTATGTACAAAGGATGCTTTTCTGCTTGAAGGTGATACAGAGTTATATTATAATAGTAATAACCCTTAAAACTTAAAAAAGTGTAAGATTTAGAAGAGGAAATACAAAATCAAACGTTAGCAACACTCGTTGATTGTCATCACATCACATACCTACCTACTCTAAATTTCAAATATTTCCCCCTAATAGGGACGTCAATTCTCTCTAAAAAATGGCTGTATGGTCTCAGCTCACTTTGCCTGTCCCAGAGGGACGAAAGGAACCAAAAAAAAACTCTCTGAAAAAGATCCGTTACTGAATTGATTCGAAAGGAAATATGAAAAATCGATTTACAAATAAAGAAATAATTTTCCAAAAATCAATCATTTGTTTTCGATGAAATTCGCAATGTAGGGGTTTACGGGGTGTACGTTACCCTAGAAAGAAAGTGTCTCCTATAGTTATATGAGTGGAACGTATAGTTGGTGCCTAATCTGCTGTAAATGTGCCCCTACATAAAAAATTGGTGCCCCTTGTCGTTTTGAAAAAAAAACCGAAAAAACGATTCCTGCTAGGGTAACGTACACGTTTACGAGGGCGAAAAAACAATCGATGAGCGAAAAGAATTTAACCAGTCTCATATCTGGAAAAAATCCGTATTTTTACGCAAAAGGATTTGCACTGGATATGCTTCGTAATTTTCCCGCCACCACAATTCTTAACAATTCAAACAAACAAAAAACTGATGCTCTAGGGTGAAATATCGATTCCCTGTATCGATTCAGTAGTAGATATCGATTTGAAAAAAACGTTTTTATTTGTTCCAAAAAATCGATTCTTTGCTCAATCGATCTCAGATTGACATCTCTATTTGGTCTGTTCTCATGTTCTGTCAGTTGTTTTGCAAATTTTCACACACAGCTTGACAGCTTGATTGATGGTGACAAATGGTGGTGTTATTTCTGACTAATACAAATTTCTTGAAGCATTACATAATTACGATACTTTTGCTGTTGTGTTTAATTATTCTTTTTGATTATAGATTGAATTGCAACTCTGCCTAAGATGAATCCGACTAATAAACATATGTATTCAGGGCCGCGAAAATCACGGAAAAAAGGGCAAGCAACATTGAAAAGACATCATGGAAATTCTTCTAATGATTTTTAGTGAGTAAATCCGATTCCCATAAGATTTCGAATCAGATTTCACACACCACACCATGTCACAATCATGTGAAATGCATTCTCTACAAAAATAATATTTGTACTAAAGATATGATGTATGGACAACAAAATGAACATGTTGCAAAGAGCATGTTTATGCAACAATATGGCAAAATTGTCAGGCCATCAGGTCTATTTATTGATGAAGACTTTGGATTCTTAGCAGCTAGACCTGATGGTAAGATTATTCAATAATAAAAATATACAAATAACTAGCTTTTGCCTGTGGTTCCGCCCCCATGGATCTTGTGTGTCGCGTGAATTTTTTTAATTTGGTTCAGTGGCGTAGGCCTAAAAACTGTTCTTTTTTACAGGTATTATAGAAGCAGAAAATACTATTGTAGAAATAAAATGTTTTCCCTCCTTGAAAAGGAAATCTCAAAATATTAGAGAAGCATCAGAAAATAGAAAATCATGTGAAATGCATTCTCTACAAAAATAATATTTGTACTAAAGATATGATGTATGGACAACAAAATGAACATGTTGCAAAGAGCATGTTTATGCAACAATATGGCAAAATTGTCAGGCCATCAGGTCTATTTATTGATGAAGACTTTGGATTCTTAGCAGCTAGACCTGATGGTAAGATTATTCAATAATAAAAATATACAAATAACTAGCTTTTGCCTGTGGTTCCGCCCCCATGGATCTTGTGTGTCGCGTGAATTTTTTTAATTTGGTTCAGTGGCGTAGGCCTAAAAACTGTTCTTTTTTACAGGTATTATAGAAGCAGAAAATACTATTGTAGAAATAAAATGTTTTCCCTCCTTGAAAAGGAAATCTCAAAATATTAGAGAAGCATCAGAAAATAGAAATTTTCCTATTCATTTGGAAAACGATGTTTTAGTTATGAACAAAAAGCATAATTATTATTATCAAGTAAGTAACAAAGATCATTATTTCTTGGTTCATGTATGTATAAATATAATGTATTTCTTGGATTGTTTCTCAGCTATTATTATTTTGATTCTAGGTCCAGGGTCAATTGCGAATTACCAACATGAGTAAATGTTACTTCATTTGCTTTATATCTGTCACCCAACCATTGACTGTCATAGAAGTTAACCGGGATGAGGAATTTATCAACGCTATGATGCCGAAGTTGGTAACATTTTTCAAAACATGTGTACTGCCGGAAATTATTTTGAGACGAGTTGAGAAAAATGCTAAATGTCGTAGACATCAAGGAATTAAAAGGTATGAAAATATAAGTCTTACTCATTTCCTAACTTATTCCTCAGGTTTCTGAGGTGTGGGTTCAGTAAGAATAGTCTAACAAAACTGTGTAAATTCATTTGTTGCAGCGATAACTGTGTCTCCCAGCAATTGATTCAGATCGCACGGAAATGATATAAATGGAAGTAAAAAGTGACAAGCAGAAGATTGATACTGCGCGGCGACGGCGGCGCAGCAAAAAGTAGCGTGTAGAAGAGAAGATATTTTATTATAGTATTTTTTATGTATCTTTGTGTGGTGGTACGAGTCGATGGTTCGAATCTAACCAGAAAATATTTAGGTAAATGCAGTGAGAGTAAATAAAACGATATTTGTATGAAAATATTAACCATAGATAAATATTATTAATTTATAGTAAGATACAATAAAACGCTTTACAATTGAATACATAATCTTTTATTTATTTAGTACAGGTCACAATTTATTTACATGTTAGGTACTATTTAGGTTAAGTCACATTACAACAACCTATTTATGTACAATATACCTTTATTACCCAAAATAATTTATCTGAATAATTTGTTATGGTGAAAAGGTATCTGATAACGAGCCTAGAAACAAAAGTATGCATAACCCAATAATTATATTATGTTTGAATAAAATGACATCTAGTGGAGTCGGAAGTTACTACTATTTACTTTGCATGTGTGTGTAAAGAGTAAATTCATGCGGCTAAATCATTATTATGTTCTAATCTTTGTATGATACCAGTTAAAAAGCACAGTGATGATGTAAAAAAATCAAGTTAATGCCCTAGGTTTCGCTAAGAATAAAGTTGTTTATTAAAAATTTCTATGTTAGGTGTAAAAATTGAAAATGTTCGAAATTGTGGATGTGTCGCCATCTAGCGACAAAATGGCAGTGAGATCATCTAGGCTTTCGCCTTAACTAGTTAGGTTATACCTCTATGACCACTGGATGGAGCACAGCTGTCAAAGCCACAAGTTAGCATAATGAAATGGCACTCCATTTACTCATTACTCCTTTTTCTAGCGTATGAACCCCGTGACTTGGCCTCCAGTTCGACGCTTAGGAAACCGTTGTATGGGTTAAGATTTAAAAATATTTGTTCATAGCCTATTACTTTGAGTTCTATGTGTTCGCAGAGGAATCTTGTTTACGTAGCGTCAAGATTTAAGTTTCATTTCGTTTAAAAGTAATTTTTGTAATTCTTGCCTGAGCGTGACATTTCATTGAACAAATCTATTGTGTTAAGTTATCATTTCTAATGTCATTAAAATATAACTAAACTGTTTCTTTAAGAAAAAAACAAACTTAATTACAAAACACATAACTTCACGCCTGTTTACCGTGAAGTTTAAAAAACCCTCTTCAAAAAACCATCGTCTTACCAAAATAGTATCTACAAATACAAATCTTACGTCCATCTAACAAAGTCTGAAATCTAGAACGAATGTTGTTCACAAGATCGCCAACGCCGTTGTTAAACTAAAACAATGTGAAAACGTCTACCTTTTTAGTTTCGTAGGGCAACATCCATCACGCGTGTTTTTTTACTTTACTTTACTTACTTTTTCCTGACTCAGCTCTTTTATCTCAGTGACACTTAATACAAAAAAGCTGTGACAAACGAAATGTTCTATCTCAGTGACAAAGTGCTAAAATCTGGGCAAGGTGATTCATTTGCATTACTCCCTCATCAGACGGTCCAGTATTTTTAGATAAGCTCGACTATTTTTCATTTTAATGTGTCCTGTTTTCAGTATCTGCGTTACCAGTCCGATTGTAGTGGTAGCAACAGGTGTTACAGTTTTAATTTTCGGTGCAATTTTTTATGTTGAAATATGCTGTGTGATTTTCTTTTAAAATTCTACCTGCTTCCTTTTTTCTGTGAAAAAAAAGTGATGATATTATGACAATAGAAAACTACAAACTTAGGCGATCTGAATGTTATACGAAACTGTAATCACACTAATATTATAAAGGTGAAAGTTTGTGTGTGTGTGTGTGTATGTTTGTTACTTCTTCACGCTCAAACGGCTGGACCAATTTTGAAAAAAAAATTGGATAGAGGTAGCTTTTTTTTTTTTTTTGGGTGGGATATTCTCAAATAACTTCTCCCGCTCTGGAAGGAGCGGGAGGGCGTGTCAGACTTTTACTGACTAAAACCCACCGGTGGTCCTTCATTTGCCTGTGTGCCAGGGCCACGATATCCTTTTCGGACAAACTCGCAACCCTGGCAGGCATTGGCCCTAACGGACCCCGTCAGTTGCTGCTGACAACTCTTTGAGGCGCGCGTGGAATACAACGCGCCGTCGACCCGGGCCTGGTCGTTATCGGACGGTGAGCTACCCATCGTTCACCGTCCGCAAGCCCGCGCCTACGGTGACCGGAAATCGGCTTGCGACTCCCGACGCCCGGGGCATCTCCTGCGGCGACTAGGGGCGTGAGGGCGGAACCTTGCCTCTCCCTCACGCGTTCCGCCTCCTCCTTCACAAGCATTACTGCTTCGCAGAAGGAGGTGACGGCCTCCCATGCACTCTCGCTCCGAACCATAGCCCGAACCAGGGCCGGACGCGAGAGATCGCCGCCGCTGATCGCCTCCGTGAGGACACGGCGGTGCTCCACACAAGCCGGGCAGACCTCCACCGTATGCTCCACCGTGTCCTCCGGGCGATCCACACAGTGGTGACACCCGGGCGTTTCCTCCCGCTTTATCCTGAACAGGAACCTCCCGAAACAACCATTTCCGGTGAGGACCTGCGTCAGGCGGAAGGTGAGAACGCCGTGGCGCCTCTCTAGCCACTCCTCAAAGAGGGGACTTATCGCCACAATTGTGGCGTGCCCAGGATGGAGGTAGTGACACCCTGGATTAAAACGTAGGCTTCGCTCTCTTTTTTTATACTTTTTATCCCTATATTCCCACGGGATCGAGACTTACGTGGGTGAAACCGCGGGGCGCAGCTAGTTACTCCTATAAACCAAAGCATTGTTGGAGAAAAGAAAAGTTAATATCGCTTCTGTTACGAGTACTTCAAATTACTTATTCCTTTATTTCCACTAAACCGCACTACACTAATTTTCTAACAAAATAATTCAAAGTTACAACCAGCAGAGCTATTCGGAAACCATCTCACCGTGAAAACTTAGAATACGTGAGCGTGGAGTGATCTGTCAGTGTCATCCCAGTTGATGCTAGGGATGGACCAAGGATTACATTTACAATCATAATCGAGATTTTGAATAGAAACTCAATTTTGTTTTTTTTTACATTAAATTGAGTTTGACTAAATTTCTGTTTTGCTATTTTATATAAAATCCCTCTAAATAGTAATTTTTAGACACATAAATACTAGCTTCGAAATAATATAAAAATAATAATCAGTAGAAATAGTATAAAAATATTATTAAAATCTCGATTATGATTTTATATGTAATGCTTGGTCAATCCCTAGCATCAGTGTAATGACACTGACAGCTCACTCCACGCAGGAATTCACGGTGAGATTTTCCAGAATCGACATGCTGTTACCTAATTATTTGTGTGCAATTACAAGAAACTCAACCACAATATGTAGAGGCGTAAACTTACAAGTCAAGTTGTTAGCATTTCGTGTAAACACAAGTGGTACACTAACTTCGTGGTCAAAGTTATACAATAGAAACTATTCTATCCATTGTTACGACCCAGAGGCCGGCGACGGCGGCAGTGGATTGAACTTCTGCGTACAGGCGTGAACGTAATTTGTTATGAATAATGTTTTGTAGTACAGTAACTTACCTACTTTTAACTAGTGACCCGCATCTGCTTCGCACGGTTTTTACGGTATGACAAAACATCAAGATTTCTTTATCATAATTAAGCTTAATATAAATTTATTAAGTAAATAAACCAAATTTTCTATTTTGTTAAGTACCTGGTACTTGTTGACGGGCTACACTGCCCTCCCATACCTATGAACGCTGTAATTTGAAAACATTGTGAAAGCTAATTATTTTTAGAAGAGTAACCGTGGAGTTTCTTGCCGACTCTTCTGCATCGGAAACGACCAATTGGAACCGTGCACCTAGCTTCTGACGTTTCATAAGTGCCCATGTAGGTTTATGTAAAATAAAATATTTTGATTTTGATTAAGTGGTCATTGAGGTCACTGTCGATTAAGGTAGGTAAAAAATGTAAGACTCTAGTGCAACTCCTGAGCACTAGTCAAAGTCAAAGTCAAATTATTTATTTCAAATAGGCATAAAAAATCAGCTCTGAACGTCAAAATTTACAAAAAAAATATAATTGATTCTATTCGCCCCTTCCAAAAGGTAGTTTCTAGATTAAATATCTAGTACAACATTTTCAACTCAGACTCTAAATTTGAACGCACTTAGTGACAATAGGTTACGGCCCTTTATATAACTGCTTACGTTTGTTATCCCTTTATGGAGAATACAAGCTTGAGGCCAGCAATATTGTCAGCGGCAACAATTTCCCATCAAATGGAGCATCAGCAAAAAAGAAATTTCCTAAATAGGTATTTTGTCCTCATTTTCTGGCTGCCATATATAGCTCAAGACTCTTGAGGCTTCCTAGAAAATATTTTATCACAGGTAATCCTTTTGCTCTGATCTCAATCAATCATTTTACGTCGGGGATGTGTTGTATATAGTTTCCGCTCACGTCTTCGCGTTAGCGTCATAGAACGCTTTATTGTGTGATCACGTGCGAAACTAAAATGAGTTATAGCGTTTGTCGGTGTCTGTACTTTTATGAAAATGTTGAGATATATAAAAATAATTTGCAATTTATCTCAATTAATGTTATATTTTTAGATGTGTTTTTTGTATTTATTTTTCAGTGGATTTTGGGTACAGTGTTAAATTCGTATATTTTCGGGTGAGAGACAGAGATGGAGCTAACTAGATTTGATGACTGTACAATTTCCACCACGACAGGTTTTGCATTAGCTAGGCAATCATTTACTAACTATTGCTTGGTTTACGTACTTTTGCCAATGACGGTAGCTAATTAGCAATTACCGTATTGCCAAACTGTGTGTAAATGCTAACAAAGGATGAAATGGTCCGGTACATTATCAGGAAATTACGCTTCGATAATAATCGCCTATAAGCAGTAGGAACTCATTGTTGATCATGTTAAGGGGACGATAACCGATTTTTAATGGTTTTATACTGAAGATCACGTCTGAACAAGTAGTGTTAATGATTTGAAAAAAATATATGATAAATTAGTGCATTTTTTTAATAACTTAATATGTGAATATTTTGGATTATGTTCATATTACATAGTGAAATAAATTTGTAAAGTTATGTCTAATGCGGATAAAAAACTGAGAATGGCGCAAAATCTACCAAGCCTATTTTTCTGAAACCTTCACCAATTTAAAGATAATTTAAAGATTGAACTTTTAGTATACGCGTTTTATTAAAATACCATTTGTTTTGTGTATAATAAATTAATAATGCGTCAAATTGGGGACAGCGCTCCTTGATGGGCGAATCCTATTACTGGCTGAACGTACGACGCGTTGCGTGAGCTCAGTACAGAATACACAAGCTAACCACTCAAGGTCACTGGCATATATCTGCGTCTTAAGCAAACTTGGAAATAGTAGGCCACTCCTTGACTGATCTAGTTTTAAACAATAAGTATAATTTTCAATTTAATGTCTTCTCTGATGAATAAATCAATGACCTAACGACTATAATGCCTTGGAAGGTAGGTAGGTCTTTGGTGTGGAATGCAACGTGTGTCTACACCCTTGTGCCATCCCATCTTCCTAGCACGCCGAGCTGTGCTGGAGCGGCTGCCGCAGGTGCGGAAAACCTCAAACGGCGCAAATACTTCAATGTTATTGGGACTTATATGTTCGAGCCGTTTGGAGTTGAAACACTAGGGCCATGGGGTCCGAGTGCCTACTTAGTTTTTCGGGACATCGCCAAGCGGTTGATCGACTCCTCACGTGACCAGAGGGCTGGCATATTTTTTGGCCAGAGAATCAGCATTGCCATACAACGTGGCAATGCAGCCAGCCTTTTGGGTACTCTTCCTGTTGACAGCGATGCGAAAGAATTGTTTGATGCCATATGGTTATTTCCCCTCCTTTTATATACAGCTTATTAATTTGACTTGCTGTCAGTTTGTAGGGCTTAAATTGTAATGGCATAAACTTATTAAGTCAAACAAGCAATGAAGCTGATTTGACATTGGCAGACTGCATTCAAATGTGCTATCATTGAAAAAATAGGATGCTGTTGCCTTTGCTACTTTATGAGTCATATTTTATAAACACTTAGGTACTTTTTTATGGAGCTTTTTCATCGAAGAGAAAGTATGAGTAAGTACATTTTTTCCGTGCACTTAGTGCGACGATTTCTTGCAGAATTTTTGTAGTTTTATGTTGTACTTAATAGCTAGGTTTTTTTTAACAAAATAAGAAGCTTTGCTAATGCTTTAACTATAATACTTCATGTTCAACATTATTTGCTACACATTTTTTACACTTTGTTGGGATAAACTTCTAAAATTGATAGTTTTATATTTTAGTTTTTATTTGGATAAAAATGAGTGACACTGTGACATACCTTTGCATTCCGCAAAGGTATGTCACAGTGTCACTCATTTTTTCCACTTACAAATCTTGAGTTATTTGTCGTAACAAAAGACAGTCATTTAATATTACGAAAATCATATTGATTTCTAAAATTTTCATATCTTCTTGATCTGTTCAACCTCTTGACTTATTATAATCCATACAAACTTTTATAAAGATAATCCTGTTCATAAATATAGTTGAACAAATAATAACAAACATCAAACCATCATGGCAAATCGTAAAAGTGGTCAAATTCGACCTGGATCACAAAATTCATTAGCCCTTGTAAAGAAAATACATCCTTCACACAAATATTTCTGTGTCAGTTTATTTGCTCGACAGTTTACTTCAATTCTACTCCCTGATCAAATATTTGAGGCTCCACAAGTTTATTGTACCGTATATTGGAGTCAAACCCGTGATGTGGTGAACTGGCAATCCAGTGTTATTAGTTCACTGTAGTTTCTGTTATAACCTACATCAGTTGGAAATGACAAGTTCGACAGGCATTTAGTGTACAATTTGGTGCTAAAATAGGTTTTAGACTGTAATTGGAACCAGGAATACCAATATTGAAGTGGTGTTCAAAGCACAACCGAACAATGTTTTAAATTCAGCTTGTTTCATGTTTAGTGTTCTACTTCATTTGTCATGTTGTTTTTGGAAAGAAGCTCCTTAACGCACATTATACCCTGGACACTTGGCAAATGAGAGCTAGACCGAAAAAAGAGTAAAGACTCGTACAGAAGAGTTGTCATGACGGTCAAAATGTTAAGGCTTGTCCAGACTGGTGCTATAGAATATGTGTTTGTGAGTTTACAAGCTTGTATGTAATATTATAATGTGTATTTTTATGATAAAAAAAAGGTTTTATTACCAATCAAATATTTATTCAGTTTTTTTTTGGCTCTTTCAAACTTGTTAATTTATTTCATAGTTCTTGTTATTAATTTAATACATAATATACAGCGAAAGAAATACATACCAAGACCCCTCCATGCCTCGGAAAGCACGTAAAGCCGTTGGTCCCGGCTGTCATTGGATCTTTGGCAGTTGTTACGGGTCGTCAGAAGCCCGAAAGTCTGACAACCAGTCTTACCAAGGGTATCGTGTTACCCAGTAACTGGGTTGTGGAGGTCAGATAGGCAGTCGCTTCGGTTAGACTGGAAGCCGACCCCAACATAGTTGGGGAAAGGCTGGGCAGATGATGATCATACAGCGAAAGGAACTTCATTCCAACCAAAAAAAGTCGAGAGTTTTTTGTTTTGTTTTCGTCGTTGATTGTCGAATAGGTATGTTTTTTTGGTTCCTTGTAAAACATTGACGTGCTGGAGACATGCCAGTGACCTTGAGTGGCTAGCTTGCGTGTTCTGTACTGAGCTCACGCAACGCGTCGTACGTTCAGCCAGTAATAGGACTCGCCCATCAAGGAGCGCTGTCCCAAATTTGACGCATTATTAATTTATTATACACAAAACAAAAGGTATTTTAATAAAACGCGTATACTAAAAGATCAATAAATAAATTATCTTTAAATTGGTGAAGGTTTCAGAAAAATACGCTTGGTAGATTTTGCGCCATTCTCAGTTTTTTATCCGCGTTAGACATAACTTTACCCCTCTTTGAGGAGTGGCTAGAGAGGCGCCACGGCGTCCTCACCTTCCGCCTGACGCAGGTCCTCGCCGGACATAGTTGTTTCGGGAGGTTCCTGTATAGGGTAAAGCGGAAGGAAACACCCAGGTGTCATCAATGTGTGGATCGCCCAGAGGACACGGTGGAGCATACGGTGCAGGTCTGCCCGGCATGGGTGAAGCACCGCCGTGTCCTCACGGAGGCGATCGGCGGTGGCGATCTCTCGCGTCCGGGCGAGAGTGCGTGGGAGGCCGTCACCTCTTTCTGCGAAGCAGTAATGCTTGCGAAGGAGGAGGAGGGACGCGTTAGGGAGAGGCAAGGTTCGCGCCCTCGCGCTCCTAGTCGCCGCAGGAGACACCCCGGACGTTGGGAGTCGCAAGCCAATTTCCGGCCACCGCAGGCGCGGGCCTGCGAACGGTGAGCGATGGGTAGCTCACCGTCCGATAAGGACCAGGCCCGGGTCGACGCCGCGTCATATTTCACGCGCACCTCAAAGAGTTGTCAGCACCAACTGACGGGGTCCGATAGGGCCAATGCTTGCCAGGGTTGCGAGTTTGTCCGAAAGGGATATCGTGGCCCTGGCACACAGGCAAATGAAGGAATAC
This sequence comes from Tiliacea aurago, assembly GCA_948098905.1. Taxonomy (NCBI): domain Eukaryota; kingdom Metazoa; phylum Arthropoda; class Insecta; order Lepidoptera; family Noctuidae; genus Tiliacea; species Tiliacea aurago. Next base: position 19,059,172 of record OX402588.1, read on the forward strand.
GAATGGGTTTAGTCAGTAAAAGTCTGACTCGCGCTCCCGCTCCGCCCAGAGCGGGATAAGTTATTTGATAACTTCTCATCCAAAAAAAAAATTAAAGATAACTTTACAGATTAATTTCACTAGGTATGTAATATACCTAAACATAATCTAAAATATTCACATATTAAGTTATTGAGAAAATGCTCCAGTTAAACATATTTTTTTTTCAAATCATTAACACTACTCGTTTAGACGTGATCTTCAGTATAAAATCATTAATAGTCGGTTATCGTCGCCTTAAGACTCGTACAAACTGGTGTGATATCGTGGGCGTGACAGGCAGCGACAAAGAATTTGTGTTATTAAAGCCTTAATATATAGATACTGTGATCAAAATAAAGAAATGTGCGTGTGTGTGAATACCTGGAACCAAAAATAAATATTAGTATCTACGATCATATTCTTCTTTAATAACTTTATGTTCGAAGGTCTATATTATCAAGTTGCTATCATTCCAATATACCTACTTACAACCCCGGAATTAAAAAGAAACTCCATTAAAAAGGCACAAAGTGGAAAAAGTAAGCAAAACAACTTTTTCAATCAGCATAACGTTATCTTTCAAACAAGATGAAATATTTATGAATCTACAGATGTACATTTCACTTTCTCAAACTTCTGCAGAATATATACTTTTATCATATTCAATCTCTCTACGTTTGAGCGTAAGAGTGTGGGAAATAAGAAGGGAAAAACCAGTTTCCCGGTCGCCCTTTACATATTTTTTCTTTTTAGGGTTCCGTACCCAAAGGGTGCCAACGGGACACTATTACTAAGACACCGCTGTCCGTCCGTCTGTCACAGGGCTGTATATGTCTTTTGAGATGTAATAGGTAGACACTTGAAATTTTTACAGAGTGTAACAACAAATAATATAAATAAAATTTCGGCTCGCTACGTGTCTCCGCTTGGGCGCACCTTGTGTTGCTCCGCATCGGTGTCATTGCGGTGAAGCCGTCGACAGTCTCGGACACCATGTCCTATCCTGTTGCAGGAGCGCAGGTCGCATAGCTCGGCCCGCCAGCATCAACGATATTATTCGTCGAGCCCTTGTCACCGCCGGCGTACCTACGGTATTAGAACCAAACGGATTGGTACGTGACGATGGGAAGAGACCAGACGGCATGACGTTATTGCCTTGGAAGGTGGGTAGGCCTCTGGTGTGGGACGCAACCTGTGTCGACACCCTTGCGCCATCTCATATTCCAAGCACGGCTGGCTGTGCTGGCTCCACTGCTGCGGCTGCTGAGACGTGCAAACGGCGCAAATACTGTAATCTTATGGGTAACTACAGTTTTGAGCCGTTTGGGGTCGAAACGCTCGGGTCATGGGGCCCGAGTGCGCGTCTCTTTTTCAAGGAAATTTCTCGCCGACTGATCGACACTTCACGTGACCAGAGGGCTGGCTCATTCTTCGGCCAAAGAATTAGCATTGCTATTCAACGTGACAATGCTGCCAGTCTTCTGGGCACGTGTTCGGATGACAGCGATGCGGACGAGTACTTCGACGCTTAAGAGTCTTTTTTTGTTTTCATGTTGTATTTTGTTTTTCGTAGTTTGTACCTTCTTAGTGTTAATAATTAGCTGTGTATTTGTAATTAGTAAAAATAAATAATAAAATACAAGAAACGTGTTTTTTACTAAGATACAAAATTTAAATTTGGCCGCTTTTTTTTCCCTTGAATCTTATCATCTGTTTAGGCATTTTCCAGCTATGTTAGGGTCTGCTCCCAGTCTTAGCGGATGCAGCTGAATACTAGTGTATACAAAGATTCATGATTATTGCGACTTCCTGTTGGATGTCAATTGAAATGTCAACGCACGTCCACTCCTGACGAAAACTATTAGCTCACAGACGCGATTCTATTTACGTTGAGCACATCACTAAATGGCTGGGGTGACGTCATCGTAGGTATAAAAACTGGCCAAGTGCGAGTCGGACTCGCGCACGAAGGGTTCCGTACCATTATTAATAAAAACGGCAAAAAAATCACGTTTGTTGTATGGGAGCCCCCCTTAAATATTTGTTTTATTTTAATTTAATTATTTATTTTTAAAGTGAATATACAACTAAATATACTGTGAATATTTCAAGCGTCTACCTATTTCCATTATCAATATCGAGCAAAAAAATCACGTTTGTTGTATGGAAGCCCCCTTAAATATTTATTTTATTCTATTTTTTAGTTTGTGTTGTTATAGCGGCAACAGAATTACAACATCTGTGAAAATTTCAACTGCCTAACTATCACGGTTCATGAGATACAGCCTGGTGACAGACGGACAGACAGACAGACGGTGAAGCCTTAGCAATAGGGTTCCCGTTTTACCCTTTGGGTACGGAACCCTAAAAAGATGACATGCTCGGTTTTCATACTATCTAATGAACATGCGGTATCTAGCCTTCTCTAAATCTGTGTGTATATGTAGGTATATCTATTTTGCATGAAGTAACTGCCTACTTTAACTACACGATACCTCTTCGTAAATCTGGTTGTCAGACTTTCAGGCTTCTAACCACTCATAACGATTGTCAGTTTTGGCTGAACATGCTTTCCGGGGCACGGAGGTGTCTCGGGATGAAATGAATGGTAACCATCTATTTTTTTTTCTCAGTTAGTTTTAATAATAAATAAATACAAACGTTTATTTCGACCAACAAAAGGACCATTGGCACAAAAAATTACAAAATTCAAACTTAAAAATAAAAAACCAGACAAGTGCGAGTCGGACTCGCACACGAAGGGTTCCGTACCATTATCTATAAAAATGACAAAAAAACACGTTTGTTGTATGGGAGCCCCCCTCAAATATTTGTTTTATTTTAATTTAATTTATTTTTAAAGCCAATATATATCTACATATTCTGTGAATATTTCAAGCGTCTACCTGTTGCCGTTATCAATATAGAGCAAAATCGAGCAAAAAAATAACGTTTGTTGTATGGGAGCACCCTTAAATATTTATTTTATTCTATTTTTTTGTGTTTGTTGTTATAGCGGCAATAGAAATACATCATCTGTGAAAATTTCAACTGTCTAGCTATCACGGTTCATGAGATACAGCCTGGTGACAGATGTACAGACAGACGACAGACAGACAGGCGGCGGAGCCTTAGTAATAGGGTTCCCATTTTACCCTTTGGGTACGAAACCCTAAAAAGAACACAATTTTAAAGACCACTACCATAGACATATTACAGACTTCGATTGCTCAGTATGTGAACCATATGAACCATCCGAATGGTTCAAGTACTGGCAATCGAACCTCTGCGCAAATGCCCTCAGGGTGCCGCTGGAGCTAGCCCGAACCCTGCGCACCAGGGATGTACAACGTTTTCGCATAGTACAATAGAAACAGTCTACATGCGACTCGGCGAACATCCCTGATGCGCTGCAGAATCGGGGCAGCTTCATCAGCACCCTGAATGCATTATTATATTAGATTGGAGTTTGGCGTTCTGTACTGTCTGCGCGTGTATGAGACCTACAGGCTGCTCGTGCAGAAAGATGTATAATATGCTCTGAACAATGTTGTTTTCACTTCAGTGGTACAACAAGCAAACCTGCGGGCCATCATATTCGCCCTTACAGACAACTCCCTGCGTTCTCGCTCTATGTCTGCATCGTCTTAATCATGGTCTGGCAGTTTGAGTATAAATTACTCAAACTAGCAGCTTACCTAAACGTCCTATATTTGGTATTGTTCGTCGAATCGTTGAGCTCCTTAAGTTGTGAGTTGAGTTGCACGATTACTGACAAATGCGTGCAGTGACTGGACAGGTCCAAATTGTGTGGATCTATTCTCAAAAGACCATTTCAGACAAAAATCTACACGGTTTTCACATGATCTGATCAAGATTATGTCTGGATTTTAGAAGAGACGGTGACCTCTGAGTTTGTTTCGGCCTTTCTTCTCATAGTAGTCACTTAAATAGGACCTCTAGGGAGGTCTACTTTTTAAAATATGTATGACGTGTATAAGTGTTTAGACAAACTTACTTACCAAATAAAATCGTTTGTAATTTATCATTTACGGAGTTCAAATTATTATATTCACAAATATCTCCGAGAAAAGACTGGTTGGTAAGATTGGTTGTCAGACTTTCAGGCTTCTGACGACGCGAAACGACTGTCAAAGATCCACGAATGACAGCCGAGACCAACGGTTTAACGTACTTTCCGAGGCACGGAGGGTCTTGGTACATAAATATGGTCACCCATCCACGGACCAACCGCGACAAGCGTAGCTTAACCTGATCGATCGACCCGTGTGACTGTTTTTACTAGCCACAAGCCCTCGCCTCAACCGCGTTGAAATTTCAGTATCAATTTATCAGTTCCAGTATCAGTTTAAAAGTATCAAAGCACCCTTGAAAGGATAAACACACATTTTCAGATCCAAGTTACTCGCGATACTTTATCCATTTATTAAGCCCATATCCAAGCCCAGGTGTTTGCTAAGTAAAAGTGCTAAGTTCTACTTTCTAGACTTTTAAGCCCTGTAGGCGTTTTGGTAGTGGAAAATGTATGTATTACTAAGCGAGTTGATTTTTCAACATGAAAAGTACTAACATTAGGTAGGTATGTTCAAAAGATTTGAAGCAAGTTGTCTGCTTACATGTACTCAGTAATAAAAAAAAAAACTTTTTACAAAAAAAATTACCTACTCCCAAAAATAACACCACAAAGTGAAAAATAACTTTAATTTCGGAAGTCGGTGTCTTTGGATCTGTTTTTTAGTTTATTGCACCGACTTCCGAAATTAGTTATTTTTCACTTTGTAGTGGGTCAATCTTTAATTTATCTAAGTTACAATAGCCTAATGTTAACTACTCATCACCTTTTACAAAATACTGCTTTTCCCAATGCTGGGACGTTGATTGTTGAGGAGTTCTCCTGGTAAGAACCAGGAAAACTGCCACTCACCATATGCATAGTGATATAAATTGCTTAGCAACCATATTAAAGTACCTAATCGAATCGCAACCCGTTAAATACTTATTATTATGTTGTTCCGGTGGCCATCTGTGGTCTCCATCATCAATTCCACTTCACCAAATGGTGCTTTCCGAGAGCAAATGCATGAGTTCCTATATAAAATATCCAAATCGCTATAGGTTTGCCTATAAAATTTGAGGGTTCCCCTCGATTTCCATGGGATCCCCTCATCAGATTCTGATTTGGTGGCAATGGGACTACCTTGAGAGTATACTCTTTCCAACAAAAAAAAAATCATCAAAATCGGTTCATAAACGACGAAGTTAGGCGCGAACAAACATTAAAAAAAAGCATATATGACGGCGTCACCATTGTAAACAACACGTGCAACGGGCTGAGTTACGCACTGCAATGTGTCACTTAGACATCCCCACTCTCCCCACTACTCGAGCCGCTCTATAAGCGAGCGCGCAGCAAGGAGAGAATCTACCACCACGTTTCGAGGCCAACATCTGTTTGACCTCACCACCGTTTTAAATTTCGATATCATCGGTCCGATGAATCCTACTCATTACCCCCATATCCCCAGTCAATCCCCGGACATATTGGACATAGCGCAAAGAATATCAACCTACGGTTGGATTCGATAGACGCGATGGATGAACTGACTTCTGACCACCGGCCGGTCGTCTTAAGACTGGCCCCTCGCGACGGACTCCTTGACCCTGACCAACTCCCCCTCACGAAAGTAGTCACGGACTGGCGGAAAGTAAGCGACCGACTGAAATCCACCACATCCCCGATACTGGATTCTATCCCCGATCAGTTTGACTCGATCGCCGACACGACGTCCGCGATCGACTCACTCACGGAACACGTACAATCAGTCCTGAGCGATTGCTCGAGGCAGGTTCCGGCGATGGACCCCCATCGCCGAAAGCTGCCGGACGATGTGCGTGAACTGCTGACTGAGAAGAACGCGGCCACTCGTGCATACAGTGTCTTTCCCTGTGACGCTAACAAAGTCTTCATGCGCCAATTACAGAAATCTGTAAGGAAGCGAATGAAAGAACTGCGTGAGGCTCACTGGGACAAGATGCTGGGCGAACTAGAGCCCACTCATCTTACCTTCTGGGAGCTTCAGAGGAAACTCAGATCCCCGCAAGTAGCTTCTATGCCCCCTCTGACACGACCCGACAGGACGATAGCATTCGACGACACCGACAAGGCTGAATGCCTGGCTGACACTCTCGAGACTCAGTGCTCGCCCAGCTCTCAACCAGTAGACCAAGCTCACCTCGCTGAGGTGGACGCTGAAGTCGAACATAGGGCGAATTTCCCTCCGGTCGAAGACCCTGATTGTCCTCTGGCTCCCGTCACCCCAGACGAGGTGCACGACATTATCAAGGGTCTGAAAACCCGTAAATCTCCCGGATCAAACGGAATCACCAACAGGGTGCTCCAGCTGTTCCCCGCTCACCTGATCATGCTAATGACCACCATCTTCAATGGCGCTCTTAGCAACAACATTTTTCCTCAAGCTTGGAAAAGGGCCACGGTCATCGGTATCCCGAAGCCCGGCAAACCTAAGACCGAACCTTCCAGTTACCGACCCATCAGTCTGCTCAACGTCTTCGGCAAAGTCTATGAGAGGCTTATTTATAAGCGTCTCAGAGACTATGCCGAGACGAAGGGCCTCATCCCAAACGAACAGTTCGGGTTCAGATCCCAACATTCGTGCGTACAACAGGTCCACCGTATCGTCGAGGATATAAGCGCTGGCTTCCAGCGCGGGCTCATGACGGGTGCTGTGTTCTTCGACATTGCGAAAGCGTTCGACAAAGTCTGGCACAACGGCTTATTATATAAGTTCTACAAACTCGGTGTGCCCGATCGTCTCGTGCTCATCTTACGAGACTTTTTGTCGGACCGCACCTTCCGCTATCGCATCGAGGGTGCGCTATCCTCCCCCCATCCGCTCCGCGCAGGCGTCCCTCAGGGCGCTGTGCTGGCACCGCTGATATTCACTATATTCACTAGTGATATCCCCAAATGTAGAAAGGCGCAGTTAGCTCTGTTCGCAGACGACACGGCCATCTACTACTCCGGCCTCAGGCAAGACAATATCGCCCGCATCCTTCAGGCTGAAGTCAACAGACTCGCGGCCTGGTTCAGGAAGTGGAGGATCGAAGTCAACCCTGACAAGAGCCAGGGGGTCCTATTCTGTAGGCCCCGGCGATCACCCGCCCTCCCCCAACCGATCACCATGTTCGGCAAGCCTATCCCTTGGGAGAAGCGAGTCAAATATCTCGGTGTGGTCTTAGACCATCACATGACGTTCGGCGAGCACATAAAACAGGTGCGCTCGCGCGCCAGTTTTGCTCTCGGCCGACTACACTCCGTACTCAACCCGCGCAGCAAGTTGTCCCTTAAGTGCAAATTGCGTATTTACACCGCGTGCATTCGACCGATCATGACTTACGCCTGCGTAGTCTTCGCTCACGCAAAGTCGTATCACATCCATAAGATGCAGACGCTTCAAAACCGATTTCTCCGTAGAATTACGAAGGCTCCTTGGTTCGTTCGGAACGAACAACTTCACGTAGACCTTAAGATGCCTACCATCAAGCAGTTTATGAAGCGCCTTGCAAAGCGCTTTTTCGAATCCACGGAACGTCATCGCAACCCCTTGGTTGTGCAGGCCGCTAGTTACAGGCCTTCTGCCATTAGTCAGACTCGCCGACCGAGGCATACTCTCTTAGATCCGGATGACCCCATCACTCTCCTTCAGGAAAGCAATAGGGCCACGAGTACAGTGCACAAAATACACAAACCGACCTTCCGTCCTCGCCGCCGAGGTACCACGCGAACTTCCCGAGTTAATGGTAATAAAAGTCGTCGTCCCCGTCCCTTGAATGTCGATGCGCCAGCCGCCCGGTTAGAGGCTGAGAGCGCCGTAGCAATAAATATAATATCCCCTGATAATAATCATGATCAAAATGTTGATCCAGCCCGTCCCCAAATTGTTACTAATTTTGTGATCCCCCAACGACGCCCTAAGCCGAGGTCCGTACCCCACAGGGGGTGCCCTTAGTGCGCTGTCGTTTAGTTTTAATAAACATATATAATTTACGCCCTGGCTGGAGGCTTTAAGATTAAAAACCTTAGGGCAGCCACAGGAATATCCGGTTAAGTAGCAACGACCTCTCTAGGTCTGCTACGAGATGCCATTCATAAAAAAAAAATAAAAAAAAATGAGAGAATCATTCTTGTCGCAGGCTCGGCCCGGTGCACATGTTTTAGCGAACTGCGACTGCGACTGTAGTCCGAATTTAACTATTATTACAATGAATTAATAAGTTCTGGAAATAAAAGTTGACTTCTGGTATATCTCTTACTTTAATTTAAGATGTTGGCCCTCTGCCTTCATATACATACGGTCGAATTGAGTAACCTCCTTTTTTAGAAGTCGGTTATTAATCCCACGTCATTAACCCATTAGAATAATTTCAGAAAAAACCCATAACGAGATAGACTAGCCATTGTGTTAAATTTGCTGGTAGTGGTGTTTTCATTTGTTGGATGTCTTAAGTTCCGCAGAAATGGAGAACAGAAAATTGGAAGATCCATTTTTTTTCACGTCGTTTTTCTTTGTATAGTACAAGATCCATAGGTTCCGTGTGGTGCCGGACGTACCATCGAAGAATAGTACCATTATATTTCTTCCCGTGGGTGTCGTTTTGGAAACCCGCTTCATTATGCAAGCACCCTTATAGTCAAAGAATGTGAGTAAATTCCCTTCTGTATTAAAAATACCTAACAACAAATGGCCTTAATAACAAAAGGAATCGAAAAAAACTTATTGGGGAAAACTTTTTCTGCCTACCAGAATCTTCACAGATCGCACATTTGGGTATAACACAGGGGTGTACCTACAAACACTCAATCCCGGAAACCTGTCTACAAATATTTCCGGGTTCAATTCCCTAGGAACCAATTGCTCAGCCAGTGCGTCAAGCAAGCCGCCAAACTTTAACCAAGATGCTTGTATTTTCTGAAAGTTGTAAACAGTGAAGTGGAATATTTATTATACCAAAGACCTACATGCAATTTTCAACAAAATATTGTAAATGATCCTCTAAAAACTTATTGACCTTCTAATGATGGCATTTTTAGGGTTATTACTAAGGCTCCACCGTCTGTCTGTCTGTCTGTCTGTCTGTCTGTCCGTCTGTCTGTCCGTCTGTCACCAGGCTGTATCTCATGAACCGGGATAGCTAGACAGTTGAAATTTTCACAGATGATGTATTTCTGTTGCCGCTATAACAAAAAATACAAAAAAACAGAATAAAATAAATATTTAAGGAGGCTTCCATACAATTAACGTGATTTTTTTGCTCGTTTTTGCTTGATATTGATAACCGCAACAGGTAGACGGTTGAAATATTCACAGAATCTATATATCACTTTAAAAATAAATAATTAAATTAAAATAAAACAAATATTTAAGGGGGGCTCCCATACAACAAACGTTTTTTTCCGTTTTTATAGATAATGGTACGGAACCCTTCGTGCGCGAGTCCGACTCGCACTTGGCCAGTTTTTTTTAAATTAATAAACTTCCAAAAATGTTTTGCGCTTCTATTATTGCACACTTTTTTTTTAACATTTGAACGTCTTTTTATCTTTTTGCCATTTTCTCACAGTTAGTCGCAAATACTAAGGCACCCATCAAATGGTTATGGTTAGATTAGAAAAGCGATAAACCGCGCGCGAGCCGAGCGAGCGGATGAAGGCGGTTACCACAGTCGCAGTGACTTGGATCTTTAGTATTTTACGACCTCAAACTCAAACTCAAAGCATTTATTTCAAATTAAACTATTACAGGCACTATTGAATTGTCAAGGGGTCGGTCAGTCAGAGAGATGGAAGCTAGATGCCCATTCCAAAGCTTTGTAGGTTCCTATGGAGAAGAATGGGCAAGAAACTCCACGGACACTCCACCCCAATATCAATATAGGACTCATTGAGGTTCACAAAAATAGGCTTAATCATTATTTTTTCAATAATATTTTTAGTTAATAAGAGTTTTAGTTGTATAAAGCCATCTTAGGGAACAAAGCCACCTGCATAAAAGTATCGGTCAAGTTATCCGGCAAATAATTTTATGAAAATCTATTCTGTAACAGGAGATCGAACCCAAAATCTCACGTTAGACAGCCAATCTTATAAGTTCAGTGTAGTCCTCCACAGGCCTCAAAAACTGTCATGTTAGTTTTATGGCTAAATGTTGCAGGTCTTCATCCCTTTACATCCCATGCTGAGTTTAAGACACCCCTTATCATCCCATAAGTGACAAGAGTTACTGACAGATTAAGTCAATCGGATGCAGTAACCCCTGTGAAACCCTTGCCTGACAAATTAATCGTTTATGGTTTCCAAATCCGGTGAGATGAGGTTTTTCAGCAGAGCAGATAAATAATTAATTGTCTGTAGTTATGAGGCTAAGTAAAACCGGGTATCTAGCGGTTCATTAAATAATTATAAAACCTTTATTATCAGACCACAGAGATCCATACAGTATTAGTAAAGAAAACCTAAAACTAATGTTAGTATCCTAATCCTATGCTTAAGTCCGGAGTCGGACCTTACATTATCCACGTAGTATGTAGTACGTACTTGTAGACGTATGAAGTCCTATCCAGTGACGCAACATCGGTTAAGCAAGTCAAATTCACCTTGGCAGACTTTCAGCATAATTATTATCGTTTGTAGAAAATAACGAGGCAAAACCGGGACCTTTTAAAAATGTAAAGTAAGTACTTTGAATACAAAATGAGGGGTTTCGTTAAAGGAATCATAATGAAAATACTCAAAAATATCTTTGAAAACAGCATGTTTTTTAATCGTTCCAGTTTTTGTTAGGGGCCGTTCACGAAATCGACTGATTTTGATCAATTTTGTTCATTGGCAAGGAAAAAATAATTTAAAAAAAATTGTTTGTGATTTGAAAAGTCGATTTCTTTGTTTTGTTTGGTTGATTATTATTATTAATTTATTTATCTTTATTCTACAAGGTAAGTACAACTCATAAACTAAGCCCCACAAAACCGTAGTAGTGGTTTGACTGTGTGGTGTTGTTTTGGTTTAAAGAGATTTTTCAAATAAATTATGCATTCATAGAAAATCACTTCTAATACTTTTGATTTTGAACATTAAAAAATGCAACCGATCTCATTGTATGGTCTACTTGCACGTGTTTGCATGACTTTTTCATCTTCTATACAAAATATAGCAGAAAAATTACGTTGAAATAAACATTTTTTTAGTAAAACTTTCAAGAAATTATCCTTGAAATAAAATAAAAATGTTACTTTCTATAGTAATCTCCAACAAAGGCGAAATTAACTATATTTTCGAGAGAGCAAAAGTGATGAAATTATAAACAGATGCTGTGGCTGATACAAAAATTTAGCGCCACGAAAACTGTACTTATATTTATAGTCACACAGACCTAAATTTTCAATTATTTTTAGCATTTTCACAATTAGATGAGAAATTTACAAAAGAGGGTGCGCGGAGCCTTAAATAATTATTTGTACCTAGGTCTTCATTTGGAAAAAAGTGAACCTTAGTGAGTGTGCCTTGTTAGTGTAGCTGTCTATTATGGCAGCTTGATCTCTCTCTTTTGTTTATTAATCCTGGCCTTTGTCTTAGTCTGCCTTTACTCACCCACGAAAAAGAATTAGAAATAATCATAATTATTATTTTCTAAGCTTGGTTACTTAACATTCTGTATCAAAAGTCAGAATCACAAAGCCAGACATAAAAAACAAGGTCACCAAGATAATTTCCCAGAAACCCTAAACTTTTGCTGAAGAATTTAAATTCACTATGTACATGGATGTTTATAACGAAGGAACATGGAATATTTCCGTAAACACCAACCCTTTTCATATAATACGGTTAACTGAGATAGCAATCCTGTAGAAACAGGTTTCAAAAAAAAATCTTACAACGCAGTCATGTTGTTAAGTAAACCGGGAAAAAGAAGTACAAGCTGTAAATAGCTTCAGGAAAGAGGATTTCTAAAAGACAGCAACTCACAAGCTATTTTAAACCTTATTATTTTAGTAATAAAGTTCTATAAAAATATTTTTTGTTAACGAAATTAAGTTGGGTAATACAGGATGTAACCAAGATTCGCGACATCTAGTTCGGGCCGCAGTGGTGTTAATTTTAAAAGTTAGGGGAAAAAAAAAAAAAAAATGCCTCTGAGAAATGCAGCATTGCTAGGAAAATGTATGGTGTTGCGAGGAAATTGCATGTCCACGATTAAACGCGGGCTTTTGAGGAAAACTGCAGAGGAAATATTTATTTCTTGCAATTTATCAAATGTCAGCTTGACTCTTTCATTCGTTTTATTCTCAACTCTGAGATCGCTGTGAACTGGTTTCTTTTTATATGTGTTTTTGCCTTGTGTCATTTTATTACTGGCTTCTAAGTGACGGTGGTGTGTTATCCGTTATTGACTCTAGAATAAAGGTTATATAACCTATTTTGTAAAGCAGCGGTTTCTGGTTGCGCGGCCTATTTCATTACGTTGCTCCCAGTTGGCATGACTTTTTCCGACATCTTCAACAATAAACGTCATATTTCAGCCAATAAACACAAAACCTTAATAAATTAAACACTTAAGAAATTGTTCCAAATTTTTAGAGGTTTCCAGTTTATCCTTACATATTATAAAACAAAGTCCCCCGCCGCGTCTGTCTGTCTGAACGCGATAAACTCAAAAACTACCAAACGGATTTACAAACAGTTTTCACCAAATGGAGAGATTCATGAGGACGGTCCTCAGTTTTAAAAGAGTAAGAGCTATAAATTAATATTAAATTACTTGACCGTCACTAGAAGCTTTATATTGAGAGAGCTCCGTTTCCGTCGATTTCATAGCAGTTTTAGTACTTTTTTAACCTAGTCAGTGGCGCCACCTGGTGTTTGCTTGTCATTTTAGTTTCGTAAAAATAAAGGAAGGTACCATCATAAGTCATCTGATATTTAAGTAAATGAAACAAAACTTAATTATTTAACATTTACAAAAAAATAATAAATTAGTGGAGATCCATAATAATGCTCGAACGGGCTCCTGAGTGTGTTGTCCGAGCGGTGGGACTCGCCTTTTTTGCGGAGGTGGCTGCAGCTGCATGCCAGCGTCTGCGTTTATTATTTAATGTAATATGTGTATTAATTTTTAATTTTGATTTTAACTTTTATGATAATTTTGTATTTAAATATTTGTTTTTAATTTTTATTTCTGATCTTAATTTTTTTTTTGACCTTAATTCTGATTTTAATTTTGTTTTTAATTAAGATTTGATTTTTTTTTTTTCTAAAAAATACTTTTTAATATAGTATGTACAAGTTTAAAATAAAACAGAATAAAATAATAAAAGGGGGGGGGGGGGGGGAAAGCTCATTGGGCATCAAAAAATTCGTCCGCATCGCTGTCAATGGGAAAAGTGCCCAAAAGGCTGGCAGCATTGCCACGTTGGATGGCAATGCTGATTCTTTGGGCTAAAAATAGACCAGCCCTCTGGTCGCATGAAGAGTCGACCGCTTAAAGATTTGAATTCAATAAGTGCGATTTTATTTTGAATTATGACATGAACAATTTTACTATGGATATAATATAACTGAAATATTTGTTTTGAATAATTGTATTGCAATTTTCTGGTTTATAATCCAATTCTTTACATCGTGTATTTTTAAGAATGGGTCCAAAAGTAGCCAAGATCACTAATATTAATTACTCAACATTATTAATAGAACTATTAAAGAACTTTTCAAATAATTCATATTTAAATTAGAGAGGGAACTTTCTTCGTTCAAATGGGTCAGGGTTCGTTAACGATGTTGGAACTAAAGGGGCTATAATTAATTATAATGCGCAAAAGACCCATTTGTAAAATATTTATTTCTTAAATAACTAAGTTAATGAAAGCGTGTTTCTGGTTTGATTTGCAAACCAAATGATTAAGAAATAACATAAAGCCTTGGTTCACCCACATTTCACCAGTTATGTTAAAAGCACATGTACTGTGGTTGTCGCTTAATGGCACTACACAGAGCGTCATAAGCCGCCTCTGGACACCAGCGTGACCGAGCAACATGGAGGACGATCTCGTATCACCACTCGCAGACAGGACCGGTACATCCAAAAAATTGATCGACGGAATCGTACATGACCGCCATGATCCTGGCTACGTGGCTCTACAGCTTTTCAGGCTTGCTGATAAGCGACCAAACCATCCGAAATCGTTTACGTGAAGTGGGGTTGCGTTCCCGAAGTCCGCCGAGAGTTCCACCTATAGCACTCAGCAATCGTAGGGGCGAGCCTATTGCCATCAACCGGGCACAAACACAGACTCCGGGCTGCTACTGACAATATCCAGATAGGAAAACCCAATAATATTTTGCCCGACTTGGAAGTCAAACCCAGGACCTCATGTAGCGCTTGCTTGTTTGATTTCAGAGGCAAATGATTAAATAAATAATCACACTCATAAATAAATAAATAATTATAATTCCCAGCGATAAATAATTATTCAACACGGCAGTAATATTTTTTTTAATATTTAAGTACTTTCAGTGTAACATGTAATATTGTAATTTAAAAGAGTCCTGCCTCATTTTCTCCATAGGAATAGCTACCTACGTTATGTCATGCAGCTTCAATATTCTGACTGACCCGACTCCTTGACAGTTCAAAAGTGACTTGTTTAAATATTGAAATTAATTATTTAAGAGTCTATTTTTAATTTTCTGTTTATAAAAACCTTATTGAATATCGACAGCTGTTTTCATAAATTTTACACCAAACTTTTAATAAGTCACTATGTTTTAAACAGGGGCAAGGCTTAATTTCAGAATTAAGTATGCCTGAATATATACCCAATTTCACTAATGCAAAGTGATTGTGAACTCTCAAACTTATCAAATAATAAAATAAAATTATTTATTATGTGAAGTTTCGAAATGAAAATTTTATTTTAAATTAAAGTTTCAAATTATTTTAAATGACAGTGTTTGTAATGGATTGGAGTTTTATTGTAGATTAGTTTCATTAATAATAAAACATAGAGATTAATAATAATTGTGTTAATTTGTTTACAACATAGTTCCAACTGCTGTGTAAATGTATGTTGAAAAACTTCATATTTTAGAAATTAACGTTCTGTATAATAATTCTAAAACAAATAAATTCTCTGAACCAATAATTAAAACTACATCAGCTACCGATAGTTGCACGTAAGTCCAATAAATATAATTCCCGATTATAAATAATTCTGTCTCTATCTAACGGTACGTATCAGAAAGTGGCAGCATTACTTTCAATGGGGAATTAAGTTTAATGGACTTACATGCAACTAGCGGCTACTGGAGTAAATTAAATATTCACGATCTTTTCTTTATTGATCTTTTCTATATTGATATATTATATATTCGGAATCCAACCTGGCAAAGTAACGGCAGATAGCTTGATAAAAACAAATCATTATTTCAGCCGAAAGACGTCCACTGCTGGATATAGGCCTCCCCCAAAGTAGGGGGGGGATTGCCATAATTGCCACGCTTGGCAGGCGAGTTGGCGATCGCAGTATGGTGTTAAAATGCATAGAGAACGCTGCTGCCCATTCATTAGCAAGTCCCTTAGTCGCCTTTTACGACACCCACGGGAAGAAATAGGGGAGAGCTATTCTTTACGTCCGGCACCACACAGACGATAAAAACAAATTAATAATAACTATTAACTTTATCTATTAACCTACTTCCAAACTTGTCTTAACAATTGACTTATTTTCAAACTTGGTATGTAAGTGGCTAATCCGCTTTGGAAAATATCATAAAATAACTTAACTATCTACTTATTGTATCCCACTTCCTTGGGAACTATTGTTTATTTGCTATAAGGGAACTATTGTTTATATTGTGGGGAGTCCATTGCTACACGGGTAACCGGTAGTGGCGGAGGGCCGGTCTAAGCCTCCACCATCTGAATCTGAATATGTCGTCTGTATAGATGTCATGTATGGGTTTAATATAAAATGTTTTATTAAAGAACAATGTTCAATCATTCTGTTCCATTTTTACTAAGGAATTATAGTGCATGTTCCTGTTACAAAATATATTATTTGGATATGTTTAAAACAAAGAGCTTCAACGTTATAAAAAATGAGTGCTAGAGTGGGACTCGCACATGGGTTCCGTACAATCATACAATATTTAACACTACATATTTTTTTTAAATACTTTAGTAAAAAAATAACTTTCGAAACGTTTCTTGGATTGGGCCCCCTTTAATTTTTTCCTTTATTCCCAATAGTTCCATGTAGCTAGATCCACATGGAATTACTGCAAGTCACTAGTTCCGTTAACTTAATGTTTTTTTTTTATTTTCTTTCAGTTTTTGGCTTATGACTTCTAATATTTGCATCCTATGGAAAAAGTCATCGTATACATTCAAGTAAGTATAAGAAACTTGCCAGCAAATTATCTCTCTATACGTCCAATAGTACCCGAGATACATGCACTTCATACATTGATAATTTATCTAAAAAGTTAAAAATTGTAGTTTTAGCCGTCATCCGAGCAAAATATCGGTTATAATACGTAGTTAGCTAAAAAACTATAAGTAGTTTTGAACTTTTTGTGAGAAATTACCAATGTTCGGAGTTCCGTATCTCTAATAAAGAGCTACGATTACGCTCAAATTGTAGCAAATTGTAGCTTTTCTCGTAGGATGCATCTTTTAGATGTTATAAACCAAATAAAACTGAAGGAAGTCCGAACATTTCGAGGATTTTTGAGCACCACGCAGGCAGCACAGATCTTTCGAAGCTGCAAACTAGGTTTTATACATAGGTAACTAAGATAATCCTAACAACATCCCAAAAAATCAGTACAGTGCAATTTTTTGGCGATTTAACGCGATTTTGGTGTCAACTACTGCCGTATAATTTAAATGAATAGATTAAAAAATTTAAGTTTGAGTTAGAGTGTTTTAAGTTTTTTTAAACCATACCGCGATTGCCAACCCGCCTGCCAAGCGTGGCGATTATGGCAAATCCCCTCCTTTTTTGGGGAGGCTTTTTTTTTTTTTTTTTTCGGAATTTATCAAATAACGTTTCCCGCTCTGGGCGGAGCGGGAGGGCGTGTCAGACTTTTACTGACTAAAACCCACCCGTATTCCTTCATTTGCCTGTGTGCCAGGGCCACGATATCCCTTTCGGACAAACTCGCAACCCTGGCAGGCATTGGCCCTAACGGACCCCGTCAGTTGCTGCTGACAACTCTTTGAGGCGCGCGTGGAATACAACGCGCCGTCAACCCGGGCCTGGTTCTTATCGGGCGGTGAGCTACCCATCGCTCACCGTCCGCAAGCCCGCACCTACTTAAATGCATTGATTAAAAAATTTAAGTTTGAGTTAGAGTGTTTTAAGTTTTTTTAAACCATACTGCGATCGCCAACCCGCCTGCCAAGCGTGGCGATTATGGCAAATCCCCCCCTTTTTGGGGGAGGCCTAAGTCCAGCAGTGGACGTCTTTCGGCTGACATGATGATGATTATGATTAAAAATTAGTAGGTATGTAAACAAGACCTCTCTGAGTATAAATGTTCTGTGAACAAGGCTTCGACACCCCGACCTTCCGAAAAATCAATCTGCCCAGCCTTTTCCCAACTAAGTCTAGGTCGGCTTCCAGTCTAACCAGATACAGTTGAATACCAGTATTTTACATGGAGCGACCGTCTATCTGACCTCCACAACCAAGTAACTGGGTAATACGATACCCCTTGGTAAGACTGGTTGTCAGACTTTCGCGCTTCTGAGGACCCGTAACGACTGTCAATGAGATTGACAACCGGAACCAACGGCTTAACGTGTTTTCCGAAGCGCGGAGGAGTCTCGGTCACCCATCCACGGACCAACCCTGGCAAGCGTAGCTAAACCTGATAGCTCGACCCATGCGTCTGTTATTACTTAGCCACGAGATCTTCCCCATAGACCTTCCATTGTAATCAATTTCGTTTAATTTTGTATAGTAAATTACTATCAATTTTAAGCTAAAAAACTTCATTAATAATATAAATTAATACAAAGTTATTAAGTTATTTTTAGGACTGGTTTGTCAATTGGCCTAACTTTTAAAGGGCCGTCATCAAAAGTAAACTATAGCTTATATTTGTTTTATTTGTAATTTAGTTTTTTTTTTATTGTCAAAGTCACAAAACGTTTATTGCGAACTAAGTGTACAATGTTGGTGTTACGAGTATGTTATGTTAGTACTTTTGACTTAGCAGCCTTTTACAAGCATTGCAATTATCATTCGCCTGTCCTTATATCATCCTAAATGCATTGCAAAGCATGCATTCAATATTATTATTATTTAATTATTTTCATTTATATTACGTGCGTGCGTGCGCGTTACGTTTTAATTTTTTAGCCTTTTAAATAACTTTCATGTATGTGGATTTGAATAAATAAATAAACTTCACAACTCGTATCACTTTGGATCACCGGTCATACACAGAAAGCGTAAACCCGACTGAATCACTGAGCTGTATGAACCAAAGTGCCTACATATAGGTTTTTTATGATTTTTTGGCACAAAAAATATATTTTTGACTCTGCTTGCTCTGCTTGGTTGCTTAGAGGTATAAGGAACAGGGTGTAAAGTTCACTCATACTCTAAAGAAAAGGGAGGATCCTCCGACTAGACAGGTGCTGTGTCTGGTGGGCAACTGCCCGACAGTTGATGTCGGGATGTTGTATATATGCTAGTTACGCGGTAAACTCTGCTTGCGCGATGCAGGTATATTTATTTATTTAAGGATTACCAACGAGATACATTACAATTTTCTTTTACAATAATAAAAACTTGTCTATATACATTATCCTGTAATTCACACTCAATTACAGGTAACCACAGCTCACACATTATCAAATACACATGTTCTGAATACATAATAATTAAAATTAAGAATACAAAAAAAAACAATATACATGCAATATTATAAAAGATTTACATGCTAATAAAAAAAAAGTTTGAATTTACAATAATACAATTACTGTATTGTATTATTGTAAATTCAAACTTTTTTTTTCCAAGCATAAACGTGATTTTCATTATTTGTCATTATTTGTCTATTCATTATTAGTATATTATTATTCGAATGATCTAATTGGCAAAACAAAATCCTTTTAAGAATTGTTCTTTTTAAGTATTTGGCTTTCTAAGAATTGGTCCTTTTAAGAATAGTTTTTTTTGAGAATTGGGATTTTTAAGAATTAAGCATTTCCAGAAATAGGTATTTTCAGAACAAGGTATTTAGCGAATTAGCCCTTTTTCAAGCTGTTGGGCATTTTACGAATTGGGCATTTAACGACTAAGCCGATTTTGCGTGACGTAAGTTGACGCGTAGTTCGCGTGTGGTGGTGTTGATGCCGCTACAGTTGAAAAAATATGAATAATTTTTGAACATGATTCGTTAAAAAATATAAGTAAGGGACACTCAGGCTATTTAATAAAAAAATACAGTTTTAATAAATAAAGACAATTCAATTTATATATTTCATTTCAATACAATTCAATTTGCTATAGTTATAGCAACCGTATTTACGGTATCTTGAATTGTCTAACTTATAGGTAATAGTAACAAAAGTACTATTGAAAAATTGTAAGGAAGACCATATTGTATTCATTTTGTTAGTAAAATAAGCAATTTAAAAGACTGAAACAAAAACAATGGACGACCCAATCTATTAATTTTCTAACAATGAAATTATAAATAGAAAGATGGTTAAATAAATTGGTATTTTTAAAAGAATTAAACCGCGTTTTCTTTTACTTTTCACCCCATTATATGTTGATTCTACTCATTAATTGTAACTAAAGATTTTTGACAAGTGAAATATTTTTGTAATTATTTATCGCTGAAAAGGGTTTTTAAAAGTGAGCCGCCTAGGCCCTAATGCTGAGGTCGGCTTTCAATCAACTAGATACCTAGTATTTTACATGAGGTCACTGAAATTTTACCGTTTTAAACCAAATACTACTTACATACACAAACATTATTTTTGAAGTGGAAACTTTTTTAGGCGCGTTGAAGTTTTTTTGGTGTCTTAAGGGTTCACGTCACCGACATGCTAATGTTAACAGTATATCTGTAGCTCTAAGTACGACGTATTCCGCTTGGCCAGCAGTGAAACCATAATAATAATAAATATCATCATCATCATTTTAGCCAAAAGACGTCCAGTGCTGGACATAGGCCTCCCCCAAAGGGCGGGTTTGCCATAATCGCCACGCTTGACAGGTGGGTTGGCGATTGCAGTATGATGTTTAAATGCATAGAGAAAGCTGCTGCCCATTGTAAGTCCCTTAGTCGCCTTTTACGACACCCACGGGAAGAAATGGGGTGGTGCTATTCTTTACGTCCAGCACCACACGGGACTTAATAATTACTTTATATTTAAATTATTAATAAAAAAACTGTTATTTCATAGTTTCATGTTTTCGCTTCTGTCGGCCGACCCCATTACTGCTTATTTTTTATTTATTTTTAATATAGAAAAACCTGTTTGTTTGAAAGACTTTGGGCCCACCCCGCAATCAAACCAAAGCGATCGATCAAGCGAATACGCGATCGTGACGTTCATATGTCACTTATTTGTTCGGAAAACCAGACGGCGGCCTCTGTCACTGAACAAAATTAAATCTACGGTCGCGTGTTCATGCGACGATCGCTTTAGTTAGGACGCAGCCTCCGACTACTTCGGATGGACCGTGACAAGCGTAACTTAGTGTAAGAAAACTCCTTGCGTAGATAATAATATTCTTTAATTCCTCCAATACAACAATCTACTACAGTCAACCAGCTACAACCATTATTTTTATCGACAGTTATTCCAGTTTGTCCGACCCGTAGCTCGCTCCAAAACTAAGTGAACGAATCGATTGCCGGATCGCGCCTTCCTTGACCACTTGTCAACCGTCACTGCTTGGTGTGGCCACATAAAATAATCGTTCTGAATAATCGATATGTCAATTTAAAAAATACAGATAAATGAACCTAGTCACAAGATCCTCTTATTAAAAGTATGTGTACTTTTAAAAACAGAATCTCGTGGCTAAGTAAACAGTAGTAGTAGTTAGCAGTAATACAAGGTTGAGGGTGTGTTCGCAAACATACAAATTCTAGATACTAAGAGATAATAATTTATTTTTAACAACCGATGGAAAGAATGAAAAACCGTATCGAAATTTTCAGCTTTTTATGGTTTGAAATTATTCAACTAACCGTAATAATATTTTTCCGGACGAAATTTAAAATTAAATAATGAAAATATTAATGAAACGTTTACATACTTACCGGTACTATTAAATTAATTAAGCGATATATTTATTTTTATGAGGCAACAACGCGGTTCAGCGGAACAATGTTCTGTAACTTTTTTAATAGCATAAATCATGAGTGTTAAATTTAAGGTCTAACTTTACATTAGGCTTTTATTAAAATGTATCTTTTATAAGTGTATGTAATTTTGTTACTTGTAAAAAAATAACAGGTTTAAAAAGACGCTTAACAAAGCCGAAAGTCACTTGTTTTTCCTGACATTGTGATGTTTTTTTACCTGGGAACCTTCTAGCTATGGACATTTGAAAGTCAAAGCTCCAACTATCTTACGTTTTTTAACGAAAACTTGTTGGAATGCTATTTATACCTTAACTTCAAATACCCCCACGACTCTTGTACCGTTGCATGCACCTAGTTCTATGTTTTGCATACGTTTCATTGCGTGCTGAGCGTACCTAATAAGCGATATTTCACACGAAAAATAAAAGACGTTCCCCAGCAATTATTTTTGAGTTTCGTGGTATCATGTACAGAAAGCGTAGATTACGGCTTTGTGATGGGTGTTTTAGAACCTGTATCAAAAAATATTGGCAATAGAATCTTCATAGATAAAGATAATAATCAATAAATTTGTTCAAACATGTGTAACATGATATATATATGAATATGCACTTATAGATGAAAACATGGTTTTACCGGACCAACGTGTTTTGCCTAACTAGGTGTACAAAATGATTCATCATCATCATCCTTTTAGCCGAAAGACGTCCACTGCTGGACATAGGCCTCTCCCAAGCACCGCCATTTCGACCGGCTCTGTGTTTCCCGCATCCAGCGGATACCTGTGTACGAAATGTTTACATTTTAATATTTAACTTGGTAATTATAAATTCATTATAGTTTCATTTATAAAATTAAAGTTAGTGCGAAATATAGTCAATAATTCAATATACAATCAAGTCAGAACAAAATGTAGTCAATGTTAATTAATTACAGACAAAATAATGTTAATATAATATAATAAAATTAAACCAACAATAAAATTCAAAATTTATCATTAAACCAGCCAGCGCTGGGGCTGTCTCGCATAGGGTCGCAGCATTATGCTGAGCGATGGCCGTTTTGCGTGAATGTGACGCATATTTTCCCTCAACTTGTTCTTTCGTGTTTGTGTTTTTTTCTTTCTTTGCGTTATGTTTACCGCAAATAAACGTATTTTCTCTCTTCTTTCTTTCTTATTAAAAAAATCAACAATAAATAATAGCATTGAGCAACTTTTTGAGTGTTTTCTTAAATAAATTAAAATTAAATTGCTTGATGTCATTGAGTTTTTTTGAGTTTCTTTATAAAACGGGTCCCCCACGCTAGGAATTTCTCCTGTATTGTGGGTGCGTTTACAAACATATAAACTCACATACACAAACAGCCAGACCCGGAACAACTACTTGTAGGTCATACAAATATTTGTTCCGTGCGGGAATCGAACCCGCGGCACGCAGCGCAGCAGTCAATCGCTTAACTACTGCGCCAACCGTGTCGTAATTCGAATTTTATTGTTTTAATGAGGCCATGCATACAACACTTTTTCTTAGAAGTGCTGTTTTGCCCGAGTGAAACTGCACCCAAAGTCTATAACTTCTCACGTCTATTTCTATCGGAATTACTTGACAAAAGAGGAAACCATTGAGGATTACTTTTTACAAATACCGCTATTTCCAATATGCAGAGTGACGGAAGTGTTAAAACTTACTAGTTCAAAGTAGGTAAGTTACTACAAAACAGGATTCTTAACAAATTACGTTCACGCCTGTACGCAGAAGTTCAATCCACTGCCGCCGTCGCCGGCCTCTGGGTCGTAACAATGGATAGAATAGTTTCCATTGTATAACTTTGACCACGAAGTTGGTGTACCACTTGTGTTTACACGAAATGCTAACAACTTGACTTGTAAGTTTACGCCTCTACTTACTGTGGTTGAGTTTCTTGTAATTGTACACAAGTTATTAGGAAACAGGTTGTGTGAATCAGTAACTTTGATTTATTTTGTTAGAAAATTTGTGAAGTTGGGTTTAGGGGAGTTAAAGGAATAAGTATTTTGAATTACAGTAGTAATCTTTAAATAAAGTAACACGAGCTAAATTAACTTATGTTAACTCAAACGATGCTTTGGTTTATAGGAGTCATTACAGTTTCGTATCACATTAAGATCGCAAATGGTGAAGCTTTGCATTGCATGTCATGATAATTATAATCACTTTTGATCCACAGAACAAGAGAAGCAGGTAGAACTATAACGAGGAATCACACAGCATATTTCAGCATAAAAAATTGCACCGAAAATTATTTTAACAGCTGCTGCTTTTTTTTGGGTGGATAATATCAAATATCTTCTACCGCTCAGGGCGGAGTAGGAAGGCGTGTCAGACTTTTAGGGTGTTTTTAATATCGTGCGGATTTCATCACGCATACGGGATCGCCCCGCACGCGTAACTGCTGCCCAGGTTGACACCCCGCGTCCTTACAATAAACACTTGTATGAAAAGGACATTTGCGGGGCGATCCCGCATGCGTGATGAAATCCGCACGATATTAAAAACACCCTTACTGACTAAAACCCACCCGTGTCCCTTCCGTTACCTGTGTGGTACCCTGGCAGGTATTGGCCCTAACGGACCCCATCAGTTGGTGCTGACATCTCTTTGAGGCGCGCGTGAAACACAACGCGCCGTCGACCCGGGCCTGGTCCTGATCGGACAGCGAGCTACCCATCGCTCACCGTCTGCAAGCCCGAATACCTGTTGCTACCACTACAATCGGACTGGTAACGCAGAATCTGAAAACAGGTCACATTAAAATGAAGAATAGTCGAGCTTATCTAAAAATACTGGACCGTCTGATGAGGGAGTAATGCAAATAAATGACCTTGCCCAGATTTTAGCACTTTGTCACTGAGAAAGAACATTTAATATTCACAGCTTTTTAGGGTTCTTTACCAAATAAGGAAAAAACCAAACCCATATAGGATCACTCGTGTGTCTGTCTGTCTGTCTGTCCGTCTGTCCCAGCCGATTTGGTCCGAATCTACTGACCGATGAAGTTGAAATTTAGTACACATCTTCTGTGACCCAAACAGGGACGTGTAACGTAAATGAATGGATTTTGAATATGTGGGTCACCTTTGAGGGACAAAATAGAAAATTAAAAAAAAGTTTTGCAATCTTTGCAGGATTTTGCGTGACATCAGTGTGATGAGTAGTCAAAGTCAAATTGTTTATTTCAAATAGGCAATAAAGGCACTTTTGAACGTCAATATTTACAGAAAAATAGAATTGATTCTAGTCGCCCCTTCCAAAAGGTAGTTTCATATGGAGAAGAATGGGCAAGAAACTCCACCGGTACTCTTTTAAAATCTTGTACAATATTTTTATAGGTACATTAATTATATAATTATATGTGAAGACGATGCACCTAGAATAAAATTACTATACCACAATAGGTAATAAAAAGAGTTAAGAATGAAGCAATGACAGATAAATTAATTATGTGATACATACATGGTGCTCACATATTTACAAAAATTGTAACAAATATATACGATTTCCTAAAAAATAACAATATCAGTGTGAGTTAAGGTAATCACAGAATTTAAAATAAATGTCATAAAAATAATAAATTATACAATTAAAATAGCAACCTGTTTGATTTTGTCTAGACTCTAGATTGTCCTGTGGAGCAGGACCTTCCAAGCATTATTATCTTGTATATAATCCTCTAATTTGTAATATGCTTGTTTACAAAGTGTTCTTTTAATATGAGATTTATATTTTCTTTCATTTAGTTGCAATATATCACAAGGTATTTTGTTGTAACATTTAACACAGTACCTCATAAAAGATGTATGTACTTTAGATAACCTGAAAAATGATTGATCTATTTTGTCTCTATTTCTAGTATTAAAATTATGTCTATCACTTATTTTATTAAAAAGATGTAGATTTTTCCTTACATACATAATATTTTTATAAATGAATTGGCAAGATACCGTCATAATATTAATGTTTTTAAATAGTTCCAAATGAGATTCGCGGCGACTTAGATTATAAATTGCTCTGACAGCTCTCTTTTGCAAAATAAAGATGGACTCAATGTCAGCAGCCCGACCCCACAGTAAAATGCCGTACGACATAATGCTGTCGAAGTAGCTAAAATAGACCAAACGTGAGAACGTAGAAGTAGTTCGCATGTGGCGATGTTGATGCCGCTACAAACGTTCAATATCTAATCGCAATGTCATTTAAGCGACAATCAATGTCAAAAAATAATGTCAGTCTGTATTAATTTTTTGACAAATTAAGACGGAGATTAGAATGCTTCATCCAAATGCGGGTCCAATTGAAAATCAGCGTCAGTCACTAGTTGTCTGGCATTTTTAGCTGAACTGGGCTTTTTTGGCGCAGCCTAAAGGCACACTTTCCTGCAAATTTCTTACGCACTTTACACTTTTTATTTGATTTTCATATTTTTTTTATCTGCTGTATATTATTTTGTGTGACTTTTAGTCTGTGCTAAATAAAAGTATTTTTTTTCTTCTTGCAAATGCAGTCTTTTTGAAAGAATATACAACTGCAGTCAGGTACCCTCAAAGAAGACTATCATTGGTCTACTGGATGCAAACGCTAATGCTGAGCATGAGATGAGGTAAAGTGTTATTGGGTTTTCCATTAGGAATTTCTCAGTAACAGCCCGGAGTCCAGATTTGTGCCCGGTTGATGGCAATGGGCTCACCCTCCTATTACATTGGACTTATACATAACTGTTGAAATATGGGTGTACCGACTCGGGGCTATTATTATTTAAAATCTAGTAGACATTTTTTTTTTATCTAGGGACTTACTAGAGAATGGGCAACAGCGTTCTCTATGCATTTTTAAAACTATACTGCGATCGCCAATCCGCCTGCCAAGTGTGGCGGTTATGGCAAATTGGCTGAAATGATGATGACACATTTATTCTTAAAGATGTCTTGAACCAGCTGTATAAGAAGGGAATTAATATCATGTTCTTTTTCATGTTTTATGTAGAAACTCATAAAAATCACAACACCACGACCACGACTCATTTATTCAAGTATTCAAATACCTTATTTGTGGATAATACATATATTACGCGTCGTTTCCAACTATCACACGGAGCGGCTACGAGAACCGCGTAGACGGCTACGAGGACGGCGTAGACAGCTACGAGGACGGTGTAGACGCCTACGACGACGGTGTAGACGCCTACGAGGACGGCGTAGACGGCTACGAAATCATAGCTGTTCAACTAAATAGGAACTTCTTAAGAAACCGATTCAACTAATCAAAGTAGAATAAATAAAAAAATACACTATTCTTTTCTCTAAAACTGTTGTTATTAGTTAGTGAAATGCAGAAATAAATTGAACTTCACATCCTGGGAAACTACTTCACTATCAAACCCAGAACATAATTCGTCTCCGCGTTGAACGCAGTACGGCTTTATAAAAATTCAAGAAAGCCAGGCGGGGTGATGCAGACTGGCGTAATGCTTGCTACTCACGGATTTTAAGTTTCTCAAACAGATTCGAAGTAAATATTTTATTATATTATCTCTTTGAGTTCGAGAAGCAAGATTTTTAGCGGCGCAATATATGACGGGGGTTTTTTTTTTTTTTCTTCCTTCTGGCTTCGCACGGTTTGTGCATTTAGCCAATGTCACGTTTTAGTTCTTGTATAATATTGATGAAATAAATTATAAATGCATGATGATGATATCCCCCCCGCTCACTCCCCTTGAGTTTCAGTAAAGATGTGGCACTTTACTGAGACCTCACGCGGACTTCTTGAGAGAACTTGAAGCGAAGTTGCACTGTTTTGTTTCATTTGCCTACACTAATGCACGTTCACAAACACTTAATGGTTAATAATCCACCATTATTACACATTAATATTCGGCTAAACACAAATTTTGGAAAATTAAACAAACTGCTGAACATGACGCTTCACTTTCCCGCCAAGAAGTCCTTGACGATGTTTATGTTTTATTAAACTATGTGTCGTAGTTCCGTGTGGTGTCAGACGTAAAGAATTGCACCATCCTATTTCTTCCCGAGGGTGTCATAAAAGGCGACTAAGGCCGCTTGTAGACGCCCGTTTTTTCCATCGGACCACGGACCGTGTTTTTCATATTTGTATGAGTTGGACACCGGTCCAGCGTCCGGTGCATGTACACACATTCAATACAAGCCATACAACACTGCGAATCCGGCAAAAGAAACGGTCCGTTGTCCGGTGAAAACAACGGACGTGTACAAGCGGGCTAAGGGAATTACTAGAGAATAACTAATACAAGCAAGTTATTTCTTATAAACAGTATCCGCTTTTATAACAAGTTGCCAAAGTCTGATAAAGAACTTAGCTATGGTAAATTCAAAACCCACATCAAACGCGTCCTTATCAAAAAAGCATGTTGAACTCAAGGAAGTTTGCTATCAATTCCTTCTGCACATGTAGCTTCCCTCTGGTACAGGCAAAAATATGTGAATGTCTATTAACTGCTCCCAAATTACCTACGATGTTTATTTTAATTTAATTTTTTTTACGTAATTCTTTGACATAATCTTTTATTTATTTGACATTATATACCTACGATTTTAATTTAAACAAGGTGTTCTTACTTTTTTTATTTTAATAATATTTTATATCGTTTCTTATGGTGAGACTAAGTCTGTCTGTCTATCACACCTGGATATCTCAAGAACTACCTATGCTATCAACTTGAAATTTAGAATAGTTTTACGTGACGTTTGCCCAACTATTTTACAAACAAGAAAGGAATATTTTTTTTTTTTTTTTGCAAAAGGGGCAAAAAAAGACCCCCGTCGTAAAAATTTGAAGTGGGGCTACTAGGGCATGTGAGGTATCAAATGAAAGGGCGCTGTTCGCACATTTTCAAACACGTTTTTAGTTTTTTTTAAGTAGCATAGTTTCCGACTTTTGATGAAAAATGTAAAAAAAATACCCCCCCTTATCTCTGAAGTTTGCATAGATAAAAATCTGAAATTATTCTATGTGATAGAATTTATGTAAAGATTACAGGAAAAATAAAACGATGTCTCTAAATGGCACAGTTTTTCAGCAATCATCAACATCATATAATTATGTATACGTACGGAACTCTCGGTGCACGAGTCCGACTCGCTCTTCTCACAAAGAGTCTCACCATAAGGGTTCCTTTTTACCATTTTGGTACGGAACCCTAAAAACACATAAACCACAAGTTTATGCAAAAGTCTTTATTATTATTACAGTTTTATAAACTTCATCATTTATTAACCACTTAATCTTTCTCCCAGCGTTTATCTTTGCTTTTCCACCAAAATTTACATTAAATAATAATTAATTAGCTGTTTAAATTGTGTTTTTGTAAGCAAACCGTCGAAGTTTTACAGTATCGGTGATATAGCTAAGTTAAATATACATTTAATTATTACTTTGCGATATTGCTCTGAATTTTGTGTGATATTTGCTGTTTTTAAGGTTTCTTTGACTTTTGGTATACAGAATGTGGACGCTTGGGGGCCTATTTCCACCAGAGTAAGCGTTTTTCAGCTGGAATGATGATGATGATAATGTTGAAATAACACACTGAAAAAAATGCGAGCTAACAAAGATTAATTTTCTGTTAAAGAGATGTCAGCACCAACTGACGGGGTCCGTTAGGACCAATGCCTGCCAGGGTTGCGAGTTGGTCCGAAAGGGATATCGTAGCCCTGGCACACAGGCAAATGAAGGAACACGGGTGGGTTTTAGTCAGTAAAAGTCTGACACGCCCTCCCGCTCCGCCCAGAGCGGGAGAAGTTATTTGATAATATCCCACCCAAAAAAAAAAGGCATTGAGATGTCTGGAATAAAGAAAAGAAAGAAAATACATTTATTTGCGGTAAACATGACGTAAAAAAGAACATGAACACTAAAATAAGAAAAGGTTGGGGAAACATGCGTCACATCCACGCAAAACGGCTATCGCTCAGCATTATACTGCGACCCTATGCAAGACAGAGCCCCAGCGCTGGTTTTCAGCGACAGCCGGCGCTGACGTAATGACGTCGTACGGTGTAGCAAACAATCAATAGGACGCTGTGCCGGTACATCATAGATAAAGAAAAATAATATAATTTAAATAAGTGGTAGAATAAACTAAACAGAAATAATTCATAAAAATAGACATACGAGTACATGCTGTGAGAATATCATCCTCCTTAAACATTTTACGCCTCATTATTTATTTATTTATTATAAACAAGATAGCGTATTTGCCAGAACAAATTCATTTTATTTATATCGACAATGTGACATGTGCAGATAAAATAAATAAATAAAATAAATAAACAAGATCTTGTTAGGCTCGTATGGAGTCAAGATGCGTGATCACATTAAACAAGATTTTTGTTAAAGCAAACGAACTGGGCCTTTTTGGCGCAGCCGTGAGGCACACATTCCTGCTAATTTCTTACATCGCAATTTACACTTTTTTTTTTTAATCTGGAGTATATTATATTGTGTCCTTTTTAGTCTGTGCTGAATAAATGTATTTTCTTTCTTTTTATTTCTAATATATATAAATAAATTACTTATAATAAATATTCTAATTGTAATCCCTGTACCGGTTAAATTGAGTCCTTGACTAGAATGAATACAGTCTAAGGCTGTGTAGAGACGACACGCGCTCGCTCAGCGCCCGCTCCGCGCCCACCCCGCTCGCTTAGAAATTTGTTGTATATAATTTGAGTCTTATGATCCCTGTACCGGTTAAATTGAGTCCTTGCCTAGAATGAATACAGTCTAAGGCTGTGTAGAAACGACACGCGCTCGCTCAGCGCCCGCTCCGCGCCCGCCCCGCTCGCTTAGAAATTTGTTGTATATAAGTTGAGTCTTATGACTCAACAATAGATCTCAAATTGCATTTATCAAAGTCGACCCGCGGGTTATGCGCGTGTCTTCCGAATGCAGCCTAACTCTTTACATACTCGTACATACATAACCTCACGCTTTTTTTCCCATAGGTGTAGGCAGAAACTACAGAACGCCACCTGCTACGATCCCTACGTATTCATCGTGCCTTTTGCCCTTCTTTTTGTCTAACTTTTTGACCGATGAAAAAGGTTCTCAAGTCGACGCGTATATTATTTTGCACCTTATTTTATCGTACTTAAAACCCTAACAGAAATATATTTTTTTTCAGCTAAAAAACGTCCACTGCTTGACATAGGCCTCCCCCAAAAATAGGGGGTGGGGTTTGCCATAATCGCGACGCTTGGCGGGCAGGCGGGTTGGCGATCGCAGTATGGTTTTAAAAATGCATAGAGAACGCTGCTGTCCATTCTCTACTAAGGTAACAGAAATATAATAAAAGAAAAAAAAAATAAGAAACCCATCCATTTTGTGTATCTCTTTAATTTTTTTTAAATACCACTGAGAATAATATGAAACTTAATTTCTCACACTAACTTTCATGCTTTCAACAAAGGCAACCTAACACAAGTACACAAGTTATTTTGTATAACAACACAACTTTTACACTTTCCAAGCGTTGCCTATTATCCCGATGACTTACCCAGCTAAGAATAATGTCACAAGTTACGAACGCAAGGCTCCCCATTAAAAGTTCACGCCGACACTACAGAAAGCACAAACTTAATTATGTCGAGTACAAAATTTATGAGACACCACTAATTTCCTTTAAAATTTCCTTTGGTTAAGTTAAAGTGTTTCAGTAATCTAATTAGGGTTGTTGGGAATGGTAGTGGATTTTTATGTCTCAATCTGTGAATGATTAAGATGTCCTTGAAACTCCTTGAAAATGTATTGATCATATTAAAATTTTCGTCAGTTACGTTGTCGTCGTCTTTCTCACAGAGAAGAGGCATTGGGAACGTAATATGCTTATGCTTAGTGGTCGTATAGAACTGTTCTTTAAAAATAATGTTTGTGGATTTGCTACAGCTAGAAAAGTCGTTTTACGAAGAACGATCCAATGTAAGAAAAGTAAGAAAGAAAATAAATTAATTTGACCCAGGTTAAGGCACACAAGAGGAGCATCATCATCATCATCAGCTCATAGCAGTCCACTGCTAGACATAGGCCTCTCCAATTGCACGCCATTCAGCTCGATTCTCGGCAACTCTCATCCAGCTGCCACCAGCCACCCTGCGAAGATCGTCGCTCCACCTAGCCTGAGGGCGTCCTACTTTACGTTTGCAGATTCGCGGTGTCCGCTCAAGAACACGTCTACCCCAACGGTCATCGGTTCTACGGCTAATATGGCCGGCCCATTGCCACTTCAGCTTGCTTATTCTGTGGGCTATGTCGACAACTTTGATTCTCTGCCGGATCACCTCATCAAGAGGAGCATGTCGGGCTTGAAAAGAAAAAAGAGAATCAGAAATACCGATCTCCGTACCGTAACCAAACTGACTGTCATATTGGCAAGAATAGACAAACAGGAATGGAGATGGACAGGGCGCATGATGCGAGACACAAAGGGAAAATGGAGCATAGCAGTGACGGAGTGGTATCCAAGGATTGGCAAGCGAAATCACGGATGGCAGTTCACCAGATGGGAGGATGAAGTCAAAATAACAGCAGGTCCAAACTGGAGGTGGGTCACACGAGATAGGAAGCAATGGAAGACGTTAGAGAAGGCCTTTGCCAACAGGCACGCCGAGATCTAGGTATAGAACTATTATAATGTGAACCTAATTTCGGAATAAACGGCTTATATATAAAGCACACAATATTCACACAAAAACAGAAAATGCTTAAAATAGTATTGTGTGCCTCACGGCTGCGCCAAATAGGCCCAGTTCAGCATAAATGCCAGACAACTAGTGCCTGACTCTGGTTTTTATGTTACGAGGACGTCTTACGGATATAATTCAATTTTATAGTGTGTATAAATATTAAAATAAAAATAGATAGTTATGTGTAACAAATAAAAACGAATAGATATTTGATTAAAAAAATACAATAAAATGTAGCCGTGGCCGCAGCCGCGATTTGGTCCATCAGCAGGCAATGGATTTTTTTAACGTCTCTAAAATTAGGTACTTTGCGAGGTAATATTGAATCACGTAAAAACAAAGTAATAAGACAGGGTACGACGGTGACTGACGTCACACGGAAAACCAGGAAACTTAAATGGAATGGGCTGGTCACACCCTCAGAGGCTCAGACAAACGGAGCAAAAGAGTAACCGTCTGGTATCCGAGAAATGGCAAACGACATAGCAGAGAAAACGCTGGAGCGACGAGATAGAAATCACGGCAGGAAAATTATGGACTCGAATAGTAGTCGATAGAGAGAAATGGAAGGAAATGGAGCAGGCCTTTGCCAATGGGCACACAGACTAAAGCAGCCGGTGTCAGTAATAGAATTATTTTAATTATTATTTCAACTTATTTTTTTACATTTTGTCAATAATTTTATTTTTGTAGCATAAGTTTCAAATGGTCTGAATAAATGGCTTTTATTACTATTATTATTATTGATTCACGTTTAGAACGAATTTCGGTATGTTGCAGTGTAAACTTTTGTTTACTAAATAAAAAATAATTAAATTCCCATTTCTTAAATAAACACCTAAACAAAGATAACAGAACAAAACACGTGTCCTTACTGACAAACACAGTTATACATATTTTAACTCCCCTACAATCATAAATATGGAAAT
The DNA here is from genome assembly GCA_948098905.1 of Tiliacea aurago. Classification (NCBI taxonomy): domain Eukaryota; kingdom Metazoa; phylum Arthropoda; class Insecta; order Lepidoptera; family Noctuidae; genus Tiliacea; species Tiliacea aurago. The sequence goes on from OX402588.1 coordinate 19,092,317, forward strand.
CCCTCTCACAAAACTGCAACCAAAACAAACATATTACTCATCCAACCACACATTTCCTGGGAATATAAATAATATTTTCAACATTTTTGTCTCCTTATAAAATACGAGTATCATAGGGATAAAAATACGAGACGTCACAATATAAATCTTCGTTAGGCTTTGATAAGTGCGCCTTACGCCCCTCGGGTCTTATAACAATGGATACCATAACTTACATCTTAACTTCTTGACAAATTTTGCCCATTTAGACCACTTTAGTGGGCTCCCTATTCCATTTATGGAAAACGCTGTCTTACAATAAAAGGGACGGACTGAGTGTTTCATAATTTTGTATTGAAAAGGGATAGAGAAATGAAAGTCGATAGAAAATGTAGGACATCGAATCGACGAATGCTACTAATAATTGTAAAGGGATATTAATAATCAAAATCAAATAATCTTTTATTCAGGCGTACACCCATTTAAAACACAAGATTACAATTTATGCATTATTATTAAATGCTTACAAAACAATCAATATTATCAATATTACATTACATTACACAATAGGTCAATAGATAAGTATTATGTTAGCTGAAATATTAATTGCTCATCAAATAAATAATCACCTATCAATTTATTTTCATGATTTATATACTTTTTACATTCAATAAATTATTTAATTATAAATAAACTGACTCCACAGCACATACACATAAATAGCGGTTCGCCACGAATATAAATTGTTGCTTATTTAGTTATATTGTGAGTTGAGTATTTTGCTGTGCAATCAGTAAATTTGATTGGAATTCGAATTATTTTTGGATACAAAAAAATTTTTTTTTATTTGCGTTTAAATACTACCCCAATTGTAATCGTATTGTGATGTTTGTATTACCCAACTCAAAATGCAGCGGTTTATTCAGGTCTTCAAGGAATAAGTTACATCAAAACTGAACATGCTGTACGTTCTAGTCTAAAGCGCTTTTTTTCGTTTATTCAGCACAATTAAGTATCCTAAAGCTAACGAAACGTGGTGACCAATGCTCGCTTTTCGGCCGGCAGTAGAACAATAATAGGCTCGTATTTTTATTAATGCTTTTTCAGATTCTATTTATTTGTGAATTTGGAAATAGAAATATAAATAATATTTATTTGCTTATAACATGGTGTATAAAGTAGTTTTAAAACGACAATTAAGAGCATAGAATGTTTTGCTTATATCACAGCATGCAAATATTATAGGTTACATTACAAAATGTTTCCCGTCAGTAAATTCTTTCATGCTGTAATAATTATTGTTGTTTAACCATTTCAGTAGTATTTTTTTAAACAATCTAAAATCTAAAGTTTTTAAATCACTTAGAATTTTATTATATATTCGAACACACAATGACTAAGCAGCTTTTATTATATTTAGCCAGTCTTGGTAAATCATTTAATACAAGCCTAGTTCACCGTTTAGTTTTTAGTACAACTGCCTTTACTTGTTCTTTTTCTCATGCATGTCGTTTGATACTAGAATAAAAAAGTCGAATGAGTGAGTGTTGTTCTTTGTGGTGGCATCACCATCGCCAGATGCGAACTGCGCATCACACTGACGTCACGCAAAATCCTGCATCGCGCAAGCAGAATTTACCACGCTACTTGTATTCATTTAACGTCCCGACATCAATCGTCGGCCAGTTGCCCACCAGATAGTCTGTTCAAATCTGGCAGCACAACGGATCCTACGAATTTTCGGCCTATTTCGATATTACCTACATTGAGCAAAATCTTTGAAAAATTAATTTTGAAACAAATGTTAGGACATTTTAATAAACATAATCTACTACATCTGAAACAGTTTGGTTTTACTAAGGGTCGTTCAACTACAGACGCGGGCGTGGAATTACTGAAGAGCATATTCGAGGCCTGGGAGGAGTCGCGGGATGCTCTTGGCATTTTCTGCGACTTGTCTAAGGCCTTCGATTGCGTTCATCATGATACACTCATCAGAAAACTCCACCATTATGGTTTGAGGGACAGTGCTCTCGACCTTCTGACCTCTTATCTGAACAACAGAATTCAGAGGGTTGATGTTAATGGCAAGAGATCTGCAGGATCTGCGGTCACTATGGGCGTTCCGCAGGGTTCAATTCTAGGTCCATTCTTGTTTCTAATTTATATAAATGACTTACCTTTTCACATAAGGGATAATCACAAGATTGTATTATTCGCAGATGACACTTCACTCCTTTTTAAAATCAAACGTCAGCTAGTTAATTTTGAACATGTTAACGATGCACTCTCTAAAGTTGTCCATTGGTTTAATGTAAATAATCTTCTCCTGAACGAGAAAAAGACTAAACTCATTAAATTTTCAATGCCAAATGTCAGGCAGCTAACTACTAATGTTCAACTTAATGGAATAGAGTTGGACCCTGTTGAGTCAACAGTTTTTCTTGGAATAACTATTGACGGTAAATTACAATTGGGCCCACACGTAGAAAAATTGTCAGGAAGGCTTAGTTCGGCCGCCTATGCTGTTAAAAAAATTAGACAGATTACTGATGTAGACACTGCCAGAATTGTTTATTTTAATTATTTTCATAGTCTTATGTCGTATGGGATCCTTCTCTGGGGAACATGTGCGGCCATTAATAATATCTTTATTTTACAGAAAAGGGCTGTTCGAGCCATTTACAATTTAGGTCCAAGAGATTCACTTCGTGAAATATTCAAAGAAATAGATATTCTGACTGTAGCCTCTCAATATATACTTGAAAATCTATTATACTCGTATGTACACAAAAATAAATCAAATTTTAAGAAAATGTCCGATATTCATAGTTTAAATACCAGGAATAAACACAATCTTGCTGTACATCGCACTCGCCTCCACAGAGTAGGCAACTCGTTCATGGGTCAATGTATACGCTTTTACAACCAACTTCCTACTGACATTCGGAACTTACCCATTAAACGATTTAAAATCTGTATTAAAACTAAACTTTGTAAAAAAGGGTACTATAAGATTTCTGATTATTTAGAGGACAAAAAAGCTTGGGATTGAGCTGCTCGCTCTGCTAGCCTTGTGATAAAACTTGACATTTTAATTATTATGCATGATTTTATATACACATTGCAGAATATTGTATACAATTTTACATGAATGTTTACTTTGAAAAGTATTATATTTACTGCTTTAATTTATTGTGAATGTGAGCACTATGTGGGTCATTTTTTTTTTTTTCTTTAAATGTTTTCCTTTCTTTTCTCAGTTAAGTTTTAATGATGGTCTGACATTTTGAGCGCTTTATGCGGCCTACCCAAATGTCCTTTTTTTGGTACTGTTCGTCGAGTCGTTGAGCTCCTTAAGTTTTGAGTTGAGCTGCACGATTACTGACAAATGCTTACACTGATTGGACAGGTCCGCTCAAATTTGCGTGGTTCTTTCCTCAAAAGACCATTTCAGACACGGATCTACATGGTCCTCACATGATCTGACCAAGATTATGTCTGGACTTTAAAAGAGACTTTGACCCCTGAGTTTGTTTCGCCATTTCTTCTCAGGGGTAGTCAGATAGGAAATGTCGGCTACATCTAGATTTTTTTTTTTTATATGACGTGTAAAAGTGATTTTAATATCCTTTTTACAGAATAAACGATTTCATTTCATTTCATTTCATAGGACAGCCGTCTGGTCGTAGGATCCTCCCTTTTATATTTAGGATGAGTGAACTTTACACCCTGTTCTTCATACCTCTTAAATAAGAAAGTCATCCAATAAGAACTCACTTTTCTTTGCTCAAGTGAAAGATTAATAAAAAATAAACAGTTTCTATTATTCTACATGCGCTGCTTTTAAATGACTCACTTATCTTTATCGCTCGTTTTAAATATCCGTATTCTAACTTGCCATTACCGCTTTTAATGTCAGATTGTCCTTTATGGCTTTATAATATTCCTGTTTCACTCTCTGCCTTCCTTTTGCATGGGGAAATAACTCTGAGTAAGTACGAATGGAAGCGTAGAGGTGTATTAAACAGGCAAATGTTATATATTTTCAAGTTTCTAGCGAACCGCCCTGCTTCGCTTAAGGTTTTACGACTTTAAAAATCATCGGGATTTCTTTATTTTAATGTAGGTAAGTTTAAGAGGAGGCCTATTTTTATGTTAATTTGCATGAATAGCCTGAAACAGTCACACATACAATCAAAATGAAACTTCAGTATATGATTTATTGGATCTTTTTCTTTCCATGTTGAAGACAGTTACGTAATTGTAATATTTTCGTTCGAAACATTTTTTATTCGAAAATTCATGTCTATTTTAAGGATAATTATATGCTTTTATATCTAAAATAAATATTCACAGCAAGAAAATGTAGTTTATTATCCAACCACCAGATATTTTATCTCTAGATCAATTATTACTTTAGTTATTTAAAACGAAATTAATAAGAATTAAGTCTTACGCTATTTAGTTTCGTGCTCGAACACTATCAAAGAGCGCACGCGATATTCAACTTTATTACTGATGTGTTAGCGTTTAGCACATAACGGAGTGGCGGGGAGCATGGGGCGGAGCTTGCGTGGAAGTTTGATTTAGAGTCTTTATAATAATGTATTAAACGCATAAACTTTCCTTTCTTCCAACATAGTTGGGAAAAGGATAGGCAGATGATGATGATGGTGATGATAAACCACACATAAACCTTCCGCAATAAATTCTCAAAATGATGGTGAAAACCGCATCAAAATCCGTTGCGGGGTTTAGAAGAACAGAAAGGAGGAAGAGATCGCACTGACAGATACGAAAAGCGATTTTCATCTGTAATGTATACAACATGTTCCAGAATTAACGCACAACCTCTTAAGGGGTCATTTTACTCATCAATCGCGAAAAAAAAATCTGCTGTTCCATACATTTATGTTCGAATAACTCTTCAAAATGCACACAACACACAACAACAATGCCTCTTGTCACTAAGCTCGCCCTGTATCGCTCGCAATGTATTTAGATATAAAAAATAAGTAAAATACGTTGGTATTTCACGATACTCGTCATCATAAACATTATTTGCATAGAGCTACCTATTTACCTGTATACAACATTACCCAGAATTAACGCACAACCTCTTAAGGGAGGATTGTACTCATCATTATGAACAACTTTTATAAGGGACCAAACCTGAAATCGCAAATAAAAATCAGCTGTTCCATACATTTATGTTCGAATAACTCTTCAAAATGCATGCTTTCATAAATGTTCAAAGGTTTGTTTTTCCTTGACCACATCAAGTCTAACCAATAGTTGAAAATTTTCAAGTATAAGATTCCCTGCCTTCACCTCTTCGGCTCACAGTACTGATAAATTAACCAGGAACATTTGGTCTTCCTCACTCGTCGATTTTGAGGTACCGTGTTTGAACGATGCGTTGAGCGCTTGGAAATGGCTTGTCCCAATACGGGTTTCACCGACAACCCGTCCTCCCAGAGACATGCAGCTCTGCGTTATACGGAATACCGTGGTAAACACGTCACTTAATACTGTTAAGCGTGCTCGTCTGCTGGTTGTGGGAGAATGGGAGTCAAGTTTGTGTCTTCAAGCACTCCCGTCATCCACCATAGGCACGATGATGCATGACTTATAGTTTCGGCTCACTGCGTGTCTCCGCTTGGGCGCACCTTGTGTTGCTCCACATCAGTGTCATTGTGGTAAAACCGTCGACAGTCTCAAGCACCATGGCTTGTCCTGCTGCAGGCGGCGCAGGTCGCATAGCATGGCACGCCAGCATCAATGATATTATTCATCGAGCTCTGGTCACCATAGCCGGCATACCAGCGGTATTAGAGCCAAACGGTTTGGTACGTGACGATGGGAAGAGATCAGACGGTAAAACGTGCCTTGGAATGTGGGTAGGCCTCTGGTGTGAGACGCAACCAGAGTCACACTCGTGCGCCATCTCATGTTCCAAGCACGGCTGGCTATGCTGGCGTTGCTGCTGCGGCTGCTGACACCCTCAAGTGGCACAAATAATGTAAACTTATGGGTAACTACAGTTTTGAGCCGTTTGAGGTCGAAATGCTCGCGTGTCGCGTCTATTTTTTAAGGAAATTCTCGCCGACTGGATTGACACTTCACGTGACTAAAGGGCTGGCTCGTTCTTTGGCCAAAGAATTGTCATTGCCAATGAACGTGGCAATGCTGACAGTCTTTTGGGTACGTTTCCGGGTGACAGCGATGCGGACGAGTACTTCAACGCTTAGGTGTCCTTTTATTTAATGAATATATTTGTAAAAGAAAAAAAAACATGACGCAAAGAAAGAACATAGATACAAAAAGAACAAGTACGGGGAAAATATGCGTCACAATATAAAAAAAATATATAAAAAAAAAATAATAAAAAATAACAATAATAAAATAATAATATGAAATATGCGTGCGTATGTATATTTAGTTAGTTAGCAGTTAGGGGCAAGTGACTAAGTAATAACAGCCACACCGGTCGATCGATCAGGTTAAGCTACGCTTGCCGCGGTTGGTCTGTGGATGGTTGACCATCTTTACACACAAAGACCCCTCCGTACCTCGGAAAGCACGTTAATCCGTTGGTCCCGGCTGTCATTTGTAGATCTTTGACAGTTGTTACGGGTCGTCAGAAGCCCGAAAGTCTGACCACCAGTTCAAGGGGTATCGTGTTGCCCAGTAACTGGGTTGTGGAGGTCAGATAGGCAGTCGCTCCATGTAAAATACTGGTATTCAGCTGTATACGGTTAGACTGGTAGCTGACTCCAACATAGTTGGGAAAAGGCTAAAAGGCTATAAGGCTAGGCAGATGAGATGAGTTAGTTAGTAATTTAATTTAGTATAGATGTAGTTTAAATAGTTAGATGCGTCGTATATTATATATTATTCTCCACATTTATTATGCGCACAGCCAAAGTGTGGAACTCTCTACCAGCATCTGTGTTCCCTTCCACCTAAAACCCGTTTGTATTTAAAGCAATTGTGAACAGGCATCTTCTGGGTATGCTCGTTCCATCATATACCTTATCCACCGCTTTCCATCGTCAGCAATAAGAAATATTATAATGTATTTGAAATAAAAAACAATTATAATCATTATCATCATTTCAGACGAAAGACGTTCACTGCTGGACATAGGCCTCCCTCAATAGGAGGGGTTGCCTTATTCGCCATGCTTGGCTAGCGGGTTGGCGATCACAGTATGGTGTAAAAATGCATAGAGAACGCTGCTACCCATTCTCTTGTAAGTCCCTTAGGCGGCTTTTACGACACCCATGGGCTGAAATAGGATGGTGCTATTCTTTACGTCCAGCACTTCACGGAAAATAGTTGAACTGTAATAGCAAGTTTAAAAAATAAACGTATTTAGAAACGTTAATTTATTAAATTAGCCTATAAACTTTGTGCATGATTTTCTGAGAACTTTGATATTAAATAAAAGTGCCACTTCATTATCTTCTTCCATAAATAAAATAGAACGATAATGAATAACTACGAATTTCAAGTTAAATACAGTCTTAACTTTAAATGAACTGACGTCCATTTTCAACTATTTTGTTACGGATTTAGCAAATTTATAAATCTATCCACAAACCGCTCTAAAGTCGAGACATCACTGTCTCTAGGAGAATAAATTGCTCGCGTTATAGCCTGCCTAAAACGGACGAAGCCCTCCTGAGGGCACTTCGTGGCAAGAAATACTATTGTAAAGAACCTTTCACACTGTACAAAGCTTTCACGTGTCATTTTCAACTACAAGAAACTCACGAAAAATATGAAATGGTTATTCTTATTTCAACGGAGGTACATAATATAAGCTACAGTTCAGAAACAAAGGGGTTCGCAATAGGAAACTAAACACATTATTTAAACACACACATATTTATTTCCTTTTCCACAATATTTGTAAAGACACTCAGATATCACCAAAAGTAATAATAAGTCCTGTACTTACTTGCTACGATTTTAAATAATCTTCCACTTTTAACTATTTACTACGCTGTTATTTTATGTGTTCACTGCTCGACGTCTCGAACAAGAAGGCCGACCGTCAGTTGTCTCCCATCGAGAGAATAACAGTGAATGTTCATGATGAACGAATGATCGATTGAGTGACATACGAATATTAGTTGATTAAATAAACAGGGTTACCAGATACAAGCTAACAGCTCGGCCATCCTGTTCAAAGTGCGTCCTCGCGCTTACAATCTCATATAAATTATAAAGAAACAAGAAAAAAAAATTAAAAAATAGATTCATTAAACAATACATTATTATCTAAAAAAAAAAACAAAAAGCAATAAAGTTTCAGTTCATAATTTATAACAATAATCTTAAATCAGTAATATTTTATAATTAAAATAACATTTGGAAATAAATGATTAATTTTACCCATTTAAATTAACTCAATACATAATCTAAAAAAAAGTCAAAGTCAACCATACAAAACACCCATAATCATAATTACTATAAAATTCAAATAATTTAATTTAATTCTCTACTTCATCTCTTTCCTTACTAATATTACTATCACTATTCTCATCATCACTACTTTCTAAGTTTCTACGAAATATTAGCCAAGGCTGCATTTTATCTATAGCTACCACGGCTTCGTATCGACGGCCGTGTTTGCGTGTCATAGGGGTGTCCTCAATCATATACCTATCATTAGGAAGCACTTTTATTATGCGATATGGACCTTGGAATTTGACCACTAACTTTTGGGATTGGCCATCATGAGGAACTTGCCTCTCAACACGGACTAAGTCTCCTACCTTATACGTTTTGCCCAATTTCCTATGACTATTGAACCTTTCTACGTCTTTTAATTGCTGTGTCTTTATACTACAACTTGCCTCATCTCTAATGCTATTCAAATTTTCAGAGTTTATTAAATTAGTGGTATCGGATATAACGGGGTTCAAGATACCTTCTGACCTACTAGTTATATTAAACCCAAATAATAATTCGGATGGGCTCTTTTTGGTAGTCCTATGTACTGTAGTATTGATACCTACTTGAATGTCATAGATATAGTCATCCCACGATTTGTCATCTTTGTTATGAGTACAAGTCGACAGGGCATCTAGGATAGTCCTATTAAACCGTTCAACTTGCCCGTTTGCTCTGGGTGTTGCTACGGCGTTAATAATGTGTTTAATTCCATATAGTGTTGTAAATTCTTTAAATGTTTTACTAGTGAAGCTAGATCCTTTATCGGATATTAGCCGCGTGGGGACCCCGAAATAACTTAAATGTTCTTTTATTACACGTATACTAGTCAGAGACTTAGTGTTTTTGACTGCATTTATATTGACAAATTTCGTGAAACTATCCACCAAGACTAGTAAATAACAGTTACCCCTCTTGCTCTTGATAAAAGGACCTAAGTGATCGACGTGTACCGTATGAAAAGGGACATTGACTTTTTCAATCGGATGCAGTCCGCCTTCTCGTTTGCCACCAGGGGTCTTATGATGGCCACATTCTAAACAAGACTGCACATATTTCTTTACGAAACGACGCATTTTAGGAAACCAATAATGCTGTTGTATACGTTGTAAAGTTTTGTCAAACCCGTAATGTCCTATGTCGTCATGGTTACGTTTCAATATCTGCCAACGTACACCCTTTGGAACTAACCACCTAATCTCGTCTCCTACCATACGATATATACGACCGTTCTTCATTTTGTAATTTTTATGAATATCCATAACTAAATCCGCAGTTTTATCCTCTAATATATTTTTAATCCTCTGTACCTCATCATCCGCGTCTTGCACGGTGGCAATCCAGTCCTGATCAGAACTTTCAATACTAAGAATGTCCAATATGTGTGTTTCGGCTTCGGGAGCCGCAACCGGTCCGCGGCTCAGCGCATCAACATGCGTCATTCGGGAGCCGGGTCGGTATTCGATAGTACAATCGAACTCTTGTATTTGGACCCACCAACGTGCAACTCGTGGGATTAGATCGCGTTTTACGAATGTAGATCTTAAAGCGCTACAGTCACTATAAATTGTGAATGGTATCCCTAACAAATATACTCTGAACCTACTTAAAGATGCTACCACTGCCAGGGTTTCAAGCTCATACGAGTGCAACTTCCGTTCATCGGGAGAAGTTTTACGGCTAAAGTAAGAAACCGGATGAAATACGCCGAAAGAATCACTCTGTAATAGTATGCCTGCAAGCCCATCTTTGCATGCGTCGGTATGCAATTGTGTTACTGCTTTAGGGTCGTATAAGGCCAATAATGGTCGTTGCGTAAGTAACGTTTTAACCATGTCGAAAGATTCTTCTTGGTTACTATCCCAGGTCCAAACAACCTCCTTTTTTGATAGATTCGTCAACGGGGAAGTTATTATGGCATAATCTTTAATAAACCGCCTAAAGAAACCGGATAACTCCAGAAATTGTCTTAATTCGTGTATGTTTTTGGGCGTCGATAATTTTGAGATAGCCTCGGTTTTCCTACCGCCCGGACGGATACCCGACGAGTTTACTTCGAACCCTAAAAAATCGATAGTGTCTAGAAAGAAATTACATTTACTGAGCCTGAGTGTTAAGCCTCCTTGCTTTAGGAGTTGTAAAACTTCCTCTAATCTATTCAAACCCTCAGAGACATCTTTACAGGGGATAAGAATATCATCCATGTAGACGATTGCGTATTTTATTTTAGCGTCATGAAGAATTTTATTAATCGTCCTTTGGAAGACGGAGGGCGCATTGACAAGACCAAATGGCATGCGATTATACTCAAACTGCCCGTCTGGAGTAACAAAGGCAGTTTTATGACAGGACTCCTTACTAATCGGAATTTGGTAATAGCCTGACGCTAAATCAAGAGACGTGAATAGTTGGTGGCCTGTCAGTTGGTCTAGTTGGTCCTCGACACGTGGGAGGGGGTAGTGATCTTTTTTTGTTTTCCGATTAAGCGCTCGATAATCGACGCATAACCGTTTTTCTCCAGTCTTTTTCTGGACTAAAACGATGGGGCTAGCATACGGTGAAGAAGATTCCCTCACAATGCCACTATCTATCATCTCTTGAACCATGTCGTTTACCAATGTTCCTTCGGCATGAGACAAACGATACGGTCTATACACGATTGGTTCGGTGTCTTCCAGTTCGATAACCATTTCTGTTACTTTAGTGAATCCGAGATCTTTCAGGCCTTTAGGAAAACAGTCTTGATATTTATTTAATAGCTGTTGTAACCGTAGCCCTTCCTCGTTACTGAGTGTTTCACCGCACTTAATTAAATCATTGGAATTGACAGAATCGAAAGACATTTGACAGCAATCAAGAGCTTCTAAAGAGTCTAAATATTCGCTTTTAATAGAACGAGTCAATAAGGATTTTTTAGAGATGGTTATTTCGAGTCCAGACACATTATTTACAAGTACCGAACCGTTTCCTCCCTTGATGTTATATTCACCTGATAAAAGATAATAGTGTTTTCCATCTAACTCCCTAAGAGACGATCGTACGTAAACATTGCCACTAAAAGATGGCTCGGATTTTACTGGTATTATATGCAATGAAGACGGTGGAATGCAAATGGTATCATCACATAGTAGGTGTATTTTCGAATAATCAATTTTTTTAAATATTAATTTAGTTGGGGTTTTAGTTATTATGAGATCGGACATTTCCGTAAAAGAGTGCCCCAAGAGAGCAGGGTGTCTCAGTACGTGATCTTCAACTACATAAATGTCTATAAGTTTTCTAATGCCCTGAACTTCAACATCGGCAGCTACTACACCCAATGGAAGAGTTAGATTTGAACCTATACCTCTCAACACAGGTAGATTAGGCGGATGCTTAATACCCATGGCTAGTTCTTTAGCCTTGCTTATTGTAATAAGCGTACACTGGCTTCCTAAATCTATGTGACATTTTACTGCTTTACCATTAATTTTAATGTCTAAAATGTATTTATCAATAGATCTGTCGATTGACAACTCTGATACCTGTTTTTCATTTTTATCTTTCGATTGGGTTTCGTTTTTAGGAGAATCAGTTTTAAACCTGTTTTTATAACAATTAGACGGTTGATGACCTAATTTGTCACATAATGAACATTTAATAGGGGGTTTATCGCATCTAAAAATAGGGTGGCCAATATCGTTACAATTAAAACACCGTATGTTAGAATTCGCCGTACCAGACTTCGGATTCTGGGTCCGAGACGTTGCATAAGTAGAGGGTTTACGATCGTTCCTATTCCTGACATTAGATTCATATGCTTCTCTACTTTGTCCTACTTTTACCGTACGAAAATATTTCAAAATTTGTTCTGTTCACTAAATTGAGCCGCTTGCGCACCTACTCTAATGGCACGATCGTCTACTCCGTATAAGACACAATCTACTGCTTGTTTACCGTAAATTTTACATCTATTTAATAAATTCAATTTTGCATTATAATAGTGCTCCAATGATTCGCCGTACTTAACACGTTTAGCCAACATTTCCGTCAAGAGTTCGGCGTAGTCCTCGCGACAAGGGAATGATTCAAATAGCTTTTTCTTCCATTCACCCCAAGTATAAAGAAGAGAAGGCAAACCTTGGTACCACGTTTTGGCTACCTCCGAAAGTTTAGGAAGAGCGTAGTGAATTATTTCCTTTTCATACCAACCGTATATTTCGGCACATTCTTCTACTTTAGTGATCCATACTAACATAGTTTGTTCTTTACTTAAGGGGTCAAAATCCGGCAAAACATTACTATTAAATGACAGCTTGGGCTTCTCCGAACTCTTTACGTTACTTAAGATCGACAAAAATTTATCTAATAATACATTTGTTTCAGTATCCCTATTTCTGTTCCGACTAGATTTATAAGCTCGGGTTGACTCACGGTTATCCGAGCTGTCGCTGCTGTTCTGCGTCCGCCTGGGGCCGCCTCTCCTTGATGGTGACCTTCTCCTGTGTTTCCTTGTCCTCTCGCGGCTTGCACCGCCACGTGATGAACTGTCCGAGTCCGTGACGACATTTCGCCTTTTCCGTTTCCTAGACGAACGCAGTGTCCGGTCTTCAATCCTCGCTGCCATCCCGGTAGTAACCCGTTCCTTGTCCCGGCTGTCCATATTCCGTCCTTTGCCCTCTAGCCTGGGCAATCTATGACCTTCCAGCCTAGGTGTTGATATGCCCTCTAACCTGGGCTCACTCCTGCCCTCGAACCTGGGCTCACTCCTGCCCTCAAACCTGGGCTCACTTCCGCCCTCAAACCTGGGAACACTTCTGCCCTCAAACCCGGGCTCACTCCTGCCCTCAAACCTGGGCTCACTCCTGCCCTCAGACCTGGGCTCACTCCTGCCCTCAAACCTGGGCTCACGTCCGCCCTCAAACCTGGGCTCACGTCCGCCCTCAAACCTGGGCTCTTCCTCTTTATCCATATTGAATAACAACCCTTCCCCTCGGTTGTATTCAATACGAACATGTATCTGAAACTTACATTTGAAAGCTTAGCGCATGATCGTATTATTTTGTACTATAACTGAGTAGCTATCAAAATAATGTAGAAAAGAAAGCTGAAAATTAAGTTGGGCCTATATTCTTAGTCCGTGTAAGACAGGGCCACCAAATAAATCACAAGACCTAGAAGAGTATGTGTAAGAAGAATGAAGTACTCGTATCTACAGTTAGCCATCGACATCAAATCATCAGCTATGATTTTTATTTTTATTGTAGAATAAACACACTAGGTCAATGTCACAATATGATGCTTCTTCCAAACCAATCACTAAATAAATAGTAAGTTTATGACATCAGTAAATAAATGTATTACGCACAACAGGATTAAGTTTAAGTGACCACTAGTTATCAACGCGTTCAGCAATCGTTAAAAACTTATTTAGTTTTCGTATTCAAGTTGTTTTTACGAACTAAGTTTAGCCAGCACTTAAAAAATTAAATTATTTGTCAAGGAAAGAAATTGTAACGTTCCATTTTCAAAAGTTGTAAGTAGTCAGAAAAAGAAAATAAAGTATGCATGTTTTTAATCCGTAAAAATCATACCAGTAATAATCAATTATGTTTAATACTCATAATTACAAAAAGATCATTGTGGACGTGAAAAAAAGAAAATTATGAGAATTCTCTTACGATCCCACTTCTGAACTATAAGCTACAGTTCAGAAACAAAGGGGTTCGCAATAGGAAACTAAACACATTATTTAAACACACACATATTTATTTCCTTTTCCACAATATTTGTAAAGACACTCAGATATCACCAAAAGTAATAATAAGTCCTGTACTTACTTGCTACGATTTTAAATAATCTTCCACTTTTAACTATTTACTACGCTGTTATTTTATGTGTTCACTGCTCGACGTCTCGAACAAGAAGGCCGACCGTCAGTTGTCTCCCATCGAGAGAATAACAGTGAATGTTCATGATGAACGAATGATCGATTGAGTGACATACGAATATTAGTTGATTAAATAAACAGGGTTACCAGATACAAGCTAACAATAATTCATTCCAAGAAAATTATTCCTTCATGAATAGAATTCCGTCGGGTTTTTGAAATGTCAGAATTATGTGAAATGTAATAATTAACAAAAAGGTAAACTTGAAACTTCTAGTTTAATTTAGATATTTACATAAAACTTGAAATAATTTTAAGCCTCTTTTACTTCTATTTTCGACTACATAAACATTAATTATAAGAGAGCATGGTTAATAAATACCGCCAAGATACAATTAAATAATGTTACTGATAATATTCTAAACTATTATTCATGGTTTGATTCCTTATATCACTAAAGCAAAATTAAATGGTGAGGCTATATGGCTATAAGGGAGCTATATTACACACTGATTCAGATTAACAGCTGATTACGAAAAAAACCTGCCGTGTTGGTCTAGTGATCGCAAGCGCTCCTGCTAAGAATTGGTTCGATTCCCAGGTCGGGCAGTGTTATTAGGTTTTTCCATAATGGTTTTCTCAGTAGCAAACTTATGTCTGGATTTGTGCCCGGTTGATGGCAATAGGCTCGCCCCTATTACATGGGACTTAAACATAACTAGCGAAATGTGGGTGTACTATATGTAAACCTCTGCCTAACCCTTCGGGGATTACAGGCGTGATATTATGTAACGAAAGACAAAATCAAAAAATCTAAGACAAAATCTAGACGAAATCAAACTAGTTTGTTGGGGAGGTTTGCAGAGATAAAACACAGGAAATACTGTAAAGCATATAATAGGTGTAAAAGGTACTCAGAACAAATGTAACAATGGAATCTCGTACAAAACCATATGTCAACTATTAGCTAGATAGATTTCTATCTAGCCAGTCTAAGTATTTACATGAAGGTGATATATCTTCAACACACCACCTCAACTCATGTACGATACGATTCACATAAATAAACCTATCTTTACTTTCGCACACACAATCCTAACGCACTTATTAGTAACTCGTGTCTTACGCGAGGCAAAGGTTTGGTGAGTACATCTGCCAACATCTTATCAGTCGACAAATATTCCAAAGTTATATCTTTATTGTCACGTAGCACATCCCTTATAAAGAAATGTCTAATGTCAATGTGCTTACTTTTCGCATGATGTATAACATGATCCTCAGCAAGGCAAATAGCACTTAAATTATCAGCATGCATTCTTACCTTACAGAGTTGATGTAAATCTAGTTCTTTCAACAGGCTATTCAAATATACAGCTTCTTTCATAGCTTCTGCCAAACTTACAAACTCAGCCTCACAAGTAGAAGTTGCAACGATGCGTTGCTTTTGTTAAGTCCATGATATGCTTGCGCCACCTAGAACGAATACATAACCCATAAAAGATCGTATATCAATGATGCAGCTACCCCAATCTGCATCTGCATACCCTTGTATGCATAACCCTGTCGGCTTAAACGCCAAACCGTGAGTTATCGTACCTTTTAAGTATCGAAGAACTCGCTTCGCAGCCCTCCAATGAGTTTCCTGCGGGTTTTCTGCAAACTGCGCAAGTTTTGCCGTAGCGTTAGCGATATCAGGTCTAGTCGCTACACTTAAATACATGAGCGCTCCAATTAGTTCTCTATACGGAAATTGTTTCCCTTTTATTACTTCTTTTTTACTAATAACAGGATTTCCAATTTCCATCGGAGTCCGTATAGGATTGCAAGTATCCATAGCATATTTCTTCAAAATATCTTTTATATACTTTTCTTGTGATAAGAAATATTCATTACCTCTTTTCTTTATATCTATCCCGAGACAGAAGGTTGCTTGACCAAAGTCCTTAAGCTCAAACCTCTTCGCTATTTCCTGCTTGAATTTATCTATATACAATCTCTTTTGTGATGCAATCAATATGTCATCCACGTACACAACAACAAAAAGATCTGATCCACCTTTATTGTGTTTGTGATACAAACAAGGTTCATTTATCGTTGGTCTCAATCCCATTTTCTTAGCTTCTCGTCCAGTTTAATATTCCACTGTCTTCCAGCTTGTTTGAGACCATATAGAGATTTCTTTAGACGACAGGTGTCACCACCTGCTTTCATATCATCAAGCATTTTTGCTGCTTTTTTACCTACTGCAGAATTAACGCCATCTGCATTTTTCAGGTTCTCTAAACCTTCTTTTAGCAGTTCTGGGATCTTCATATAAATATCTTCGTTCAGATCACCGTTTAAATAGGCGGTATTTATATCTATCTGGTCAATGTCCATGCCCATTTCGACAGCTAAGGCGACCAACAAACGTACGGTTGCAATTCTCGCAACTGGAGCGAAAGTCTTATCTAGGCCATGTTGCTGACTGTATCCTTTTGCTACCAGTCTGGCCTTCTTTTTCTCAGTATTGTCAACATTTAGCTTTGTCGTCAGCACGTATCGACATCCTACGATATTACGATCTGAAGGTTTCTTTACAATTTCCCAAGTGTCGTTATTTACTAGACTTCTTATTTCTGAAAGAATCGCTTCCTCCCATTTGACCTTTTCGTCAGATGCCAAAGCTTCCTTCAACGTGGTTTCAATAGCTCCAACAAAATCATCAGTGTCGACGTATTCTTCCGTCGATGAGTCATTGTCGCTACTCTCTCTTACCTCAACCATGTTGTATATTTTACGAAGGAGGCCAACCTGTCCTTTCTGAATCCTTGGCCTTCCAGGACCTCTTATTAAAATAACGTTTCTATCACCAATTTCAGTAGATTCTGTATTATCGGTACTTCCTTCATCAATCACTGGCACATTGGGTTGAATATCTAATGAAATTTCTTCTTTTGAAGGTTCATCACTAAATGGCACATCCGACTGTTCTTTAGTTTGGATTTCTATATCAACGGTCTTTCTCACAACACTCTTTTCACATTGTGGTTCAATTAGTCATTCATTTGAGACCTTACACTCAGTTTCAGTTAGTTTACCTTCCTGAAATTTGACATCTCTCGACACTACGATTCTTCTACTCTCAGGTATCCATATTTTGTAGCCTTTAGAATCAGGTGGATAACCCACAAAAATGCCGAGTGAACTTCGTGCTGCAAACTTATCCTTACCTGGTTCCTTTTCCAAGACGTGTACTTTTGTGCCAAATGTTTTTAAATATTTGACATTCACAGGTCTCTCAAACCATTTTTCGTATGGAATTTCACCATTCAGACTGCTAGTTGGGCACCTATTACGCAAATAGCATGCAGTAGCTACAGCTTCTGCCCAAAAACTTGGTGAAATACCTGACGATAAGATCATGCACCTTGCCATCTCAATTAACGTACGGTTCATCCGTTCCGCGATGCCGTTACTTTGAGGTGAGTATGGCGTCGTAAAACGTCTCTTAATCCCTTCTTTGTCTAAAAATTCATCGAAAAACTTATTTTTGTATTCAGTTCCGTTATCCGTATGTAAACATTGTATTTTTCTTCCTGTCAAATTTTCGACATGACATTTAAAAATTTTAAACTTTGACAAAACGTCACTTTTATTTTTCAGTACAAAGACTTCACACCAACGAGTACAGTCGTCAATAAAAGTAACAAAGTATTTATTTCCGCCATTCGATTGAACTCTCATTGGACCTACCACATCTGAGTATATTATTTGCAACTTCTCATTGCAGCGTGAACTGGATTTCACAAAAGGCAACGACACCATTTTCCCTTTAGCACACACATCACAATCATGCAAGTTACTATCGATCTTTATTGGATCAATATCTGATTTCTTCAGTACTTTCATAAGATCCCTAGCATTCAGATGTCCCATACGCTCATGCCATCGATACAGATCAACTCTTTCACTACATACCACAGACGCTGAAGCGTCCAGCTCCCTCAAGTAATATAAATCACCTCGTCGATCGGCGGTCAGTTTTACCTCACCTTTTTTAACAGAATAGGCAACGTCTCGCTTGAACGTGACTTCACAGCCTCGTTCAGTAAGTTGGGCGATGGAAATTAAATTACTACGTAAATCGGGAACCAATAGGGTATTTTCAAATTGAATTTTACGCGTTCGATCATCATTGCATGCTAATAACTTAACTGTACCTTTACCTTGCACGGTTGTCAAAGAATCTGTGGCTAATTTTAATTTTTGACTCGCAGGGAGTATCTCGGCAAACCTTTTCGCGTCATTGCACATGTGAGAAGTGCAACCACTATCAAAAATCCATTCCTGACGGCGCTTCGCATCAACAGCGATGCGGCAGTCATCTGAAACATGATTTATGGTTAAAGCTTCACAACTTTCATGACTAGTGCATGACTCCACACATTGGGTTTCTTGAGTCTTCTCCCTTTTCTTTGTGCAGTCCGATGCCTTATGGCTAAAAATGTGGCATTTAAAACATTTAAACTTAAATGTTTTTCCAGTATTTTTCTTCAGATGTTTGTCAAAATACATGGAGCCTTCTATCTTGTCAATTTGAGCATTTCCTCTTGAACTATCCTCTTCGATGATTTTAACTCTTAGTTGTTCTGGCTTTGGGAGTTCATCTCTAGACTATAGAGAAGAACTTTAGATGTGCCATAGGGCACATCTAAAGTTTTCGTAACTTCCCGGAAGACTATACAACAACATGATCATTAACAAATCATCATGGATTTTTATATCCATTTCTTCCAATTTGTCGACAGCTTCAAAAAAAGAATCAAGGTGCTCACATACCTTTTGGTTTTCACTCATCCTTTGTAACATGAGCCTTTTCATTAAATTCGCTTTCTTTGCAGGTCCTCTTGACGCAAACAAGCTCTCTAATTTTAACCATACCTCTCGTGCAGTCTCCACCCTTTTTACGTGACGAACTACACTCGGATCTAATGCCAATATCAACTCAGACTTTGCTTTTCTGTCAGCCGTCTTCCATGTCGATATAGCA
The DNA here is from genome assembly GCA_948098905.1 of Tiliacea aurago. NCBI lineage: Eukaryota > Metazoa > Arthropoda > Insecta > Lepidoptera > Noctuidae > Tiliacea > Tiliacea aurago. The sequence continues at coordinate 19,111,663 of OX402588.1, forward strand.
GCATCGGTCGTAGGTTTTGGCTTTTCTCCACTTACATACTCCCAGAAGTCATTCTTTATTAACAATGCTTCTACCTGTACTTTCCAACTGTCGTAGTTGTCCTTCGTCAATAATTCTATTCGTACATTCGAAGTCATTTTTCTTCCCACATGTACTTTACCAATTTCGAATTATTTTCACAACATACAACAAATACACTTTACTGCTCTGGGCTTTACTGCTCTGGGCCCATAACCTTTGTTGGGGAGGTTTGCAGAGATAAAACACAGGAAATAGTGTAAAGCATATAATTGGTGTAAAAGGTACTCAGAACAAATGTAACAATGGAATCTCGTACAAAACCATATGTCAACTATTAGCTAGATAGGTTTCTATCTAGCCAGTCTAAGTATTTACATGAAGGTGATATATCTTCAACATGGTTGCTATTTTAACCTTCGGCCCGTCGCGCATCTTTTAATAACGCGGTTTGTCGCGTGGGGTCCCTCAAAACCTCAAGAATAAAACGCCTATAAAAACCCTTAAAACTTGTATCTTTGCAACTATTCTAGCAGTTTCTTATTTATTTATTTAATGACAATAGAATTACAAAAAAAATATCAAAATAATTCATTTATTTACTGTTTAAACTTCCAATCTAAAATTAGGAACATAAATTTCTCTCTTCGAGATCACATCATAGAAAAAAAAAAAAATATTCCAACTAAATCAATGAATTTTAGTTTATATTATACCTATATGAGATCACATAAGAAAAATCAACATTGTAATATAAAATTTGGCTCGCACCAACAAAAACGAATTTATCAAACGAAATCAGACTAATTTTCCGTTTGGACACCGTCAGTACGTACCAGTTTAGTATGTGTAGGGCATTTATGTTACCCTATTTATTTTCTATTTGTTCGTCTTTGACAATATATGCAGTGCTTCCTCATAGGAGCGATGTCGTTTCCATCAAGTTGAATATTCTGAAGCTGGGGTATGAATCGCCTTATGATCTGTCTCAATTCCCGAGGCAAAGTTGAAATAGTGGCCCGCGATTGCAATTGAGGACGGCACAATTCAAATGCCTATATATAAGTATATTTATTTTATCAAGGGCTCTTCATCATCATCATCATCACTATATGAACTTTCCAACTCCATGTGCTGCTCATCCAACGATTCTAAAACCTGATCCGGTTCATCCGAAGGTACCTCATGTTGTTCTGTAGGCACCAAATCTTCACATTCTTGCTCCGAATCCGTGTTAAATCACTTCTTTCATCCAGACATGTAGCGACTTCATCTTCTTCCTCCTCGCCACCGCAAACATCTTCAGATTCATCTTCTAACCAACTCAATATACGTCGTTGTTGTTCTTCACACATTTTAAAAGTCAATTATAATTTAACTATGATGTAAAACAATAAAAAAGTAAATAAAACACATGTTACAAAAGAAATCAAACAATTCGATTTTACTTACGGGGTTCGTCGCATGGGGTCTTTTACAGCCCTCGCGTCCAAAACACGTCCTGTATCTCACTGCGCTGGCGCGCGATCTGAAGTTAGCGGTCATGCACGGTAACTATAATCTAATTCCGGAGGGTACCTGAAGTACTAAAACTCCTGGATAATTTTAAATGTGTTAATTTTACATTTTTCTAACACTTAGGCTTTCAAAGACCCCATGCGACGGGCCGAAGGTTAATTGTACAATTTGTTATTTTTCTGACATTGATTTTACATTATCGACTTATTATTTTAATTTTTTTAGGAAAACATATACTTTTACGATGTTTTTAAATATGTGAGCACCATGTATCTATCTCATAATTAAGTTATTTTTCATTGCTTCGTTTTTAATTATTTTTACCTATTGTGGTATAGTAATTTAATTTTCTTCTAGGTGCATCGTCTTCACATATAATCTTATAATTAATGTAAGTACTTAAACAAAATATTGTAAAATATTTTTAAAAGAGTAACGGTGGAGTTTCTTGCCCATTGTTCTCCATACGAAACTACATTTTGTAAGGGGCAACTAGAATCAATTCTATTTTTTTTGTAAATTTTGACGTTCAAAAGTGCTTCCTATGTGCTTATTTAAAATAAATAATTTGACTTTGACTTTGACTTTTTCTATTTTTAATTTAATATAATATGAAAGTATGCAACCTGCAAAAACTTTGCCGTATCCATAAGTTACAATACTCTTGAGTTTTTATACCCACACCGCGTGACTGACTCCCACGTTATCTTACAACTTTTTGGATTTCTTTCATCTCCTAATTATTTTTCCTGGAAAAAAAAACTCATGAAAATTCTGTATTTTCACTATACCATTCTTACATTCTTTCTTTTAATGTAGGCATAATATATTGGCTGTCTTCCAATGTGAACAATATTTAGACCGCCTACAGATTTGACGAAAAAGCTTCCTCGAATTGTGATGAAAACAGGACCATAGCCAATACAAATAGAAAAGTTAATATTAAATAATAAAGGAATTCCACGTATTTGTTTATCTCCTAGTCTAGTCAATAATGTGGCTCTTTAGAAACTGTGTTGTGGTATTTATTTACCCCTTTATTTATAAACGTTGCTTAAAGTTAAGAGACGTTTAAACGTCAAAAATGTATGGTTAAACAGTCGCTAATCATTACTTAACTTTAAGCAACGTTTATAAATAAACCCCTTAAGGTTTGCGAAGGACGATCGGAAATCATTGTCAGAAATATATTACTTCTATTTTCAAATGGGTATATTAGATTCCTACGCAAATCAATCCGAAAAATAATTTATTAGAAATTTCATTAATATCTTATTTCTTTAAAATATTATTATGTTATTTATTTACTCAGTTATAAACCGTAATTAAAATACGCAAGCTAACACTAAAATATATATATTATGTACAAGTATATAATAAAAAATTAAAAAAGGGATAGATCTCATTGAGTATCAAATATTCGTCCGCATCGCTGTCAATAGGAAAAGTACCCAAAAGGCTGGCAACATTGCCATGTTGGATGGCAATGCTGATTCTTTGGGCTAAAAATAGGCCAGCCTTCTGGTCACGTGAAAAGTCGATTATATGTTATATTGTTATATGAACTTATATCACTATGCTTACAAGTGATATAATATTGAAGTAAGGTAGGGACGGAGACGTTATAAGTACCTATGGCGAATTCGACGAATGCTTCCGATTATTAAAAGGTTTCGAAATAAATATTTTAATTTATTTATTTTGTTCGATCTTTCATAAATTTATAATCATTGCAGGTATGATGTTCGGGCTAGTTCCAGCGGCATCCTGAGGGCATTCGCGCAGAGGTTCGATTGCCAAGTACCTGAACCATTGCTGTATGGTTCACATACTGAGTAATCGAAGTCTGTAATTGTCTTGTGTATTGTCTATTGTTATGTTGTTGTGTATTGTCTTTATAATTGTGTCTATTTTTTATTTCGTAATTTTTTGTGCTTAATTATGATTCGAAATCATCAATCATCGATGTTGGTCGAAATAAACGTTTTTATTATTTATTTACTCGTATATAAATCTGATGATATGTCTATGTACCAACAGTTTCATACGCATTTTAGAATCTGAAAAATGTTTATATTTTAGGAGTAAAAAATAAAATGGCTAAGTGCTCTTGTATTTGTTTTCAGTTTGTATTTCAAGTGTATTTAAATAATAAATTGTAAATATTAGATAAAAAATAATGAATGCTAAAATCTTTCTGCTAAAAAACTATCTTCTATCTATCTATATAAATAAAATTCAATGTTTGTTTTTATGTCCTCTATGGACTCCGAAAGGGCTGGACCGATTTTGATAAAACTTTGGTGAGTTTTTCTGCATACGCCGGCGAAGGTGTAGGTATGGGTCGGGTAGGGTAGGACTAGGGTAGGGAATAGGGTATGGGTAGGGTAGGGTAGGAGTAGGGTAGGGAATAGGGTATGGCTAGGACACCACGCGAACGAGGTCGCGCCGGGCAGCTAGTACTTAATATAATAAATGCGAAGATTACTCTGTCTGTTCGTCTGTCTATCTGTCTTTCATGCGTTAACGGTTGAATGACTTCGATTAAATTCGACACACATGATCATTACTATTTATTCCGGACTAGGTACGTTGCCACGGAATAATTTCCTACCACCACGCGGGCGAAGCCGCAAGCTAAAGCTACTAATGTACATAATAATACTCTGCACCCACAACTCCATGTACTAAAAAGCTAATATTTTAAAAGAAAAGTAATTATTTCCAGTGACATGCTCCCGTCTCTTTGGCTTGATTCTTTGCCAATAAAGGATATAGAACTAATTATGTTGGAGAACACATAAAAGTGACTTTTATACCTCTTACTTTGACGTTATTTTCTCTTTGGAGCACCCCAGTACTCGCAGACTTATTGGTTTCTTTATATAGGTTTGATATACCTGTCTAAGAAATAGTTCTAAGGACGCGTAAGAATATTCTAGAACGTATATTTTTAGGTTTATAATTTACTATTTCAATATTTGAATAATAATTTATATATTTTATTTATTTATATTTTTTTATATTTTATAATTTACAGTTACGGTGTAAATAATAGCACCATCCCATTTCTTCCCGTGGGTGTCGTAAAAGGTGACTAAGGGATTTACTAGAGAATGGGCAGCAGCGTTCTCTATGCATTTTTAACACCATACTGCGATCGCGAACCCGCCTATTAAGCGTGGCGATTATGGCAAACCCTCCCTTTTGGGGGAGGTATATGTCCAGCAGAGGGAACAGCGATGTTGCATGGAGTAGTATTATTATTTTAAATGTTATTTTTGTTGTTAGATTTCCTAGCGACCCATTTCGCTGCGCATGTTGTGTGTTAAATAGCAGACACAATATGCGAGAGTTCCTGCAAAGTCGAATAGGAAACCCCTTGAGTATCTTGCGAAACTTAGAAACATGATCATACTTTTTACGGTTAAAAATAAAACTAATGCAAATTTTGCAAACGCTTAAATTTATTTAATACTCCTTGCGCGTCTTTCGGCTGAAATGAATTTATTTATTTATTTGCTCTCATGCACATCACACATTTCACAATAAATTACTGTCGGCTTTAGTACATGAACCCTGTCAGGGCACTGCAAAACATAATGTTGGTTTGCTGTAGTTACATTAATTAGTAAATTTAGTAAAAACTTATAAAAACACAATAAAATACAATATTTTAATCAAAAACGGCGTATGCAGAAAAACTCACCAAAGTTTTATCAAAATTGGTCCAGCCCTTTCGGAGTTCATAGAGGACATAAAAACAAACATTGATTTTTATTTGTATACAGGGTTACTGGTAATTCGACGTATATCCGGCAGGGGCTGATAAGGGGGCCAAAATGCAACAAATTGAACCCCCCATATGTATGGCCGAAATTCAATAGTTTTCGAGATATTAGAATTTTAAGGGTTTTTCGATATTTACCCAAAATTTGACATTCCATTCCAAATTAAAAAAAAACTACATATTTGAATGGGTACCATTAAAAATGATGTTGTAGCTGGCACTTCAATTAAGCTAGGGACATAATTAAAACTACTTAATTTAACAAAATAATGAGCGATATAAGAATAATATCTTACCAATATTTTCATTTTACGCTTCAAAAATGTTGTCTCGTCACAAAAATTTATGACATTAATCGTACAAATAACTAAAACAACTTGCTTATCCTGTAAGCTTTCCAGAAAGGTATAAAAGTCAATTTTAAAAAACATAATTCGTGGCATGGCATGTGTTTGAACCGGCGCGGGGAGAGAAATTATCTGTGTTTTTAGTTTATGATCCTCGCTAAAACAACCGATTTTCCTGGCGAAATTCTTCGCGATGGGGCGGGGTGTGAGGGTGGTGTGTGCGGGCGGGGGAGTACACGGCGTCTGCTGCGCTCGCGTCGCCTTCCTTAGTAAGTTTTGACTCTCCGCCGCGCAAGCACGTGTGTTGTTATCTTGCTACCAATCTCTCATCCCGTTAATTTGTTATCGATCATTATTGTTAATTCTTGTTTCTCTTGTTATTCTTTTTGTTATCATTGTTATTTCGGATAACATGGCTTCGTATCCTAATAACGAATACGCAGACATAATGTTTTGTTATGGTTTTGCCGATGGAAACGCGGCTGCGGCTCGGCGAGAATACCAACGCCGCTTTCCCGATCGTCGACTTCCCCACGTTACTGTTTTCGGGAGCACCTATCGACGATTGTCTGAAACTGGCAGTGTTCAAAGAGCACAATTCAACGCTGGCAGACCTCGACGGTACACGGCTGACGAAGAGGACACCATTCTTCAGTGTTTTATTGATGACCCAAACATCTCAACGAACATTGTTGCAAGACAGCTCGGTATGTCCCAGTGGAAAGTGTGGTCGGTAGTACATCTATCAGGTAGACACCCGTACCATTATCAACCTGTTCAAACATTGCACGAGGGAGATCCTGCCAGGCGACTCGAATTTTCTCGGTTTATGTTAAACGCTGACGCTGACCAGGAACATTTCCTAAGAAAGTTTTTGTGGATTGACGAGTCAAAGTTTGACCGGGATGGAATAACGAATTACCATAACTTAATCGGTGTCGTTGATAATTATTTGGTGGGCCCTCATTTCTTGCCCCAAAATTTGAACGGCGAAAATTACGAGGAGTTTTTGAGAAACAACCTAGACGATTTGTTGGCGGATGTTCCCGAAGAAATAAAAAACAACCTCATGTTTCAACATGATGGTTGCCCAGCACATTACCGGATTACTGTCCGACAGTGGCTAGACGAGAGATATCCAAACCGATGGATTGGGAGGGGAGGGCCAATTCCGTGGCCAGCACGAAGCCCTGATATCACACCACTTGATTTTTACGTTTGGGGTCATATGAAGGCATTAGTTTATGTGACCCCAATAAATTCAGTCGAAGAACTTCGACAGCGAATAATAAACGCGGCGCAACAGATGAGAACAACGTTCACATCAAGAGTGACGAAAACCGAAGTTAGGAAGAGAATTCGAACCTGCATTCGTAATCGAGGGGCTCATTTTGAACAAGATGTGTAAAATTTGTAATAAAATTTGATGTACATTTTTTTATGCATTTTATTTCATACAAATACAAATGACCCTTTCTCTCCCCGCGCCGATTCAAACACATGCCTTGGCACGAATTATGTATTTTAAAATTGACTTTTATAGCTTTCTGGAAAGCTTACAGAATAAGCAAGTTGTTTTAGTTATTTGTACGATTAATGTCATAGAAATTTTTGTGACGAGACAACATTTTTGAAGCGTAAAATGAAAATATTAGTAAGATATTATTCTTATATCGCTCATTATTTTCATTATTTTGTTAAATTAAGTAGTTTTAATTATGTCCATAGCTTAATTGAAGTGCCAGCCACAACATCATTTTTAATGGTACCCATTCAAATATGTAGTTTTTTTTTTATTTGGAATGAAATGTCAAATTTTGAGTAAATATCGAAAAACCCTTAAAATTCTAATATCTCGAAAACTATTGAATTTCGGCAATACATATGGGGGGTTCAATTTGTTGCATTTTGGCTCCCTTATCAGCCCCTGACGGATATACGTCGAATTACCAGTAACCCTGTAGATAGATAGAAGATAGTTTTATAGCAGAAAGATTTTAACATTCATTATTTTTTATCTAATATTTACAATTTATTATTTAAATACACTTGAAATACAAACTGAAAACGAATACAAGAGCACTTAGCCATTTTATTTTTTACACCTAAAATAGAAACATTTTTCAGATTCTAAAATGCGTATGAAACGGTTGGTACATAGACACATCATCAGATTTATATACGAGTAAATAAATAATAAAAACGTTTATTTCGACCAACATCGATGATTGTCTTTAGTCAGATAGTATTAGTAGGTAGATAGTCAAAAAAGATAAGAGATAGGTAATACAATCATGTCATGTCAAGTTATTCTTAGCAATTACATTGAACTATGGTAAGTATGTCATTAATCATTATACAATACTTACAAAATAAAATAAATTAAATGTCACTGGCATAAACAGTATTTATTAGATTACGTTTTGATCAGACCGGATTTTGCAGAAATTGAGTAGGTACCTACTTCTATAAAGATTTATCCGTGATGAATTGGTCTACTGTGTAATAACATTTTTCTACTAGAAGCGATCTTACTGACTTTTTACTGTTTTATCTTATTCGTTATGTTCGTTTTTATCACCATTTGATATGAGTTTAAGGTGGATCCGCAGTGGTAGGCCATGAATTCAATTAAAAAATTAAACTCGTACATCTCTATAAGTTAGATCATTATGAACTTTTCCACAAGAGATTTGTTCTTATGGACAAAATATAACTAAGAGAGATGTATTAATGATTCTAATGATTATAATTCTGTAAATACATTATTAATTCCGACACTTCACGTGACCAGAGGGCTGGCTCGTTCTTCGGCCAAAGAATTAGCATTGCCATTTAACGCGGCAATGCTGCCAGTCTTCTGGGCACGTTTCCGGATGACAGCGATGCGGACGAGTACTTCGATGCTTAAGTCTTTTTTATTTTTCATGTTGTAATTTTTTTTTTTCGTAGTTAGTATCTTCTTAGTGTAAAAAAATATTAATTGTTATGATCGCGAATAATATTTGGATCAAGATACAACATTCAAATTGCAAAAAACGTGTAAGAAAATTCGAATTTCGCGGGCTAATCCAACTTAACTCAAGTATATAATAACATTAAAAAAGAACCAAGAAATCAATCCACAAAAAATCTAGATAGATAGACAGAGACAGAGATAGATAGATAGACAGAAAAACAATTTGATATATACTTACAATTTTTTTTGTATATTTCTCAGTTTTTTACTGCTTGCTTTTGTTACTGCTTGTAGATAATTGTGTATCAGAATATCAGAGTTGCTAGATATTACACAAATTCTGTTTTATAGGCTATGCAGCAATTCACTCATTAATTCGGTTACAAAAAACAAAGTAGAAAATATTGAAATTAATAAAAGTTAACAAAATCACGTTTCAATTAATTACTGAACACTGGGGTTGTTTTCCGGGTATTTTATTAAGCGTATTTTTCCCTATGGGTTTGACGTAGAAAAAATTTTAGTGTAAATATTGGTAATGGAAAATGTTTTAATTTTAAAACCTTTTTACCAATGAACCTCATTTTCTCAAAATTCTATTTTTAATTTCATAGATTTCCTAATGTTTTTTTGGAAATTCCTTCTGGTATGAGCCGTACAACAGACTGATATGTTGAGATGACGGGTAACTTTTGTGAAAGGGCAACCGTACCGTAATCTCACACTATTGCGATTATCTATAAAACTCAGCCTCCTATCTCTGTTATTCTTGTGTCGTATTAAACATAAAAGAAAGAGCTAATAATAAAACATTTTAAACAAAAAAACGAACGCATGGCAGCCGAAATTCACTTCTGGATGTTGCAAAAAAAATGGCGAAATATCGCAAATGTTGCGATTTTATGTTTTATATTTTTTTGCTCAAACTAATCATAAAAATACCTAGATCTGCTTGTAAAAAGGCGGTAATTTAAGAGCGTTTACGACGTACGGCATTTCATACAAACTTTCAAGCCCTTGTTTTTCGAAATGACTGAACCGATTTTAATGAAACTTCATACGCATAAGCAGGATACAAAGTTCTAAAAAGTTAGTTAAGACCATTAAAACCAGTAAATAATGATGTACTATAGAGTTTTTTTTTTTATATAAAAAATGTGAGTTACTACCGTGCCGTGGTCGGCTGTTCTTTTTTAATTAAAAGTGAGTTTTCGTGTATATCCGTGTGACCGCGATTTTCTACTAAACTAAGCAACAGATTTTGATGAGAAGACACATCACTTAGAAGAAAATTGATTTCAGAAGGATTAACATTGAACATTAATATTGAACTAATACATAATAAAGAAATCTTGAGGGGCTTGTGGCTAAGTAATAACGCATGGGTCAATTGATCAGATTAAGCTACGCTTGCCCTGCCAGGGTTACGAGTCTGTCCAAAAGAGATATCGTGGCCCTGGCACACAGTCAACGGAAGGATCATGGGTCGGTTTTAGTCAGTAAAAGTCTGACACGCCCTCCCGCTCAGCCCAGAGCGGGAGAAGTTATATATGATAATTCCCCACCCAAAAAAAAAAAAGCTACGCTTGCCACAGTTGGTCGGTGGATGGGTGACCATATTTACATACGAGTACCAAGACCCATCCGTGCATTAGAAAGCACGTTAAGCCGTTGGTCCCGGCTGTCATTTGTTGATCATTGACAATTGTTACGGGTCGTCCGAAGCCCGAAAGTCTGACAACCAGTCTTACCAAGGGGTATCGTGTTACCCAATAACTGAGTTGTGGAAGTCAGATAGGCAGTCGTCCCATGTAAAATACTGGTATCCAGCTGCATCTGGTTGGACTAGAAGCCTACCCAATGTGGGTGACACAATCAAATGGGCGGTCTTACCGCTAAAAGCGATATTTTAAAGTCAACCTTTGGATGGATTAAGGGGGAAGGAGAGACAATGCTGCAGGTAGTCTGTAGTGTACCATTTACATAATACAGGGTGTAAGGGACCGCCCTCCGCAGACTGATGGGGTGAATTCAGTATATCGTACTAAGATGACCGGTACATGAAATTATTTCAATAAAAAAAAACAATTTTCCTGAGAAAATTTTCAGTGGAATATGATTCAAAATAAGGACCTGAATGCACCCTGTAAATTTGCGGAGGGCTGTCCCTTACAGCCTGTATATACAATAAATACATTTATACATAACACATATAAATATATTCAATAATAATCATGAAACAAGTGCAAAGAACTAAAAATAAATTATGTTTTAAAATCAATTCAAATCAAATCATTTATTTTTGCGGAAAACACTATTACAATGGTGGTATTCAAATTAAATGTACATGTTTCAAGTGATTCGACCGTAACGTAAGTCATCATCCTCATCATCATTTCATCCGAAAGACGTCCCTGGACATAGGCCTCCCCCCAAAGGGGGGGTTTGCCATAATCGCCACGCTTGCAAGGCGGGTTGACGATCGCAAAGGTGTTAAAATGCATAGAGTACGCTGCTGCCCATTCTCTAGTAAGTCCTTTACTCGCCTTTTACGACACCCACGAGAAGAAATAGGGGAGTGCTATTCTTTACGTCCGGCACCACACCGAACGTAAGACATGCAAAGTGTAAAAGGAGAGAAAAATGAAGGAGAGAGATAGTGTGTTTTTATGATAGAGGGAATATCTTTGGACCAGCGGGCTAATTGCGTAACACACTATCAGTAGGAATCGGTTTCAATTTGACAGTTCGACAACATTCATTGCGTTATTTACGTTGTTCAGGAGACAAATTTTTCTAACTTATGGAGCAATGGATTAGCAATATACTTCAAAATCATTCCGATTCCGATTCAAACTGTGTTACGCAATTAGGCTGCTAGCCAGATAATCATACTTGACGAACTGCGTTTCTCTCTGTAGGTCATTATTGACGTCATAAATCTTATGCTAGGAGAAACTCCACATGTCACACCACCCTCTCCCCTCACCGCTCATAAACTAAGTCAGATCTTCTAATGTATCCCAAGCAACACATCCGAGAGACAACAAAAACAATTTCATCAGTACATAAACACGTTCACTGGTTAACTTAACAGCTGAAGTTTTTGTGCAGAACTCCACAACCCCTTTTTGGAGTTCGTAAGAACTTTCGTTAAGGGTTGTGGCACACGGCTGTAAAAGCTCTACAGCTCGTCACTTGGTTTATATCCCTGTTGTAAATTGTACATTGTGCAGTATGTATTTGTTTTTATTGTTGTCAATATTGGGTACCTACATCTAGTTATGCTTTGCTACAACTTGGTGTGAAAATATTTGAGTTTTCTAAACTGAATTCAATCAAGATAAAAGATTTCGTTTTATATAACAAAAAAGTCGAGAGGTGTCCTGGGACACCCGGTTGGAACCGAGTCCCTTTCGCTGTCCATTATACAGGGTGTTAAAGTAAAACTGCGTTACATAGCTTAACGTTGCAAGCGGACTTTAAGTGAATGAAATCTCTTCTAGAGCAATGGCAACGCGAGAATGATCTAGGAAAGGTTTGCCAATTTAAAAATACAGGTAGTTCTCGACACAAATAATTCTTATCATCATTCTCCTGCGCTTATCACAATTTATTTGAGGTCGGCGCAGCATGTATTTTTCTTCCGTGCTTCTCTTTTAGTTGTCATGCCGGTAGTCACCCCTTTCTAGCTATAATAATATCATCTTTCTCACAGCCCATCCGAATTTTCTTGGTTTTCCCCCTCATAGCTATCCCCAAAGCTTTCCTTACGACATTTTCACAAACAAATAATTAATTATAATTATTCATTGAATAATTCATTCATATTAATGATTAATGAAATACATAATTATGAATTAATTATTTTTTGAATAATTAATTATTTATTCAATAATTATCTCTGGTTTTGACGTCTCTCTAAGTTTATTTTGGACATCACTGTCACCGATGAAGGTAAATATCGTGAGGAACCCTGGGGGCCTAAAAAGTACGCTTTGGCAGAATCATATTACGATCTGCGTACAATTCATACATCCCGCAATTCATCTGTTTGACAGCTGCTATTTGACATTAGACTTCACTACATTTCAGCAATTCATAATTTGTGGACCATTTTACGAAACTCCATACAAAACTGTCAAACAGATGAATTGCGGGATATGAAGTGTACGCAGATCATATTATGTTTCTGCCAAAGCGTCCATTTTAGGCCCCCTGGTCTTCTAATTAATATGAGTCCGAAATCGCCAATCCGCCTTGAGCAAGCATGGTATTCGAATATCTTAAAAAAATGGCTGGGAAAGTCTTTCCCAGCCATTTTTTTGCGGGCGTAGGAGGACGGTGTTGTGGCGCAGCCTGGGATAGGCTTATGTCCAGCAGGGGACTGCGATAGGCTGAATTGGTTGAAATAGTGTAGTGGTCTAGACGGAAGGTCCGAAGCGCGCATGCTGACAAGTCTCCAAGTCGGGTAAATGTGATGTGCGGGTTTCATTAAGAATTTCTCAGTAGCGGCCCAAAGTATGAATGTGCACTCGTTCAAATGGCAATGGGGCCTCCCCCTTATTACTTATAATTATAATATAACTTTTGAAATGTGTGTGCTTATGCTTTCCTGACTAGGTACTCCATTAATTAATACAGGCATGAAGATATTAGGTAAATAAATACAAAACTGAAATTCTTATTGCAAGTTCATTCCAGTTGTTTATTAAGCCAGTGGAAATTAACAATACTGTTCCAAACCTTTTGAAGATCCGTAATTTTGAAACCGCTGAGAAATTAACAAGGACGTGGACTCGTTTGAATATTATTAGAATTTCGAGGCTTTCGCAATTTGGTTTATATTTTCTTTGTTTGAAATCTAATTTCGACCCGAATGAAAATTATAATAGTTTAGTATTCAAAGTGTCTGTGTCTTTTTAAATGGCATACTGTATGAATGTTTGTACTTTTACTGTAGCAATCCTCTTTGTTTTTTTATCATATCGATTGGAAACTGCATTTCCATTTAAGACTATATTATAATCGTTACATTTATTTTTCTGTTCTCTCGTATCGGCAAGAACATGAACTTGTCGATATTCGTGGTAAAAAATAAACATTTTTACTAGCCAGTCAGCTTGGCTAGGGCTTTTTATGTCTGTTCTAAAAACCTTAAATTCCTACCTTGGTTCGAGAAAAAACTTAAAGCATTTATTTCAAATAAACCAATTGTACTTTTGAATTGTCAAGGGGTCGATCAGTCACACAGATGAAGCTAGTCCACTCCACTTTTAAATTAAAATATTGGTTACGTCATTCAGCTTGAGATTATACATGTGAGAACTATGTAGAAAGACGTGCACGTTAAAAGCGTCCGTAAGTAAAAGATAAAAAAAACGAGCGAGCCATAATAGTAGTCGCATATGATGTGTAACATCTGACATCTGAAGTTGGTAATAAGCAACTGAACAGCGACAGAAATTAACCTCAAAACTTAAAAATATAAAACTAAAAATACTGAAATATTTACTGGAATAATTATTCTTTACTAGTCGACCACTAATCGAAATTCGACCCCCTCTACTTCATCATTTCAGCCGAAAGACGTCCACTGCTGGACATAGGCCGCTAAAGGGCCGGTTTGCCATAATTGCCACGCTTGGCAGGCGGGTTGGCGATCGCAGTATGGTGTTAAAATGCATAGAGAGTGTCTGTGATCGAGTGAAGAAAAACGACCGGTCAGGCTTGTCATTCACTCTCGTTTATAAAAAACCAAAACCAAGTTTCATGGCGTCTAAACAAAACGTTCTCTAAACATGCCACAGAACTAGCCGTATAATAATGTAATGCTAAGTAATGTCACTTAATTGAAATGTCATAATTTGTGTTAAAATCGAAAGAGCGTCAGTGTAATTCTATATAATTAGTCGTTTTAAACGTCAAACGTTTCCACATACTATCTACGCCTAGCGGGCCGTTATCTATTTAATTAGACGTTAAAACTAACTAACAGACTATGGTGAAACTAGCTCTTACCCTATCAAACGTACGAAATACTTATAAAAATCAAAAGAAAATCACCCCACAAAATCGCACATAGGCAGATAAATCGCAGGAAGATATTTATCCTCTTCTCCATACGATGAATTCAGTATGTCCACTTGACAAAAGGCTAAAGCTTAGAGGTCAGGTCAGTTCGCCTTTTCATCCTGCCGTTATTTCCGATATTTCAATTCTATTTTCCCTAAAGATATTGACCGTTTTGTATGTACGTTCTAAGGCTCTGTCATGCTGAACGCGGTTCGATTAAGTATTCAGACCTTAGATTCAGACATAAAATATTTTGCAACTTGATACTCCTTTGTACGAAAGCTGTAGAGAGTAGGTATCTTTAATCGTGTGTAAATTCAATTCAATTCAATTTTATTCAGGAACAATAAAATTCACATTGTGTTTGAAATCATAAAAAATAAATAAAAAATACAAAAAAAATCACGATCATTAAAATTATAAAACTAACACATTCTACAATAATTATATAAGAAAAAAAAAATCAGCTGTTCCCTACATTTTAACGCATTATTCGAACATAAACGTAGGGAACAGCTGGTTTTTTTTTTGCGATTTCAGTTTTGGTCCCATAGTAATAGTTGTTCATAATGATGAGTACAATGACCCCTTAAGAGGTTGTTGACGTTTTAAAAATAACCCTGTGTACTTTTTTATAAACTAGTGAATTTGCGTAGTAATTTTGGTTATAAAAAAGCCTTAGCGAGTTTTCATCTGATGAATCCTGGACCATCAGCCGCACTACCTTACTGATTGGCTAATCTGATAACCGAGGCTGCTTATTAAATGATATAACATCATGCATTATTTCCCCACAGGGTAGAGCAGAGGTGTACCTATAGTAAACCAAAATTTCGCCAATTATGTTTAAGTCCCATGTAATAAGGGGCGAGCCTATTGCCATCAACCGGGCACAAATCTAGACTCCGGGTTGAAAGAAAAAAGAAAGAAAGAAAAATTGTTTATCCTGCACAAATAAGACACACTTTACAAAGATAGAAAATAAAATAAAAATTGACAAAATACATATTCTAATGACTATAATACAAAGTAGCCTATTACAATCATATTATTTTAAGACTGTGATGTAAAAAAAATATCCAGAAATAAAATAAGAAAAAAAATAAGAAAAAAAAATTGCTAAAAGCCTAGTATTCAAAACCATAAAAATTAAAAGTTTGACAATGTTGTCCATTGCTTGGTGTCAGTGTCAGGGCTTGTCAAGTCAGGCCAAAGACAATACACATTAAGAGTTGCTATTGAGAAATTCCAGATAGAAAAACCCAATAACACTGCCCGACCTGGGAATCGAACCCAAGACCTCATGCTCAGCAGTAACGCCTGAGACCACTAGATCAACAAGACAATAACATACATAACTACATAAGCTTATATTCTAGTATACATAACGTGCACATTTTTTTTTTGACAGAGCGGGACGTTTGCGGAATTCAACAAAAAAACAACTTACCGGGTAAAACAAGGACACTTAATCGTTGATTATAGTACAGGTAACACATTATAGTCCTTTTTGGCAACAAAATATATTATTTTAACGTTAAAATCCATTTTAATGTTGGATCTCTATTCATACCTGCAAGACATGCAGGGTGAATAGATATGCAACTTTAAAATGGATTTTTTCTTTGAATTCACCCCGTTTTACGATATTTTACTAGGTATTTATTAAGAAAACATAAAGGACTTGAAAAAAAAACATTATATTAGGAATATTAATATGTAATGTTTACACATTACATTGTGGTTGGAGACGCATTTGTTTTGTATTTGTCGGTGGAGCAAATTAGTTTATATTATAAAATGTCGGGTCTAGTTTTTAAGAAGGAATGGAACTTATTACATGATTTATCGATGTTAGTCTTTGTAATTAAAATGGCTTTCAGAACTGGGACACTTAACTGTGTTTTGTCACTTGTCCATATTTAATTCATCAAACCGGCCTATCGTCCGCGCGTTTCGAATCCGCGTTTAAATATACTCGTAGGTAGGTAAGGGTACGTTTAATGAATTTATCATTTGTTTTCTTTGTAAAAGCGGGACATTTTTGCTCTGGTTGTGGGCAACGGGACAGACAGCTTGAAAGCGGGACTGTCGAATGGTCACATTAAGTATACAGCTCGAAGTAAGTAAAATAATCTGGTAGGCTACCGTACTGTGCTGTGTGGTGTCCATATATCTTTTAAGGTAAAATAACTCATACTAGGACATAAACAAAAGCGCAACGACCCGCCTACATTTCTTTCAACTCGCCTTCTGTATGTCATCAGCCTTATAAATGCACGTTCATTGTTATACACAGTGAGTTCTAAACACTTTATGGTCATATCATTCTTTGTGTTGGTGCCTCCCACAAGCAAAAAGCCTATTCTTTGTTTTTATGTAAGGATGTTTTTTTTTATTTTACAGTGCGTTCATTTTTGTATCTTCAGCACCTTTTACATAAATTTAGGTAGGCAAGAAGGTACACTGCTGAAAATAATACGTTGCACTTAAGCACTATAATCTAGAATTAATATTTACGTAATAACAAAAATGATTAAAAGATAAATAGATCAAATAAAATATTAATAGATTGCAATGAAAATATTCTTCGACATAGAACTCAAATAGATTCGATTTAGAGAAAAAGTATCTTTCTCAAAGCACGCACGCTGTGAGAACAGCAACCTAACTTATTTTTAGAACACAGTATAGCAAGTAACAGTAGGACAAAACTGAAACTCGGACCAAAAGCCGTAATGAAGAATAACGTTAACGTACCTATCTTCTTGAACAATCTGTACCCCACAAACTACAAACTGGGCCAGTAAGTATAGCATTAACTTACGTGACACTAAGCTTCTAAACTATACATACATTTATTGTGTTTTACAGTGACTACGATAAGTTATAACTAGGACAATACAAAGATTTTATGTTTTACCCCACCGACTATAACAGACTGTAATAAAAAGCAACCGTAAAGCCTCGATAAAACAATGCTTCTCGGTTATACCACAGAGTAAAATGCATTAGAAGTACAACGCTGTTTCAAAATCGCTCACAAATATCTACATAGTTGCAACAAAAATAGGACTGTTTTTCAAATTGATAATTTACATAACATATTACATAATACCTGTACCTATTCTCCAAATGGTCAGGCAGAGGTGCACCTATAGAACTAGGCCAATGAGGTAGTACATACTTTAGATTATAAAAGTGTGTAATTAATCAAAGTACTCATACTCATGGTCCGCTGCTTGGTGCTTATAATAGAATACTCTTTATTATGTGCACCATTCAAATCACAGATATAAATGATGAAACTTTACACAGGGTGGCACATGGGAGCAAGGAACTATATATTACACACGCATCACACACGTCTATGAATTCCACATGTAGTGTAGATGAGCTTCTCAGTTCAGGCATTTAATTCATTCGATTCCAAGCATCGAGTATTTACGAATTTATATATTGCAAACATTTTCCACTTTACTTATAAACGTTGCTTAAAATTAAGAGACGATTAAACGTCAAAAATGTATGGTTAAAAAGTCGCTTATCATTACAACATTCATAAATATACACCTTTACGCTAGTGACGGCCATATAATATGACCCTTAATAATTGTATGTATCTACTTCCTGTGTAATTGAATTCCCTTCTTTTTGTTGTTTTTTTGTGGTGTTTTTTTTTGTATATTTTTGTCTTTCCGATCAAATTTGTAAACATAGCTTATTTTCATTCTATTTTATTTTATAATTTGTATGTAGTGCAACTAATGATATATTGTACGTAGTTTTAATTTCTGTGCTAGTGTTGTGCACTTCTGTAAGTGACGAGTTCACAAGTCTTAGTGAGTAAGTCGTTGAAGTGCCATAAAAATAAATAAATATAAAAAACTTCGTCAGCCGTTCCTTCGAGTCGTGTCTGCCTGCTTAGGACGAAGTGATCCTTCTGTATTTATCTGTACTGTGACACCACTACCCACTTTTAGTACCGTTCTAGCGCATCGGACGCTGGCTTGTTTGATAGCAAGTACAGTAAACAAGTTACGGAGGGTCGATTAAAAGCTGAATATGTAGGAACGGAACTCGGTTTGTGCACACATTCCCACTTTACTTCTGGCTTTTAATTTTTTCGGCGTTTTTGAAGACTATGCTGTTTTGTGGTAGGAAATGGTTGGGTATTAAAAAGTTCTTAACGTATGATGAGACTGTAAACCCACCACTAAATAGCCTATTTCGGGAATGGTTTCAAAGAAAACTTCTCATACTCTCATAGCAGGTGCTGTTGCTAAACGATTTTCTTTTGCGTTACGGATAGAGGTTTCCTCAAATTCCACATGGTCATTAACAGGTAAATATGCTCAATAGATAACTAATTTTCTTCAAAATAAATGTGTTCGTGCATATGGAACCTAAGCATCTGAATTCAGTTTCACGCAAATTACTTTAGAACATAGATTGCCTTATGCCTAGTTCGTCAGAGAATATTATAGAATTGATGGGCGCCAAAAATCAACAGGTGCATACAATAAAATCGCAGTAAGATCGAATCAAATGAAGCTTCATTTAAAATAATGCCAAAAGCAACTAAAATGTGTATGCACAAGGGGTTGATTCTACACCATATTGGTTCGGTAATATGGATATTACACAGAAATCTCACACGCAGTCGGCATATATTAATATTTACCTACTGGCTACGGAAACACACGGGGAAAATGAAAATGCTAACAGAACAGTCTTGATGTTAATATTAAGGCGATTGTCACTCGACGCCGCGCACCGTCGCGGCAGGCGGTGAAGCGGATCTGACGTCGCATTTGCTTGTATGTAATCCGTTGATGTCTAGAACCCATACACCGCCCGACTGTCCAGATGAGCGACGCTCGCACCACCTCCGCCCCTCTACGCGGAATACCATGCGGTTGGCTTGGCACACGAGACACCGCATTACAGCGTGGATCACTGTGGTGGGATTAGGGTGTGTTGCACTTTTTTGAACACGGGCAGGCACGTTCGCTGCCTATACGCGCACCGCTAAAAGCCTATCCGCATGGACAGGCACGGTTACCGTCTCTCCGCAGGCGCGCCGCCACAAAATCCATTTCACCACCTCCACCCCCCCGCGGGTTAGCGGCGTTGTATGGAATCCGCCTATAGGCGTTGTGTTTTTTGAGCCTAATTTTGATCAGGTGACACAGGATCTTTAGCTATCTCTCTCCCTTTTATTATAATACTAGCTAACCCGACAGACGTTGTCCTGTCCAAATTTCAATAATTCATAAAAAAACAACGTTCCGTTTTTCCCGAATTTGAAGATTTTCCGAGAATCTTTTCAAATTTTTCTTTCCGTAAGAACCTGATCAGCCAAATCTGTTCAGCCGTTCTCAAGTAATGCGTTTACCAACGAACAGCATTTTATTTTTATTATATAGAAGATGGCAAACAAGTACTCAATGTAAGTAAACAAAACAAATAGGTATTTGTTGGCTTGACCCAAGTGATACCCAAACTAAGTTAATCTATTCCTCGCATGCCAATGTTTAATTACTTTCGTTGCCTACATTACTCATGCAAGCCTCCCATTTATGAAGCCGTCTCATTAGATAAATGAGAATCCGTTATCTTCAAACATTATTTGCAGGAGCAGTAGAATAATAAATAAATAAATCAGCCTGTTCCTTTTTCCACTCAACAAGACCCTTTTTTTTTTGTTCCTTGGATGGAAAAGCCTCATGGATGTCTCCCGCCCTGGGACGGATCTATCAGACTTTTAATGACTAAAAACCATCCCGGTGTTCCCTTCCTACACTTGCACCGGGGATCATGGGATCATGCGACTTACGTGATCCCCGGCTGCGTTCAACACGATCCTGCGCCAACTTGGACCAATCCAGCATACAGGCGTCAAGCTCGTCCCGCTATCTACGCCTGGGTCTACCGCGATGCTTTTGGACGTTTTCAGGGACCCATGTTATGGTGGTCTTAGGCCATAATGAATTTGTAATGCGGCAAACGTGTCCGGCCCAGTCTCCCGTGAGCTTTGGTAGAATAACTGAAAAAAAACTAGAAAAATACCATTTCGTCTTCATGAAGCGTGGTCTCTCCTAATCATTGGGACAAAATTGAATTATTTTTATTCTTTGTATGTATTTATTGTATATGTACACCAGTAACTACCTGCAGTATTGTCTCTCCTTCTCCCTTAAGTCCATCCAAAGGTTGCTTTTAGCGATAAAACCGCCCATTGTCACCCTTTGTAAAATTTCAACATAATTATATCTGTAATGTTTATGGTGGACATAATAAAGAGTATTCTATTCTATTATATACCCGGCGACAGCCTCTTTCTGAAACTAAATGTGCTATTTAACACTCGAGTAGGTAGGTACTGTAGAGCTCGTATAAATCAAATTAATCAAATAATTGCTCAAATCTATATGGTCTTCACTTGATCTGACCAATATATGACCAAGATTATGTCTGGACTTTAAAGGAGAATGTGACCTCTGAGTTTGCTTCGGCCTTTCTTCTCAGAGTAGTCGGACAGGAAACGCCGACATCATCTAGTTTTTTTAATAGTAAATTATTGCAAAGGCCGTGAAATAGGCAACTGCAGGTCGAGTATGAGTTTGAAGCCCGAGCCGTAGGCGAGAACTTCACTAATACGAGACAGCCAATTGACATTTCCGCCGAGGCATATACTAAAACTGCTTTTCTCAAAAGAATTCAGGGCAGGGAAAGTAAATTATATATAAAATCCAGATTCAATGATGAACAACGATAATTTTTCACGCGCCAATATGTTCATTTGTTTTTGTTTCAATATACAGCTTTCTATTTGCAAGCCAGTTTGAAATTTAAATAAACCTTTAATAAGTTACCTCCTTGGTTGCCATGTTTCGGAGTAAAAGATCGTTCCATTTTTAAATTACATGATAGTTATGAGTTTACTATGTAATTTATTTGGCCGCTAAACCACGACACATACCAGCGCCGACAGCGAGTGAGCGACTTTTGGTGGCCGCTGCTCGCATGTATTTGGCCTGTACAGCAATTTCGATTTATCTCGAAGAAGGTTGTCAAAATAATGTCTGAATTTCTAAGCATGTTTGAGAAAAGAGTATTTAATAACCCCAGCACGCCGTTTCATACAACATTGCTGGAGCGTTGTAATGTTCCTTATTCAAAAAACGCTCCTGCAATGGATTTGATTTTCTTTGACCGTAAATTCGATACATCGCGTGTTCTTTTTTCGAAAATTACGACAATATTTCCATGCATGTTTGAGAAAAATATTATGATTGACATGTAAAAATGTTTGTAAAAACGTAATTATAGAAACAAAACCATTTATCATTTATAAGCCCTGGTACTCAATACATACGGCATTTCCGGGGAAAAATAAGCAATACTGAATTCAAGCTATTTATTTCAAGAGGACGTAATGTTTTATTCAAAAACAACCGCTGTTTTTACAGTTTTAAAACTCATTCTAAATACAAATGAATATGCAAGAATGCAACCAGGCATTTTTCTGCCTGCCTGCATGATGTAAGGTTCCCTTTTGCAGACAACATAAACATGTTTTTCATCAGAATTAAAATGCAAAATTGGTTGCAATCGATCACTCAAGCGAATTTAGAATCAGTTTCAAAATTGTAAAAGAAGCGTAGCAGCACTGTAGGTATAGAAACACACCTGCATATTTTTTTCATTGTAATGTTTTATTTACGTCCCTTGAGGTAACAAGAAACTAGACTTATTTTTTTTTATCTGAATTTATGAACGTCGCTCGACTTGTTGGAACGAAATCCTATCTGCCGTATATATATGTAACATCAATTCAATTTGAGTAGATAGCCGTCACTCACAGTTTGCGTCTTAAGGTGGGCTAAGCAATTATTTTTCTATCTAGGTTAATGCAGTGAGAAAACTGCCTATGTTAAAATTAAAATTCGTATTTTGAAAGAAAATATACAAAACTAGCTGACCCGGCGAACTTCGTACCGTCTTATACCGACAGCAGTACTGGGTCCAATTGTGTTTTCAAACCATCTAGGAACCCGTTGAAATATAAATACACATTTGCTGATGGATTGTGTCCGGAACAGGCGCGAGAGGGAGTCATTTTTGAGGGAATTTGACTTAAACAAACATGATATGGGGTCAGTCAGTTTTATCGCAACCAACGTCAGAAGGTGCCAAAAAGTTGGGTAGTTTAATTACAGTACTTAAACTGTGACTTCCATCTTTGTTCAGTATTATAATAATTATTAATAATTTACCAAATCGGTCCAGCCGTTTAGGAGGAGTTGGGTGACAAACACACGTACAGAAGGATTATATGCATTAAGATATTACCTACCTAAGTTTCTAGCTCTTACGTCATATAATTTAGCACAAAACAGTTCACATAGTACAGTCCTTCAGTTTTAAGGCTTCTACATACCAGCGCAACTTGTCGCGCGACGTGACACGGCACAAAGGCCCCGCGTGTCGCGGGACGGGCGGTACCTTTGTGTCGCATCGCGTCGCGCGACAAGTCGCCCCGGTATGTAGAAGCCTTTAACCTATCTTTGTTCATTATCCGCCTTATTACAAAACAAGATCTATATTTTGACATGGCTTAAACCATGGCGCCAGTTTTTGTAATAAGAACGTAACTGTGATTGAAATACCGTTCTTTATACAAAACTGAAAACTTATTTCGGTACTAAGTTGTCAGTTTTGTGTTTAGGAACTTTACCATAGTCGGAATAAAGTTCGAAATTCAATAATGGCTCCATGTTTTAAACCTGGGTCTAAAGGGTTATAGGTTTATTTATTCATTCGTGTACACACAAGCAAAAATCATGAAGATTGTTTATTTAAATGATTAAAATTAGCTTCCGCGAGGTTCTTATAAAAAAAATATATTATAGCCACCTTGTCTTAAAACTCCCTAAAATCCGATAGGCGACTACTCTGTGAGCCAGGTGAAATGTTAAAACAGTATTGAATAACAGCAGGTGGCTTAATTTCACGGGTCAACAACTCCCCACGTTTCAAACGAAGCAAGAAGTCGAGTGTACCCCCGTCTTAATAATCTGACTCCCGCATACCCTTAACGTACTTTCGTTTAATCAATGTTTAGATATGTATTTACAATAAACTGTCGATCCCAGACTTAAATATTTAATTTCATATATCGTTTAGTTTTATCAGCTGAGAAAAACTCGAAATAAATTTTGATAAGATCCAAAAATAAATTAAGATCTATTTTTTTAATCGTGATTCGATTTCTCTTATAATGTTGCAGTAATTTCAGCGAAACTTAAAACTGGATAGTGAAAAAACAATAAAAATATTCGAGTGACAAATGTATCAGTTCAATGGCGAGCTTTAATCCAAGATTATCTCCCACAAAATAAATTAAATAAACGTTTTGGGGTCCCAGGGTATTATTTTTCAAGAGTATTGAAGTGTTGACGTCGACCTTTGATGTGGCACTGGGTAATCTCGGTTACAGACGAGACGGTCTAATAAAAGTTTGAAAATACCTTCACATTGCTAAGATATATTTATTTTCTAGGCTCTGTATTTCTAGAGAATTATTTTACCAGACGTCATAATGAAAGTTTATTATACAAATGTTATTAATTAAATAACTACATTACTTAAGGCATGGTAGTATCCCGGCAAGACACCTAAATGAGTTTGGGCTTTGACATATCTGTTGCCGAAGCAACAGCGTTTCAGCATGTTGTAGAGTCGTTATAAAAAAAAGTAAAAAGTTGTTTTTCTTATTCCGTAGTCCTTGTAGCAGTGTAAGCCTGACCTGAAGACATAAATGAGAACAGCCTAAAGACATGAATCAGCCATGTTTGTGACCTTTTCCACATTGATACAGTTATTAATAACAATTTGGGTCAAAATTAGTACAATTTCAGACCTTTATCTTTATACATCTGAATAAATGATGGTCCTATATTGAACTTGGGTATAATTTAAAGTTAGCAACAGATGGAAACCTAATAAAGGCTGTAAAAGAGCTGATTGAAAGTTAAGGAAGAAATTACCAACAAGTTCTTGCTTAAGTTGGTTAGCGATGGAAATTTTTCAAGTAATATTCCTACGTCATAGCCAATATTTCATAACTTGGATACGGTGGTTTGTAGTCTGTGACAACCATTGATGTATTAAATAGGAAGATAGACCACTCTCTATCATCACGTAAATATTAAATGGACCCGATGTCGTGCGTCATGTGCTCGACAACCGAAATAGAGAGACATTACGCGGGCTATAGCGGGAACGAGATAGCAATAATTGTCACTGTTACGTACCCATAACAACTCGAAAACAAACTATGATTCGGGTTTTCCCCGCACACCGAGAGTAATGTAGGTCAATTGTGTTCTTTCCCCTAATTTATGCGGTCCACTTCGAGGAGCGCGTACCATATCTTCCTATTTAATACATCAATGGTGACAACAGAATAAAAGATGAACAAGACTATGAAATTTATGAGCGTAGATACTGTAAAACCAATGGAATTTCTTCGTGACTTTCATGTAGACTGTGCGTATTATTTTGCAGGTTTTTTTCAATCATCTTACTTTAGCATGTGTCAAAATATAACTACCTAACGGATAGTGTGTTTTTAATCTTCAATACTGGAATGGAAAACCATTCCAGACTTAGTGCCCATTTCAAGTCTGGAACATTTTCCTACAAAACCTAATTTCTTTAGAAAACAGTGCCATGGAATGAACAGGCCTCGATCACGAAGTCATTTGCGCGAGCAAATTGGAGACACGTGTCTTGACAATTTTAACGAAATTTTGGATCTGGAAAAGCATTTGGCTGGTGAAAAAAAAAGAAATTTCTTCTATCTGGGTTAAGCGAAATTTTAGTTATAAAACTGTTAATTTGTTAGTCTCAAATGGTTGGGATTTACCATGATAATAATTATGTTTGTGGTAAGAGGAAGTGAAATAACGGAATGATCAATAGCACCAATAGGTACAATAGAAAATATTCTTAAAAAAAAAAAAAAACCAAAATTATTGTTTGCTATGAAAAATGCAGTAAGTTTTTGGAATTAATAGTTTTTTTTTTATAAGTATAAAAATATGTATGAGGTGAGATGTAAAAACTGTTTGTACTGACGTCACTTATCCCTAAAGGATCATTACAAAACCAGCGTCAGCTGAAATTAACCTTTTTGGCGCAGCCGTTAGGTACACATTATTGTTGTTAAACATTATTTTCACTGTTTATTTTGTTATTTGTATATTGTGTTTCACGAACTGTGTCCAAATAAACTTTATTGTTTCTTTCTTTCTTTAACGGAACAAAAAATTATCACAAATCAGTGACTGTAGCAATCACATTATTAAAACTTTAATAACGGGAAAACAAGAATAAGAATAATAATCAGCCCAAATGCTTGCAAATATTTTTTACAGCTTAAGACCGTAATCCTGTCGAAACCACGGAAGACCATCATGAATATTAACTGCTGTACGCGTGGACCAGTTCATTGTTTGTTAGATTAAATTTCTAACGTTTCAACATGGAAGTTAGCCGAATAATTCCATAGGAAATTGAGCGCAATATAAAGTCAACAGAAGAAAGTCCTAGCAACTTGAACTATTAAGGAAAACTGTGGGTGGAAACAAAGCTCATTGTAGATTGTCTATGAAGTATCTACGGCAGTACGTAGGACTAGTTTTCAAAGTTTACACATACCGCAAACAGTTTCAAGTTATGATTGCTCGAAATTTAGTTAGTTTTTAGGGTTCCGTACCTCAAAAGGAAAAAAGGAACCCTTATAGGATCACTCGTGTGTCCGTCAGTCAGCTGATTTGCTCCGAATCTACTGGACCGATTAAGTTGAAATTTGGTACACATAATTATGAACTTCTGTGACCCAAATACAGAAGTGTTTCGTAAATAAATTAATTTTGAATATGGAGGTCATTTTTGTGGGGAAAATTAGAAAATTTAAAAAACAAGTTTTTCTGACTGTACCGTGTGACATATCAAATAAAAGGGCTTGTTTTAACAATTTCATATATGTTTTTTTTTATAATTTTAAAATACATACTTTTGAAATTATTTAAGAAAATAGATGAAAAATTACCATTCCCCTTATCTCCGAAACTAGTGAGCATAAAATTTTGATAAAAATACAGAAAATTGTTCTTTAGTTATAGATTACAGGAAACCTATAATTTTAAAATGACATAAATCACTTAATATTGTGCGTACAAACTTACATTTGCAGTTGGAATGTATGGGGGATCATGTTTTTCAACTACAATGTTAAGTTTGTTCTTGGGATAAATTCATCCCAACTAAGGATTCCTTCATTGTGCGTGGTCCGACACGCACTTGGCCGGTTTTTTCATTCAAAGGATAACATCTCACAAAGTGTGGTAGATACAGTCTGTTACACGAAATATAATTGAAAAAAATCTTAAAAACTGAAGCAGTAAAAAATTACAACAGTTCAGTGAATCTGGGATCCTAACTAGGTAACATAGTAATCTGTATTAATTATTCCAACCGAAGTTCCCACAAAAATATCACCAGATTAATTAAATTTCTTTATTTGTTACTTTACCTTAATTCTCAACTTTAGCCCATCATCTGCCAGCCTTTTCCCAAATATCTTGGGGTCAGCTTCCAGTCTAACCAGATGCAGCTGAATACCAGTATTTTACATGGAGCGATTGCCTATCTGACCTCCACAACCCAGTTTCTGGGTAACACGATATCCTTTGGTAAGACTGGTTGTCAGACTTTCGGGCTTCTGACGACCCGTAACAACTGTCAAAGATCTACAAATGACAGCCGGGACCAATGGCTTGACTTGCTTTCCGAGGCACGGGGGTATTTTGGTATGTAAAGATGGTCACCCATCCACGGACCAACCGTGGCAAGCGTAGCTTAACCTGATCGATCGACCCGTGCGGCTTTTATTACCTAGCCACAAGCCCATCCAATTCCTATTTTGGTGGGAGTTAATAGACAACGTTCACTCATACATTTTGGCCACCACAAAATAGCGAGGGTGTTTTGATCTGTTATACAACTGCCACCTTTTAAATATAATCATGAATATGTAAGGTATCATCGACCTCATAATTGCGTTATCTCTTTTGACAACAATTCCCGATCAACTGAAACTTCACTAAAGTTATAAATATGTCACATAAACAACAACTGACAGTCGGGCTGGTCCACAAATACAAGATCACTCAGCGTGCTATGGAGCGGGCTATGCTTGAAGTTTCTTTGAAGAATAAAATCTAGAATAAAGTTAATAATAATAGCGTTTTTTTTGGACTCAATAAAATATAGCCTAGTATAGTTATATTCCTGAGAACTAGGATACAAATCATGGAAGTGAGTAAACGGCTAAAATTATATGAACGCCTGAATTCCAAACTAGGTAAAAACCTGTATCTTTGAAAACAGTGCTCTTCTGTGGTAAATTAGGTATAAAAAATTATAAATTTCATACATGACAATTCCAAAATTAAATAACTTAGACTATGAAAGGAGGTAATTAAGTTTAAAACTTGACGGGTGAGTGATGTATGTGAGTGTGTGTGTGTGTAGTGTGGATGTAGGGTGAGAAAGTGTGTAGAGTGTGTAGTGTAGGTATGAGGTGTGAGTGTGTACGCGAACGTGTAGGTGTGCTTTCGGTATGTCAATTCTATTTTAAAATATCCAGTGTTGAAGTTATCCGGAAAAGAACTGGAGTAACCGACATAGCTTGCAGAGTGAGCAAACTTAAGTGGCAGTGGGCTGGCCATGTTTATCTAAGGACCGATGGCCGGTGTAGCAGACGAATCCTAAAGTGGAGCCCGCGTATCGGCAAACGTAGTGTGGATTACCTAGCTAGATGGACCGACGACCTTAAGAAGGTGGCTGGGACAGACCGGATGCGAAAGGCGGAAGACAGGGTATTGTGGCGGAGCCTGGGAGAGGCCTATGTCCAGCAGTGGCCTACAGTCAAACATAATCCATTTTAATATATTTAAGTTCAGTAAGATCACACATCACCCACGTACCGTACACACCCTCTCATTAAAGTTCATTCACAAGACCACAACACTCCACATATCAGCTCATTAAACACATTCACTTTAAACTTCACACTCACACTTACACAAATGTAGAACGAGAATACGAGAATTATAATAAATCAATTGTTATCATAATTTTTACTTCTCTTTTTATCATGTATTCAATAACTAATTTAATAATAAATTTAATAATTATTTTAATAAGGAATGTAATAACTATTTTGCGATTTTAATTATTACTTTTGTTTGTCGTAAGTAAATTCAAACGATGTATATTGCATAAAATCCAGAACTTATTGTTTGGGAGAAGACACTGGCTGTTTTTACCTAACGCAAGAGTCACTTTGGCTTCATTTTGTTTGTACAAAATTTTTTTCTAATTCCAATATAGAATGTATTATTATTGAAGACTACTATTGGCTGAGTAGATTGAGATAAATAGACAATGATTTTATTACCTGCAAGTGACATTGAACCTCAGGGAGATAAAGCAAAACAAGGTCGACTGCAACAAAGGTTATCGCTCTATTAAAAGGCAATGTGGGTTACGGCTCACTCCTTCTCACCGAGAGGAGGCCTGTGTCCAGCAGTGGGAACATTATAGGTTGATATGCAAAAAGTCAAAGGTATAAACCACCCACCTCATCATCAACTACTATCCAACTATTCTTGTTATATCTACCTCTAATAAACGAATCTGTCAACCGAAACATGAGGGGCTCTAAACACAAAGTGACGTGTTCACGAATCCGAACCGGTCAGTGAAGTTCGAATGCTTTCACAGAATTAATGGACACGATTGAGTAACTTCTGTAACATTAAGTGTAGAAAAAAGGGAGATACGATATTTTTCAGATCATCTCACACAGTCACAGGATCTCCTAGTTTGGAGTCAAGGTTTACTCTATCTCTATAACCTTTATTCACTGTAATTTATGCGACCTAATTTTTAAGCCTTGTTGAAGGTATAAAGATTTTTATTATTATTATCTAAAGTATACACATATTTTATGGGGACAAAATAAGTTGTGATATATTTCAATTATATGAAATAAAATTTAAAACTCATATTAAAAGTACACTTTGTAAACAAGCATAATACAAATTAGAGGATTATATCCAAGATAAGAATGCTTTGAAACATGCTGGTCCAGGTCTATTAGATAATCTAGAGTCTAGACAAAATCAAACGGGTTGCTAATTTAATCGTATAATGCATTATTTGAATGACATTGACAATGTAAAAACATTATGTGATAACCTTAACTCACACACTGACCTATTACATATTTTTTTAAAGATATCGTGTAGTGTTACAATGTTTGTAAATACGAGTATGTGACATTATAGTACTTTGACTTACGTCAAGGTACTATAATGTTTTTCTTTGATTTTTGCTGAATTACCACCTATGCTTCATTTTCCTTGGGTATTTTTATTTGGATTAATTTCTATTACAAGTAGGCAGTCACTTTATCTTTAGAAATCCTTCCTGATTCGACCTTTCAATATGAGTATTTTATCGATTTTTTTATTTACAAACATGATATTATTTAAATTAGCATGTTACTTAGTAATTAATATTTGCATGTAAAAATATGGCAAAAAAAAAATGATTTATTCCAGAAATCCCCACCTACAAATCCCCACTGGTGGGGATTGTAACTTTTTTTTCCAAAAATCCCCACTGGTTAAATAAACTCAGTCTTGTGGGGATTTTTGGAAAAATGAGTAACTATCCCCACCAGGTGTTGTTGTTTGTAAATAATTAAAACAAAAAATGCGTTAATAAATACCTACGATAAGTAACTAATTATGTCAATAATATAATAACCAACTTCCATTATAAATTGTTTGCATTGAAACGAAACTCAATTGACTAGATTCAAACAAAAAATATTTAAACATTATAGGATCACGTAAATCGTGGTTGAGAATTTATCTCATTCTTTCCAAAATAAATGGCACTATAATGCTGCCACGCATTAACTCTAGTTGAGCATCTAAGATGAACTGATCTTTTTCTTTGCTTCTTTGTGATCGCGGGTTCCGACGGTGACTTTCGTTAGCACTTCTTTCATAAAACAAAGCGTCTTCATGCAAAAAATGTAGGAGTTTCAGTAAACTGCTACCGAGATTACCATGTACTGTATAAAGTTGATAAAATGGATTTGAATGTCGATTTTAATTCAATTCCTTTTGAATGTCCTATTTCCAAAAAAAAACGTTTATCGTTTTCATGCGACTACGAGCGTTTTTGGTAGCTAATAATAATATGCGAGTTTTATAATCATTAAAATCTGCTATGAGCAATGATTTAAATTTTAGAGGAACTGTAACTTCTGCGAGGTTCCTGACTTCAATTTTTTTTAACTGGTGCCGTTTTATTTCGGTGGATAAACAAAAAAAGAGGAAATTGTGACTCACTCAACTGAAAACCTGAATCATTGTACGATGCTGCTGCCGAATTATATGCTGTCGAATTGAAGGCTGGTTCTATGTTGCCAGCCAAAGCCCAGACAATCAAAACAGTGACAGTTTTCGCCAGTATATGTTAAGCCAATGGATAAAAGAAGATTTCATAAAAGTATTATGTGTTTACGGAGAGAGGCACAGAACGACAAACATTTTGGAAGGGTGGCATAATAAACGTAATGCAGCTATATCGAAAAAAAGACCAAGTTTACTGAAACTCCTACATTTTTTGCATGAAGACGCTTTGTTTTATGAAAGAAGTGCTAACGAAAGTCACCGTCGGAAACCGCGATCACAAAGAAGCAAAGAAAAAGATCAGTTCATCTTAGATGCTCAACTAGAGTTAATGCGTGGCAGCATTACAGTGCCATTTTTTTTAGAAAGAATGAGATAAATTCTCAACCACGATTTACGTGATCCTATAATGTTTAAATAATTTTTGTTTGAATCTAGTCAATTGAATTTCGTTTCAATGCAAACAATTTATAATGGAAGTTGGTTATTATAATATTGACATAATTAGTTACTTATCGTAGGTATTGATTAACGCATTTTTTGTTTTAATTATTTAGAAACAACAACACCTGGTGGGGATAGTTACTTATTTTTCCAAAAATCCCCACTAGGCTGAGTTTATTTAACCAGTGGGGATTTTTGGAAAAAAAAAGTAACAATCCCCACCAGTGGGGATTTGTGGGTGGGGATTTTTGGAATAAACCAAAAAAATTACCCCCTTCTGTGTTCCACAATTTAATTTATTGTAGATACACAGTAAGAAACAATAGAACGCCACCTGCGGGGCGAGCACGGCCTACTGTGACATGACTTGAGTCACACATTTTATCACAGTATGAGCGATAAAACTGTTTTGTCATAAAATGCTAGTACAAATTGACATGATATAATTTATCATGTCTTGGCACGCCCGTGCTAGGCCCGCTGCTACGCTCCTTACATACTTTTTCCTTTTGCTTCGCTTACGTCCCTACATCTGGCCATACACACACGCCGGTTCCGAGTACTACGCACCGGACCTTTCTGAAGAACATCACCAATTAAGTCACTATAATGATGTAATCCTAGGGCGTGGCAGATGGCGTTCTATAGTTTCTGCCTACCCCCATGGGAAGAAAGCGTGAGTATATGTATGTATGTCACAGTAAGTAGGTACAGGTTTACCAACATACGCCTTATACGGTATGTAACAAAAACCCTGTTGTTCCTTTTAGGGACGTATACATTAACCTACATTGGTGGAATTATAATTTAAAAAAATTAAGCATTTGCTAGTCGAGAAGTCTAAATCAAAGAGGTTAGAAATCAGTTTAACATTATAAATATTAATAATTAAATGTTTATTTTAATTATTTTTGTTGAACAGGTTTTATAATTATTTGCTTTATTACGTATGTATACCGATTCTTAAAACGTAGGTAGAAGGAACAACAGGGTTTTTGTTACATATTGTATAGGCTGTTCTTTCTTAGTTCGTGGAAAATATTTATTTTTAGTAATAGATACCACACTTTCTATTGCGAAATCTGTTTCTTCCATTAGTTTTGTTATATATAAAGTAGATAACAATAAAGAAAAACGAGCGAGCCTTACAGTAGTCGCTTATGATATGTACCATCTGACATCTCACCTTGGTAATAAGCAACTGAGCTGCGACACAAAATAACCTCAAATCTAAAAAAGCTAGTAATAAAATATTTGTTCGAATAATTATTCATTACTAGTGGTCGCCCACTGTTCGAAATTCGGCCCCCTCTACTAACAATCTAAGTACTTAGTAATTCCATGAGTTCACTAATTCCATGCTATTAAAAAGTACTTACTTACATGCCCAAGCTGTCACTTCCGTCCCTTTTCAAGAAATAACTTCCACAGAAAGTGACTTAAAGAAAAAATACATAATTAGACACATCAAAAATTGTATTGAGGTATTGGTAGGTACAGTGCGCCCGTCCTATATTTCTATGATCCATGTTCTCTAACAAGTTGGCAGCCTCCTAATGGGCGTGTCAACGCTTCCGAGCTCTCCAGACAAAGATATAATTATTGTCGTATCGAGTTTACTTTAATAAAGCTTCGAAGAAAATGATAGGACTGTCTGTCGTAAGATTTTGTTACAAGACTATAGTGAAAAGTTGGTAAGAAGTATTGTTGGTTAAGACAGTTAATTAGGTTCTGTGTTCTAGCAGCTAAGTATAATTAAGATTAACTGACTGGTCATAGTTTAACTAATACTCTTATTGTATCTTTAATATATTCTGTTTCGTCAATAAACGGATGATGAAGTGGGCTACAGTTTTGGTAAAAACTCCTATAAACTTTTTTTATTTAAAACTAGTTGCGCTCCCAATTTGAACCCGCATAAGCCTCGATCCCGTGGGAAAATTGGGATGAAAATTATCCTATGTTCTAACTCAGGTCATGGTCTACCCATGTGTTAAATTTAATCCAAATTCGTTCAGCCGTTTTAAAGTGAAAGAGTAACAAACAAACAACCAAACAAACATACAAACAAAATAATAAAATAAAAATTTATAATATTAAAAATAATATAGATTTTATATTTCATCTGTATATTGACCATAAATAAATAATAAAAGAAAAAATTAAAACGCGCTCGCGCAGTATTAGGTAGGTATATATCTTAGCTTCATCGCACTTCATTATTCAGCGTCTTAAAAGAATTCGTAAAGTATAAAAATCGAATGACACGCGTTGATTAACTAAAAGTAACTTCACAATAATGCTTGTTTTCACATGAACTAAGTAGTGACACCTACGAGTAAATGTAATGCATAGATATTGCACTGACTGATTTTCAACACTGAAAATCCATTATGTTGAAAATCCAATAGTTAGTTTTTAATTAGGCATTACACTTACTTACACGTAACCTAGTATTAGGCGCCAATGGAATTCTGAAGATGATATCAGAAAGGCCGGAGTCTGCAGTGCTGAGGAGGCTTATTCGGCTCCACGTGACGAGATGACGCAATGTTTTAATTTTTGTTTTATTTGAATTTATTCGAGAATGCTACAACATTAACATTGTTTTTAAGACCTTTGTTACTAACATTATAATAAGGTACATTTTTAATTATGACTAAAATTAGAGTTTTTTATTATTTTTTTATTTGTGAAAACAGGTGTTGCTCAATCTTCAAAATACTCAATTTACTGGAGCATTTCTACACACATTACCACAAAACAAACGATACGTTCTGACAACGTATTTACATGGCTTGCACTAAAAAGTCTAACAAAACTAATACACTTTCGAGATTCGCTTGGTGCTTGGGACTGGCTAAGTCCACAAAGAGATGCAATACCCCACTTGACTTAACTCGTCGGATGAAATGTTTGAAGTCCTCTGTTGGACGTTGGCATGTAGGTACAAGATTTGTGGGAAAGGTGAAATAAATATTGTAATACGAAGATGCTGTTCAATTTGTAATATTCTAGTCTCATAATATTGCATTTACATTACTGTGTGATGCCAATAAATAAGGTTTTTGGATAAGTTTATAGATAAGAATTAGTTGCAATCATCACAAGTGTTATCAGTAAGAGTAGAGTAGAGTAAGAAGCTTACTATAAAATTACAGGTGAAATGTTGATTCCCCTTTTTTTTATCGCGTGGAAATCCTCATGGATGTCCTCCACCCTGGGGAGGGTGGAAGGGTTTGTCAGACTCTTACTGACTAAAACCACACAGTGTTCAGCTGCTACCTTTAGCCGGGGTGCTTGCTCATTACGTCACGCTCTCCCGGCTAGTTGTTGGCCCGCATTAATTCATGCGGACCCCGTCACCCTCAGCGACCGCACATGGCCGCAATTCCTCTAGAAAGGGGCGCGTACTACTGCCTATCCCTTCGTTGAATACAAGCGTGGTATCATGTTGTGATTTCTGTTAACTTCAAACTAAAGGCACATTTTGGTGGGCCGCGCCGCATTACAGAAATCCTCCTAAATCACTTTTTAGTACATTTCATATGAGCTATCGCACTTTCGGTCACTGTTATGCGTTGCGATGCGGGCAGTTCTTACTGTGCGATAGTTTATAAAAAAACCTACGAAAGTGAGGAAGGAGTATTTTTGCAATGCGTTACGTGCCCAAATGTGGGCAGCCTCATTGCACTGGGCTGGATATAATTCAAATTCGAAATTTGAATCTGTCTGAAACAATTACTGCGTTGCAGTGCAGCCCGCTGCAGCTCCTAATATTGTGCTTTGGCGCATTATTGGGATCTGACGCAGAATGTCCCATTCGCACAATGTCCCATTCGCACATGTCTCATACTACCTTGTATAAATGACATTTATGTAAAAGTACCATTAGTAATTTTTTATATCTTCACTGTATTAAAACGAGTTTTTGTAATAATTTACAGTTTAATTTTTTGTTTCTTCCTACAATTCGACCGATATCATGTAATATAATATAATCTTTAACGGATGGATAGCACTAGTCAATACAAAAAAATATTATAGAGGGTCGCCAGGCATATCGCGAAAAAACATCAGGTCGAGTAGGTATTAATTAAACCATAGAAATATATCTATGTATTAAACACATTGTATGGAACAGCTGATTTTCTTTTTTATGACTGGTGCTCCCAAATGGGGCATTGTGTTAATGAGACATTGTGCGAATGGGACATTATGCGAATGGGACATTGTGCGAATGGGACATTCTGCGTCAAATCCCATTATTGTAATGCCACGCGCTGCGTTTTCGGCTCGCCACGGCTATAGTGAGCGCTTAGCTTTACTGTTCAGTAATACATTGCCAGAGTACGATGATACTCAATTGTTTATTCAGTTCATAGGAATTCTCGCAATCCTAGGAGCGAACGAATCACGCAGAACCAGTTTTTTTAGGCACCGAAACAACGAACTAGGAAACAATTTCATATTGTTTCCTGCAATAGTATTTCAACCGAACAAGCAATAGAGATGGAAACATTTTAGGTGAAGAAAATAAAATAAAAAGAAATGTAATTTTGCGATACCATAACCTTCGGCCTATAATGTTCCCACTATTGGGACACAGGCTTCCTCTCTCTCAGAATGGGCCTGCACTTTGAATGGGACTGGCGAAATGTGGATGTGCTATATATAAGTACACCTCTGCCTAAACCTTTGGGGAATACAGACGTGTGGTTATGTTATGTTTTTAGATGTCGATCAATCGATATCTGCCGCCTACGTGGATTAAAGATTAAAGTTTACCCTCGCTAACTTTGTTATAAAAAATCAAATCAAACCAAAAGTCATATATTCAACCTAGGCTGAGAATCAGCACTTTTCGAACGTCAAAAATTACATGAGACAGTCCCCCAAAAACGCCCACCCTTCACGATTTCCTAGTTTAAACTGTAGGAATACTGTATTCAAACCTGTGATGTGCCCGAGTTTTTTTTTTATTTAGTCTGCGTTATCGCTTCCTGGGCAAAGGCCTCCCTCTACTGCTTCCATCGTTCGCGAGCCCGCGTGTCCTCCTTCCAATTTTAGTGTAATCTGCCCAAGTAAGTTTGAAAAGGATTATTACATCGACACAAAAAGAAAAACAATACCTGTGATTGGCATACAGTACCTTAACTGAAAAAAAAAGACGCGATGGCTTAGTCATTCTTCATTACACGGACTTCTTTAAGTTTCAACAGATTAAGAGGCCAGCTTATACTGGTTTTGTTACCACTGAAGTCGGTGTGGCTTACAGTACCTACTGTAGCTTATGCATAATTAGCCTATAATGTTCCCACTGGAACATTATAGGCTAATTATTTTAACTGGAACTCCGGCCTACTCTCTTAGCGCCGGCGGGATCTTATGGCGGCATGGAGAGTGCGATTGTCGCAACCCAGCGCTGGGCACGCCACAATTGTGGCGATAAGTCCCCTCTTTGAAGAGTGGCTAGAGAGGCGCCACGGCGTCCTCACCTTCCGCCTGATGCAGGTTCTCACCGGACACGGTTGTTTCGGGAGGTTTCTGTTCAGGATAAAGCCCGACGCGCGCGCGGCGCGGGCGGGGAAACGCCCGGGTGTCACCACTGTGTGGATCGCCCGGAGGACACGGTGGAGCATACGGTGGAGGTCTGCCCGGCTTGGGCGGAGCACCGTCGTGTCCTCACGGAGGCGATCGGTGGCGGCGATCTCTCGCGTCTGGCCCTGGCGCAGGCCATGGTTCGGAGCAAGAGTGCATGGGAGGCCGTCACCTCCTTCTGTCAAGCAGTAATGCTCGCGAAGGAGGAGGTGGAACGCGTGAGGGAGAGGCAAGGTTCGCGCCCTCGCGCCCCTAGTCGCCGCAGGAGACGCCCCGGGCGTCGGGAGTCGCAAGCCGACTTCCGGCCACCGTAGGCGCTTGCGGACGGTGAGCGAAGGCTAGCTCGCTATTCGATAAGGACCAGGCTCGGTTCGACGGCGCGTTGTGTTCCACGCGCACCTCAAAGAGATGTCAGCACCAACTGATGGGGTCCGTTAGGACCAATGCCTGCCAGGGTTGCGAGTTTGTCCGAAAGGGATATCGTGGCCCTGGCACACAGGCAACGGAAGGAACACGGGTGAGTTTTAGTCAGTTAAATTCTGACACGCCCTCCCGCTCAGCCCAGAGCGGGAGAAGTTATTTGATAATTTCCCACCCAAAAAAAAAAAGGCCTACTCTCTTCAATAGGGAGTGGCCTGTAATCTACTCCGCAGGGCCAGTGCGGTTTACTGTACTGTTACTTAACTTCAGGAAATACCAAGTAAATAATATTGAAATTTTCTCAAAATCTTATCGTAGTTATTATGGTATGAATATCATATATTTTCTTCTAATATGATTCTTTGCCGGTTGACCGAAGACTAGACGCATAAATCTTACTGGAGCACCTATCAATTATTCATATTGTGTGAGACCACAGAATATTATTTTTATACTAGGGAAAAGTATTGTGTGTAGTGCCTTCACGTATATTTTGAATGTATGGAAGACTTGGATTCCTTGTTAATACAATTATTAGATACAACTTTATACTGGGCGGTTGTTTACATTACATAATGTATGTTTATATTTCATTAATGTACTCGTGGTTGCCGAGGAATCGGCCAATTCAAAGTTGTAATGTCAACAGTTGTTTTGGTTGGTTTGGTGCAAAATATAGGTATGATCAGTCAGCAAGTCGATTTAACCTTGATTATTGGGCAAAATATTTAATTAAATTCGGATCAAAAACAAAATTTTAAAATTTAGGAAAAGTTTAAACAGTAAATTTAAACATTTTGTAACAAAAGTAGCACAACTTATGTATTATTTAGGGTGCTCACCCACGAGCTATTTTCTCGGCGACGGCGGCGGCGTCAATGCTGCGGTCTTGTGAGTGTATGTACAGCCAGTGTGAATAAAAAAAAAAACCTAAACCTAAGCGGGACGGCCCGCTTCGGTGAAGCGGTGTGTTCCATATTTAAAATTAAAAAAAAACTGTAATTTGGCAGAATACTATCTCTGTACGCTGCACTGAAATTCAAAATCTGGGTTTTAAATAGACTAATATTTGATTAAAAATGAGATTCAGATTCGGTTAAAGACGAGGCAAATAACATACTTAATCGAAAGTCTATTGCGAGAAATTTCAAAGGAAAGATAGTTAAATACTTACATACAATGATTTTATGAAGTAAATGCATCAATGCAGCAAACAAGAAAATAAAATATTTCAGAAAATCATTTTTTTTTTTACTTTCCATATATTCGAAATGAAAACTAGAGTGTATATCACCAATTCCTTTCGACCCTTGTATAACAATAAACTATTATTTTGTCAATTCATTCCGTGGCTACTAGAAGAAGCCGTACAAAAGGCGACACAGCATGGTATTCCCAAAGCGCCTATCACCTTGATCTATCTAGTTCGACGTTACTTCAGTACTGTTATAGACGTATCCGCATACAAACAAAGTAGAAAGTTACAAAAATTTATAACCTTTGATGATGTTGTCATTTTTTGTAACAAAGACTTGTAGACATGTTAAATGACAGATTTATGTTTCAATTATAGGCCAAATTTATGTAATTTGTACGCTTTGAAACGAATTAACGTATTCGTCTTTGGTTACAATGATATATATATATCTATCCTTCGTGCTGTAATAGTATAAATACAAGAACGACTCACGCAAACTTTGCAATGGCGGACGTGCAAAAAGGAAGAGTGAGATAGCACGTTAAGAAAAAATTTGGCCATGTGACAGTGTCCACAGATTAGAAAAGAACATTCTAATGCCAGCTAAACAAGGATACAGATTATATTCAACACAAAATAATAGCCCCGTTTTGACGTTTAACTTGAATCGATTTATCGTGAGTATCGAGTACCGAGTCGTGTGGTTACTTCACTAGTTACGTCGTGATTGACTATCGCGGCGTGACTAGTCGATACTCGATACGACTCGGTACTCGATACTCACGATAAATCGATTCAAGTTAAACGTCAAAACGGGCCTATTGTTTTGTGTTGAATATAACCAATATAACAGATATTTACGTTGAAGACGGAAGGAGAAGCTGATGTAAGGCTGAATACTCGTCCGGTTTAAACTTGCAACTTCGTGCTTTCAGGCTACCACGTCTTGATCGCTTATAAACTCAATCGATCTGCCTAACCTTTTTCCAATTATGTTCGAGTCGGCTTCCAGTCTAAGTACCATGTAGATGTGATGCAGGTGAATACCAGTACCTATTTTACACGGAGCGACTGCCTATCTTATCAACCCAGTTACTGGGTAACACGATACCCCTTGATAAAACTGGTTGTTAGACTTATGGCCTAAAGACTACTTTTAACGATTGTTAAAGATCTACGAATCACAGCCGGGACCAAAGGCAGCTTAACGTGCTTTCTAAAGCACAGAGGGGCCTCGTTAAGGTGCAGATATATGATTTTAGTGACTTTTAAATCTGATATTACGCCTTCATATAATGCAAGTAAGTTATGCAAAAAATGTATATTAAACTAGAACGCATACATACACATCAATTCTAATGGCACGGTTGGCGCAGTGGTTAAGTGATTGACTGCTGCGCTGCGTGTCGCGGGTTCGATTCCCGCACGGAAAAAATATTTGTATGACCTACAAGTAGTTGTTCTGGGTCTGGCTGTTTGTATAAGTGAGATTAAATGTTTGTAAACGCACCCACGATACAGGAGAAATTCTTAGTGTGGGGAAACGTAAAAAAAAAAAAACTATATGTGAATATTTAAGTATTGTACTAAAATACTTTATGAAATAAATTCAGAAAGTAATGTCTACCCAAAGTATAAAAAACGATATTACTTTCAAACAACTTAAAATATTTTCATGCTTTATTTTTGTACTAGCTGCACCCCGCGGTTTTACCCGCATAAGTCTCGATCCCGTGGAAATATAGGGATAAAAAGTAGCCTATATGTTAATCCAGGGTGTCAGCTACCTTGATACAAAATTTTACCAAAATTGGTCCAGGCGTTTTTACGTGAAAGAGTAACAAACATCCATCCATCCATCTATACTTACAAACTTTCGCATTTATAATATTAGTAGGATTATAATATTAGTAAGATGAACAGACAGTTTTATTATTTAATAATAAATAATAATATAAATATATATAAATATTTATTATTTTTTTTATAATTCTATCTGTGATTTTGTTCAAATATTCATATTTTCGTTACTAAAAATAAATATTCCCTACGAAAGTTAATACGAGTAGTGGCACGGCGTGAGCGCGATGCGCATTTGTATGGCAAAGGTCAACAGCGATTATCTGACCCTTAAGTAATGGATGTTTGCTTTGTTGGAAAACCCATCTTGCAAAATATACCCACTGATTAAAAAAAACACGTTTATAATTATTTGATTGCTTTGACCAGGCAACTTGTTTTTTAAGTGATAAGTATATTTTTTCTTACGGCTTTCCTCAACCTATTTACATTTAGATAACATAACAGCATTTGGATTTTTATATCATTATGGAGATAAGCAGGTTGTAAACCCGTGTTTTATCATTTAAGGGTCAGATAATCGCCGTTGCCGCCTAATTGCCGTATGGTTATGGTATGGCAAAATTACATTTCTTTTCATTTATTTTCTTCACCTAAAATGTTCTATCTCTATTACTAGTTTGGTTGAAATACTAAGTTCGCTGTCTCGGTGCCTAGAAAAACTGATTCTGCTAGATTCGCTTGCTCCCAGAATTGAGAGAATTCCTATGAATTGAATAAACAATTGAGTATCATCGTACTCTGGCAACGATTGATTCCTTTTTCGGCACATTCCTTTTTGGACATATTCCGTTTTCGGCATATTCTTGTTTCGGCACATTTCAGTAACTCAATTATACTATGAAATACTTGTGACTTTGCTTGCGTAATAAAATAAAATAATATTTATTAGTAAAATATAATATTTTAATCAATAGAAATAAAAGACAAAAATTAAACAGTACCTACACTGATGACTTAAAATAATTGGGCAACTAACTAATGACGATAACCAACCAGGTATATAAATTCATATGCTTATGCTTATGGACCCGTCTTTTATAAAAGTTGGCAAAGCCTAATATGCTCTTCAATTGATAAGATCCTCATTACCAAAATTACCTTACTATTTTACTGCCGTCTACCTTGTATTAGGTATCTGTTGTAACTTACCCAAAGTATATTACAAAATAGCCCTAGGCATTTTAAAATTTCAGAATAATGATGCTTTGTTGTATATTATAATGATTTATGCTGAAAACGGAATGTGCCTAAACAAGAATATGCCAAAAACGGAATATGTCCAAAAAGGAATGTGCCGAAAAAGGAATCAGTCCTGGAAACGTATTACTGAACAGTAAAGCTAAGCGCACATTATAGCCGTGGTGGGCCGCAAACGCAGTACGCTGCATAACAAAAATGCGCCAAAGCACAATATTAGGAACTGCAGCGGGCTGCACCGCAATGCAGTAATTGTTTCAAACAGATTCAAATTTCGAATTTGAATTATATCTAGCCCAGTGCAATGAGGCTGCCCATATTTGGGCACGTAATGCATTGCAAAAATACTCCTGCCTCACTTTCGTAGATTTTGTATTAACCATCGCACAGTACGAACTCCGCATCGCAACGCATAACAGTGACCGAAAAAAACGTCTGGCGAGTGATCCGTCAGTGCATTGCACTGACGTTCAGTGCAGCCCGCCCGTAGTGTGTGATAGCTTATATAAAATGTACTAAAAAGTGATTTAGGAGGATTTATGTAATGCGGCGCGGCCCACCAAAATGTGCGCGAGCCTTTAGTTTGAAGTTGACAGAAATCACAACGTGATACCAGCTTGTATTCAACGAAGGGGTAGGCAGTAGTACGCGCCCCTCTCTAGAGGAATTGCCGCCATGTGCAGCCGCTGAGGGTGACGGGGTCCGCATGAATTAATGCGGGCCAACAACTAGCCGGGAGAGCATGACGTAATGAGCAAGCACCCCGGCACGTTGCAGCTGAACATTGTGTGGTTTTAGTCTGTAAGAGTCTGACATCTATGAGGATTTCCACACAATAAAAAAAAAAGGAAATCAGTATTTCACCAACATTTCACCTGTAATTTTATAGTAAGCTTAGGTTAGTTAAGCTTAGTATACTTATACTTACTCTCTTACTCTAATCTATTTTTACTGATAACACATAATGATTGCAAATAATGCTTATCTATAAACTTATCCAAAAACTTTATTTATTGGGATCACACAGTAATGTAAATGCAATATTTTGAGACTAGAGTATGACAAATTGAACAGCATATTCGTATTACAATACTTATTTCGCCTTCCCCACAAATCTTGTACCTACATGCCAACGTCCAACAGAGGACTTCAAACATTTCATCTCTTTGTGGACTTAGCCAGTCCCAAGCACCAAGCGAACCTCGAAAGTGTATTAGTTTTGTTAGACTAATACACTTTAGTGCAAGCCATGTGAATACGTTGTCAGAACGTATCCTTTTTTTTTCTGCGACTTGACTGCATTGTTAGGGTTAAATCGGAAATTAATTCCAGAGGGGCTAGATGTAGTAGGTAATGTGTGTAGAAATGCTCCAGTAAATTGAGTATTTTGAAGATTGAGCAACACCTGTTTTCACAAATAACAAAACTCCAATTTTAGACATCTTTCAAAATTTACCATTATTATAATGTTAGTAACAAAGGTTTTAAAAACAATGTTAATGTTGTAGCATTCTCGAATAAATTCACATAAAACAAAAATAAAAACATTGCGTCATCTCGTCACGTGGAGCCGAATAAGCCTCCCTAGCTCTGCAGACTCCGGCCTTTCTGATATCATCTTCAGAATTCCGTTGGCTTCGTGTAAGTAAGTGTAATGCCTAATTAAAAACTAACTATTGGATTTTCAACATTATGGATTTTTACAGTTGAAAATCAGTCAGTGCAATATCTAAGGACAATAGAGGCAACCTCTAGCTATAATGTACATAATTGCAAAAATAAATCAAATAAAAGTTTAAACTCAGTCAATAGTATCAACCTGGTGCATCAAAATATTCAAGGATTTCTAAACAAAGATTTAGAAGTAGAATTATTTATGAATTTTAACAGTATTGATATTCTTTGTATAACAGAACATTGGCTTAAAAGCCACCAGTTCTTGTTCAATTTTAATA
Organism: Tiliacea aurago; assembly: GCA_948098905.1. Classification (NCBI taxonomy): domain Eukaryota; kingdom Metazoa; phylum Arthropoda; class Insecta; order Lepidoptera; family Noctuidae; genus Tiliacea; species Tiliacea aurago. Next base: position 19,155,616 of record OX402588.1, read on the forward strand.
ATCACCAGGTTGGTAGTTCGTTCAGCAGAGTAAATGCTATACACGGGGGCTCATTAATTTTAGTAAGTAACCAGCTTAAATTTAAAGACCGTAAGGATATTGTGAGCCTATCTGTTGAGCGGACAGTTGAAATAGCCTATCTAAAATTGGAGCAGTTTATTGTATTAAGTGTGTACAGACCCCCTTCAGGATTGTATGACTGCTTTGAAAGGGTAATGGACGAAGTGTTGCAGAAGATTTGTAACTCGAACAAGTCCATTATCACTTGTGGTGATTTTAATGTTAATTTGTTAGAAAACTCGGGTTCTTGTAGTAAAATAATAAGTCTGTTTCAGTCATATAATCTTGTAAACCTGTTTTTGGAGCCCACAAAAATAACCCCTACTAGTGCCACATGCCTAGATAATATTTATACAGATATTATACCAAGCCACAAAGAAATTATAAATTTACTAGATTCTGATCATTGTGGGCAAAGGATTACTATCCAAAACCAAAACAACAAAGTGGCTAAAAAGGATATCACTGTTAACCCCAAAACTGCAAAGCGCTTGGAAGCTTTTAAAGGTAAACTCAGTAACAAATTACCAGTTTCATTTATGCATACTGATCATAATAATCTATATAATTATTTTTTTTATATTTACTGTCAACAATTTAATTCCACGTTTATTCCCAAGACTATCTCGGTTAATAGTAACGCATCTTTCAGTGATTGGGCTACCATTGGTATTCATAAAAGTAGAACACGGCTTTATGAGCTGTACAATGAAAGGTATTATGTAAACACTGATGAATTCAATTTGTATGTTAGAAATTATTCAAAATTATTTAAAAAAGTTTGTTGTATGGCAAAGTCGCGTTATTTGAGTTCGAAGATTAAAAACAGTAGTAACGTAATTAAAACGACTTAGAATATTATTAATAGTGAAACGGGAAGGTCTAGTAACCGAAATACTGACTATAGCCTGTCAATTAATGACAACATAATAAAATCAGACTCACAAGTCGCCGTGGCCTTTGAAAATTTCTTTTCAGATATTCCCGTTTCAACTACTAAATCCCTAAACTCATCACCTTCTGTTGCTGAGTCTTTGCTTAAGGAAAATGTTAATGTTTGCGAGTCGGAATTTCATTTTGAACATATTACCTGTAGAGATATAATTAAAACCTTTCACACTTTAAATGTAAAAAAGACTGCAGATCTGTGGGGTAATTCTGTAGAAGTTGCTAAGTCTATTATAGACATTGTAGCACCTACTTTAGCTCTTATCTTTAATAATTGTATTGACTGTGGGGAGTTTCCTGACCTTATGAAAAATAGTAAAATAATACCGTTGTTTAAATCAGGTAGTACATCAGACCCCTTAAATTATAGACCTATTTCAGTACTACCTACCTTTAGTAAAATTTTTGAGAAATTAATTTTAGACCAATTGCAAAGATTTTTTAATAAACATAAATTACTACATAGCAAACAGTTCGGTTTTACAAGGGGCCGTTCGACTACTGATGCCGGTGTTGAACTGTTAGGACATATTTATAATGCATGGGAAGATAAATGCGATGCCTTGGGCATTTTTTGTGATTTGTCCAAGGCATTCGATTGCGTTTTTCATGAAACGTTAATCAGGAAACTCCGCCACTACGGGATCCGGAACACCGCTCTGGATCTTCTTATTTCATATTTGAGTAATAGGATTCAGAGCGTTGACGTCAATGGGAAAAGATCTCCCGGATCTATAGTAAGAATGGGAGTCCCACAGGGCTCAATTCTTGGTCCTTTCTTGTTTCTTATTTATATTAATGACTTGCCTTACCTCATAAAGGATAATCATGATATAGTGTTGTTTGCAGATGACACTTCACTTTTGTTTAAACTTAAACGTCAGCAGCTGGTTACTGACGATGTAAATAGCGCGATCTCAAAAGTAGTTCACTGGTTTAATGTTAATAATTTACTTCTAAATGAAAAAAAAAACCAAATGCATTAAGTTTACGCTACCTCACGTTAGGCAGGTGAAAACTAATGTGTTAATAAAGGGCGAAGAATTGAATCCTGAAGATAGCACTGTATTCTTGGGCTTGACTTTGGATGCTAAGCTTCAGTGGGGCCCACATGTAGATAAACTGTCAAAAAAGCTAAGCTCCGCAGCATATGCTGTTAGAAAAATTCGTAATTTAACTGACATAGAGACAGCCCGTTTAGTGTACTTTAGCTATTTTCATAGTGTAATGTCGTACGGTATTCTGTTATGGGGAAATGCTGCCGACATTCAGACTATCTTTGTTTTGCAGAAAAGAGCTGTTCGATCAATTTATAAATTAAGTCCAAGACACTCTCTCAGAGAGAAATTTAAGGAGATTAATGTAATGACTGTACCTTCTCAGTATATTTTTGAAAATCTATTATATGCCCATAAAAATATAAAATTATTTAAAAAATACAGTGATATCCATAATATAAATACTAGGAACAAACACAAATTTGTTGTACCTACAACAAGGCTCAAGAAAATAGGTGGCTCGTTTCGATGTCAATGTATACGCTTTTATAATAAACTTCCAAGCCACGTTCAAGATCTAAGCCTTAATAAATTCAAATCATTCATTAAACGTAAGTTGTGCCAGAAAGCCTTTTATACTGTTAAAGATTATATTGAGGACAAAAAGGCTTGGGATTGAGCTGCTCCAATTTTTGTACATATTGAGGTAGTTTATTTTTATTGTTTTTTTTTTTGTTTTTGCTAACTTTATTATTTTATAAACAGTGACATTTAATTATTATTTTATACACAATGACAGGAATATTTACTTGTAAAGTATTATATTATTTTAATTATTGTGAATGTGAAGACTATGTGGGTTATTTTTTCCCTTTCTTTTATTCTCAGTTAGTGTTAATCATGGTCTGGCAGTTTGAGTCATATAAGTGGCCTACCCAAATGGCCTTTCTTTGGTATTGATAGTCGCATCGTTGAGCTCCTTAAATTCTGAGTAGAGCTGCACGATTACTGACAAATGCGTGCACTGACTGGTCAGGTCCACTCAACCTGTGTGGTTCTTTCCTCAAAAGACCATTTCAGACACCAATCTACATGGTCTTCACATGATCTGACCAAGATTATGTCTGGACTTTAAAAGAGACTATGACCTCTGAGTTTGTTTCGGCCTTTCTTCTCAGAGTAGTCAGATAGGAAACGCCGACCTCATCTAGTTTTTAAAATATGATTGACGTGTAAAAGTGTTTGTACAAACCTACTTACAGAAATAAAATCATTTATCATTTATCATTTATTTATCATTTAAGTCAAAGTCAAATTATTAATTTCAAATCGGCACATAAATGGCACTTTTGAACGTCAAAAATTACAAATAAAATAGAATTGATTCTAGTCGCCCCTTCCAAAAGCTAGCTTCGTATGGAGAAGAATGGGCAAGATATGCATTTCATTTAGGTGCATTGCATTACATTTAGGTGTCACTTAGTCTATGTGAAAACAAGCATTATTGTGAAGTTACTTTTAGTTAATCAACGCATGTCATTTGATATTTATACTTTACGAATACTTTTATGATGAAGTGCAATGAAGCTAAGATATTATACCTACCTAATACTGCGCGAGCGCGCTTTCAATTTTAATTATATTATTTATTTATGGACAATAAACAGATGAAATATAAAATCTATATTATTTTTAATATTATAAATTTTTATTTTATTATTTTGTTTGTATGTTTGTTTGGTTGTTTGTTACTCTTTCACTCTCAAAACGGCTGAACCAATTTGGATTAAATTTAACACATAGGTAGACCATGACCTGAGTTAGAACATAGGATATATTTCATCCCAATATTCTCACGGGATCGAGACTTATGCGGGTTCAAATTGGGGGCGCAACTAGTATTAAATAAAAAAAGTTTATAGGAGTTTTTACCAAAATTGTAGCCCACTACATTATCCGTTTATTGACGAAACAGAATATATTAAAGATACAATAAGAGTGTTAGTTAAACTATGACCAGTCAGTTAATCTTAATTAAACTTAGCTACTAAAACACAGAATCTAATTAACTGTCTTAACCAACAATAATTCCTACCAACTTTTTCCAGAAGCACATTCCTCTTCACTATAGTCTTGTAACAAAATCTTACGACAGACAGTCCTATAATTTTCTTCGAAGCTTTATTAAAGTAAACTCGACACGACAATAATTATATCTTTGTCTGGAGAGCTCGGAAGCGTTGACACGCCCATTAGGAGGCTGCCAACTTGTTAGAGGACATGAATCATAGAAATATAGGATAGGTACCGCACTGTACCTATCTAAATTAAATTTTTGATGTGTATAATTATGTATTTTTTATTTAACTCGCTTTCTGTTGAAGTTATTTCGTGAAAAGGGACGGAAGTGACAGCTTGAGCATGTAAGTAAGTGCTTTTTAATAGCATGGAATTAGTGAACTCATGGAATCTAAGTACTTTAAAGATTTTTAGTAGAGGGGATCGAATTTCGACCAGTGGGCGACCACTAGTAATTAATAATTATTCGAATAAATATTTAATTAACTAGCTTTTTTAGATTTTGAGGTTATTTTGTGTCGCTGCTCAGTTGGTTATTACCAAGGTGAGATTGGACAAAACCAGGGACCATTTTGGTTATCCATTGAAAGGGTTTTCGATTGGGTTTTTCTAAGCGGTTAAACAAAAACCCATACGATATGGGTAACCCTTATGAACGACTTAATATAATTTTAGTAACCCATTGAAAGGGGTTTCGATAAAAACCCATACGGTGTGGGTTACCCTTTTGAACGGCTTAATTTAAGCCATTCAAAATTACCCACAGCGTATGGGTTTTTGATTAGCTGCTTAGAAAAACCCTATCGAAAACCCTTTCAATGGAAAGGGTTTTAGATGGTAACAAAAATGGTCCCTGGGTAGAATAGAGATAGAATTGAACCTGAATTGAATACGCGTGCTGGACGGATATCGAAATAACATAATATTATGATTTTTTCATGTTACTGGGTTTCTAGTAGGTATAGAACCCTTTGAATGGGTTATCATGTAACCCTGTCACTGGGTTTCAAGTATAAAACCCATTCAATGGGTTATCATGTAACCCTTTCAATGGGTTTCTAGTATCAAACCCTTTCAATGGGTTTCTAGTATCAAACCCTTTCAATGGGTTATTTTTACATGCAAATATTAATAACTAAGTAACATGCTAATTTAAATAACATCATGTTTGTAAATGAAAAATTCGATAAAATACTCATTTTAAAAGATCAAATCAGGAAGGATTTCTAAAGATAAAGTGACTGCCTACTTGTAATCGAAATTAATCCAAATAAAAATACCCAAGGAAAATGAAGCATAGGTGGTAATTCAGCAAAAATCAAAGAAAAACATTATAGTACCTTGACGTTAGTCAAAGTCAAGTTATTTCAATTTCAAATAGGAACATTAAAGGCAATTTTGAAAGTAAAGAATTGCAAAAAAAGTAAAATGATTCTAGTCGCCCCTTCCAAAAGGTTGTTTCGTATTATCCTCTCTCGTGTCGGCTTTTTGGCGCAAAATGGGGATTTGCCACTATACGAACTGAATCAGTTGGTCTGAACCAGACCGGATGGCGAATCCGGCATAATTGACATCGGCCTAATGTCGGTCAATTGACAGATGAGAGGGTAACCTCTTCTAAACCAGCCTATTTGGCGCGAAAATGAGTGTGCGCCACGAACGAACTGAATCAGTCGGACTGAATCAGACCGATTGGCGAATACCGCATAATTGAAATCGGCCTCATCGGCCTTATTAAGGCCGCTCGGCGAAAGAGAGGATATGGACCAGAAGGGGCAAGAAACTCCACCACAACTCTTTTATATTTTTTTTAAATATTTTGTATATGTACATTAATTATATGCGAAGACGATGCACCTAAATAAAATTACTATAACATAATAGGTAAAAATAATAAAAAATAAGCAATGACAGATAAATTAACAATGTGATTTTTACTCTCACATATTTACAAACATTGTAGATTGAATCCTTTTTCGGCACATTCCTTTTTGGACATATTCCGTTTTCGGCATATTCTTGTTTCGGTACATTCTGTTTTCGGCATAAATCATTAAATACAACAAAGCATCATTATTCTGAAATTTAATATTTTACTAATAATTTTTTTTAATTTTATTCCGCAAGCAAAGTCACAAGTATTTCATAGTATATTTTATTTATTAAAATGTGCCAAAACAAGAATATGCCGAAAACGGAATATGTCCAAAAAGGAATGTGCCGAAAAAGGAATCAATCACATTGTAACACTACACAATTTCCTTAAAATAGAATAGAATAGAATACTCTTTATTATGTACACCATAAAAGTTACAGACATAAATGTTTAAATTTTACATAGGGTGACACAATGGGCGGTCTTATCGCTAAAAGCGATCTTTTACAGACAACCTTTGGATGGATTAAAGGGAGCAGGAGAGACAATACTGCAGGTAGTCAGTGGTGTACCATTAACATATACAATAGATACACACATACACAAAGCATACACTTATCTAATAAATATATACATATATACAATAATACACATGAAACAAGAGCAGGGAACTGTATTATGTAATGATGATGTTTATGGAGAGAGGAAGTGTTTTTTTTACCTGAATCTTAAAAGTGGACAAAGATTGAGCATGCCTTACCGACACGGGCAAGGCATTCCATAACCCCACTGCTTGAACTGTAAAAGACTTGTCATAAAAGCTAGTGGAATGCATCGGCATCTCTAGTCTCAAGCAAATAATCATGTAATAGGTCAGTGTGTGAGTTAAGGTTATCAAATAATGTTTTTACATTGTCAAATGTCATTCAAATAATGCATTATACGATTAAATTAGCAACCCGTTTGATTTTGTCTAGACTCTAGATTATCTAATGGACCTGGACCAGCAGAGATTATATCCAAGATAAGAATGCTTGGAAACAAGCATTTTTATCTTGGATATAATCCTCTAATTTGTAATATGCTTGTTTACAAACTGTACCTTTAATATGAATTATAAATTTTATTTCATATAATTGAAATATATCACAAGGTATTTTGTCCCCATAAAAGATGTGTGTACTTTAGATAATAATAATAAAAATCTTTATATAAACAAAAACCTTCAACAATGCTTAAAAATTAGGTCGCATTAATTACAGTGAATAAAGGTTATAGAGATAGAGTAAACCTTGACTCCCAAACTAGGAGATCCTGTGACTGTGTGAGATGATCTGAAAATTATCGTATCTCCCTTGTTTCTACACTTAATGTTACAGAAGTTACTCAATCGCGTCCATTAATTCTGTGAAAGCATTCGAACTTCACTGACCGGTTCGGATTCGTGAACACGTCACTTTGTGTTTAGAGTCCCTCATGTTTCGGTTGACAGATTCGTTTATTAGAGGTAGATATAACAAGAATAGGCGGATAGTAGTTGATGATGAGGTGGGTAGTTTATACCTTTGACTTTTTGCATATCGACCTATAATGTTCCCACTGCTAGGACATAGGTCGGTGAGAAGGAGTGAGCCGTAATCCACATTGCCTTTTAATAGAGCGATAACCTTTGGTGAAGTCGACCTTGTATTGTTCTATCTCCCTGAGGTTCCATGTCACTTGCAGGTAATAAAATCACAGTGTCTATTTATCTCAATCTACTCAGCCGATGGTAGTCTTTAATAATAATACATTTTATATTGGCATAAAAGTAATGTACAAACATAGTGAAGCCAAAGTGACTCCCGCGCTAAGTAAAAACAGCAGGTGTCTTCTCCCAAACAATAGGTTCTGGATTTTATGCAATAAACATCGTTTGAATTTACTTACGACAAACAAAAGTAATAATTAAAACTGCAAAATAGAAGTTACATTCATTATTAAAATAATGATTAAATTTATTATTAAAATAGTTATTAAATACGTCATGATAAACTTGACCGCTTCTAAATAACTGCATTCGATTCGTTTTCAATCTTCGTAAGTATGATCATGTGTCCGCGCACCGATTGGTTTTAAAATGGTTGCCCATTGGTCAGCGCAGAGAGTTGAGGGCTTTGTCTATGTTGTTTTCCATACTCGACAAACCCACTTCTCCTTCTTACCTAACTTCCCATGTTCAATACTTGTGCTCTGCCCACAGTAACAATCTTCGGTCCACCAACAATCGTCTTCTACGATGTCCTCTCACCGCTCTGGTTTCATAAATTCTTCTTTCTTTGTCCAGGTGGTTTTTCTTTAGAATGCGCTCCCTCTGAGCATCAGGATGGCAACCGGACGGTTAACATTTAAAGTGAAGGCACGGGAATATATTCGTAAGAAGTTGGCAGAATCATCCCAGCGTTGATTCATTTCTCCTCCACCAATTGTTATTTCTCCTGACACTTTTTATTTTGTTTATAGGTATGTATGTATCATGTATTTGTATATATTTTTGATTTTCTAGTTATCTATCCCGTACGTTGCATCTGCCATGTTTAGTCTCTGCATCAACTTAAGGTTGACTGGTAGAAAATTCCTCAGGCATTAAGTCCGCCTTTGTACAGTATTTTTTTACTTGTGCACAAAGTTTTAATAAATAAAATAAAAATAGAAGTAAAATTATGATAACAATTGATTTATTATATTGTCGTTCTACATTTGTGTAAGTAGGAGTGTGAAGTGTAAAGTGTGTGTGTTTAATGTGTTGATATGTGGAGTGGAGTGGTCTTGTGAATGAACTACGGTACGGTACGTGGGTGATGTGTGATCTTACTGAACTTAAATATATTAAAATGGATTATGTTTGACTATAGTCTACTGCTGGACATAGGCCTCTCCCAGGCTGCGCCACAATACCCTGTCATCCGCCTTTCGCATCCGGTCTGTTCCAGCCACCTTCTTAAGGTCGTCGGTCCATCTAGCTGGGTAATCCACACTACGTTTGCTGATACGCGGGCTCCACTATAGGATTCGTCTGCTACACCAGCCATCGGTTCTTAGATAAACATGGCCAGCCCACTGCCACTTAAGTTTGCTTACTCTACAAGCTATGTCGGTTACTCCGGCTCTTTCCCGGATAACTTCAACACTGGATATTTTAAAATAGAATTGACATACCGAAAGCACACCTACACGTTCGCGTACACACTCACACCTCATACCTACACTATACACTCTACACGCTTTCACACCCTACATCCACACTACACACACACTCACTTACATCACTCACCCGTCAAGTTTTTGGCTTAATTACGTCCTTTCATAGTCTAAGTTATTTAATTTTGGAATTGTCATGTATGAAATTTTAAAGTTTTTACACCTAATTTACCACGGAAGAGCACTGATTTCAAAGATACAGGTTTTTTACCTAGTTTGGAATTCAGGAGTTCATATAGTTTTAGCCGTCTACTCACTTCCATGATTTGTATCCTAGTTCTCAGGAATATAAATATACTAGGCTAATTATATTTTATTGAGTCCAAAAAAACGCTATTATTATTATTTTGGTTTTTTAAATTAGTTTTCTCAGGTATTGCCCTGGTATTTTCAGAATCTCACGGGTGTAAACCATGGTGAGATTCTAGTTATTATTCTAAGAAGGTAAATTGCTCTGTACTGCAGTGAAATTGTTAACCAAGACTAGTTTTTTTTTTCAATTATATTTAGCGTAACAGACTGTATCTACCACACTTTTTGAAATAAATAAATGCTTTTAATTATTTTGTGAGATGTTATCCTTTGAATGAAATAACTAACTATACTTCGAGCAATCATAACTTGAAGCTGTTTGCGGTATGTGCACAGTTAATGTTTTGAAAACTAGTTCTACGTACTGCCATAGATACTTCATAATTATACAATCTACAATGAGCTTCGTTTCCACCCACAGTTTTCCATAATAGTTCAAGTTGCTAGAACTTCTCTTGACTTTATATTGCGCTCAATTTCCTATGGAAATATTCGGCTATCTTCCATGTTGAAACGTTGGAAATTTAATCTAACAAATAATGAACTGGTCCACGCGGAAATCAGTTAAAATTCATGATGTTTTGGTCTTCCGTGGTTTCGACAGGATGATGGTTCTATGCTATAAAAAATATTTGCAAGCATTTGGACTGGATTATTATTCTTATTCTCGTAGTTATCTTCTTTTTGGCATTATGCTTTGTAGAGGAGAAAAGAGATTTTCCTATATATTTTCCGTTATCAAAGTTTTAATAATTGATTGCTACAGTCATTGATTAGTGATATTTTTTTGTTCCGTTAAAGAAAGAAAGAAACAATAAAGTTTATTTGGACACAGTTCGTGAAACACAATATACAAATAACAAAATAAACAGTGAAACTAATGTTTAACAACAATAATGGTTTTCTAATGATCCTTTAGGATAAGTGACGGGGAGTACAAACAGTTTCAACATACTTAATACATATTTTTATACTTATAAATAAATAAATAAACTAGTATTCAAACAAATATAATTACAAAAACTTACTGCATTTTCCATAGCAAACAATATTTTTTGTTTTTTTTTTAATCATATTTTTATTGTTTTGGTGTTAATGATCATTCCGTTATTTCACTTCCTCTTACCACAAACATATCATGGTAAATTCCAACCATTTGAGACCAACAAATTAACCGTTTTATAACTAAAATTTCGCTTAACCCAGACAGAATAAAAAAAATTTTTTCACTTGCCAAATGCTTTTGCAGATCCAAAATTTCGTTAAAATTTTCAAGACACGTGTCTCCAATTTGTTCGCGCAAATTACTTGGTGATCGAGGCCTGTTCATTCCATGGCACTGTTTTCTTAAGATATTAGGTTTTGTAGGAAAATGTTCCAGACTTGAAATGGGCACTAAGTCTGGAATGATTTTCCATTCCAGTAGAACCTCGCGGAAGCTAATTTAAATCATTTCAATAAACAATCTTCATGATTTTTTCTTGTGTGTACACGAATTAATAAATAAACCTATAATAAACAAAGATGTGTGATGTGTGTGCGTGTGTGAACTGTTTTGTGCTAAATTATATGACGTAAGAGCTAGGAACGTAGGTAATATTTTGTATATTTTTTTCCAAAATACGAATTCCAATTTTAACATGAAAAGGCAGTTTTCTCACTGCATTAACCTAGATAGAAAAATAATCTCTAAGCCTTTTGTCTTTCTTGTGTAGCCCACCTTAAGACGCAAACTGTGGATGACGGCTGTGGGTGATTGATGTTACATATATACGGCAGATAGGATTTTGTTCCAACAAATCTAGCGACGTTCATAAATTAAGATAAAACCTGAATAAAAAATTAAACTATCTCCTTCTTTGGGCTGTATTCTGACCTTTGTGATCAACGTTCAAATTTGTTCACTATTTTTGGCGTGAGCTCATATAAACAAACCGACAAAACTGATTCGATAAATTCTAATAATTCAAAAAAAATAAATGCAGATCATTACGCTAAGTGGGTCGCCAGCTTTCCGACTATCCTTTATCTTTATCCTATCCGACGTCTATTTGCTCAATTCCACATTGCGGTGTTAGTGACGACTGTATCACTACAAAAGTTAATAAAGGGTCGCATTTTGCTAATGTTATTATGCTGGTCGGAGAAACTTATTATAACTTTAGCATTTATGTTGATACGTGTTTGTACGTAGATTTAGTTATTTTGTAAGTCTGGTTAATATTCATTCAAATAACCCTAACCCTGCGAGAAAAATCAGGCGTGATGTTACGTAGTGTTATAACTTCGTATTAAAATCATAATTATTGTAATGTAGATAGCAGGTACTTAGGGTGCTCGCCCACGAGCGTTTTTTTCGGCGATTATCTCGGCGATTTTTGTCAGAAAGAAATACATTCACACAAAAATCAGGATGGCAACCAACTGATTATCCTTTAAAGTTAAAGTTCGCGAGCACATTCGTAAGAAGCTGGCAGTATCATCACAACGGTAAAGTTTTCTCATTGAACAAACATGAATGTCACAAAATGCGACATGGAAGATACTTACTTACCTTGCATGTCTACTTAGGGAGGTACGATTCAGATTGGAGCGGATGAAATGAGTCGTGTAGACGCGGTTAATAACTGACCAGCAGATAACTTGAACGACGTGATGATGGATTTACATAATGAACTTTATTTATCAGCAAACTTATTTTTTTAATAATATGCGATCTGATTTGGCCATGACGTCTCGCGCGGGAATAAATAACTCCATTGCTCTACTATTGAGGTCAGTTGCAAAAAAATATCGGTCGGCGCGCTACACCCGCTACATAACATCTACAATGAAGGTTCCACTACTAGTTGCGTTTACGTTCATATTCGTATTACAATCACATCAAAGTGAGTGCAAGTCAGTGAAAACTTTGTTCCCCCACACATACAACATCAGCTCCAACATAGGAAAATTTTTCAAGCGTGCTAGGTGTAGGACCAAAAAGATTTTTGGTTCCACATGTTCAGAGGGACAGAGCACACCGAAAACTAACGTATTCGAGGAAAATAAAATTGTTGATACCATTGATGAAGAATTCGTTATCCACATGAGCAGTCTGAGTTCGCCGCAGCTGATCGCTATGCACGGCTACCTAGCGGAGTCTCACACAGTTGTCACAGACGATGGATACATATTGACAATCCACAGGATACCATATTCTAAAAAATCCAAAAATAAAGTAAGTCCTAGGAAGACAGTGCTGTTGCATCACGGCATACTCGGAAGCTCTGCGCATTGGGTAATACCGGGACCAATGAAGGGCCTAGGATATATATTATCCGATGCTGGTTACGATGTATGGATGGCTAATGTGCGAGGAAATACTTACTCCCGAGCTCATGTTTCGAGAAATGTTAAATCGTTTGAATTTTGGGACTTCACATTTCACGAAGTGAGTCAACACGACCTTCCGGCAGTTATAGATTACATAATGGAAGTAAAAGGATCCGACGTCAAAATTAATTACATTGGCCATTCTATGGGGACCACGGTGCTGTTCGCACTGCTGTCCACTCAACCGCAATATAACAAGGTGTTGAGAGCAGGATTCGCTTTGGCTCCAGTTGCCTACATGACTCATGTAAAGAGTCCGTTAAAACTGCTGGCTAAGTACAGCAATAGCATACATAGTCTAATGAAGCTATTTGGCGGGGAAAATGAGTTTCTTTCTACAAACCCAGTTATTAAGTGGTTATCTAAACACTCTATCGAGCTGATGAATCTTGATAAGGAAGGGAAATTTGAAGACTCGATGTCTGTTTTATTTGGGCACAATGTGGGACAATTCAATAAGACGTTGTTGCCATTAATACTGAGTCAAGGAACGGGGAGCGCTTCCACCAACACGTTAGTTCACTTCGCTCAAGAGATGAAGCAGTGTGGCAAGTTCCAAATGTTTGACCACGGGGTAGTGGCTAATCTCAAGGAATATGGGACTGTATCTCCTCCTGAATATCCATTACATAAGATCACTTTGCCAATCGCTCTGTTCAGTTCCAAGAACGACTGGTTCTCCAGTGTCGATGATGGGAAAAACTTGTATAAACAACTTGTAAATCCAATAGATCATTACATAGTGCCCTTGGAGGAATTTAATCATATAGACTTTTTATGGGCAGTTGACGCGCCCACTCTAGTTTATGCAAGGTTATTACAGTTGTTAGAAAGTTTGAAAATTTAGACGTTTTAGAGAAAGAAAATAAATAAAAGTTGGAATTCATTTCAATTGATATTTAACTCGATCTTAATGTTTAAATGCATTATAGATATTTTGTTTACTGTACCTAATGTACCCATTTTATGTTGCGTTGGTATATGTGTCTTATATTTTTTTTGATATTTTATGTTGTGTTTAATTAATTAATAGCAATATTATGATTGTTTGTCTATTAACAATCATTTTAAGCTAAGTCTATTAAACTTAAATATGAATATTTTTATGTTGTGTATATTGTTGGGTTTGGCGCTGATAGCCGAAATACAGGCTCTGCCTAGTTCGGCTACAGATGAGCATACCACCTTTATTGACCCAAATGAGCCTGTTAAAATATTTTGTAATTTATGTCTAAGTTTTCTTTAAATAAACTTTATTTTATTTTACCTTATCTTATTGTGTGCCTTTTAAAAATAATTTTAAGCTAAGTCTATTAAACTTAACTATGAATATTTATATTTTTTAAATATTTTAACTTATGTGTGCATTTGTACAGGAAATCGTTAACTGAAACTAGCCCCATAATTCATTAATATTTGCATACCATTATATGGAGAAATGTGTCATTGCACAGAAATTGTTAATTCATGTACACACGAGTATACTTAGCAACTTTTAATAGTGATTTCTACCAACTATATTGATTGTAATTTTATTTTACTACGAACATAGTATTTTGGAAACCAAACTATTGTGAAGTGAAATAGATCTTTTCTCAAAGTTGCAATCGTTATTCCACGAGAAAATCAGTTTTGAATTTTGTGGAAAATCTACCATCTTGTACAAGGCATTTCAAACAAATAAATGCTTTTTACTTTAACTTTGACTTTTGACCTGGCCCTCTTACAATAGGTTAAATATCAATGAGTTGCTCTTTTTAATGGTTTGTACAGTATTTTATCTTACGAAGCGACGCGAGTTTTACTTGTGGTAACCAACTGTACAAACACGCTGTAAATGTGTGCGTAAACACAAGTAGCGTCAGTAGATAACACACGTGACACACACACACACACACACTTCCAACTTCACCATTGTCTCGGACGGTACCGAGAACTTTTGCGCTTACACACACATTTACTGCGTATTTGTAAAAAAACTTTTCCCCCTAGAGGAAAATATGCTATTTTAGCCCCGCTCTGTTACACTAAAATGACGGACTTTTTGAGCAAGAGGAGTGAAAAATATTTTATTTCACATAAACCTACTTATGAAATGTCAGAAGCTAGGTGCGCGGTTCCAATTGGTCGTTTCCTATGGAGAAGAGCCGGCAAGAAACTACAAGGGTTAGGTAATCTTTTAAAAACGGTGTTCTAGGTATGAGAGGACAGTGTAGGCCCGTCAACAGGTACCAAGTACTTAACAAAATAGAAAATGGTTCACTAAGCTACAGTATATTAAGCCTACAATATTCACAAATTAAAAAATAATCTTTATAAAATATTACTAAAATAATAAAAATAAAACCCTATTTAAACCAATTGAAAAGTAGTACCAAAGTAACTCTGTCTATTACCTTTCATGCCTTAACAGCTGAACGGATTTGGATGAACGGCATATGGATAGACTATATATGACCTGAGTTATGACATAGAAAGAAAATACGTTTATTTGCTGTAAACATGACACAAAGAAAGAACACACAATACAAAAAAGAACAAGTTGGGGGAAAATATGCGTCACATCCACGCAAAACGGCCACCGCTCAACATAATGCTGCGACCCTATGCGAGACAGAGCCCCAGCGCATAAGATATTTTTCGTATCCCAGCAGTACGTTCCCGTGGGATAATTTCTGACATCCAGGCGGGGGAAGCCGTGGGTAAATGCCAGTAAAAGCTATATATTTTAGATTGTTTTACCCATTTTTCAGGCTTTTGTAGCCAAATGGCAAAAACAGAACACTTACAATTTTTCTCTATACCTACTCCATTTGAAATAAGATCATAAATTTAAATAAATCTTTTTACAGTCCGTTCAACCGATTTTGACTTCTTTTCCGTAGAAATAAAGATGGCATTAAAAGCAAAACCGTGGTTACAATACCAACTATTTATTGCAGCTGCCATTTGTCATGCCACTAACGCAATAGAAGTCAAAATCGGTTGGATGGAATTTAAATAAACCTTATTTACAAAAGGTTTATTTAAATTTCTAATCGTATTTTAAATGGAGTATAGTATGTTTTAGAACCATGTTTTAAGTGACCTTAGGTAACAAACTTGACTTTTGCTTTTTAAAGAAACGATTTAAGGCGCTGATATACGATTTTAGGGACTTTTAAATCTGTCATTACGCCTTCATATAACGCAAGTAAGTTATGCAAAAAATGTATGTTAAACTAGAACGCA
Organism: Tiliacea aurago; assembly: GCA_948098905.1. Classification (NCBI taxonomy): domain Eukaryota; kingdom Metazoa; phylum Arthropoda; class Insecta; order Lepidoptera; family Noctuidae; genus Tiliacea; species Tiliacea aurago. Next base: position 19,171,735 of record OX402588.1, read on the forward strand.
TATACATCAATTCTATATGTAGTAAAATACTTTATGAAATAAATTCAGGAAGTAATGTCTACCCAAAGCATAAAACACGATATTACTTTCAAACTACTGAAGATATTTTCATACTTTTTTTGTATGAATAAATTGTTTTATTAAGTATCTACAATTCCATCTGTGATTTTTTTCAAATATTCATATTTTCGTTACTAAAAATAAATATTCCCTATGAAAATTAATGGTGGCGCGGCGTGAGCGCGATAAGCATTTGAATGGCCAAGGTCAAGGGCGATTATCTGACCCTTAAATGATAAAACACGGGTTCACAGCTTCCTTATCTCCATAGTTATATAAAAATCCTAATGTTGTTATGTTATCTAAATGTAAATAGGTTGAGGAAAGTCGTAAGAAAAAATATACTTACGAGTATCACTTCAAAAACAAGTTGCCTGATCAAAGCAATCAAATTAAATAATTATAAAAGTGTTTTTTTTTTAATCTATATATATTTTTTTAATCTATGTATATTTTGCAACATGGGTTTTCCAACAAAGCAAACATCCATTTCTTAAGGGTCAGATAATCGCCGTTGACCTTGGCCATACAAATGCGCGTCGTGCTCACGCCGTGCCATGGCCACCATTAACTTTCATAATTAAGTACAATTAATTTTATTAATTACAATTATGCCGCATGTCGCTCTGTATTTTACTTTATATACTTACATAAATAATAAAATAAATAAATAAAGAAACGTAACGTTAAAATATTAAATTCGCATTATTAACCTGTTTCATGGTTAATTTCGCCATTTCCATCATACAATGTGTAACATAAATCAGCTAATCCCTTCATTTTCTCGTGGTATACTTTTTCGTGATTTCAAGGTTGGTGTTCGGGTTATCGGCGGTGTATCATGCTGGCGTGTGGTACTGCTCAGCAAACCCGCTCGTAAATCCCTTTTTAGTTGTGGACTGTATGTTATTGTTTGATTGCCAGGAGAAGAGGGATGGGAAGAACACCAATGAAAACGCACTTTTACCTTGAATGCATGTGGTCCAAGAAGACCTTTTATTTCACACCTATCGGTGCACACGTTTAGCACAGACACATCGGTCGAATGACAGTAGTAACAAAGTTACCATGTGTAAATATAAATTTAAATGTTGCAACTTCCAACAGTTGGTTCCAAAGTAAAAGTTATTAATAATCATGCGTAAAATGAACCCTATTCAGATCCAACACCATTGTACACACCTTGTACACAAACCTTGTCGATTTTCCTACACAGTAAAAAACATCAACCTGTATATTTACATAGGTGTTTCAAGAATACGGAAAACATCAACCTGTATATTTACATAGGTGTTTCAAGAATATGGAAAACAAAGCTTTGGCATAAGGTTGTCTTATGTACGTTGTGTTTATGTGGATACGTCTGTAACAGTACTGAAGTAACGTGGAACTAGTTAGATCGAGGTGATAGGCGCTTTATGAATACCATGCTGTGTCGCCTTTTGTACGGCTTCATCTAGTAGCCACGGAATGAATTGACAAAATAATAGTATAATGTTATACAAGGATCGAAAGGAATTGGTGACTTTCACCCGTGTTAAACCCTCTAGTTTTCATTTCGAATAATATATGGAAAGTAAAAAAATATAGTTTTCCCGACCGCTGCATTTTTTATCGATATTTATCATAATTATGTAAAATTTTTCGTAGCCGACTACATAACCAAAATTAGTTCTATTTTTAAAATGCATTACCACCCTAGAGAAGGAAGCAATTACTATGAGACTTTCCCGACCAATGGAGAGGAACAGCGTCTTCCACCCGCTACTCGGATCAAACAAACTACTTTCCGAGTAGGTATGAGAAATTAAAAATACTTTGCAATGTGACGCTTCATTTTTGAAAGAAATATTATAACGTTTGGACAATGTATTTATTCATTGAGAGACAACGCACAGCGTAAACCGCTGGATCTAGAAGTATGAAGTTTTGCACAAGTATATTTATGTCTAGCGAAAGGGTAGAGCTTGTGGCTTAGTAATAACAGTCGCACGGGTCGATCAATCAGGTTAAGCTACGCTTGCCGGGGTTGGTCCGTGGATGGGTGACCATCTTTACATAGCAAAACTCCTCCGTGCCTCGGAAAGCACATAAAGCCGTTGGTCCCAGCTGTCATTTGTGTCTGTCATCGTTACAAGTTGTTCAGAAGCCCGAAAGTCTGATAACCAGTCTTACCAAAGGGTATCGTATTACCCAGTAACTGGGTTGTGGAGGTCAGATAGACAGTCGCTTTATGTAAAATAATGGTATTCAGCTGCATCCGGTTAGGCTGGAAGCCGACCCCAACATCGTTGGGAGGAGGCTAAGCAGATGATGGGCTAAAGAAATGAACCCCTGTTAAACCCGTTTAGTATGCTCCTGCTAAAGGGGTTAAATAGGGGATAAAAGTTTGTATGGAAGTTCTTAATTTTTGCCAATGGGAATAGGGCACATGGCTTATGGCCCACAATGTCCCCACTACTCGAGCCGCTCTACATAAGCGAGCGCGCAGCAAGGAGGGGATCATTCTTGTCGCAGGCTCGGCCCGGTGCACATGTTGTAGCGCTTAGATACTGTAGTCTGAATTAAACTATTATTACAGTGAATTAATAAGTTGTGAAAATAAAAGCTGACTTTTGCTATATCTCTTACTTTCATTTAAGATGTTGGAACAAAATTCATGTAATAAATTATATGAACGAAATAAAATGAAATTGTTTATTCTGTAAATAGGATATCGGAATCTTTTTTACACGTTATATTAAAACCAAGTGCGTGTCAGACCACGCACAGTGAAGGGTTCCTTAGTTGGGATGAGTTTATCCCAAAAAAAAATCTTGACATCGTAGTTGAAAACCATGTTCTCCCATACATCGATTTATACGTCACGGTCAATTCTCTAACTGTAAATGTAAGTTGGTCGACTATTACTCGTTAATTTGTTTACGAGTTATCGAGTAATAGTGGACCAAATAGTCGACCGTCGCGGCGTCGTAATAGTAGGCTTTAGCCTACTTGTTTTAGCTGTGATAGTTTTCCTTTTAATATCGTTTTATACAATATTAGTTTTAGTATATGCGAAACCCGAAACACGTGTCTACTTTTGATCTAAAGAAACTATGTACAAAATTTCAAAACTGTATCATAAAAAATCACAAAGTTTAATGGTTGTTATGTTACCGGGTTGTCCGTACAAAAACATGCTAATGGCGCCCCCGCGCCTCCAGGGTCGTCTTGCGTTCATTGATAATAATTTGGCAGTAGGTACCTAACCATCATCATTCATCATTTCAGCCGAAAGACGTCCACAGCTGGACATAGGCCTCCCCCAAAAAAAGGGAGGGGGGGATTTGCCATAATCGCCACGCTTGGCAGGCGGGTTGGCAATCGCAGCATGGTTTAAAAAAAAAAAATGCATAGGGAACGCTGCTGCCCATTCTCTAGTAGGTACCTAACCATACGGCGTTTGTATTGTAAGTAATTAAATGGTGATAACAATTTACATCACACTTAATAGACTGTAGCTTTGTAAACCATTTTCTATTTTGTTAAGTACTTGGTTCTTGTTGACGGGCCTACACTGTCCTCCCATACCTATTAACAATGTGACTTGAAAACATTGTAAAAGCCCATTATTTTTAAAAGAGTAACCGTGGAGTTTCTTGCCGGCTCCTCTCCATAGGAAACGACCAATTGGAACCGTGCACCTAGCTTCTGACGTTTCATAAGTGCCCATGTAGGCTTATGTGAAATAAAATATTTTGATATTGATTTGATTGTTTTCGCATTTATAATGTTAGTATGGATGGAAATATGGATAATATATTAAGGATAGTATGGAAGTAAGTAAATTCGTGTTGTACCTTAATAACTTCCCCGTTCCCATACAACGCATTTTATGAATACCTCACGCCCACTGTTTTTTCTTCTGATGAGTTCGCTTGGGAGCCAATAATCGCCAAATTTTCTTTTATTTCCAAAGGTTAGGGTTTTCGCTATAAAAAAAAAAACATTTTATTTCAGGCATTGTACATCCAATATACAGGGTGTTTGGTGCATCGTGTGCCAAATTGAAATGGTCGACTGAAGAAGTCATCCGCTAGCCTTTTAGACCCTTTAACACCCCTCATGCTCTGTGGATTTTTTTTTATCGACTTTTTATTGTTTTCCAAAAAAAAGACCCAAATTTTACATTCAAATACAGATATAAAAAAATATATAAGGCGTAGACTCTGAATTTTATTTTTATTTCGATGTGTATTGTTTAAGAATACTTTTAAATACAAAATTAGTGATATTAGTCACCTAGTTCTTTTTTAATTCACTCGCAAAGGTAAAACTTAAATTAAAGCTGTACATGTTACAGCTGTTTATAAGGCTACAAAAAAAAATCAAAAGCGACCGGGATCTTCCAACTCCCTCATTAATTCTCCAGTCTATTCTCTTTCTAATGATGTGCCACATGCCATAAATGTATTTTAACAACTTTGTGAATTTGCTAGAATTGTGAATCGAGTCACCTAAGGCTAATATTCAAAATTATGATTTAAAAAAAAATCTCTTAAATGATACCTGTCAAACCTATAAATCTGCTATCTCATTCTTATGGTTAGGTAAATTCGTGTCTCATATCTGTATCTTTCGTGGGATTTACTTGAAATAAAAAAACAAAATTGCATTTTTAACATTTATTTAATCATTGTTACAAATCTTGCTCAAATTGTTGGCCTCTGTTGCGAATGCAGGCCCGACACCTGTTTCGTATTTCAACAGTTGTTGTACGAAGTCGTATTTCCTCCTTAATCGTATTGAATGCCGCTTCTATGCGTTGAACTAATACCTCCCTAGTTGGAACCTCCGTGGCATATACCAACTCTTTGGCACGTCCCCAGACATAAAAGTCTAACGGAGTTAGATCTGGGGAACGTGGCGGCCATGGAATAGGGCCATCGCGTCCAATCCATGCATTGGGGAACACATTGTCGAGATATTCCCTCACAGTCAATCGCCAATGCGCGGGACAGCCGTCATTTTGAAATACAATGGGCACACGTTCATTAAATACGGGCACATCGGTCACTAATTCGGGCAGGTCATTTTGTAGGAATTCCAGGTAGTCTTCGCCATTGAGATTATCGGGCAGGTAATGCGGTCCAATTACCTGATTCCCAATCACTCCTGCCCAAACGTTTACACTAAACCTTCTTTGAGAAGATTTCTGTCTTTTAACACGTGGGTTTTGCGTTTTCGTTGTCCAGTGGTGCAAATTGTGTAAATTGAGGATCCCATCCTTGGTAAATTTGGATTCATCCGTCCACAGTATTCTTTTTAAAAAATCAGGATCATCCACATCCGTGTGTAAAAGAAACCGACAAAAAGCCACTCGTCTCTCAAAGTCGCCACCCTCAAGACCTGCAACAAATAAAAAACTCTTTTAAATTTCTCTTGGGCAATAAGTAATTGCACAAGAAAGGACCCGCTGTTTGTGCTAATAGATTCACTACCTGGAAGTGACGCCATACCATACCCATTACCTGCTAAACAAAGGCAAGGTCAAACAAAGCTTGCACGGGTTTATAGTTAGTTTAAAATTACGTACCTTGCACCGGAGTGTAAAGGAATGGATGCTTTTTGTTTTGACGAAGTACTTTCCACACTTTCCATATTGAAATATCAAGATGTGATGCCACATTTCTAATGCTTCTTGTAGGGTCTTCCTCAAAAAGTGCCAGTATTCTCTCGTCTACTTCAACATTATGTCGCACAATATGGCCACTTGGTTCATTAAAAAAAAACACTGCCAGTCTCGCGTATGCGTCGGTATGTGTCTTGGAAGACTCTGCGGCCAGGTAATCGTCTACCAGGAAAGCGTTCCTGGTAAAGTCGTTGCGCTGCACGAGCGACGCCATTAGCGGCTCCGTAAGCCATCATGATGTCCGCATATTCTTCGTTAGAGAATGTCGCCATTGCAATAACAAAAAACTCAAAGTTTAACAATAACAACAAAAATTAAACAAATGTAACAAGAACCAGCAAAACTTAACGATAACAAAGTAATAAAAGAATCGCGGAGTATGGTGAACTAGCACACACGTTAGGTAGCAGAGGCAGTCATGTCTCGACTAAAAAAATGGCGGGTCGGGCGGCGCGATTTGTTCAAACCGATTTAAGGTATGCAAGAAAGAGATAGAAGATAGATTTTACTGTGAAAGAGTGAGAAAACAAATTTTACCTCTTTCTCAAGTAACAGTTCCGCAATAAATATTTTTTCATTAGAATTTGGAATGTAGTTTTATGTGACTTGATTCACAACTCTAGCGAATTCACAAAGTTGTTAAAATACTTTTATGGCATGTGGCACATCATTAGAAAGAAGATAGACTGGAGAATTAATGAGGGAGTTGGAAGATCCCGGTCGTTTTGGTTTTTTTTTTTTGTAGCCTTATAAATAGCTGTAACATGTACAGCTTTAATTTAAGTTTTACCTTTGCGAGTGAATTAAAAAAAAAACTAGGTGACTAATATCACTAATTTTATATTTAAAAGTATTCTTAAACAATACACATCGAAATAAAATTAAAATTCAGAGTCTACGCCTTATATTTTTTTTTATATCTGTATTTGAATGTAAAATTTGGGTCTTTTTTTTGGAAAACAATAAAAAGTCGATAAAAAAAAATCCACAGAGCATGAGGGGTGTTAAGGGGTCTGAAAGGCTAGCGGATGACCCCTTCAGTCGACCATTTTAATTTGGCATACGATGCACCAAACACCCTGTATATGTAGTAACATTTCACCCATAGTGACTACATGTCATACATAAGTATTAATTATTTATTAAATTAAATAAATAAATAAATAGATTAAATGCAATTATTGAAATTTATGTGAGTCATATATGACTTATTGGACAGGGAAGATGTTAAGGAGCCGTAGGGGGGATTGCCATAATCGCCACGCTTGGCAAACGGGTTGGCGATCGCAGTATGGTGTTAAAGTTTATAGAGAACGCTGCTGCCCATTCACTAGTAAGTCCCTTAGTCGCCTTTTTTTACACCCACGGGAAGAAAAAGGACATCGCCTTAGAAATGCAGCTATCATTTAATTAGAAAAGAAAATATTGGATACTATAGCTAACCAATAGTGAGCTCGAGAGTGGAGGCACCATCGCTTGGATTAGGCTAGCTTCGAAGAGTCTCATCCGTTTATTTTGACCATAAATACAGAAATAGGAGCTTCGGGAATTGGGGAATTACAATTCTACATTTTGCTCACGCGTGTACGCTCATGTAGGTGCGCTATTGTGGTTCTAGGGCTCCAGGGTTCCATTTCTCTAGTCTACCTATTAGTCGATATACCTTTCTCAAGTAACTTGTAGGTACTTACGCGCGAGTATGTTGCTCTGTCATCACCATCAGCTGTTGATAAACCAATTTTCAAGTGCTGTAACTATCATTTAAGACGGAGATGTATGCCAGTGACCTTGAGTAGTTAGCTTGCGTGTTCTGTACTGAGCTCACGCAACGCGTCTTACGTTCAGCCAGTAATAGGACTCACCCATCAAGGAGCGTTGTCCCCAATTTGATGCATTATTAATTTATTATACACAAAACAAAAGGTATTTTAATAAAACGCGTAAACTAAAAGATTAATAATTGAATTATCTTTAAATTGGTGAAGGTTTCAGAAAAATACGCTTGGTAGATTTTGCGCCATTCTCAGTTTTTATCCGCGTTAGACATAACTTTACAAATTAATTTCATTAAGTAATATAAAAATAATCTAAAATATTCACATATTAAAATGTAAAATGCTCTTAATTAACATTTTTTTTTTCAAATTATTAACACTACTCGTTTAGACGTGATCTTCAGTATAAAATCATTAAAAGTCGGTTATCGTCGCCTTAGTAATAATAATAATATCATTTATTTCAGGCGACACAGGCCCATAGAAAAATACCTTAATTTAAACATATAATATTGAATAAACAAAAACTTGAGTTATTATAAGGGCGTAAGACTATGTTAGTAGCACTTCACTTTGCACTAGATTGTGCTGTCCTGTGGAACTTGTCCGCGGAAGCGACGGAACACCACGTCCCGCGGCCAAAAGTCTTTTTCCATGACGAGGGGCAGATAACAGTTCGGAACACGCACGACGAACGCTTTGAAGTTAACGTTCCGGCGTGACTCCAGTAACTGCGCACCCTCGGCGTGTACCCCGTTTTTGGTCATTCAAATTCTTTAATTCAGACAATGAGTCCATAGTGTTAGTATCAACAAAATAACTTAATAAGTAGTGTTAGTAATAACGAGATAATACAAATAGGTACATCAATACTAATGGTAATAGGTAATGGTCCCGAATGGGTGGCTATTTACTGGGCCAAAAGTTACTCCAAAAGTGATAGAGAAAATGTGGTAGGTATTCTGAATTTTTAGGTGTAATTGAAATAACTGAAAACCTTGAATTCCTTGTGCTCATCATTATGAATAACTTTTACGATAGGACCAATTACCTGAAATGGCGAAGATAACTCAGCTGCTCGATACTTTTATGTTCTCCGTATTTTTATGTATGTGTAGTTAGTTAGTGTTCTTTTATGTTATTTATGATAGTTGAAGTTGTTTATAATTATGAGTTGTAACTACAATTACCCCTTAACAGGTTTCTGTCAGTTTTTAGGGCTCCGTACCTCAAAATAAAAAAGGGACCTTTATAAGATCACTCGTGTGTCTGTCTGTCTGTCTCTCACAGCTGATTTGCTCCGAATCTACTAAACCGATTAAATTGAAATTTGGTACACATATGAACTTGTGTGACCCAAACATGGACCTGTAACGTAAATAAATTAATTTTGATTAAGGAGGTCACTTTTGGGGGGCAAATTACAAAATGTAGGAAAAAAGTTTTTCTGACTGTATCGTGTGACATATCAAATGAAAGGGCTTGTTTTAAGAATTTTATATAATTTTTAAATACATACTTTTGAAATTATTTAAGTAAATAGATGAAAAATTACAATCCCCCCCCCCCTTATCTCCGAAACTACTGAGCCAAAAATTTTGATAAAAATACAGAAAATAGTTCTTTATAGATTACAGGAAACATTGTGGGTGGTCCGACACGCACTTAGCCGGTTTTTCAATTACCTTGTACGCCTTTTTTTTTCCCGCACGACACCCGCGTAGAGCCTCCGGTAGGAGGCGGTTGGACCCCCTAGATTGGGTACCTTGTACGCCTAATACATGTTTTAGTATTTTTATCTCTCGAAGCGACGCGCGCTTCACTTGTGGGTACCAAGTGTACAAATACTCTGTGAATGTGTGCGCAGAAGATCTCGGTACTGTCAGGAACAATGTCGAAGTTGGAAGTGTAGGTGTGTGTGTGTGTCACGTGTTTTATGTGCTGACGCTACTCGTCTTCACGCACACATTCACAACGTGTTTGTACAGTTGGTTACCAAAAGTAAAGCGCTCATAGCTTCGTGAGATAAAATACTGTACAAACCATTAAAAAGAGTAACTCATTGCTATTTAATCAATTGTGTAAGCAACAAAGTCAAAGTAAAAACATTTATTTGTTTGAAATGCCTTCTACAAGGTGGTAGGTACATGAGTTAATATTTTTTGTGCAAATGACACATTTTGCCATATTATAATGGTATGCAAATATTAATGAAACAAGGGGCTAGTTTCATAGTTAAGTTTAATAAACTTAGCTTAAAATTATTGTTAATAGACACACAATCATAATATCGCTATTAATTAAACACAACAGAAAGTATTTTGAACAGGTACATATAGGTTACATAAAAATATAAGACACATAAACTAACTCAACATAAAATAGTTACAGTAGGTACAGTAAACAAATTAAAATTATTGTTAATAGACACACAATCATAATATTGCTATTAATTAAACACAACATAAAATATTTTTAACAGCTACGTATAGGTAACATAAAAAAATATAAGACACATAAACTAACACATCATAAAGTGGTTACAGTAGGTACAGTAAACAAAATATCTTTAATAAATTTAAACATGTGAATTAAGATCGAGTTAAACATCAATTGAAATAAATTCCAACTTTTTTTTTTTTCTAACACGTCTAAATTACTTGAGAGATTTTAACACTTTCTAACAACTGTAATAGCCTTTCATAAACTAGAGTGGGCGCGTCAACTGCCCATAAAAAGTCTATATGATTAAATTCCTCCAAGGGCACTATGTAATGATCTATTGGATTCAAAAGTTGTCCATACAACTTGTTCCCATCATCGACACTGGAGAACCAGTCGTTCTTAGAACTGAACAGAGCGATTGGCAAAGTGATCTTGTGTAATGGATATTCAGGAGGAGATACGGTCCCATATTTCTTGAGATTAGCCATAAACCCGTGGTCAAACATTTGGAACTTGCCACTCTGCTTGATCTCTTGAGCGTAGTGAATTAACGTGTTGGTGGAAGCGCTCCCCGTTCCTTGACTCAGTATTAATGGCAACAACGTCTTATTGAATTGTCCCACATTGTGCCCAAACAAAACAGACATCGAGTCGTCAAATATCCCGGCCTTATCAAGATTCATCAGCTCGATAGAGTGTTTAGATAACCACTTAATCACTGGGTTTTTAGGAAGAAACTCATTTTCCACGCCAAATAGCTTCATTAGACGATGTATGCTATTGCTGTACTTAGCTATCAGTTTTAACGGACTCTTAATATGAGTCATGTAAGCAACTGGAGCCAAAGCGAATCCTGCTCTCAACACCTTGTTATATTGAGGTTGAGTGGACAGCAGTGCGAACAGCACCGTGGTCCCCATAGAATGGCCAATATAATTAATTTTGACGTCGGATCCTTTTACTTCCATTATGTAATCTATAACTGCCGGAAGGTCGTGTTGACTCACTTCGTGAAATGTGAAGTCCCAAAATTGTAACGATTTAACATTTCTTGAAACATGAGCTCGGGAGTAAGTATTTCCTCGCACATTAGCCATCCATACATCGTAACCAGCATCGGATAATATATAACCTAGGCCCTTCATTGGTCCCGGTATTATCCATTGTGCAGAGCTTCCGAGTAAGCCGTGATGCAACAGCACTGTCTTCCTAGGACTTACTTTATTTTTGGATTTTTTAGAATATGGTATCCTGTGGATTGTCAATATGTATCCATCGTCTGTGACAACTGTGTGAGACTCCGCTGGGTAGCCGTGCATAGCGATCAGCTGCGGCGTACTCAGACTGCTCATGTGGATAACGAGTTCTTCATCAACGGTATCAACAATATTATTTTCCTCGAATACGTTGGTTTTCGGTGTGCTCTGTCCCTCTGAACATGTGGAACCAAAAATCTTTATGGTCCTACACTTAGCACGCTTGAAAAGTTTTCCTAAGTTGGAGCTGATGTTGTATGTGTGGGGGAACAAAGTGTTCACTGACTTGCACTCACTTTGATGTGATTGTAATACGAATATGAACGTAAACGCAACTAGTAGCGGAACCTTCATTGTAGATGTTATGCAGCGGGTGTAGCGCGCCGACCGATATTTTTTTGCTACTGACCTCAATAGTAGAGCAATCGAGTTATTTATTCCCGCGCGAGACGTCATGGGCAAAACAGAACGCATATTATTAAAAAAATAAGTTTCCTGATAAACAAAGTTCATTATGTAAATCCATCATCACGTCGTTCAAGTTATCTGCTGGTCAGTTATTAACCGCGTCTACACGACTCATTCCATCCGCTCCAATCTGAATCGTACCTCCCTAAGTAGACATGCAAGGTAAGTATCTTCCATGTCGCATTTTGTAACATTCATGTTTGTATGTTTGCAAACGCTTGTCTGAGATTTAAGTTCAAACGTGTTTAACACAATATTTATATGAAATTCTCCTTAACTATTTATTTATTTAATACTTTAAACCACTGACCTCTATTATACAAGTACGCTGGACTTCATAATAGCGATGTAAAAATGAAGACATTTGATTTTCGCCATTTTGGCGCTGATGACAACGTGACCGTCCATGGAACTAATTTTAGAGATGGGACACAGCCTGCGATAAAAATACTTCTAAGGACTTTATCGACTGTGAGAGCAATTTTTATTACGTAAGAGAAAAAAAATTATCACTCCCAGTTATTTTTATTCATAATTGCTGTAAGTAATGGTTAATTGAAAAATATATTCGGCGCGGTCAGATGGCAAGCTATACATTAGTGGATAGTGTTTTAGTAAAGTTATAGTGCATGGTTGTCAGATCAGTGAGCTTTAAATATGGGGATAGGTTAACAACTTATCCATAACACTAGTGTACGTATTTGAGCAAGTATCTCCTCGCTCAACAACACTAGTTTTACGAGCTGAGCTCGAGTCTCAATAGTTCGCAATGTCAACCAAAAACGAATGAGCTATTAAATTGCAATTTGACTCTAACCTATTAAATCAAATGGCAGTTGTATCTTCGTGAGCTACTGAAGGAAAAAAAAACGCAATAACACAATAAAATTATATTTTTAATCATTGGCGAGCCCAAATAATTTGACATGATAAAAAATTCCTACTTCACCAGTTCTATAAAGCGAGTCATTTTTGGTAGCAGCGTACAGTACGTGTAGCGTGTTTAACGAAACAGTCCTCGGTAAAATGTTTACTACTCCAATTTTCCATTTTCATGTTTTTCAGCCATACTATGTAGTTGCTTAGTTGAGTCGGTGGGAAACCTGAACTTAAGTATTTTATTAAATACATTGAAGATGGTAAGTTTTATTTCAATGTTAGTTCTTTTCTTCGGAAACAAGGAAACAAGTAAAATAAATTGTAAGTATCTTTTTTTTAATTAGAAACTAGTATTTGACTACTAATTTGTTTTAGATAATCAAATTGCATATTATTTGGCATTTAAAATGAATCACTATCGGAAGAAAACTATCGACACATTATCGATATGGAACATTCACAACCCTATTCAAATTATTGTATTCAATATATATAATAAAAGCTGAGCTGTAATGACACTACCTATGTGATGAGATGTGGGTAAAAAAGTTTATTCTAATTATCAAATATTAATAAAAAAAGTTCACACAAGCAATCGAAATATTTAGTTATGAAATTCACTTACTGGTGGAAGGTTATTCCGCTGCCGTTAAGGTAGCGAATTTTACAAAATGCGCATACTCTCATGATAAAAATGTTCTAATTAACACCTAGTAAACACAAAATTCACAAAACAAATCTTATTTCACGATTTATACCTTAAATATCAGAGACGTACCAAAACAACACGTCAGCCATAAGCAACAATGTGTCAATTTTGGTTCCTAAGACGGTCGAGAGGGGCGCTTTGAATCGGCACAAAAATCAACTGTCATTTCTCATGGTTTATTTAGTCCAGCGTACTTGTTTAATAGAGATCAGTGCTTTAAACACACAACTGTACAGAGGCGGACTTAATGCCATAGGCATTTTCTACCAGTCAACCTTTGGGTGATGCAGAGACAAGCAGTGGTAGGTGCAATAAGGAAAATTGTGACATCTATATTTATTTCAATATAAGGATATACATACATATACCTATTAAAAACTTTAAATATAATATATATACCTAATTATATATAAATGTATGACCACATAAATACACGAATATACTATTAACCAAACAAACAATGGGAAAACTTTACCGTTGTGATGATACCGCCAGCTTCTTACGAATGTGCTCGCGAACTTTAACTTTAAAGGATATTCGGTTGGTTGCCATCCCGATTTTGTGTGAATGTATTTATTTCTGACAAAAATCGCCGAAAATTCGCTCGTGGGCGAGCACCCTAAATTTACCTGCTAACTACATTACAATAATTATTATTTTAATACAAAGCTATTACACTACGTAACATCACGCCTGATTTTACCCCCGCAGGGTTAGGGTTATTTGAATGAATATTAACCTGACTTACAAAATAACTAAATCTACATACAAACACGTATCAACATAAATGCTAAACTTTATTACAATAAGTTTCTCCGACCAGCATAATTAAAATGAAATGGTTTTTTTTTTTGGACCCATGCGATTAAAGGCTTCTACATACCAGCGCGAATGTCGCGCGACGCGACACAGCACAAAGGCCCCGCGTGTCGCGGGACGAGCGGTGCCTTTGTGTCGTGTCGCGTCGCGCGACAAGTCGCCCCGGTATGTAGAAGCCTTTACTTTTGAGAAAAGGACAAAGATAAAGATAAAGGATAGTCGGAAAGCTGGCGACCCACTTTGCGTATTGATCTGCATGTATTTTTTTTGAATTATTAGAATTTATCGAATCAGTTTTGTCGGTTTGTTTATATGAGCTCACGCCAAAAATAGTGAACAAATTTGAACGTTGATCACAAAGGTCAGAATACAGCCCAAAGAAGGAGATAGTTTAATTTTTTATTCAGGTTTGCATAAGACTGGCCCTAGAAGGAAAAGGAAAACGATTATTTTATTGGAAAGCACACAACCATTTGCACTGCACTACACATAAGCCAAAAAAAAAAAAAACTGAGTAGTTTCAGTAAGAAGGACATGTACATAACTACTTTTCTAGTCGTATGCTGGATATTGCCCCTAGATACTTTCTTGAGGTCGTCAGCCTATCTGGCTTGTATCCAACATTATGTTTGCCTTGAAAACGCAAGCTTTTAACTAATTTGATATGACAACTCAAGACGTACATATTTTTCTTTTCTACTTTTGATTAATATTTACGTCACTATATTCGATGCTCATTTACTTTTTACCCGACTGCGGTGAAGCCAAAAAAGGAGGGTTATGTGTTTGACCTGTATGTATGTAAGTATGTATGTATGTATGTCTGTCCCTATGTTCCCACGTAACTACTAAACGGCTGAACCGATTTTGCTGAGTGATATGTCGTTAGGTTTGTCTTTATTGCGCAAGTGTCATAGGGTATATTAAATTTATTAAAAATCAAAATAGCGGGTTTTTGGCACCAAAAGGTTTGTTTTCGAAAAAAATAAATCTCCCAAGCGTATCGAGTATGGTATCAAAATGAAGGGTTTTAAAAGGTGATTTCAACAATATATACTTATTATATGTTTAAAAGTAATATAAATGAGAAATGATAAAAACAATATCGCGAACTTTTGGAGTGAGTAAGTAAGAGGTCGTTATCACCTGATTCTATGAGAGCATAATTATAACCTAATTTACCGTCTTATAATCCTAACTTAAAAGTATAAAAAAGTTAATTAAAAAAACAAAAACCCGACTGCAAAAAACATGAACTGAAAAGATGGAAACAAGATGAAAAGAAAAGAAAACGAGTGTCCTTTAAGTACCAAAAATAAATAAATGCAGTCGGAGGCAAATTTTAAGGCGTTCGTAACATCTTTGATGCCTCAGACTGCATTTATTTATTTTTGGTACTTAAAGGACACTCGTTTTCTTTTCATCTTGTTTCCATCTTTTCAGTTCATGTTTTTGCAGTCGGGTTTTTGTTTTTTTAATTAACTTTTTTTTTTGTTTCTACTCCATCATATTGGAGAGTAGAGCGCGCGCGCACCGCGGGACGCACACAAATAGTAATAGCTCCATCGCAGAAAATTCTATAAATTATAATTGCGAAAATGTATCATAAAAAGAATTTTAAACTAACCGAAGTAAAACGAGGGGAAAAACAGAAATGAACTAAATCAAATGGTGTGTGAATAAACGACAAAAAACCAATCAACAAGACTTGTAATCTATTAAGAGACGTCTAACACACCGCAGCGATAAAATAAAATAAATAAATAAATTCTTTATTTCACCAAAAGAAAGTACAGGGTCCAAAGACTAAGAGCTGTAAAGGCTCAGATCACAATTTTTTTTATACTCTGTCTCCTAAATTAAGTGTATGTGCCTGTGTCTTAGGAGTCAGTGATTCTCCGTAAACGTAAACAAAGCCACAGTTATAGTAAAACAGGACGTTTCAACAGTATGCAAATGGTGTAAAAGAAAACAGGATATAATTTATGAAAAGAAAACACAAAATGAAAAACGATTAACTGTGTGGTGAGATGAATAAATGTAATGTTTGAGTGTGTGTGTAGTGGGTGAGTGTAGGATGTGTGTGTGTGTGTGTATGTACTGATTAGGTGTATGGTGTGTGTAGAGAGAAAGAACGAACGAGATGTCACCAGTACACATCCGTTTATAGTTAGATTGAGAATTATATAGTTCATTATCATTGTAAATTCCCCAGCAGAAGATCCTCAGTGTTATCATAACTTAGTGTTTGGAGATAATCTCTAAGTAGGTTTTTGCATTGATATTTAGGGCAAGAATAAATTTTTATCTTTTTATTTAGGAAGTTGTACATTTGAATACTATTGACGTAGAATTGGCGTTTCGCAAGTTCGCAGTTCTATGGCGTTCGTGGGGGAAAAATCGATAGTACGTGCTATGCGTATTCGCTACCATTAATGGTCATCTACGACGACCGCAAGGCTATGACAAGTAACTCTGAAGTTGACGCAATTAATGCTAATGGTAAATTTTATGACAATGCAAACCAAATATATGACATATTCAATGACCATACCTCAAACAACGACCACTAATATTGCTATATGACAGGAAAATAACCACAGTATTTTCCTTACACCAGTAGATGAATCAGACGTTTATAAAATAATTCGCAGTCTAAGAACACCAACTCGACTGGATATGATGGCCTGAGCACTAAAGTGTTAAAAATATGTGCAATGAGTTTAGTGTCTCCTTTAACCTACATTAAAAACCTATCTCTAACACAAGGAGTATTCCCAAAACGCCTGAAAAGGTCAATTGTCAAACCTCTTTAATAATCAATCAATCTCTTTTATTAATGATTTCAGCCGAAAGACATCCACTGCTGGACATAGGCCTCTCCCAAAGGGGGGTTGGCCATAATCGCCACGATTGGCAGACGTGTTGGCGATCGCAGTATGGTATTAAAATGCATAGAGAACGCTGCTGCCAATTCTCTAGTAAGCCCTTTAGTCGCCTTTTACGACACCCACGGGAAGAAATAGGATCGTGCCATTCTTTACGTCCGGCACCACACGAACAATAATATGCTGGTATTATTATTATTCTACCAACGGTTATTAATTACTTTTCTGCTCTTGGGTTTAAAAAAAAAAGAAAACGATCTTTGTTTGCTAAATCAATAAAACAACCTTGCACAATTCATGTAAGTTACAAATAAGCATTGTTATTATGATTGTTGAACGGAACTGATTCACTCTGTTACCCGTACTGGTATAAACTGTACTACGGTGGAACAGTTTAGCTCTCCAGCTATTAGGATTCGGATAGATAGAGTCGGAAGGGGCTACAATTAACAGACATTCTGAACTCTACCATTCTTATCTGGTATAGTGGTAATTTGTCTAAAGTCTAGGTATTCTAAAAGAAAGCATGTGTTCGTGCGAAGAGATTTATTGCTAGTCTTGAAAATACTGTGAAGATAAAATGTTAGTTCTTAATGGTGGTAAACAATGTTAAGTTTAAGATGGAGGGTTTTATAAAGTTTAAAATTGGTGAACACTAGTTGGTTAGCTGATAGCAAAATAATACTACGGCAAGATTGGTTAGCAAGCATTTTAGAAATACTTTTTGGGTATTTAAGCAGAATAAGGAGCCTAAAATGGACGCTTTGGCAGAATTATTATAATATGATCTGCGTACAATTCATACATCCCGCAATTCATCTGTTTGACAGCTGCTATTTGACATTAGACTTCATTAAAGCAATTCATAATATTTGTGGACCATTTTACGAAACTGCATACAAAACTGTCAAACAGATGAATTGCGGGCTATGAATTGTACGCAGATCATAATTATGATGATTCTGCCAATACGTCTATTTTAGGCCCCCTGACTGTTCTTTTTAGGGTTCCGTACCCAAAGGGTAAAACGGGAACCGTATTACTAAGGCTCCGCCGTCTGTCTGTCCGTCTGTCACCAGGCTGTATCTCATGAACCGTGAGAGTAAGACAGTTGAATTTTCATAGATGATGTATATCTGTGCTATAACAACAAATACTAAAAAACAGAATAAAATAAATATTTAAGGGGGCTCCCATACAACAAACGTAACTTTTTTGCTCGTTTTTGCTCTATATTGATAACGGCAACAGGTGGACGCTTGAAATATTCACAAAATATTTAGTTATATACCCACTTTAAAAATAAATAATTAAATTAAAATAAAACAAATATTTAAGGGGGGCTCTCATGCAACAAACGTGATTTTTTTGCCATTTTTATAGATAATGGTATGGCACCCTTCGTGCGACTCGCACTTGGCCGGTTTTTTATAAGTACCTACTTGACGTGAGATCACAACATTAACAATAACTCATTTAGTTCACCGTATACCTATGTGACCAATTCATGTGGGTTTTTGTACACATGTTTAAATAAATCAATGTCACCTCCACAACTTATCGAAGGTCACTGCTACTCATAGGACTCACCAAAGTAAAGATATCATTGTAAAAGAAAGGCTTCTACATACCAGCGCGACGCGACACGGCACAAAGGCCCCGCGCGTCGCAGGACGAGCGGTGCCTTTGTGTCGCGTCGCGTCGCGCGACAAGTTGCCCCGGTATGTAGAAGCCTTAATGCTTTGGGAAAGCCGTTTATTAAGGGGGATGCGCTAAGGTAGCCCGCGAAATTCCAATATTCCAACGTTTTTTGCAACTTTCAGGTCAGTAACAGGTTTTATGTTGATCTAATTATGATTCGCGGCCATAACCAATATGGCTGTATAGAATTATAATCATTAGAATCGGCAATACAACTAACTCTCTTCAAAAAATCCTACTGCATGATTATTTCTGTAGTTCAGAAAGATTCAGTAGGATTTTAAGAACTTATAAAATTTGAATTTCGCGGGCTACCTTAGCGCATCCCCCTTAACACAATTTAGAGTAGAATTAGTCATTGTTTCAATTCACTGCCGCTTTACCTGTTTCAAGGCACTAAAAAAACATCAACATAGCCTGAATTAGCTAGAGAGCATATTTGCAGCGCTTAAACCAACCGGTAATAAGCACTGCGGAAATACATACGTGCGTAGTTTCGCCAGTAAAATGCTTGCCTATAGACTACTAACACTTTACTTAGCGACTTCATCTCCTTATATTCACAGTCCTGAAAGATCCTTATTCCATATCTACATCATAAAAAGAACGTCTGTGCAGAATTCAGATACTTATCTGTTTTATTTATTTCTAAAACACTTAACCATTACATTAGACATTTAGAGACATTTTGTGTAAGGAAACGTTTTGATTTGTATAACTTAGAAGTTTTCTAACTCGTTTTGTATAACGTGCAAAGGGCGCGGGCAGTTGGCTCTTTGATGTCTTTCTTCTCGCTCTCCGTGGGAGTGATTTCGTAATAAGGGACGGAAGTGTGTAATAAATAGGAAGTGACAGCTTGAGCATGGAATAAGTTAGTACTTTTTAATAGCATGGAATTAGTAAGTACTTTATAATAGCATGGAATTAGTAAGTAATTTATAATAGCATGGATTTAGTGTACTCATAAAATTAGTAAGTACTTTACAGATTGTAAGTAGAGGGGGTCGAATTTCGACCAGAGGGCGACCACTAGTAATGAACAATTATTTGAATAAATATCAGTGTTTGGCTTCTTAGGGTTCCGTACCTCAAAAGGGAAAAGGAACCCTTATATAGGATCACTTGTGTGTCTGTCTGTCTGTCCGTCTGTCACAGCTAATTTGTTCCGAATCTACTGGACCGATTAAGTCTGTGTGGTGCCGGACGTAAAGAATAGCACCGCCCTATTTCTTCCCGTGGGTGTCGTAAAAGGCAACTAAGGGGCATACTAGAGAATGGGCAGCAGCGTTCTCTATGCATTTTAACACCATACTGCGATCGCCAACCCGCCTGCCAAGCGTGGCGATTATGGCAAACCCCCCCTTTGGGAGAAGCCTATGTCCAGCAGTGGACGTCTCTCGGCTGAAATGATGATGATGATGATTAAGTTGAAATTTGGTACACATATGAACTTCTGTGACTCAAACACGGGACGTGTTACGTCAATAAATTAATTTTGAAATTATGGAGGTGACTTTTGGGAGCAAATTATAAATTTAAAAAAAAAATTTTTGCTGACGTTACCGTGTGATATATCAAATGAAAGGGCTTGTTTTAAGGATTTCATATATTTTTTATATAATTTTAAAATACATACTTTTGAAATTATTTAAAAATACAGAAAATAGTTCTTTACTTATAGATTACAGAAAAACCTATAAGAAGTATGTTTTCTTAAAATAACATGGTAAATCACTTAATATTGTGCGTACAAACTTACATTTGCAGTTGGAATGTATGGGGGATCATGTTTTTCAACTACAATGTTAAGTTTGTTCTTGGGATAAATTCATCCCAACTACGGAACCCTTCATTGTGCGTGGTCCGACACGCACTTGGCCGGTTTTTTTTCATAAATATGTTTTGATTGTGAAATGTGACTATCTTTAATTAACTAACTTGGTTACGGCCGAGTCTGTACACTCGTATCTTACGCACGTAAACGCCTTATGCATTTAAGCTCTAAGTAATAGCTACATTGTAAACTTTCCATCCAGGTCACGTCACTTCTTGATATCATATAATTTTTAACATTAACCGCACAACCATCAAAAATTCAAATGGTATTCTTTAATAAAAGAAAATCTCATGAGGGGTCGTCCTCGGGCATTAATTTTAGGACGAGAAAACAGACTGAGAGGAATTACGAACGACGTCTGACTAAGTAATGAGATGGATCGCAAATGTAGACCAAAACTGTACAATAATAACTCAAGGGAATCTACGTTTGAACATGAAACATAAATTACTATGTATATTTTTTATACTAGTACTCAAAAATCTTGGGAATTGCGTTTTCCATTTTTGGTCTTTGTGATTTCAACTTTAAAAGTCTTGATGTAATTGAGTGAACTCATAATCTATCACAAAGAACTGAGGACTTAGCATCTTTCGTATTATTTCTAAAATAATATTTAAAAAATAAAATGTTTGTTTTTGTATGTTTGTTTGTAACGGATAAAATCATAAAATACTTAACCGATTTCAAAATTTGTTTAATTTATAGAAAGCTCCGTCAGATAGATAGCAAAAAAAAAATATTCAGTGCACACAAAAGACAGCACAACACCCAAAAGCTCAATTAATAGATAACAAATTACAGAAATATAACTAAATAAAAATTTGGAAAGTCCAAAATCATTAACATAACATTATAAGCGAGTATACATGGGTTATATTATTATTTTAGCTTGCAAAGTTTTTTAGTCATTAAGAGAAAGACTAAAAACCATCCCGCTGCACCGGCGATCAGCATGTCGATTCTGTAACCATCTCACCGTAAAAACATGAGTGAAGTGAGCGTGAAGTGAACTGTAGTGTCATCCCACCTGATGCTAGCTAGGGATGGACCAAGTAATATTACATTTACAATCATAATCGCGGTTTTAATAATATTTTTTATGCTAATTATTCTGTATATTATTTCAAAGCTAGTATTTAAGTGTCTAAACATAGTACTTAAGACCCAACTAGTCGCGGGCTCGAACTTACTGGCGGGCGCGGCCAAAAAGCACGCTGTCTCACCTAGCATCGTGTCCGACAGAGATAGCACCAGTGATGAGCAGTTAGAAGCTAGTCTACACACATAACGGCTAGTCGCACGCACACAAACACAGTGCACGATGATTTATACTAAACCGCGCGCGTAAAAACATACGAAAACTCCTTTGGAAGGTGGGGTTTTATGAAAAAACTACTGCATAAATCAATTTCAAATAAAGTTTATTATAATCTTCGACAATTGAGCTTTGTCGGAACCAGCTTTATTTTCGAGATTTTATACTTCTTTTATTACTTATTTACGCCCAAAGTTGCGTTAAAATTAGCCGGAAAAACGAATATTTGTTGCCTCATAACTTTTTAATGCCTTTTTTTTCTACTATTCTGCTTCTGTACAGACAAAATTAATAATAAGACAAAACGATATCCTGTTTTACTTTAGATGTACAATGTGTAACAATGGAATAAAACCCCCCCGAAATTAATAGATAACAAATTACAGAAATATAACTAAATAAAAATTTGGAAAGTCCAAAATCATTAAAATAACATTATAAGCGAGTATACATGGGTTATATTATTATTTTAGCTTGCAAAGTTTTTTAGTCATTAAGAGAAAGACTAAAAACCATCCCGCTGCACCGGCGATCAGCATGTCGATTCTGTAACCATCTCACCGTAAAAACATGAGTGAAGTGAGCGTGAAGTGAACTGTAGTGTCATCCCACCTGATGCTAGCTAGGGATGGACCAAGTAATATTACATTTACAATCATAATCGCGGTTTTAATAATATTTTTTATGCTAATTATTCTGGTAGTTATTTTATATTATTTCAAAGCTAGTATTTAAGTGTCTAAACATAGTACTTAAGAGCCAACTAGTCGCGGGCTCGAACTTACTGGCGGGCGCGGCCAAAAAGCACGCTGTCTCACCTAGCATCGTGTCCGACAGAGATAGCACCAGTGATGAGCAGTTAGAAGCTAGTCTACACACATAACGGCTAGTCGCACGCACACAAACACAGTGCACGATGATTTATACTAAACCGCGCGCGTAAAAACATACGAAAACTCCTTTGGAAGGTGGGGTTTTATGAAAAAACTACTGCATAAATCAATTTCGAATAAAGTTTATTATAATCTTCGACAATTGAGCTTTGACGGAACCAGCTTTATTTTCGAGATTTTATACTTCTTTTATTACTTATTTACGCCCAAAGTTGCGTTAAAATTAGCCGGAAAAACGAATATTTGTTGCCTCATAACTTTTTAATGCCTTTTTTTTCTACTATTCTGCTTCTGTACAGACAAAATTAATAATAAGACAAAACGATATCCTGTTTTACTTTAGATGTACAATGTGTAACAATGGAATAAAACCCCCCCGAAATTTGTATGGAAATAGTTGCGCCTTAATGTTTAAGGACTACTCTAGGAAAAAATGGAAAAAAAAACTAAGTTGAGTATCTGACTGAATTTCTGTTTTGCTATTTTATTTAAATCGGCTCTTTAGTAATGTTTAGACACTTAAATACTATATTTAGCATACAAAATATTATTAAAATCTCTATTATGATTGTAAATGTAATGCTTGGTCAACCCCTAGCATTAGTGAGATGACACTGACAGATCACTCCACGCAAGATTTCACGGTGATATATTAGCAGAATAGCACTGCTGGTGCGACTTCCGTGATCCCCGGCTGGTGCCAGCCCGCCTCTGTAGGCACTTCAATGGATATTAATCCTTATCCAACTAAATAGTTTCAAAATCTTTAATTTATTCGAATCGGACGTTTCGTTTAGAAGTTACGACGGGTATAAAAATGCTAAAAGTAAAAAAAAATCCACGGTGTGAGCGAACAGCCTACTAGCTAGCTTAGTTACCTACACATTTTATTTTTTGTGGATTGACACATAGGATTTACTATTTTTAATACGTACGTACGTTCCCGTGAGATATTTTCCGACATTCACGCGGGCGAAGGCGCGGGCAAAAGCTAGTCATGTAATAAAAAAAACAATATTTAAGTGTTAATCCCTTGCTCATTGTAGTCTCATATACTCGTACTAATATATCATCATGATTTAGTTTACTTTATAAAAAATAAAAAAAATCGTTACACACCAATCGCTATTAATACAAAGCGTTTATTTTTATTAAAATAATTTCTGAAGCTAGGGAAATTAATTAGCGAATTGGCTAGCATCTTAAATTACCCTTATATTCTTCATAACTATTATTCTTTGAAAGTTGTATGAAACGGCTATAAAACTCCAATTTGTTAGCAATTAATTTACCTGACTGAAATAAAATATGAAATTTTACTGAATATACTGGGTAAAACAGAAAGACACCGTAATACTGTCACTACAAAGAGCATTTTGACTTTCGTGTACGGAACCCTAACAAGATAATAATGCAGCTGTAAGTTCCAGGACCGATGGACGGTAGAGCAGACGAGTCCTGGAGTGGAGACCGCGTATCGGCAAGCGTAGTGTGGGACGCCCCCCAGCTAGATGGACCGATGACCCTAAAAAGGTGGCTGGGACAGACTGGATGCGGAAGGTGGAGGACAGGGTGTTGTGGCGCAGCCTGGGAGAGGCCTATGTCCAGCAGTGGACTGCTATAGGCTGAGTTGATTGATTGAAGTTCCAGTGCAATACGCAGTAGAACAGACTTGTAAATGCCATCAGTACGTGCACTTCATGCATACGGCTTACCAACAATGCGAATGACACAAACTTGTCTTTCAGATGCGTCTACGTAATTTATTTAGCTTTATATAAGTAAGGTGTTTAAAAATTAACCCAAAAAAAAACAAATCAGCTGTTCCATCATCATCATTCATCATTTCAGCCGAAAGACGTCCACTGCTGGACTGTAGGCCGGATCAAAGGGAGGGTTTTGCCATAATCACCACGCTTGGCAGGGGGGTTGGCGATCGCAGTATGGTGTTAAAATGAACGAGAACACTGCTGCCCATTCTCTAGTAAGTCCTCCATTCTCTAGTTAGTCGCCTTTTACGACACCCACGGGAAGAAATGGGATGGTGCTATTCTTTGCGTCCGGCACCAAACGGAAGCTGTTCCATACTAAAATTTAATACCTACTGTTCTAAACTGTATGGAACAACAGATTTTTATTCAAGATTCCAATGTTGGTCCCATAGTAAAAGTTATACAGTTCAATGGTCTAAAGCACCCATTAAAGTTTGTCGGGTTCATTTTTAAAAACCTTATATTTTTTATTGTACATTACAAAAATAAAAATCTCTTTCTGCGATCTCTTCCAGGCGACCTGGATTTAGTTTCATAAGTGTATCTTTGGTAATGAAAGTGTCTTGTATTCATGGTATAGTAGAATTTTTTACATACACCTTTCATCATCAATTATTATTATTTATAATTAATTTTTAATTATTATCTAATGTAAACCAAATATTTAATCTTAGTTTAATTTTATTTATTTTTCTGTTACACTATTACCAATATTTAATAGGTATAATATTTTTGTTGTGTTTTGATTTACGCTTTGTTTTGACATTATTTTTATCATCCATGTTATTCTGAATTAATTGCAGTCATAAAAATGTAAAATCTAAATATGAGTGCATGTGGTACCTGTAAGTAATTGTTGCACTTATTAATATAAATCGTGTAAGTACTTTTAAATGAAATTAAATCTAGTGTGTTAAATCTAATCAATTGTAGGCCATTAACAATTAAATTAATTTCTACAACTACTGAACAGGATAGACATAAGCTTTTCGGTTGCATACTTATTTTAATCCAATACATTTTTAACCGAAACCAAAAAGGAGGAGGTTCTCAATTAGGCGGTGTTTTTTTTTTGTATGTTTTTTACTCCGCAAATTTTATTATGGACCGATTTTGAAAATTCTTTTTTGTTTGAAAGGGTATACTCTTCAGGTGGTCCCATTGCCACCAAATCAGAATCTGAAGAGGGGATACCATGGAACCGGAACAACTTATAATAATGTGTACCTATTTAACGGGTTGCGATTCGATTAGGTACTTAAATGTGGTTGCTAAGCAATTTATGCTCGTCACTATGCATATGGTGAGTGGCAGTTCTCCTGGTTCTTACCAGGAGGACTCCTCAACAATCAACGTCCCAGCATCGAGAAAAGCAATATTTTGTAAAAGGTAATGAGGAGTTAATATTAGGCTATTGTAACTTAGATAAATTCAAAACTATCCACTAAAAAGTGAGAAATAAAAAACTTGTTACAAAAAAATTATAACCACCTTCTTCTTTGTAAAATTTCCATCATCTTAATCGCTGATAAAATTACACTTTGTCTTGTCTCTCTGATCTTTATCAGTACGACATCCATCGTTTTAAAGTTTTATAGCAATTGCAATGATTGTGCTTAACCTTGAAGCCTCGTATTCCACATTCCAATTTTGGGAAGAAACAATCAATTTACTATCATAACTTAAGCGATATTTAAAAAATCCAGTAAATCCAATACCTAGATATTTTAATTCTACAAACTAATTATAAATCTACTTGCGGACCTGACAGACGTTGTCCTGCATGAACAACGCCAACTACCGAGTCCAATTGTGAATTTAAACCATCCAGGGATGTGACCCACTCGTCTGGGTCACAAAAATAATTTCATCAAAATCGGCCCAGCCTTTTAGTAGGAGTTTAGCGACATACAAACATGCAGAGCAATTAAATACCCAATAAATTAATCAAATTGATTGATATTTTGTTTTAGGTATTTTGTACCGACCTTGTTTTTTCTTGTTTTTTAGAGTTTATCAGTGGAAATTTGTAAATGGCCTTAATTTCATATTGTTTAAAAAAACACTATATGTTAGCAGTAAGTTTCCCAAAGAGAATAAAATAAAAATAAAATATAAAACTTCGTGTAAGTATACGTCCCCAAAAAAATGAAAAGGGACCCCTTGCTCTTCATTTCCCAATGGGCTTCCGAATTTGTTCGTCTTGATTGCAATACCTATATAATTTATACATCGTGCCATCGTCAAAACAAATGATGGGAACTTTGCTATATAAGTAGGTCAACTTGTGAAAATGGAACAAAACTTTGTTGTAACGCAGCTTTCAGCTAGGCAGGAAGGTTATCTGAACTTATCCATACAGGCAGAGATAAGCTGCCTACCTTTAAATATAACGACACTGTAATGAGACTAGGCCGAGAAGAAAGTAAGATTAAAAACCCTTCTTAGTGTAATGTTTCCCTAAATGTTGTGAGTGATTGTAATTTTCCAGAGAATTGTTAATTTATTTGAAAAAATCCTTTCCGCCACATGCAAAACAAAGAACTCGACTTTACAAATCACAATTTTGTTTAAATTATTTTTCCCTTTCTTACAAACAATGAACAAAATTTATCAAAATCAGTCGATTTCGTGCACGGCCCCTTAAGCGGTTCTTTTTCTCATGCTCTAACTGTATCACTTTTACTTGATTCACCCATTCATTTAAATTGAATCGATATCCCTAGTTTTCAATTCAGTCCAAGATTTCTTTAATGCAAATAACAATACAAAACCATCCTTCTCCTAAATTTTAAGTGCCAATTTCACCAATGAAACTGAGTGCATTTAGTTTTATTGGTGAAATACGCTTAGAGATTCAATCAAATGATCGATCAATCGATTCTGATTCAAATCAGTGTCAATGTGGTACTTATATTTTGTACCGAAATGATTTAAGAGCGTTTACACCTTCCGGCATTTCATACAAACTTTCAAGCCCTTGTTTTTCGAAATGATTAAACTGATTTTAATAAAACTTCATACGCATAAGCAGGATACAAAGACCTAACAATTTAGTTAGTACATTAATTCAAAAAAAAATCTGTAACAGCCAAATTACGGTCTAATTTGGCTGTAACACAATTACAATTTTTTTTTTTTTTCATAGAAACAGAGATTTCCAGTTATCTGTTTTTGAAAAGACATTTCGAAAATGTTCATAATTACTTATTTATTTATTTTTAACTTTAATTAACACGGTTAAACCAATTACATTAATCTTAACTACTACAACTACTTACTAAAAAACAAGGGCGTTGAAAGTTTGTATGAAATGCCGTACGTCATAAACACTCTTAATTTCGATTGCAGTTAACCCTAAAAAGAAAAGCATAACCAGAAAAAGATCTACTTTATTTATTTATCTTTTAATGAGTGTTGTGAATTGGTAAAAAAGAGTATTTTACCCATTTCTGTATCTCAGAATCCTTGTACATAAAAGAGTAAGATTTAGTAGAAGACGTGACAAAATATTAAGTAAAAAAATGTTAATAAAAGTTAGTGCTGCTCAACGTAACGTCAGCGGAAACTTAAAAGAGAATTGAAACGACTATGTAACACTTTTTAGATGTATTTTAAAAAGAGAATTGACACGACTATGTAGCACTTTTTAGATGTATTTAAAAAAAAGAATTGACACGAGTATGTAGCACTTTTTAGATGTATTTTAAAAAGAGAATTGACACGACAATGTAACACTTTTTAGATGTATTTTAAAAAGCAAGGTTATTATAAAATGTTACGTGAAAATATTTACCACAGGTTAAGAATCAATCTGCCTAGCCCCAACTAAGTTGGGGTCGGCTTCCAGTCTAACCAAATGCAGCTCTAATACCAGTATTTTACATGGAGCGACTACCTATCTGACCTCCACAACCCAGTAACTGGGTAATACGGTACCCCTTGGTAAGACTGGTTGTCAGACTTTCGGGCTTCTGATGACTACTACTCCTTCACAACTTCGAAAAGCGATCCTTCGATGTGGTTTGTACTTAGCCAGACGTGCGAATTGTACATGACTTTCGTCTTATCCAAATTCATGCCAAGGCCAACCGGCCGAGAGGCTCCATTTAGGCTGTGCAGCATCTGGTCTAACTTTTCCAGCGTCTCTGCCTATAAATGACGATGTCATCGGCAAAACGAAGGTGTAAGATAATATATCGCCCTGTCTCACCCCACTGAGTAGTTGGATGGGACTGGTTTCCTTATCCTGGATTTCGACAGTCATCGTTGCAGCGTCATACAAACACCTCACTTTGATCCATCGTCAATTCGACATCGTTGCAGAGAGGCCAGAACTGCCCATATTTCGATATAGGCAAAGGCTTTCTCGTAGTCCACAAATGACGTCCTCCAACGTATTGGTGAACAGTTTCGGGGATATCATATCCCCATGTCTCACCCCACTGGATAGTTGGATGGGACTGGTTTCCTTATCCTGGATCTCAACAGTCATTCAAACACCTCAGCACTTCAATCCATCGTCAATTCGTGAGGCCAGAAATGCCCATATTTCGATTTAGGCGAAGGTTTTCTCGTAGTCCACAAATGCCGTACACAGCGGCTAGGTGTACTCTTCGGTCTTCTGCACAATCTGCCGAACAGTATGGATGTGGTCTACGGTACTGAAGCCTTTTCGAAAACCGGCTTGTTCTCGTGGCTGCAACTCGAAAACTTCAGCCATAGCTGACTGTAACCATGTTGGTTAAAAAAAAACCCCATAATAATTATATAAAAGACGATTATCAGTCTTAAAAACAAACCAAAAAAAATCTGGTCGTAATCAGCACGTATCATATAAAAAACTTTTAGGAAAAAAAATAACCGACTTCCAAAAAAACACTACAAAGTGAAAAATAACTTTAATTTTGGAAGTCGGTGGCATTAAACTAAAATACAGATCCAAAGACACCGACTTCCTAAAGTCGGTTATTTTTTTTGTAATTTTTGTTTTTTTTAATTTTTCACTTTTTAGTGCTGAAAAAGAATTTTCCAAATCGGTTCGTAAATGACGGGAGATCGTTAATGTAGACAATGTAGATACATTTTTAGATTTTTGTTGATTTTTCAAAAACCGCTTGTCCGATTTCATGGGACTATTTGGGAAGTATATTTCTAACAAAAAAATATTTTTCCAATCGGTTGGCAAGCCACGGAGTTATGCGCGAACAAACATAAAAAAAAAATACAAACATCCGAATTGAGAACCTCCTGCTTTTTTAGAAGTCGGTTAATAAAGTTTATAATCAAATTCTGTCTTTAAAACTCGATTTTTGTACGAAAAACATTATCTATCAGCAGTGATAGCCTAGTGGTCTGACCGTCGGACTGCTAAGACATAGGTCTCGAGTTCGAATCACAGGCACGCTCTTTCACTTTTCGGATTCATGTGCGTATTGCAATCACGAAGGGTTCCGTACAATTATTATCTAAGGTAAATTGCGGTTTACGATTTATGACGTATTTAAAAAAAACTACTTACTAGATCTCGTTTAAACCAATTTTCAGTAGAAGTTTACATGGTAATGTACATCATATATTTTTTTTATCTTTCTCCTATTTTAGAAGTTACAGGGGGGACACATTTTACCACTTTGGAAGTGTCTCTCGCGCAAACTATTTAGTTTACAAAAAAAATATATTAGAAACCTCAATATCATTTTTAAAGACCTATCCATAAATACCCCACACGTATGGGTTTGATGAAAAACAAAATTTGAGTTTCAGTTCTAAGTATGGGAAACTCCACAAATTTATTGTATTTTTATTATTTTTGTGTAAAAATTAATGCGGTTCCCAGAATACATCTACTTACCAAGTTTCAACAGTGTAGTTCTTATAGATTCGGAAAAAAGTGGCTGTGACATACGGACGGACAGACAGACACACATGACGAATCTATAAGGGTTCCGTTTTTTGCCATTTGGCTACGGAACCGTAAAAACGGTGAACGAAAACATCGTGAGGAAACCGGCTGAGAGGTATTTCTCGACGGCATGTGAAGCCAAGTCAAAGGCCCATGGGCGGCATAAAAACTCTGACCCTAGGTTAGTAACTAATCACACGAAAAAAAACGTAGATTATCTGTCTAATAATAGTGAAAATATAGACATTTTTTATGCTTAGCACATTTTTCCTTATGGCGAATACATGCGATGAAGGATAGATATATGAATGTGTTATTTCCTTCGGTACAATAACAAAGTGATACCCATAACCATCGACAGCTCGTTTTGATAAAACCAATAGTAAATAATAGTGTGGTTATAACTTTTTGTGTAATGCGAATGTTAATTTGATCTACAGATGTAATATTTCCGGTAGCCATTGTGTGTTTGTTATATAATACTCGTATCGGAGCTTACCCTTTAAAAAAAGTAAATAAGTAATTTACGCAAACACAGATTTATTTAATTAGAAATTAGTTATATTTTTACACACTATGTTCAGTTTAACACAATGTTAAACTGAACATAGTGTGTAAAAATATAACTGTTTATTATTACGCGTAACTTTTTTATATAAATAATACATAAATTAGAACTATAATAATATGAAAAGAAATAAAAATATACCAATAATCTAGACGTTGACGTTGTTTAAAGTGCTTTGTGATATCTAGATAATGCAGCTCCGGCAAGATCATCAGCAACCACGCTCCAGATCACTGAGGACTACCATTTGATTCCTCTTGTGAGGATGACACAGACCGGACCTAAACAGGGCGCAATCAGACAGAGGCCACTTTGGACTGTTGGAAAACCATATTCATTGCCCGTAGGCCGTAACCCTTGAGGTAAGTCAAAGAGAGCATTTATAATTTTTAACCAACTTCTAAAAAAGGAGGATGTTCTCAATTCGGATGTTTGTATTTTTTTGTTTTTATGTTTGTTCGCGCATAACTCCGTCGCTTGCAACCGATTTGAAATATTCTTCTTTTTGTTGGAAAGGGTTATACTTTCCAAATGGTCCCATGAAAATTTTATCGAAATCGGACAAGCGGTTTTTGAAAAATCAACAAAATCTAAAAATGTATCTACATTGTCTAACGACCGATTGATTAACGATCTTTTCGTTTACTCTGCATTGCGTTTTTTGTTCGCGCATAACTCCCGGCATTTACGAACCGATTTAGAAAATTCTTTTTCGGCACTAAAAAATGAAAAACAACAATTTTTTTACAAAAAAAAAATTGATGACTTCCAAAAAAACACTACAAAGTGAAAAATAACTTTAATTTTGGAAGTCGGTGGCATAAAACTAAAATACAGATCCAAAGACACCGACTTCCAAAATTAAAGTTATTTTTCACTTTGTAATGTTTTTTTGGAAGTCGGTAGTTTTTTTTTTTGTAAAAAAAATTTTTAGTTTAATGTTACATTCATGTGGATTTTTGTATTTGCATGAAATATCTCTTTAAAGTATTCAAAAAATGCTTCTTTGTTCTCAGGACTCTAACTGGTGGAGGAAGGTTATTCCAACAGTGCAATTCTGTGGCGGCGTATCTGAAACTCCTCCTGAATGCCGCGGTCCTATATGTTGATGTACAAAGAGGTTTAGTATTAAGACGTGAGTTGTATTTGCTTTGTCTCCAACTTAACTTTTCAAATAGGTAGTGTGGTTTTTGTTTTTTGACTACTCCAAAAAGTAAACTAGTATATGTAACTTTCTCCTAACAGCCATTTTCAAAATATTATTTTCATTTATAAAAGGAGTGACATGATTTCTAGGAGGTATCTTTACACAGAACCGTGTAAATGCATTTTGTATACGTTGTATCAGCTTCTCTGTTCTTGTTAACAGGCACAACCATACACAGTATCGCAATAGTTAAGCCTTGATAATATTAGGCTATCCACTAGTTGTTTCCGTAGATCAACACTCTGGCAGGTAGTCTCTAATTGAATAAAGAAGTTTCAACCTATAAAAGCAATTCCTCATTGAGTTACTGATGTGCTTCTCAAATCGGATCTGGCGCAGAATGTCCCATTCGCACAATGTCCCATTCGCACATGTCTCATACTACCTTGTATAAATGACATTTATGTAAAAGTACCATTAGTTATTTTTTATATCTTCACTGTATTAAAACGAGTTTTTGTAATAATTTACAGTTTAATTGTTTGTTTCTTCCTACAATTCGACCGATATCATGTAATATAATATAATCTTTAACGGATGGATAGCACTGGTCAATACAAAAAAATATTATAGAGGGTCGCCAGGCATATCGCGAAAAAACATTAGGTCGAGTAGGTATTAAACCATAGAAATATATCTATGTATTAAACACATTGTATGGAACAGCTGATTTTCTTTTTTATGACTGGTGATCCCAAATGGGGCATTGTGTTAATGGGACATTGTGCGAATGGGACATTCTGCGTCAAATCCCTCAAATCGTAGTTCCGGATCCATGGTTAACCCAAGATTACATGCTATCTCTACCCTATCTATTTTCTCCCCCCTGATAACTACTTCTAGCTTGGCTAACAGTATGGCGCTGATCAATTTCCTACTTCCTAAAACCATAAATTTTGATTTCAGTGGGTTTAATACTAGTGAGTTCCTATCTGACCACTCTTTCAAGATCATCATTGATTTTCTCCACTGTCTTTAATGTATCGTATCAGCTGGTTTAAATGATATATAGTTGGATATCATCTGCATACATGTGATACCTGCAATGCTGAAATGACTTAATAATATCTGTACTGTAAAGGATATACAGAAGGGGCTAAAATGTGACACCCGACGAGGGGGGGATGACAACTTTGATCCATCCTCTTCTGGATTTCAACGAGCTGTGACCTATTTTGCAAGTAGCTAGCGAACCACTCTATTGTTTCCGCTGTAAAACCATAATAGGCCAACTTGGAAAGTAAGTGTGGTGTTTATTGCATCGAACGCCCGTGAAAAATCAAGAAGTGCAAGGATTGTTCCCTCCGCCCTGTTTCGTGCCTCCAGGATATTCCCCACTACGTCAGAAAGGGCTGTGGCGTCCCATGGCCTTTCCTAAAACCAGACTGAAGGTCGGGGAGCATATTATTTGCTTTTAAATATTCAAACATTTGGTTATAAACGGGTGGTTTATAACCAAATGTAATTACTTTTTCTTCTAATTTTCTCTCATAGTTTTCTTACTGGCTTAGTCCATGAAGGTTACTTTTGATTTATATAGTCGTAATTTAAATTATTTTTTATCAATATGTTTAGCTCAAATATTATATTTTATAGACAATTATAATTGTTTACTGTATAATATTTGTATCCTAACTTATTATTTTTTATAGTTTAGTAGACTTATTACAGGGCACAGCAAAAATTAGAAGAGAGGAAGAGGGCTAAGTAACAATAAAATTCAAGCAATTAATTATTATTATAAATTATTAATATGTAGTTAGTTTCGTTTTATCTATTGCCTATGAATAATGTAGGTAATTATTATGAAATTATTATTATTAGTTATTATTATTAGAAGTATGTTTATTATTATTTAATTATGTTATTATTTATGTATTCATATTTTTATTTGATTTTCTATATTCCTATTTATTTTTATATAGATTTCATAATGTTTGTTTTCTTATATTAATCATGAATGTTTTTTATATGGATTTCAGTTAATTTCTACGTAACATCTTATAAGGAACCAAGTAACAGTAACTAGTCAAGTTGCATACTAATGAATCTTAAATTCACATTCAAATATCTAGATTTATTTTTGTGGTTGCTTACACTATTTTGCCGGTTTTCTATTTTGACGCTTTGCTATTTTGACGGATTACGATTTTCATAAATTTGACCGATTGCGAATTTGACCATACGCGACGAAGCCCTAGGATGAATAATAATTTTATAGTATACATATACTACCATATACTAACATGGTACACCGTTTATTTATAATTATGTCACAGTGATCCTTTGGCTACATCTTCACGGGCGAGAGTATCGCAGCCATAGTTACGCCGTGGCATCAAATTCTGTAGAAACTGTATGAAGCAATCTCCACACGGTAATATCAACGCAGCGAGAATTTGATGGCACGGCGAAGCTATCGCTGCAATTCTCTAGCCCGTTGAGATGGCGCCTTTATATAATAATAGACCCGTCAGTCACGGTTTCCTTTTATATACTATAGATTATTAGAACTGATTTTCCACCTGTGATAAAGAAGAAATGAATTTGAATTTGACAGTAGCCGTTTTTCTTTTCTGAGACATCAACAACTAAAAATTGTTTTTTCACCTCAGCACCTCAAAAAAGCAGGTTTTGCTGTTTAAAGAAAGTGAGCAAAATTCGATTTTGCTGCGAGCGGGACAACAAAATAACTTTTTAATTAAAAAAATGAAATGCTGAGAACAGTGCTGCTGGGTCTACTCACAAAATTTAAAAGATTTGAAAATTAAGTTTTCAAATCTGTTCTGTCACTTTCACTTCGATACGAAAAAAGCGAGAGATAGAAACAAGTCGATTCGAAATTCGATGTTCAAATTCCATACCTAGTAGGCCCAAAAAAGAAACAAACAATAACACGTTCGGATACACATATAACCGTAAAATTGCAAATCATATTATTATGTTAAGGTGAATCCACAGCTGTAGCCCGCGAAATTTAAATTTCCTTACGTTTTTTGCAATTTGCAGATCAGTATCTTGATCAAAATAATATGATACGCGACTATAACGGTTACGAGTTTACAGAATTATAATCATTAGAATCTCTAAGTTAGATTTGTTCCCCAATGTCAGTCAGTCATTCAATTCAGGTTTTAAATGTAAGTAATTATTATATATTTTTTTTATGTCGTTTGTTTTACAAATATACCCACAGGTGGTTAAATTTTTACCATGTTGTATTTTTTCCTTTAAGTAATAAATATGTCGGATACGGTCATTAGTACGGACACGTAACGAATCAAGCGCGCTACTACTGGTGGACATGGCGTGATCTACCCACACCTCTAGCGCGCTTCTACAGAGTCGTGATGTTTTGAGCCGATGGCGAGGAGGACATTCAAGATTCAATGTCTGGTCTGATTGCATTGGAGTTAGCACGTCGCGGAACTGAACTCGATTCGTTATGCTCAGTTATTGTGGTAATTGTAATTTGTAGTCATGGTGTCCATTTTTCCTTCAATAAACG
The DNA here is from genome assembly GCA_948098905.1 of Tiliacea aurago. Taxonomy (NCBI): domain Eukaryota; kingdom Metazoa; phylum Arthropoda; class Insecta; order Lepidoptera; family Noctuidae; genus Tiliacea; species Tiliacea aurago. Next base: position 19,207,417 of record OX402588.1, read on the forward strand.
CTGTGTATTTCACCCAGTGTGTTTTCATTGCACGAAACCCAACTTCTGCCCACATGATAACCGAATCTAACAGAGTAAAATCCTGACGATCCGACAAATATATATGTTCTCGCTGCGGAGGTGAAAAGTTGTATGTGTTACACGAGACCAAAGTTATTTGCATCTCCTGTATTTTTAATCCCGCGATGCACTCAGGATTCTAACCTACAATCATTTGCTACGCTCTTAGTTCATATATAGTACTGGTAGATGCGGTACACTATCTATAATTCCCTAGTGAAGCCGCATCTACTTTATTTGATCGAAATTTGGGGCAGCGCTGCAAAAACAAAACTGTCAGAACTTCAAATTGCTCAAAATAAACTCGTAAAAATACTGTTCAACTATCCATATTTAACATCAACCAGTAAAATTTACAGAGACACTAAAATAATGAACATCAAACAACTATATATTTACAATACATGTATTATCATCAGAAAAATTCTTACTAAGAGTATTCACACGAACATAACACTTACTCAATATAAACAAATCAGTCAACGTAGCACACGGCGAGCTAGCCTGCTAGTTTTACCCAAAACCAGAACGAACTATGGCAAAAAAATGCTTACTTTTGAAAGAGCACAACTTTATAATAGAATACCCGCTAGTATAAGAAATCTTCACTCTTTTAATGCGTTCAAAACTCAACTTAGTCAGTTTATAACCGCGGATCGATCGCTTCTGGAGAAATGAAGGCATTGTTTAACTAGTCTGTAACTGATGTGTAGCTTTGTGTAATATGTGTATGGTTTAGTATTGTGTAACTGATGACGACGAACCTTGTGTAATTTATGTAATTACTAGCTGACCCGTGCCCACTCCGTTGGGCGGTAAACATTTTCACTCTATGACACTCACAAATAACGTGGCTTTCTATGGGTAAAAGAATACCTACCCTACCTGCCTAACCTACCTACTTACCCTACCTACCTACCTACCCTACCTACCTACCTACCTACCTACCTAACCTACCTACCTACCTACCTACCTACCCTACCTACCTACCTACCTACCCTACCTATCCTACCTACCTACCCTACCTACCTACCCTACCTACCTACCTACCTACCCTACCTACCTACCCTACTTACCTACCCTACTTACCTACCCTACCTACCTATCCTACCTACCTACCCTACCTACCTACCCTACCTACCTACCCTACCTACCTACCCTACCTACATACCCTACCTACCTACCCTACCTACCTACCCTACCTACCTACTATCTCTCAAGTTGGATCGAACTGCACATGGTGTGCGAATTTTATTATAATCGGTTAAGTGGTTTAGGAGTCCATTGAGGACAAACATTGTGACACGAGATTTATATATATTAAGATGTTCCATTATTGTTCTCAAGTGAGTGGCATGTATGTCTTTATTGAGAATAAAGTTTCTTTAAACCTATATAGTATCCTACGCTTACTCGGGATTCGAAATCAATACTCGCAGTAAAATCCAACTTTGCTTCTCTTGATGCACAAATAACTATTCAACAACTCCTTCGCTTAATCGTCTTCATGAAATCAGAAATAGCTCAAATCAAATAGGCAAATTGGTAAACCAAACCCAGCAATTATCGCGGCTCGTTGGCACAATTCACTGCGCATTAATCAGGTCGGTACTACATCAGTATAATCTCGTCTGGAACGTTTGGTACTGGGACGCTGCGGTGCCCTATATCTGCGAATGAAGTACAGACAGTGAGGGCTAGTGAAATAGTGTGTATGTGAGTGAATATTTACATTTATTTTACGTCTCACGATCTAAAACTATTCTGGGACATTTTGCTGCCATCCCGAGACTCTGTAGGCAATACAACGATTTGTCAAAGCGTTATAACCTGGACATAACCCTCCCCATTTCAAAATACAAAAATAATGTAACCTTCTACCTGTGTTTCTTCCCTCCGATAGTCAACAAATGTGTAAGAATTATTATTATACTAAATAATTTCTTACTTTATTAGGGACTTACTAGAGAATGGGCAGCAGCGTTGTCTACTGCGATCGCCAACCCGCCTGCCAAGCGTGGCGATTATGGCAACACCCCAAAAATGTTGAGGGAGGCCTATGTCCAGCAGTGGATGTCTTTCTGCTGAAATGATGATGAAACAATAATATTAACATTTGTAGTATGAATGCTTGACGCATTCATACTACAAATATTAATATTATTTTATATAAAAAATAACTACAAATGTTGTCAGTTATTTTCTTTATTTTATTTTTTATCCTATTTAAACCTAGTATTAGTGCATGCTGTGGTCTCCTGTAATTGAAGGAGCACACGTAAAATAACTTTTTTAATCATTATTGTGATTTATGTATAATAATGTATTTATTTATTTTCTCATCACAAATGTTGGTTTGGACAGAAGGTGCTTAATCTAAAAAAATAGGGTTAACATTTGTGAGAGACTGGTGCCCGAAAAAGGCATAAAATACCTGTGTTACGGGTCACCAGGCCCCCCAATACTTAAATATGAACATACTAATTGTTTGTTTTTTACTTTCGATTACTCAACTAATTTTTTTTTTAAATTAATAATGTTTTTTAATTATTATTATATTTATTTATTTAATTAAATAATGCATATTTACAATATTAAGCCTTATAGTAAAATGGTAGGTATATAATAATGGTTCGACCTGAACTAGGATAAACCTGTATCTCAGGTGTCATAAGTGCAAAGTTACATTAAAATTTTCTAAAATTGATGGTAGACATAAATAGTGAGTAACTTAACAGACTAATGATAGGACAGTACATAATTAAAAATAATATTTAACTTAAAACAACCAGTAACTTTTCTGTGTCATCATAAGACAAATTTTGTAACCAAGTTGAAATAACATTTTTGCATTGTACCGTTTTTAATGCAGACATAGACAAAATTGCGTTTAATTTATTATACAAAAATGGGCCTAAGAATATAAAAAATCTATACATAAACGAATGCCTTAATCTATAATTATCCATACAGATGTCTTTACGTCTTTTATCAGTGACAACTCTATCGTACGGCAATTTAGAGTGCTGTTTTATTAAAGTATTCATAATGAATAACTGCCGCACTGTCAGAACATTGCAAGATTTATATAAAACTTGGGTCGGGAACAGGATAGGCCGGAATGTGGATACTTTCAGAACAGCTCTTTGCGCGCGCTCCAATGGTAGTAAAATTGTTTTAGCCGCTCCTCCCCATGAAGTAATTCAATATGTAATTATCGATTGACACAAAGCATAATATACCTGTTTTATCACCTTAGAGTCAGCAAAAGGCCTAATTTTCTTGAATATGAAAATCAACTTACGGACTCTACTGCATAATAGTTCAACGTGATTTTTAAATGTAAGAGTAGCGTCAATAATTACTCCAAGATATTTTATAGTTTTCGTATTAAGGATAGTTGGACAATTGCATTTAGAGTTTGCAACTGTGAAAAACAATAGTTAGAATTAAAATATTATGTACATAAATAACAACTTATAACTAATTAATTTATAAAAATAACAAAATTATATACTAACTAAACTAAAACTATAAAACATTAAAATATAGCGTCGAAAAATTCCTCCGCATCGCTGTCGACTGGTAATGTACCCAAGAGACTGGCGGCATTGCCACGTTGTATGGCAATGCTTAACCTCTGGCCAAGGTAAAAGCCAGCCCTTGGGTCACGGGAAGTGTCAACCAGCCGTTTGGAGATATCTTTGAACAAATCATGAGCACTCGGACCCCACGGCCCGAGGGTTTCAACCCCAAACGGCTCGAAAATATAGTTACCGATAAGGTTATTATACTTTCGCCGCTTGAGATTTTCTGCAGACGCAGCAGCAGCGCCAGCACAGCACGCGGAGTCAGGAAGATGGGATGGCGCAAGAGTATCGACACACGTTGCGTCCCACACTAAAGGCCTACCCACCTTCCATGGAAATAAAGACATGCCGTCCGGTCTCTTGCCATCGTCACGTGCCAAGCCATTAGGTTCTAATACAGCTGGAACGCCGACGGTGACAAGAGCACGTCGGAGAATGTCATTATTATTCGCGTGCCGCGCTAATTTAGATTAATAATTAACAAAGTAAGTATGTGATGAAGTTAACTTAAATTATAGGTTAGAATAGGTTATACTGGTTGAAACGCTAGGGCCTTGGGGTCCGAGTGCTCATCGAGTTTTTCAGGACATCGCCAAGCGGTTGGTCGACTCTTTATGCGACCAGAGGGCTGGTCTATTTTTAGCCCAAAGAATCAGCATTGCCATCCAACGTGGCAATGCTGCCAGCCTTTTGGGCACCTTTCCCATTGACAGCGATGCGGACGAATTTTTTTGATGCCCAATGAGCTTCCCCCCCCCCCCCCTTTTATTATTTTATTCTGTTTTATTTTAAACTTGTACATACTATATATATTTTACTGTAAACATGTATATTTTAATTCTAGGTACAATTAAATATAAAGAAAGAAAAGAAAAATTATCTGACTGCACATACATATTATATGTGATTTAAGTGTGTGTGTGGAGGAGTGTATGTGTGTGTATGGGGGTGTGTATGTGTGTGTGTGAGTGAGTGTGTGTGTGTGATAGTGTACATTTGTAAAGGAGATATAAATTTAGCGAAGAGGGATCAGAAGACTCTCAGTTGCCTGATAATTGAGAGTTTTAAGCCATTTACATACAGTTAATTTAAAATACGATCTAATCCTGGGGTATATTGAGAGTGTTGTATTGATTTTATTATACAAATACATGTATATGACATGTGTATCCTTTCTTGGAGATCATAAATTTATAAATAATAAACATTTCGACTCGTGTCATCTAGGCACTCAACGAAACTTTTTCTGAAGAATTAAACCTATGCGGGGTAATTGAGTATCATTTTGACTATTCAACAACATTCATTGCGTCATTTACGTTATCGAGCAGATGAATTTATCAAACTTATGAAGCAATGGATTAGCATTATCCTTCAAAATCATTCGGATTGTGATTGAAAGTGAAATGTAAGTGTGGTGCTATGGGTTAGTTTAAAATAGCAGTAAGACAGAATTCATGGTCTTCAGGACTGGCACCAGCATAGCTATTCACAAACGTACGATACGCTTCCGTGCCGAATCGAACATCAATCAATGTTATCAAAAGAGTCCTCTGTAGGCTTTACACAAATCCAAAATCCGAAAATTTTGTCAGTTTGAAACAAATAGACGACCGCCATTTTTCCGAGAGCTAGTTGCTGTCAAGGGCAATGCAGGTTAATGATTGAAAATGTGTCATTTTCGATTCGACAACTTGTCGCGTGGTTGTGATGCAGGTGTTCCACTACAATCCCTCCTCTTCTAATGAAAGGTCACTTTACAAACAGGGTACATACATTATAATACTTGGGCCATCTGGTTACTGATGACCTGAAATATGATATGGATCTAGAGAGAGAACGCAGAGCATTGTCAGTTAGGGCGATTATGTTGGCCCGCAGATATTCTCGATGTACAGACGCAATTAAAATAAGCCTTTTTAAGGCATACTGCACAGCACTATACTCGGGAGCCCTGTGGTTCACATATACCCGAAAAGTTTACAATGCCCTGCGTATCCAATACAATAACGCGCCGCGCTTTTGTAGTGCCTCGGCAATGTCATTTCGACGCACGGTTGGCGATTGACTGCTGCGCTGCGTGTCGCGGGTTCGATTCCCACACGGCACAAATATTTGTATGACCTACAAGTAGTTGTTCCGGGTCTGGCTGTTTGTGTATGTGAATTTAAATGTTTGGAAACCCACCCACAATACAGGAGAAATTCCTAGTGTGGGGCAACGTTTAAAAAAAAAAAAATGTTTGCAGACGCACGCACTGACGGCTTTGTTGCATCGGCCATCAGTTCTGCGAGCAATGTGCCCTGCCCACTGCCACATAAGCTTGGCAATTCTTCGGGCTATGTCGGTTACCTTGGTTCGCCTGCGGATCTCTTCATTTCTGATTCGATCACGTAGGGAAACTCCAAGCATACCGTGGACCGATGACCTTGTGAAGGCCGCAGGTATCCGCTGGTTGCGGGAAGCACAGAACCGGTCGAAGTGGCGGTGCTTGGGGGAGGCCTATGTCCAGCAGTGGACGTCTTTCGGCTGAAATTATGATAATGATGACTCCTTAGGCTGCGTGGTAGTAGTCCTAACACTATCCTGCAATCGATAGCCGCCCGGGCAGACAGCCTGCTAGTGTGGGCGCTTGCAAACCACACCCAATCTGTTTTAGTTATTCAGTACTAACAGGCTAGCCTTTTTTTTTGTTACTAACACAAACCTCCCCATTATACGAGTAATCTGGAAAAATAAAGATAATAATAATAATATGTGTTGTCATGAATGTTTCTTTTCTTAGTTATGTCAAATGTGGCTGTTCTAATTTAGTTTTACGTGGTTACTTACTCACAACCTCGTGGGTTTCTTAATTGTTTTCAAAGCAGGGTCTTCAATGCATGGATATTGTATCCTTATATGTTGCGTAAGATTGCTTTTAGTGGCTTATGTCAGCTGTTTGAGAGTTTTTCTTTAGGTGATTTACAAAAGCAAGGATTACCTTGCTTTTGTAACTCACCTAAAAAAAACTGTCATTATTTAACAGTAATAGAAAATAACACTATCTGATTTTCAATTCATTGCCACGATTTGAATTAGGTTTTTAATTAAATTTAAAGTTTATTTTAAACTAACGAAGAGAGACCTCAGAATACAAATTATTTTGAAAATTTAATACTTTTATTTTTTACTCAAAAAAAGATGTAAATCTTCTCGTAATTTTAAATCATGTTCATCTCCCAAATACTAGAGAACATACTAATTATTAAGCAAATACTAAGGAAATTAATGACTAAAGGCCATTGTAACGTTTAATTTTCAGATAAATATCTCCCGGGCCTTACACGATGAAATATTCATGAAGACAATGTAATTTGTTACCGATATTGCTGCCTGTATGTGGTTCAAGCCGTAATTTCACTCCGAACATACAACGGTGACAAGCAAATGAGTTTTATAAATAAACCAGACATGTCTGAGATTATTTTAATAGAAACAAAGCCTTTGGCTTACAGCCTTTTTAGGGTTCCGTACCAAAATGATAAAAAGGAACCCTTATTGTGAGACTAAGTCTGTCTGTCTGTCACACGGATATCTCAAGAACTACTAATGCTATCAATTTGAAATTTAGAATAGTTTTAGATGACGTTTGCCCAATTATTTTGCAAACAAGAAATAAATTAAAAAAATATACCTTTTTTGCAAAAGGGACTGAAAGGGGGTCTTAAAAATTTGAAGTGGGGCTACTAGGGCATGTGGGGTATCATATGAAATAACGCTGATTGCACATTTACTAATTTTTTTTTTTAGGCGGCATGGTTTTCGACTTTTGATGGAAAATGTAAAAAAAATACTCTTCCCCCCTTATCTCCGAAGTTTGTATAAATAAAAATCTAGAATTATTCTATTTGATAGAAATGTATGTAAAGATTACAAGAAAAATAAAACTATGTCTCTAAATAGCACTGTTTTGCAGAAATCATCAACGTCATATTATTATATACGTACGGAACCCTCGGTGCGCGAGCCCGACTCGCTCTTGTTTATCTTTCCATTAATATATAAAGTAGGCAGAAAAATCCCAGCGCTAATTTGCTAGATTTGTTTTCTCCTCTACCGATCGTTATTTTTGCTGACAAAGTTTATTTTGTTCATATGTATGTACGTATCTATCTATGTATTCGTATTTATTCTTGTATGTTGTAGTTATCCCGTATGTTGTATCTGCCATGTTTTGTCTCTGCATCACCCTAAGGTTGACTGGTAGAAAATGCTTCAGGCATTAAGTCCGCCTTTGTACAGTATTTTTTTACAAATGCATAGAGTTTTAATATATAAATAAAAACGAACCTTAAAGTAGTCGCTTATAATGTGTAACATCTTACATATCACCTTGGTGATAAGCAACCGCGCAGCGACAGAAATTAACCTCAAAATTTAAAAACATTAAATACTGAAATATTAATTCGAAATTCGACCCCCTCTACTTACAATCTATATAGTAATTACTAATTCCATCAGTACCTATACAAATTCCATGTTACTATAAAGTACTTACTTCTATTCTATTTTTCTCTATGGCCATGGTGCCGATGTCGATAATTCTGCCAATGTCAGATGTGCTGAGAGAAAACGTGAGGAAGAAAAGTACTTACTTATTCCATGCTCAAGCTGTCACTTTCTGTTACACACTTCCGTCCCTTTTCACGAAATTACTCCTACAGAAAAAGAGAGAAAAGATGTTAGTCATCAATAAATAAATACCGAAAATATTCTCTTTTGAAATTAGAATAATAATAATAATTCAATAATTATAATAATTCCCTAACCTCTTCAAAGTTAGAGTGAACAGGCTTCTTCTGGGTAAGCTCACTCCATCGTCGACTTTGTCTCTGTCACTTCTGCCCTAGACTAAGGTCAAGAGCAAAGTCATCCTAAATAAAAAATAAATAAAAAAAAATACTATGTAGGCAAGTCAGAGAAGTAGCCCGTTATTAACGTTGAGGTAATATTATTGAGAAACAAAAAATTATAATAAGTAGAAAACAATAAAATTAAGAACTTGTGAGAAATTCTATTGAGCACAACTCAAAGGACCACATTTTTTTTTGTGTATGGTAGGTACTGACAACATGAACTAAACAATCACTAGTAATAATAAATCCCCAGGAAAAACTTCAGTCAGTAAGGCTGTTCACAAATTTGTTTAGCGCAGATCTATTTTCAAACGAAACTTGTTTACGCAAGTCAGATTCTGCTATCCATCATTTTTTACCAAAAACTGCTCAGTAACTCAATACCGAAAACTGAGGAAAAATACAAATAAAATTGAAACTGGGGAAAATGCCTACGTTCGAGCTAAATTCGAAACTAGACCGTTGAAATATACAAAGCTAACAAATACCAAAGTTTTAATTCTTTTCAAAAGTGTAAATTAAAGCTGTGTAAAAACTAAGCGTAAAGGAAATGAAGTTTAAGGGTTCATCCATAAATTTTATTTTATCTAAACTGATCATTCAAGGACAGAATTATCATTATTATTAACATCCCAATTAATTTGGGGTCAGCACAACATGCCCCTTACTTCCATACGCAAACACACAGCATACATTCGAAGCCAAATACAGTAAGATTTCATACCTATTATGATAAAATTAGTGGTCTTTAATTATTTTATTATTTCAACATGCTGTGTAGCATGTTGCCAAAAACGACCAACAACGACCGTAAAAAAAAATGGTTGTGGTTGAAAGCAAAAAGTAGTAGAAAAATTATACTATGATAAAACATGCCTTATGACCTTAAATACAAAGTTAAAAATAAAAGCAACAAAGATTTAAAACTCATTATAATTATATACTTACTACGCATAATATTTATGGTAGAAGTGATTTCTGTTCTGTGCCTGTAAGTAATAATAATATTTATTTAAAAAATTACAAGATATAATTTGTACAGTTTTGCTTAAAATTATTAAGATATAATTTGTAAATTATATTCTTATGACTTACGTGCCTGAACTAGTTAATCCTGTGTTTCAGGCAAAGTACTAAAATAGTCTTATAAAATTAATAAATAATCTAAAAGTTGACAATGGGCAAATAAATTATAATTATGTTGAGTAGCTTAAATCACACACACACACTGCACGCTGTAACACGAATGTGTGAACATCAATCAATGGCCGCTAACATAACGTAAGATGGTACTTGGAAACTAGGTTATAGATCATCATCTGCCCAGCAGTATTTTACATGGAGCGACTGCCTCTCTGACCTCCACAACCCAGTAACTGGGTACCACGATATCCCTTAGTAAAACTGGTTGTCAGAATTTCGGGTTTCTGATTACCCGTAACGCTTGTCAAATATCTAGGTATACTTGCAGATATTATTTTAATATCGAGTATGTTCATTCTTACTTATAGCTCTGGCCTTTATTTATTTTTTGGGGGGGAAATTATCAAATAACTTCTCCCGCTCTGTGCGGAGCGGGAGTGCGTGTCAGACTTTTACTGACTAAAACTCACCCGTATTCCTTCATTTGCCTATGTGCCAGGGCCACGATATCCCTTTCGGACAAACTCGCAACCCTGAATGCAAATCCCGCGTGGGACTCAACACGCGACTGCGCGCATCCATTGTTTTAAAGATTACGACCACTCGCACCAGTTTGAACACTTCCATACAAGTTGACACAATCGACGCGAGCGAATTTCGTTCTGCATCCCGCGCGGGATTCGCTTCAATAGCGAAGTGAATCCCGTGCTATTAAGCTCTGGCCATTGCATAGGGCCGGAGCTTCATGGTATTTTAACTAAGCCTACTTCTGATGCAGCAAAAAATATTATATACTTTTTTAGATAAGAAATTAGAGTAAGTTAAGTTTTTTGTGACTAAGTTTAGTTAATTTAGTTTAGGAGTAAGTTGTTATTTGTTAAAGCACGATGGGATTGGCATCGTCACATAGGTAAGTGTACAAAAATCCCTTAAATAAATAAAGATTAAAAAAAAAAGGCTGGAGCTTAAACGCGCGTGCAGACTGGTACGACATCGCGGGCGCGACGCGCGTCGCGTTGCCTATCGTGCCGGATTCTCTGTTAAACAGTGCGCTAGTTTTGATAGGTACCATAAACTTATCTTATAAACGAAATTTAATCAATCCGAATGTTCCATTTTCTTGTTTCACTAATAAATCCCAAAGTTGGCTCGTGTTTGCTATTCATGAACGATATTAATAGTCGCCGTGTGTGAAAAATATAAAACAATTTATAAAACTTTGCCATAACGTTTGTTATGGCTCATGTAAATTTTCGATAGTACAAACTAGTTTCTAAATCAACTGACGTATGACCTGAAGCACTATAAAGGCTCGTGCAGACTGGTGCGTTATGCCGTCACGTCGCGAGAGTTTGTACAAGCCTTAAGACGCTGACAACAGATAAACCGCTGTCACTGTCAGATTGTATACAAAAGAAAGAGATGCGCGATGACAAAACGTATGGCGTTAAAATGCAAATAAAATCGTATAAAATTAGCTAATGACTAATTAATAAAAATTAATCCATCACCGGATGCAGTTTGGCATTTGCAATTTTATGGTATACTTTTAATTATAATTATAACTCTTACCGAAGGGATAAACTGCTTTTAAAAATAATTAAGAGTTGTTTTTGAAGTTTTTTTTTATGTATCTGGGGGAGGGATGCTCCGGATGGAGATCAGCACTCGAATAAAAGAAAACCTGACGAATCGTCATCCTCTTCTTCATCTTCTTCATCCTCGGAGGATGAGGAGGGCATAGCTTCACCTCCGCCCAACAAAAGACGACGAGTTGCACGTAAGTACAAACAAGTTCAGACATGTTCGGACCCGCGTGTAGAGACACTTATTCAACGAGTGGGGTTTATATCTAGTTACTTAACTAACTTACCTCTTCTACCGACGAATCCTAGCCAAACAAGGCAATTGCTCGAACAGCCAGAGAGTGATCCGACTCCATCCACATCTAATTTTTTGAGAAATCCGACATCTACATTTTGTAAACTCTCTTTAGGTGAACTTGGTACAGAGTTTGACGAAAAAACAATTATTCCACATGCTGACAAAGAACGATTACAAGAATTGGCTAACCTTCAAAAATTTGATACCCCGTCTTGGAAAGGCATTCGTTACAAAAAAGCCGTACAATCATGCATTGCCAGTCCTGGTTTTGTAGGTCTTAAACTTAATGAAGAATTGTGCCATTTTAACAAGAACAATGATTATTTAGCTCCAACTGAGCAATTATTAGCAGGCTTGTCTAACAATATTTTGGAAGAAAGACAACTATTAAAGTCAGGATTACAAGATTTGCTTGACTGGACATCTGCAAACCCTAATAATTTAAATACTAATACATTGTTTGAAAAGATTTCTAGTACTTTTGGTCCAGGGTCCCCGTCATATAAAAATTCTGAGACTGCAATGCAGATTGTGTGCGGTAAAAGGGCAGAGTGCATTGAAGTGAGACGGGACTGTATTTTAAAAGAAATTGCAAATCCAAATTTAAAAGCTACATTACAAAATGTTCCACCAAGTCAAGAATATCTGTTTAGCCGAGAAGCTTTGCATCCTATCATAGCTTTTTTAGGTGGTTCTCAGGTTTGGCTTAACACTCCAGGCTACATTAGGGAGAAAAAAGCTTTGAACACATCTCATGTTCAAAACAAAAGACATCACGGTCATTATAAAACTCCGAACAAAGATTACAAGATAGAAAAGAAGCAAAACCTAAAATTTAAAAAGAATCAGCCCTTTCGTAAAAATTACACATCAAATAACACACAACACCAATAATAAACACATCTGACAATCAAATGAAAACTTTCAGAGGGGGTTGTCTAAAGGACCATGCTCATTTATGGCAACAACAGGGAGCAAACAATTATATTTTGAAATTAATAACAGGTGGCCGCATTCCATTTATAAAGAAACCTCCACTTCGGTATCTAGACAACCATGTGTTAAAGAAGTTTACAACCAGGGCAACAAAAGACATGACAGACATGATCTTTCATTTAAAACAAAAGAAAATATTAGAGACACCGCCAATCCTCAACCCAGGCTTTCTATGTCGAATGTTCTTAGTGAAAAAATCAGACGGAGGAGTACGTCCCATCTTTGATCTCAGAGGTCTCAATTCGTATGTGTCAGTGAAACATTTCCAATTAATTTCACAAACAGATGTAGCCAATTTTTTGCAAACAAACGATTGGTTAGTAAAAATAGACATTCACCAGGCCTATTTTCATTTACCAATCGCAGAAACACACAGGAGGTTCCTCCGTGTGATTTACAACAACGAAGTACTGCAATTAACAGCCTTACCATTTGGCCTGTCATCGGCTCCAAAAATGTTTGCCACAGTAACAAATTGGATTGCGGAAATCCTACGAGCACAAGGTTTCCGCATAATTGTGTATCTCGACGACTTTTTCCTGGTCAATCAGGATCGCACAACACTGGTTTCTCAGGTTGCGGAAACACTGAGAACATTGGATACCTTGGGATGGCACATAAATTATCACAAGTCTGCTCTGGAGCCCTCTCAGGAAGTAGCATATCTTGGCCTAGTATGGAACACTCAACAAAACTGTATGAAACTTCCTTCCAAGAAGATACTAAAAATAAAACAATTAATTTCCAAAATGTTGAGCAATGGAAACAGTTCTCTGCGAGAAGCTCAGATTATATTAGGTTTGCTGAACTTTACAAATTACGCAGTATCAGGGGTCGACTACACTGTCGCAGAACGCAACTATTTCTAAAATTATTCAACCAAAACAGACTACGAGAAAGAAAAAATCTTCCTATGCCTGTTCAGCAAGATCTGAAATGGTGGCTAAAGGCCATAGATTACAGCTCAACACCAATAGTAAAGTAAAGTGTGACTCACTTCTTGACCACGGATGCAGCAGACTCAGGGTGGGGAGCTCATTTAAACAGCACTTACCTATCAGGAAAGTGGACTCTATTCCAAAAACCTTGGCATTCAAATATAAAAGAAATGTATGCCGTATTTGCAGCCATAAACAGTCAGCGGATGACTCTACAAGATGCACACATACTCATTCAGTCCGACAACAGGACTCTTGTTGCATACCTCAGAAACGAGGGGGGGACACATTCCCTTGCACTACTAAGGCTGACAATCAGGCTTCTAAAACTTGCAGAGCAGTTACATTTAACTCTCTCAGCCACATATCTCCCGGGGAGTCTAAACGGAATTGCGGATCGCCTATCAAGGGGTCGCAAAGTACCAGAGTGGCATCTTCTACCCCAAGCCACGGAGGCTATATTCAAAGTGTGGGGCGTCCCGGACGTAGATCTATTCGCGTCAAAAGAAACGGCTATCGTACCAAGGTACGTAATATTGGATTCCAGAGATTGTTACGCAATTTTCTGCGACGCTTTCAGCCGACAATGGGACTATCAGCTGGGCTGGGCATTCCCCCCACCCAGCTTAATACCAAGAGTACTAACTCATTTGAACAGTGCAAATGGAACGTACATCCTAATAACACCAGAGTGGACCAAATGCTTCTGGCTACCCGACCTGCGAGCGAGAGCCATAGCAGAGCCACTTCCGATAAAGAACCTGCGGAAGGTCTTAATAGATCGGACTACAGGCAACTGCCCTGCACAAGTGGACAAGCTGACGCTTCTTGCCTGGAAAATTGGGGGTGGGCCGACCAAGTCGCTCACTGGACCATAGAGGAACAAAACTTGTTAAAAAGTAGCTGGCGGACATCTACTTTAACAACTTATAATGCCCCAATTAAAAGATGGCTATCCTGGTGTGACACCAATAAAATTAACCCAAAAGCACCTGAAGGCCAGCAAGTTGCTAGATTTTTGGCAAAATTGTTTTTAGAAGATAAACTAGCTTATAGAACTATTCTCCTGCATAAATCAGCTGTCTCAACTTACTGTGCAACATCAGAAGTAGATATAACAAAACATTTTTTTATTCATCAGGTTCTAAAAGCCATTTCACTTGCTAAGCCAGCAGTACAAAAGCTACCAATATGGGACACTGCAATATTATTTAACTGGCTAAAGACTTCAGCAAATTCAGGATCTTTATTTGAAATAGCAAGACGAACAGCTTTAATACTCTGGCTAGCCTCAGGTCGCAGGATTCATGATCTCACATTATTAGAAAATAGCCCTGACAATCTTATTTTTACGGAAGATGAAATTAGTCTTTGGCCAAAGTTTGGTTCAAAGACAGATTCAAAGACGCACAGACAGGTTGGTTGTTGCGAAAACACCCAGACTATCGTGTCTGCCCTATCAAACACATTAATAACCTTATAAGAAAGTCAGAAAATAGAAGAGCCACAGACAGGACTGTCACATCTCTATTTATTTCTCTATCAGGTAAATTAAAACCTGCTTCAAAAACTATGATTGCAGGTTGGATACGTAGTATTTTTAAAGATGCTAATATTAATGCCCCACCGGGCAGTATCAGGTCAGCTGTAGCCTCTAGAAGTTGGTTGGAAAATAGACCAGTACAAGAAATACTTGACAGAGGAAACTGGAAGAGTATTAAAACATTTCAACAATTTTACTGTCGTCCAGTAAACAAGGTTGATAATGTCAACTCCAATGTTGACTTATTGCATTTAATTTTTTCTAATATTGATTAAATATAAAGAAAATTACTTTTTGAAAGATTTTAATAACCTATTCCTTGATAAATGTTTAATTCAGAATTATTTTCTTGTAACTCAAATATTTGATTGTTGTTGTTTTTTAAAGAAATGTAAATTAAGTAAGGAATGTTATAATTTTTTGTTACATTGAGTTATAATAAAACTGATTTATATTCCAGAACAGTATTATAATTCATTCAACATAGCGTTTGTTTTATCACCAGCAGATACCAAACAGGTCTTCCACTTAACGCTGTGTGTTTTAGGGAAACACATAATATGACTGTTTTGCATTCCAACAAAACAGGTATTATGTGTTGAATAAAACACACAGCGTTACAGCAATTCTCTTGCTGGTGAGCTGAAGACTCTATGACATTGACAGCTTCGTGACAAGCATCCTTCTCAATTAGAAAAGGATGCACGCTGGTGAGTGAGAGAGACAGATATAAAACCATGGACAATTTGGTAAGTTTTAACCATAGATAACCATTTAAAGGCGAATTTACATCAGCGTTCTTCCACTTGTGTTTTATTCAACACATAATACCTGTTTTGTTGGAATGCAAAACAGTCATATTATGTTTTGAGTTCCATCACCGATGTATTTAACGGTGTAACCTGTGTCATCAAGTTATTTTTAAGTCCCATGTAACAGGAGGGGAGCCCATTGCCATCAACTGGGCACAAATCCCGAGATCTTTTTTTTTTTCTGGGTGTGTAATTATCAAATAACTTCTCCCGCTCTGGGCGGAACGGGAGGGCGTGTCAGACTTTTACTTGACTAAAACCCACCCGTGTTCTTTAATTTTTCTTAGATATTAGATATTCCTTTCGGACAAACTCGCAACCCTGGCAGGCATTGGCCCTAATGGACCCCGTCGATGCGTGCTGACACCTCTTTGAGGCGCGCGTGGAACACAACGGGCCTGGTCTTTATCGGACGGTGATCTACCCATCGCTCACCGTCCGCAAGCCCGCGCCTACGGTGGTCGGAAATCGGCTTGCGACTCCCCACGCCCAGGGCGTCTCCTGCGGTGACTAGGGGCGTGAGGGCGCAAACTCTGCCTAACCCTCACTCGTTCCGCCTCCTCCTTCGCTATCATTACTGCTTCGCAGAACGAGGTGACGGCCTCCCATGCACTCCGGGCTGCTACTAAAAAAAATCAGATAGAAAAACCCAATAACACTTTGCCCGACCTGGTAATCGAACTCAAGACTTTATGCTCAGCAGAAGCGTTTGTGGCCAGTAGGCCAACGAGGCAGGCCAATCAGTCATGATTGTACCAAAAATGTAAGTATAACGGAATAAATTAGTCATAAGTGGTGTGTTTGGTGATGAATTAGTGATTTAACTTTTATCATAAATGTTACTTGCAAAAATAAGTTATTCCATGAAAGTTCTTTAAAAAACAAGAGCGAGTCGGACTCGCGCACCGAGGTTTCCGATACGTATATATGATGTTGATGATTTCTAAAAAACTGTGCTATTTAGAGACATCATTTTATTTTTCCTGTAATCTTTACATACACTTCTATCACATAGAATAATTTCCGATTTTTATCTATGCAAACTTCGGAGATAAGGAACGGTATTTTTTTACATTTTTCATCAAAAGTCGGAAACTATGCTTAATACCCCACATGCCCTAGTAGCCACACTTCAAAATTTTAAGAACCCCTTTCAGTCCCTTTTGCAAAAAAGATATTTTTTTTTTATTTCTTTCTTGTTTGCAAAATAGTTGGGCAAATGTCATCTAAAACTATTCGAAATTTCAAGTTGATAGCATTAGTAGTTCTTGAGATATCGAGGTGTGACAGACAGACAGAAGACAGACTTAGTCTCACCTTAGGGGTTCCTTTTTACCATTTTTGTACGGAACCCTAAAAAACCAGCAATTTGACTCTAATAAAAAAATGCACTTTAAAACTTAATATTACGCAAACGGAGCCCTGAATCGAAAAATGGTTTTCACAGACTTGCAATAATTGAACGGCCTATCCAACGATATCCCACACCATGGGATAGACGAGAAAAAAAACCGGCCAAGTGCGAGTCAGACTCGCGTACGAAGGGTTCCGTACCCGCCGGGTGGCGTATCTAGAAAAATGAAAAATCACGTTTGTTGTATGGGGGCTCCCTTAAATATTTGTTTTATTTTAATTTAATTATTTATTTTTAAAGTGAATATATAACTAAATATTCTGTGAATATTTCAAGCGTCTATCTGTTGCCGTTATCAATATAGAGCAAAACCGGCCAAGTGCGAGTCGGACTTGCGCACGAAGGGTTCCGAACCATTATCAATAAAAATGGCAAAAAAACACTTTTGTTATATGGGAGCCCCCCTTAAATATTTGTTTTATTTTAATGTAATTATTTATTTTTAAAGTCAATATATATCTACATTTTCTGTGAATATTTCAAGCGTCTACCTGTTGCCGTTATCAATATAGAGCAAAAACGAGCAAAAAAAATCACGTTTGTTGTATGAGAGCCCCCTTAAATATTTATTTTATTCAATTTTTTAATATTTGTTGTTATAGCAGCAACAGAAATACATCATCTGTGAAAATTTCAACTGTCTAGCTATCACGGTTCATGAGATACAGCCTGGTGACAGACGGACAGACAGACGGACAGACAGACAGACAGACGGCAGAGCCTTAGTAATAGGGTTCCAGTTTTACCCTTTCGGTACGGAATCCTAAAAATCACGTTTGTTGTATGGAAGCCCCCTTAAATATTTATTTTGTTCGGTTTTTCAGTATTTGTTGTTATAGTGGCAACAGAAATACATCTTTTGTGAAAATTTCAACTGTCTAACTATCACGGTTCATGAGATACAGCCTGGTGGCAGACGGACAGACAGATGGGGGAGCCTTAGTAATAGGGTTCCGGTTTTACCCTTTGGGTACGGAACTCTAAAAAATCATCCCCACTTTACGTGCAAGTGTACCCTAAAAAATTAGTTTGTCTAAATGTTATTTTACCACTTTGTCGGCGTAATTAACATGTACGTCCATGGCAAATTACAGCTTTCTAGTAATAAGAGGCTCTGCGCTAAGCTGGGGACAGACGGTCATGGCGAAACTATAGGGATTCCTTGTTGACTACGGAACCCTAAAAATGCTCCATGTAAAATACTGGTATTCAGCTACATCCGGTTAGACTGGACGCTGACCCCAACATTGTTGGGAAAAAGCTGGGCAGATTGAATTTCTTAAAAAAAAACCCTTTCCCCCATTAGTTGGATAGTCATAAAAAATACTCTAACCGTTTTGCGATGATAAATTGCGTCTACATGGAAATTTCCATAGTAGGACAACCGGAAAAAAGGCTTGTAAAAAGGAGCATTCCCAGAATTTCCTAACAAGCCTGTAAAAATGTTTAACAATCTACTTTAGAGATCGGCTTTCCGTATTTAAGACGACTCAGTATCAGCCACGTGATATTTAAATCAAGTTACGTCTCGCCTACCTTAATGGCTGCTGATTTATATTTTCCTCTTATTTTTTTGTCGTTGGTATTTTTTAAGATATATTGGGTAAGATTTGTCATGGTTTAATCCCTTTGTTCATACTTAGGCCCGAAATCTTAGATAATTTTAATTAATCCTTTCTGTCCTCTACTTTTTTATCTACATGTAATTATGTAAATATTATTAAGTATTCAAAAATAGTTTAATAAAGGCTCGTACAGACTCGCACGATATCGCGGGCGCGACTTGCAATGACATAGAAATTGTGCTACTAGGGTTGCGTCACGCCCGCGATATCGCGCCAGCTGCAGGAGCCTATAAAATTTACTTAGAATAATAAATAAAAAAAATCTATATTTGTATTTCTTTTTATTAAATATTTTTCGCATTAGGTATATTTTAATCATACTTTATTAAAGTCAGCGCCACATGTCTATTTCATCTACACTTCTTTATTAGTCGTGACGTCTGTAGTCCCCTCCAATTATAACTACTTAATATTGAACAGTCTCGATATTTTATTTCCAAAAGCGTCTTCCTTTATAAACGTCTAACACAAATAAAACATTTAAATCACTAATCGACATTTCGATTGTGCTAACTTAACCTTTCCCTCTCGACTTGCCATTTCAGTTAAACGTGAACCAAGAATAATATTTCAAGGCGACCACAAAATTTCAATCGAGTTCCTAATACCGACCCCTTAGGCCTGAGAATGTCCCTGTTACCGACATTCGGGTAATGAGACGCCAAGAGTTGTCACGTGACTTTGAATCCAAATCAGACATTCGACTGAAGAAAATTTACTTACAAAAAGTATTTATTGAGCTGAACAAATTGATAAAAATGAAATTGCTTAAATGGTGTGAATGTGAATCTAGGTTAGAAATTGAGTAAATGTTTTGTTGAAGATTTTATTTACAAAATATATAAAGTTTAGATTAATGGACGCCTATTAATTTTAGCGCTCCCTTGATAGAAACTATTATTTTATTTTATTTTGCAAAATATATCAAATTAATTAATAGACGTATTGAATTTATTATTTATTTAGGTCAATAATATTAGAACAAAACTATTCTCAAATAATTTTTGAGCTAAATTTTTAATTTCTCTCTTAAGTCTAACATCAACCGTGACGATAAGCATCCTAATTGCGTAACAAACAATTTATCACAATCTGAATGATTTTGAAGGATTTTCATGAATTTGTCTGCTCAACAACGTGAATGACGCAATGCATGTTGTTGAACTGTCAAAATAAAAACACATTGCTATTGATAGTGTGTTACGCAATTACCCCGCAGCTTTGTATAACGCCAATTTCCTGCCACATCTATACTCCATATAAGGCGACGATAACCGACTTTTAATGGTTCTATACTGAAGATCGCATCTAAACGAGTAGTATTAATGATTTGAAAAAAATATATAATAAATTAGAGCATTTTCTCAAAACTTAATATGTGGATATTTTAGATTATGTTTATATACATAGTGAAATTAATTTGTAAAGTTATGTCTAACGCGGAAAAAAAACTGAGAATGGCGCAAAATCTACCAAGCGTATTTTTCTGAAACCTTCACCATTTAAAAGATAATTTAACTATTGATCTTTTAGTATACGCGTTTTATTAAAATACCTTTTGTTTTGTTTAAAATAAATTTATAATGCGTCAAATTGCTTGCAATTACTGGCTGAACGTACGACGCGTTGCATGGCTCAGTACAGAACACGCAAGCTAACCACTCAAGGTAACTGGCATATATCTAGTCTTAAAATAAGATTAGAAATTTAAATTAACCTTTTTTACAGTCCGTTCAACCTCTTTTAACTTCTATTCCGTAGGTATAAGGATAGATTTAAAAGCAAAAACGTGGTAACAATACCAACTGTTTATTACAGCTGCCATTTGTCATGCCACCAACGCTATAGTTTTCAAAATCGGTTGAACGGACTGTAAAAAAGGTTTATTTCAATGTCTAATCTTATTTCAAATGGAGTGTAGATACATTGGTCCTTTGGGACGTACTAACTCGTGTCGAATTCGGTATGTAAAGTAAAAATTAACCTATGTCGATTCCAAAACCATTTCGAGATTTTAAGCTTCTAAGACTTATTTTTCTATTAATAGGTCTTAAAATTATAAGATCGTATTTATTTTCACAAAAATACTTAAAATCACTTGACTTTTATTTGACCTATAATGACGTCACAAAGGAGCCTGAATTGGAAACTTTCAGTGCCTCTTGTAATTAAGTTGTTCTTTATGTGTCAAGTGTCATGCCAACGTCAAATTTACATGAAACACTTATTATTATTCTATTCAGATAAGTAAATATGTAAATAGTGTAGTTTTTCACCAGCCTCAGGAAAACTTAACTTACGTTAAAATGATCTTCACAATAAAACAGTCGCCGCCCAGACTTGTACTAAACATTTACTTCCTCGCACCATTTCCTTTTTAAGGTTTATTTTACTAACAATCAATTTGTGTCGGCTATTTGTTGTGGTGTTTATACTTGACGGTATGAAGAACTTTGCAGAAGTAGTCTTTGAATCCATTCATTTTATTAATATGCCATAACTTTAAACTAAAGTACGGAAATCGCTAAAGTATGAAATGTAAACAAATTAATTATCAAATTTGACAGTTTGACTTTACTGAATTTTGGTTTTAAATAAGTGTTAAACGTGGCAAAGATCCTAAGCTATTCAGCTACTAGTGACGTCAGTACGAACAATACTTTAAAAAAGTATATAAAAATAACTGCAGCTTGTAAAAACAAAAAGATGAAATTATGTGTTTCAAATACTCTTATCATTAAAATAAAAATATAAAAAAACATACCTGAAAAATACTTTACATACCTAATTAAGCTTCAACTTAGAATTATTCAGCCGTAACTTTAGCTGCATTAGTAGGCTCACTATTTGATAGGTGAGAATCGATCGAACGTTTATTACATATTGAGAAATAATAATCATTAACCCCTTATTATTTCATACATCGCAAGCTGGTGACCATTTTCAGAGCAGTCACTTTCCAGGAATCTCAGTATTTTCCTGGAATATTGACATCGCAATTATAAAAATAACGTATTAATTAATATAGTATGCTGAACATAAGAGATGGATTAGTTAAAATGGTAATGCAGGAAACATTTTGAGTTTTAATGAAGATACAAAAAAAAAAATGTTGTATCCCTAAGTACTTTACTTTGCATAAATAATAAAATAAATAAATAAATAAGTGGAAATATAGTATACTTATACTCATTAATACATTATTGTAAATAAAATAACCGTCATTATGTGTATTGCATATTAAATAAAATATGAAGTGTTTTCATTCTAAAAAAAGTTATAAATGATGAATTAAGTTACGTACTTACCGAGGTACTTTTGAAAAAAAAAACAGTGGAGTCATTTTTTCAAACGATAGTTATGTGTTTTATCGGTTAACAAAACATTGCATTATTTTACCAGGTAATAGCCAACTACGCTGTTAAAACCGAAACCATAAAACCGCCACGATTTAAATGGTCTATTAAAACTTAATACCACTGCCATTTGCCGGTATTATTCCATCATTAAATCAGAATGTTTATTCCAGTACCTACTTATCAGTCTGCACAGTTCCCTTCAAGCCCAAACCTTCGAACATACTACAGTTAATGACTAGCTTAAAACGACGTGTTAGTCCAGAGGATAAAACCCACGTTCTGGAGAACAAGATTGTGAGTTTCAATGTCTAATTTATTAATCATCATAAACCCAGGCAAAAGTGGTCTACTGCTAGACTTGGGCCCTTGTCTTGAAACTGCCAACCGACTGCCTTAGTACTGCACGACAATTATAGCAGGCTGACTACGCAGTCAGCCTGCAATAATTGTCGTGCAGTACTATGGCAACCGACTACGCAGTCGGTTGGCAATTATGATAAAGTAATTATGTCAACTGCAATATTAGAAGGGCCGCAATCTTGCAGTTTTTATGCATTTAAATGCAGTCGATCTGTTTAGACTTCAAGATGGAGATTGATCAATGTTACTTAGCAATTTATTTGGCTTAATTATGTTCTGATCTTTATCTTGCACTTGTAGTTTGACAGTTGTGCAACAGTAACAGGAATAATGCTTATCGAAAGTACCATTTTTTTTTTGGGTGGGAATTTATCAAATAACTTCTTCCGCTCTGGGCGGAGCGGGCGGGCGTGTCAGATTTTTACTGACTAAAACCCACCCGTGTTCCTTCAGATGCCTGACGTGCTAAGAAATGTTAATCATTCCTGGCCTAAAGACATCACTAAACTTTCATCACGCCAGCGGGCCGAGCACGGGCTGCCCAAGACGTTTCTGACAAGACATGATAAATTATGTCATGTCAATTTGTACTAGCATTTAAGACAAAACAGTTTTATCGCTCATACTGTGATAAAATGTGTGACTCAAGTCATGTCACAGTAAGCTGTGCTCGCCCCGCTGGATTCCCTAAAGGGTTAGATAGAGCTATGCTATGCAGTCTCGCTTGTGCTGCGTTTCGATGCGGACGCGTTTTATTTATTTCGGTTAGCGCGGCGCAAGCTGTCGCTCGTTTTTTTTACCCGCCATGAGTAATGAACTAGTGGCGAATGAGCTGCTGGCGTTCCTGCAGCAGAACTGGATGTGATGGACGAGGTATCTGCTGTCCAGATCTGCGCAACGAACTTCAGCGAGGATGACATAGCTGCTGCCAAGCTGTTGTTGTTTAGTGTGCTGAACAAGCGGGACCAGATGGTGTCCCGCCGGCGTGACGGGACTAAGAGGAGCCTGCAGGATATTATCACGCTGTTCAAGGAGACCGACCCTGACGACGTGCCAACGTTTGTGGCGAAGGAGCTACACAAGCTTCCTCCCGTCACCTTCGACCACGTCGATGTAACGAGCCTTCTGAAGGACATTGTCTTTCTGAAGGCCCGCCTCGCGGATGTGCTAACGAAATTAGACGCATCCCAAAACACCGTCGCTGATTTGCGCACAGAAGTTACCGAGTTGCGCAACAGTGTGGCGGTAATTAGGTCACCTTTCGATGCGTCTAACGTAAACACGTGTCGCGGAGCCGGCCTCGATATATCGTCGTCGAATTCCGCGTCAGCAGTTGTGTCGCGAGCGCATCCGTCGATTGCTGAGCTTGCAGAGTGCCCCGCCGCTACCGGTGCGCCCCGTAGCCCCGTGCTCGTTACAGCGGCTCCTCCACGCAGCGCTGCCCGAGCCCCTCGCCCCATCCCGCTGCCAGTGTCTGCAGCCCAGGCGAAACCCCTACCAAGGAATTTCGCTAGCGTCGCCGCGAGTGCCCCTGGTGCTCTTAGTATCAAGCCCATACCAGAAAAGGCGCCGAATAGGGCTGATAATGATGACGGTTTCGTGACGGTGCAAAGAAGAAAGCGCCGGTCGCGAGCTAACCAGAACCGCTGCGGCAAAGCTCCTACGAAGCCCGAAGTGAGCCTGCGTGCCGCAAAGCCGAACACACCGGTGTACATCTCCCGCCTGCACTACACCACTGAGGCGGAGGACATCGTGGAGTATGTGCGCCAAAAAACGAGGTACACGCCGAGGGTGCAGTTACTGGAGTCGCGCCGGAACGTCAACTTCAAAGCGTTCGTCGTGCGTGTTCCGAACTGTTATCTGCCCCTCGTCATGGAAGAAGACTTTTGGCCGCAGGACGTGGTGTTCCGTCGCTTCCGCGGACAAGTTCCACTGGACAGCACTGTCTAGTGCAAAGTGAAGTGCTACTAACATAGTCATAAGCCATTCTATTAACACAAGTTTTTGTTTATACAATATGTATGTTTAGGTTAAGGTATTTTTCTATGGGCCTGTGTCGCCTGAAATAAATGGTTTTATTATTATTATTATTATGTACCTCCACATTTCACAAGTTATGTTTAAGTACCATGTAATGGAGGGTGAGCCTATAAATGCCATCAACCGGGTACAAATCCTGACTCCAAGCTGCTACTGAGAATTTCTAGATGTAAAAACCTAATAACACATTGCCCGACCCGGGAATCGAACTCCGGACCTAATGTTTAGCAGTATAGTTGTCAAAAAATAATAGACCCGTTTTAAAATTTAACTTGAATCGATGTATCGTGAGTATCGAGCACTGAGTTGTATGGTTACTTCACTAGGTACGTCGCGATGGTCAATTGCGTTAAATGTCAAAACGGGCCTATTATTTTTTGACAACTTTAGCACTAGCTACCACTAGACGCAAGCAGGAAAACATTCAAAATCAAAAGTCAAACCAGGCTGAAAATCAGCACTTATCGAACATCAAAATTACCTAAGACAGTCCCCCAAAACATTATTAAAAAAACTGCTGTGACAGTTAATATCAACCAAAATACAGCTCAAAAAATGTACTACCCCGTTAAGCGGCTATTTCACGTCTGTCGTTTCAGCTTAAAGCGCTTAAAGCTACGTAATAATTCGTTTCCCTCGGTCCACTTTTACGAGTTTTACGCGAAGAAAATCTAGATTCTACTAGATATCTTGTAGGGTCTGTGTTTTTCTTTTGTTCTCGGATTAATAAGGGTCTTGGTTGAGATAAGGGGGATAATGTTGTGGGTGAAGAAAAAATATTTGTCGGAATGATACAAGTTGTAGGGTTCCGTAGATTACTAAATTCTCTCTCTTTTATGATGAGATTGTTTCGGTTTCAGTGCTTTGTTGATGTAAAAACTTAGCTCACTCTCTTCCTCTAAAACTTATTTGAAAAAGCATAATGAAAGCATGTCAAAATTTTAAAAGTTCTTTTAAAAATAAAATGGGGAAGTTTCTTTTTAATCCCTTTTGTCAAAGCTTCATAAATGGAGATTTATGTCATACTAGCTTATGTCTGCGGCTTCGCTGACGTGATTTGGAATCCTATTGCGCAATGTGCTGCTGTAAAATATGTGTGTTTAGTAATGTTTAGTGGTAAATGTAGTTTAATTATTGATGGAAAAGTACCTCCGAGATAAAAACTATAATATTTTATTTAGAAGCTACATCTGCCAACAAACTGCTTTGTAGTTTGGCAAAGTAAATATTTTTGTAAAACTTGGATGTCACCACGAATAAACGCCTTTTCATTTTTTTTTCATAAATAGGTACAAATACACGCAGCGTGCTTACAACACGTTGCAAGTTCAATAATAACGCATTCAGATGCATACTGGGTCTACCTTGGCGGTGTAGTCCAAAGCAGGGTAGATGACTTTTACAAAGTCATGAGAAAGTCGTAGGCCTCCTTTATGAGCCGAAAGATAAATCTGACAATTAAATATTGAGGGCCATATACGAAGTAAACTGTTTCTTCGTATATGGCAATTAATATTCCAGCTAAAATAATACTTATCTCTTTATTGTGTAACGTAATGTAATACTTATTGATTGTTTTGTAATTTAAAATTAATGAATAACTTGGTAATCTGGAGTAAATTTTATATTTATGTGTATTCCTGAAATAAAAATGATTTAATTTGTTTGATGAGATTGTAGCGGAATCAAAATCGCCACATACGAACAACGCGTCACACTGACGTCACGCGAATCCTGCATCGCGCAATCAGAGTTTACCACGCAACTAGCATATATACAACGTCCCGACGTCAACCGTCGGGCAGTTGCCCACCAGTCACGACACCCGTCTGGTCGGAGGATCCTCCCTTTTCTATGGTGGATGAGTGAACTTTACACCCTGTTCCTCGTACCACCAAAAGATTGTGTCATCGCTTTGTTAAATCAATTTTAACCGCTGTATTTTTTCGTCTTTCCAAACTTTTACGTAACGACTTTCTGACTGCTGACTTTATTAAACACTTCCAAAGTCACTTGACATTTGGGTGATGATAAAATCTATGCTTAGCACCGCATTATGAGAGAAACGATCGTCAATGTGGCGATGCATGGTAGAACGCTAAAATCCAGCAGTCGACATTGCCGAAGTTAACGTCAAGCCATTGCCTATACTAATCTCCTTGTAAGCGTTCAACGGTTCTGATGATTATGGATGTTGTCTTTTCGACTGCAATTTTCTTATGCGTAATCACCGGCCGGTCCTTATGACATTTGTTGGCGGTTTCGTGGTGGTGCAAAGGAGGAAGCGGCGGTCGCGAACTAACAAGAACCGCTGCGGCAAAGCTCCTATGGAGCCTGAAGCGAGCCTGCGTACAGCAAAGCCGAACACACCGGTGTACATCTCCTGAAACTACAGGAATCGCACCGGAACGTCAACTTCAAGGCGTTAGTTGTGCGTGTATCTGTGTTTTTCTTATTTGACATTATTATACCTACAATTTAAATTTCAACAAGGTTCTAACTTTTATTATTTTTAATCATATTTTATATTGTTTTTTTTTGTCAATGTGAGGACGTTGTAGGCTTAATAGACTGTAGATCTGTGGACCATTTTCTATTTTATTAAGTATCTGGTACTTTTGACGGGCCTACGCTGTTCTCTCATACCTATTAACACTGTAATTTGAAAACATTGTAAAAGCCATTTTTTTTTTAAAGAGTGACCGTGGAGTTTCTTGCCGGCTCTTCTACGACCAATTGGAACCGTGCACCTAGCTTCTGACGTTTCATAAGTGCCCATTTATGCTTATGTGAAAAAGAATATTTTTGATTTTGATTTATCGAACAAGCACGAGCATTGTATTTGCTCATTTTTTCACATTGTCCTTTATTCTTGTACCCAAGGTACGAAATGTCTCAGTATTTTAGGGACTACAACGGACAACTATAACTTATCGGTTTAGTTTTATACGCTCAGTTTTGACGTCTTATCTAAGACTCGGCCCTAAGGGAAATCACGAGAGGTTCAATATTAGGAACTATATAGGAAGTGAGTTCGAATTACATACTATGATCAAATCGTCGAAAATCATATTACAGGTAGGTATACTAACCGAATTTTGTATACAGATATAATTGGAATTACCTATTTCTGAAGAGCCATCCTGAGCCAATCCAGAATATCTCATGATTTCAGATAATTGCGTCCAGCAAATCAAATAGACAAATAGTATACCAAATGTGGTATATTAGGTACTATCCATCAAATCAGTTCAGCTTAGCGCAGCAGTGATAACCTAGTGGAGTGACTATTGCACTGACAAGTCATAGATCTCAAGTTCGAGCCCAAGGCACGTACGAGTACCTCTGACTTTTCGGATTCATGTGCGAATTGTATATAATTATCATTAGCTTTAAAAACGGTGAAGGAAAACGTCGCGAGGAAATGCGCCTGAAAGATAATAATATGTATCATACGTCAGCGCAGAGAGTTTAGCGCTCTTTCTATGTTGTTTTCCATATTCGACAAACCCACCTACTCCTTCTTACCTAACTTCTCATGCTCAATACTTGTGCTCTGCCCATAATAAAAATCTTCGTTCCGCCAACAATCATCTTCTACGATGTCCTTCTCACCGCTCTGGTTTCATCATACACTCTTCATTCTTTATCCAGGTGGGTTTTCTTTGGAATGCGCTCCCTCTGAGCATCAGGATGGCAACTAGTCGGTTAACATTTAAAGTGAAGGCACGTGAATATATTCGTAAGAAGTTGGCAGAATCATCCCAGCGCTGATCGTTTTCTCCTCCACCAATCGTTATTTCTCCTGACACTTTTTATTTTTTTTAAACGTATCTATGTATATACTGTTGTTTTTCGAGTTATTTTTTTTTATCTTGTTTTTTTTAAAAACGTTGCCCCACACTAGCATTTCTCCTGTATTGTGGGTGCGTTTACAAACATTTAAATTCACATACACAAACAGCCATACCCGGAACAACTACTTGTAGGTCATACAAATATTTGTTCCGTGCGGGAATCGAACCCGCGACACGCAGCGCAGCAGTCGATTGCTTAACTAACTGCGCCAACCGTGCCTTTCAATACCCATACCCACCCGATCTATACCCATATTGCACCTACCATGTTTTGTCTCTCCATCACCCTAAGGTTGACTGGTAGAAAATGCCTCAGGCATTAAGTCCGCCTTTGTACAGTAGTTTTTTTTTACTTGTGCATTAAGTTTTAATAAATAAATAAATATTTGTTGACGGTATGTGAAGCCAAGTCAGAGGCCCATGGGCGGCATAAAAACTAGACACCAAGTTAGTCTCTAACCACAAAAAAAAGGAAAGAAGTTCAATATACATGCAATAATTATGCTTCGAATAGACTGAAAAAAAAGTAGCTTTACCAAACTATCCCAAATTCATTATAAATAATTTGAAAAATGGGAGACATTTTGATGTGGGTTGGTTCGTTCTGACAGAACATTGCTCAATTATTACGCTCCTCCAATCATATTTTTATCAACGTTTTAATTCGAATCTAACAATAAAAAAATATACAGAGCATATAAATCATGAACCTACATATTATATTTCAACAAGGTTCTAACTTTTATTATCTTAATCATTTATTTATTTACACTTACATCATCACATTTATATTGTTTTTTTTGTCAATGTGAGGACGTTGTAGGCTTAATAGACTGTACTCGTAGATCTCCATTTTCTATTTTGTTAAGTACCTGGTACTTTTGACGGTCCTACGCTGTCCTCTCATACCTATTAACACTATAATTTGAAAACATTGTAAAAGCCAATTTAATTTTTTTTTAAAGGGTGACCGTGGAGTTTCTTGCCAGCTCTTCTCCATAGGAAACGACTAATTGGAACCGTGCACCTAGCTTCTGACGTTTCATAAGTGCCCATATAGGCTTATGTGAAATAAAAATATTTTTGATTTTTATATAATTTTTAAGTTGTTCTATTTGTGGTCCAAAACCACAACCTACTTGCAATGCCACAAAATAAACAATTAAATTATACCTACCTACTTGTAGAAGTAGTACGTAGGTACCTGCCTACTACTAACTTATGTACATATTAATCTATCAGATTGATTAACAAACACCCGAATACCAGCAGATAACTATTGGCACTGACTGATCGAATCCGATAAATATCGCGAAACGAACCAATTGCTAGTTTTGATACAATCCCTCTTAATATAATAGTATAAATAGAGTAAATAACCTCAATTAATCTGCCCAGCCTTTTCCCAACTTTGTTGGGGTCGGCTTCCAGCCTAACCGGATGCAACTGATTACAGTATTTTACATAAAGAAAAGAAAGAAAGAAAATACGTTTATTTGCGGTAAACATAACGCAAAGAAATAAAAACAAACACGAAAGGACAAGTTGAGGGAAAATATGCGTCACATTCACGCAAAACGGTCATCGTTCAGCATAATGCTGCGACCCTATGCGAGACAGATCCCCAGCGTTTTCATCGACAGCTGGCGTTGACGTGATGACGTCAACCGGTGCAGCATTAAATGAGATAAAAATAAACACACATACACATGGAGTGACTGCCTATCTAACCTCCCACAACTTGGTAATACAATACCCCTTGGTAAGACTGGTTGTCAGACCCGTAACGACTGTCAACGATCCACGAATGACAGCCGAGTCTAACGGCTTAACGTGCTTTCTGAGGCACCGAGGAGTCTCGGTTTGTAAAGATGTGTGGTGGTGGATGGTTGGTGGTGATGGTCGGTTTGTAATCCCGGCAAACGCAACTTAACTTGATGGATCGACCCGTGCGGCTGTTATTCTTTCTTTTTTTTTTTTAAGCGTTGCCCCACACTAGGAATTGCTCCTGTATTGTGGGTGCATTTACAAACACACGTTATTACTTAGCCACGAGCTCCTCCTCCTCATAGAGTATATAACAATGCCTAATTATATTTTCCTTCATTATAATCAGCCTATAATGTTCCCATTGCTGGGACACAGGCTTCCTCTCTGTGAGAGGGAGTGGGCCGTAATCCACCACGCGGGCCCAGTGCGGGTTGGTAGGTGTCACATGTCTTCGAATGTTTTGGTTCTATTCATGCCGGTTTCCTCACGATGTTTTCCTTCACCGTTTTGAGTCCAGTGGTGATGAAATAATTTACACAAAGTACAGCACTTACATTATCGGCCAGAGCCTTCATTATACCTATCTTCATTATCTCTTTAAGTTCTTAATTGCTAGTCACAATGATAAAGATTGCATAATATCAGTTTAAGGGGACGATAACAGACTTTTAATGATTTTATACTGAAGATTACGTCTAAAGGAGTAGTGTTAATGATTTGAAAAAAATATATGATAAGTTAGAGCATTTTCTCAATAACTAAATATTTGAATAAGTATTTTAGATTATGTTTATATTACATAGTGAAATTAGTTTGTGAAGTTATGTCTAACGCAGGTAAAAAACTGAGAATGGCGCAAAATCTACCAAGCGTATTTTTCTGAAACGTTCACCGATTTAAAGATAATTTAATTATTGATCTTTTAGAATACGCGTTTTATTAAAATACCTTTTGGTTTGTGTATAAAAATTTAATAATGCGTCAAATTGGGGATAGCGCTCCTTGATGGGCGAGTCCTATTACTGGCTGAACGTACAACGCGTTGCATGAGCTCAGTAGAGAACACGCAAGCCACTCAAGGTCACTGACATATATCTCCGTTTTAAATAGATTCCTAATTGAAACTAGATATAGGTATCTCAAAAAGAAAATAATATTCTGGGAACAAAATATTAACATGTATTGCAATCTGTAAGATTAACTACGATTTGGACTGTGTTACGTTACATAAACGTTCTATGTCGTATGTATTTCACAGTAACAGAATACTATACATGTAACTTAGAATATATTACATAGATAGCTGATACTTCCAAGAAACCACTATACGTGACCTAGCATTCAATTCTGTTGATGCACATGCAAATATGCCCACAACCCTAATATTTGGCCATATAGACCAATGTTTACAACCAGATCACGTTTGATGCTCACCAACCTTGGCCCAAAGGTCGTTCAATTTTTCTACAGACTAAGCTCTTTTACTACACAGCCAAGAAAATGCGGAAAATATTTCCGGTACCACTGACGCAAATAAAAAATTCTTCCTTTGCTAGCGAAATTATGATTGAACAGTAATTCATTCACTTCAGCACCAAGGAATGGTACTAGGATGTGTATCCTACCTACATTTGTTCAATGGTTTTCGGGAAGCTTGTAATTTGGGAAGAGGACAAATTGAGGAAGGCAGGTATCGCTGATTATGTGACCACGTAATGTGATTGAATTGGGATTTCATTGGAGGCCACAATTACTTCGTCAACTAGGGGAAAACCATCAGCTTGAACCAATTAGATAAGTCCTTGCATAACTGAACCATGTTTGCAAACAGTCGATGTGGTCCTATTACTTATATTAACTGATTAAATTGGTTTAGTTTGAGAGTTGGCAGTCCACATTGATTTCCTCTCGAATAGAAATGCAACCAATTATTTGAATGCGATGATTAGCGATATTGCAATGTAACTTTAGTTGGCTGGTCAAAATAAGATAATATATGTCGAATCGTCAGGATTTTACTCTGTTAGATTCGGTAATCATGTGGGCAGAAGTTGGGTTTCGTGCAATGAAAACACACTGGGTGTGATACACAGCGTTTATTGAAATCACATATTGACACATTCACTTCAAATGATAAACACTTTAATAACTTTTGGTATTAAAATCAAGTAGGTATTATGGCCTTTGCCCTGCATTGAAACAATATCAGATCGGTATAATGATGCAACAAAACGTAGGACAGTTCCGAAGCGTCTTCACAGCTCGATCACCAGGCTAAAAATGCCCGACTTGGCACGTTCTCTTTAACCTCGTAACCGACTGCAAAACGCCCCGACTCTGTCATAGCCACAGAACGCTTATACTTATACTCATAGCGCACCAATTCTAGTCTTTATAGTTGCCGCTAGGTGGCGCGCCTCGTCTTGTTGTAAACATTTTGCCGGATGCGATATATACAATTAAATAATCGTGCCTTATCATTTGTAAAATTAGGCTCGATAAACAAACAGCAGTATAAATAATGTGTCATCGTACTCGTCTATCTAAAATCGTTGTTTGCTAAAATATATTTATATGTCTAATAAATATAATCAAAAGCCCTTAGGTACATATTATACTTACTTGAGGGACAATATGAGAGAATTATGTAAGTAAAATCTTAAATTCTGCCCATCAAACAACCGAATACAACAAACACGTATGCAAAACCCATAAAAAAATAATTACCCTAATCCAAACTACCATTTTATCGCGTCCCAACGGAGTTTATGTCCAAACATAACATTATTTGAAAATATAATGTTAATCAATAATAATATGAATAATACCCGAAACATTTCAGTATTTCAGGACTAACATAACAGTAACGGTCACCCAGGGAACGAGATACAAGTTACAGTTACGATAAGATAACGTATTATACGCTGTAAATATAAAATTTATGATACTATTAATACAGGTCGGATGAAGTAAAATCTTCTTTATGACTTTTTTCTGTTGGAGGCTGTTGGCCAATTCCTTTGACAGCAATTGTAGCGATATACCTGTATTCGGGATAAGAAAATGGTGTTATTGGATCTAGATTACTTTCTTATTGTTCTGTATACAACATTATTTTTAGTATATGCGAAACCTGAAACACGACGTGTCTAGTATTTTTATATAAAGAATCTATGTACAAAATTTCAAAACTGTATCATTAAAAATCACTAAGTTATAAGGTCGTTATGTTACCGGGTAGTCCGTACAAAAACATGCTAATGGCACCCCCGCGCCTCCAGGGTCGTCTTGCGCTCATTGATAATAATTTGGCAGTAGGTACCTACGCACGATTAGGAACCTATTCGTACGGCGATTGTATTTTAAGTAATTAAATGGTGATAACATTTTCCATCACACTTAAATATTATTGGGAAAAAAAACATGGTGTAAAAATTATTGAAATCTATTCAGTTCCTTATTCTGAACAAACTATATTCAGGTTTCGCATATACTAAAAATAATGTTGAATACTCGTAGTCCATGATTGGACGAATTTAATAGTGAATATCTCTGTACGCTCACTATGTCTCACGCGATTGACTGAATCCATGAGACACATCCACGAGACAACGCGATGTGAGCGCCATCTACAAGGAAGATTGCGCGCGCAAATGGTCTATCGCCGTCGTTAGCCCAAAAAACTATCAAATTTTTGACTCCGTGAGTAAGTAAGTGTTACTCGTAACGATCTCCGTGATCAACGGTCCACTCAAAAGACCATTTAGATCAATTGGGAAGTAGCACCGTTGCATCAGAAAGGTGGGTCGTTCTTAGATTTTTCGCTGTTAAATTTGTTTCTTGATTGGGTGAACGAGCAGAACTCCGTTCGTACAAAACTACCAATTTCCATTCTATAACCAACGTCCACTCCTCTATTCCACACTTATTTTATCTGATAATGTTTCCGTTGCTTACACTCTTGTTTTAGAAGTCTTATCTTGTCCTATAACAAGTCTGTATTACCCCTAAAGGGATGGGCAAAGATGCATCTTGATTTGTTGTCTTTATTTTTCTTAAAAATCCCTCCATGCCATAAGCATGCTTGCTTGGAAATTCGGTATACAATCCTAATAATTATGTTGCAATTATCACAAAGGAAGATACAAAAGCAAAGAAATTAAGTTCTGTTACTAGGTTTCACAGAGCATTTTTTGGATTGTAAAGGCATTTCTTAAAAAGGCACACTGTTCGCCTTTGTCGTCGTCTAAACAAAAACAACCGGAAAGATACAGCCATACTCATACATCCTTTTACCTGAACATGTATAAAAAATTATAACACGCTGCTTGTATAAAATATGAACGTCAATGGAAGCTGCAGTTTCATTCACCTCAAAGACTGACTCGTCTTTATAACCATTTTGTACAGTCACCTACAGAAGTCATGTCCCGCAGTAAATTGCGAACGTGTTCCAAGAAATTCCACGACTTGTGTAGAAATGGTGGACGCTGGTTAAAAAAATCCCTATTACTTGCTCTTGCTGCAGCGTTATCTGAAAGATTTTAGTGATACGTATTATTCTCTGTAGTGTAGAAAAAAAAACATAAGTCTGGCAATACACAAGTTTCGGTTGCGAGTGCCTTCGAAGGACATCATATAACGATAAAAGCACTCGGTTGATGGCATTGAATTTATAAATCAATGTTATATGCTATCGATGGTTTTGATTTGTTTTGTTATGAAGACCCATGTATAGTATCTAGAATCCATTCTTAATATTATAACTGTAAAAGTAACTATCTGTCTGACGACCTTTTCACACCTAAACGGATAGAGGGTAAGATAATTTATAGTACGATCCCGTGGAATAATTTGCGAACTACATGAGTCGTGGGCAAAAGCTAGCGTGAACATAAAATACACAACGTTACACTAGGAACTCTCAAATGTTGCATCCGCTTGTAGCGCCCGGCGGTACCCAAACTTATCTCCAAGAGTGACGTAACAGGGACGTTTTAGAAAACGCGTTGTCTAACGTTCTTCGCGAAAATATCCGCTACACAATGAACGACTGAAATATTCTAAAATACAGGAAGCGTTGTCCTAACTTACTACAATGTTGTTTTACTACGGTGTCCATGGCTTTGTGAATTTTGAGTAGGTAAATCTGTTTATGTTTGCAGAATGGCCCTATTCGTCTTCTCTGAGAGGACCGAGAGCGTACATAATAATATTATGTTACGGCGCAGCATGTGGCACCGTCTAGTTTTGTTGCGAAGTTACTGGAATCACCGAAAAGGTCGGATAAGAGTGATACTGGCCGGTGACTGTCAGTCTAGCAGAACGACGCATGGGTGGTTATGTGGCGGCTGTCTTCTGATAACAGAAGAGAATGTCAGGAAAGCCGCTGTTGTACCACGTCCTTGACGAACTGCTAGATTCCGGCACAATCCTGATGATAATAAAGCTACTGAGCCAGTAATACGATAACCACTTCTGGTGAAGGCTATCCTGAGCTGTTATATAGATAATATATAATGGAGTTTTAGAGGCATGAGGAACAGGGTGTAAAGTTCACTCATCCTCTATAGAAAAGGGAGGATCCTCCGACCAGACGGGTGTTGTGTCTGGTGGGCAACTGTCCGACGATTGATGTCGGGATGTTGTATATATGCTAGTGTTGCGCGGTAAACTCTGCTTGCGTGATGCAGGATTTTGCGTGACGTCAGTGTGACGCGTAGTTCGCATGTGGCGATGTTGTTGCCGCTACAGAGTTATGGGACTATGGAGAAGTGTCTTGACGCTGCATGACAGCGTGAGCGTGCGTGATCGCCGCCCGTTCGATGTCCATCGCGCACAGGATGGATGGAATACAGCACATGAAGTAATATTTGCTCCGGATAAATAAATACATGTCGGAGCCGGTCATTAGTATGGACAAGTAATAAATCAAGCCCGCCATTGGTGACATCGCGTGATCTACCCACACCTCTGGCGCGCTTACAGAGTTATGGGACTATGGAGAAGTGTCTTGACGCTGCATGACAGCGTGAGCGTGCGTGATCGCCGCCCGTTCGATGTTCATCGCGCACAGGATGGATGGAATACAGCACATGAAGTAATATTTGCTCCGGATAAATAAATACATGTCGGAGCCGGTCATTAGTATGGACAAGTAACGAATCAAGCCCGCCATTGGTGACATCGCGTGATCTACCCACACCTCTGGCGCGCTTCTACAGAGTCGTGATATTTTGAGCCGATGGCGAGGAGGACATTCAAGATTCAGTGTCTGGTCTGGTCGCATCGGAGTTAAGTGGTGATTATATTTTGTAGTGAATGTGTTAATTTGTAATTTTAATAAACGCTGTGTATCCCAGTGTGTTTTCATTGCACGAAACCCAACTTCTGCCGACATGATGACCGAATCTAACAGAGTAAAATCCTATCGATCCGACATACATAATTAAGTCACAATAATCACGTTTTGTTCAAATTATAAAAATAAAAAATAAAATAAAAATGTTTATTTATAATATTATAAAGTGCATTTACATACATGATTTGGA
The DNA here is from genome assembly GCA_948098905.1 of Tiliacea aurago. NCBI lineage: Eukaryota > Metazoa > Arthropoda > Insecta > Lepidoptera > Noctuidae > Tiliacea > Tiliacea aurago. The sequence goes on from OX402588.1 coordinate 19,244,257, forward strand.
GATCACCTTTTAAGCAAGAAGTGCTTGTGTTAGGAGAGTCCGCTCTTCTACTTAGCATTAACCATAAATCGCAATTGAATGTAAAAATACAAAAGAAAATAAAAATAAGGAAATAGGTTACTTTGAAATTATTGAAAAGCAAACTATGAGAAAGAGCGTTAAATTGCAGCAGAGAAAAAGGCAAACATGCGCGTATTGGTGTGATGTGTGCGGGGATGGGTAAGAGTGTGTTAGTGTGAGGGTGCGTAGTGCGTATGAGTTAAAATTTGCATTTTTAGTTACTCTAGTGTTTAGGTGTAAGTGCAAATTTAAGTTAGCCCTGCGACAGTGTCTTTGGATCGGAAGAATTCAAACACAAACTTCTTCCGCTAACCATGCAAACAGCAATCTAATTATAATAAAAATTACAGCCCTAAGTTTAGTCATTGGTTACCTACACATTTTATTGTTTTAAACTAGAAACAATTGAATAGTAGTTTGTAATAAATAAAAAAGTTTGTCATAATAATAATAAATAAAAAGATCGCAATCATTAGTTTTCTAAAACTATCTTTTAAACGAGATGAAGAAAGTGTTGAACTTTGTAGGCGAAGATACGAAATCCACGCGAACATAATCGCGTGCGAAGAGCTAGTATTAAATAAAACACGAAAAATGCTGTAACTTTGTCGCGTAAAATTACCTTATTTACTTTATGCGAGAACAAGATACATCTCAATAACAGACTCGAAAAAAAGACTGTTCATCTTTATTTACATCGTTTTTATGGCCATACTACACCTGAATCACGTGTTCAGAAGTGTAACTATGACTATGAATTTAAGAGTCTTCCGTGAGTCCCAGATAAATAAATGGTTAGTTTGCATGACTATGTCATCTAAACAGAGCACGTGCGAGTACGTCTAACTCTTTGTTCTTAACAGCTTGCTTGAGATTTGTAAAATAGCTTAGGAATAGCCTTTCTCTGTTCTGGTATACGAGAATAGTTCTTACCGTGGTGAAACGTTTTGCTAGTCAACAAGGTAGATTTAGGAACTGGAACGCCTAATATTATCGTCATTTCCAAAAACTGATGTCAATATCAAGGGTTATTGTACATTCGCCACAAAGTAAATTCATTACATTTTTGACACACTCCATACATTGAAACTGTATTTGCCACTTGCATTATAAATATGTGTAAATTCGTCACAACCACAAGTCTTCATTTTAGGTATATATACTGGTAGCAAGCAAAGTTATTGGTTTTTAAATAAATAAATAACGTTTTTATTCTACTTAGTGTTTGATTTTTCTGCTGTGTGTGCGGAAATAAAAACATTATTAAGGAATTTACAATAATCAAAATTAATAAAATTAATTGTACTGTGACGAATTTACTTCATGAAAATAGAACTGTGGCAAATGTACACATACTTTTTTCCGTGGCGAACTTACTTTGTGGCGAATGTACAATAACCCAATGTCAACTGTATGACGTAATGATATTATAAGTAAAAAGATGTAGATAGGTTACCTACCGAACATTCGATCTTCAAAAACGGCACAATGTCCACACTATTAGATGACACGTGGAAGTAGGACGGCATGTCGTAATTATCGGGAGCGAAAAAGAGACCATACGAAGAAAATGTGGCTAATTAGCCAAATTTTGACGTGCCACTTGCGTAGCGTTTATCCTACCTACCTCTTTTTGATGTGAAACATCTATAGGCGCACGTAAAAGGGATTGCTGGAGGGGCGACGCACTCCGCGTGGCGATCGGCCACTATACACTTATACAGTCTTTTAAGTAGTAGTGTGTAAATGGGTGTGTGTGTAGTGCGATGTTTCACATCTGCCAGTCATCCCGTTACGGCTCAATTATTTTTTACTTATAATATCATTGATAGGACGAATAAATAAAAGTCCAACTTTTCTTGATATTAGTTGCCAAAACATAAATTTTTCCAACGTAAAAGTGTTCATCCCATGATTATTATTTATTATAGATATATAGATTATTTATTTATTGAGGGACTGAAAAAAGATGGAGAAGGGTCTCAGCAATGCGTCACTACAAATAAAAGCTAACAAAAAAAAGAACCTTAAGGCGCTGACAAGAGGCAAATGATCTTAGATTTTTGTTTAAGACATACCGTCTTAAACAAAAATCCAAATCTAAATAGTTTGTGGTAGCGGAAAAAATATAATGTTAATCGTGAACATATTTCACACAACTCGGTTGTTACCAAAACACGTTTTGAAAAAAAAAAATTACGATAAACTAACCTTTACATTGAGTTCCTATCCAAACTATATTTATTAAATATGAACGTACGTTGTAACACGAACGTCTTATTTGAATGCAGAACTTGTTTGTTTTTTATCCTCGATTACTCAAATCATTTTTGAGTAAATAGAGAATTGCTTCATATTTTGCCATAAATTACAAGCGTTGTGTCATGCTTCTTTCTTTTATATGCAGTCCGACAGTGACCGCGCTTTAGTTCTAGTCAGCGTCTTAATATTTACATTTTTGCTTACATAATTTACTTTTTAAAGTAGCTGTAAGGAATCCCGCGCCACGCCACGTCCCATAACCGGATATCCCCGCGGATAAAAATACCGCGCAGTTTGTATTTGCGGGAGCTGTAGACATTTTCTATAGATAAGGTACATTTTCTGTATTGTGGGCAGTTGTTTTAATCGAAAATCCATGCTGCGTGGACGTTCACTAATCTTAATTAAAAATTGTATAAAATCTAAGACTCGTAAAGACATAGTGGAACTATCGGTTGAACATAGCATTGAATTGTCATGTGTTGAGCTAGATAAGCATTTTATAGTGTGCGTTTACAGACCCCCAAATTATATAAATTACTCTATATTTGAGTCAGTAATGGAAGAGGTTTTAGCAAAACTTGCAACTGGTAAGAAATCAGTAATTATTTGTGGTGACTTCAATATTAATATTTTGGAAAATAATTCAAATAGCAGTAGATTATTAAGCCTCTTCAAATCATTTAATCTGTCAAATGTGTTTTTTGAACCTACGCGAATAACTACAACTACTGCAACATGTATTGATAATGTTTTTTGTTGCTGTGACTATTTAGATAAAGCCATTGTAAATTATCTCCCTTCGGATCACAGCGGTCAAACCGTTACTTTTGAGTCCAACACGCCATTACAGAAAGTGCAGATACAAACTAGACCAATAACATCGGGTAATTTAAATAAATTTAATAGCACTTTAATTAGCACGTTAAGTGCTCATGGCCTAAGTATGAACAATAGGAATATTTTGTATGAAGAATTCTTTTCATTAGTGCAAACAGAGTTCAATAATTATTTTAAGAAAAAAACTAAAACTATTTGCCCCAAGTTTTTATTCAGTGACTGGGCAACTAAAGGTATCAGGAAGAGTAGGGAAAGATTATTTGAACTGTATGGCCTTAAGCCGTATATAAACACGGAAACTTTTAATAAGTATGTTGGTACTTATTCTAAAACTTTTAAAAATGTCTGCAAAGCGGCTAAAGCTTCATACATTAGCAATAAGGTTAAATCAGCAGACAATAACATAAAGACAGTTTGGAAAACTAATTAACAATGAAACGAACAGGAACAAAAGACATAATACTGATTACACACTGGAAACTTCCCGCGGTCTCGTTAGCGATAACATTAATGTTGCTGAGGAATTTGCAACTTTCTTTACAAATATTCCAATTAAAACTACAGAAACTTTAAATTCCTCTCCCTCACTTGCTATTGATCTATTTAAAAGCGAATGTTTCAGCTTGCCCTGTGGAATTTAAATTTAAACATATAAACCCTGTGGTCGTTGTAAAGACTTTTAAGCAACTTAAGATTAAAATTACCGAAGATCTGTGGGGCATGTCTACTAAAGTTTGTCAATCCATTATTGAGACAATTGCACCATATCTAGCTTTAATATTTAGTAGTGTAGTGTGTGTAGATCAAGGGATATTCCCAGATTTAATGAAGTATAGTAAAGTTATTCCACTTTTTAAATCCGGTGACAGCAAAGACACTAACAATTATAGACCTGTATCGGTTTTGCCTGTTTTCAGCAAGGTGTTTGAAAAAGTTATGTTAAATCAAATGCTCAATCACTTCAATCGTAATGACATCTTACACGATCAACAGTATGGTTTCACCAAAGGACGTTGTACAACTGACGCCGGTGTCACATTATTGAAACACATTTTTAACGCATGAGAAGAGGCACAAGACGCAATAGGCATCTTTTGTGACCTTTCCAAGGCATTTGATTGCGTGAATCACGAAACACTGCTCTTGAAACTTGAGCATTACGGACTGGGTAAACTTGCGCTTACCTTAGTAAAATCATATTTGAATGATAGATTGCAGCAAGTTCAAATAAGTGGTGTGAATTCATTGGGTTTAATAGTCAAAATGGGGGTACCACAGGGCTCAATATTGGGTCCGTTCCTCTTTTTAGTATATATAAATGATTTATCTCATTTACTGAAAAACCGACCACAAATGGTGTTATTTGCTGATGACACATCACTGATTTTTAAAGTAAGCAGACATGCACAGGAGCTTGACGACGTAAATAACGCTATGATTATGGTCCATAATTGGTTTACTGTAAATAATTTGGTATTAAATGAGAAGAAAACTAAATGCATAAGATTCGCGTTACCGAATGTTAGAAGTAGTGAATGTCACGTTGTATTGAACAAAGAGATACTAGAATTCGTCGAAAAAACTGTTTTCCTTGGAATCACGCTTGACTCTAAGCTGCAGTGGAGTCCTCACTTAACATCACTTGCAGGGCGGCTAAGTTCAGCCGCCTACGCTGTTTGGAAAATTCGCCAATTAACAGGCGTGGATACAGCGAGACTGGTCTATTTTAGTTACTTTCATAGCATCATGTCTTACGGTATTTTGCTGTGGGGACGGGCTGCAGATATTGTTTCTATCTTTGTTCTGCAAAAGAGGGCTATCAGAGCCATCTACAACCTCTGCAGACGCGACTCTCTAAGGGAACTGTTTAAAGAAATTAACATCATGACGGTACCTTGCCAATATATTTATGAAAATATTATGTATGTTAGAAAAAACCTACATCTTTTCAGTAAGATAAGTGACAGGCATAATTTTAATACTAGAAATAGGAACAAATTAGATCAACCACGTTTCAGATTGTCAAAAGTACACACTTCTTTTACGGGGTATTGTGTAAAATGTTATAATAAAATACCACTCGATATTCTTCAACTAAATGAGAAGAAATTTAAAACATGCATTAAACGCACACTATGTAGACAAGCATATTATAGGTTGGATGATTATATCGTAGATAAAAATGCTTGGCTTAATGCTGGTCCTGCTCCACAACCACTTGGGCTCATTTGTTAAAATTATAATATTTGGAAGAGATGCTTCCCCCCTTTTTTATGTTCTGACATTACAATCATATTTATTATATAAAATGTACTTAATCAAGTTTTAGTTGTTGAATACTTCAATAGGTAATTATGTTTATCTTTTTGCTAGTGAAATTTTATTTATCTTTGAAATGCATTGCAAGCTATAATTTTGTATAATTTAAAAGCATTTTTCAATTTTTGTAAATGTGAGTACCATGGAGCCGTTTATTATGTTATGATGTATGTTGACTTAAAAAAGTTTGGCAGTTAAGAGTATGTCATGCTCACTTAAATGTCTCGCTGATGGTGGCGCGTGTGTTGGATCATTCGGTTCCCTACAAAATGGTTGAGCTGGATGGTGCTGATCCACGCGTCATGCTCGTGAACGGGCGCCGTCAGTTGTGACTGTTCTCCTGTCTGCCAGGGCTTATTTGTAATATTTTATATTGTTTTTTAAATAATTTATATTTTTACATTGTTCTCACATATAGAAGCGACAAGAATAATGTACCCAGGATTTTGTAATATCTTGATTTAAAAGAGTGTCCTTGGAGTTTCTTGCCTATTCTTCTCCATAGAGATCTACGTTTTGGAATGGGCAAATAGCTTCAACTTTCTGACTAACTGACCGACTCTTTGACAATTCAAAAGTGCCTGTAATTGGTTTAATTGAAATAAATGCTTTGAGTTTTGAGTATGCTTAATAGTAATAAAATTATCATAATCGATAATTGATGACTTCTTCAAATCTTCTTTTATTGATGACATAATTACATAAATTACGTTATGAAAAAACTTTGGCATAAAACATTTCAAACTCTAAGAAAGAATAGGAATAGTTAATTTGTTCAAAAACATACAGACTTTTAAATCATTTATGGGGATATACTATTACAATTTATTCTACGATCAGATATTGAACAGCTGTGTACCGAACTAGATATAAAATATCTGTATTTCAGATATCAGTGCTCTTCCCCTGTTGCAGGCGATACATAAAAAATAAACTTTGATTGACCTCTATACACATCTATAACACATTAAATCACAGAGATTTATTAAAATATTTAAAAAAAAAAAGGAAGTGACAAATGTAGAAGAACAATCTTAAATTAGTTGTATAGTGATGGCCTCCAGTAAGTAGAGTGTAAATGAGTGGATGTGTGTAGGAGTTTGAGTATTATTATAAGCTACATAACTACAGACAACAGGGTCTTCGGTCTCATTGTAGTTTAGCTTGCGATTGTAGTCTACTACCATAAGTTTACACTTGTTCCTATTTAATACAAAAAAAGTATTTAAGTTATACCCTCAAAAAAAGTTTAATGAGCCCATGGGTATATAAGTGGCGAATATATTTTTTACCCTCTGTTCGCAAGATTAAATGTTGCGTGTAATGTAACGACTCCGCCATGGGGGTTAGCATTTTCTTTAAGGGCAACATTTATAAACACAATATTTTATAGATTATTTGATTCATTTACCGAGGTAGTTTACCAAATTGCTTTGGTATTTACCATCAAGGTTGTTTAAGGTTGGTCTATTGTTTACATTAGTGGTTCAGCTTCTTAGTAGTTTCGTAGTTTCCAGATAGTCCAATATTAATTTATTGGATCTTTGATCTAGACACGGGTAGAGGTAAGTATCCCTCTCCTTTTGAGAATATTTACTTAGAAGAAAATTAGGTCTGCGGTCTAAGCTCTCGTACTTACCAATACCGTCAAACTAAAAAAAATCTAGCTTTCTTAAGCAGGTGGACGTAGAAGTAACAATTTAAAACCAGAAACTCCATAAATGAACGCGTTTGTCACAAAATTATTAATGACCTAATTTAAAGAACGTGCTTAGAAGAATCAATATGTTTTAAGATAAGTTCCGTTATAAGTCCAAACGGAAATCTCATTGTCATTTGCCTAGATGACAATTGTGTGAAGCGCGTTGCAGAATGTATTTTAAAAAACCGGCCAAAAGCGAGTCGGACTCGCGCACGAAGGGTTCAGTACCATTATTTATAAAAATGGCAAAAAAATTACATTTGTTGTATGGGAGGAAACAAATATTTAAGGAGCCCCTTAAATATTTGTTTTATTTTAATTTAAGTAACTACTTAAAACAAATATTTAAGGGGGACTCCTTAAATATTTGTTTTATTTTAATTTAAGTATCTATTTATTTTTAAAGTTAATATATAACTAAATATTCTGTGAATATTTGAAGCATCTACCTGTTGCCGGTATCAATATCGAGCAAAAACAAGCAAAAAATCACGTTTTTTTGTATGAGAGCCCCCTTAAATATTTATTTTATTCTGTTTTTCGTATTCGTTGTTATAGCGGCAACAGGAATTGACAGTGAAAATTTCAACTATCTAATTATCACGGTTCATGAGATAGAGCCTGGTGACAGACGCACAGACAGACAGACAGACAGACGGACGCACAGCGGAGCCTTAGTAATAGGGTACCCGTTTTAACCTTTGGGTACGGAACCCTAAAAAAACACAGAAAATATCTGGCTGTCAACACAGTTGGCTTCCTTCCTGCTAGATGTCAAAACGGTGTTAAGGCGCAGTCAACTTGGCACCGAATCGTAGTCAGCAAAAATACGGGAGAATTCTTTTGAATGGTCAACACATACATTGAGGGGGCCGCGACATAACAACAGAAACTGATGTGTTTGTAAGGAAATGCATTCATGGTACGTTAGTCATGAGAGGGGAAATATAAAGAAGTTTATCATCGGGATGAAGTTCAATTTATTACATACGAGTCGGAGAGCGTCATGATTATGTGTTATAAATCAGAAAATATTGTTGAATATTCTATTTCACTGCTCTAAGCTGTACTTTTGTGTTTAAGGCTTAATCAGCCTATAATGTTCCCGCTGGGACACAGGCCTACTCTCTGTGAGAGGGAGTGGGCTGTAATCCACCACGGGGGCCCAGTGCGGGTTGATAGATGTCACATGGTCTTCGAATTTTTGGTTCTAGGACATGCTCCTGTTTCATCCCCGTTTTGAGAGCAGTGATGATGAAATTATTTTTTAAGGAAATTTTGTTAACCTACAATATAAGCATCATAAACTAAAAATCCTTTACAATGTTGCATTATCAGGAATAAAAAAATAACTGCTCTGGAAAAGTTGTAGAAAAGTCATACCTTCGAATCTTAAACAAAACTATTCAAAAACTGCTGTATCAGAACAAAGGACCAAAAAACAATCCTAACCAATATTATAAATGTGATAACGTTTGTTTGTTTGTTACGCTTTCATGCTAAAACGGTTGAACGGAGTTGAATGAAATTTGGCATATAGGTAGACAGACATAGAATATTTTTTATCCCGATATTCCTACGGGATCCGACTTATGCGGGGGAAACTGCGGGACGCAGCAAATTCAAAATAAAATGAGATTATTCCAAATCCGTAACAATAAAAAGGTCCCGTAGTTCGCCAATTAAAACTCCTTACACATAGCAAAGTAATGACCGGTTTATATTCAGGTCAGTCCGTAAATATTCAGGCAGAGTGATCAAAAACAGGCGCTGTTTGTATTTACTGTTCGTGACTTGTCTACAACAACATGGGGAAGTAAACATTGTAAGGAGCAATGGTTAAGTAGACCTAAACAAAGGTTAAGTAAACAAGAAACATTTTCTTTATTCACAAATGGCCTTGAGAGGTGTGTTAAATTGGTGAAATAACAACTTTTTAGGGTTCCGTTCCTAAAGGGTGCCAACGGGTCCCTATTACAAGAAAACTCAAACTCATAGCATTTATTTCAATTAAACCATTATTTTACAGGCACTTTTGAATTGTCAAGGAGTCGGTCAGTTAGAAATATGAAGCTAGTTCCCCATTCCAAAGTGTAGAAGGTTCCTAAATACTGTTGTCCTTCCACCCGTCTGTCACAGGGTTGTATCTTTTGAATCGTAATAGGTAGGCATTAGAAATGTTCACAGTGTGTACTACCATGGCCGCTATAACAACAAATAATAAAAATAAACAAAGTTAAAATTAAAGGGTAAACAAGTTTTTTTTTAAATATGTATTTTTAAATACTGTTCGGTGGTACGGAACCCTTTGTGTGCGAGTTCGACTCGCATTTGGCCTTTGTTGACATAATATGCGATGTATTTTATGAGGAAAATGTGTGGAAACGTAAATTGTGTCGTAAACGTCGGAAATGAACACACGTTAGATAAATTAATGTTTATCGCCCTAGTCAAGGTATTCCAAAAAACTTTTAAAGACCAAAATAGCTCATCATGTTATTCATGGTATTTGGTGTTTTACATGACCCAGGCATATGAATACTCAATCTATTATGTTTATTGCTAGCTATGGCTTAATAGGATAGTGACTATTAGTCCAAGTGTATACACACACGAGTATGTACTTTCATAGAATTTCATATATCAGGTATTTTAATAGTTCATTAGTATACAAAATAAAATAATATTTTTAATTTTCAGCTTCCATTCGATGCATATTTGTCACCCCTGTTTCAACTTATTGAATACCGAACAGGCTGACAATGAGAGATTGCTAGGCTATATAATGGTATGGCGCCATCTCTACGGACGAGAGAATTGCGGCGATAGTCACGCTGTGCCTTCAAATTATTAAGTCGTGGGTGTGGGTCCCTCAGTCAGAGGGCTGCATTTCTATATGATTCCTGCAGACAGCCCATTACTACCCATTATTTCCCATGATTATTGTTATCATACTATAATAATTGTACTATAATTGTCCGTCTTTCCTACATATTATTTATTTATTTATGAATATGAATAAAATAATTTATTCGTTATATAATAGTTTTATTATTCAGTGTAATCATGAGGATTACACTGAATTACTGTTCACAAATAATATAAAGCTTTATTTTTGACTCCCGGCCCACGTAGAGCCCAGTTGCAGTCAATTCCGTTTTAGTTGTTCCGGGTCTGGCTGTTTTGTATGTGAATTTAAATGTTTGTAAACGCACCCACAATACAGGAGAAATTGCTAGTGTGGGGCAACTTTTCATTAATAAAAAAAAATAAAAAAAATAATATTAACTGATTGTAGCTCGTAATTGGGTTAGCTCGACCGGGACGGTAGGTACCACGCTCTTACATAATACCTAACTTAATGCATTATGTTGCTGCGCTTCGAATGATGAGTGGGAGAACCGGAAGTCCAGGATTTGGGGAGAGAAAAGGGTGGCAACGCATAAGCAATAATCATGGTGTTGTGGATGTCTATGGGAAGCGGTGATTACTTAACATCAGGTGACCCATATGCTCATTTGCCCCGTTGATGGTAAAAAATAAATAAAAACCTAGCGCCTCAATGGCGTGTCGAATAGTAGAAAATCATTCATATACTCGCTAACCACAACGCCTAGCGCCATCTCATATCAAAACGTGGAGTTATTTAATGAAAACTTATCTTTATTTTTCTCAATTTCCTGATCTTTAAGATTCGTAAAACGTTTTTATGTGTAAACTATAAAATACAACAATTGCGAAACTAAAACAATATTTGCTGCACATTTATTTTGCGACTTAAGCAGGCGCCAATAGTCCCACTGGTCATGGCCTTTAGCACAGTTAAAGTTTGTATGGAGGAGTGCAGAAAGCACTTTTTCAATACACTTCCTCTAAAACTGGTTCATATCGCACTACGATTAGGTTCACAATGCAATGTTTTTCACACGCGTGCGATTTTCTATTTTCCAACACGTGTGCGGGAATAAAAATTGCCACAAAAAACTTAGAATTCGTTCAATGCTTCTATTCACACCATCTCGCGCCAGAGACGGTCCTCTCTATTCGGAGGTGATTTTTTTTTTAATCTCGGCAAAGATGCGTCTTTACGACGTTAATATTTTTGGAATATTTAAATAATGTTTATAAATAGAATATCATGATTATTACAATAAAAAAAACGTTTATGAACAAATTAACATTGATTTGTGTTCTAAACTCAAAAATATTAGAGTTTTATATTTTTCATATTAGGCTGTTTATCGGCTTTATATCTTTGCTTCGCCTTCAACCTGGCGAAAGCAAAACGCGGAAAAAAAAGAAAATTAAATCATATAGTTTCCTAATAATAATTCATGATAAAAATATTTTCCGTTATTTTATTTTATTTCTTCAAAAGTGTATTGAAAAACGTCGTTTGATACACGTGGGCATTTGTTATTGCAATTATTGACTCAAAAACAACCTCGCCTACGGCTCGAGTGTTAATTCCACCTCGAATGCAATAACAAACATGCTCCACTTGTATCAATATGTACTATTATATAATAAAGAAATAAATTAAACTAATACAAAAACATTACACACGCAATCATGCATTTGATACACACTCATAGTACCAGGGCCTCATGACTTGAAGATGGTGACAGAAGTGACAGCTTGAGCATGGAATAAGTAAGTACTTACTATATAGATTGTAATTAGGTCGAATTTCGACCAGTGGGCGACCCTTAGTAATAATAATTATGCCATAATAATCATGCGTGGGTATCGCGATACTTTAGCATGTCGGATCCGGTCATTAGTATGGACAAGAAACGACTCGCAAGCGCGCTACTACTGGCGACATCGGCATCATGCGTGATCTACCCACACCTCTAGCGCGCTTCTACAGAGTTGTCATGTTTTGAGCCGATGGGCGAGGAGGACATTCAAGATTCGATTACGTAGGGAAACACTCCAAGCATAGCCCTCTCCATTGCCCTTTGGGTGACTTTTAGCCTTCTGATAAGGCCCATTGTGTGTGAGCGTCCACGTTTCAGTGCCATAGGTCATCACTGGCAACGCGGACTGGTCAAAGACTTAATAAAATATATAAATAAATATTTTTCGGATCCGGGCATTAGTACAGACAAGAAACGAATCGCAAGCGCGCCACTACTGGCGACATCACGTGATCTACCCACACGCGCGCGCTTGTACAGAGCCGTGATGTTTGGAGCCCATAGCGAGGAAGACATTCCAGTGTCTGATCGCATCGGAGTTAAGATGTCGGGGAACTGTACTCGATTCCTTGTGCTCAGTTATTATGGTGATTATAATTTGTAGTGATTGTTTCAATTTGTGATTTCAATAAACGCTCTGTATATCACCCAGTGTGTTTTCATTGCACGAAACCCACCTTATGCCCACATGATGACCGATTCTAACGGAGTAAATCTTGAAGATCCGACAAGCATATAAGTACAATAATTATGCAAAGCTTCGAACTTGTTCCGTTTATAAGAATACCGAAAATCTTTTCCCAAACAAGGTCAGACAATGTTTCCTAAATCCAAACAAAATTGTAGCTTTCGGTTCAAGGTCTTTACATTATTAAAGATTTGCATAATCAAAATACAAAAAGAACAAATGTAGCTGAAAACGGTTCTATTTGTTTTGACCCTAGAAAAAATACTTGGGCTTCAGTTTTCATATAACAACAATGTGGGTAGACGAAACTTACTTACTAGAGCAGTGGTTCCCAAAGTTGACTGGACCGCGAGTTCCAAATTCGAGACTCACCGCTTGGTTTTTATGAAGGAAAAAACTATAATTATGATTGAAGGACTGTTCAAAGAAGAAAACAAAAACATTTAGTTCCTATCCCAATGCAAGGAGTGCTATTTTTTTTCAACGTCAACCGTAACTCATAAACCATCAGTGATCGCCCGCCCGTTGGCCCAGTTTATCGATTTGTCATCCTATTTTTCTCTTCTGTTCTTTTTCTTATAATTATAATTTGAGAAATACTGTACTAGAGAATATTGGTATCAACAACAATATCAAAAGCGGTTATTTGGTATTTGCTTCGTATAGGATACGGTTACTCAACCGTTTTCGGTTTGTCTAGCCAAATTCCCAGTTTGATTGGGAAGACACTGCAACGATGATAATGATGTCTTGCATTGATCAAATAATTAACAGACATTAATTAGAACAGCCCGCCTCAGTAGCAGCCCGGAGTATCTAACTTTTAAGCCATTAGGGTTGTGTGCGTTCGGAAACACAGACGCAGGTAAAGAGTTCCACTCTTTTGCTGTGCGCATTATAAAAGTCATTTGGAAACGCTTAGTGCGAATTGGTGAAATAGCATCAAGGAAGGGATGGTAACCTGCAGTGCGTCTAGATGTCCGATAATAGAAGGGGGCCGGTGGAATGAGGTCGTGGAGTTCTTGGGCACACTCACCGAAGTGCAATCTGTAGAAGACCGACAAGCAGGCAACCTTGCGGCGATGGGCCAAATTGTGAAGATTGGCATCCATCAGTTTTACGTCGCCAATGAGCCTCTTAGCTCTGCGTTCCATCGAGTCAACCGTGGCAAGTTGGTATTTTTCTGAGCCATCCCAAAGGTGGCTACAATACTCCATGCAGGATCGGACCTGCGCATTGTAAAGGGTCAAAAGCTGTCCAGGCGTAAAGTATCACTTCATCCTATTTAGGATGCCCAGTTTCTTGGCCGCAGTATATAGGTGTATAGGCGTGATGTTTTGTTATGTTATCTTAAGTTGGATGGAAAATGGTTGCTGTTAGTCATTACTTAGACAGTAGAAAAGACAAACATGACAAAGCGTTGCCAATCTTAAGCCCCCACGGCCTGTCGAGGCCTGTCGCGGCCAATGCCGAGTATTCCCACCACAAGCCTCATCAGATCGGCGGTTCCCACGGCCAATCGGCCCTGGCCTGGCGCGATCTGGTCTGTGAGAAAGCAGGCCGTGGGACCGCAGCATTGGGGAAAATTATGTCTCTTTTGTCCACACCTTATCAATGGAATCGGACATTCGGAACTCAGCAGTGTTGATTCTTGGTAGGACTAAGGCCTGATCGCTAAATACATTTAGCACTAAACCTATTTAAAACATAATTCTGTCTTTGTCATATTCAAAGGATTGATAAAAACAGAACGTTGTTAAATCCGTTTAGCATTAAATGTGTTCAGTAGTTTATGATGCAACCGGGCCTAAATATCGGTGGTAATAAGAGCAGACGTTTCTATTCCTTTCCAACATCAAATAAAATGTGCCAAAATATTATCAGTCGTTCCATTCTAGCACTATCTTCACGAAAACGACATAATTATGTGTCTTGAATATTTCACACCAATTCTCCAGAATGTTTCGCCAGACGATACAAGTTCAAAGTTCGTTGGCCGCATTGTCACGCTCATGAATTCTGAATCGTTATAGCTACCCCTAATATTTCATGAAAGCCTGGTACTGTCTTATTAAAAGGATTGAATATTTAGGTCGCTCTCTGATGTGGCTGTAACGTAATTACCAAATGGATTTGTCATAGATTACATTACGTTGATTAGAGTCGCTCATTACGGGAAAGAGGATTATTTACGAAATTCTTTTGACTTTTATCCGTGTTTTGCGAATTGAGTATTTCAGTCTGACTCGCTGCTGTTTCAATTTTGAAAAGGTTTTCGTTCAATCCGACTGCCTCTTTGGTTTAGTGGTCGCATGCGCTACTCTGAGCATCTAAGATTTGATTCCCAGGCCAGGTAAATTGTTGTCTGGTATTTCCATTAAAACATTCTAAAAAGCAGATGAAGGCATTTATTTCAGTATTACAGCATGCATGAATTTAATTTTTGGATTTATTGTATATTTACTGACTGAAGTAAAACGCAATTGGGTTTAATTTCCTCGACAGAATTTAATTCCGAAAAGACCATTACTTTTTCAATTTTTTTTCTGTAATTCTAAAATCCTAAGTAACATTGCAAAATTGCATTCAAAATGTACGTATTAGGTAATTGAAAACTATGGCTGAAAATGTTTGTGATACATAGCTTATTTTTTTTTTTTATTATTTGTTACTTTATTTAGCGCTCTTACGTTGTTTTAAATTCGTTTCAGTGCATTGTTACGCTCTTTTTCGCATGTGGAAATAATTGACTCTGTCACTTTCTTATTCCGCTCAGTTCGCTATGATTTATTTTTCACGTATCACCTTAAGGGGGCCCTCGAAATAATTCGCTAAGAAAACCCGTGAAATACAAATTTTCTTACGTTTTTTGCAATTTGCAGGTCACAGGTTGTAGGTCGATCTAAATATGATTCCCGGCCGTAACAACTATGGCTTTACAGAAATATAATCACTAGAATCGGCAATACAACTAACTCTTCGAAAAATCCTAATGAATGTTCTTTTCTGAAATAATCATTCAGTAGGATTTTTGAACTTAGAGAGTTCAGAGGAATTTCGCGGGCTACTTTAGCGCATCCCCTTAACAGAGAACTCTCGTGATAGCTTAGTGGTTTAAGCCTCTCATGCACGAGATTGTGGATAAAAAATCGGGCAAGTACCAATGTACTTTCTAAGTTTATCGTGGACATTTCTGATCGCTGAAAGAAAAACATCGTGAGGAATCCTAGACTTATAGTCCATATAAGTCTGAAATCGCCAACCCATCTTGAGCAAACGTGGTGATCAATACTCGTGCCTTCTCTGTATGAGAAGAGGCTTTTGACCAGCAGTGGGACAGTAAAAAATCCGAAAATTAAAGTAATTTTTCACTTTGTAGTGTTTTTTTGGAAGTCGTTTTTTTTTCGCAAAACATACCTATTTATTTTATGACTTTTTAGTTGCGGTACCTTCCCCACACAAAATCGAACCTGCGATGTAAATAACAGTGACTAGAAGTTATTAGAACATCATCCACTTATACTAAATGAGAAAAAACTTTCGCTGAAGGAAACCACAAATCAAAACGTCATCTATGTATTTATTTTTTTGGGTTTTATTGATTTTTTTAAAAAACTACTACATCAATTTCAATAAAATGTATATGAAATGTATGTGATGTCCATCTCTGAAGTATGACCTACCATAAAAATCACACGACTGAAGTAAAACAAAAGAGTATTAACAGCCAGTGGTGAATTTAAAAAATACCTATTAAGCGGGACGGCCCGCGGCGGTGACGCGGTGTGTTCCATGTTTTAAAATTTAAGCAACTTCCGTTCGCCTCGCCCGATCAGTTTCCGTAACGCTCTCGTCACGCATTCACCAGCTTACTCCACAAGTCAAGCGTGCGTAAAAAAGAAGTTTTACTTAAAATAATTAATCACGTAACAAACATACAGTTGAATTGAAATTTCATTTCAAACATCAATTGAGTTGAAAATGAAAAACCTCTTTTTGAAGTCGATTAAAAAGCAGATTGATGGCAATAGCAATGCTTGTCCCAATTACATGGTGTCTTTGCCTACCTCTTCGAGAAATACCGAACTGACGTTATGTTTGTTCAATTGAAATGGTATAATGTTTTTTAAAACTAACATTTCTTTGTTCCGTAGTTAATTAGTCTTAATTCTAACTCCTAGTTTTATTCGTAATGGTCTGCCGTCTGTTCCCTGTCTGGCCTGAGAAATTGCTAGTTGTAGAACAAATAAAACACGCTTGACAAGACATTGTCTCTTCGATAGTTCAGTTTGTTTTATAAATTTTACACAATTATATAATAAAATACCCGATGAAATAAAATGTATGCCACTGCAAAAGTTTAAAAAAACACTTAGCGGGTTACTACTTAGATGTTATTATACTCTAGATGAGTTTCTTAATGACAAATCTATATAATTATAATGCTGACATATACAGGCTGACTTTGAAAACATGCGACAAAATTTGAGGGAGTGTTCTAGCCATCAATATGAACAACTTTTATTATGGGACCGAATAAGAATTCGCAAAAAAAAAGTCAACCTTCTTATACAAAATGGTCCATTCGGTTATTTACCTTTATAGGAAAGTCGACTTTTTTTTTTGCGAATTCTAATTTGGTCCCATAGTAAAAGTTGTTCATATTGATGGGTAGAACACTCCCTTAAATTTTGCGCATGTTTTCAAAGTCAGCCTGTATTTTGATATTGTACATTAATTCTAATCATTTAAATTAAATTGAATTAAAATTTTGACATGAAATGAAATTGACTCTGAATAAATTGTAATAAAATTTAATTTGCATGCATGTGTTAATAAAATTAGGGATTGAAATACTGCAGATATGGAGAGGGAGCGTAGAGCATTGTCGGTTCGGGCTAATATGCTGGCCCGCCGGTTCTTCCGATGTACAGCTGCGGTTAAGATAACTTTGTTCAAAGCATATTGCATGTCACTGTACTCGGGGAGCCTGTGGTTCAGCTACACCCAAAAGGCCTACAATGCTCTGCGTATCCAGTATAACAACGCATTTAGAGTGCTGTTGCGTTTGCCTCGGTTCTGTAGCGCATCATCGATGTTCGCTGAGGCACGTACCGACTACTTTAATGCTGTACGGCGCAAGAGAGCGGCCTCGTTGCTAAACAGACTCCGTGGCAGCCCCAACAGCATTCTACGTGCTATAGCCGGGAGACATGACAGCCCGTTGGTGAGGTCGCTTGTCACCTGTACACTGTCTGTGTTATTAGTTAAGTACTAACGTAGGTTAAGACTATTGTTACTAACCCAATGGATCTTTGTTATCTGAAATAAATGAATTATGAATTATATATGAAATATTGTATTGTAATAAAGTTATCATTGTAATTGAATAATACTCATGTTAATTGTTTTTACTCATACCAATCATTTGTATGTCAATATTGGCTGTTCTTCGCCAATCTATTGGCAGATCATCCTCCACCTTTTCACTTGTCTTCCTCTACGTCTTTTTCCATTCCATGGGTATGACTTTTTTGGTCCATTTTTCAGTCTTAGCTCTCATCATATGACCTGTCCATTTCCATTTCAGTGTTATCCATTTCACTTGTTTTTACTTTAACATCTGCCATTTTGGTGATGTTGTTAATTTTTGTAGAAGTCTCAGATTCATCATGCTTTCCATACCTCTTTCACATAAAATTAACATCATATCTTTTTTTTTTGTCTGGCAGCCGTACGTGAGGCGTGGAAGAATGCAGGTGTTGTATAGTTTCCTTTTTTCCGAAACGGGTACATTTTTAATTTTAGCCGACTGCGGTGAAGCCAAATAAGGAGGGTTATGTGTTTGACCTGTATGTATGTATGTTTGTATGTATGTCTGTCCCTATGTTCCCTCGTAACTACTAAACGGCTGAACCGATTTTGATGAATTATATGTCGTTAGATTCGTCTTAATTGCGCGAGTGTCATAACCAGGGTATATTAAAATAAAAATGGCGGATATTTGGCGCCAAAAGGTGTGTTTTCGAAAAAAAAATATCTCTCAAGCCTATCGAGTGGGGTATCAAAATGAAGGGTTTTAAAAGATGATTACAAAATTATATACTTATTATAATATGTTTAAAAGTAATTAAAATGAGAAATGATAAAAACACTATCCTGAACTTTTGGAGTGAGTGAGTAAGAGGTGGTTATCACCTGATTATAAGTATATGACCTAATTTACCGTCACATAAAGGATTATGTATTATGTAAAAGTCTAAGGGGGGGGGGGGGGGTGTTTGCCTACTCCTTTTAACTAAAAAGTAAAAAATAAAAAAATTGTCGGAAAGTGCAGTCGGAGACCTTAGATGCCTCCGACTGCATTTATTTATTTTTGGTACGTAAAGGATACTCGTTTTCTTTTCATCTTGTTTCCATCTTTTCAGTTCATGTTTTGCAGTCGGGGTTTTAGTATTTTTTTTTTAATAAACTTTTTAATTATTTCTTTAAGAGACCAATATCTTTGCCGTTATAATATTAGTTCGGATTTAATTTTGTGCTGATACCTTTTAATTCTACAGATTTCCCACTTTAATTAAACTTCAATTCTGAAGCAAACTTCACTATGTAAACTAAATTAACACTATTGTTAAACAAGTTTGCAAAGCGGTCTTAGACTAAGGGGCGTAAATTATATTTTACGACTGTGGACACACGCTTGGCTGTAATTTAATCTTTAATGTTTAGGGACTACTTGTGATTACGACCAAGGTTTGAAATATTTCCTTCGTTATTAATTTTAACACATTCTATTACTTACATGCCTTCTTTCAGTAAGCTTAAGAAAAGCACACATAATCTCACAAAGTCAAAGTGAAGTTATTTAATTAAAATACAAGGCAATTATGAGGCACTTTTGAACGTCAAAATTTACAAAAAAATAGAATTGATTCTATTTGCCCCTTCCAAAAGGTAGTTGTCGTATGGAGAAGAATGGGTAAGAAACTCCACCGTCACTCTTTTAAAAATGATAAATTATTATTTCTGTAAGTATGTTTGAACAAACACTTTTACACGTCAATCATATTAAAAAAGAAAAACTACATGAGGTCGGCGTTTCGTATCTGACTACTCTGAGAAAAAAGGCCGAAACAAACTCAGAGGTCACAGTCTCTACTCTAAAGTCCAGACATAATCTTGGTCAGATCATGTGAAGACCGTGTAGATTGGTGTCTAAAATCATATTTTGATAAAAGAACCACACAGATTGAGGGGTCCTGTCCAGTCAGTGCTCACATTTGTCAGTAGTCGTGCAGCTCAACTCAGTACTTAAGGAGCTCAACGATTCAACGAACAATTTTTTTTTTTTTAAACGTTGCCCCACACTAGGAATTTCTCCTGTATCGTGGGTGCGTTTACAAACATTTAAATTCACATACACAAACAGCCAGACCCGAAACAACAACTTGTAGGTGATACAAATATTTGTTCCGTGCGGGAACCGAACCCGCGACACGCAGCGCAGCAGTCAATCGCTTAACTAACTGCGCCAACCGTGCCGTCAACAATACCTAAATGTTTTACAATATTTTGTTTAAGTACATTAATTATATGATATAAATATCATATCATATTCTATTAATATTCAATCATCATCAACAACTTCATCATCTTTTTTTTTTTCATTTCATTATATTTTTCATTTCTTTATTTTTTTCATATTCTATTATTTTAAACCTTAACATATTTTATTTTACACGCCTTCCCAAGGAGGTAGACAGAAACTATAGAACCCTACCTACTACGATCCTTTCTTCACTGCTTTTTGATATGTCACATCTTTTCTCTCGTTTTCTATAGGAGAGATTTTCAATAGGAGAGATTTCGTGAAAAGGGACGGAAGTGTATAACAGGAAGTTGCAGCTTGAGCATGGGATAAGTAAGCTTTTTAATAACATGGAATTAGTAAGTACTTTATAATAGCATTTATGGAATTAGTGTACTCATGGAATTAGTAAGTTCTTTATAGATTTGTAAGTAGACGGGGTTGAATTTGGACCAGTGGGCTACCATATTTCAGTATTGAGATTTTTTTAATTTTGAGGTTAATTTCTGTCGCTGCTTAGCTGCTTATTACCAAGGTGAGATGTCAGATGTTACACATCATATGAGAATACTGTAAGGCTTGGTCGTTTTTTTTTCTTTTTGTTATGAACGCTTTTAACGTGCACGTCTTTCTACATTGTTCTCACATGTATCATTTCAACATGAATCATTATTCATCATCATCATTTCATCCGAAAGACGTTCACTGCTGGTCATAGGCCTCCCCCAAAAAGAGGGGGAGGGGGATTGCCATAATTGCCACGCTTGGCAGACGGGTTGGTTATCGCAGGATGGTGTTGAAATGCATAGAGAACGCTGCTGCCCATTCTTTAGTAAGTCCCTTAGTCGCCTTTTACGACACCCACGGGAAGAAATAGTATGGTGCTATGCTTTACGTCCGGCACTACACGGAACAGCAGCAACAACATAAATGATGTTACCAATTTTTTTCTTTAAATATTTCGGTTGGAAAAGTGCCAGCCCCTATAATGTACTAAGTATATTTACCGACACACTCCGGCTTGGCGAAGAAAATATTGGTCCCGGTTTATTGGCGCTTGAGAAGAGAATTAAGACTACCCGCAATAGAGAATTTTCAACTTTATGTCGGGGAAATGTGCATATGCATAACTTATATCCACAGGCGCCGGGAGAGGGGTGCAAGAGGGTGCAATGCACCTCCCTGGCTTCGAAATAAAATAAATGTGTAAAAACATTCAGAACTATAAAAATATCCGAAAACGCCTAATACAATAACAGAGAACTTAACCTATTTGAGGCGTGATCCTAAAATGTTCCTCTCAATTCATTCATTTATTCAGTAATACAGTTACATTTTTAAAAGCGCAAACATAAACTCATTAGAGTTTTACCGTGCACCAAAATCATCGACCACATAATTAAGAGAATAAACCAAACTTAAGTTCTTAATTAAAATTAAACAACAATAAAAATAACAGCGAGGGTATTTAGCGAAACATTTATCTAATATTAAACAAACGAGCGAACATCGGTGACCGATTTGACCGTCCTTCAAACAAAAGTGGTAGAGGAATGTGACTTAGATTGATACAGGTTGTTCCTAAAAGTATAAATATTTTTAGCAATAATTATTTTTTCTTCTTTTTTGTTTGCTATGATATTGATGGGTATTATATTTTTTTATTATTATTTAATAACGTTTAATTGTAAAATTTATTTTCATACACTTATTATTATACAATTAGATTTTTATATTTTGTAAGAAATGTTGCTTTAACTTGTACTTTATGTTTTTATGAATTATTTTGTCCCTTAATGATATAGGTAGCTGATTAATAAGGTAAGGTATTATATACTTTAACGATCTAAACTGATTCTAATTCTAAAGCTTCTGTGCATTAGTCGACAAAGTACCGAACTACTATTTCTGAAAATCAAATCTACCCAAAGCCCGGGTGCTAACATTATCGACCTTGCTTCGCTCGCCTACTCTATCTTGATTCTTAAGCTTTTTTGTATAAATCGACACAGTTAGTCATATTTCTGTATGAATGAATGAAATGCACCGACCCCAGCGTGGTTTGACCAGACTCAATTGCTCGAATGAACCCAAAGATTCACACTAGCCCCTGGAGCCTCATGTTTCATGGGACTACAGAGACCATTGCATACTCGTATCAAAGAGTAGACCGGGGGGCGCGATAATGGTAGGGAAGACGTACCTTTGGGATAGGATGGATTATTAGAGCCGTGCCGACTGTACAGCCTTGAGCAAGCATTGGAATAGTGGAGAGAAGGCTGATATTTATCTATGGTAGAGGCATCTTTTAATAGCATCGCCGCCAGGCTGGCTCCGGTCCTCTCGACTCTTGTCTGTGGCACTGTTAAGCTGTATTACATCCGGGGTGAAACTCCGCTGCCGCGAGAAATCACGGCACAGCGGACAGAGCTCCGGCGGGATCTTATGGCAGCATGGAGAGTGCGATTGTCACAACCCAGCGCTGTGCACGCCACAATTGTGGCGATAAGTCCCCTTTTTGAGGAGTGGCTACGAAGGCGCCACGGCGTCCTCACCTTCCGCCTGACGCAGGTCCTCACCGGACATGGTTTTTTCGGGAGGTTCCTGTTCAGGATAAAGCGGGAGGAAACGACCGGTCGTCACCACTGTGTGTATCGCCCGGAGGACACGGTGGAGCATACGGTAGAGGTCTGCCCAGCTTGGGCGGAGCACCGCCGTGTCCTCACGGAGGCGATCGGCGGCGGCGATCTCTCGCGTCCAGCCCTGGTTCACGCCATGGTTAGGAGCGAGAATGCATGGGAGGCCGTCACCTCCTTCTGCGAATTAGTAATGATTGCGAAGGAGGAGGCGGAACGCGTGAAGGAGAGGCAAGGTTCGCGCCCTCGTGCCCCTAGTCTTTCTAGGTTTTCCTTTGGAATGCGCTGCCTCTGAGCATCAGGATGGCAACCGGACGGTTAACGTTTAAAGTGAAACCACAGGAATATATTCGTAAGATGTTGGCAGAATCATCCCAGCGTTGATTCGTTTTCTCCTCCACCAATCGTTATTTCTGCTGACACTTTTTATTTTGTTTATAAGTATGTATTTATGTATGTATTAGTATATATGTTTGATTTTCGAGTTATCTATCCCCTATGTTGCACCTACCATGTTTTGTCTCTCCATCACCCTAAGGTTGACTGGTAGAAAATGCCTCAGGCATTAAGTCCGCCTTTGTACAGTATTTTTTTTACTTGTGCATGAAGTTTTAATAAATAAAATAAATAGTCGCCGCAGGAGACGCCCCGGGCGTCGGGAGTCGCAAGCCGATTTCCGGCCACCGTAGGCGCGGGCCTGCGGACGGTGAGCGATGGGTAGCTTACCATCCGATAAGGACCAGGCCCGGGTCGACGGCACGTCGTATCCCACGCGCGCCTGAAAGAGTTGTCAGCACCAACTGACGGGGTCCGATAGGGCCAATACCTGCCAGGGTTGCGAGTTTGTCCGAAAGGGATATCGTGGCCCTGGCACACAGGCAAATGAAGGAATACGGGTGGATTTTAGTCAGTAAAAGTCTGACACGCCCTCCCGCTCCGCCCAGAGCGGGAGAAGTTATTTGATAATTTCCCACCCAAAACAAAAAAAGCTGTATTACATGTTGCTGATTCCAATGTCTTCGTCTGAGATCTCACTATCCATTTCAGATTTCTTGTAAGTCTCGCTAGCAGCGTTGTTGATCTTATCTCGGTCTTCAACCGTGTCCATCCCAAACTCTTAGTATGTCCTCTTTCTGTATAGAAAAAATAAAACCTATCCCATTCGAGGCGGATGCAAAAATTATCGAACTCGCTTGGCTCACTCTTGATTGTTAAACTTTCATGCGTAACTTGACAAAGTTACTCCTAGTATGAATGGACAATGGGCGGCGTGCATGTATGACCAGATGTATGAACGTAGGCGAAGCAAAAGGAATATGTAAGGAGCGTAGCAGGTGGCGTTCTATAATTTCTGCCTACCCCCATGGGAAGAAGGCGTGAGTTTATGTATGTATATTTATTACCTAATAAATCATGTTTAAGTCAAGAAACAAATCTAATAAAAGTAAAACTTTTCAAAACACGTTCGTTCTCTGAAAGTCAGTGTGGTCACACAACACCAGCAAATATTTCATATAATATTTCATTTTCTTTAAAGTTACTTATTAATTTAATGGAAGAAGACAGTAAAAGGTCATCAAAATACTACGTGATTGTTACTCTAGTAATATCATTAACGTTGTTCAAGACAAACAGAGAGTTATTAAACTTACACAGTAAACAATTTACTTGAATACATCAACATTATTACATTATTCATTCCGTAATTTTCGTAATTGGACCTACCATTGTTTATCTCTGCATCATCCAAAGGTTGACTGGTATAAATTGCCTATGGCATTAAGGGGAACGCGGTAAGGTAGCCCGCGAAATTCAAATGTTCTTACGTTTTTTTGCAATTTGCAGGACAGTAACAGGTTATATGTTGATCTAATTATGATTCGCGGCCATAACAAATATGGATTTACAGAATTATAATCATTAGAATCAGCATTACAACTCTCCAAGTTAAAAAAATTCTACTGAATGAATATTTCAGAAATAATCGTTCTTAAGTTGTAATGAGAACGTAACTCTGATTGAAATACCGTTCTTTATACACAACTGAATACTTAGTTCGGTACTAAGTTGTTGTTGTATTAGGAACTTTACCATAGTCGGAATAAAGTTCGAAATTCAATAATGGCTCCATGTTTTAAACCTGGGTCTGAAGATAAACCTTGTTTTGTAATAAAGGGGCAGGAGTTGTAACACTGATTATAATTATTAGAATTCTGTAAAGCCATATTTGATATGGCCGCAAATCATATTTAAATCAAGATACAACCTGACAAACATGCAAATTGCAAAAAACGTAAATAAAATTGAATTTCGAAAACAAATAAATGTATTTACAGAATTATAATCATTAATGGATCTCTCTTAGATAGATTTGTTCGATAAGTACAAATCTAATATGGAAAAACCACTGCGGATCCATTAAAGGCTTCTACATACCGGGGCGACTTGTCGCGCGACGCGACGCCACACAAAGGCACCGCTAGTCCCGCGACGCGCGGGGCCTTTGTGCCGTGACGCGTCGCGCGACAAGTCGCGCTGGTATGTAGAAGCCTTAAGTCTCTCGTTTCAAAGTGACTAAGATTGAAAAGAGTATGCTTAGATGGTTTGATCATGTGGAAAGGATGAGTGAAAGGCGACTAACAAAAGGTATTTATAAAGCAGAGGTCAGTGGAAACGCCGGGAGGGGACGCCCTAGAAGGACATTATAGTGACCAAATTGGTGATGTTCTTCAGAAAGGTCAGGTGCGTAGTACTCGCAACCGGCGTGCGTGTATGACTAGATGTATGAACGTAGACGAAGCAAAAGGAGTATGTTAGGAGCGTAGCAAGTGGCGTTCTATAGTTTCTGCCTACCCCCATGGGAAGAAGGCGTGAGTTTATTATGTTATGTTTCCATTAAGTTCGTCTCTGGACCTTTGTGAAACCATATTAAATAAATAAATAAACATTTTTATGGAACTAAGATTTGGTTAATTAGGAAATATTATATCAACTTCTATAAGGCAATTAGGTATCTAAATTTTATGATAACTAACAGCGAATTTGCATGTAAATTATTCTTTTGTCTGAGAAAGTATCGACTCGTTAATAAAACTTTAGACAGCGTCTCTTCCATCTTGCATCTTCCATATTTCAGATCTTATAAATATTTAGCGGTCCTGGCACGCGATGCATCCTATCACAATATTTTGTGAGTATCTACTCACTTTGTTCAAAGTTATTCTAGAGTAACTTTTCATCAGTTTTATACGTTAACCAGAAACTACTACCGAAAGTCATATTTTCTTTACACTGATAATTTTATCCCTCGTTTTCTCTATGAGATAATGCATTTTTTCTTGATTTTTGTCCTCAGGTAGGTATCTTCTAGGGTCTTATTATTATTATTATGATGATACTAGCTGCCGCAGCCCGCGTTGCTCTTTCTAAAATAAAAGTAGCCTTAGTTACTCCTTATAACATCAGGTATCTGCCAGTGGAAGTCCCGTCAAATCAGACCAGCCGTTTAGGAGATTAGCCGGAACAAACAGACAGACAGACACAAAAAACGAAATATAAGTACCATATACACACTATCATATGCATTTAGTATAAAAGTATTATTTTGACAGTACAAACAGACACTTTAATCTTATTTATTTGTATAGATCAATTAAAAATATGGCAAACCCTCCCCCCCGCTTTGGGGGAGGCCTATGTCTAGCAGTGGACGTCATTCGGCTGAAATGATTATGATGATGACAGGCAATTAAGTCGCACCATGTAAATCAGACTTAACGAGCTTCAGTAGCGGGGAGCCTGCGCAGATACGTACAATCGTGTAAAAAGTATCATATAATATATAAATGTATATTGCAGGCCTTTGTCCAGCAGTGGGACAGCGTAGGATAGTAAAAAAAAAAATATTTTATATTAATTTATACATGTATACAGGGTGTTATAGTTACTGCGTGCCGTAGCTTAGGGGTAGGTTCAGTATCGATAAAGGAACCCAGAAAAAATAAAAATAAAATTAAAAAACATAAACAAACAAATTAATTAAACAAAAATAAAGGCTTCTACATACCGGCGCGACTAGTCGCGCGCCGCAACACGACACAAAGGCACCGCTCGTCCTGCGACACGCGGGGCCTTTGTGTCGTGTCGCGTCGCGCGACAAGTCGCGCCGGTATGTAGAAGCCTTCAGTCTCTTCGTACTTTAACGGGCTTAGGACCGTCAAATAAAATAATTTTAATTCTAAACGATTGCTATTTGTTTTATTAAGTAAGGTAAGGTAAGGTATTAAATAAGGTACTAAATTAGGTTGATCTTGCAATATTTTTTTGTTTTAATTTTTGTATTTTTTTTTTTCCTTGGTCCTTTATCTGAACTGAACCTACCCTTAAGCTATGGCACGCAGTTACTTTAACACCCTGTATATAAATATATTTGTGTACACATGTATACATCATCTACAGTACTGCGCAAGTCAAACCACGTGGTGTATCAAGTCTTATCTTTAGTGGCAGGTATTGTACATAATTATTTTATTCACAATAGAAAACTAGAATGATAAATGATCGTGTCATAAAATTTTACGTTTCTCTTAAGTAACTACTTTCAGTGCCTATTCAAACAATAGAAGTATTACATTTAATGTCTTTTACATCTACATATTTTATTGTTAATGAGTCTTCTGGGGCCCATGGCTTTAATTATTACAGATGAGGATCTTTTGGTCTTGGTCCAAAACGTGTCAAGGATTAGGATTTTTTAGCCTGTTTTTCCGCAGCAGGCAAAATAATTTATATTAAAATTTAAGGTAAGCTCGTCGTTTCTGGAACACATTTTTCATCAGAAACGTTTACGCGATTGCGTTCAATTTCATTTGGTTCTTATTATGTTACTCAAGAAAAGTACATGATCTGATGTGCTCACACTTATGTCTTTTGATTTTCCAAAAGCAAAGGAAAAAATCTATCTTCTCATTATCCATCTTTATTATTAAAAAAAAAATCTTTGGTAAGCGCATCACATGACAACACCTGGACCGATTTGGCTATTGTTTACTTTAAATGTTCAAAATAGTCCCAATCAAGTGTTTATTATAGAGAGAAATATTGGAAAATTGACCCGAAAAATTTTAAAGTCCGGGAAAAACTGAAACCGCTTTGTTTCTGTGGGATTTTTATTCAAACCATATTGAAATCTTGACAGGACAATGTCTGTTGGGTCAGCTAGTTACACATAAATGAAATAATGTTTTTCCCAATATTTATAAGGAGTATTCGTAAGCTTACGAATACTCCGTAGGTCAGCTTTTACATAAGTAAGTCATAATAATATGTAAGTCATAGAACCTAAATATTTGTTTTTCTAGGAAAACTTTTGAACGGAAGTCAAGTCTTTCCAACTGTTGAATTGCTCGTTTCTCTTCTTTTTACATACCTTCTGGTAGCACATTTCTGAAAACTGTTTTTATTCGTTTTAAAAGCAGTTTTTGGAATTAATTATGTCCTTTTGACCTAGCTCTAGAAAAAAAAAGAAAGAAAGAAAAAGCATTTATTGGGACTCGCATAGTTCATAAGTTAAAATAAAACTGACTCATAGAAACATAAAGAAAAATAAAACAAAGTAAAAATCAAAATAAAAACAGAAAGTTCTGAAAAAGAAAGAAGAAAAGAAAATACGTTTAAAAATGACGCAAAGAAAGAACACAAAAACAAAAAAGAACAAGTTGGGGGAAAACATGCGTCACATGCACGTAAAACGGCCATCACTCAGCGTAATGCTGCGATCCTATGCGAGACAGAGCCCCGTAGCGCTGGTTTTCAGCGACAGCCGGCGTTGACGTTTTGACGTCGACCGGTGCAGCATACAGTGGGATTATAAATAAGAAATAAATGCTAAAATAAAACAAAAGATTTCTTTCGAATGTGCCTTCAATGGAAATTAAGATTTAATAACTTGCAGTTATTTTATATTAGTCTTAATAAAATTGCAACTTTTCGATTCATTGGCTCAGTATTTCCAAGAGTAGCTATCGAATTTGAAGACCTAAGTTTGAATAACAAGTTAAACAAAGTTTAATTGGTTTTCTGTTAGGTTTAAATTAACTGGGGTTTGAAAATTTGGCAATGAACATCAAGACATAACGGTGTGGAACGGTTAGTAATGAAGTGAGGTTCTTAATACAATATAGGTTTTTAAATCCACTAAAATAGCAATGTCTGGCTGAATGTAGCAGTGGCATTGTGCTTAGATATGTTTATAACAAAATAGGCAAATTTCCATTCAATAAAACGAATTATTTAAAACTTTTCCATAAGTTTTGTTATTTTCTTTGTTGACTATATTGTAAAATAATAGATAAGTTTATAACAAAAAGGCAAATTTTCATTCAATAAAGCGAATTATTTAAAACTTTCCCATAAGTTTTGTTATTTTCTTTGTTGACTACATTGTAAAATAATTTTTGAGTAACGTGTTTTTATTCAGAATTCGTACTTCGAGTCTCGTACATTTATAAATTTTATGCAAATAAGATATCTTTAAGTACTAATATAATAAGGCTGAAGAATAAGTTTTTTTTTTTAGGGTTCCGTACCTCAAAAGGTAAAAAGGAACCCTTATAGAACCACACGTGTGTCTGTCTGTCCGTCTGTCACAGGCAATTCGCTCTCAATCTACTGTACCGATTTAGTTTGGAACACATATAAATTTCTGTGACTCAAACACGGGCTTGTAACGTACATAAATGAATTTTGTATATGAAGTTCACTTTTTGAGGGCAAATTAGGAAATTGAAAACTAAATTTGTGCAAACTGTAGGCAACTGAAAGGGTTTGTTGTGAGGATCTCAAACATATGTTTTTTTATAATTTTAAAATAAATAGTTTTAAAGTTATTTAAGACTATACGAAAATTGACCATTCCCCGAAACTACTGAGCCTACAATTTGGAAAAAAATACAGAAAATAGATCTTTACTTATAGATTACAGGAAAATGTTATGTGATATAAGTGTATGGTGTTCAAATAACATGGTACATGTCTCAATATTGTGTGTACAAACTTACATAAAATTTGCAGTTGGAATGTATGGGAGAACAAGTTTTCAACTACAATGTTAAGTTTGTTCTTGAGATAAAAATATTGTAGATAACATACTAATTGTACGGAACCATCACCACGCGAGTTCAACTGGCATTTTATCCAGTTTTTTTGTTGGAACGTGCTAATCTCTGGAACCACCCGTAGGATTTGTAAAATATTTTTGCATATGATAGCTCAATTAGAGATAAAGTTTATAACAAGACGCTCCGATCCTTAGGAACCGAGCAAAAAGAAAAAAAAACTCACGGAAATGAAGTCGCGGGGAGAAGCTAGTTGAATTTATAAAGTTGCAATACACGTCTCCTACTATCATCCAAGAAAACTTATTTATTAAATAAATGAACGGATTGAAAGCTTTCAATTTTCCTTTCACTATTTTTTTCGAGAGTAGTGAGAATATTAGATGTAATTAATTTTTTTAAATAATTTTACATTGAGTTGAAACTTAAACGCATATCAAAAGATAAAGAGAATTTAATGCAATAAAGCTAATAAAATTTTCATATGCTTTATATTTTTTAAGTACCTATACTAAAAGATTAAAAATAAATAAAAGTAAGTACCATATAATAAAAATTGGAGGCTGTTAAACTAGATTACGTAGGTCTATCTCAACAAAGAAATAAAAATTATTTTATTTTATTATCTTTTTTATATTATGCCCGTAAGTTATTACATAAACAAACGAAACGAGGTGTTACTATTTTATTTAATGGGTCTATAAAATGTTATTTACTCTATTATTTTGGTACTAAAATATTTGCCTTGAGTTCGTGTCATATGACAGTCACCTTTGATATTCACTATAACTTCTGCCCGCGACTTACTTCGTCGCGTGAAACGTCCTGTTTATAATGTACTTAAACAAGAAGTTTAAAATAAAATATAAAATCCGGCAACACTGTAGCTTCCCATTACTGATATAATTTTCAGAATCGAATCTGAAGTTCCAAAGATTACACCCAACCTATAAACTCAAAATTTCTACCTCTTTATAATATTAATACAGATAATCGTCAAAGTATACCTACTTTGACGATTATCTGTATTAATATTATAAAGAGGTACATCTTGTTAACAAGCCAGACTTCATTTTCTACGTTTTCATGTTTCTAACAATATCTACTGTACTTGACTGTACCTATACGATATTAAGCTACAGAATATATTAGACGTAATGAACAGAGTGCGACAAACGACTAATTATAAGAGTCCTGGGAAACGCTGCAAATGTCTGTTCTTTTGTACAGACTTTTTCTTTTAGAATAGAATAGAATGGTGGTGTTTGGTTTTAGGCGCATATCCTCTTCTGAACCAGCCTATTTGGCGCGAAAATGGGTGTGCGCCACGAACGAACTGAATCAGTCGGACTGAATCAGACCGATTGGCGAATCCCGCATAATTGGGTATGTAAAGTAAAAAATAACCTATGCCGATTCCAAAACCATTTCGAGATTTTAAGCTTCTAAGACTTATTTTTCTATTAATAGGTCTTAAAATTATAAGATCGTATTTATTTTCACAAAAATACTTAAAATCACTTGACTTTTATTTGACTTCTAAATGACGTCACAAAGCAGCCTGAATTGGAAACTTTCAGTGCCTGTTGTAATTAAGTTGTTCTTTATGTGTCAAGTGTCATGTCAACGTCAAATTTACATGAAGCACATAATTTAATTCTATTCAGATACGTAAATAGTGTAGTTTTTCACCAGCGGCGGACAGTACAAGTCGAATCACATCGATTTATCGCCTCAGGCAAACTTAACTTACGTTCAAATGATCTTCACAATAAAACAGACGCCGCCCAGACTTGTACTCAACATTTACGTCCTCGCACCATTTCCTTTTTAAGGTTTCTTTTACTAACAATCAATTTGTGTCGGCTATTTGTTGTGGTGTTTATACTTGACGGTATGAAGCACTTAGCAGAAGTAGTCTTTGAATCCATTCATTTTATTAATAAGCCATAACTTTAAACTAAAGTAAGTATGGAAATCGCTAAAGTATGAAATGTTAACAAATTAATTGTCAAATTTGACAGTTTGACTTTACTGAATTTTGGTTTTAAATAAGTGTTAAACGTGGCAAAGATCCTAAGCTATTCAGCTACTAGAGACTTCAGTACGAACAATACTTAAAAAAATAAAATAAAAATAACTACAGCTTGTAAAAGCAAAAAGATGAAATTATGTGTTTCAAATACTCTTATCATTAAAATAAAATATAAAAAACATACCTGAAAAATACTTTACATACCTAATTGACATCGGCCTCATCGGCTTCATTGAGGCCGATGAGGCAAAAGAGAGGATCGCGACACTTGAACTTACTACTCCAATATAAAAGTGAATTAAATTCAACCAAGTATTATTGTACGTGTGTAAAGGAAACCTAACAAAATTGGAAAAAGATTTTTTTTTACTGGAAAAAAATCATTTAGACACTAAAAGTCGTCGCCCAGTTGTACACTTTTATATAATGTATCATGCTTAAAAATATAATTGAAATAAAATAATAATATAATTTGGATTCTAGAGCCAGTCTTTTATTTTTTTTCTGTGGTACTTTCCACGTATTTTTGAGACATAACCTCAAAGCATTTATTTCAATTAAGACTCAGATATATACCAGTGACCTTGAGTGGTTAACTTGCGTGTTCTGTACTAAGCTCACGCAACGCGTCGTACGTTCAGCCAGTAGTAGGACTCGCCCATCAAGGAGCGCTGTCCCCGATTTGACGCATTATTAATTTATTATACACAAAAAAAAAGATATTTTAATAAAACGCGTATACTAAAAGATCAGTAATTAAATTATCTTTACATTGGTGAAGGTTTCAGAAACATACACTTCCTAGATTTTGCGCCATTCTCAGTTTTTTATCCGCGTTAGATATAACTTCACAAATTAATTTCACTATGTTATATAAATATAATCTAAAGTATTCACATATTAAGTTATTGAGAAAATGCTCTAATTTAACACATATTTTTTTCAAATCATTATTACTATTCGTTTAATCATTAAAAGTCGGTTATTGTCGTCGGTTAATGTACCATTTAGAGGCACATTTTAATGGTCAAGGAGTCGGTAAGAGATCACTAGTTAACCTGTAATTGGTGACTGTGTTAGTCCAAGGCTAATGATTACCTATACTTAAGATAACATTATACAATAATATTTATTATTTTTTTATTATTTGTTTTGTTATTATTATTTTTATTATTAATTAATTCATTTTTATTTATATTCATTACTTAAATTAATTAAGTAAGTATGGTATTATTTAATATATTTTAATATTATTATTTTCTCTCAATCAGAGCACCCGCCATCTTATCTCTTCACCAGGCATTAAGTCCGCCTTTGGACCTTATTGTGTGCGACAAGTTTAAATAAATAAGTAATACACTCGCAAGCAATAAACTGGAATCACCTCATGGTCCACTGCTCGAAACAAATTTTTACAACTTCTATGCAACTATGGATTGTGGCATATCATTTGAAAAGCAATTTTGTTAGCTTCCAACCTCTTTCAATATCATAACCAAAGATTATTCACCTGATTTCATGGAACGTAAAACAAAACACATCCATTTTTAAAACAAAACACCATATTGTTTGGTAGTCCTGAAACCCTATTATAAAAAGGGGGCGTTTATGAAAATTGATCATCAGTCCAATATTTCACGTCACTGGGAATACTGAAGCTAAAAGAGAAAGGAAAGCACACCTACTCGTATAGAAGCCGCTCAGTCGTCATTATAATCGAGCAATTTTATCTTTTCATATTACTTCCTATTCATTAAGATGTCCACAACTTCGACCTATTGCAATAACAAAAATTTAGGTAATAAATTTAGAGTTTTTTTTTTTTATTTCGTTTTAAATATTTTCGATATCATTTGAAAGCTAATAAAATTACCTTTCAGGTGATATACCACAATCCACAGCTCATTGCACAGACATTGTAAAAAAAATGTCTTGAACAATGCGCGATGAAGTAATTTCAGTTTATTGCTCGCGACTACTCGGTTAATATAACCTTTTAGTAATAAATAAATTATTCTAAGTGTTACCTAATGAATGTATATATTGTTAGCGGAAAAGTCATTGTCAAACCGTTGCAAGGAGGGAACGACAGACAGCCGTCATCGCGCGCCTATATAAGCCGCTGCACGCTCATTTTCTGCCCTTCCAGCCCGTCCCCAAATTGTTACTAATTTTGTGATCCCCCAACGACGCCCTGAGCCGAGGTCCGTACCCCACAGGGGGTGCCCTTAGTGCGCTGTCGTTTAGTTTTAATATATATAATTTGCGCCCTGGCTGGAGGCTTTAAGATTAAAAACCTTAGGGCAGCCACAGGAATATCCGGTTAAGTAGCAACGACCTCTCTAGGTCTGCTACGAGATGCCATTCAAAAAAAAAAAAAATTCTGCCCTTTTTTTCGTCAAGTCAACATCATAGGAGGACTCTCTGCCCGTTTGGATAGCCAATTCTGCCTACATTAATTTTGTTCTGATTATTTAGTTTTCTATTTTTACTGTAAATTTAATTGTTTTAAAATAAACCGCCTTTTGTTCGTTATTATCTTTTTTTTAAATCTGTTTAGTTCTATTTTGCTAAGAATAAAACAAATGTATTAATAAAAACAATTCGTTGCAATAAATAAGACACCTGTTTTATCATTACTGAAAGTAAGCCTTAAGGCTCGTACAGACCGGTACGCCCACGATATCGCACCAGTCTGTACGAGCCTTTACTCTGATTATTTATAATTATGTCTTGATAGTGTCGACTGTCGCGTTGCAAATAGGCCAACATTGATAGGCTGGTGTGCGTGACAGCTACGTCTAACACTTGCACCACGTCATTGTGCTGTCATTGTGTTATTCTATTGTGCGTGCATATTGCGGCCAGCGGTTGGACGCAATTTTTTTCCGATGAGTGAGCTTTGACTGTTTATCTAGACATATTTATATCTTTGGCCTCACTATATTAAGGCCCTGATTTCTAAAATTACCTGCCATGGAAGGAAAAGTTTTGCACTAACCGTCCACAGGCTATGTGGTGTAAAGTTCATTTTTAATTTTGAAGCTGTTCTAACGTTGCGCGTTGCGCGTCGGAAGTTAGCTTTAAAATGTCATCGCAGTGTGTCTACTTTCGCGCAGTTTTTTTTTTTTTGCAAATGGCTGACAAGCGTAGCCGTTCAGTGTTAGCATTTAAAAAAAGTCTACCCTCAATTTGACTATTTTTAATAATGCTATGAATTACTAAAATTAGTTTTTGAGCTAATGAATCCTGAAATGAATGACAGATCAACTCAATTTGATTCTTTCAGATATACCTACTTACTTATAAATCAATTGATAAATGATTTGATGTTTAAATGACATATCATGTACCTATTCGTAGCAATGAAAAAGATTTAAATAAAAATACGTATTTTAAAAATACAATGTAAATATTTCGATGTAGACAAGCAAATGGACTAGGTTTCATAACAATTTTTTTGATACATAAACGTATTGTTTTAACGATGTTATATCAATTGTATTTATTGGCAAGTTCTGTTATTATCATTTTATTTTAAAATGAAAACCTTTTTGCATATTTTATTTTGGCCTTTACAAAAACAGTTGTTATAACATCCAATATTCTCTGTAGAATATATTATTTACCATGCGAAAATGAAATCTGGAGATTGCAGATTACTTAATAAACCTTATCTTAGCCAAAATCAATTTCGATATCTTTAATAAAAAATGAAGATAAAAAGAAAAATTCTGAGTTTTTCGTTTTTTTCTCTCTAAGTATTGCTTACCTAAGTAGGGAAACCTTTGTTGGGAAAATTTTAATTAAAGCACTGTCAAGTGTTTCTGCAAGATAATTATTAAGGGCGCTTATGTAATTAGGAAATTGTTGGCGTATGTTTTTTTCTTTTATTTCTAAACAAGTAGTAAGTTACTAACGAATGATCAATTGAATTTTGGATTATTATTTTTAATTTAATTTTTTTATGTGGTGTACATATTATGTAGGAATATGAGTTAAAACCTCAGATTCGGAGAAACCTCGCCCAATATTTGCGAGTCTACAGAAAAGAAAGCAGGACAAACAGAAGAAACATTTACCTTTCAGTACAAAACATATTTGACAATACAAGAAAAATTGTAACCATTGCGCAATTTAAAAAATATTAAACTTGCTATTTTTATTAAACATATATTTTTTATTTTGATAACATATTTTAGTACAAAATATAAAGTTATCGTTAACGAAAGATGTTTACTTTGGAGCTGGTTTTATGGTGGCTTGCCAGCCGGCGCGTGGGCGCGCTGTAGCGAAACGCGCGAAGGTACCTAAACAGCTGTGCGCTCGCTCGATTTGCGATTTGTAGGTACTTAGGTATTTTATTAGTATTCAAAGTCGGGAAAAAATAAATTGAACAAATAATGGAAATGTGTTCTATTACCTACTGATACTTAGCCACCAAAAAAAAAATTGCGCACTGGTTAATTTTTCCTATATACATGAGTACATACCGCAATTTAAACGAGACATAAAGGCTTCTACATACAGGTGCGACATGTCGCGCGACGCGACAAGTCGCACCAGTATGTAGCAGCCTTTAAACCAAAAGGTAGGGAACACGAAAGGATGGAAAAATTTCAAAATTTCAATTTCAGGTCAAATATTGGGCGAGGTAGGGAATATCAAGCAAATTAAGAACATACGCCAAGTGGCCGTGTTATAGCCATTTCTTACTACTGTCAAAGAATGACAGCTGTGATTTTAATATACGGACAATATAAGTTGCTAGTCAATTTGTTTAACAATACATTTTCCTGAGTTTACGTAGATACCTTAATAAGTACCGACGTAAAGTCAGGAAAATATATTATTCCTTAAATTTTGATACACTCCATTTCCACTTGACACCGCTGAACGTTCTACGAATTTAATCTACATCTTTCATCACTTAATCAAAATCCAGTATCACCTGTCTCTGCCAGTCTAGGATATGCCCAACTCCGTTCCAATCCCATAATTCTATTTCCGTCACCGACTTTCAGCCAGCCAAATTCCGATATTTGGAACTCGATCCTGTAATTTCATTTGGAACACGGCACGGCGTTGCTCTTTGTGCTTCAAATTTGTACGAGTAGACGTGGGTTCCTTTGTGAGGTACTGGTTTCTCAGAATCATATGCCATGGTTGGTAAACCATCACGAATAGTGCATGTGTGAATGGAATGTTATTGATAGAAATAATAGTGTTTATTTCGGTTGGAATTACTATTTAGGAATTGTCATGGTATTGGATATTTAGTTTGGATCGATGATTTGTGGCGAATGTTTACCTACATCTGTATAGTTGCATGTACAACAAAGATGTTCCATCCTTTAATTACCTACATTAAACAAGTAAAATATTTTATTATATATCAAAATAAATCATCATCATCATCATTTGAGCCGAAAGACGTCCACTGCTGGACATAGGCCTCGCCCAAGCACCGCCACATCGACCTTTTCTGTGCTTCCCGCATCTAGTAGATTCCTGCGGTCTTCACAAGGTCATCGGTCCACCTTGTAGAAGGCCTCCCAAAGCTACGTCTTCCGGTACGCGGTCGCCATTCCAGAACCTTTCGGCCATCGGCCATCCGTTCTGCGTGCAATGTGCCCTGCCCACTGCCACTTATGTTTGCTAATTCTTCGGGCTATGTCGGTTACCTTGGTTCGCCCGCAGATCTCTTCATTTCTGATTTGATCATGTAGGGAAACTCCAAGCATAGCCATCTCAATTGCCCTTTTAGTGAAAAATTCTTTAATTAAAAAAATGCCTTCTAATAAAATTCAAAGTTATAATTTCAAAGAATATTTTTTTTTTAATTTTACCTTTTTACTAAATTAATAATTTTTAATCTGAATTTCATAAATTTATTTTCATTTAAATGTAACTTTTTACCAATGTTACCAATTTTCTAGTGTGCTTATTACTAAGTAAGTTAGCTTATTTCTCTAATCCATTGTTTTATGCATGTGGTGTTTACCTATAAGTAACTGATGCACTGTTATTTTATTTTTTTAAATGTATTATGTGATTGTATCAGTGTAATCAATTGATGGTGAACCTAAAAAAAAAATAAGGCCCATTAAGAGCGAACATGTTTCAGTGCCATAGGTCACAACTGGCCACGCGCACTGGTCAAAGACTTAATAATAAAAATATATAAATAAATATATGTCGGATCCGGTCATTAGTACGGACAAGAAACGAATCGCAAGCGCGCTACTACTGGCGACATCACGTGATCTACCCACACCTCTAGCGCGCTTCTACAGAGTCGTGATGTTTTAAGCCCATGGCGAGGAAGACATTCCAGTGTCTGATCGCATCGGAGTTAAGACGTCACGGAACTGTACTCGATTCGTTGTGCTCAGTTATTGTGGTGATTGTAATTTGTAATGATTGTGTCAATTTGTGATTTCAATAAACGCTGTATATCTCACCCAGTGTGTTTTCATTGCACGAAACCCATCTTCTGCCCACATGTTGACCGAATATAACGGAGTAAATCAAGACGATCCGACATATAATTGCAAAAGGAGTTTGTGACATTTTTTTAATCAGTTCGTGTTTAGCGTTTGTGACACACACAAAATACAAAAATGCATGTTACGAAAACACCTCTGCCTACCCCTTGGGGATTAGAGGGGTTGATGTTATGTTGTGTTTCAAAAAAACTTTTAGAGCCGTTCTTGTTTACTTTGCACTTTTTTAAATATAATTCTGAACCACTAGATAAAATTAATGAAGCCACTCATATTTTAATGTGAGCAATAAGCATCGTGTAACATTAAAGGCTCCCGCAGACAGATGTTTGCGCGATGCGACCCTAGTAGAAAATTTTTCTATAAAAACTTCATTCAGAAAACTCTTCTACCAGGACCGCGTCGCACCGTCGCGTAGCACCTATCTGCGGGAGCCTTAACGTAGGTGCGTTTTATAAGTATAAACTTTGCTTATAGTAGACTTGATATTATGTGGAAGTTTCCATTTTCATATTTTAATTAGTTTGAGGCTAATGTTTTCATTTACCGCCGACTGAATTATATATAATTATGTATTTTACATCAGTCCGGTATGCCAGCAAAGTTTTGTCACCAATATCACTTCTTTCAGTAGGTATTTACATCAGTAGTTTTGATGCATTATATATATTGCAACTAAATGAAAGAACATTTTAAACTCATATTAAAAGAACTCTTTGTAAACAAGCATATTACAAATTAGAGGATTATATTATCCAAGATAAGAATGCTTGGAAACATGCTGGTCCAGCTCCACAGGACAATCTAGAGTCTAGACAAAATCAAACAGGCTGCTATTTTAATTGTATAACTTATTATTTTTATGACATTTATTTTAAATTCTGTGATTACCTTAACTCACACTGTTATTGTTATTTTTTAGGAAAACGTTTTTTTTTACAGTTTTTGTAAATATGTGAGCACCCTATCTATCAATCACATAATTTATCTGTCATTTCTTCATTCTTAACTCTTTTTATTACCTATTGTGGTATAGTAATTTTATTCTAGGTGCATCGTTTTCACATATAATTATATAATTAATGGTACCTGTAAAAATATTGTACAAGATTTTAAAAGAGTAACGGTGGAGTTTCTTGCCCATTCTTCTCCATACGAAACTACCTTTTGGAAGGAGCGACTAGAATCAATTCAATTTTTTTGTAAATATTTTTTTTTTTTTTTTTTTTTTTCCTTATTAGTAAGAACCAAGTTCTTACTAGTTAATTGCAATCTAGCCTAAGAAGACTAATAAACAATTTAAATCTAACTTATTATGCTACGTTATAAATTATGTTAATGCTAAGAATAGTGTCCATAATTAGGTATGCACTTTTACACACGTTCGTAACACTTCCTTAGAGTCTGGTAAAATTGATAAAACACTTTGTTCATGTGTTATATAAATAGCACAACATTGTTACTATTATTGATTCACTTACACTACACTAATTCAAATGGTTTAGTTCTCTTTAGTCTACGCACTATGCCTGTGTTGTCTAACAGCTGGATTGCCTCAACATTCACGTGTCGATGGAGTCTGTGTTCGTGGGCTTCAGCAAATTTTTGTGTGATGGTGGTGACGAATTCCATGTCGAGGTCACGGTGGAGGTCA
This sequence comes from Tiliacea aurago, assembly GCA_948098905.1. NCBI lineage: Eukaryota > Metazoa > Arthropoda > Insecta > Lepidoptera > Noctuidae > Tiliacea > Tiliacea aurago. Next base: position 19,284,365 of record OX402588.1, read on the forward strand.
TCGTTTCTTATGTACCAGGGTGCATTTACAGCAGCCCTGAGTACTTTATTTTGGAACTGTTGAATTATTTTGACGTTGGTTGGCTTAGTACAGCCCCAAAGTTGGATACCATACGTCCAAATTGGCATCAGAATATGCTTGTATATTATCAGCTTATTATGTATTGATAAACAGGATTTCCTTCCCAGTAACCAATGCAAACGTTTATAACGAATATCGAGTTCCTGTTTTTTCTTTTTGATATGGGCTTTCCAACGCAGCTTGGCGTCGAGAGTTATCCCAAGGTATTTGGCTGTATTAGCATAAGGTATTTGCATACCATTTATGTAGAGTGGGTGGTAGTCACTGTGTTTGTTTGTGAAGTTAATGTGAACTGATTTTGACTCATTCAGATTGATCTTCCACTTTTGTGTCCAGTCGTAAACTTTGTTCACAGCTAGTTGAACTTTCTCTACCGCTTCTCTGTGGCTTGATCCGGTGGCCATAATAGCAGTATCATCTGCAAAGGTCGCTATGGTGCTGTTTTCCAGCTCTGGGATGTCACAAGTGTATAACAAGTACAAAATTGGGCCAAGCACACTTCCTTGAGGCACCCCAGCTTTTATGGTTTTTAGCTCGGAATATGCGTCCTCTTGGCGTATTCTAAACATTCTTTTAGTTAAATACGACTCTAGGATATCTACAAATTCTGGTAGCATGCGTCTGAGCTTAAATATGAGACCCTCATGCCAAACTTTGTCAAAAGCTTGCGCGACGTCTAAGAACACGGTAGCACAGACTTCTTTATTTTCTAGCGTTTTTTCAATAACATTAGTTATTCTATGTACCTGGTCTAACGTTGAGTGTTTTTCTCTGAAGCCAAACTGGTGATCTGGAACTAGGTTTTTATCTTCTATTACTGGTTTTATCCGTTTTAATAACAGTTTTTCAAATAACTTTGATAGTACGGGTAACAGAGAAATGGGTCTGTATGATGATGCTTCGTGGGGAGGTTTCCCAGGCTTCGCAATCATAATGACTTCAGCAACCTTCCATGGCTCAGGTACATATTTTAAGATAAATGAAGCATTTATTAGTTTGGTCAGCTTTACTATGGCTTTGCGTGGGAGGCGTTTTAGAATTTCCCCTGTGATGAGGTCGTAACCGGGAGACTTTTTTGAGCTAATGTTGTTTTGAATTTCTCTCATTACTTCCTTAGGAGTCACAAGCTTGATTCTTTGGTTTTGTGATAAATTTACACTCTCATGTATTTCTACAGAGCTTTCGTTGGGTTGAAAGGTTTCTTCTAAATGTTGAGCAAATCGGAACGCCTTTTGGTCATTGCTTATTGCCCATTTTCCGTTGCTATCTCTGATGGGCGGTATTTGTATAATCTGCCTTTTTAGATTTCTCGTTGCTTTCCAAAGTGAGTAATCCGTTGATTTGTCATTGGTAAGCTGAAGAAGGTTGGTATTCAGAGATTCATCCTCAAATTGTAGAATTTTTCTCTTTAGTCGTTTAGTTAGGTTATTTAGTGTTGTTTTATGACGCGGGAACCTTGTTTGCTGCCACAACTTCCTTTGTTTTCTTTTCTCTGATAGTAAATCCACAATTTCTTTAGGATGGATAAATCCCTTATATTTGCGTTTTAGCTGAGGTGTATTGCTCCACGCACATTGTTGAATATTAATAATAAATTTGTTTACTTCTGAGTCAAGCTGATCTTGCGATTTTATCGGAGTTTTAAGGTCGATAATATTATCTAGATCAAGAGCAAAACTGTCCCAATCTGTGGACTTATTAACCAAGGTTAAGTGGCTTTCTTTTAATAGGATTTTTTGACTTAGCATTAGTATAATCGGAGAATGGTCAGAGTTCATAGTAAAACTTTCCTCCAAACTGATGTAATTGGTGGATATATTTTTGCAGATGAAAAAATCTATAAGATCCGGTATTTTCTGGTGGTCAGTGGGCCAGTATGTAGGTTTGCCTGTACTCATTACTTCACAATGTGTTTCTTTAACTGCACTTAAGAGCTGTCTTCCTTTAGTTGTAGTAAGTCTTGAACCCCAATGCGTATGCTTAGCATTAAAATCGCCGCCTAGGATAAATCGCTGGCCTAATAATTCAAAAAGATGTAAGTATCGCTCTTTTCTTATCATGTGCCTAGGAGGCGAGTATATGGCTGCAATGGACACTTGACAAAACTTAGTTTTAACAGATACTGCCACTGCTTGAATGTCTTCTTCTTCATATTTACACTGCACGTAGTGACTAATGTTTTCTTTAATTATAACCGCACTACCCCCCCTGGCAGAGTTGCTAGGGTGGAGGGAATTATATATCATGTATCCTCTAAATTTGATAAAAGATTGCTTTGTGAAATGCGTTTCGGAGATTAAACACACGTCTATATTTTCTGTATCTAGGACCGCCTGCAACTCATGCTGATGTTTGAGGAGTCCATTGGAGTTCCACGCCATTATTTTGAGTGTGTTATTCATTTTTGATTATTCAAGACAGCTGTTTTAGTGCTGGATTCTAGCTTCTCTAATCTCTTATCAAATGAGGTAATGCACTTCAAGATCTGGTTAATCTTATCCTCTAAGTTCAGAGGTTGAGATCCTTGTTTTGCAGCTTGTGCGTAAGTACCAATGTTGGTTACTTGCATGGCTGGTTGTTTTGCAGTTGACTGGACACTTGCTTTCTGCGCCTGTTTACCGTAAATTTAAATTTGAAAATATGAAACATTGTAAATATGGACGTTCAAAAGTGACACAATTTGACGTTGACTTTGATGAACTATTAATTACATCTAATAAGAACTATTATGAACTTCATCAATAAACTCAGTCTCAGAAATGGAAAGCACTACAAAACTATTATACACAAGATATTTCCGATAGTAGGTACACACAGCTACACATCAAGCTATAGCTTTCCAGTATACGCTGATCTCTCACTGTACAGAAATCCTATACAATTCGAGATCAGCTTATACTGGAAATGTATAGCTTGAGGTGTAACCGTGTGTACCTACAGTGCTTCTATTTTCTCTACGTCTCTCGGCAAACTTCGTCTTTTGTCGGCCATCGGATTTCTAAACTCGAAAAAAAACAACAATAAAGTACTTACTTAGTTCTGAATTCAAATTATAATACACGATAAATTTAATAATTGATGGACATGGAAATTAGCATTCGTTTGTATTGGGAAATGTGATGATTGCCGAGAGACCTTAAGGCGACGATAACCGACTTTTAATGATTTTATACTGAAGACCACGTCTAAACGAGTAGTGTTAATGATTTGAAAAAAAAATATGTCACATTAGACCATTTTCTCAATAATTTAATATGTGAATATTTTAGATTATGTTTATATTACATATTGAAAATAATTTGTAAAGTTTTATCTAACGCGGATAAAAAACTGAGAATGGCGCAAAATCTACCAAGCGTATTTTTCTGAAACCTTCACCAATTTAAAGATAATTGAATTATTGATCTTTTAGTATACGCGTTTTGTTAAAATACCTTTTGGTTTGTGTATAATAAATTAATAAAGCGTCAAATTAGGGAAAGCGCTCCTTGATGGGCGAGTCCTATTACTGGCTGAACGTACGACGCGTTGCGTGAGCTCAGTACAGAACACGCAAGCTAACCACTTAAGGTCACTGGCATATACCTCCGTGTTAAGAAAATGGAAGTACAGTCCGCGACGCTTTTTTTTTTTTGGGTGGAAAATTATCAAATAACTTCTCCCGCTCTGGGCTGAGCTGGGAGGGCGTGTCAGACTTTTACTGACTAAAACCCACCCGTGTTCCTTCCGTTGCCTGTGTGCTGGGGCCACGATATCGGACAAACTCACAACCCTGGCAGGCGTTGGCCCTAACAGACCCCGTCAGTTGGTGCTGACATCTCTTTGAGCCGCGCGTCAAACACAACGCGCCGTCGACCCGGGCCTGGTCCTTATCGGACGGCGAGCTACCCATCGCTCACCGTCCGCAGGCCCGCGCCTACGGTGGCCGGAAATCAGCTTGCGACTCCCGACGCCCGGGGCGTCTATTGCGGCGGCTAAGGGCGTGAGGGTGCGAACCCTGCCTCACCCTCACGCGTTCCGCCTCCTCCTTCGCGAGCATTACTGCTTCGCAGAAGGAGGTGACGGCCTCCCATGCACTCTCGCTAAGCTAAGCCTAAGCTGAGCTTTGCATTTGTGTGAGTGCACACAGATAGTGTAGGTGTGACGTCGGCCTAGAGCGTGACGCGATCTTTGCTTGGTTTAAGCCGGGTTTTTGTCGATTTATACTCTACTTTTGGTAATCACTCACACTAATGCAAAGCTCAGCTTAGGTCTCGCGGACTGTACTGTACGATTATATGAAAGAAACATCAGTCTATTTATATCAAGATTCTTGTTTCATTAAACTTTTAACAGTGCATAAGGAATTAGTACGTTAGTTACTTAAAGGTATTACTGTCATATTCAAGTATAATAAAGTAAATAACAATAAAACAATAGGGCTCAAACGCCAGAGCCTGAAAAAGTTCATCTCTAGTTTTATAACCTACCCACAGAACCTCGAACAGTAAAATATTATGATATAACACATTATTATCGCTCACTCAATCACAGTTCCTTTTCGGAACCAAAAAAAACATTTATCAAGGGATTGATTGCGTCCTCACAGTTCCCTCGAGATCTTTTCATATTTGTACGCCGTGAAAATTGGAAATAACAACAGAATGTGAGAAACTGCTCTTTTCACAAGTCGAGATATTTGTTCAAATAAGATTTAGAAAAGGTGAGCTTGGTTTTGTTTTAGTTTTGGGCTGTTATGATATTTCAGGAGCAAGAATCAGGGACCGTACATCCCCGGTTAAGGGTTAAGCCTTTTGAAGGGGTAACCCATTCAATGGGTTACCTTTATCATAATGTATCCCATTGAAAGGGTTTTATACTTGAAACCCAGTGAAAGGGTTACATGATAACCCATTCAATGGGTTTTATACTTGAAACCCAGTGGGTTACATGGTAACCCATTCAATGGGTTCTATACCTACTTGAAACCCAGGAAAAATCATAATATTATGTTATTTCGATATCCGCCAGCACGCGTAGCATGACCAATTCTATCTCTATTCTACCCAGGGGATTCATTTTGGTTACCCTTTTAGAAAAACCCTATCGAAAGGAGGAGGATTTTCTAAGCAGTTAATCAAAAACCCATACGGTGTGGGTAATTTTGAATGGCTTAAACTAAGCCGTTCAAAAGAGTTACCCACACCGTATGGGTTTTTATCAAAAACCCTTTCAACGGGTTACCAACATTTTATTTAAGCCGTTCATAAGGGTTACCCATATCGTGTGGGTTTTTGTTTAACCGCTTAGAAAAACCCAATCGAAAACCCTTTCAATGGGTAACTAATCATTCATTCAGTACGAACGTATTCTTGCCGAGAATACGTTCGTACAGAATGAATGATTGATTGATTAATTTTCCTTTTTCACAGTATAATGAAATAGAAAGAAATATATAGGTATGTAGGCATCCAAGCAAAAAGGGTCCAGTATTGGTGTATTGAGTTAAGACTAGACTCGGTACCTAGGAGATTTTTTTTTTTTTTTATTTATTTAAAGGGCTTTGTCGCTTAGCGACCACATCGCCCAGTGCAGAAAAACACAAAATTTTTGATAATTATGATCTACCTTATAACTAACTTGTACAATTGTTTAGCCTTATCGGACACTGGAGAAGCAAGGATGGCATTACAACAGCCAATATCGTACGTTTTATATTGTCCAAAAACATTAATTCTAGTATTTAATAATAATAATATCAATTGATATTATGGAGTAAAAAAATATTCAAAAACTAGCACATTTTTTTATCAGATATTTGAAGTTGAAACTGAAAAAGCTTCATTTCGGAAAAACTGTATACACTTGTAGATAATCGAACATTAAAATAATCAATTAAAATGACGAAATGCAATTTTTTCACCCAACTTTACGAAACTGCATATATCTTGGAAACTTAATGCCGAGAACTGGACCCTTAGATTGGACGCCCACTTATTATTGTTTTGATCCTGTTAATACCAATACCTTGTATTTTGCTATTATTTTAGGATTTAAACCTAATAATATGTAGTTGTTTGTTTTGTCGTAAAGTCAATGAGTTATTTAAAACCATAGTCTCTTGCGGTCGAATTAATTAAACAAAAAGGTACTCGTTTACTAAGGTTTCTACAGACCGGCGCGACTCGCGACGTGACACAAAGGCCCCGCGTATCGTGCGACGAGTGGTGCCTTTGTGTCGCGTCGCGAGTAGCGCCAGTATGTAGAAGCCTTTACGTTAAACGCTGCTGAAATTTTTGAACAAAATGCTGTTCGGTCTCTCTTTTTTAAGGACTGTTCATAATAATGGAAAAACATCATTATTTTTTTCGGGCGGACGATCTTTGAGTAAAATAGCTATCTTGTTTCATGGAAATATTCAGGTCCAATTGACAGACATTTGACGTTTGGATATTTCACTCGATTTTTCTTTCAATTAGGTAGCTATATATACGTAAGTTATTATTTTTAACCACCAACGAAAAATATTGGTGTTATAAAATTGTAGTGCGTATCTGTGTATCTGTATGTCTGTCTGTGGCCTCATAGCTCCTGAACGGATGAACCAATTTTGATATTTTGTTTTTCTTTTTAAGGTTTCTTAATCGAGTGTGTTTCAGCTATGTTTCAAGAAAATCTGCTCAGCCGTTTGAAGATCATAACCTATTTTCTAGTTGATGCGTCAGGTGTCCCCCAACTCAAATGGCTAATGAAAACGCCAAACAGACGCTGGCGAGGCTTATAATGTGCTATAATGTATTCTATTGTAGAAAGGATAGCTTCTGTTAACTTCTTATTTGCATTAGCCGTCCCCCGCCGCGACGACACGACGCTTTGATTCAAATATTACCTACATCTTATGTTAAACTTAAACCCCCTTATTACAAAACAAGTTTTATCTTCAGACCCAGGTTTAAAACACAGACCCATTATTGAATTTCGAACTTTATTCCGTATATGGTAAAGTCCACAAAACTGACAACTTAGTACCGAACTAAGTTTTCAGTTTTGTATAAAGAACTGTATTTTAATCACTGTTACGTTCTTATTACAAAAACTGGCTCCATGGTTTAGGCCATGTCAAAATATAGATCTTATTTTGTAATAAGGTGGAAAGAGCCAATACATACCTATTATTCTTGTTGAAGATATATCACCTTCATGTACTTAAGACTGGCTAGATAGAAAACCATCTAAATAAAGTAGACATACGAGTATGATTTTGTACCAGATTCCATGTTACATTGTTCAGAGATAAACCTTTACACCTTTCTATTATTTCCAGTACAACAACGCCTTCCGGGTGTTGTTGGGGCTACCGCGATTCTGTAGCGCGTCAGCCATGTTTGCTGAATCTACTACCGATAGTTTTTCGGCAATCATGTGGAAAAGAACGGCATCATTGTTACGCAGGATTCGTGGGAGTGCCAATGGCATCCTGAAGGTGATTGGGAATAGGCTGGACGGCGTTTTCCTGGAGTATTGGACCCGTATGCATAGCTACGGGTCTGGTAATGCAGGAAAATACATGAATTGATAGTATAAATGTAGGTTTATTTTATTTTATTGTATTTTTAATTAAATGTGAGTACTAACATATCTATGGAGCAAGTTTCCGAAATAAACGTTTTATTATTATTTATTATTATTATTATAAATTTTTATTCGAATGAAAAACTTGTCAATCTATGGACAAAAAAAACTCCCTCTCCAATTTTCAATAACGACAAACCAGAAACTTTCCACTCCTACATTACGAGGAAATTATTTCTAAAACGTTTTATAAGTCTGTGTAGACACGTTTATACGAAGCAATCTTCACACAATGGAAGGGAATCAGTTATGAATTCACCTGTCGACGTGAATGGAGTGCTCAGGAAGGTCCCTTTGTCGCCAAGAAACGGATTTATTATATTTAGAAGTTGCAGCCAAAATGGCGTTTGAATAAAATACCGAAACACTCTTTTAACTTTTTGTTGGATGGAATCTGAAGATAGGCTTTGCGAAAATAGAGTGGATAGATTTGGGTATTATTGTTATGGAATAAAATAAGAGTCTGTGAACTTATGACCACCGGAGACCGTCAACCCTGCTTATGAATAAAACCTTTCGAAGGAGTAAGCGTTTATGAGGTTACCTTTATCATGATGAATGAATGGTTTCTACGCTTGAAACCCAGTCAAAGTCATAGTCAAAGTCAAATTATTTATTTCATTTAGGCACATAAATGGCACTTTTGAACGTCAAAATTTACAAATAAAATAGAATTGATTCTAGTAGCCCCTTCCAAAAGGTAGCTTCGTATGGAGAAGAATGGGCAAGAAACTCCACCGTTACTTTTTTTAAATGTTTTACAATATTTTGTGTAGGTACATCAATTATATAATTATATGTGAAGACGATGCACCTAGAATAAAACGACTATACCACAATAGGTAAAAATAATTAATAATGAAGCAATGATAGATAGATTAATTATGTGATAGAAACAAATGGTGCTCACATATATTTACAAACATTGTAAAATAAAATAAAAAAAAAACGTTTTCCAAAAAAAAATATATATATATCAGTGTGTGAGTTTAAGGTCATTACAGAATGTAAAATAAATGTCATAGAAACAATAAATTATACAGTTAAAATAGCAATCAGTTAGATTTTGTCTAGACTCTAGATTGTCCTATGGAGCTGGACCAGCATGTTTCCAAGCGTTCTTATCTTGGATATAATCCTCTAATATGTAATAAGCTGGTTTACAAAGTGTACTTTTAACACAATACCCCTTATAAGATGTATGTACTTTAGATAATCTAAAACATGGCTGATCTATTTTATCTTTATTTCTAGTATTGAAATGATGTCTATCACTTATTTTATTGAAATAATGTATGTTTTTTCTTACATAAATAATATTTTCATATATGAATTGGCAAGGTACCGTCATAATATTAATCCTTTTAAAGAGTTCCCTAAGAGATTCTCGGCAACGTAAGTTATAAATGGCTCTGACAGCTCTCTTTTGCAAAACAAAGATGGATTCAACGTCAGCAGCCCGAACCTACAGTAAAATACCGTACAACATAATGCTGTGGAAGTAGCTAAAATAGACCAAACGCGCGGTTTCTGTAAAAGGGTTATCCCTTCAATATCAATAACCCATTGAATGGGTTCTATACTTGAAACCCAGTGAAAGGGTTACATGATAACCCATTCAATGGGTTCTAAACGTACTTGAAACCCAGTGACATGAAAAATTATGATTATATGAAAATTATGTTCTCTCGATATCCGCCCAGAAAAGCTAAAATGAACTTTATATTACATGCAATAAATGATCAATTGATCATAGATCCCTGTTTACAAGCTTCTCGGTGAGTACCAACAAAGGCGCCACCGTGGCAGCTTAACGCGTGCTATTCTATTTTGCAATCTATGCTCATTATAGAGAGATCATGTTACATTGCTCCGAGTCGGAATATTACGCTTTTATCGTTTTAAGAGTTAAAAGTGTAACCCTTTTGAATGGCTTAAATTAAGCCGTTGAAAAGGGTTACCAACACCGTATGAGTTTCTATCGAAAACCCTTTCAACGGATAACCAAAATTGGAATGGCCTATAATTTGAGCCATTCAAAAGGGTTACCCACATCGTATGGGTTTTTGATTAACTGCTTAGAAAACCCTTTCATAGGGTAACCAAAATGGTGCCTGATGACCACACGATTGAAGTGAAAACTTACGACTGGAGCCGAGTATACGCGATCCAGCGTCATCGACCCGAGCGTGATGGTTCAGTTTCGTTCACTGTTCAGAAAGAACGCAGTGCTCCTTATGAAGTTTTCACTTCAAATACAAAACAAATAACCAGTGGTCCACGTTGATCCTGGATCGAAAGAGCTGGAAGTCATGGGGAGAGGCTTTTGCCCAGCAGTGGCAAAACAACAGCAACAGTTTATATATTTTTTGAAAACATCTTTTAAATTTTCGCCAATTAAATGGAAGTTTTAAGCGAACGGTCTACGCGTGTTGAAATACATAATGTAGTTAGGAACTAAACCCTAATTTACACGATGCATAATTGTCTGTGCCATCATTCATTCATCATTTCAGCCGAAAGACGTCCACTGCTGGACATAGGCGTCCCCCAAAAGGGGGGAGTTAACGTTAACGCAAGTACTTAGACGATGCAAGTCATTAGCTGCTTTAATTTTATTGTATGCCACAAACAAGAAACTTGTACCTGTAACTTAGAGGGGATTTTGTTAATGGTTTAATGTTAATGTTAACAATTTAATTATTCACTTTGGTTTGTTTGGTATTGTGACGCCCTTCCCTTCTGAGAATCGAAAAAATAATGGCCGAGCTGCAGAGTTTGCTTATGCACCCTGTTGTTACGCAGTTTTTTGCTAAAGCTTGATTTTTTCCGTATACTGTTTACCTTAACTATTATGTATAACTAGTAACACGTATGCTATTTTTATAAGCTGACAGCCCAAAATGTCTTTCCTTTCTTTCAGTCCAGCCAAAGCTTGTCTGTAACAGATCGCCTTGTGCGAAAAGACGTCCCAATGTTTGTCCCACTACTATAAAAAAATGATTTTGTTTTATGTGGTGTGCCTACAATAAAGGGTTAAATAAATAAACAAACTAATAAACGCAAATTTTTATTTCATCCAATAATGAACCTTGATTCCTCCGACTTTTAGTAAATACATAGTTGTTTTACAAGATTTTCTATTTATTTTGTGTTTCTGTATAATCTAAAGTAATTCGTTAAAAGTTCCTATTACGATAAGGTAGCTCCAAGTAGTCCTCTCAATTTTTTCTTAAGCCCTAAACAAATTATAGCACTTAGGCAGAAACGTTTGAACACTATTTCCAGCTAAATGACTAAGGTAAAAGGCAAAAGGCCTGAGTGTCTGTAGGTACTAAGTAATTTAATAGGCGTAATAATGTCGTTTTCATAGCCGGCTGGCTTATAAAGTCGAAATAAGCCGCCTTCAAGACACTTAGCTAACGAGACAGCAAACTTCAAGTACGAACCAATAGACGGTTCAAGTTTTCATATAAAAATTGGGATGAGTTGAATACAAAGGAGGAATAAAACTCGTTAATTTATAATGGTTCTTGCTTTCATAACCGGCAAAGTTACTAACTGAACTTAGTTTTTCGGAACCTGTATAACAGTGATATTTTTACATTATTTTAGTGATCAGGGCAAGTATGACGGTGACAATATTATCATAATCATCATTTCAAACGCAAGCCGTCCACTGTCCTTTTTTTTTCCGTCGTGGGAAATCCTCATGAATGTTCACCGCCCTGGGGCGGGCGGAGGGGCTGTCAGACTCTTACTGACTAAAAACCACCCCAATGTTCCCTTTCCACACTTGCACCGACGTCCACTGTCCTCCTCCAACTTTCGTCATATCGACCGGCGGTGTCCTGTGCTTCTTGCATTAAGGTGCCCGCCCACGAGCGATTTTTTCGGCGATTTTTGTCAGAAAAAAAGACATTCACACAAAAATCGCCGAGAAAATCGCCGAAAAAATTGCTCGTGGGCGAGCACCCTTATGTGGATTCCTGCGGCCTTGACGACATCATAATTTCAGCCGAAAGACGTTCACTGCTGGACTGCGTCCCCCAAAGAGGGAGGGGATTTGCCATCATCGCCACGCTTTGCAGGCGGGTTGACGATCGCAGTATGGTTTTAAAAATGCATAGAGAACGCTGCTGCCCATTCTCTAGTACAGTCCAGTTCTGTTGACGACATACTTAAAGGTTATAAAAAGTTGTTGAATATTGGGATTGCATGAACTGTAGGAGATTTATTTATACAACATGTCCCAGCATTAAAACACAACCTCTTACAAAATCAGGTGTTCCCTACATTTATGTTCTCGTAACTCGTCAAAATGTATGGAACAGCTGATTATTTTACCGCGATTTCAGGTTTGGTCCCATAGTAAAAGTTGTTCACAATGATGAGTACAATGACCCCTTAAGAGGTTGTGCGTTAATTCTGGGACATATTGTATATTGATTTATAGGTAAAGGTACTCGGAATTTACTTAAAATGAATAGCTTGCTTGACCTACCTTGCTGAAACTACCTTCTATTAACTTGTTGAGCTCCTCAAGTCTTGAGTTGAGCTAAACGATTACTGACAAATGCTTGCACTGACGACAGGTCCATTCGTGTGGTTGTTTCCTCAAAATACCATTTCCAACACGGATCTACATGGCCCTCACATATTCTGACCAAGATTATGGCTGGACTCTAAAAGAGACTGACCCCTGAGTTTGTTTCACCATTTCTTCTCAGGGGTAGCCACATAAGAATTGTCGACTCCATCTAGCTTATATTTTTTTTTAATTATGACATGTAAAAGTGATTCTGATATCCTATTTACTGAATAAACAATTTCATTTAATTTCTTATATGTAAGTAGCAAACAAGACACACTTGAACGAAACAAAGAATTAGATTACATAGGTCACAGGATATTCTAGTCCCAAAAAGGACAAATGGATTCTCTTCCACTACGTCCGTACGAGTATAAGACACAATTAAGTGGAACATTTTTTTACAAAATTAGGCAACAAATGGCAATACTTAAAATCGTCAAACAAACTTATTAGTTTGACATTGCGAAGACCTCCTTCAAGTTTGTTTATGGGTTAGCATGGATTAGTATAGGTATGGGAAAGTTAGCTATAGAGTTATGTTTTTTAATTTTCTGGGTAGGAAATTATCAAATAAATTCTCCCGCTCTGCGCGGAGCGGGAGGGCGTGTCAAACTTTTACTGACTAAAACCCACCCGTGTTCGTTCCGTTGCCTGTGTGCCAGGGCCACGATATCCCTTTTGGACAAACTCGCAATCCTGGCAGGCATTGGCACTACCGGACCCCGTAAGTTGGTGCTCACATCTCTTTGAGGCGCACGTGGAACACAACGCGCCGTCGACCCGGGCCTGGTCCGTACCTACCGCATTTTAATACTAATGAGACCGAATTTTTATTTCGTCGTCAATACATACTAAATCGACTTGAAAAGTGATCGCTCACTAAGGGTGAATTTTACCAATGAAACTGAGCACGATCAGCACATCTAAGGTGCACTCAAGAGTTGTCAGTATCAATATTTCTCAGCAGTGATGATACTGAAAGCTCTTGAACGTGGTTAAACCCTAAATACTACTGACATTTTTTCCCAAAATGTTCTTATGTAAACCATCAAAATGAACGCAGTTCAAAAAGAACACATTATCTATTAAAATTAAAAATCTCACAGCGCTAAGAATAAAAACCATTTCTTCCCTACAAAAACTCACAGTCCGATCTAATCTATAGAACGTTTCGAACAGTTATGCTGAAAATGGTGATAGAATTACCGAGTTTAAAAATTGCGCAGACTCTTTACCGTAACGAGGTCTGGTGCAATTTGCTGAATAATGACCCTTGTTGGCTGCTTAACAGAACTGCTGTTGTTAAGTTCGCAATTGAAAATGGTAGAAGAATTGTTAAGAGTAACTTTTTTTATATACGACATTTCGCAAGTCAACCTCGGAGGTTGTCGCCTGGTTAACCGGGCTTGCCTGTGGGTGCCTTAAAAAATAAGGCCTCCAGACAGGGTACACACTTATAAACTAAGCAATTACACGCAAAGGGCACCCTCTTTGGGGTACGGACCTCGGCTCAAGGCGTCGCTGAGAGATGACAGCAAGGGACAGGCTGGATCGGATTACGTTTAGAGTTGCATTTTTAATTGAATCTATATGTTATACATTTGACATTTGGGGGTTATTACAGTTGTGTTCAAAGGAAATTGAATCTATCGGTTTTGTTGCTGACTGAGAATAAATACATGGTTTTATTTATTGCATCACAGACGATCTTTTTAACTCTCAAATCTCATAAATGTTTCAAAACTAAAACCGTTTTATTACAGAACAAGGTTTATCTTCAGACCCAGGTTTAAACCAAGGAGCCATTATTATTTCGAACTTTATTCCGTCAATGGTAAAGTTCCATAAACAAAACTGACAACGTAGTACCAAATTAAGTTTTCAGTTTTGTATAAAGAACGGTATTTTAATCACAGTTACGTTCTTATTACAAAAACTGGCTCCATGGTTTAAGCCATGTCAAAATATAAATCATGTTTTGTAATAAGACGGAATGAGTTCTGTCAGAGTACCGAGAAATGACAGGTAGATCATTATAAAACCCCTCCACTGCTTGTTACATACACATTTTAAATATTTGTATAATTTTAGTGAAGAGCATTGCAGTTTTAAATTGGACGATCACTACGCAAAAAGTTTGGTAAGAAATTGAATGATAAATTAAACTCAAGCCTCGTGACTGCCTCGTTGATCTAGTGGTGGCAAGCGCTACTGCTGAGCATGAGGTCCTGAGTTCGATTCCCAGATCGGGCAAGGAGTTATAATTTTAAGTTCAGAGTTGAGCTACACGATTACTGACAATTGCGTGCACTGACTGGACAGGTCCACTCAATATTTATTTATTTAATAATAAATATGTAAATGTGATGTATGTTAACTGTATGTATATTTAAGACGCTGAGAACAGGTAAACCGCTGTCACTGTCAGACTGCATACAAAAGAAAGAGAAGCGCCATGACACAACGCTTGTAATTTATTTCAAAATATGAAGCAATTAAATATTTACTGAAAAATAAATTGATTAGGTAATCGAAAATAAAAAACAACCAAGTTCTGCATACAAATAAGACGTTTTTGTTATTAATTAAATACCAACCGCACGTTGATATTGAATACAGATATGTTGGATTGAAACTCAAAGTAAAGGGTTAGTTTACCGTTAATTTGTATCGAGATTTTTTTTCCAAACTTGTTTTGGTAACAATCAAGTTCTGAGAAAATATGTTCAGGAATAACATATTATAAGTATTTTCCCGCTACCACAAACTATATAGATTTGGCAATTTTTTTGTTTAAGACAAGCCTACTTTTATCATTTGCCTCTTGTCAGCGCCTTAATATAATATGTGTTTCTTTCCTCAAAAGACCATTTCAGACACCAATCTGCATGGTCTCCACATGATCTGACCAAGATTATGTCTGGACTTTAAGAGACTGTGACTTCTGAAGTTGTTTGGGCCTTCTACAGAAATAAAATCATTTATCATTTAGGGCTTTTCCCATCAGGAATTTTTCAGTAGCGGCCCCCCTTTTTTTTTTTGGGTGGGAAATAATTATCAAATAACTTCTCCCGCTCTGGCTGGAGCGGGAGGGCGTGTTAGACTTTTACTGACTAAAACGCACCCGTGTTCCTTCATTTGCCTGTGTGCCAGGGCCACGATATCTCTTTCGGACAAACTCGCAACCCCCTGGCAGGCATTGGTCCTGACAGACCCCGTCAGTTGGTGCTGACATCTCTTTGAGGCGCGCCGTCGATCCGGGCCTGGTCCTTATCGGACGGCGAGCTACCCATCGCTCTCCGTCCGCAAGCCCGCGCCTACGGTGGCCGGAAATCGGCTTGCAACTCTCGACGCCCAGGGCGTCTCCTGCGATGACTAACGGCGCGAGGGCGTGAACCTTGCCTCTCCCTCACGCGTTCCGCCTCCTCCTTAGCGAGCATTACTGCTTCGCAGAAGGAGGTGACGGCCTCCCATGCACTCTCGATCCGAACCATGGCCTGAACCAGTGCTGGACGCGAGAGATCGCCGCCGCCAATCGCCTCCGTGAGGACACGGCGGTGCTCCGCCCAAGCCGGGCAGATCTCCACCGTATGCTGCACCGTGTCCTCCGGGCGTCAGTAGCGGCCCTGAGCTTGGATTTGTGTTTGGTTGATGGCAATAGGCTTGCCTGGATTACATGGGACATAAACATAGCTGGCGAAATATGGGTTTACTAAGGTACACCTCTGACTAACCCTTCGGGGATTACAGCGGGGCGAGCATACTGTGACCTGACTTGAGTCACACATTTTATCACAGTTTGAGCGATAAAACTGTTTTGTCATAAAATGCTAATACAAATTGACATGACATAATTTATCATGTCTTGTCACAAACGTCTTGACACTCCCGTGCACGGCCCGCTGGCGTCATGTTATATTATGTAAAACCAAAGAACCTAACCAAGAAACAACATGAAATGATTTATAGAGCCCAATTGTAGTAATTATTATGGTCGAAGGTGTAGAACTTTTTTAGTCCCAACTATTTTTAATAACCTTCCAGTAGATATAAACAGCTGTATCACAAAAACTTCCTTTAAAAATAAAATACATAAGTACCTCTTTCATATGTTCTGTGAAAACCTCGCTGCCGAGGATACATAAAAGGGAAAAATTTAATTGTTTGTATGTTTAAACCTATGTGAAAGTGTCATTATAAAAACCAAATTTTAAACTTTAGTTATAAAAAAAGGAGCTACGTCTGCCAACAAACTGCTGTGCAGTTTGGCAGGAGTAAATGTTCTGTATTTATATTATTAATCTGAATAAACACTATTTCATTTTTTTTTTTTTCAATTTATTAAAATCATAAAGGGTTGTAACTCAAACGAATTAAACTACTTATAACCAGGGCTTGAAACCGGTTAATTTTTATTTGTGAAGATACAATTTATTTTTGATACAGTTGATTATTAGCTCCAAATATTGCTTCATCACATTCATTTCAGCATTGAATTTGTAATACGAGTATCACACTAATATTTTAAAGGTGAAAGTTTGTGAGTGTGTGTGTGTGTGTGTTTGTTACTTCTTCACGCTCAAACGGCTGGACCAATTTTGATAAAATTTTGTAAGGAGGTAGCTGACACCCTGGATTAAGACATAGGCTACTTTTTATCCCGATATTCTTACGGGATCGAGACTTACGTGACTACTACTTGACGTGAAACCGTGGGGCGCAGCTAGTATTAAATAATTAAGGAAATATGTTTGAAAACCTTTATAATAACTGTTAAGGTTACATAAAAAAATTAACCGGTTTCCGAGCCCTGCTTAAAACTAGCAATATTTTAAATAATAATATCATAAGAAATCCACACAAATCTAATTAAGTTTTCAATGTGGAACATCTTTTCTCTCGCTTACTATGCGAGTGATTTCGTGAAAAGGGACGAAAGTGTGTAGCAGGAAGTGACAGCTTGAGCATGGAATAAGTAAATACTTTTAATAACATGGAATTAGTAAGTACTTTATAATAGCATGGAATTTGTGTACTCATTGAATTAATAATTACTATATAGATTGTAAGTAGAGGAGGTCGAATCGAAGTCTTTTGGTCAATGGGACCCACTCGAAATGGACCCACGGGATCACCGTTTGCAACTGAATACCAGTATTTTACATGGAGCGACTGCCTATCTGACCTCCACAACCCAGTAACTGGGTAACAAGACGATTCCCCTTGGTAAGACTGGCTGTCAGACTTTTGGGCTTCTGACGACCCCGAACGACTGTCGAAGATCCACGAATGACAATTCAATTACATTTTGAATAAGTCGACTGGACCCACTGCCCAATTTCATTATTAGCACAGTCACGGAGTAAAGCCGAATATTTTAATTTTATTTTTATGAATCGTATATTTTAACGAATATTATTCAATTATGTATTTGCACTTACGCACCACACTTATTCACTAAAACTAAATATTCTATTACTTTCGAGCACCCAAATACGGGCTAACGACGAAGTTTAATTGCGCCTTTAATCCACAATTCTTAATACCTACACTTGGAGCACAATACCTTCCTAGGTGGCGCATATCTGCGCACAAATTAACAGAAACTCCCAGAGAGATTTTTATCGTGGGAAATGTGGCAGAAGTGGGGCCCTAATTTAATAAAAAGATTTTAGATTTTGATTGAGAATAAGCGTTTAAAACCTAATTGAGTTATTGCGTTTTATTATGTTTTGACTATAACCAATTTTGTGCTCGACTGTATCCACTGATAGCTTTAAACAATTGACGTTGTTTTCAGTTTGACTGTGGGTCCAGTTAACCAATAAAAATACAGAAGATAAATTATGTGGTCAAGTGGACCCACTGGTCCAGAAGCGAGTGGGTCCATCTGACCGAAGACTCGGATTTCGACCAGTGGGCGGCCACTAGTAATGAATAATTATGCGTATAAATATTTCAGTATTTAGCTTTTTAAAATTTTGAGGTTAATTTCTGTCGCTGTTCAAGTTGCTTATTACCAAGGTGAGATGTCAGATGTTAGACATCATAATTATGCGACTACTGTAAGGCATACTCGTTTTTAGGGTTCCGTACCAAAATGGTAAAAAGGAACCCTTATGGTGAGACTAAGTCTGTCTGTCTGTCACACCTGAATATCTCAAGAACTACTAATGCTATCAACTTGAAATTTAGATTAGTTTTAGATGACGATTGCCCAACAATTTTGCAAATAAGAAAGAAATTTAAAAAAAATATACGTTTTTTGCAAAAGGGACGGAAAGCCCCGTCTTCAAAATTTGAAGTGAGGCTACTAGGGCATGTGGGGTATCATATGAAATAACGCTGTTTGCACATTCTAAAAAATTTTTTTTTTTTTGGCAGCATAGTTTCCGACTTTTGACGAAAAATTTAAAAAAAAATACCGTTCCCCCCCTTATCTCCGAACTTTGCATAGATAAAAATCTGAAAGTATTCTATGTAATAGAAGTGTATGTAAAGATAACAGGAAAAATAAAACGATGTCTCTAAATAGCACAGTTTTTTTTGGAAATCATCAACATCATATATACGTACGGAACCCTCGGTGTGCGAGTCCGACTCGCTCTTGACCGGTTTTTTTTTAATGATTTTCTTATTCTATCTCTTTTCGAATACAGTTCCAAACTTTTATGAATAAAATTAACGAAAACTTGAATATGAAATTAATTAATTTTATGTAATTTACTTTAACTTGGCAACCTTGTTGACCCAGTTACAATCTTATTACTAAATGCGTTGCGACGAACTTAATACTTGGCGTGATGAATATTACTGAACTTTCTGATGTATCAAATATTCTGGAAAGCTCATTTTAATATTATTGTTCAGCAGAATATTGACATACTACGTTTATTTCAATTCATCTACGACTGACAATGGATGACAAATTGAAACTAAGGAAATATTTAATTGCTCCTCTGAAAACTAATTGCCCCTCTAATGATGTTCCCTTTTTCCAATAAATGTGACTCTAAAAACTCTGCCTCTAATGATCTAAGCTAAATAAATCAAAAAAGAAATATGAATGTGCCTCTTTTTAACTTCTGGTCATTTCTCAAACTTGCTAAGCTAGGGCACCCCCACCAAATTTATTAGGTTACGTTGGAACTGTGACCAACCGCGCGCGAGCCGAGCGAGCGTAGTGAGCTGTGCCGCAGCAGCTGCAGCGGCCGGCGAGCGCTACATCCTAGTTGGTCGCAGTTAATTGGCTATTTATTATAAAAAATGAAAATTATTTGATGCTCACAAAAAGAGGCTGCTTTATTAACACGCTTTTATTAGGTCGACCTGTATGTAACTAATTATGTAATGGAATCTAAGGTAATCTAATTTAACCATCTTCCAAGGGTGGTAGCGTAATGAAAATTGGCAGCTGTATGTAGTTCTAATGACAATACAATAATATGGTACTGTCGAATTGATCTGATGATGGAGCCTGAAGATATGAACTGGAACTTCATGATGGAAAATCGTATCGTAGCATAGCTGTTTTGGATTGCTTAGAAAAGTCTTGTAATGAACTTTGACCACGATTAGGTTTCAAGGTCTGATGATGAAGCCGTAAGATAGGCACTTACATTCCATGATGGAATATCGTAACATAGTCGTGTTTGCACGTTTCGTTTTTACGTGCATTTATAAAAGCGTGTTTTTCTAGTGTTTTTAAACTATTAATTTTTATTATTATATTAGAGTTTACATTATTATTTTTAGGACATCAAAAGGGGAATAAATTAATAGGGGCACGATTAAACACATGCCTTAAAATAATTGTGATTTGAATTGGCGGGCCTACTAAAGATTAAATTAAAATTTCCTTTCAATCCCTGCTATGATTGAACAATTGAATAAGCAAACTTGTCGCTACTGTCTTACAATCGAACCACGATATCTGAGTCTTCGAAATAGCTATAACTAACTTTGTTAATCGATAGATTAGTCGTTCCACCTACATCTCGCATTTCCATACGTCACGTGACGCCATGACACCGGTTGCGAGCCTCCATTAGAAGTGATTTGATTGATGTTTCGACACTGAATTCGTAATGGTATATTGATTCATAAAACCTTGAAGAATTTATTGGACATCGAAGGTGTATTAAATTACATAGGCTCAATTCAATGCCATTTTCAGAAAAGACAAGTTTTGTGTACTTAATCGAATAGTATTTGTGCTTTGAAACTTTATCCATTAAAGTTGCGGTGTTTCTTGTTTAAATTGGTTTGATTTTTTTGCTAGGCTATAATTTATGTTTGATAGGAATAATGCGCATACCAGAGACAAAATAGTTTTACAAAGTTTTACTTAAGTCAAATTTTAAGCACATTTTTGGACAATTTTCATTAAAAGACTTATTGTTGCCGGGTTGCGCACCACTGGGCACGCCACAATTGAGGCGATAAGTTCCCTCTTTGAGGAGTGGCTAGAGAGGCGCCACGGCTTCTTCACCTTCCGCCTGAAGCAGGTCCTCACCAGACACGGTTGTTTCGGGAGGTTCCTGTTCAGGATAAAGCGGGAGGAAACGCCCGGGTGTCACCACTGTGTGGATCGCTCAGAGGACACGGTGGAGCATACGGTAGAGGTCTGCCCGGCTTGGGCGGAGCACCGCCGTGTCCTCACGGAGGCGATTGGCGGCAGCGATCTCTCGCTTCCGGCCCTGGTTCAGGCCATGGTTCGGAGCGAGAGTGCATGGGAGGCCGTCACCTCCTTCTGCGAAGCAGTAATGCTCGCAAAGGAGGAGGCGGAAGGCATAAGGGTGAGGCAGAGTTCACGCCCTCACGCCCTTAGCCACCGCAGGAGACGCCCCGGGCGTCGGGATGAAGAAGGAAGCTGATTTCCGGCCACCGTAGGCGCGGGCCTGCGGATGGTGAGCGATGGGTAGCTCGCCGTCCGATAAGGACCAGGCCCGGATCGACGGCGCGTTGTGTTTCACGCGCGCCTCAAAGAGATGTCAGCACCAACTGACGGGGTCCGTTAGGGCCAATGCCTGCCAGGGTTGCGAATTTGTCCAAAAGGGATATCGTGGCCCTGGCACACAAGCAACGGAAGGAACACGGGTGGGTTTTAGTCAGTAAAATTCTGACACGCCCTCCCGCTCAGCCCAGAGCGGGAGAAGTTATTTGATAATTTCTCACCCAAAAAAAAAAAAATGTTGCGCACCACCGTTTGTTTCGATAGTTGTTTATAAGTGTTAACTCAAGTCTACACACAGCCTTAAGGTTATTTAATGTTAATTTAACTCATCTGAAAACAGCCAAACATCTCTACCATTAAATAAATAGCCAATGACAAGGGACGAATAAAATGTAAACTGCCGAACAGCGACACACGTATTCGAATAATTCGATTACGTATCTCGAATGCATTCGATTGTTTTCTCCCGTATTCGAATTGGTGGAATCGGATACCGTTGCGAACGAGGATGGATAGTGGTATGAATGATATTAAAATGATGAATGGTTGATTGAACGAGTACCGAACACACCAAATTTGAGGGTAGTCTGTTGGCTTGTGAACACATACATTCATAAACTCGCGTAAACTGGGTAGGAACTTACTAAATATTTTTTTTAACTTAAAACACGACTCTGAATTAGTTAACATACCTACTCGGTTGCGGTAAATAATTAATTGATACGCATTTAATCATTTCATGTTGCGGTTTTATTTTTCTTGGACAAAGCGTTTCGGATAATATTAATATTGCAGTGAGATTAATGTTGCAGTCAGATTGATATTCAATTAATCATTACACCGAGAGTTATCTTATTTACATCGGAATGCTCATTGCTCGATTATTCAATATATTTCACACTCGTAACAAGGTTTGAAATATAATCTTATATATGTCGCCGCGGAGATTATTCGGCCGTTAATTAATTAAGTTGATTTCGTGTTGTATGTGTGTTAGAATAAGTATGTGGTTATGCCTGAATAAGGTCAGTGGTTCCGCGTATTTTTAAAAATAACTGCCCTGTCTATCTATACTCGTATATATAAAATTCAAAGTCCTGACTGACTGACTGACTGATATATCAACGCACAGCCTAAACCGCTGGTCCTAGAAACATGAAATTTGGAGGGTGTGTTCTTTGTAAAAAGTAGGTATCCACTAAGAAAGGGTTTTTCGAAATTCCACCCATAAGAGGATGAAGTAGGGGATGGAAGTTTATATGAAAGTCCGTCAGTTTTGAAGTTAGGATCTTCAAATTTGGTGTATATGCTGACGATTAAAAATTAATTTAAATGTGTCTCAGCGTTTTTCATAATTCCACCCCGAAGGGTTAAAAAGGGGATTAAGTTGTGTATCAAAGTCCTTAATTTTCGAAGTAAAAAACACTATATTATCTAGGGTTATAGTTGGAAGCTAATGCAAAGGTGTTGTTAGAATTTCAACCCTTATGGGGTGTTTATTTTTTATTTTTAATGAAAGTTCTTTTTAAGTATTTTGGCTTATGGTTGGAAGCTATATATTATGCATCCGCTAAGAAGGGATTTTTCGAAATTCGACCTTTAAGGGGTGAAAAAGGGGAATAAATCTTATTCCTTGAGTTAATAAACCTGAAACTTGGCACGAATACTAACCTAAGTAAATTATAAAGTGTGACATTTTTTGTTTTTAGGGTTCGTATCAAAATGGTAAAAAGGAACCCTTATGGTGAGACTAAGTCTGTCTATCTGTCTGTCTGTCACACGGATATCTCAAGAACTACTAATGATATCAACCTGAACTTTAGAATAGTTTTAGATGACGTTTGCTCAACTATTTTGCAAACAAGAAAGAAATTAAAAAAAATATCTCATTTTTGCAAAAGGGACTGAAAGGGGGTCTTAAATATTCGAAGTGGGGCTACTAGGGCATGTATCATTATGTAAGAACACTATTTGCACATTCTCAAACATTTTTTTTTCTTTTTTAGGCAGCATAGTTTCTGAGTTTTGATGAAAAATGTAAAAAAAAAATACCGTCCCTTATCTCCGAAGTTTCCATAGATAAAAATCTGAAATTATTCTATGTGATAGTAGTTTATGTAAAGATTACAGGAAAAATAAAACGATGTCTCTAAATAGCACAGTTTTTCATAAATCATCAACATCGTATATATACGTACGGAACACTCGGTGCACGAGTCCGACTCGCTCTTGACCGTTTTTTTTTTTTAACTAATTTTTAAGGCGGAGATTTCTAAAAACCGGCCAAGTGCGAGTCGGACTCACGCACGAAGGGTTCCGTACCATTATCTATAAAAATGGCAAAAAAAACACGTTTGTTGTATGGGAGCCCCCCTAAAATATTTGTTTTATTTTAATTTAATTATTTATTTTTAAAGTGAATATATAACTAAAGATTATGTGAATATTTCAAGCGTCTATCTGTTGCCGTTATCAATATGGAGCAAAACCGAGCAAAAAACTCACGTTTGTTGTATGTAAGCCCCCTTAAATATTTATTATATTCTGTTTTTTTGTATTTGTTATAGCGGCAACAGAAATACATCATCTGTGAAAATTTCAACTGTCTAACTATCACGGCTCATGAGATACAGCTTGGTGACAGATGGACAGACAGACAGACGGACAGACAGACAGACAGACGGCGGAGCCTTAGTAATAGGGTTCCCGTTTTACCCTTTGGGTACGGAACCCTAAAAATGGTCAAAAATGTGGGTTTTAAAGCAATGTATCTCTTAAACCGTAAATATTTTTTCCAAAACAAAAACAGTATGATATTTTCAAGTCTTTTGTGCATAACGTGATGGAACTCAAAACATAATTAAACATAATTTAATACTTCAAAAAAATCTTCAAAGACAACTCTTAATTATTCTGAAAGCCTTTTTTATTCCAGTTTTATACTTTCGTTAACAGTTATAATTATAAGTATACCATAAAATTGCAAATGCCTAACTGCATCCGGTGATGGATTAATTTTTATTAATTAGTTAATCTAAAAAGTTCTAAGTTAATTTAATAATATTTGTGACCCATGAGTTCTACGCCGAGTTCTTTTCACTATTAAACACGCAATTTAATGACACTTTACCACTGAAGACTAAAAGTATTTACTCAAAGTTCGTATTTAGTGATTGGGCGACTCCAGGTATTCGTAAAAGCAGGGAAAATCTGTTTGAACTTTATGGCCTAAAGCAACATATTATGAATAATACAAGCTTTCATCAATATGTTGCAAAATATTCTGAAACTTTTAAAAGTGTGTGCAAAATAGCTTAACCTCTTTATATTAGCAATAAAATAAAATCAACTGATGATAAAATAAAAACTACCTGGCAAATAATAAATAATGAATTAGGTAGGAAAAAACTACGTAATACTGAATTTAATTTAGAGACTGCACATGGGCCCATCACTTCAGAGGTAGAATTAGCTCAGGAATTTGAAAACTGTTTTGCTAATATTCCCCTTAAAACTACCGAAACTTTAAGTTCCTCACCCGCGCTTTCTGCTGCCTTACTTAGAAAGAATGTAAAGGTATGCCCTTTGGAGTTAAGGTTTCAGCATACAAACCCCCAGGCTGTTATAAAAACTTTTAAAGATCTTAAAATTAAATCAACAGAAGATCTATGGGGCATGTAAAAGTCTGTAGATTAGTCATCGAAACCATTGCGCCCTATTTAGCTTTCATATTTAACACCAGTGTGGACCAAGGAGTCTTTCCGGATCTCATGAAACACAGTAAAGTAGTTCCTTTGTTCAAATCCGGAGATAGTAAAGAACCCAACAATATTATAGGCCCGTGTCAATTCTGCCAGTGCTCAGTAAGGTGTTTAAAAAATTGATGCTCAATCAAATGTTACGTCACTTCAATAAAAATTCTATCTTTCATGAACAACAGTACGGTTTCACTAAAGGTCGTTGTACCACTGACGCCGGTGTTACCCCAATAACGAACATTTCTAACGCCTGGGAGGGGAGCACAAGATGCCATTGGAATTTTTTGTGCTTCACACTCCTGCTGAAACTAGAACACTATGGGATTAGGAATACAGCTCTTGATTTACTTAGATCATACCTGAAAGTTATAAAGGTTAGAGTTCAAGTAAACGGCGTGAACTCTTTGGGGTCTGACAAAGCAATGGGCGTTCCTGAAGGTTCGATATTGGGTCCATTCCTCTTTTTAGTTTACATTAACGATTGATCCCAATTACTTCAAAATCAACCGGAGATGGTGTTATTTGCAGATGACACGTCATTGATCTTTAAAATAGACCGACGCGCGACGGTAACAAAACCTTGACGATGTGAATATTTCTATTCTTCAGGCCCAAGATTGGTTTACGGCAAATAATTTGGTTATAACTTATAAAATAAGAAATAATCGGATAAATAAGTTTTCGGGAGAATTTAAATGCGTACCTTGAACAACTCAAAAGTTGGTATACACCAATTATTATTTAAGAACAAAAACAGTAGAAAAAATAAACAAATGAAATGGAGGACACGTATATTGAACAAGTATGTACAAAACGAAGTTGGTATTTATATGCTATCTATATTATTATCCTCCGTAAAGTTGTAAATCATACTGCACTCCTATCTGCTTACCACGCTTACGTTGGTTCCAACTAAGATATGGTATAATGTTTTGGGGGAATACTGCTGATAGAGAAGCTGTTTTTTTTTCAACATCCACGCGGGCGAAGCCGCGGGCGAAAGCTAGTCTGACATAATTGTTTAAAGTGGGATAATAATTCAATAATGGATGTTCTGGGATTTTGTTTTAATTTTACCAACCAGTATTTTCCCACAGCTGGGCAAAGGTCTCCTCATAGACTATGACATAACATTATATTGGTAAATACATAGGATATACACAGGATTTAAATATATCCCATTATAAAACATTCACACCATGATAAGCAAGCTTTGTCTAGAAAATAATAAAATAAAAAAAGAGCGTGCCTTACAGTAGTCGCATAGAATGTCACATATGACATCTCACCAAGGTAATTAGCAACTGAGCAGCGACAGAAATTAACCTCAAAATTAAAAAAAAATATATAGTCGAATAATTGTTCATTACTAGTGGTCGCCCACTGGTTGGAATTCGACCCCCTCTACCTACAATATATATAGTACTTTAAATTCCATGAGGACACTAATTCCGTGCTATTAAAAAGTACTTACTTATTCCATCCTAAAGCTGTCACTTCCTGTTACACACTACCGTCCGTTTCACGAAATCACTCCCACAGAGAGCGAGAAGAAAGATTTCAAACATCAAAAAATCTTTCACCCCGATGTCTTTGCAAGTACTACAAACCACTTTCAAATTCCTTGACTATCGAAAGTCTCCAACAAATGACAACCTATATTCTCTAGACACGAAACATAACCTACATCATAACAGAGACTGCAAACATTTTTCCCAAATCCCAAAAGTGACGTGAACGAAGCGGGCCAAAGTCGTGCCTCCATAAAGTCGGTCACGATTGTTCCGTCACATAAAATGTTGTGTACCCCAGTTACTCGTTCCGCTGCGTTTCCCGCTATATTTCTTCATTCGTAACGGGATTTATTCATTGGTGCATTGTTTTTTTTACTGATACTATTGTGAAGGCTAAAAGTCACCCAAAGGGCAATGAAGAGTGCTATGCTTGGAGTTTCCCTACGTGATCGAATCAGAAATGAAGAGATCCGCAGGCGAACCTAGGTAACCGACATAGCCCGAAGAATTGCCGAGCTTAAGTGGCAGTGGGCAGGGCACATTGCTCGCAGAACTGATGGCCGATGGGGCCGAAAGGTTCTGGAGTGGCGACCGCGTACCGGAAGACGTAGCGTTGGAAGGCCTCCTACAAGGTGGACCCTTGTGAAGGCCGCAGGTATCCGCTGGATGCGGGAAGCACAGAACCGGTCGAAGTGGCGGTGCTTGGGGGAGGCCTATGTCCAGCAGTGGACGTCTTTCGGCTGAAATGATGATGATGATGATGATTGTGAAAATATGTTTGGGAAGATTATTTGAAGCTCAGTGATGATATTCGCAAAATCAGCCTATAATATTCCCACTGCTGGGACACAGGCCTCCTCTCTTCGAGAGGGAGTAGGCTGTAATCTACCACGCAGGCCCAGTTCGGGTTGGTAGATGTCACATGTCTTCGAACTTTTGGTTCTAGGACATGCCGGTTTCCTCACGACGATTTCCTTCACTGTTTTGAGAGCAGTGGTGATGAAAAAACGTCCACAAAGTAAAGCGCCTGTCTGGGTTCGAACCCACGACCGAACTCGTAAGTCCGGGCCATTACCACTGGGCTACCACTGCTCTCCAAAAGGTTATCGTCATACCATAATTGTTATCATGCGCATACTATTTGTATGAACTACCATGAAACGGACAAGCAATGAACTAGCGGTCTGTCTATGCGTGTGCACATTGTACTCTGTGGGATCACAATACGGTATGTTACAGGGTCTTTTTTTTTTGGGTGGGAAATTATCAAATAACTTCTCCCGCTCTGGACGGAGCGGGAGGACGTGTCAGACTTTTACTGACTAAAACCCACCCGTGTTCCTTCCGTTCCCTGTCTGCCAGGGCCACGATATCCCTTTCGGACAAACTCGCAACCCTGGCAGGATGTTACAGGGTAAGAGTACAAATTAAAAATCCGGAGTCACACGTTATCTTTTCGATGTATTTACACTAGTTTCTGCCCGTGACTTCGTTCGCGTGGAAGTCGTAAGACACCACAATATACAAATAACAGCCACATTTGATGAGTGAACAAAAAATAAACGGGTATGAAAACAATTTAAAATTAGTCTAAAACCAGAACATTGACCTGAAAAACAAATATAAAATCTAGAACTTAAAAATTATGTCATCATTTCAGCCGTAAAACATTGCTGGACATAGGCCTCTACCCAAAAATGATATAGTGGAAGAAAAACTTAACGCAATTGAACAAAGCCAATTAGCCAACAACATTGATATTTGTGCGGTAGCCGAAACAGAAGACGTAGATATTGTCATGAAAAACCTATGTACTAAATTATAACTAAAATCTGATCACGTCGTCCACACACGTAGAAAAAAAGTAACCGACCTGAAGCCAAAAACAGGAAAAGTCCCCCCCGTAACCATCGTGACCCTTAAGACGCTGACAACAGCGCGGTCACTAACAGCTAAAGCGCGGTCACTCTCAGACTGCATACAAAAGAAAGAAAAGCGCAATGACAAAACCCTTGTAATTAATTGCAAAATATGAAGCAAATGTCTATTTACTCAAAAATTTGTTGAGTAATTGAAAATAAAAAACAACCAAGTTCTGCGTATAAATTATATGTTGTAGTTATTAATTAAATACCAACCGTACGTTGATATTATTTTAATACAGATATTTTGGATTGGAACTCAAAGGTTAGTTTACCGATAAGTAATGTTTATCGAGTTTTTTTTTCTAAACCACCAGGTTCTGAGAAATAAGTTTAAGAATAACATGTATTTTTTCTGCTACCACAAACTATATAAATATGGCATTTTTTTTTAAGACAAGCCTATTATGTCATTTGCCTCTTGTCAGCGCTTTAAGGAGGGCTGTTGGGATCCACGGCTGCATGTCGCTTAGACTCAAAATATTACTGGAAAATATCTGGGTTGTAGTGAGGATAACAAAATATACCTCAGAGAAACTTTATCACCTAGAACGGCCTACTTACTTTGGGCAACGAAGACTGCTCTGAAAGGAACAAATATAATTATATAAGTACCTTATAAATTCATATGGTCTTAGAACCAAGATTTTTGTCTGTCTGTCTGTTTGTTCCGACTAATCTCCGAAATGACTAGACCGATTTTGACGGGACTTTCACTGGCTGATAGTTGATATTACAAGGAGTAACATAACTTTTTTTTTGAAAAATCCACTTGGCGCGGGCGAAGCCGCAAGCAGCAGCTAGTGAAAAATAACATCTCATTCTTCTAACACCGGACTGGAACGTACCTACAGCACAAATTTCTAAAACTACATGGCTATACATAGAATAATGCAGCCATCTTCGATCACATTATACAAAAGTAATAACGGGAAATGGAGTCCGGACTCCGGACTCCGGGATTCCGGACATTCGGGTAAGTAATGCTGCGTCACTGGGCGTGTTCTTACATCTGTCTTGCCTGTAAGAGATGATCAATCTAATTTGTTTGTTACGTGATAGGTTACTTGTGTGTTTGAGCTTTCTTCATTATTTGGACGGGACTTAAGCGGCCGGCGTCGATGCGTAGTTCATACAAACGTAATCCTACTATCCTACTAATATTATAAACGCGAAAGTTTGTAAGTATAGATGGATGGATGGATGTTTGTTACTTCTTCCGGACCGATTTTGATAAAATTTTGTTTGGAGGTAGCTGACACTCTAGATTAACAAATAGGATACTTTTTATCCCGATATTCTTACGGGATCGAGAATTACGTGGGTGAAACCGCAGGGTGCAGCTAGTACCAAAAATATTTTTTTTATTTTCTTTATTGTTGGAGTAGTAGTTTTTAAGGTAGTGTGTCTTTATTCCGATTGGAATACAGAATATCTAGGTTCCCAAATATATATTTTGAACGGACACTAATTTAAACAAGAGTTATCAATTTTCTATAGAAATTTTAAATTCCTCATAACTCGTCTTTATATCATTGTCCTTTCAAAATATATGCTTGGGAACATAGATATTCTGTAATCCAACGAAATAAATACACACTTACCTTAAGAATATGTTTGATTTACAAATTATTTTGGTATTACGTTTGTATTCATGAACTACGCATGCTACGCTGGCCCCTTAATCCATGATAATGGTAAGTTTTTGTAAGATTTATTCATCATCTGACTATCCTTGTCCCAACTATGTATATTGAGGTTGGCTTCCAGTCTAACCGGATGCAGATGAATACCAGTATTACATAAAAAAAGCGACTGCCTATCTGACCTCCACAACCCAGTTACTGGGTAATACGATACCCTTGGTAAGATCGGTTTCCATAAGGTTTATTATTGGTTTAAAAAAATCCACCACGGTTTTACCCGGTACCTACCAGTCCCTGTAGGTAATGATTTTATCATTTACACAGCAGAAAATTAAACAATGGCAAATATAAGAGTGTCAACTAAGAGCGGCCATTCCAAATAAATTCATCATTTACAATTCGAACAGAATATTCTTAAAAATTACTTTGAATGGGACTAAAACAAGCTTTTATTGGCTCAGAATACTGCTGTTCGTTAGCGCAAACACCACCATTTTCGATCACATTCATAATTTGGAATCAGACTAGATTTAATGCTTTACATCACTCAAAGACCGCAGAATACATAGACTGCTAACACCATAGGCTGACTAACAAAACGTCTAACAAAAACCGACCTCTTTCCAAAACAGGCTCATGCCCTTTGTTTTTTTTTTACGTGGGAAATTACAAACTTTTAAATAACTTCTCCCACTCTGGGCGGAGTGGGAGGGCGTGTCAGACTTTTACTGATTAAAACCCACCCGTGTTCCTTCCGTTGCCTGTGTGCCAGGGCCACGATATCCCTTTCGGACAAACTGGCAACCCTGGCAGGCATTGGTCCTAACGGACTCATGCCCACAAATTACAAAAGCAGAACTATGATTCGCATTCCCCTGCACACGTGGGGATCTAATGACTGCGTCAGCGAACGATGTTTGCGTTGTTGAATTTTGGGCCACACAAATGAAAAAAACTATATCGACATAGTTTTATGTGTTATGTTTGCTATGGAAACGCTAAAAAGAAGATGATTCGCAAAAACTTTGTCAAATTAGAAAGACCATTGAGCTTTAAGGCTTCTACAGACCGGCGCAACTTGCGACGCGACACAAAGGCACCGCTCGTCGCGCGACACGCGGGCTTTTGTGACACGTCGCGAGTCGCGCTGGTTTGTAGAAGCCTTTACCCGGTGGCACTTCCCGTGGGTGTCGTAAAAGACGACTAAGGGACTTACCAGAGAATGGGCAGCAGCTTCCTCTTGGCGATCACAGTATGGTGTTGCGATTTTGGCAATATAATTTTGTTTAAATTCTATTTCCATTTCTCACAACCAATGAACAAAATTGATCAAAATCAGTCGATTTCGTGCATGGCCACTTAAATACGTTTTCAGTAACACGATGTTAAATTGAACTGGCTTTAATGCTTTAAATCACATCAAAAGACCGCTGAAATATATAGCCGCAACACCACATTCGCTGACTAACAAAACCGACCTCTTTTCAAACCAGGGTCATGTTTACGACCCACAAAAGCAAAACTATGATTCGCAAACACAGCATAAAGTTTAACAACGGCCAATACAAGAGTTCTAACAGAGAGGGGCCATTGGCGAGTGACCGCGCGTGCTCAAGCACCCGTCTTAAGCAAACTGAAAGCACGTGATTGTAACGAAGTGTAAAGTTAAAAGGGGAATGTTATTGTTATAATTGGGCCCGTGGGGAATATCGTAGCATCAAAACTACTTTCATGAAGTAAACATACCTACATTAACAGGATGATATATAATATGTACGTAAAACTAGAAAAGGGTAATTAGAAAGAAAGAAAAATGCGTTTATTGGCATTACAGCAAAAAAATATACCTTAAAAACTATAAATAACACAGAAAACAATTAATTATAATGCCAAAAGGGCCTCAGCTCAGCATAATGTCAGATGACAACACAAGGTGTACCACCTGACGCTGATTTTCAGCTGCAACCCACGAGTGCCATACGCTAGAATAATAAACATATAGGGAAGTGTGTGTCCGTTAATTAATTGAGAGTAAATTAAAGGTGATAATATAAAAAAAAAGCTCGAACAAAATAAAATAAAATGTTGTGACATACATGTGTGTGAGTGTTGTGTTTAATGTAATTATGAAAGTTGCCAAAAAATAATAGGCGCGATAGTCAATCGCGACGTAACTAGTGAAGTAACCATACTACTCGGTCGTGATGAATGATAAATGATAAATGATAAATCGATTCAAGTTAAATGTCAAAACGGGCCTATTATTTTTTGACAAGTATACCTCTTTTACAAAAAGTTTACCCCTCATAGGTCATTATTCAGAAAATAGATGCTCAGTGAGTTTCTATAACAAAACTATTTTTCAGAAACTGTCTTATTTTAGATACATAAAACCAACCTGTGTGGTAAGCATTTCTGAAATTTGGCATAGATTAACGGACATAACATTGACAGCAAGTAGCCTTATTTTCTTCTATTTTACTGAAGATTTGTGATGCACCTAGCTTGTGACATTTCATAATTGCCCATGATTTGGAATTTTGAATTTGAATTTTTTAATGCGGCAAGAACTTTTTTGAAGTGAAAACTTCTTTAGGCGCGTTGAGCACTTTTTAGGGGAACAAAAATCATGGAACTCGCGTCATCGTCACCGAACGCTTTCCATGATAGCTCACACACAGCACGAACAGCACGAGCACGAGCAGCTCACGAACAGTAGATATATAGCTAAATGTACTGTTTTCAATTCTATTGGCGGTCCCCAAAGACTGCCCCGTATTTTTTTTTACCAGCAACACCACATTTTTGTCCGTTAAATCGCATAGGGATTCTGGCATTTCTTCAGGAATGTGGAAATAATACCAGTAATAAATACGCAGCCGTCGTATCGCATGATTCCCGTACGGCGTGAAATGGCATATTACAAATATAACTAGGCATAGATCCTATTGTCTTGTATTCCTCGCTCTACGTGGAACTCAGATCAATTAGGAACAGTAGGTACATGTACCTACGTATAACGATGTATCGAATATGATAGGACAAAGCGACACACTTACCCACATAGAGCAAAAACTAGGGAATGTATTTTCACAAAGGTCTTCGTAATTGTTTCCTCCAGAAACTATACAGTATCGAATCAGTTCTTTGAACTAACATAGAAAAGATTGTAGGTAATGAGCAAAATGGTCAGCTTATCTTTCGGTCTGTAAAAAACCGGCCAAGTGCTAGTCGGACTCGCGCACGAAGGGTTCTGTACAATTATTATCTAAGGTAAATTGCGGTTTACGATTTATGACGTATTAAAAAAAAACTACTTACTAGATCTCGTTAAAACCAATTTTCGGTGGAAGTTTACATAGTAATGTAAGTACATCATATATATTTTTTTTAGTTTTATTATTCTCTTATTTTAGAAGTTACGGGGGGGACACATTTTACCACTTTGGAAGTGTCTCTCGCGCAAACGATTCAGTTAAAAAAAAAAATATTATAACCTCAATATCATTTTTGAAGACCTATCCACAGATACCACAAACGTATGGGTTACATAAAAAAAAAATATGTGTCAGTTCTAAGTATGGGGAACCCCCAAAATTTATTGTTTTTCTTCTATTGCGGTTCACAGAATACATCTACTTACCAAGTTTCAACAGTATAGTTCTTATTTATAGTTTCGGAAAAAAGTGGCTGTGACATACGGACGGACAGACAGACAGGCAGATAGACATGACGAATCTATAAGGGTTCTGTTTTTTGCCATTTGGCTACGGAACCCTAAAAATGCGTGACGCTATTATAAACATAACGATTATGCCCAGTAAATAGAATAGAAAAATCAGAAACTAAATTAATAATTATGATTTAAATTTGTGGCCGACCCACACATCACGTGACCAGAGGGCTGGCTCGTTCTTTGGCCAAAGAATTAGCATTGCCATTCAACGTGGCAATGCTGCCAGTCTTCTGGGCACGTTTCCGGATGACAGCGATGCGGAAGAGTACTTCGACGCTTTAGTGTCCTTTTATTTTGCAGTATTTTTGTACCTATCTCTTTAGTACGTATTGTGTATTTGTAATGAATAATATGATTAATAGTAAGAAATATTAATTAGTTTGAATAGCATTTTGCTGAACTGTGTAAATCTCAGAGAAAATCCTAACACTGTTCTCAATAAATATAATGTTAACCAAGTCACCTTTAGAATATCTAAAGAGTCCATAATCTTTTAACTCAGCTACACTTTAACTGACTTTTAAAGCGAGGGAACTGGGTTTCTAAGCGAGTTAGTATTATAAGCTCAAACATTGGAAAATTATAATTGCAAATTGTAAAAAGTTTTTACTCTGTTCGAAACACCAAATGGAATGGTCTTAGATCTTAAAAAAAATATCGGCACTAGAACAGGACTGTTTATTTCTATGTGTCTGGGGCTTTTCGTTAGGCCTTGCTCAGACTTAGTCACGACTGTCTGCCGCTCAATGAAAAGAATGATGATGAACCGTCCAGATAACAAACCTGCACCGCCTTATTACAAAACAAGTTTTATATTTTGACATGGCTTAAACCATGGAGCCAGTTTTTGTAATAAGAACGTAACAGTGATTGAAATACCGTTCTATAAACTAAACTGAAAACTTAGTTCGGTACTAAGCTGTCAGTTATGTGTTTAGGAACTTTACCATAGTCGGAATAAAGTTCGAAATTAAATAATGGCTCCATATTTTAAACCTGGGTCTGAAGATAAACTTTGTTTTGTAATAAGGGGGGCAGTGTTTTGTTAATACAAGCTGATGTACACAGTGCAATTTAATTGCTTAATACTATAAGTTGCCCCGTCTAAAAAGTGTTCAGCTATGATGTAGGTAACTTCCTTCAATTTTGTTATATGCCACAGCCAAAAAATTTGCAAGTGTATAGAAAAAGAACAATTTTGTCAATAACATTAAAGAACTGTTTTATTAAACAGTGTTGGCACCGTTGTTTCCATAAAGTTATAAATTATTCTGTCTAAATAGACAGACAACGGTGAAGTTTCTTGCCCATTCTTCTCCATACGAAACTACCTTTTGGGAGGTGCAACGACAATCACTTCTATTTTTCTGTAAAGTTTGACGTGTAAAGTGCCTTTAATGTGCCTATTTAAAATAAATGATTTGACTTTGACAGTTTGGCTCAAGTCTGCGCACAGCCTAAGAACTAAAATTTTAGCGACTAAACTCAGAATAATAACTAGAAAAGTAATATCGGGTTCACGACATCTGTGAACCGAATAGGAATTGCGTATTTGCGATATTGTAATTTTAGCACTTATTTCTATCGACCAAAGATTTAAATCGTTAAATTTTCCCTCACCTATTATTTGTTCTCACTGTACTTAGTCGCCCGAAATGTGCCAAATGTGTCAATATGGAGTAGAGTGAGCTCACTCTCTATGCTCATCCCATAACAATCAAGCAATCAAGGCCAATCACTACGTCACTATGTGAGACAGAAGTGTCAAAATTAAGCAGAAACGCGACCATCTTTATACGCGATAGGATGAATCTAACGATTTAAATCTTTGCTTAGAATCAAACGTGTGAAGTTGAGAGCTTGTTTTGTTTGTAAGTTGAAATGGGGAACAAATCATTCTTGTGCCTTTGTTCCTAAGTGTTGTAGACTTGAATTTTCTTTCTCAGGCTCAGGGAAACTTGTTACTCATCATTATTTCGCCAAGCTGTTGAATTTATATGTTGAGCTTTGTTTTTCTGAAATGAAATGATAAATATAACGTTACTCAATACTCAATATATTTATTGCTTCCACATGTGAACTTAGGTGGTAGGTTTTACAAATATGATCATTGTGGACCCTGTCGGGCACAGCAAAAAGTAGGAGAGAGGAAGAGGGCTTTTATTTGACTACTTAGTTGTTGTAATAAATATTGTATTATTTTATAAGAATCTAAGTAATTTAAAATTTGTCATTGAAATATTCATTTATATTATAATAGCATAATCAGCCTATAATGTTCCCACTGCTGAGACACAGGCCTCCTCTCTTCGAGAGGGAGTGGGCTGTAATCTACCACGCGGGCCCAGTGCGGGTTGGTAGATGTCACATTTCTTCGAATTTTATGGTTCTAGGACATGCCGGTTTCCTCATGATGTTTTCCTTCACCGTTATGAGAGCAGTGGTGATTAAGTAATTTACACAAAGTAAAGCGCCTGCCTGGGTTCGAACCCACGACCTACAACTCGTAAGTCGGGGCCGTTACCACTGGGCCACCACTGCTCTTATACAAACAAAATAGAACAGTTATTATCAACCCACATCGATTCCATGAAAGCACCGGTTGAACGGAAGTTACGAGTAGTACATGCGAACTGCGAGCTTCTATTCGGTATCTAATTGGTATACAATTTCAATGTTGTCTTGTTAATTTACTTGAAATTATTCACAATGTGTGAATCATTGTTTATTGTGTGTCTTGTGGTTTGAAATGTTTTGTAAATTTTAAATTAAAATTTTGAAATTACCAGCGCTGCTGTATTATTTTTTTAAATATCGCAGCATTATGCTGTGATAGGAGCCTTTTTGGCATCGCATAAGTCTTGATTGTTTTTTTTTTGTATGTTGTTAGTTTTAGATGCTTTTTTTGTATTTCTTGTGCGTATCCAAAATAAAATATTTTTCTTTTATTTTTTCTTTTTTAATTCGTAACGGGACCTACAAATCTATCTTCGTGAATTGGTGTACACCAGGCGAACTGTGAGCTTCTATTGGGTATCTAATTGGTATCCAATTTCAATGTCGTCTTGTAAATAATGAAATGATTCACAATGTGTGAATCATTGTTTATTGTGTGTCTTGTGGTTTGAATTGTTTTGTAATTACCAGCGCTGCGGTATTTATTTTTTAAATATTGCAGCATTATGCTGAGATAGGAGCCTTTTTGGCATCGCATAAGTCTTGTTTTTTTTTTGTATATTGTTAGTTTTAAATATTGTTTTTGTATTTTATGTGCGTGTCCAAAACATTTTTGATTCCTTTTTTAATTCGTAACGAGACCTACAAATCTATCTTCGCGAATTGGTGTATACCTATGTAGGTCAGTTAAAAGATAGGTAGGTAAGATACTTCGTTAATCTGAATCTTTTGTGTAAATTTTTTATGTAGGGCATCTCGTAGTTGACCTTGAGAAGTTGTCACTACTTAACCGGTCAATCCTGTGGCTCCCTTAAGCTAGCTTAAACCCTCCAGCCAGGGGCGAATTTCTTAAATTACTAAGAGACTGCACGCTAAGGAGACCCCTGTGGGGAACGAATCTTGGCTTAGGACGTAACAATTAGTAGGTGTTTATTTTGTTGGACACATTTAAACCGAAATTGAAATTCGAATTCTCTGCAGAAAATACATTTTAATTTTAATAATTTCTTTCAAATTCCACAGTACCCATCATCATTTTTTTTACCAGTTTACCGTTGTCTGCATAAATGTAATAATAATAAATACATTTTTCAGAAAAACACATTTAGTTACGGTTCACAATAAATGGAAAATTCCAGAATGAAGTTTATCGTTGTGTCGGTACTAATAAAAAAACATTGTATCACAAACACCAGCTTTCCAAACTAGGTTACATTAAAAACAAAAAAAAATCGAACGTGCTACATGGCGAACTTGTAGCACGTTCTTCACATTTTTAATTTGTTCATAATACAACAGGAAGTTTGGTTTTTAAACTGACCACAACAGCATGCCATGATGGCTATGAAAGTAAAGTTCATCCTTACTCACATTTAAGTCAGCATATTAACCCTCTTTTTATGCACCATTACAAATGTTAAACACCCCCATAATTGGCCTGTTACATGGTGTTTGGAGATGCAATACCGGCAGTCTGGCATGGCTGTGGCAGGCATGTTGCTGTTTCAATGCCGGATAGAAAATTTTAATTATTGTGTTTTATTTTCATTTTTATGACCAGTAATGTGATTTGAAATTGCTTGTATTTGTATTGAATTTTTATGCCTAATAATTAGTATGAGTCTATTGTTACTTGATGATGAATAAATATTCTGTGTGGTGCCAGACGTAAAGAATAGCACTCCCCTATTTCTTCCCGTGGGTGTCGTAAAAAGCGACTTAGGGACTTACTAGAGAATGGGCAGCAGCGTTCTCTATGCATTTTAACACCATACTGCTATCGCCAACCCGCCTGCCAAGCGTGGTGATTATGACAAACCCCCCCTTTGGGGGAGGCCTATGTCCAGCAGTGGACGTCTTTCGGCTGAAATGATGATGATGATGATGATAAATAATAATAATAATACTAATTAACTTCGTATTACTACAGCTATGTTACCACTTCCATAGCATTAGATGGTCACATGGAAAAGTGCTCTAAAGTACGGGAAATGTGAAAAGTTTAATGAAATGGTATTACTAGAAAATATACTTACCTGTGCCTTCGGGGAAAACAGGTGTGGTGTTTGTGTTTTTCAGGGTTCCGTACCTCAAGGAAAAAAACGGAACCCTTATAGGATTACTTCGTTGTCCGTCTGTCTCCCTGTCCGTCTATCTGCCTGTCAGTCTGTCTAGACCATTTTTCTCAGGAACGCGTGGTAGTATCAAGTTGAAATTAATATCAAAACAAATCAAAAATATTTTTATTTCACATATGCCTACATGGGCATATACGTAGTATCAAATACGTAGGTCTATGGTCCCTTGGAGTTCTAAAAAAAACAGTCTTCTAAAGCAACGCAATAACAAAATACGGTGATTTATGCTATATATTTTGATACTCGCAAATAAATCAAAACCGGGTACCTACTTCCCGTTGACCTACTTGGTCGGTTTTTTTTTTTCCAAAGAGAAAATTGTAGTTTATACGATCTTGGGTCTACACCTAAGATCGTATAAACTACAATTTTCTTGGTCTACACCAATCGTTTAAAATATGTAATAATGTAATGTATTAAATGATAGAAATGATCTATGCAATCTTTATACAATCTGGGGAATTAATTGTTTATCAAATGGACACACTACGTCAATTAGCCGTTTAATAGCCATTTCATACAACTGTCAAAGAATGGCCGTATAGATTTGAATACGTCAACAATTTCAGTTGGTAGCCTGTCTCATAAATAATTAACGTCCCCGACTTTAAATACAGTTGTTTCATTCAGGTCAATTAAAACGGCTGATTTACTTAAAATAACAGCATTCCAAAAATATTCAAGGTTGATTATAATTTGACTTTCAAAATACTCTTTGATAAGTCTATTATCTACCTTAATTCACTCAAATAAACAATAGATGATCGATTAGTAAATAAAATACTAAACGAAGGTCATATCACATTCTGACAGGATGATGTATATTTCTGAAATAAAATAAAACTTCGATCAATCATTTTCTTTCTACGTTTGCCGCAGACTTTATTGTGTTCATCTAATATAAAAGATAAAGACTCATAAAAGATAATTGAAGTTATTGAAAAACCTATTTTGTAGCTATCCTAACTAATATTATAAACTCGAAAGTGAGTTTGTTTATTTGCTTGTTTGTTACGCTTTCACGCTAAAACGGCTAAACGGATTTTGATGAAATGTGGCAAATGGGTAGACCGTGATCTAGATTTGGACATAGAATACTTTTTATCCCGGTATACGTGGGCGAAGTCGCGACCAAAGCTAGTAATACTATAACTATACTTCTGAGGATATATGCAACTGACATGAGAATGCTAAGAGGGATGTGTGGTGTGATACGAATGAATAGAATAAGTAATGAGTATATAAAAGGAAATCTGTGAAAGTGGCACCGGTGACTGAAAAGTTGTGCGGAAATTGGTTGTCATGGTATGGGCATGTGATGCGGAGGAATGAGGAAAATGTCGTGAGGAAAGTTATGAGTATGGATGTCGATGGCTATAAGAGTAGGGTAAGACTGAAGACACGATGGAAGGACTGTGTTAAAGATGATTTGACTAGAAAGGAGGTGACTACCGAGATGACGACTAATAGAGAAGTGTGGATGAAAGGGACATGTTGCGCCGACCACAACTAAGTTGGGATAGGGGCAGGAGAATGATGATCATGACATCTGAGGGAGTAGGTAGAAGTGGCAATCGCTGTTATAGGTATAATAATAATAATATGTATATTATATATATATATTTTATATGTACATATCGTTAAATAAAGGAAATAATAATAATAATCATTTTATTGTCAGGCATCTAAGGCCCATAGATAAAATACACAAAATTAGATTTTACAACAATAATATACTAATACATATTCTAAAACCATATTAAACTATAACTAAACACGTTGTCGGCGTCGTGTTTCGCTGCGTGGTGTCGCGAAACCGTCCTCGGAAACGTCGATATACGACACCTTTCGGCCAAAAGTCCTCTTTCAAGCAGGTCTGTAGATGGTTGGTTGGGATTCGTACCACAAATGACTTTCCTTTCGACCCTCAGAATCCAGTCGGTCTTCACTTTCACATACTGCACGACTTCCTCGATCGTCGTGGAGTGGTGCGGACGTGAAATGTACAGCTGCGTCGCTGGCACTGCAGGGCGCAGCAGCATGTTGGGTACACTCGGTGCGGTACCGCACAAGTTACGAGAACAGGGAGGAACAGGGTGTAAATTCACTCATCCTCCATCGAAAAGGAAGGATCCTCCGACCAG
Source organism: Tiliacea aurago (assembly GCA_948098905.1). Lineage (NCBI taxonomy): Eukaryota > Metazoa > Arthropoda > Insecta > Lepidoptera > Noctuidae > Tiliacea > Tiliacea aurago. The sequence goes on from OX402588.1 coordinate 19,325,141, forward strand.
ATGGGTGATGTGTCTTGTGGGCAACTGCCCGACGATTGATGTTGGGACGTTGCATTATATTAATATGCTAGTCGCGCGGTAAACTCTGCTTGCGCGATGCAGGATTTGACGTGCCGTCATTGTGTTGCTTACGTAGTTCGCATGTGGTGATGTAAATTCCACCACACTGTCAAAGAATTTTGTATTTCTAAAAGGACTTTCAACAGGATTGACCTAACTTTTCGGTAGCTTCAATACAATACATTTTTGACTTCCCTATCGTCGTTCTCGCTGATAGAATGTCAATAATAATAATACCAGCCTATTATGATCCGTGTAGTGACGGACGTAAAGAATAGCACCATCCCATGTCTTCCCGTGGGTGCCGTTACAAACGACTAAGGGACTTACTAGAGAATGGGCAGCAGCGTTCTCTATGCATTTTAACACCATACTGCGATCGCCAACCGTGGCTGGACAAGCGTGGTGATTATGGCAACCGCCGGGGCCATTCGGTGAGGCCTATGTCCAGCCTGCAGTGGACGTCTTTCGGCTGAAATGATGATGTATATAATCTAAATAGTTTGCTAAAGGCGCTAATCTCTGGAACTGAATCGGATTTGATAAAATCTTTTTGCATTTGATAGCTTAATTCTTGAGGAAGGCTATTTAAAATTTCCGAGCAAAACTAAAATAATTCAGGAAGAACGCTCAGCGAAAATGATTTAATAGATCAGGCAGGCGATGCGGTGCGACGCGGTGTGTCGGGAACCGAGGGAGTTTTATGAAAATGTGACTGTTGTTTTAGTATGTACCTTACGACTAATACGCGAACGAAGTCGCGAGCAGTAGCTAGTTAATAAGTCCAGGTTTTGTTAAGGTCTGTAAATGGCATTCTTCTTCTTGCCACTAAACCTCGCAAAATTGCAGTAGTATTATGGTTTGTTAGAACAACTAGACCAGAAATGTGATCGTTTTAGCCATAAAATAGATTTAAAAACTGATTTTATAGACTTCTGTGGCTGATTCTAGTTTTATTCAGCAATAAATAAGCTACGTTTTATGATTCGATTAGGTACCTACGAGGTTTATTTTATAATGGAACATGGCATTTTTACAAACGCCAGTAAACTCACAAATCTTTGATGGGGTGTGCGGTTTTGAGTCAAAATTCGAGAGACCACAGTGGGGTAACTGCAGTTTTGAGTTTATTTACATAATAGTTTCCAATGTGAAGATGTTGATAGTGTGAAATCTTCCGAGCTACCAGTTCAGTTAGGTGTACCTCAAGGCTCAATACTGGGTCCATTCTTATTCTTAGTGTATATGAACGACTTACCATTTTATATAAAGGGTATCTGTGACATGTTTGCAGATGATACCTCTCTTATTTTTAAAGTAGACAGGAATAGACAAGATTTTGACAACGTAAACATTGCACTATCAATGGTTACGGATTGGTTTAAACGACAAATAACTTAGTACTCAATGCCGAGAAAATGAAATGTTTAAAGTTCGCCTCACCGAATGTTGGAAATTTAGGTCCCAACATCGTCTTAGATAAAGAGGTGCTTGAAACTCGGTGGTGCTTCTGGGTATAACAGTAGTGGCAAACTACAGTGGGGACCACATATATCAAGCCTAGTGGGAAGGCTCAGTTCGGTCGCATACGCTGTCAGGAATGTAAGACAATACACTGATGTTGTTACCCCGATTAGTCTATTTTAATTATTTTCATAGCATTATGTCCTACTGTATTCTATTGTGGGGTAAAGCCGCTAACATTAAAAATACTTGCCGCGCTTGACTCGGTGGAACGCAGAGCTAAGAGGCTCATTGGTGACGTAAAACTGGTGGATGCCAAGCTTAACAGCTTGGCCCATCGCCAGTGCGCCTGCTGCGGGCCGGGTGAGCGGACGAGATCTCCCGCTCTCTTTCCGCAGCCTCCTTCTGCGACACGACTGTTTCGCGGAAGGACACCACCGCGTCCCAGGACTCCTCGCTGCCGGTCATCGACTCGACCACGGCCGGCAGCGATAGGTCACTGTCTACTCCTGAGATGAGGGCACGGCGTGGCTCCTCCGTCACCTCTGACCTAGACTAAGGTCAAGAGCAACCCATCCCTAATAAAAAAAAATATATATGTTTATTACGAAGTTATAAATCTCGCTCTTTGTTCTGCAGCTGCATCGAGCTAATATATTATATAGAACGTTATCGACACAGTCTTTGGTGTAATAACTAATATATAGAACTTATATATTTGTACTTCAAAAACGAGCTGTTCGAGCAATTTACCAGCTGGGTGCCAAAGTTTCACTAAGAGATTTTTAGAGATATTGGTATTCTCACGGTGGCATCACAATTCATCTTCGCCAACATCTTATAAGGTAGGCAAAATGTAGGTACACTAATACACTAAAAACTGTGATCTTCACAATATTTACACCAGAAATAAGAATAAATTACGTGCTCCATTTCACCGGATTCATAAGGTTCATAACTCATTTGTTGGACTTGGTATAACTTTTTATAACAAGCTACTCTCTTCTTTGCTAGATTTGCCTTTTAATGCGTTTAAAGTTAAAGTTAAATACAACCTTTGTTCAAAGGCATAATATTCTATCAACGACTACATAAACGATAAGAATAGTTGATCGCTGTGATTAACTCTAAATCCACAATGTTCATGTCCTTTCTCCAGAATTAGCTTACCTTTTGAGAGGATGTATTATGAGTTCCTATAATTGTTTATTTTATTCGACTGTCTAATTCAATTTATTTTACTTTTAGATTATTAGTAATATAATTTACTACAACGACACAATGTTTTATGAGTTGTATTGCAATAAGTGGTTAGCTAGCGACCTCGACAATTAATCATATTATTCTTGTCTGAGTAACCGGCAGCAAGTTCGTCACGCTCCCTCAGATGTCACTGCTCGCGGTAGCGTCGGGGGTCAGGTTGCCTCCGTCCCTCAAATATGGCGAGGGGGGTGTTAGCTGATCTTTGCGTTATGCTCGTGAACGAGTGCTGCTTGTGGTGACTGGTCGTCTTGCTGATCACAGCGGGCACGCCCATTATGCCTGGAGGCTTTTATTTAGGTACGTTCTGTTTACGTTATATCTGCTTGAGAAAATAATTTAATTTAATGTTTTGTGTTGCGTAATGCAAATTATTTTACATTTTATCGTATATAATTTTTTTTGTATATTGGTGGGTGCTAGCTAACATAAGGCAAATAATTTTATTTAATGTTTTGTGTTGCATTTTATTGTATATATTCAAGTTTTATATCTGAACAGACAGCAGTGCTGCTGGGGAGTTTGTTGCGCCACTTCTTCTTCCCAGCTAAAGCACTAGGAAGTAGTGAAGCGTTTTTGGGGGACTGTTTCATGTAATTTTTGACGTTCGAAAAGTGCTGATCCTCAGCCTAGTTTGAATAAATGACTTTTGATTTTGATTTATGATTTTGAGTCAAAACTCGAGAGACCACAGTGGGGCAAGTGCAGTTTTGAGTCAAAACTCGAGAGACCACAGTGGGGTAAGTGCAGTTTTGAGCTAAAAATCGAGAGACCACAGTGGGGTAAGTGCAGTTTTAAGTCAAAACTCGAGAGACCACAACGGGGTAATTGCGTAACTGACTTACAAAGGCAACGCCTTTCATTTTTTGAACAACATTAGTTACGTCATTTACGTTGTCGAGCAGACGAATTTTTTGTAAAGGCTGGGTGTTTTGGGGACTGTCTTATGTAATTTTGACGTTCAAAAATTCGAATAAATAACTTTTGATTTAGATTATTCAAACATCCAATCCGCCTAGTCTTTTCCCAACTATGTTGGGGTCGTGAGAAGCCCGAAAGTCTGACAACCAGTCTTACCAACGACTATGGTATTACCCAGTTACTGGGTTGAAGAGATCAGATAGGCAGTTGCTCCATGTAAAACCCTGGTATTCAGCTGCATCCGGTTAGACTGGCTAGGCAGATTGATTGAATGATGAACTCACCCTAGATTTCGGGCACAAGGTGTAATCCAGACGGTTAGCGAATAGCTTCTGCTAGCTAAACGTACCCGATTGAACCACAATTGAAACTTTGCGGAAGTTCCTTAAAGCAAGTCACTACTTTCAAGTATCTGGGCCACTGGGTTTCCGAAGACCTAGAACACTGCTCGCAGCATATAATTATGCGTGATTTACATTTAATACATATTTTGAAAGCCATTATCATAGTCTGGATATTGAGCGTGAGCGCAGGGCGTTGGCTGTTCGCTGCAATATGTTGGCTCACAGATTTGCAAAATGCACGACTGAAGTAAAGGCTTACACTATTTACAGCGTACTGTCAGTCGTTCTATACATGCAGTCTGTGGGTGAACTACACGCGGAGGGCATACAGCGCTCTGCGCGTACAATATAATAATGCTTTCCGGGTGTTGATGCGGTTGCCGCGCTACTGCAGTGCTTCCATGTTTGCAGAGGCGAGAATAAATGGCTTTCACGCCATCATGCGCAAGCGTTGCGCTTCCATCATGCGCAGGGTACGCGGCAGCCCCAACAGCATCCTGAAGGCAATAGCTGATAGGTGGGACAGCCCCATACTGGGACATTGGATACGCCTACATGCCACTGTGGCGTAGTAATTAATAGTTTGTGTTGTTTTTCTGGTAGATTTAAGTACTAACACTAGTTTCTAAGTCTTGTGTATACTAACCAAATGGATCTATGGGTCTGAAATAAAAGATTTTTATTTATTTATTTATTTAAGCAAGTGGCTGTCGAAATGACCGAGTATTCTTAGAATATTAGTGTTGCTCCATGATTTTAGTGATGTGCGTAGCAACTTACTAATTGTGAAATATTTAGCATCACTCGACTAAGTACTGTTGTGTACCACAATGTTACAAACTTTACCTATCTCGTCCCGAGTCAGGTACCTGTAAGTAATTCTCACTCTCTGGCTCTAACATCTACATAATGTTGGAAACGTTACATGCCACCGTTACATGTTTGAATAAGATCTTCTGTGGAACGTCTCATCTCTTACAAATATAGCATATCCATCATTGATTACATACGGTCATTTACTGACCACCTGTATAGCTGAAAGCACCATGAATTTAAGTACCATACCGACTTTAGTGCTCCATAAATTCTGAACATTTGAATTATGAAGTAAAAAACCGGTCAAGAGCGAGTCGGACTCGCGCACCGAGGGTTCCGTATCGGGCCCTATCAGAATACCAGCGCTGCGACATTTATTTTTAAGTGCCGCGGCATCATGCTGAGATACGGGCCTATTGGCCTCGTACAGGACTTTGTTTTTATTTTCTTTTTGTTTACTTTGTTTTATTTTTGGTTTTGTTCTTTTTTTTTTGTTTCTATGAGTGTGTTTTATTTAATTTGTGATCTGTGCGAGTCCCAATAAATGTTTTTTCTTTCTTTCTTTCTTTCTATATATGATGTTGATGATTTCTTAAAAACTGTGCTATTTAGAGACATCGTTTTATTTTTCCTGTAATCTTTACATAAACTTCTATCACATAGAATAATTTCAGATTTTTATCTATGAAAACTACGGTATTTTTTTTTTAATTTTTCATCATAAGGCGGAAACTATGCTGTCTAAAAAATTAAAAATAAAGGTTTGAGAATGTACAAATAGCGTTCTTTAATATGATACCCCACATGCCCTAGTAGCCCCACTTCACATTTATAAGACCCCATTTCAGTCCCTTTTGCAAAAAAGACATATTTTTTTAAATTTCTTTCTTAAAAACAACCTCTCCTGAACCAACACTAAAAAGCAGACACCTTTAAAATTAAATAAGGCTTCTAATTGATTTATTATTAGAAAAAATAACACTGCTGAAGTGGCGGCGTGGAACGAAAAACTTTTTTTCCTGAAAACCGTCGATTCAATTTAACTTGGAATAATATTTCGTTTAGCTTTGAACAAAAGTAATATTCGTTCCGTTTTCACATTGTTCCTTTAATTCCCCATCTTTGTTTGATCTGAGCCGTAATGTAGATTGTAAATGGAAGAAAAATCCAAGGGATAATACGCGTATTTTAGGCAACACGTTCTTTGATATTCAAAGCTGCGTGATGTTTGGTGGCTTTCAATATTTATGTGTTGAGTAGTACCAATCTAATCTTTATGTTGTTTCTGCAACAAGATTTTGATGGAAATCTTCAGTAATACTTTGAGTGACAATTTTCCTGAAATTTGACTTATGTTGTGAGCAGGGACCGTACAACCCCGGTTAAGAGTTAAAAGCCTTTCGAAGGGGTAACCCATTCAATGGGTTTACCTTCATCATGATGTAACCCATTGAAAGGGTTACATGATAACCCATTGAATGGGTTTTATACTAGAAACCCATTGAAAGGGTTACATGATAACCCATTCAATGGGTTCTATACCTACTTGAAACCCAGTAACATGAAAAAAACATAATATTATATTATTTCGATATCCGCCACGCACGGGTAGCATGACCAATTCTATCTCTATTCTACCCAGGGATAATTTTGGTTACCATTTTAGAAAAACCCTTTCAATGGAAAGGGTTTTCGATAGGGTTTTTCTAAGCAGTTAATCAGAAACCCATACGGTGTGGGCAATTTTGAATGGCTTAAATTAAGCCGTTCAAAAGGGTTACCGCTGCCGTATGGGTTTTTGTCGAAAACCCTTTCAATGGGTTACCAAAATTTAATTTAAGCCGTTCATAAGGGTTACCCTTATCGTATGGGTTTTTGTTTAACCGCTTAAAATAACCCTATCGAAAACCCTTTGAATGGGTAACTAAAAGGGTCCCTGGTTGTGAGTAGATAAATATAATAAAATAAAATACCTACTGATTTACCTGATCAGTAATTCAGCCTGTTTGGTTTGTGTCGTTATAATTATGTGCATCAGGCTATCCGTTATATCGTTCAAATTCATAATTTTTCAGCCGAAAGACGTCCATTGCTAGACATGAGCTTCTCCTAAGCACCGTCACATCGACCAGTTTTGTGCTTCCCGCATCCAGCGGATTCCAGTGGCCTTCACAAGGCCTTCGCTCTTCTAGGTGCAGGGCTTGCATGGAGGCTGAAGAAACCGTTGCGCACGTGCTCTTTGAATGCACAGGCGTCACCCAGATCAGAACGGAAACCCTCGGGTCACCCAGATCCTTCACAGATATCTTAAGCAGACCAGGAGACCTAATCAGCTTCTGGAGGGAGGTGGGCTGGTTGGAATAACCAACGACGGCCGCCATGGCTCACGCACAATGGTCCACATGAAGGACTAAGTGCGGAAACCAAACCCGCTAACATAGAACATAGGCCTTCGCTCAAATTCAAAACAGTAATTTACATTTCCATTCTTAGGATTCCGTAAGTCCAAATGATGCAACTGAATAGTTATAGGATCACTAGTGTGTCGGTCTGTCTGTCCGTCTGTTACACCTGGTTGAACCGATTAAGTTGAAATTTGGTACTCATATGAATTTTTGTAACCCAAATACGGACGCGTGACATAATGAAAGGAATTTTGAATATAGGGATCACTGTATCGTGTGACATATCAAATAAAAGGGCTTGTTATGAGTCTTAAACTTAAATATATATTTTTTTATAATAAATATTTTAAAGTTATTTAAAAAAAATCGCGAAAATTGACCATTCCCTCCCCGTATCTCCGAATCTATTGGGCCTAAAATTTTGAAACAAATACAGAAAATAGTTCTTTACTTAAAGATTACAGAAAAATTTATAAGAAGTCTATAACATGGTTTAATTTTGTGATCCCCTGTGTTGAGTCCCTATAAATAATTTTACTTTCTTTCTTCCTTTCAATATTGTACTTACAAACTTACATCTACAGTTGGGATGTACTCGTATAGGAGCGCATGTTTTTCAACTATAAAGTTAAGTTGTCCTTCAATTCGGAATTGGGAATTCATAGGCCCTGTCACATGGGTGAAGTCGCGGGTAGCCTGCCACAGCTTTGAGACGGAACCCTCAGGGCGCGAGTCCTACTCGCACTTATTCGTTTTTAGGGTTCCGTACGTCAAAAGGAAAAAAAGGAACCCTTATAGGATCATTCGTGTGTGTCTGTCTGTCTGTCACTGCTGATTTGCTCCGAATCTACTGGACCGATTATGTTGAAATTTGGTACACATATGAACTTCTGGGACGTGTTACGTGATAAATTAATTTTGAATATGGAGGTCACTTTTGGGGGGCAAATTAGAAAATAAAAATAAAAGTTTTGCTGACTGAACCGTGTGACATATCAAATGAAAGGGCTTGTTTTAAGAATTTTAAAAATATTTTTTTTATAATTTTAAAATATATACTTTTGAAATTATTTAAGAAAATAGATAAAAATTGACCATCCCCCCCATATCTCCGAAACTAGTGAGCATAAAATTTTGATAAAAATACAGAATATCGTTCTTTACTTATAGATTACAGGAAAACCTATAAGAAGTCTGTGATCTTAAAATAACATGATGAATCACTCAATATTGTGCGTACATACTTACATTTGCAGTTGGAATGTATGCGGGATCATGTTTTTCAACTACAATGTTAAGTTTGTTCTTGGGACAAATTCATCCCAACTACGGAACTCTTCATTATGCGTGGTCCGACACGCACTTGGCCGGTTTTTTTCACTTTGTCACTAACTGTTACTACTTACTAGCTCTATTTACCGAGAAGCATTCGGTGCTGTACTCTATGTGAATAGACCAGCTGCAACACTATTCTGTTACAACTCACCGTCAAGTTCATTTCCGTATACGCAGCATAACTTTAGAATTCTTTTTCCATAACGGATACAGAAGTGAGCTGGAAAGTGCGTCTAAAGAATAGTACTGCGGTTCACAAGACCAATAGGTTTTCCTACTGAAACGTTTTATCAGAAATATTCTATTTCTTACGCTTCATTTGATTAGTCAAGTACGTAGAATTAATTAGAAAGGAAGTTGCTAAATACTCAACGGAAATTCAGTAAAAAGTAAATGATTTCTCGTGTGTTAATAATTCCAATGAAAAGGTAAAAGACGTTTTATTAGAAATATTCTATTCCTTACGCTTCATTTGATTAGTTAAGTTCGTAGAATTAATTAGAAAGGAAGTTGTTAAATACTCAACAGAAATTCAGTTAAAAGTAAATGATTTCTGGTGTGTTAATAATTCTAACAAAAAGGTAAAAGACGTATATTTCAGCAAAAATAAAACACATTAAATAACCATAAAATATGCCTTAATTCCTTTGTATCAGCAAGAATGACAATGGACGGGGTTTTCGATTTTCCTGGTAAGTACCAGGAAAATCGTTACCATTTCACCCCATGGTCTTAAATAAACATGTAATAGAGATTTGCTAACAAAGAGGAATACTATTTTCTTACAGAAACACACGAGCCCTTTGCCACAGTCTGACATAAAACGGTACTGATATTACAGCGGGGAAATGGTATAGTAGAAATATGAAACAAAGACGGTATTTGGTTTTTTTATTTCCTTGTCGGTATCTTTTTGATATACTAGTCTAGAAAATATGCAAAATGCGTTTATTTGGTCGCTTTGTTAAAAATAAATGAAATAACCTCGTATGGTATCAAATTGAAGGAAATTGTATGCTAAGCCTTGTAATATTATTAAAAAAAGTCGGCCAAGTGCGAGTCGGACTCGCGCACGAAGGGTTTCGTACCATTATTTATAAAAATGGCAAAAAAAAAACACGTTTGTTCTATGGGAATGTTTAATTTATATTTGTAACGTTTCCCTTAAATATTTGTTTTATTTTAGTTTAATTATTTATTTTTAAAGTGACTATACAGTATGTAACAAAAACCCTGTTGTTCCTTTTAGGGACGTATACATTTACCTACAAGCACAATATTGATGGCATTATAATTAAAAAAAATTAAGCATTGGCTAGACGAGATGTCAAAATCAAATAACTATTAAAATTGACACATTCAAAAAAATGTTTAGAGTGTCTGATTTTACAAGTACATCATTATTTCGCTAAATAGCCTACGAGCTCGGCGGCGGCGGCGGCTTTCTTTGATGCGACAGAGGATGCCGCCAAAACCTACCGCGGCGCAAGTGCGCCACCGGGTCGGTACCACGTGACTACCTACCCCTTTGCCCTGCCACCCACCGCCCTGAGAATTACTTCCTTAGTCTCCCACGCAGCTTTCTATCGAACGGATGTTAGTTGACGTACGTAGTGTAGTGAACTAGTGAGTGACAGTTTGTATTTTGTTTACGTAAACGTCGACCATGTCATATTCTAACGTAGAATATTTTAATATGGTGATGTGTCTTGGGAAATGTGAATGTAATTATGCAGAAGCACGCAGACTCTACCAATTACGTTTTACGTTTCTACCTTACGAGTTTAATGTAGTATGTAGTGAAGTGTTAAATGTAGTTTTAACATTATCAATTATGCATAAAAATACCCTGTAAACCAACATTTTCAAAGATTCATTATTTAAAGTGATATGATAACTATCAGCTGACAAGGTCACGAACTTGTGTAGAAAATAGGTAGATTTAAACGGTGCTGCTGCGCCGCCCGGGAACGTTCTACCTACCTATTTCTGGTTTCGCGCAGAATTGCATAAAACATTACAAAATATGAATAATTAAATTTTTATTTTTATTATTTTTGTTGATCAGTTTTTACAAATGACTTGCTTTATTACGTATGTATACCGATTCTTAAAACGTAGGTAGAAGGAATAACAGAGTTTTTGTTACATATTATAACTTAAATATTTAATTTATTCCGTTTTTTTGTATTTTGTTGTTATAGCGGCAACAGAAATACATCATCAGTGAAAATTTCAACTGTCTAGCTATCACGGTTCATGAGATACAGCCTGGTGACAGACAGACAGACAGACAGATGGCGGAGCCTTAGTGATAGGGTTCCCGTTTTAGCTTTTGGGTACGGAACCCTAAAAAACAACAAAATAATGGTTGAAACACTGAAAGTCAAAGCCAAATAATTATTGTAATCATCATAGACTATTACAAAATTCTTCTTGAAAGTTTTCTTTTCTAGTGTATATTCCTATTTAGTCTTATTCTATTTCAGCTAACCCTAATAGCCTTCTTGAGTTTCTTGTAAATCACTTTGATTCAGTGCACTATTTGTACAGTCGCCAGCACATTAAGTTAACACAAACTATCAAAATTTTTCATGCGATTTTTTATTTTTTTTATTTAGAATGGGTTTGCTCTTGACCTTAGTCTAGGTGACAGAGACAAAGTCGATTTTGAACTTAACCACCAACATTTTAAAGTTTAAAATCATTTGGAGTATTTTGACAGTTTGGTATAACCTGATATGCTGGGCCACACACATATAACATAACTCAGTACATTTCACACCATAAAGTCGACACATACATCTGCCGCTACCACACGGTTCATTTGTATAGGTTTCAAATCAAATCAAATCATTTATTTTTTGCCAACATGCGTAGGGGTACAGATGTTATACAAGTTTTGATATTGTTCATGCTCTGCCGTCACTTAGGCATGAAAAATTTACAAATAAATTTAAATCTACTATCAAAATACAAAATTATTAAATTGGAAAATAATTTTATCTTTTAAGGTCAAGAAGTATCTAGTAGTCAATAATTAAATAAATTAAATTGTGAAATAAATGAAAGTCCGAGATAAATAATAATCGTGAGTTACACGTGTCATTTCTATTATCACAGACAGCTGTGCTGCTGGGGAGTTTGTTGCGCGTACTTCTTCTTCCCTGCCGAAGCACTAGGAAGTGGTGAAGTGTGGGCGTTTTTGGGGGATTGTCTCATGTAATTTTTGACGTTCGAAAAGATATTTTGAATAAATGACTTTTGATTTTTATTGAATAACTAATCAATATTATTGGCCATAAGGATTCTACTCCTTCACACTGTAATACATTTTATCAGTTAGAAATTCCTTTAGCTTCCGCTTAAATATAATATGTGCAAGTTGTCAATGTCTGTAATATGAAATCTTAGATGTCATGCAATATACACTGGGATCCATAAAATATGTTCTGCAGGGTACAGTCTGAACTTTATTTCTATATGAACACCAGGTTTTGCAGTTGCAACAGATAATTTTTAGTATTGACTCTGATGCAGGGCTCATTTTACATGTTATTGGCTTTTTTTTCAACCCCACTTTTCGGGATTGGCAGTACTGGTGTTCATAGTCTTCCAACAAATAAATTAAAAATTTACGTGGAGAAAATGATGAACACCCAGCATCTGTAGGTATATCTTGCAACATTAAATTCACTTTTGTAATTTGGAACTTTTTTGAAACCCTTCAATCCTTCCTAATAACACAATAAATATTATGATTATTATCGTTGGTCAGTAAACCCTTCCAAAATATCACATTTTCCTCCATCTTTCTCCCGTGATCTACACCGTCTTCCGTAAACTACATTCCGCCAAATATTTCACTATTCAACCATAATATATTGCCACAGTACTCAATGCCTCTTCTCGGGTTCGACAAACTCATTATAGTGATGTTAAACTCAATGTAGGGCATAATGTTACCGAAATGCGTTATGTTATCTACCGCCGTAACTTACATTTTGCATGACTGTTATCTATAGTGATTTAAGCTCTATGGTTCTCTATATGGATGTAACAGAGGTCATGTTAGCGGAGGCGAAGGTAGAGGTGGAGGCGGAAAAATAATATGTAATTGTACATAGGTACATATGGGCGCCAAACCATTATTTGGGTTTAAATTTAAGCTTGTTTTGGTTATTTTGTACATGTTATTTATTGAATAAATACTTGTATTTCCGGTTGAATGTATAAAAGTTTATATTTTGTTACTTCCTTTTGATTTGTTTAAACTATTGTGCATTGCCGGTTGACTTTATTTTTAAGTTTCTATGTTGGTATTATGGATTTGTCTTGACACATCCGCTTGATTTATGTTAATTCTTTTTGGCGTCTAATTTTTGTATAAAAACTGTTGTAATACGAATGGAAAGATATTCTTTGTTCGCTGATCGTGGATTAGACACCCTGTGCTGAAGTAAGGTATTTTGTTTATACTCTCATAATATTTTCCTGGCATTTGCTATTGCTGTGTATTTGTGTGATGCAAAACAATGTCCGACTCCGTCAGCGACGGCGATGATGCGCTGACATACACAGAATTACTGTCTATGACTAGGCTAAAACTTAAGAGTACATAACCCTGTTAGGGCGTAGCAAATTAGCATATTTAATTTATAGCTAGGTTATTATTAAAGTTAACATTATATTGCATACTAAATAGCATCAATCATAGAGGAATACAAACATAATGCAATATTGCTCATCCCCCACATCAAATAGCGTGATAATATATAACCTACCAATTGACCAGACTTATAGGTCTTTTAAGGTCGGTTTATGCAAAATTTGAACAGAATGTATCTGGTAGAATTTGCGTGATGCTGGAACATACATTCAGACAAACAGATAACAGTTCTAAAAACTATATTTTCGGCATTAGAATCGATCCTAGACCTCGTAGCAATTACTTTTTTCAAAAATATTCAATGTACAATTTTGAGTTCGCTACGATTTTATTATAAGTACAACATTCGTTTTTGTTTATACGTACTAAACCCGAAAAGGGGTCATTGTACTCATCATTTTGATTTTTTTTTCTATGGCACACAGCTGTTTCCTACATTTGTGTTCACTTAAATCGACAAAATGTATGGAACAGCTGATTTATATTTCGCGATTTCAAGGTTGGTCCCAAAGAAATTTTTTTTCAAAATGATGAGTACAATGACCCCTTTTCGGGTTTAGTATACAAAAACTAATGTTGTAGAAGATATAGATAGATATACTTATTCTCTTTCTAGCAATTTATTAGTGGTTCATTAATGAAACCGGCTTCACCAAACAGTTGCTCACTTGTTACTGAACCTGGTGGCGGTGACGTGGGAGCAAAAACTTGAAACTTCGAGTTATAGGTATTTCCAGTACATTAAAGGGTCTTGGCTTAGTTTTAGAACCGATTTTTTTTTATAAAAACACGGTTAAAACTACGGAGGTGGATGCGAAGTCGTAGATGCGGCTTCTTGCGGAAGTTCCACATTTGCGGAAGCGAGGTTCCGTTACAACCCTAGTTCCCTCCTTCACTATGGTTGCAGAGCAATTTGTTATGTTTTGTATAAAGAGTTGTTTGAAGATTTGGTGGAATATATTGATATTTTTATGTTCTTTGTTCAATAGCGTCGCTTGCTTGATTCTGTTTGTGGAGGCGACTGGTCTAATGAAACATGTGATCTGTTTATGTAAAATCATTTGGTCCCTGGGGTCTCAGGCGTGCGAGATTCTTATTCGGGTCAAAACACGTATATTCGATTTTGAATAGTTAAGTATTAGCTTAACACTTTTCCTGTCCCGTCATTTATTGTATAACTAAATTTCTCGTCTACTGTGTTTGCTTCGCGGGGCGACGTTCAGAAGTTAGATGAGGCCCGTCATTCACGATGCTACTAAAAAGCAACCAGTTACAAACTCAACTCACCAATGAGTAGCTAGAATGTTACAGTACTAGTATAATGACGGTTCGTACACGACGCGACTTACTATTGCGTTTCTAACTAGCCTATGAGAAGTTGAGACAAGAAAAAAGAACTGCCTGCCCTTTACCACTTCCTAGTGATTTCGCTGGGAAGAAGAAATGGCGCAACAAACTTCGTTCCCAATGACATGATATCATGAAAACGTAGTTCAATGGAACAAATCTAACTTCGAGAGATCACACTACTAAAGTTTCTATAATAATATAATTCAATCATGATTCGAAAGACACGTGGCGCCATCTATTATCATAAGAACGTTATTGTTGTTGTTTTATACTTTAAAAAGATACCCTATGTCCGTTTCTGTACACCTGACAACGTATATGCAAAATTTCAGGATGATCGATTCAGTGGTTTAGGCGTGAAAAGGTAACAAACAAACAAACAAACTTACTTTCACGTTTATAACTTTAGTTAGGAGTTAGGATAGTTAGGATTATCATTCTGTCAATATATCTGATATAGTCGCAAATCGTATCTGGTCAATATACAACCTGACACTGACTTGTAAATAGCAAAAAAGTAAGAACTTTAATTTCGCGGGCTACAGCTGCGGATTCACTTTCAAACGCAGAGTAGTTAGCTTGCGTGTTCTGTACTGAGCTCACGCAACGCGTCGTACGTTCAGCCTGTAATAGGACTCGCCCATCAAGGAGCGCTGTCCCCAATTTGACGCCTTATTAATTTATTATACACAAAACAAAAGGTATTTTAACGAAACGCATACAATAAAAAATCAATAATTAAATTATCTTTAAATTGGTGAAGGTTTCAGAAAAATACGCTTGGTAGATTTTGCGCCATTCTCAGTTTTTTATCCGCGTTAGACATAACTTTACAAATTAATTTCACTATGTAATATAAACATAATCTTAAATATTCACATATTAAGTTATTGTGAAAATGCTCTAACTTAACATATATTCTTTTCAAATTTTAACACTACTGGTTTAGACGTGATTTCCAGTATAAAATCATTAAAAGTGGGTTATCGTCGCCTTAATTTTTTTTAACCGACTTCACAAAAAGGAGTAGGTTCTAAATGAGAGGTCATGAAGCAATTAGACTTGTAAAACTTTGTAAGAAAAATAGAAAGACTTTAATTACGACAAAGTTTTAGTTTTAATCAAGTTATGACTGAGTTTAATTTTAATGAAAGGTGTGTTTACAGAAATATTAACGGTTAGGTTTTATTTATTCAGAAACTTGTTTTGTAACTAAATTAGAAAACATAAATTCAACAAACAATCATCATTTCAGCCGAAAGACGTCCACTATTGGACATAGGCCTCCGCCAAGCACCGCCACTTCGACCGGTTCTGTGCTTCCCGCATCCAGTGCAGCGGTCTGAAACGTGGTCGCTCACAACGGGCCTTATCAGAAGGCTAAAAGTCACCCAAAGGGCAATGGGAGAGGGCTATGCTTGGACTTTCCCTGCGTGATCGAATCAGAAATGAAGACATCCGCAGGCGAACCAAGGTAACCGACATAGCCCAAAGAAGAATAGCAACAAACAATAAACATCTGAAAAGACGACAATACCTCACTTCAAATTATTTCTGCATCCAATTTCCTAATTTATTTCCGAAAACAGTCGTGTTAAATGAAATTGAGATCGCACGTAATGACCAAAACTTGTTGAGTTAAGACCACATTGCGCAACATTAATTGGAGTTCTAAGCCAGGGTATTAAGAGACAAGGCCTAAAATCTACTAAACCAGCCATGCCGATGCGAACGGAAGTTATAATAAAGCAATTTCTATCCAAAAACGGCGAAATTGTAGCTTAAAACTGGTAATTTATGTATTCGAAATATAATTTATTCCAATCGCATAGGACATAAATGAATCCGAAAAGTTTATTAATGGGCATTTCGAAGGTGGACGGTTGCTCTCCTGAATATCGTGCACAGAATTTATAATAATACTAGTTCCTACTCCCGTTATTGTCAGCGCTTTCGATGTAAAGTCAAGGATATTATTTTTTAAACACTTAGACTACCACTTTAAATTGTCTGTATATTCAAATCACAAGTTCATCAGAAATATAATATGAAAATGTCATTCTTTGACTGAAATGGCTAAAACACGGCAAAACTGCGTAAGGTGTCAATTTGCTTAACAGTTAATTTCGCTGTCTGTACTTGAGTCCTATGGACCTATTATATATTGAGTTCAATAGCTATGCTAGAAGGTAGAGGTCCATGAAAATGGTACTTGATGGAACACTAATTAAACGTTCATGGATCAGAAAGGTGACTTGCTTCTGTAAATAAGACATTAGGTCTTATTTTAGTTCAGATATTAGTGGAAGCTACACTAGGTAGGTAGGTAATAGGTAATACGGGCTGGTGTCCGCAACTCCACGTCAATGCGCGTATTTTGCGTACGGAAGCTACACTATTAAGGTAATCAATCATTATAACGGCATCGCTCCAGAAGAAGTAACAGCCGCTTCGAATAAACCAACCTGGATATCACCAACACGCCGCCGCTAATTAGATATCTGGGGGCAAGATGTGGACAAGACGAAGCAATCGCTTTTAAAGCGTTTCGTATTTCTACAGCGACTTTCAACAGGAATGCCCCGGATTGACAAAAACTTTTCGATAGCTTATGTCAATCCTATACATTTATGACTTCTCCACCATCGTTATCGCTGACAGAATGTCACTTTATCTAAGTCCTCTGCGATACTTATAATCTAAATTAGACACGAATGACATAAAGGACGAGAATGATGCCCATTTGCCCAAACGGTGTCGTAATCAATGACATAAACGGGAAACTTTTAATCTCATTCTCGTCATGTATGAGCTAGCTATGATGAAATAGCTCTCCAATCTCATATTTACTAGAAAAAATAAACTACAAGATTAGAAGTTATAAATTATATTTTATACTTTTATCTTTTATTACTATAAAGACCTTTCTCACTTATGCTTGATATACACGGTGCGATTTAGTAACCTGTGGCATACTTAACATAAGTTGAAGTAAGAATAAAAGTTGTTCCGTGAGGTGGGATGCTAAAGAAAATTGAGCTCGTTTCTGCAACTGCATCCTAGTTTCTCGTAACAAATTCTCTAAACAACGTTTAGACGATGCAAGTCTTTTGTGGCTTCATCATTTCAGCCGAAAAACGTCCACTGCTGGACATAGGCCTCTCCCAGGGGGGGGGGGGGCATAATCGCTACGCATGGCAAGCGGGTTGGCGATCGCAGTATTGTGTTAAAATGCATAGAGAACGCACTATTGTGGCTTCAATTTTGTTATATGCCACTGGCATGAAAATTGAATCGTGGAAATGGAGCTTTACTCACTTTTCTACAAACGGAGATAAATCAACTAAACAAATTAAATACTTTATTACTTTTCATGGTCGTGTTAATAGCTGCAGAATTTAACGTGGTTTATGAATATACACTAGGATAATTGCTTAGCATTTTATGTAATTTTCAATCAATCAAATCAGCCTATAGCAGTCTACTGCTGGCCATACGCCTCTCCCAGGCTGCGCCACAACACCCTGTCCTCCACCCTCCACATCCAGTCTGTCCCAGCCACCTTTTTAAGGTCGTCGGTCCATCTAGCTAGGGGGCGTCTCACACTACGCTTGCTCATACGTGGTCTCCACTTCAGGACTTCAGGACTCGTCTGCTCCACCGGCCATCGGTCCTTCGACAAACATGGCCAGCCCACTGCCATTGAGCTTGCTTACTCTTCAGGCTATGTCGGTAACTCCAGTTCTCTTCCAGATAACTTCATTTCTAATGTTATCCTTCAGAGAAACTCCGGGTATAGCCCGCTCCATAGCACGCTGAGTGACCTTGAATTTGTGGACCCGTTTCGGCACCGTATGTCATAACGGGCAGGACGCACTGGTTGGAGACATTTGTCTTCAAACACTGCGGGATTAGCGACGAGAAGCACTTGACGAAGTTTTCCAAACGCTGCCCAACCCAACCGGATCCTTTTGTCGGCTTCTTTCTCAAAGTTGTGCCTACCAAGCTGGAAAACTTGCCCTAGGTAGACGTACTTCTTCACAACTTCGAGAAGCGACCCTTCGATGTGGATTGGACTCGGCAAGACGTGCGAATTGTACATGACTTTCATCTTGTCCAAATTTATGCCGAGGCCAACCCGCCGAGAGGCTCCATTTAGGCTGTGCAGCATCTGGTCTAACTGTTCCAGCGTCTCTGTCATTATGACGATGTCATCGGTAAAACGAAGGTGTGAGATGTACTCGCCGTTTACGTTGATGCCCTATCCAGTCCAGTCCAGTGTCTTAAAGACGTCTTCGTTATGTAATTTTACATAACAAAAATATAAGTACACTCGTAATAAAGTGTTTAAATACTTCTTTGTTAGTAGAAACCACAGAGTAACATTCCTATAGTAATTATTTTACTAATGCCTTCACTTCTCTTCTTGAATAAGCAGAAATATTTATTCGTGCGTAAATATCTATGTTGAGTTCCGGGGCTTTGAATTTAACGGATATTAACTATTCATTATCTGGAATAATATTATAAGAGTGGAATATTGTTACAGAAAGAGGGTTGGTCTGTTTTACTTTCATGACAACTCGTGCTTCATGAATTTTACGCAGAGATCAATTAAGTAGTTAAAGCTTCCGATATGAGAATAAATATTTTGGTAAGTGAAGAGTCGGCGCCCATTCGAGAGAAGATTTCACTGAATATATTTCAACTGTCAACTAATTTTTCAGAGGCATTTTAAACCTTTCCTGTCAGTCCCTGAGGTCAATCGAAGACGTAAGTTATTTTAATGAATTGTTGTATAGGTTTTACAGAAATATATTATCTGAGCCATCTAATACTGTTATTACATCAATGTACATCATCATCATTCAGCCGAAATACGTCCACTGCTGGACATAGGCCTCCCCCAAGCACCGCCCTTCGACCGGTTCTGTGCTTCCCGCATCTAGCGGATACCTGCGGCCTTCACAAGACCTTCATCAATGTACATACTGATAACTAAACTGTTATTCTACTTTTTAAGTTACTTCGTGAGGAACGGACATGGCAAGAACGTGCTTATTAGTAATTTGATTGCACTGAAAAATTATAAATAAACCATAAACAATGAAAAAATAATACAGAAATGCTACCATGCTACCAAACATAATAATTATGCTCAATCAAGTGGCGCTAAAAATATTAGGATATAGTAATGGTATAATAAAAAAAAACCGAAACAAATAGGACATCGTGAAAACTCAAGGTACACTTACAAAAATTCGCCCAAACAAAGCATAAGCAATTACGTGATTACGTAGTTGGCATCTGTACAGAATCGTAACAAAATGCATTATCCCGGTTATGAATAGAACTCCGTCGGTTTCCATAGAGATCGTACTGGGATCAAACAAGCTGGGTGTACTCAATACAACGTATAACATGTTATGGCAATCACCAATTCGTCTAAAGGTTGTAATTAAGCGAAAATTCTCTTGAGAATATTGGTTTAAGACGCAGATATATGCCAGTGACCTTGAGTGGTTAGCTTGCGTGTTCTGTACTGAGTTCACGCAACGTGTCGTATGTTCAGCCTGTAATAGGACTCGCCCAGCAAGGAGCGCTGTCCCCAGTTTGACGCATTATTAATTTATTATACACAAAACAAATGGTATTTTAATAAAACGCGTATACTAAAATATCAAAAATTAAATTATCTTTAAATTTGTGAAGATTTCAGAAAAATACGCTTGGTAGATTTTGCGCCATTCTCAGTTTTTTATCCGCGTTAGACATAACTTTACAAATTAATTTCACTATGTAATATAAACATAATCTAAAATATTCGCATAATATGAAGTTATTGAGAAAGTGCTTTAATTTAACATTTATTTTTTCAAACCATTAACACTACTTGTTTAGACGTGATCTTCAGTAAAAAATCAGTAAAAGTCGGTTATCGTTGCCTTAAGACGGTTTATTGGTGGCCATTATGTTACGATTCGGGATTTCCTTATTTAGGGGATCATCATCTGCTTAACCTCTTCTTAACTATGTTAAGTCGTCTTCCAGTCTAACCAGATGCGTATTTTACATGGAACCACTGCTTACCTGACCTCCACAACCCAGTTACTGGGTAATACGATACCCCTTGGTAAGACTGGGTGTCTACTCCGAACATAAATCAGAAGTATCAGCCAAATGTTCAGCCGTTGCTTGACTACGGATAACTATGTCTGACTACGGCGAAGGAAAAAAAAATCGACAGTCAAAGAGATAAGCCAAAGTCAAAAATGTGACTTTAAGTCGGGTAAGGATTTAAAGTCAAAAAAGGAAACTATGGAAGTTAAAAAAGGTCCGATACTTCAGATTAACGCTTCGGAGTAGAGGTTGTAAGAGTTTCGGGCTTCTGATGACCCGTAACGACTGCCAAAGATCCACGAATGAGAGTCGGGACCAACGACTTAACATGCTTTCCGAGGCCCGTAGAGGTCTCGGTATGTGAAGATGGTCTACGGACCAACAGCAGCAAGTGTAGGTTACGAGTAACATGACCGATCGACCGGTGCGGCATTATTACTTAGCCATAAGCCCCTTTGTCCAAGTCCTTATTTAGGGGATGTAGGTACTTAAATGGTTTAAGATGTTTTTGAAAACATCTAAAACTTGATAGGACTAAGAATAGAATAGAATATAATACTATTTACTTTATTATGTACACCATAAAAGTTACAGATATAATTGTTTAAATTTTACATAGGGTGACACAATGGGCGGTCTTATCGCTAAAAGCGATCTTTTACAGACAAACTTTGGATGGATTAAAGGGAGCAGGAGAGAATACTGCAGGTAGTCAGTGGTGTACCATTAACATATACAATAAATACATACATACACAAAAGCATACACTTCTCTTATAAATATATACATTTAAACAATAATACACATGAAACAAGAGCAGGGAACTGTATTACGTAATGATGATGTCTAAGGAGAGAGGAAGTTTTTTTTACCTGAATCTTAAAAGTGGACAAAGATTGAGCACGCCTTACCGACACGAGCAAGGCATTCCATAACCCCACTGCTTGAACTGTAAAAGACTTGTCATAAAAGCTAGTGGAATGCATCGGCATCTCTAGTCTCAAGTTTTCCGATGACCTCAGATATCTAAGTGTGTCATGAAGGAACCCACTACGACTCACTAAGGCCCATCGTTAACGATTACGCTACTAAGTAAGTTATCATAATTTAAGTTGGAGTACGTTTTCCGAAATATTTCTCTGTTAAATTTTCAGATTCCTAACTACCTTGAACTCGCCCTCCAGTTTGAGGGACGGGTAATTGCCGTTGATCTTTGTCATACAAATGCGCATCGTACTCACGGCGCCGCCGCACGGTGGGCTGAAAATCGGCTGTCATAGACTTAGGGATTTCAATTTGCAAGTGCCGGATTTTTTGCCGGATAAAGCTTCTATTAGTCATTACTACTTACAAAAATGACACCCGAGTTAATTCTGCTCAAAAACGAAAGAATTATATTTTTTTTACGAAAAATTTGTATGAAGCTAGTATGAAAAATCGAATTTTCTCAACGGAAAGATAAACACGAAAATGCTTACAGGTGATTATAGTGAAAATTATTAATGTTTTTTTGTCGCCGATTTGACGAAAAATATTAAGCCGTTTTTTTTTTAAATCGTCAAACTGTTTTTGTTTATTTTTACATATGAAACGATTCCTTTTAGTGTTTATGTTGAAGAACACAGACTTTTAACAACATGTAACATAAAATAGCATCACTACTATATCTCCGAAGGAGTAGGCAGAGGTTTATAGTACACCCACACGTAGACAACTATGTTTGAGCTAGATATTATATTTATCAACACTAAAAAGTGAAAAATTACTTTAACTAATAAAGTCAGTGGCAAAATACTTAAATACAGAAAGACGCCGACTTCCGAAATTAAAGATATTTTTCACTTTTTACCTTGTGTCTTTTTTGGAAGTCGGTTGTTTTTTTTCAAACATATGGTAATGTGTATGGTAATGGTAATATAACAGGTACAAACATTCAATTTTTCCACCTGGCTGTGCCGACTCATACTCATACCCGAACATTTATATAACACCGGATTCTACTGAAATACTGAGACTACTAGAATTAATATAGTTTTTCTTTTTGTTTTTGCAAATAAATATTATCTTATCTTATCTAAGAAGCCGCTTCCATATTTTCATAGTTTAAAATTTACATTAGGTAAATAAAAATTTTAATATTCAATCTCTAGTTATAACCCCACCAATGTTTCTTAAACTATGCATTTGTTATAACTTATCTCATTTCTTTTTAAATCAGGTTTTGTTGTTATTATTTTACAACTGGAAGTCAACTATGAATAAAGTTAATTTCTCTTTCTTGTAAATGCAAAAAGTTTTGAGTCTAGTACGGTAGTACCCACGTTTTAAAAAATATTTCTCCACTTACATTTAGAATTGCATTTAAGTTCCAACGCGCACAGTGGTTTCGTTTATTTAGTGACAGAGCAAAAATAAAATAGTATCAAGAAAAGTTGAGCTTAAAGCTTTTTATGCGGTCACCTGTGAAAACCCAGTTAGTGTAGATTATAAAACAAATTGGCGAAGAAGGTCCACTTCATATATTTAGTGCATTTACAAAAAAAAACATAATTAAATGACGAGCAAAATGAAAATATCTCTCGCGTTGGCAATTGTTTTTTTCGACCAATATAAAGCCAGCCAATCAATGTGTTGCTATTCCATCATGAAGTGAAAGGAGTAGATTTTCTGCACTTTTTTATTCTGCGTTCGTGTCACGCCACGGATATGACCAACAGTAGCGTTGCGGATATGAAGTTTTGTCCAGCAAGAGATATTTTTAGAACACTTGGCTTCAAATTGTGTTTTAGAATGTAGTGCTTGGCTATCTCGTTACTTTTAGTGGCTTTAAACGCTAACATTTTGAGAGTATATAATATGAATTATTTTGGTCTGAACTTGTGCAATGTCCATGTTTTCTCGTGTAGGTAAATAAACATAAATTACAATGAATAATATAATCTTTGAACCGTATATAATCACAGTACCTCCGTCTTTCTTTGTCTTTCATCGAGATTAAGCAACAGATTTTGTTATACTAAATGACCAATTATTTGCACAGTGAGACAAAATGTTTGGGGCATTTAGGAACAGAGCAAAGCGAAATTGGCCATAATCGGGGGCCTATTTCGAAGCGATAATCCAATGTATCGGCCGATTGTTCGGCCGTTTCTTGACTTCCAAAGTTTCCGTATTTGACTTTGAATCCTTACCCGACTTCAAGTCACGTTTTTGACTTTCACATTCTCTTTGAGCGCCTTTTGTTTTCTTTCGCCATAATCAGCCATTTTCAGCCGTAGTCAGGAAACGGCTGAACATTCGGCCGATACTTTGGATTTATCTTCATCATTTCAGCCAAAAGAAGCCCACTACTGGACATAGGCCTCCCCCAAAAGGAGGGGGGGGTGTCCTAATCACCACGCTTGGCAGGCGGGTTGGCAATCGCAGTATGGTGTTAAAATGCATAGATAACGCTGCTGACCATTCTCTACTAAGTCCCTTAGTCGCCTTTTACGACACATTTACGGGAAATGGGACGGTGCTATTCTTTACGTCCGGCACCACACGGATATTATATTGATCTTCGGAGTAGATCCCCTTATTGTCAATGATCATCGTTAAGCAAGTAGGTACCATTGCTTCTTATAAGCAACAGCCACTCGCTCCCCTGCTTCACACGTATTTTACAGCGTGACAATGCTGACAAAACATGGAGATTGATTTATTAAGTGTAAGTTTAACATTAATGTATTAAACATAAATCTTCTGGAATCATATTTATCTGCCTAGCCTTTTCCTATGTTAGGATCGACTTCCAATCGAATCGGTTGCAGTTGAATACCAGTATTTTAAATGGAGCGACTGCCTATTTGATCTCCACAACTCAGTTACTAGGCAATACTGGTTGGTAAGACTGGTTGTCAGACTTTCGCATCGGCTTCTGAGTACCCGTAATGACTGTCACAGATCCACGAATGACAGGACCAACGTCTTAACGTGCTTTCCGAGGCACGGAGGGGTCCTGGTATTTACCAGTCAACCTTTGAGTACAGAAACAAAACACGATCATGCACATCATTACGTTCATACTGGAATACATTCTCTAAATGAAGGTGAAAACCGCATCAAAATCCGTTGCGCAGTTTAAAACTACAACGCGATCATACAGACATACCCAAAAAGCGATTTAAATTAATATGTATTGTTATGGATTAAAGTAAGTTTAAAAAAGTAAGGAGTATTATTACATACACACCAATGAACATGCAGCAGCTAGTGACACAGCATGTGAACAACAGATATCGGTATAGGTCTTTCCTTTTCTTCACGCGCTGTATGATTGTATGCAAGTATGTAGCTACAATCATGGCTTACGCTGTTTTTGAGTGCACAAATGTTCGTGTATGACGCGTCTTTCTACCATTATTTACCAGTTGACCTTTGAGTTATACAGAAACAAAACATGATCATGAACATCATTACGTTCGTAGTGAACGTCAACTAAGCGTGGGGTCGCAAACAGTTGGTTGCGAATTGCCAAGACCTAATTGGCGGCTCATTGATTGAGTGTGAACCGCAACAATTGAGAGTACCTGCGTAACATGTTACCCGTTTGTGCGGTGATCTGTGTTCCTTTGATCAACTGGTACTTAGTCAAGTACAAAAGGGCTCCGATCAACCTAGCAATAGCCATAAAGTTATCCAATAATGGATAGCAATGATATTATAAGTAAAAAGACGTAGATTGGTTACTTATTCAACATTCATCCTAACCTGCACCTTCACCTACTTACTCCAAGGTGACAAAAAACTTTTTCCAAAAAAAAAAAAACGACTTCAAAAAAAAAATCACTACAAAGTGAAAATTAACCTTAATATTAAAAGTCGGTGTCTTTGGATCTATTTTAGTTTTTGCCACCGACTTCCGAAATTAAGGTTATTTTTCAGTTTGTAGTGTTTTTTTTTGAAAGTCGGTTGTTTTTTTTTGTAAAACGTTTTTTTATTTTTCACATTTTAGTGGATCAGTTTGCAATTTATCTAAGTTACAATAGCCTAATGTCAACTGCTCATCACCTTTTGCAAAATATTGCTCTTCCTGATGCAGGGGCGTTAATAATTGAGGATTCGAGTTCTCCTGGTAAGAACCAGGAGAACTGAAAATGATGGTGACTTCACCATTTGCATTGTGACGAGCATAAATTGCTTAGCAACCATACTAAAGTGTCTAATCGAATCGAAAAGGTGGAATACTTATTATTAAGTAGTTCCGGTAGCCATCTGTGGTCTTCATCATCTGTTCCACTTCACCAAATGGTGATTTCCAAGTGCAAACGCATGAGTTACTATAAAAAATACTGAAATCGATATAGGTGTACCTATAAAGTTTGAGGATAGCCCTCGATTTCTCCAGAGTCCCATCATCAGATCCTGACGTGATAACAATGTTGCCAACTGTAAAAAACCCGGTCCCTTTCTAACAGGAAAAGAATTCGCCTTTAGGTTATTCAAAGTCCTGCCAGGGTTGCGGGTTTGTCTGAAAGGGATATCGTGGCCCTGGCACACAGGCAACTGAAATCGACTGGGTTTTAGTCAGTAAAAGTCTGACACGCCCTCCCGCTCCGCCCAGAGCGAGAGAAGTTATCGATAACTCCGCAAACTCGATGGGTATTGATATCTAAACGTGATAAAACAAAAGAAATTATTTAATTTTATTGTGGGGTCATCGACCGCAGTTATTTGTAGTCACTTGAAATACCAGTTTATCTCTAAAATCTGTTGTTTTTTTTTTGTGTAAGCTTCACAGACGTCATGGGTATCGATATCTAGACACGATAAAAGTAAAAGAAAACAGTTTTTCTCAATACTTCAAGTAACAACACAAAACGCGGTCATTGACATCCTAAAAAAAAACAAATCTTTATATTTTATTATATATATTATTGTTCTTAGATATAGATACCGCGTCTACGGAGTTTAGCTAGCCAAATTATAGTAACCCTGTATAATAAAATAGTAACGAAGTCAAACTGTACAGCCGCAAGCATATCAAGTAAACTGTCAAATTTTCTCATTCGATTTTGAACTTAACCATCAAAATTTCAAGGTTTAAAATCATTTGAAGAAATTTGAGAGTTTGGTTTACCCTGATGTCTGACTGTACATGGAATATTTTTGAAAAAAAGGTATTACTACGAGGTGTGGGAACGATTCAGATGCCGAAAATATAGTTTTTAGGATTTTTGTTCACTTTTGTTTGTTTGTCTGGATGTATATTCCAGATTGGCGCAAAAACGGGTGAACGGATTTATATGAAAGGAGAATGCCCAAACATGTATGGGCAACAAACTCAGAGTCGATTTAAAAAAAAACGTATGTGGGCTAAAAGGGCATTCATTGTATTATTTGTTCATACAATGAACGGCCTTGTCCATACATTGTATTACATAAATATGATATTACCGTCTTTAAAAAATATCCCCATGATTGGCTTTTTAGTGATTAATAATAATTATATTTTGCTTTTTTCATGTACATAAAGTTGGTTAGCAGTATATAGTATACAGAAAAGCACACATGTAAAAACGCTTAGATAGATATTTATTACAAAAAATACATCGCTGTTACAAATTATCTCTCAAGTCTTGGAAAGTCTCTGAGATCTCAGGGTGATTAGCCTCTAATCTTATAAATGCTATCCTTTTCCGGTTCATGTATTATGTTAATCTACATCTACAAACAGGTTAGGCTTATTTTTTTTTTTGCTTTGGCACTCCATCGGAGTATGTTCTTGATATGCATTAATGAGAGCTGCTGTGTTTTTAAATTCATTCATTACATTCGTCGCTGTTATTAGCACTCTTAGTGCTTAACTGATTTCCGTTAAGTCGTTTAGATTGTAGACTATATGCAACATAACCACATGGTACACTACCTATTCCTTTTTAACCACAGGAAACTCGTTGTCCGACGCTTGCAATGCCGCTTTGTGCACGCTGTGACGCTTATGGTGATAATTTTGTGAGAAACTAATTTCACATTTGATACCTACCATGTATGACTTACAATCCTACTGTATATGGTTTTTGAATCGACGTTGGGTTTCTTTTGGACTTTCTCCTTTGGCACACAAATATTTTATAACCACATATTATATATATAACCACATATAAATATATAACCACATTTTATATTCACATAGAGTACTTTTAACCCCGGTAGTAGTACGTTCCCCACGCGGACGAAACCACGAGCGAAAGCTGGTTGCCAAAATTCGGTTATGATTTTTTTCTCGATGAAATTGTCATCAATAAGTTCTGTATTACCTTGAGCTGTATAAACTAGATACTGAATTAAAAACTAACTTGTAGTAAGTCTCATGCAAGTCATATTTCTTTACGACACTCATAAATAAAATCACCCGTAAACAAAACGCAAACTGCTACTGTTTTTATATCAGAACTTACAATAATAATTGAAATGACTGGCACTTAAGATGATTTATGAGCACAAAGGCTGTTGATTCGACACCCAACGGCGGAAGTAACTTGGTAGCTCGTCGCGGGAGTAAGTGCAGTAGTGTCTTTATTAAAATTTTCTCTTTTCCAGTTTTAACTTATTTTCTTAGTAGTACACAACGTCTGTTAGTGGAAAAGTAAGCTGGATTTTTTGTTAAGCAATTTTAGAATCTACCGGAATTCTACGACAGAGGATGGCTTCTCTGGGTTCAAAATTAGGTTACATGACAGACTCTTTTCTTGGTACAATCATATTGAAATACGTCTTGGAATTTTTAGTTTTCCTGTAAAGACGGATATATTTTTTCCCCTAAAATATTAAATCTACCTAACTTATCTCGGAAATGAAATTCGAGATTAAAAATGTAAACAAAGAAATGTCATTGTCAAAGTGACGTTTCAAGGGTAGTGAACATTTCCATATAGTTGTCAAAAAATAATAGGCCCGTTTTGACATTTAACTTGAATAGATTTATCGTGAGTATCGAGTACCGAGTGGTATGGTTACTAAACTAGTTACGTCGCGATGGTCAGTTGTATGGTTACTTCAATATTTACGTAACTAGTGAAGTAACCATACGATTCGATACTCACGATAAATCGATTCAAGTTAAATGTCATAGCGGGCCTTTTATTTTTTGACAAGTTTAGTCATTCTAATTATTTGATGTTATTATAATTATGTCCTGCTTTTGAAAATACGTAATATTATAGCCTAAGGTCCCGTCGTAAACTAATGAAAATAAAATATTTCTATTCTTATGAACAATTTGCTCATGTTTATTTATATAATAATAACAGTAAGTTTGTACTTCTATTTTATTACGCGTGAACAACACTTTAAGCGACAACAAAATAAACAAAAAAATGTAAAATACAACAAAGAAAACTTAACAACAACTAAAAACTCAGAGGGCTACATTCAATCACGACAAACGTCAGAAACCGAATGACAGTATTACTTTTCCCTATGCCAAATTACCAGAATAAAATGGCGACCAATAGGGACGCCCAATTTGAATCGATTATTAGGATAACGCAAGTAAGCACATGTAAGAAAAGAACTCTTTGTAAACAAGCATTTTACAAATTAGAGGATTATATCCAAGATAAGAATGCTTGGAAACATGCTGGTCCAGCTCCATAGGACAATCTAGAGTCTAGACAAAATCAAACAGGCAGCTTTTTTAATTGTTTTTTGTTATTTTTATGACATTTATTTTTAATTCTGTGATTACCTTAACTCACACTGATATTGTTATTTTTTAGGAAACCGTATATTTTTTTTTTACAATTTTTGTAAATATTTGTGTACCATGTATCTATCACATAGTTAATTTATCTGTCATTGCTTCATTCTTAACTCTTTTTATTACTTATTGTGGTATAGTAATTTTATTCTAGGTGCATCGTCTTCACATATAATTATATAATTAATGTACCTATAAAAAATATTGTAAAATATTTTAAAAGAGTAACGGTGGAGTTTCTTGCCCATTCTTCTCCATACGAAACTACCTTTTGGAAGGGCGACTAGAATCAATTCTATTTTTTGTAAATATTGACGTTCAAAAGTGCCTTTTATGGGCCTATTTGAAATAAACAATATGACTTTGACTTTGACTTAAGCACACGTAACGAATGTGGTACGTAAGTAATTTCTAAAACCACAGCGCTTGGCAGACGAATTGCTGATCACAGTTTTCTTGTCATAAACATAAGGAACAAACTGAATAAACACAAAAACGTGCAACCATGGAAACAGTAATAGAGTCATTCCATCTAAGTGTCGAGCTCTTAAAAAGAAAAATGCGGTAGCTATTACCGACGTCTGCAGATTTTTCCTTATTTTAAGGAACCGGACGTCTACTTTTAAAATGTACTTCTTACAAGCTTTTCAGGTAGTAAAGGAATGTGAAGCCACTGCTATATTAAACAGAGGCTGTTCGCGACAATGAGGAGGATTGTGTGTAAGGAATGGTCAAGTAAATCAGCTGATAATAATGAGATGGAAACAAATGCTTAAGGCGACGATAACCGACTTTTAATGATCTTATACTGAAGATCACGTCTAAACGAGGAGTGTTAATGATTTGAAAAAAATATATGTTTAATTAGAGAATTTTCTCAATAACTTAATATGTGAATATTTTAGATTACGTTTATATTACATAGTGAAATTAATTTGTAAAGTTATGTCTAACGCGGATAAAAAACTGAGAATGACGCAAAATCTACAAAGCGTATTTTTCTGAAACCTACACCAATTTAAGGATAATTTAATTATTGATCTTTTAATATACGCGTTTTGTTAAAATACCTTTTATTTTGTGTATAATAAATTAATAATGCGTCAAATTGGGGACAGCGCTCCTTGATGGGCGAGTGCTATTACTGGCTAAACATACGACGCGTTGCGTGAGCTCAGTACAGAACACGCAAGCTAACCACTCAAGGTCACTGGCATATATCTCCGTCTTAACAGTGCATTAGTCAATAATATTAAGGTACAGTCGACCGCACGTCGGTGTTAACACTTTGAACTTGAGCTGGCCTAGCGTACTACGCAGCTTCAATAGAATACAAACAAGGCCAGCTAATGGTTTCGTTATCACTTGCTTGCGGCCTACTATACGGTAACATGCACTGATACTATGTGAAAATAATTAAACAGTATGTTAATTAGCTAAAGGCATTCCCGTTAACCCACAATTTTTTTTAAATTTACATTTAAGTATACGTGAAATAAACATTCTGTACACGCGCACTTGTTGCACTTGTCTTTCCACTTTGAAAGACAAGTGCGTACGGGAAATGTATATACTAACCAAGTTTTGTAGATTTAGTAGGTATAAAAGGTACCTACTTACCTTGCTTAACAAGTTTACAACAGATTCTTAATAAAATCCTTCTAGAAAGTACTTCTCTTTATAACTAAACAATAACGTGAAACTTTATAAATACTTGTAAGATTATTTTTATTAAAAATAGTGTTAATTAAGTAGTAGGAACTCAGTAAGATTATTAACACTTCGTCTGGAGCAGATCTAATTGGCTAGTGCTCTCTGCCTATTTAAATAAAAGACTAAGTGGTTTTAACATTATGTTCCGAAACTAACTTTCTAGTTTGTAGTGCTAACGTTTGGCTTATGTTTTTAGCTGTGTATAAGTATGTAGTTACAAGTTGTGCTTGCTCAAACAACCCATTTGTTTAGGAATATTAATATACAATTCGCGAAGAAAGAGTAAGAAATTAATTTATAACCGCTGGGTAAAATAATATAAATTAATACCGAATAAAAAAATAAAAAAACATTTGTACGTTGTGTGCGTTTAAATATACCTAGTCTTGTCACAGTAAAGTTAATACACCTCTGATTATGTCACTGTCAAAATCACAGTGTTCGTTATTGTCATTGCAATAAGTTTGCCATTGCGTTGCTATTGGCAAATCATGATGGATAAAACTTTATAGAAGTAGGTACCTACTCAATTTTTGCAAAATCCGGTCTGATCAAAACGTAATCTATACCTACTGTTTACTCCAGTGAGATTCAATTTATTTTATTTTGTATTGTATAATATAATGAATGATTAATGACATACTTACCATAATTCAATGTAATTGCTAAGAATAACTTGACATGACATGATTGTATTACCTATCTCTTATCTTTTTCGACTACCTACCTACCTACTCTGTAATTAATTTATTGTATTGTATTGTGTTTTTATAGGTTTTTACTAAATGTACTTACCTACTAATTAATGTAACTCAACAGCAAACCAACATTATGTTTTGCAGTGCCCTGACAGGGTTCATGTACTAAAGCCAACAGTAAATTATTGTAAAATGTGTGATGTGCATGAGAGCAAATAAATAAATAAATGGTTGTTTTTGGGTTATGTGAAAAAAATCATGGCAGTAGTATATGTAGTATATATAATAACAAAATTAAAAAGAAGACTATCACAGCTAAGTAGACTTTAATGTTAAACGAGTAATATTTGACCAATTTACATTTGCAATTGGAGAATTGACCGTGACGTATATCGATGTATGGGAGAACATGTTTTTCAATTACAATGTTAAGTTTATTTTTGGGATTCATTCATCCCATGCGACTGATGCGACTTGCGTCAAGAGACGCACTTGTCACCTGTTTCCGTCCGTCGCGTCGCGGTAACTCGTGGCATGATCTAAACAGGGACCATTTTGATTACCCATTGAAAGGGTTTTCGATAGGGTTTTTCTAAAATGGTAACCAAAATGGTCCCTGGGTAGATTAGAGATAGAATGGGTCATGTTACGCGTGCGTGGCGGATATCGAAATAACATAATAATATGATTTTTTCATGTTACTGGGTTTCAAGTAGGTATGGAACCCATTGAATGGGTTATCATGTAACACTTTCAATGAGTTTCTAGTATAAAACCCATTCAATGGGTTATCATGTAACCCTTTCAATGAGTTTCTAGTATAAAACCCCAACCTATAAAACTCAATGGGTTACATCATGATAAAGGTAACCCATTGAATGGGTTAACTCTTAACCAGGGTTGTACGGTCCCTGGTTCTAAACGACTTCTTTGATTTGTTTCTCCGCAGCCGCTGTTAAAAGACGCGTTTCGCTTGAGCGTGGAACTCGTGGTCTCGGGGTAAACAATATAAAATAACATCTCATTACCTACGTTTCGATTACAAGTAAATTCAATGTCATGGAGCTAATAAAAACTTTGGAAATGAAAACGTGTTTCCTGGTGAAGAAGAAAACGCAATAAATAAGCAACCAACGCGTTACAAAGTTTATAAAATGAAATTTTGATATTGCGACATAATTTTGACGGTTACTCTTTTAATATCGAAAATATAATGTTTCATTGAGGGGTTTATTATTCTCGGGGTCGTAATCCTATGTAGAGGAATGACACACACAGTTTGTATTCAATTAAACTTACATGCGCTGGCAGTGAGTCTCAGTTTTCCCGTACCCCGCAATACAGACGGGCGCCTTTCGATCTTTATAAAATACATCCATTGAATTAGGTATCGTGAGTAAATAGACACTGAAATAACTTTCAATGTTTTAATCCTCTCTGTCTACATTCTTAAAAACAGTACACGCATCCACAAAACATGTAAGAAAGTTTCTTGCGTTTCAGAAATGTCAATATTTCTATTTCACCGAGTGAAACTTGGCAGAGTGAAACGGGCCATATAATACAACGAGGTGTGGGTTCTATTTTCTTGGTCTCAAGTGTAACACTACTGAATTGGGGTTGACGGGATAAAAGTATTATCGTTATTTTATTTGAATGTGTGGGCATTTCAGTGTAGTTTGTGATCAAGGTTTGCTTTGTGAGGTAAGATTCGGTTTGGGAGGTTCTTGAAAGTTCATTTACACGTCTGGCTAAGAATAGGCTATCGTTTTTGACATTTTAGTTTTGATATAGATGGTGTTAGACAATGCTTTCAGATGGGCATTGGCAGTAGGAACCGAATATCTTTGGGGCCCTGTTAATCAAAAAGTGAGTCTATAAAGACTAAGTAATAAGTATATAGTAATAAGTCAAAAATTTCAAACTGTAAAACATTGATTTTAATTATTGCAAAAATGTTGTATAAATTTTATTGTATTTAGTCTAAGCCTTCTCATGCTAATCCATGTAACTGGAGAATCCTCGACCCCTGTCATACAGGATGTCCTAGTTCAGTCCCCATTATTTAACGTGTATCGAAGTTTGGAAATAAATTACTATTATTATTTAAAAAAAAAAATTGTGAGTACAATCATCGAGATATAAGTACTAACGTACTAGAGAAGCTACGTCAAATAACTGAATTGTCCTATTCTTCGTAATTTGAATCTTTAGTTCGCGCAGCGCTAAAATAATAACAATTCTTCTAAACCGTAACTAATTTACCACAGCACTAGATTTGCTGCGGAAGTGTATTTATTCTATATAATTTATTATTGTCGGAAGTACTAGGCGCGAAAGAGCTAGAGAGCGACTGAGTGAGGTGCGGCGCGATCGCCGCAGTTGAACGAGACAAAGTAGGAATTTACGGTGTCTTCTCTAGTACGTTAGTACTTATATCTCGATGGAGTACAATAATGAAATTATATTCCTAAAATCTGTCATTTTGCTGTCGAACAGTCGAAGTGAGAAACTCATAATTTTCAACCAATAGGTTTAATGAAAGGATTATTGATCAGACGCCGGCCGCAATGAAACTGCAATAGACTTGTGTTTGGTCAGGTTTTAATTCGATCTACTGGACTGTCCGGTTTGGTGGCTTTTAGAGAGATATCTCTATAGATATATACATGGTGTGGTAATGGAAAGGTGAAAATAATACTTACTTTAGCCATTTCTCATGTTTGAAGTCAAGATTTGTGTACGGGGGTAGCGACAAAAGGCTCGCCCCCCTATTAAATAGGACATATACATAACTGAGGAATGCCGGTGTACTGTATACACCTCTATACTACGAGTATCCTTTAAGGTAATACAGGCGGGATAAAAAATCAAAATCAAAATATTATATTTCACATACCATTTTATTTTACCTACATGGGCACTTGTGACACGTCAGAAGCTGGGTTCCAATCGATCGTTTCCTATGGAGAAGAGCCGGCAAAAAAAACTCCATGGTTACGCTTTTTAAAAATAATTGGCTTTTACAATGTTTTCAAATTACAGTGTTAATAGGTATGGGAGGACATTTAAGGCCTGTCAACAAGTACCAGGTACTTAACAAAATAGTAAATGGTCTAGAAGTCGACAGTCTATTAAGCTTAAAATGTACTCACATTCACAAAATATAAAAGAATCTATATTAAACCTATTTAAATCAAATGACATGTAATTGTGATGTTATGTTGTAATTAAACTGTGTGCACTATGAAAGGATTTTTTTATAAGTATTTAATATAATAATGTAAGTATGGTGAGGATAAAGTCGAAAATGAAGAAATGTGGTGCTTGCTTGATTGTCAGATATAATAAAATAAAAATATTTTATTAGCAGGCATTGTAGGCCCATAGCGTGTTAGTTCAAGTAACTTAAAAACTATGTTAGTAGTAACAAATTACGCACACAATACAATATCTTAATATTACAACATTATCCCATTGAAAAGGTTTAAAATGTCAAAAAAAAAACAAAGGAATGCCAGGAAGGTTAATCAAGCCCCAAGTCTGACATGTAGCTTGATAAACCTATCCATTGTAGGCCTAGAAGGGCCTACAATGGATAGGTTTACCTATCAGAAAAAACCTTCAGAATGCTATTGCTGCTGCCTCTCACTCTGCGCATTATTGACGCCACTTTCTTGCGCATGATCGCGAAATAATCATCAGCGAACATCTGTGCTGCACTACAGTAAGGAGGAAGCCTCAACAGCATCCTCAAGGCATTGTTGTATTGAAATCAATTAAAATCGCGAAATGAAAGAAAAAGATATAATAATCAATTAAAATCGCGAAATGCAATTTTTTTACCCAACTTGCCAAAACTGCGTATATCTCGGAAACTAAATGCCGAGAACTGGACCCTTTTTGCTTGGACCCACATATAACAACCCTATGGACTTTGTTTGAAATAAAAGTATTCTATTCTATAATAAATTATAAAATACCTGCACCATATTTCATTGTAAAACTGAAAATGGATTACCGGTAAAATATTTAATAATTTTAGTATGCTTTCAGGCGCGAAGTTCTAGACGTTCATTAGTACAAAGTTACAATATTCTGTATTTCTTGAGCGTCCTGGTACTATCTTAAAATGCAGCGGAGAATTTAAGTTAAAATGGGAATAAGAATTAACATTCTTTGCTACGCAACAAGTAATTATTACTTATTTTTCTTTTATTTTAACGATTTTGTATGCTCCTTTGTATTTCACAGACTATTTTATAAAAAAAAAAGTTGTGTGGTGTCTTGGGACACTCGGTTGTAACGAAGTTTTCGCTGTATCATCAATCACAATCAGCCTGTAATGTTCCCACTGCTGGAACAGAGGCCTCCTCTCTGTGAGAGGGAGTGGGCTGTAATCCACCACTCGGGCCCAGTGCGGGTCCGCGG
Source organism: Tiliacea aurago (assembly GCA_948098905.1). Taxonomy (NCBI): domain Eukaryota; kingdom Metazoa; phylum Arthropoda; class Insecta; order Lepidoptera; family Noctuidae; genus Tiliacea; species Tiliacea aurago. Next base: position 19,361,470 of record OX402588.1, read on the forward strand.
GTGCGGGGATTTAGTACAGAGACATGTAGTATGATCTCAAGTTTCAAGTGTCAAAAGTTATGCGTCAAAAACTTTCGACACTTGAAACTGACTTTTTCAGGCATAACGCTTTTTCGTTACGTGACGATTTCTGCCAGTTTACTCCTACTACAAGCTGCGTTAAAGAACTTAAAATGTTAAATATTTTAAAGTTGTTGAAGTGAAAACTCCTTTAGGCGCGTTAAGCACTTTTTGGGTGAGCAAAAATCATGAAACCCACGTCATCGTCACCGACCGCTTTCCATGAGCTATATGTATACTGTTTTCACTTCTATCAGCAGTCCCCAAAGACTGCTTCGCATTTTTTTTTACATATTTCTTATTATTTTTCCGAAATATCATCGCAAACATTTTGAATGAACAGGATACTGTTGGGAATCGAACCCAACACACCATCTTGCGCGCGGTCTGCATACGCAGGCGGCGTGATCAACGCGTCATCGGTACGCTGAGGTGCGGCGCGGTGGCGACACGGCTCGGCCCGACGACCACTCGCTTCCACGGACTCCACCGCGACGGACGATTCTCCTCAAATCATTATTAATTATTTATTGTTTATCCGGGACAGTTTCTAATTTGTTAACAAGCACGGCAATAAACCATTGCCTACAATACAGTCCACTCTTTTATTGCTCCCCGCGCTAACATTGGTCCTTCAAGGATCTCGCCGTCTTAGTTTCGAAAAGTAACGGTCTCGGAAAATCTTCAAACTCGAAGCTCTTCAGTTGCGGTCTTTAGCAGCGATAGTTCCTGCAGGAGTCATCAAGGTCCTGTTCAAGAAACTTCGCATGGCACCCGCACACGCCCAGAGGAAGAAGTCATCCAGAGGTCGACCGGCGTCGGACTTCGGACCCGTTGAATATTCGAGTCATCATCAAAGCCAAAGAAGAACGAAAACCTGCAGATCATCGTTTATCCAGTGGATGGTTTAGACATTTTGTGAGTTCGTTCCAATTTATTCCTATTCTTTGTCTTGTTCCCTAAGTTTAAATAGCCATATTTAAGTGAGTGCATTCATTTAATTTCGATTTAAGTTGTTTAATACCAATCTTCTTGTTCATAGCCTTACAATTCTCTGAAATCACTTTTCAACTTACAAATACATTTATATTTCCCATCTGTTTACGCAAAAACATTGCTTCTTATCTATATCGGCTAATCGCTCGGCGACGTACCTATTACCATTGCATCAGCTGTTCTTCTGTTCGCACCGTTCGAGTCATTCATAACTTATTACTTACCGATACATATATATTTTTATTACTTTTTGTAGACTAGTTTGTAATAGCTCATTAGTTAATTTGTTAGTTTGTTATTTGTGTTTTGATCGCTATGGCAGACGAAAAGGTTGAAAAACTCGTTAAGAAACGCAGCTGTATGAAATCGAAGCTTACAATTTTTACCAACTACCTCCACATGCTTAAAAGTTGCACCGAACTTAGCACCTTACAACTTCTTGATTTAGAAACCAGATATAATAAATTTGATAGCTTATATGTGGATTTCGACAAATTACAGTGTGACATCGAGGTGTTGTTGGACAACCCCGATGACGAGAGCGAGGAGCGTGAGCAGTTCGAGAACCAGTACTATAAGCTGGTGGCGACGGCGCGGAGTCTGCTTGGTGCTCGTCCCCCCCAGTCTTGCAGTCTTCGAGATGGTTCCGTAACGGGTGTCGAGAATGTACAGGCAGGTTGCTTGAAATATAATTGTGTAAGGTTGCCAAAAATCAATTTACCAGTCTTCCACGGTCACTATCAACACTGGCTAGAATTTAGAGACACTTACATTTCACTTATTCATTCACGGTCGGACAATGACAACATAAATAAGTTGCACTACCTCCGTGCTTCTCTTAAAGATAGTGCGCTACTAGTCATTGATAATTTAGATTTTAGAGCTCAGAATTATGAGTCCGCTTGGAATTTATTGTGTAGTAGGTATGACAACAAAAGATTGCTCGTAAATAATCATGTCCATGCATTATTTAACGTTGAACGTATGGAATGTGAATCGTGTTCTTCTATTCGTAATCTCATAGATGTCACAAATAAAAATCTTCGTGCATTGAAGACCTTAGGCCAGCCAACTGAATATTGGGATACCCTCATTATTCATATGTTGGCAGAAAAACTCGACAATATCACACGAAGGGAATGGGAAGAACATAGAAACACGCTCCACCTTCTTTAGATATTTTAATGAACTTTCTTAGCAACAGAGCTGACTTACTGGAAACTTTGCAAGAACATAAAATACAGAGCAATAATATACAAAAATCAGACACTATCAAACATAATTCAAATCTTCTTACAGCTACAAAATTTAATGAAAACAAAAATGATAGTAACATTCCAAATAAATTTAATCCACCGCGACGGACGATTCTCCTCAAATCATTATTAATTATTTATTGTTTATCCGGCTCGAAGGACCAATGTTAGCGCGGGGAGCAATAAAAGAGTGGACTGTATTGTAGGCAATGATTTATTGCCGTGCTTGTTAACAAATTAGAAACTGTCCCGGATAAACAATAAATAATTAATAATGATTTGGGGAGAATCGTCCGTCGCGGTGGAGTCCGTGGAAGCGAGTGGTCGTCGGGCCGAGCCGTGTCGCCGCCGCGCCGCACCTCAGCGTACCGATGACGCGTTGATCACGCCGCCTGCGCATGCAGACCGCGCGCAAGATGGTGTGTTGGGTTCGATTCCCAACAATACCTAACATTGTTAAAGTTATCGCTTCTCCTCCTCACAGGTACAGTTATACTTAACTTTAAATATTATCGCATCCGATATCAATCATTATAAACATAGCATTACATCACGACTGCAATCCCCGATCGGTTAGACAGAGCTGTACCTTAGCTGTAGCTTCTACTGAAAAAATCCTGAAGAAAAACCCAATAATACCTTTTTGCATTTCAATGACTATGACGTGTCATGTATAATTACATACCTACCTACAATTAAAATCTGCATCACAGTACCTACTTGTAGATAGTTAGTTATTCCTACGCAGACAAAAATCACTGAGTATCATTTATTATCAGATAACTTTTTTTATGCACGTGTTTCTGAAACAATAAAAAATACCTTTCTTTATTTCTTTACAAACGCAAGCCCCCACAATAAAGATATTTTGAATTTGAATTTGAGTTTTTCGTTTTCTAATAACAATAAACGAATTGGAACTGTTTACTCAATCAAAGTTACTTAGGTATCTAAAAACCCTACTATAAATAACGATTTTATCGAATCCCTGTAAAAAAGTTTACTTCACAATAAAATTCAAGGAAATTCGAAATCTATAACACAATTCCTTCCATATCCTTACTAGAATCCTCCTTTCGATTTGTGCCTCCAATGAAAATTGATATATTTATATTCATGTCCCGCTTCATACAAATAATATCGAATGTTTTATTTACTCAACTGGATTCTGCTGACGAACCCTTTTCATAAACGACACAAGATTCCGGAATATTGTTAGTTCATATTACTACTAACAGCAAAAATATTTGTAGGTACTGGAATCAGGAATTCTCATGATAGAATAATGAATATTCCGTAAAAAAATATTATCATTTTTTTTTTAATTATTGTTGGTATCTCGCAGGTCAACCTAATAGGTTGTCGTCTGCTTAACCGGATAACTTAAAAACAAAATATTATACTAATAACTGTGTTATTTTTGTAGACCTGTTACTTAAGTCCTTGTACCCACGTGCGATCGTAAACCGCATCAATTTTTATCGCACACTTTTTCAACGCACTACTTAGCACCGAGACGAGAACATTCCAATACTTTATTTTTTGACGCGCTGAGATGCACTCTGTTGCCACTCTGTCCACTTCCTCTCTCCTTAAACATCGTCATTACATAATACAGTTCCTCGCTCTTATTTCATGTTTATTATTGTATATAGAATAATATAGTTTTAGTATATGCGAAACCCGAAACACGTATCTAGTATTTTTATGTAAAGAATCTATGTACAAAATTTCAAAACTGTATCATGAAAAATCACAAAAGTATAAGGTTGTTATGTTACCGGGTTGTCCGTACAAAAACATGCTAACAGCGCCCCCGAGCCTCCAGGGTCGTCTTGCGCTCATTGATAATAATTTGGCAGTAGGCACCTAACCGTACGGCGATTGTATTGTTAGTAATTAAATGATGATGACATTTTCCATCACACTTAAATATTTTTGGAACAAAATATAACATGGTGTAAAAGTTATTGAAATCGATTCAGTTCCTTATTCTGAACAAACTATATTCAAGTTTCGCATATAAACTAAAAATTATGTTGTATATATTTGTAGGATCCGGTCATTAGTACGGACACGTAACGAATCAAGCGCGCCACTGGTGACATCGCGTGATCTACCACACCTCTAGCGCGCTTCTACAGAGTCGTGATGTTTTGAGCCGATGGCGAGGACGACATGCAAGATTCAGGGTCTGATCGCATCGGAGTTAAGATGTCGCGGAACTGTACTCGATTCCTTATGCTTAGTTATTGTGGTGATTATAATTTGCAGTGATTGTGTAACTTTGTGGTTTCAATAAACGCTGTGTACTGGGCACCCAGTGTATTTCATTGCACGAAACCCAACTTCCGCCCACATGATGGCCGAATCTAACAGAGTAAAATCCTGACTATACGACATATTTATATAGATAAGTGTATGTTATTTATGTATGTATTTATTGTACATGTAAATGGTACACCACTGACTACCTGAGTATTGTCTCTTCTTCTCCCTTTAACCCATCCAAAGGATGTCTGTAAAAGATCGCTTTTAGCGATAAGACCGCCTATTGTGTCACCCTATGTAAAGTTTAAACATTTATAACTGTATCTTTTTATGGGGTACATAATAAAGAGTATTCTATCTATATATCTGTTAGATTTCCAATACGATCTTTTAGCACTCACTTTATTTTCAACTCTCGGGGAGTTGAAGACAGCTGTGCTGCTGGGGAGTTTGTTGCGCCACTTCTTCTTCCCAGCTAAAGCACTAGGAAGTGGTGAAGGGTGGGGTTTTTGGGGGACTGTCTCATGTAATTTTTGACGTTCGAAAGTGCTGATTCTCAGCCTAGTTTGAATAAATGACTTTTGATTTTGATTTTGAAAATAAAGTGAGTGCTAAAAAATCGTCACATTAAAAAATCGCCTTTGCGTACCCTATAATGTTCCCACTGCTAGGACACAGGCCTTCTCTCTGCAAGCGGGAGTGGGCCACGCGTAATCTAATAATCTAAAGTAATAATATTTCAAAAATTAATATAATTTTACTAGCGTAAAAATATATTAATTTTTGAAATACATTGCAAGCTATAATTTTGTATAATTTAGAAGCATTTTTCAATTTTGTAAATGTGAGTACTATGGAGCCGTTTATTATGATAAGATGTATGTTGACTTAAAAAAGCGTGGCAGTTGAGAGTATGTCATGCTCACTTAAATGTCTCGTTGATGGTGGCGCGTGTGTTGGATCATTCGGTTCCCTACGAAATGGTTGAGTTGGATGGTGCTGATCCTCGCGTCATGTTCGTGAACGGGCGCCGGCAGTTGAGATTGTAATCTTTTAATCTTTTATTTTGTATTGTTTTTTAAATAAGTAATTTATTTTTTCACATTGTTCTCACATATAAGCAACAAGAATAATGTACCCAGGACTTTGTAATATCTTGATTTAAAACAGTGTCCTTGGAGTTTCTTGCCTGTTCTTCTCCATAGAGATCTACGGTTGGGAATGGGCAAATAGCTTCAACTTTCTGACTAACTGACCGACTCTTTGACAATGCAAATGTGCCTGTAATAGGTTTAATTAAAATAAATGTTTGTAGTTTGAGTTTGAGTTCATAGTGACTCTTAATTCAATAAATTTTCAAGAGCCTTTATCTAAAATGACGACACGGTTGGCGCAGTGGTTAAGCGATTGACTGCTGCGCTGCGTGTCGCGGGTTAGATTCCCGCACCGAACAAATATTTGTATGACCTGCAAGTAGTTGTTCCGGGTCTGGCTGTTTGTGTATGTGAGTTTAAATGTTTGTAAACGCACCCACAATATAGGAGTAATTCCTAGTGTAGGGCAACGTTTTAAAAAATAAAACAAAAAAATAACTGGTGGTTTAATTTGAATTCAATCAGTTCCCGTATTTATAAGAACCTTGGTATTCTAATCTCAGTCTTTATTTGCTCAAAGCTTCAAAAATGCTTCTGATTCACCTAAATTTTTGACTTTGAGTGACGTTGGTTGTCCTTCACGTCAATTCTTTTATGAGAAAATCCTTTTAAAATGTTTTCTTTTACACCAGTTCTCCAAAAGCTTATCAACTCCATGCTCAGTAAAAGGGCTGACAAATCTTGTAGCTATACTACCAAATAATCTACGTTCAGTAATCAATCTGCCCAGCCTTTTCCCAACTATTTTTCGGTCGGCTTCCAGTCTAACCAGATGTAGCTGAACACCAGTATTTCACATAGAGCGACTGCCTATCTGACCTCCACAACCCAGTTGCTGTCAAAGTCAAAGTCAAATTATTTATTTCAAATAGGCACTTATCAAGGCACTTTTGAACCTCAAAATTTACAATAAAATAGAATTGATTCTAGTCGCCCCTTCCAAAGGGTAGTTTCGTATGGAGAAGAATGGGCAAGAAACTCCACAGTTACTCTTACTACTCTCTCTACTCACCGTCTCTCAAACAAAATATTTTCCAATATTTTGTTTAGGTACATTAAATATAGGTGCATTAAAAGATGTGAAAACGATGCACATAGAATAAAATTGTATAGTAATTATATTACATAATATGTAAAAAGAACAAAACACAATATGTAAAGGGAAAAATGAAGCAATGACAGATAAATTAATTAAGTGATAGATACATGGTGCTCACATATTTACATTTTTTTTTAAATACACGTTTTCCTATAATCAGTATCACAGAATGTAAAATAAATGTCATAAAAAATAATAAATTGTACAATTAAAATTAAAATAGCAACCAGTTCGATTTTGTCTAGAGTCTAAGAGCTGGACGAGCATGTTTCCAAGCATTCTTATCTTGAATATACGAGTAATACTCTAATTTGTAATATGCTTGTTTACAAAGTGTACTTTTAATATGAGTTTTAACACGATACCCCTTGGTTACGTCTGTCAAAGATCTACTAATAACAGAACCAAATAATAATCGACCTTATACCGTCACAATATCCCATCAAACATGTTTATTTGTCATAAATAGCCCATCACATCATGTGTACTCAACTGCCAACCAACAAGCCAAGGAACACATAACTGAACCTATGAACAGTACGTTAACGTACATTAACTGCTAGTTACTTGTGTATAGACCATTAAAGAGGGTTAGCAGTATGAATAAGACAAGGTCTAGAACGTTTAAATTCTAAGGTAACTGGCGCAATTTCCCTGAATAATTAGGCGTGCAAACATATCGGCATAGCTCCACAGTCTTCTTCAGTCCACAATCTTATAAATATCACCCTGTCTGTAATAGAATTTAAGTACTTACCATAGCTTATAAGTTAAATTGTTTACTAAAATCTAGAATTGTAATTACTTACACTTACACACACCCACACACTTGATCCGGAGACCAGGATCTGGACGACAGCGATGCCCTTCGGTGAGAGATGACTGATTTACCTTCTACCTCCTCTCTCCAAAATCGACAACTGACCGGCGTGGCGTGGACGTCCAGCAGCAGCTCAGAGAAGTTTGAGGGAGGGCTGTCAGTGAGTGGACATTGAGGCGAAGACTCAAAGAAGCGAATTTGACCCTGAAAAGGCAAGCAATGGGACCTAAATTATCTCCAGCCCACCGACAAGCCAGGCTTCAGTTTGCTCGCGATCACTTAGATTAAGATATCGAGCAGCGGAGGTGAGTCCTGTTCTCGGACGAATCCAGGACGTGCCTGCATGGTAGCGACCGTTGATGTCGATAGAGTCTATAGGAAACCGTGGAAGCGATTCGCACGATGCTGTTTTGCGGAAACAGTAGCATACGGGGGTGGGTCCTGTATGATGTGGGCAGGGATCTGCTACTTTTGACAGCCATTACTCAAAGAAGCATTTGACAGCTTACTTAATCCATACTCGAAGGTAAAAACATTAAAGGGTCCATTGAATAGCTCACGGAAATGGTTTCTTTCATTTTACGACATTAGTTGTCGGATAAATGGCTAACATATTTCGTATTAGGCTGTACATATGTTACATATTGTGGCGCAAAAATACTCTTCGATATCCTTGCTAGTTTTTAAGTAGATATAAATATTTACGTAGTTGTATTTGGAAGAAAGGTAATAATATATTGTTTTAGATAGTCTTCAAACTGCCTTAAATAATAGGGCAAGAGCAACTCAGCCTTAATAAAAAAAAAGTAAAGTTAGGTATAACTGCAGAAAGAGAGCAGAAGACTACTACGGCTGTCATTTGTTTTGGCTATCAATGATAGGAACAATATCATATCATATTATTCTAGTTAAGTACATACTAATTTCATGCATCATAAAAACAAATGACTAATTCATGAACAAGCATAATAAGCAGAGTTCAAATTTTAACTGTTTTATCGTTTTCATTTTCTTAGCATACGCTGACTAGTTTTACGTCATTTCCTGAAATTCCACTGACAAACGAATTCCCTAATTTTCTGTTCCCGGTAAATGTATGAGGATCAATTTAAATTATAATTAAAAATACTCCTGCTAATGTATTCTAGTGCGATTTAGTGTAATTGTCTAAATGTTAGTCTGAGAACTATTAACTAATACTGCGGCAATTAAGATACCAACGTACCTGTAATTAGAGAACGAATTCGTAATGAGTGTCTCGAAGATTTAGTTATATAATTATGTTCAAGGTAGGCCTTTAGGTCAGGTAAAGGCCATTTAAACCACCATTTTAATCATGACATAATAACCATTTCATTTTATGTTTCAAGAATTTTTTTCAGCGGTAAAATATTTTTCTGGTCTGGACCTTGATGAATATGAAAAACATTTTTCTTTACCATAAGTGAGTAGGTACTTATATATTTCATTCGATTATATTTTTTGTGTTTAAATTCTTTGTTCCCTTTGTACGGAATTTCGCTAAAGCAAAAATAGAAGTAAGATCTTTTAGAACACCAACTCATTATCTAATAGCCAGGCACGACGGGACTCTGATGGAACAATTTCTATGAAAACTTCATAGAAATACAATTTGCGTTACGGTGCGGCGGCTCCTAAAGTGCTTTGGCGCATTTTTGCTATAATGTGCGCTTAGCTTTAGTATCCACACAGCCTTTTTTTTTCAAACGACTGTGCTAGTATCGATCAAAGTCAAAGTAAGTCAAAGTAGGCACTAATATGGCACTTTTGAACGTCAAAATTTACAAATAAAATGGAATTGATTCTAGTCGCCCCTTCCAAAAGGTAGCTTCGTATGGAGTAGAATGGGCAAGAAACTCCACCGTTACTCTTTCAAAATGATTTACAATATTTAGTATAGGTACATCAATTATATAATAATTATATATGAAGACGATGCACCTAGAATAAAATTACTATACCACAATAGGTAAAAAGAATTAATAATGAAGCAATGACAGATAAATTAATTATGTGATAGATACATGGTGCTCACATATTTACAAACATTGTAAAATAAAAATAAATATCTCAATCTTCCAGCCTTTTCCCAACGATGTTGGGGTCGGCTTCCAGTCTAACCAGATCCAGCTGAATACCAGTATTTTTCATGGAGCGACTGCCTATCTGACCTCCACAATGCAGTATCTGGATAATACGATACCCCTTGGTGAGACTGGTTGCCAGACTTTCGGGCTTCTGACGACCCGTAAAGACTGTCAAAGATCCACAAATAACAACCGGGACCAACGGCTTAACGTGCTTTCGAGGGTATGGAGGAGACTCGGTATGTAAAGATGGTCACCCATCCACGAACCAACCCCGGCAAGCGTAGTTTAACCTGGATCGACCCGTGCACCTTTTATTACTTAGCCACTAGCTAGTACCGATCATGACCGGTAAATCACGATAATATCAAGAATCTATTTACCTAAGAAAGGTTCAGCATAAAGTGGATTACCCGTGCTTAGATTATTTCCATTGACGTTGTATATTTAGTTAAAACAAGATGTTTCGGTCTTTTATCTCATAATAGTCGGATAGAAACTCTCATCTAGTTTTAAAACATATTTTCAATACAGTTGTTAAACATGGCGTACTTTCAGAGGCTATAATTATGATTCGAAAATTAAATCTTTTGCATAGGCATCTTTCTGTTACGCGGTCGTGACTTTTGTTTACGAGCTCTATCATTAGTTTTGCAGTTGAGTTTATATAAGTCAATTTAAAAAGTTTAGTAGCAAGGATTATTCATACATAAAATAAAATGGGATAGATTTTATGCGAGGAAAAATGAATGAGTCCGTACGACACTGAATTCTCAAAAGTCTTTAAAACGGTTCTGGCCTGAAAGGTTAACATATTTAATTACCAGTTTTAATTTAATTATTTTCACATCAATATTTGTCAAAAATCGAATAGGCTGTATATTTAAGCTGTTTTCGTTGTAAAAAAAAAATATTTACAGTTGCAAAAACGCGCCATTTTCAGAAAATTTAAATTTTATGTGTGATAAATTGATTATTTATTTGTTAATATGAGTTCAAGTACAAGTGATGAAATGGAATTGACTCCACCCGATATTTTATCTGAGGCGAAAACTGCGCAAGATCAAATTTTGCCCCCAAAATCTCGAGAAAGATAAAAGGCGACTTACGATCATTTTATTTTATGGAAAAAACAAAAGAAAACTAAGTCATTTTCAAAACATGTTTTGTTAGCTTATTTTCATGAATTGAGTGGCAAATCTAAACCATCTAAATTGTGGTAAATTTATTCCATGTTAAAAACTACTCTCAAAATAAATAATTCTTTGATTGGTTTTTTACTATTTCCCACAAGTGTATTGAAAAACGCCGTGATACACGGGTGTGTAGGTTATTCTCTTGTCATTAAAAAACCGACAGCTCTTTTGCAATAACCTATTTTCCACCCTTGTATCACAATGTACTGTTATTTTTAACGTGTAGAAGCACTTTTTACTGAATTTACAGAAATATCCTCCGTACTTCACCACGCTCAAAGTATACCGCACCGCATGTGTGCTGCACTGGTTGACGTCATGACGTTAACGCCGGCTATCGCTGAAAATCAGCGCTGGGGCTCTGTCTCGTATAGGATCGCAGTATTATGCTGAGCGTTGGCCGTTTTTCATGGATACTAGGTACGCATATTTTCCCCCAATTTGTTCTTTCCTATTTGTATTATTTTTCTTTGCGTTGTGTTTACCGCAAATAAACAATCAAATTTTCGTTCTTTGTTTTATTTATATATATTTTTGCCACGTCAAAATCTGTAATAAACTTACATTCGCTTTCGCAATGTTAGTCCAGATTTACACCCACACTCAGAACCGTAACATCTTCAGCACAATTTTCATTACGAAACCTTACTCACAACAAAGGTCTAACCAACACTAAAGGGAGAATTCATAAAACACTAAGGTTGATGACTAGAGCCAAATGAAAGTGGTATAAACTAAATGACGAGGCGTTATGTCTGCTTCGTGACAAAACTCCTTCGTAGTGGCTTCCATGCCAAGACACAAATTGTTCCCAAAATGTTTGCACACAAATAAATAGAAATGTGAATGTGACCAATAAAATGCAGTTCTTATTGTTTAGTTAGATATTTTGGCCTTTGACTTTCTCGTGAGGGTAAAGAAACGTTTGGTAAAGAAAATATTGGCTCAAACATCAGACACCCGCACATACTCAATGAAGTCTCATATAAAACATTCTCTTTTTTACTATGACTTTCTATAATTATATTTCTTTTTTTATTATTATCTCTAGAATTTGTAACCAATTTCAGTATTAAGTTTATTAGATTTATTCTAGTAAATAACATTGTTCCGTTTGGTGCCGGACGTAAAGAATAACTCCATCCCATTTCTTCCCGTGGGTGTCGTAAAAGGCGACTAAGGGACTTACTATAGAATGGGCAGCAGCGTTCTCTATGCATTTTTAAAACCATACTGCGATCGCCAACCCACCTGCCAAGCGGGGCGATTATGGCAAATACCCCCCCTATTTGGGGCATGCCTATGTCCAGCAGTGGACGTCTTTCGGCTGAAATGATTGAAACAACATTGTTATTATGTATGTAATTTAACTAATGATTTGATTTTGGAGTCAATACGTAGCACTTCTCTTAAGATCTTTATCTAGGGAGGCAAACTGTCTCCCCTTAATGCAGACAGGCTGTCTTAGGCATGCTCTGCTACCTAGCTAGGAGAACAGTAGTTCACCCCTACAGATATTTGTTAGTTTTACTACTACAATAACTTAATTACTAAAATCTAATATGTACGTACAACAAATACCCTTTAATATATGCAATAAATAAATATTTGATTTGATTTGAACCTCTGGCCTTGGCCGCGGTCGACCTCGACATGATCCCATTATTAGAATTTAAAAAAAGTTCCAGGACGTAAACATTTCTTACACTTAGTTCTTCAGAAACTATTTCGATAATGATGTGGGTGGAGAAGTCTTGTATTTTACGATCATTTTGCGTGGTTATTCATCGTCGAGTCTCGAAACATATTCGTACTATATACTATACTTGTAGGCGATAATATCCATTTACATTGATTAGATACAACAAATTAGTTGGAGTAGCCTTTGGCACGTTTCTTTGACCTCATAAAGAAATAAAAGCGAAGAGAAAATATACACCTATACTGTATTTTTCCTTACATGTCTGAATAGGTAAACAAACATTGTACGAAAATTAAGAAGTTTTAGAGGTATGAGGAACAGGGTGTAAAGTTCACTCATCCTCTATAGAAAAGGGAGGATCTTCCGACCAGACGGGTGTTGTGTCTGGTGGGCAACTGCCCGACGGTTGATGTTGGGACGTTGTATATATGCTAGTTGCGCGGTAAACTCTGCTTGCGCGATGCAGGATTTGCGTGACGTCAGTGTGACGCGTAGTTCGCATGTGGCGATGTTGATGCCGCTACATTGTTTTGAATTAAGAACAGACTAAGAGCCCTAGTCTATCATAGAAATATGATAAGAGATGTATGAATCATTTTCATATGAATAATCTATGACGGTATAATATCTATTAAATTATAATTAAATTACCTTTCAGGTGATATATATACCACAATCTACAGCTCATTGCATAGAAATTGTAAAAAATTGTCTTGAGCATCGCGCGATGAAGTGATTTCAGTTTATTGTTCGCGAGTGTATATAACGGCGCAGGATAGCCTTTACCAGAAGTGATCATCGTATTAGAGCTTCAATATCATCAGGATTGTGCCAGAATATAGCAGTTCGTCGTAGACGAAGTACGACAGCGGCTCCCTTCACATCTTCTTTTGTCATCAGAAGACAGCCGCCAGGGAACCATCGATGCGACGCTCTGCTAGAGTGACTATCAGCAGCCAGTGTCACTCTTATCCGACCTTTTCGGTGATTCCAGTAACTTCGTAACAAAAATATACGACGCCACATGCTGCGCCGTCATATGCTAACAAAAAAAAAGGAGCTACGTCTGCCAACAAACTGCTTTGCAATTTGGCAGAGGTAATAAATTAAATATGTATTGTAAAAATATTTCTGTGAATAAACATTTATACAGGGTTATTGGTTATATGTTATTTGCAACAAAATGATGCAAAATGCCTATGCAAATGTCAACCATTTTCGAGTAATTTGACTTTTTATATTTTTTTGATGATATCTGCGGTATACACCTTCGATAATTTATTTAAAAAAAACCAATGCATGAACATTTTTTTTTGTTTTATCTTCTTCTTAACACTTCAATACATCATCAATCATAAAATGACAATCAAGATGATTGTCATTTTAAGTTCAATAAAAGTTATTAAATCAGAGCTACAAATCGTTACAATTTTCATAATTTTGAGTAAGTATTTTGATTAAAATGGTCGATTTCTGCAAAAAAACACGGAGGTACGTTATTGGCAGAACATTTCAAAAACTTCTCAGCTATCCAATATGATACCAGAAATTAGAAATTGGTTGTACAAACTTAATTAACTAAGGAAATAATGGATTGCCGACATATATAAAGTAACTGTATCAAAGCTTTTGATCACCTAGCACCTAGCTTCTGTCGTTTCATAAGTGGCATGTAGGCTTATGTGAAATAAAAATATTTTTGATATTGATTTTGATCTGGTCTCATACAGGATAATGGTAATGATAATAATGATAATCTCATACTCCTCTAACTTCCTCCAGAGGATACTCATACAGTATCCTCTGGAGGAAGATAGAGGAAGCCAGAGTTCCTCCAGAGTTGATAAGCACTTTTAAATGCTGGTACGGAGGCCAGAAGGTCAATTCTAATTTAAAACGTTCAAAATCTAGTCGCAATCTCATCTTGGCGACAGACAAACGTCAAAAAATTGTCAAAATGTAGGGAAATAAGAGGTATTTTTGACAGATTGAGACTGAGATCAGACTGTGAACGTCCTTAAAATTAGTAGAATTGCCCCTCAGATCAATCAGCTACACTGGGTTGGAGCTTTTTCAAAGCCGTATAGGTTGGAATGCGGGGTGAGGCATGTGTTCACTTAAATCGACAAAATGTATGGAATAGCTGATTTTTTTTCGTGATTTCAAAGTTGGTCCCGTAGAAAATATTGTTCAAAATGATGAGTACAATGACCCTTTTTCGGGTTTAGTGTAAACAAAAACGAATGTTGTATATTATATGTTTTTTCGTTTGACTGTTATTTTCTTCTTTTTTTTTTCAAATTTCGGGGTACTGTTGGTATCCCTCAACCTAAAACTCAGAATATTACAGGCGTAATTTTATGTATTTAACATTTGGAATGTAGATAATTGGCAAAATATGAGTACCTCCGCTTTACCTTTCGAGGATTTACTAATTCCCCAGGTTGCCATGGAAACGCATGAAAACTTAATTACCTCCTAAAACATTAATTACGGTGGTCTGAGAGAGAGCGATATTCTGAGGTTCCTGGATGTTTCAGATAATGATGACGAATTAAAGCTCTTGCAGACAGCAGCGACGCGACAGCGTGATGCGACACTAATAGCACAATTTCTATGAAAACTTCATGGAAAGTGTCGCGCTACCTAAATTTATATGCCCGTTAAATTTGTATGAATAAGTATGGAATTTTGACATTATAACATAAAAATAATTTGTAATTTATAAAGCTTCTAAATTAAAAACTTTGTAAGTGCCTATTCTAGGTACTTTATCTATTTTTGTTATTGTTAACTATTTTCAATGTTATGGAAATATTTGTACGCCGATACTTGCGGCTAAACATGATTGGACTCAAACGATGACTGTAATATCTTGCATGCTCTATACAATGTATAGAGTATGCAAGATATATACATGTATGTATACAATGTTTAAACAAATAAAGAAATCTTATCTTACCTGTCGCGCCCGCAATATTGGCCAGTTTGCACGAGCCTTTACATCTATGAAAGATAATTTCATTATTCAGAGTGTCTAATACACTTTTATTTATTCAATAATTATTTATCAGGTAGGTACTTGTAGGAGTGATGATTATATTTTTATAAGGTATTCCGTTTTAGCGTGAAAGCGTAACAAACAATTAAACAAACCACTTTCGCATTTATTAATATATCATTACTAGCTGTGCCCCACGGTTTCACCCGCATAAGTCTCGATCCCGTGGGAATATCGGAATAAAAAATATTTCATATCCAAGTCCAGGCTATGGCCTACCCATGAGCCAAATTTTATCTAAATCCGTTCAGCCGTTTTAGCGAGAAAGCGTAACAAACAAACAAACAAAAAAATTATTTTCACTTTAGCAAAATAGGCTAGGATAGTCAGGATGTAATTCGCAGAAAACTTATGCATAATTATTTCATCACCACTCAAACTCAAACTCAAAGCATTTATTTCAATTAAACCATTTACAGGCACTTTTGAATTGTCAAGAAGTCGGTCAGTTACAAATATGAAGCTAGTTGCCCATTCCAAATAGTAGGTTCCTATTCACTGCTCATAGAGTGATGAAGGAAACATCGTGAGGAAACCAGCATGTCCTAGAACCAAAAATTCGAAGACATGTGACATCTACCAACCCGCACTGGGCCCGCGTGTTGGATTACGGCCCATCACTCTCTCATAAAAGTCACCTAAAGGGCAATGGAGAGGGCTATGCTTGGAGTTTCTCTACGTGATTGAATCAGAAATGAAGAGATCCGCAGGCAAACCAAGGTAACCGACATAGCCCGAAGAATTGCCAAGCTTAAGTGGCAGTGGGCAGGGCACATTGCTCGCAGAACTGATGGCCGATGGGGCCGAAAGGTTCTGGAGTGGCGACCGCGTACCGGAAGACGTAGCGTTGGAAGGCCTCTTACAAGGTGGACCGATGACCTTGTGAAGGCCGCAGGTATCCGCTGGATGCGGGAAGCAAAGAACCGGTCGAAGTGAGGGAGCTTGTGGCATGTCCAGCAGTGGACGTCTTTCAGCTGAAATGATGAAGATGAGTCTCTCTCACCGAGAAGAGTCAGTGTCTCAGCAGTCAAAACTACAAATTAAAGATTTTCGAACTTTTTCCTTTACTTGTGCTGTGAGAACTCGCAATAAACCAAATTTCATGATTCAACAGTCAACAAAAGTCAACAGGAAGTACCCTTTTAATTACGTACGAGTACTTTTGAGTACGGTTTTAATTAATTTGCGAGTATCAAAATATGTCGAATAAATGGCCGTATTGTTATGGCCGTTTGACTTAGGCGCGGATTTCACTAATGAAACTAAACGCGTTTAGCACATTTAAACTACGTTTAAGAGGTGACAGTATCATTATATCATATTACACCTATTCAAAAGAGAACTTAAGAAGTTACTTACTGAAAAATGTTACTATTATGTTAAAGATTTTTTAAATGACAGTTTCTAATCTATTTGTGTTATATTTTAATTTTGTTATTACAATTTTTTTTATTTTTTTTCTCTTGCTAAATACTGTTATATTTCAAGTGGCTATAATTAATTTTGTACGCCAATGGTGGCAAAACATGTTGAACTCGAATTTTTCACTTTGACATCCACATTTGCATTTATATGTATATTGTTACACATGTTTACAAATAAATATCTCTTTATCTTTATCTTTATAACAATTTTGACACTGACAGCTCTTGAACGTAGTTTAGATGTGCTTAGTTTCATTGCGTTTAGTTTCATTGGTGAAATTCGCCCTAATAGAAGCTTGATTTTGTTACCGCTTTATGAGACCGTAGACCTACGTCATCATTATCATTTAACCCCATCATCATTTCACCAATTTATTTGTGGTCGGCGCAACATGTCCCTTTCTTCCATATTTCTCTATTAGTCGTCACCTCAGTAGTCACTCCCTTTTCAGCCTATATATACCATATCATCTTTCACACAGTCCGTCCATCGTTCCTTTTGTCTTCCCCTGCTCATATAGCCATCGACATAATTCTCAAAACTTTCCTCACGAAATCTTCCTCAGGAACCATAGTATTTGATATTAATTTCAACTTGATACCTATACGCGTTCCTGAGAAAATGGACCTTGATAGACATACAAACAGACAATTAAGTGCATATTTCAAAATTAACTACAATAAAAGCAGTATTTTGACCCTTAAAAAAATCATATAATATTTTTTTTGTTTTATCATGTTTTGTTATCCATACCGATCACGTGTGTGTAGTGTCGCTGGCTATTTTTTTATTTTATTTGACTCTTTATATTTTGCCGCTACTACTTACTTTAGATATAAATGCCAGAAGAATTTTTTTTTTGGCCGTTGCCTCACACTAGGAATTGCTCCTGTATTGTGGGTTTACAAACATGTAAATTCACATACACAAACAGCCAGACCCGGAACAACTACTTGTAGGTTATTTGTTCCGTGCGGGAATCGAACCCGCGACACGCATATTCACGCGAATTCATTAATAATGTCATCATTCATCAGTATTTCAGCTGAAAGACAGCCACTGCTGGGCATGGCCTCCCCCAAAGGGGGGATGGGATTTGCCATAATCGCCACGTTTGGCAGGAGGGTTGGCGGTCGCAGTATGGTGTTAACGTACATAGAGAACGCTGCTGCCCATTCTCTAGTAAGTCCCTTAGTCGCCTTTTACGAAACCCACGAGACAATTTAATTATGTAATGTCCCGTAAAATCTATTTTCTTAATTGCAAGTTTGTAACTAGTTACATCTTTGAAAAAGTTAATTCAAACCGCACTGCCCCATTGATTTTATGTTATTCGGTGCGGTCTCTATTAGCACTGCTCTTTTTTATTTTCGTAAATGTTTTTTGTTGATAAAATACTGTGTACATAAGTACATAACAACTTATACCTAATTAATTTATAAAAATAACAAAATTATATCCGAACTAAGCTAAAATTATTAACAAACTAAAATATGGCGACAAAAAATTCCTCCGCATCGCTGTCGACTGGTAAGCAACTAGCGGAATTGCCACGTTGTATAGCAATGCTTAGCCTCTGGCCAAGGTAAAAGCCAGGCCTTGGGTCACGGGAAGTGTCAACCAGCCGTTTGGAGATTTCTTTGAACAAAACGTGACCACTCGGATCCGACGGCCCGAGGGTTTCAACCCCAAACGGCTCGAAAATATAATTACCGATAAGGTAACAGATATAGGTATTATACTTTCACCGCTTGAGATTTTCCGCAGACGCAGCAGCAGCACCAGCACAGCAGGTGGAGTCAGGAAGATAGAATGGCGCAAAAGTATCGACACACATTGCGTCCCACACTATAGGCCTACCCACCTTCCATGGAAATAAAGTCACCACATTGGGTTCTAATACAGCTGGAACGCCGACGGTAACAAGAGCTCGTCGGATGATGTCATTAATGTTCGCGTGACCCGCACTACGCCTGCAAGACAGGCCGTGGTTCCGAGCCTGTTGACGACTTCGCCACATGACAGCGATGCGTGAGGAGAACAACAAGATGTGTTAAATGTTACAACAAAATACCTTGTGATATATTGCAACTAACTGAAAGAAAATTTAAAACTCATAAAAAGTACACTTTGTAAACAAGCATATTACAAATTAGAGGATTATATCCAAGATAACAAGGCTTGGCAACATGCTGGTCCAGCTCCATAGGACAATCTAGAGTCTAAACAAAATGAAACAGCTTGCTATTTTAATTGTATTATTTATTATTTTTATGACATTTATTTTAAATTCTGTGATTAACTTAACTCACACTGATATTATTATTTTTTAAGCAAACTTTTTTTTACAATGTATGTAAATATGTAAGCACCATGTATCTATCACATAATTAATTTATCTGTCATTGCTTCATTCCTAACTCTTTCTCTTTATTTTATGAAAAATATATTCTTATATTGACAAGTTACGTGTTCTTATTTATCTCCACCACGTAAACCCTTTCCGTCACAGCCGCACAGGTCTCTTTCACACGTCGACGTCGGCGTACATTTCTATAGGCTTTGGTCTCCTATTTTATGCTATACGCGACGTCTGACTTCAGCGTCAACGTTCCGATCGACGACGTCTGAACTCAACGCACAGTGTCGGCGGTCAATACGTCCACCGTGGACGACGACGTTTCAGTCGTTGCTCGCGAGTGTCAAACAATGAACACGTTGAACCATTGCAGCGTCAGGTCATGGATCTGACGCTGCAATGGTTAACTAGAGACGCGACGTAAAGCGTTTAAAAGCCGCGTACGACGTCAAGACGTTGACGTGTGAAAGAGACCACAACAGTACATTTCTAAAGTAAGCATCGTGACGCGGCGTATGGCATGACGCTGTAAGCGGTCGACGGCGTTTATAGGATACCATAGCCGAAGCAAATTAAAGATATCATAATTATTACTAATATAACTTCTAATCTGTACCTATTTTTGAAATAATTACCAGACTGGTCAGACAGGTAAAGTTATAATTTAATGCAAATCGATACCCGTAATTTGAAATGTCTTAGGGACATTACACCAAAATTGTCCTTACGCTAAATGAAATAAGTGTATCAAAATTGTACTACCGTTAAATGAACGTTACCAAAAAGATTTTCCTGTAGGTACGGGGGTGCATTGACGAACAATTATATCACACGTATAGTCAGATCATTCTCGAATCTTTAACACGTTGTACAGCAGTAAATTCCTCAACCACTGCGCCAACCATCCTCTTCTCTTCAAAGTCAAAGTCCCCTAACTAATTTGATTGTCTTATTAAAGGGGCACGAACTTTCCGGACATTAAACTCTCGACTATTAAATATTAATAAGCGTCTATAGTTCAAAGGCATACTACGGACCCCTGGTGGAAAAGTCAAACTGGGTTGAGTTACTTTGGTTCAGAGCAAACATGAAGAGGGTTATTTACAGGAATGTATTATTTTTAAGAGTATTTTTAGGAGTATGTACTTTTATGGTGTACATAATAAAGAGTATTCTATTCTATTCTATTCTATGTAAGGAGCGTAGCAAGTGGCGTTCTATAGTTTCTGCCTACCCCCATGGGAAGGAGGCGTGAGTTTATGTATGATTTTTAATGTGTTTTATGAGCCTTATTACTGACTTCAAAAGAAAGAAAGATCAATTTTCCACCACCTAGAAAACTACCTATCAAATATAAATAAATAAAAAATGGCATTCTGACACCGAGGTCAAAAAATTGAAGGCCCTAATTTGTTTCGTAACTACTATTGGTTTGGTTTTGTTGGTTGATTTCATGTACCCAATTATAAAAAAAAAACATAATTTTGATTTAATTTCTTTTTGAAGTCGATATTTATTTTATTATTACTTTTTATGATTTACTTAATTGTAAATTGTAAAAAATGCATTGATTTTATTTGTCACTTCCGTAAATTTTACAATACATTTTAATTGGAATGATCATAAATTTATTTCGTATTTAATAAGTTACTGGGTTGTGGAAGTCAGATAGGCAGAAACTTCATTTAAAGCCGACCTCAATGTAGTTGGGAAAGGCTAGGCAGAAGGTGATGATGATGATCATGATGATTTCATACGTTTTTTTTTAATCGGTACGAGTATCATTATGTAGTGACTGTCAAACAAAACACAGGTGATAAATGTAAAAGTATACAGGGTGTCTTTATAATGGGCATCTAATCTTAATTATATCGACGGAAAATACAACGTGTCGTTTTGCATCCTCGTCAAATTTCAGGAGGCTGTTATGAAAGACATAAATATTCAAATAAAATCACGATACCTGCTGAATAATTAATACGTACTTGTTTTTTTTGTTATTTAAGTTTGACAGTATTTCAGATTAGGTACACCACTTTCAATGAACAGAATCGCTCCGTTGCGTATGCGGTAGGCAGTGTCCCACGCACGACTATGTTGCTCGCTGTGTGGGTTCGTGTCAACGACCAGCAGGCCTTGCAAATTTATTTCATTCCTGCTAATCAGAAAATTAGAAAAAAAAAGTGTACTTGTTTTATTCTTGATTCGTGTCGAGAATCATTAGCATAGTTACCTCCTGGAATTTGACGAGGATGCAAAACGACAACTTGTATATAAAAAAATCTAAAAAAACGATTCAATTTTTATAGCTTTTTTTTAAACTCTTGTTCGCTGCTGTGACTCCTGTATAAACAAGTCGGTATAACATTTAAACTCAACGATCTATTACGATGAAACAAACTCAGTAATGACTAGGAGTAAAAACGTCTTCATAAAATAAAAACTAAAGCAAAAAACTCGCCCTCAATTGAGAATTAAGGTGTTTTTATAACAAAAATCTGATATTATTTCATCACTTTTCACAATATTTGTAAAATTTCTCAATAAATGCCCGATTACCTACCCTTTTTTATTACGTTTAATTATTCTCCATCGTATCCGCTTTCTAAATGTAAAAGTACCATGTTTATAACTCAATCACAACGTTTCCTGTAAACTGTTAAAGAAAGGCCTTCGGTTTCGTACGTATAATTTAGCAGGTAGAAACCATTTTTTTGTTCCGTCGATAAAATTAAGCTTAGTTTCCCTCATTTCGAGATAATATAGTCATGTGAGTCTTCATTAAGTGCTATAATGAAGACTCACATGACTATATTATCTAAATTATGAAGGTATCAAACTCAATAGACTTGACAAAACAACTCTAAGTAGAATAATCGCCTTTCATTTGGAGTTATTATTAAAAAACTTTCCAGATTCAAAAACCGAAACTTTGAATCGAATCTTGGAACCAAAACAAATTCTGATTCCCCCAAATTACTGGCCAAATAGCCAAGTTTGTTTCGCCTCACTGGATCTAAATAGACCCGAAATTATTCTAATATGATATCACAAAATAAATAGGTACAGAAGTTCGACTCCATACAGTGAGCGAAAACAGTCACACACACACAGACATGTACGTAACTTTAAAATGTCTCTTTTTGTGTTTATTTGTCGAATAATAGACTTTTGGCTACTTGGTGTTAGTATGTGTATTTTATGTTTATTTTATAACTAGCTGCACCCCGCAGTTCCACCCGTGTAAGGCCGTGTTCAGATAACCCGCGCTGACCACGCACAGGCCCCGCACACGCGTTGTGCTCGCTTTACACCCGCCTCGGCACACGCAAAATCAGCGCACGCATCGCGCCCGCCTCGCACCCGCTTACACTACTTATTATTGAATCAAATAACGTCACGCAACTAAACTTAGCTCGGATGCGAGGCGTATGCTGGGTGTGTTCAGAGCGTGTGCAGGGTATGCGCGGGGTGGGCATGACGAAGGCGCGGGGCGGATGCGAGGCGGACGCATGACGTGTCCGGTTCGACTTCGACAAATGCAATTTGAGATCTATTGATGTATCATAAGACTCAAATTATATGCAAAAAATTTCAAAGCGAGTTAGAGACGGGTGCTGAACGAGGCCTAAGTATCAATCCCGTAAGAAAATCGGGATTAACAACTATACATTGTTCTATTCCAGGAAATGTTCTACTCATGTGCCAAATTTATTCCAAATCCGTTCAGCCGTTTTAGCGTGAAAGCGTAACAAACAAACAAACTAATAAACAAACTCATTTTCGCATTTATAATATTACGAGCTTTTGCCCGCGACTTCGCTCGCGTTCATTTAGAATTTGAAAATCAATTCGGGTTGTACACTGCTTGTTGTTTGGCGTTTGGTGGCAAAAAACTCTTAACACACTATTAAAGACACGTGGCGCAATCTATTATCATAAGAACGTTATTGTTGTTTTCCTCGGGAACAGTAATTTTTTTCGGGATGAAAGGTACCCCATGTCCGTTTCTGTACACCTGACAACATATATGCAAAATTTCAGGATGATCGGTTCAGTGGTTTAGGCGTGAAAAGGTAACAAACAAACAAACTTACTTTCGCATTTATAATATTAGTTAGGATAGTAAGGATTAGTCAGGATTTTCCTCGTCTTATTTGTGCTGAATCAACAATTTTCCTTTCTTTTCCTTTTCTTTTGTATGGTGATCTGGGTCAAATGACAGTCGCGAGTGCGCTTTCATTTGCTGTACTTAAAGGCTTCTACATACCGGGGCGACTTGTCGCGCGACGCGACGTGACACAAAGGCACCGCTCGTCCCGCGACACGCGGGGCCTTTGTGCCGTGTCGCGCTGGTATGTCTTCTACATACCATTACCTTAAAGCGTTTCTACGTGAGCGTGCGTTTTTTCTCGTTGTATGGACCTGACCTTCTGTACCTATATATTATGTGCTGATACTGAAATTCCCCGGGTGTTAGCCAGGTAAAACTTATCGGATTATGAAAATTCTCTTGTGATTGTTGTTCGTCGAAGCGGAATGTGATTTCACACTGACCGCCTTCGTACTGCCAAAGATTCCAGAACTTTCCTGTTTGAATGACCAACGTTTTGGTCGTGACGTCCTTACAATGTCACAGCGGGTGGTCCAACTTATGGGATTGGGGAGCGCTTCCCACACTGTTATCAGGGATAGGACAGAAAACAAAATCCCTTCTGTAATCTCTCATCAAGTACACGATTATGTTTTCAGATCATTAGAATTTTGCGATTTAGTTTTGTTTGATTTGTTTACACTATCTTTGTATAAATTAGAATTCTAAGCCTAAAATTAATCCATACTAAGAGAGGCAAAAGTTATGTAAAATACACAACAACAAAAAATATACAATATTATTTTTAGTATAAGCGAAACCCGAAACAGGTGTCTAGTATTTTTATGTAAAGAAACTATGTACATAATTTCAAAACTGTATCATGAAAAATCACAAAGTTATGTTACCGGGTTGTCCGTACAAAAACATGCTAGCGGCGCCCCCGCGCCTCCAGGGTCGTCTTGCGCTCATTGATAATAATTTGGCAGTAGGTACCGGTACGGCGATTGTATTGTAAGTAATTAAATGGTGATAACATTTTCCATCACACTTAATAACTTGGTGTAAAAATTATTGAAATCGATTCAGTTCCTTATTCTGAACAAACTCTATTCAGGTTTCGTATATAATAAAACTAGTGTTGTACGAGTATATAATTATACATAATTATTATTGGCCGACCGAGGCCTATGTCCAGCAGTGGACGTCTTTCGCCTAAAATGATGATGATATTTATATTATTAAAATAATAATTCATTAATATTATTGTTAATAATTTAATTATTATTCGTGGGCAAACTATCAGTCAATTTCGATGAACTTTGATGAAGATTTGAAGTAGAATATAACTTGTCATCTCGGAAAATAAAGACCCTTTAGCGGAAATAAAAGAGTTTAGAATGAAGAAAAAGAGGTTGGTGGAGAAGAGGGGTTTGAAAGAGTTTTTGTGTAGTTAAGAGTTTAGTTTTTCAGTTTGATTCAGAGTACAAATTAAAAAAAAAGGTTTTTTATCCACTATGGAGTAAAAGACATACCGCCTTATTACAAAACAAGATTTATATTTGACATGGCTTAAACCATGGAGCCAGTTTTTGTAATAAGAACGTAACAGTGATTGAAATACCGTTCTTTTTACAAAACTGATAACTTAGTTCGGTACTAGGTTGTCAGTTTTGTGTTTAGGAACTTTACCTAGTCGGAATAAAGTTCGAAATTCAATAATGACTCCATGTTTTAAACCCGGGTCTGATGATAAACCTTGTTTTGTAATAAGGGGGATAATGTTTAAAAAGGTTTCCTTGTAATATAAATCTTACTTACCCAGTGACCTACTCGAATAAATTGAATGTTACAGTTTACCCCAGTTTGTATGTCACATATTGTGCCGACTTACTCACAAAATGCTCACTTATAAACTCAGTAGGATTTAATATTGAGATGTAACTAAAATACCCGTAGCCCATTTTGAGTCCATTCTTGAAAGTGTAAAAAATCATGTAGTTTTTATGAAGCTGGTGAGATGAAAAATGTAATATGATCTGGAAGCGACAGACAGACAAAAACTTTTTAACTGAAAACAATTTGACTTTCTTGAACCAGCTTTTAGTTAGAGCAACCAAACAAATGCTCCGTCACCGGGTGCTACGCATGAGCTACGCCGTAGCTTCGTAGCGCCTAGCAAAACGTGCAAACATGCGGTTTACACAAACAACACAAACGGTAAACCGCATGTTGCTTGCCTTATTAGGCAAGTCAAACGCTTAGATAAAGTAAAAGTGACTGAAGGACTACACATTTTAAAAATACAATATTCTATTATTATGAATCTTTTACTAGTTGTTTTTTTTTGTAAAAGATTAATTAATTCATTCATTTATTACTTTATTATATTATTATTAATAATTTATCCTCTAAGTATTCTTGTACACTGTAATAATTTTTTTCTAATAACAGTTTGAACAATACCCTTCTGAACAACAGCAATGGCAAATCTTGAGTACTATTTGGCAAATGGTTATATTATATAATAATTGCAGTAGGTATTTTTAGTATTAGTTTTAGTAATAGCATTAGTTTTATTTGGGGTAATTTAATTTCAAATTTAATTTAATCTGTGCCGTGTTCTATTATTGATTTTGTAACTGCTTTTTTTGGAATAAATTATATATACTTTTTTAATAATTTGTTTTTTCACTTCGTAGTTTTTTTTTTAAGTGTTATTTTTTTTTTGTAAAAAGTTTTGAATTACGTTTTTATGCTTTTGGGGTTTACAATATAAAACAAAACACAAAAGCAAACAGCTTAAAATTGATTTAAATCAATTAGATATGAGGGGTGTTGGTGTGGAGCACAGATAATATAATACTACATAGTGTGGAGAATCGAGTAAGTACGAGTGCGTGTGTGTGTATGAGTGTGTGAGAGGGGTGTGTGTGTGTGTGCATTTAAATAATAGGATAACTATCATGTAAGTGACGATAAGTACTTTTCAGTCTCGTTTAAAAAAAATATAATTTATTTGTTCAAAAATATATAACACTTCAAATAAAATGGTGATTCACTATATGAAACTTAATTCTACGATCAGGTAATCTGTGTCTGTGTATAAAATATCTCTAATTCAGATATCAGTGCTTTTCCCTTGTTGTAGGCGGCTCTTTGCCAGAAAGTTGTGTCATGCGTACTCACGGAACTTCTAATCCTCTTAAGTTTACCTTAATACAAGTAATTTCAATGTAGTTTGAGGTTGTATTAGTAAACATGGAACAAAGAGCTTAACTAAGTTAAGGAAAGCAGGATATGTGTATAGGTTTCATAATATTGTTCCATGTCTTCATTAACATGCAGATTAAAAAAAGGGCTGATAAAATAACAATATAGTCTGTGTAAAGTCCATCTTCACTCCATAAGCAGTTATTAGCGCGGGCTTGCGGACGGTGAGCGATGGGTAGCTCGCCGTCCGATAAGGACCAGGCCCGGGTCGATGGCGTGTTGTGTTCCATGCGCGCCTCAAAGAGTTGTCAGCACCAACTGACGCGGTCCGTTAGGGCCAATGCCTGCCAGGGTTGCGAGTTTGTCCGAAAGGGATATCGTGGCCCTGGCACACAGGCAAATGAAGGAATACGGGTGGGTTTTAGTCAGTAAAAGTCTGACACGCCCTCCCGCTCAGCCCAGAGCGGGAGAAGTTATTTGATAACTTCCCACAAAAAAAAAAAAAAAAAAACACCAACTGACAGGGTTACCTTTAGGACCAATGCCTGCCAGGGTTGCGAGTTTGTTCGAAAGGGATATCGTGGCCCTGGCACACAGGCAACGGAAGGAACACGGGTGGGTTTTAGTCAGTAAAAGTCTGACACGCCCTCCCGCTCTGCCCAGAGCGGTGTAAGTTATTTGATAATTTCCCACCCAAAAAAAAAAGGTCTGATATGAATAAGCATAATCAGCCTATTATGTTCCCTCTGCTGGGACACAGGCCTCCTCTCAGTGAGACGGAGTGTACCGTAATCTACCACGCGGGTCCAGTGCGGGTTGGTAGATGTCACATGTCTTCGAATTTTTGGTTCTAGGACATGCCGGCTTCGTCACGATGTTTTCCTTCACTGTTTTGAGAGCAGTGGTGATGAAATAATTTACACAAAGTAAAGCGCCTGTCTGGGTTCTATTCTATTTTTGTTGTATGGCAAGCAAAGCCGGTGTCGACTATTCTGCCAATGTCTAAAGTGAGTTGAGAAAGCAAGTGTGCAAGAAAAGAAAAAAAAGAAAAATTAATTAGATGAACTAATAAAACTCTTTGATTGATACAATTATTTTCATTGGAACAATGACACTGACAGCTCTTGAACTCGGTTTAGATGTGCTGATCGCGTTCAGTTTCATTAGTGTAATTCGCCCTAAGCGGGGCACAAATTCAGATTACGAATGAAAACCACCCAAACACCAATTATCCCGACCTGAGGATCAAACCGAGCTTAGAAGTTGCGCTTGTGACCAAGCGACCAATGACGCGGTCAAAAATTATAATCATAGTTCCTAAAAACCGTATCCACATGCTATCACCAGAATTATTTGTATGCTATATTTTTTAATACCAGCAGATAACTTGAAGCTTAAAATGCCAATGCATACGACAACTTTGTTCGACAAATCCTTTAGTGCCGCTCGTTTGTGGAATGCATTTCCAGTTCAAATAAAACGCGCGCAATCGTTCCCTGTATCTAAGAGACTCGTGAAAGAACATTAGTTGTTGTTGTGATCTTGTAATAATCTGTAGTCGTCATTTATTTTTGTTGCATAAACAGTGTCCCCCTTATTACAAAACAAGATCTATATTTTGACATATCTTAAACCATGGAACCAGTTTTTGTAATAAGAACGTAACAGTGATTGAAATACCGTTCTTTATACAAAACTGAAAACTTAGTTTGGTACTAAGTTGTCAGTTTTGTGTTTAGGAACTTTACCATAGTCGGAATAAAGTTCGAAATTCAATAATGGCTCCATGTTTTAAACTTGGGTCTGATGATAAACCTTGTTTTGGAATAAGGGGGTGTGGGTCTTCATAATGTACACATATCTATTGAAATGAGGGAAACTAAGCTTAATTTTATGGACGGAAAATATATTTAAAAAATCTAAAGAAATAATTAAATTTTTTATAGCAATTTTTTAATTCTTGTTCGCTGCTGTGACCCATATGTGTAAACAAATCGGTATAACTTTTAAACTAAACGATCTATCAGGAAGACAAAAACTCAGTAATGACTATAAATAATAGGGCGTCTTTATAAAATAAAATCTAAACAAAAAAATTCGCTCTCAATTGAGAATTAATTAATTATTTTTTTTATTTATTTTTTTTACAATAATTGTAAATTTTTTCATTAAAATTACCTCCCCTTTTATTACTTTAAATTATTTTCCATTGTATCAATTTTTTTAAAGTAAAAATACCATGTGTATAACTCAATCACAACGTTTGCTATCAACTGTTAAAGAAAGGCCTTGCACTCGGCTACGTACCATACTTTAGTAGGTAGTGACCTTTTTTGTGATTTTTTATAAATGCAGTTAGGTTGGGGTCCGAAGAGGTTAGCCAAAATACGAGTACAATATTGTTTCATCGTGATAGATTGTTTAGTTTAAAAGTTATACTAATTTGTGTACACAGGGGTCACAGCAGCGAACAAGAATTTATTTGGCTATAAAACATATTTTTTAATATTTTGACCGTCTTTTAAATAAAGCTTAGTTTCCCTCATTTCGATATGTGCAGATTATGAAGACTCACACTGTTTATTCTTACATATTTCATCTATGTATCTATTAAGCATATGCATTGTATGTATCTATTATAGTATATTGTATATATACTTATTATTTTGCACCAATGACAACCCCATTTTTATGTCCATGCAATCACTGTCCAATCCAAGGTTGCCTGAATGAAAGAAATCGCAGAAAGCGATACGGCTGCCCATTTATATGTTTTGTAGTGTTAACTTTATTTTCTGCTATGTATTTTCTGGTGTACATTAATGTATATATAAATAAATAAATAATACAGGATGTAAAAAGACCCATCACAAAGCTGTTATTTGCACATTCTGTACCAACATGAAACTGAATAACATTGTACAAAAATAAATTGCTGGGAAACGACTTTTATTTTTGGTGTGAAAATGGCTGTTTACGGTAGTGCTCAATGTTAAGCATGTAAAACATTGTAATTATGGGTGTATACAAAGGTACAGGGGTCGTGGGGGTATTTAAAATTAACTTATAACATTTAAAACTTGTTTTCGTATAACAACGTCGAAAAAAGTTGGAACTTAGTCCTGACAAATTGTGAATCGATCGACCTTGTATCATATGCTTGACGTAAATGTGTGTGAGTCATAGACTAAAATGAATGAACGAATTGTTATTAAAAGGGCTATCACAATTTTTCTTGAATTTGAGCGTTTTACTCGAATTTTGATGTGTGATTATGGTTTAGGTAAAGCTAAAATATTAAAAAATAAATATGCCCGAGCAAGTTTAATTATTTCTCTTGGGAGTGTTTTAATCAAATATTTCAATTTGTTTACATACATCAGTAAAAACCTTGTCTCTGCAAAGCTTTAATAATAAGCTTTAGTAATATTTAACTTTTGGGTATCTTTAGATGCTTTGTTACAACGAAGAAAACATATTTTAAAAATTTATAAAAATGTCCATGGTATCCACTTGGGAGCACTTTAATCAATTTATTATATTTCATACACTAATACACCAAAAATAATTCTGTAAAACAGAGAGTTACTGATAATTTTTCGTCTGAAACTGTATTTTTTATCTACGAATATATAATCCGAATTCAAACAAAGACTATTTAATAACTAAGTTAACTATGTTACCTTGCTTGAAAAAAAGTGAGTCAGATTTAAAAGTAGAATAATGGCGTAAATCAACGGCGAAATATGCTATATTTTCGAGAGCGCAAAAGTGATGAAACTATTAACAGGTGCTGAGACTGACACGAGTGGTTTATCACCACGAAAACTGTACTTTTATAGTTACACAGACTTAATGTTTTAACAATTAGATAAGAAATTGACGACAAACTTTTTTTTTGTTTAGTATTATATAATGTAATAAATTGCAATAATTAGAATCAATATTATGTAATTTAATAACTTAATTTAATTCAATAATAGTAATTCGTTATATAAAATTTGCAATGCCCTTACATGTCATAATACCGTGTCATGAAATTTGAATGCATGCATACTAACCAGTGTTTTACATGTTAGCAAATAAATAAATAAATATGTCCGTAACCAGAAGCTTAAAGGTACAAAAAAATAACAACGATGAGAAGAAAATGCATAAAAAAATTATAAAAAGTGTAATGCTTGTGTCGGGTTTGTCTTTGTGACCACAGTACATACGTAACACAACAAAACAAACACGCCTGTAATCCCCGAAGGGTAAGGAATACACTCACATTTCGCCAAACACATACCTCCCCACACATAAACGTACATACGTATGTGGTTATTTTTATACATGGCAGGAAGCCAGCTATACCCTGAAAATAATTATTTGACGCAGCGTAATTATTAATTCATCATCATTCTCCTGCCCTTACCCCAATTTATATGTGGTCGGCGCAACATGTCCCTTTCTTCCATACCTCTCTATTAGTCGTCATCTCTGTAGTCACTCCCTTTCTAGCCATATCATCTTTAACACAGTCCATTCAGCGTTTCTTCAGTCTTCCCCTACTCTTATAGCCATCGAAATTACTCATAACTTTCCTTACGACATTTTCCTCATTCATTCGCATCACATGCCCATACCATGACAACCGATTTCCGCACAACTATTAATACTACTGCGGCGCAATTATTAATTATTATCAAATAATTATTATCCTTCCGTGGAAAATGAAAACCATTTTTCCATGCATTCAAAAGGATGCGTAAACATTATATTAAAACTATTTTATCAAAAACAGATATTAAAACACCGCGAAGTGTAAATAATTGTTTTTGGATTTCAACGGTAATATGAACATCAATTACTGTTAATAAATAATTGTAACGGATGATTAAATCAATAAAAGGCTATTATAGCATATTATCATGCATAGCGTAATCCAGCCCGATCCCAGCCTATAATGTTCCCACTGCTGGGACACAGGCCTCCTCTCTTTGAGGGAGTTTGAGAGGGAGTGGGCTGTAATCCACCACGCGTGCCCAGTGCGAGTTGATAGATGTCACAATTGTGTTCAAATTTTTGGTTCTAGGACATGCCAGTTTCCTCACGATGATTTCCTTCACCGTTTTGAGAGCAGTGGTGATGAAATTATTTACACAAATTAAAGCCGGTCTGGGTTCGAACCCGCGACCTACAACTCGTAAGTCACTGCTCTTCAAAAGGCTATCATCATACCGTAATTGGTTGTAACGGTGATGTGATGACCCCGGCAAAAGTCGTCACTCTCTTTCCACTTCTCTAAAGCTGCTAAGGACCAGTTCTTCTTGAAAGTTTCCAGCTCACCCCCCCATCTCGGTCTTGGCCTGCCGCAATGTCGCTATTGCAATCATTAAAATTATCGTTTTTGAAAATGCATGATGCCTTTTGTGTAACAGATGTACAATTGTACATATACAACATGTCAAATTAACGCACCAAAGCACCAAACCAGAAATCGCGAAAAAAAAAACAGCTCTTCCCTACATTTTGAAGAGTTATTCGAACATAAATGTAGCAGATTTTTTTGGCGATTTCAGGTTTGGTCCCATAGTAAAAGTTGTTCATAATTATGAGTACAATGACCCCTGAAGAGGTTGAGAGTTGATTCCGGGACATGTTGTATAGCCGTGACCAATCAGGTGACTGCGGGTCACGTGATTGGTCATTTGAAGTGGTTATTTGAGTTTGTTCCCGTTGAGTTACACCATTTTGTGTTACACTGTTATACGTGCTACTTGTTGTCTTAAATTACACACAGTTCTGCCCTATGACCCTCATCATCGGGAAAGAAGACGAAAATACAGTGTTGCACCAGTAAAATTCGTTAAAACTACATAAGCCAAAAGACAATTCAATAAAAGTTCCGCTGTCCTTTATAATAAAATCAATAAAATAATTAACATAAATCCAATGACTACGAAAGACTGCAAAAACGCAATAGTTCAATGGCTAAAACTGAAGACCTATGATGACATTGAATTATTGCTGCAAGCATCGTCAATATGAGTTGAAAAGATACACACACACATACATACACGCACAAACACTCTCATGCACAGGCACAGACACACACACACGAACGCACGCACGCACACACAGACACACACACATACTATTTTAGGATATATCTCTAAGTTTTTATTTTATTTAGTTATAGTTCAAGTCTTGTCTTGTTTAATTTGGGATTTTACTTGTTTTTTTTTTTTTTTTTTTGTATTTGTTGTTTAAATTCTATTTTCGTCGTGTACACCACTTTTACCAATTAATTATTTTATCATTGGAGAGCGGGATCTCCTAGCACACACACGTCTTTTACTTAAAAGGAGGTCCCTATGTAAGATTTACTGTAAAAGTTGTACAAGTTTCTGAAATAAACCTTTTTATTTTTAACCGACTTTTCAAAAAGGAGGAGGTTCTCAAGTCGCCTGTATTTTTTTTTTGTTTTTTTTTTTTTTTTTTTTTAAATGTTTGTTACCTCAGAACTCCGTCGTTTATGAACCGATTTGGAAAATTCTTTTTTTATTTGAAAGGATATACTTCCAGATTGGATCCATTTTTATTAAAATCCAGTTCTGATGTTGGGATCCATGAGTAATTAAGGGAACTCCTCAAATATTATAGGCATACATATAGCGATTTTTATATTTTCATCAACAAGTCAATCATTTGCATTCAGAAAGTATAATTTAGTGAAGTGGAACTGATGAAGAAGGCCACAGATGGCCACCGGAACTTCTCAATGATTAGTATTTCACGGGTGGCGATGAGATATCTGGATTAAGATAGTTAAGCGAAGCAAATTTAAATAAATAAATCTGATCAAAATGGTACCATCAAACTGATCTGATGATGAAGCCGGAAGGTAGGCACTGGAACTCCGTAATAAAACAATGTATCCTACCCGTGTTTGGTCTTATTGGAATTGTCATGAGATGCACTCTAGCTATAAATGATTTTTAACCGACTTCAAAAAAGGAAAAGGTTCTCAATATATATATATATCTAGACATATATACATATAAAAGGAAACCGTGACTGATTGGTCTATCAACACAGCTCAAACCACTGAACAGATTGGGCTGAAATTTGGCACGTAGGCATCCGCTAAGAAGGGGTTTTTGGAAATTTGACCTTTAAGGGGAGAAAACGGGGGGTTTTGTTTGCATGAAAAATCTTATTCCTAGAGTTAAGAAGCCGCGAGAAAAAGCTAGTATTATATAATATGTTCAGGCATAACTTATTTGTTTAAGAACTGATTTTTATAATTCTTTTATTTGGTAGAGTAAGCTTGCGCGGTCTCATTACATTACAGATTTACAGCTAACTCTTCAATAATACGTATTTAATCCACTCGGTGTATGTTGATGGTGTTATAAAACTTCCTGTCACTGTTATTTTCATAGCAAGTAGTTGTATACGAATTGGTGTGGGGTAGGTACCACTAAAAAGTGAAAAATAAAAACTTTTTTACAAAAAAAACAACCGACGTCCAACAAAAACCCTAAAAAGTGAAAAATAACTTTAACTTCGGAAGCTCATAACATAACATCACGCCTTGTTTCCTCGAAGGGTTGGGCAGAGGTGTACCTGTGTACACCCACATTTAAATATTATATTTAATTTAATTTCGGAAGTCGGTGGCCCTAAACAAAAATACAAAACCAAAGCCAAATTTTATTATTTTTACTGTTACCCATTGGGAAAAAATACCGATTAGTAACACTGTAACTCAAAGCCACATTTTTTTCCCCTTTGAGTGACAATAACACCTTCTTGGGTAAAAGCATTGTTGAAATACATCTTGACTTAATACAAGGTTATTTATGGAACTAATTAGAGTAGGTTAAAGTAAGCAGACATGCACAGGAGCTTGACGACGTAAATAACGCTATGCTTATGGTCCATAATTGGTTTACTGTAAATAATTTGGTATTAAATGAGAAGAAAACTAAATGCATAAGATTCGCCTTGCCGAATGTTAGAAGTAGTGAATGTCACGTTGTATTGAACAAAGAGATACTAAAATTCGTCAGCAAAACTGTTTTCCTGGGAATCACGCTTGACTCTAAGCTGCAGTGGAGTCCTCACTTAACATCACTTGCAGGGCGGCTAAGTTCAGCCGCCTACGCTGTTTGGAAAATCCGCCAATTAACAGACGTGGATACAGCGAGACTGGTCTATTTTAGTTACTTTCATAGCATCATGTCTTACGGTATTTTGCTGTGGGGACGGGCTGCAGATATTGTTTCTATCTTTGTTCTGCAAAAGAGGGCTATCAGAGCCATCTACAACCTCCGCAAACGCGACTCTCTAAGGGAACTCTTTAAAAAAATTAACATCATGACGGTACCTTGCCAATATATTTATGAAAATATTTTAGAAAAAACCTACATCTCTTCAGTAAGATAAGTGATAGGCATAATTTTAACACTAGAAATAGGAACAAATTAGATCAACCACGTTTCAGATTGTCAAAAGTACACACTTCTTTTGTGGGGTACTGTGTAAAATGTTATAATAAAATACCACTCGATATTCTTCAACTAAATGAGAAGAAATTTAAAACATGTATTAAACGCACACTATATAGACAAGCATATTATAGGTTGGATGATTATAAATGCTTGGCTTAATGCTGGTCCTGCTCCACAACCACTTGGGCTCACTTGTTAAAATTATAAAACTTGGAAGAGATGCTTCCCCCCTTTTTTTATGTTCTGACATTACAATCATATTGATTTTATAAAATGCAATCGACGACGACTAAGAAGAAGAAGAAAATGTAATCAAGTTTTAGTTGTTGAATACTTTATTAGGTAATAATGATTTTCCTTTTGCTAGTAAAATTTTATTAGTTTTTGAAATACATTGCAAGTTGTTAGTTTTGTATAATTTAGAAGCAATTTTTTTTTTTTCGTTTTTATAATGTGAGTACCATGGAGCCGTTTATTATGATAAGATGTATGTTGACTTAAAAAATCGTGGCAGTTGAGAGTATGTCATGCTCACTTAAATGGCTCGCTGATGGTAGCGCGTGTGTTGGATCATTCGGTTCCCTACAAAATGGTTGAGTTGGATGGTGCTGATCCACGCGTCATGTTCGTGAACGGGCGCCGTCAGTTGAGACTGGTCGTCTCTTAACTGCCAGGGCTTATTTGTAATCGTTTAATCTTATATTTTGAATTGTTTTTTAAATAAACAATTTAATTTATTTTACATTGTTCTCACATATAGAAGCAACAAGAATAATGTACCCAGGATTTTGTAATATCTTGCTTTAAAAGAGTGTCCTTGGAGTTTCTTGCCTATTCTTCTCCATAGAGATCTACGTTTTGGAATGGGCAAATAGCTTCAACTTTCTGACTAACTGACCGACTCTTTGACAATTCAAAAGTGGTGGTTTAATTGAAATCAAGTTTTGAGTTTTTTGAGTTTTTTGATCTGGTGACCTCAGGAGTCGGACTAAGTTCGAAAGATCTTGTTTTGTCGTCATAGTGTATCAGTTCTATCCAACCAGAATTTGAAGAAAACGAATAAATTCAATGAAAATTATAATTAAAATTATAAAAAAAATATAATTAAAATTAAATTATTAAAAAATAGTTAATTATTTTAAAAAAAATGGTTAGATTAGGTTAAAACCGTGACCTCCTACGCACGAGGTGAAATTGAGTGTGTAAATTGATGGGGAAAAAACGTGGCTTGAAGTTAGTGTTACTAATCGGTAATTTTTTTCTCAATGGGTAACACAAAATGGTGTAACTCAACGGGAACAAAGGGTTATTTGCTACCCTATAATAATTCAAAACCAACTAACTGCCACGTTGGTCTAGTAGTCGCACTCGCAAGCGCTACTGCTGTTCATGAGGTCTTGGGATCGATTCCTAAGTCAGGCAAAGTGTTATTGGGTTTTCTATCTAGAATTTCTCAGTAGCAGCCCGGGGTTTGGATTTGTGCCCGGTTGCTGGCAATAGGCTCGCCCCCTATTACATGGGACTTAAACATACCTTGCGAAATGTGGGTCTACTATTGGTACACGTCTGCGTAATCCTTCTGGGAATACACCCGTGTTGTTATGTATCTGTGTAACCCAAAAAAACAACAATGAAAATAATTTTTACCATAATTGCCTATACATTGTGTGAGATTGCATCGCACATTCCACCTCTAATTCACAGTGTATTTTCAGAGAGCTCCGACTTCCGCAATGAAATTTTGCGACACCCAAAATTTAAATTATAATTATTATTATATAGCAACTTTAATTACCTTGCGTACAACAATGGGTGTAGAAATTATTATTAGTATTATTTTCCCTCAACTTGTTCTTTCGTGTTTGTGTTTTTTTTCTTTGCGTTATGCTTTTTTCTTTCTAAAACAGAATAGAGACGTCAAGACAGTGGTTAGGCACTTATAAGGTCGTATTGTGTTTCGCAAATATTGTGGTTTCTTTCATGTGATGTAATAATTGCACAGATTTAATATATTACTACTTATGTAAAGATATTTGTATCATGGAGTTTGTGTACCTCTGGTAAAGATATTTGTATCATGGAGTTTGTGTACCTCTGCGGTTTTGATGTAGAATGGAACCATCTTTCTTTTTGTTTTTTCCTGTGTGAATTGACACTGATAGTCATCCTTCGAACGTGCTCATCATCAAACCTAAGAAAAAATAAAAGAAAATGCTGAGATCTTGTAGGCGAATGCGCGATTGCTTTTTGTTATTTCAATAAACAAGAAAACCCACCGTCTTGACGTAGACGACTACCGATAACGAACGCACGATATTATTTGCTCTAACCATTCGGAATAAATAAGTTCTTTTTCTATTAGGTGAAATTTTAAACAGCTAGTAAAAAATAATTGGTCATCTTCGTAACGTAACATACAAAATTAAGGATTCCGTAATGGGGATTAATTCATCATCATCATTTCAGCCGAAAGATGTCCACTGCTGGACATAGGCCTCCCCCAAATGGGGAGGCTTGCTATAATCGCCACGCTTGGCAGGCGGGTTGGCGATCGCAGTAACGTGTTAAAATGCATAGAGAACGCTGCTGCCCATTCTCTAGTAAGTCCCTTAGTCGCCTTTTACGACACCCACGGGAAGAAATAGGGCGTTGGTATTCTTTAGGTCAGGCACCACACCGACACGGGTATTATTTCATCCCAAGAAAAAACTTAACATTGTAGTCGAAAAACATGTTCCCTCACACATTCCAACTGCAAATGTAAGTTTGTACCTACGTACAATATTGAGAGATTTACCATGTTATTTTAAGACTTCTTAAAAGTTTCCTGTAATCTTTATGTAAATAACTATTTTGTGTATTTTTTTTTATTTGAGTCTCGGTAGTTTCGTTGATAAGACCCCGGGTGGTCAATTTTTATATATTTTCTTAAATAATTTTAAATGTATTTATTTTAAAATTAAAAAAATATATTTATCTGAAATCTAAACAATAGTTTAGTGTTAGTGCATAGTTTTTATTAGAAGGGTTCCGTTTTTTCCATTTGAGGTACGGAACCCTAAAAAAATTACCACATCACAAAGAATGAAACGTAGCATTTTGGAAGCATTGCTCATAAAAAAACAAGGTATCTCACCCATAATTCCTGTGGTTAAAATACCGCTGTGTTTATTTTTTCTCCGCGAATTAAGCCTTCACAAGTTTACGAGCCCGCATACTGTAAAGAGACAGTTATTTCAATAAATTCAGTGAAAACCGCGTATGTTTTTTGTTGCGAATAATATTTTTAGGTCGTGTACTTGTTCTAATTTTATGTTAAGGTAAAATTATAAGAAGTTTAATGGGATCTACAAAGTAGTTAGTTATCTTATCTGTTGTATTTATTTAAAATTCGCGCCTTCTATAATCTATGTTATAAATAAACGTAACTTGTATGTCACATCACTACTGTTCTGTGGACATCTCTACCTAAGAGTATTGTTTTATTGATAAATAAATGATAAATGATTTATTTCTGTATGTAGATTTTTGTACAAACACTTTTACACGTCAATCATAATTATTTTAAAAACTAGATGAGGACGGCGTTTTGTATCTGAGTACTCTGAGAATGTTGACGACGGTGTCGCGGTCCGCCCGACTTTTTAAATAATTTGTAATATGTACCTATTTTAAGTAATTTGCTTGATAGTCTGTTTTTATATACAGTTGTATTTTTTTATTTCAAAAATAAATAGAAGGCCATCAAGAACGGACTGCACACGGGCACTCTCATTGGTCAATCCGCGACTCCCTCACCCCGCCTACCGCTGCGGCCGCCATTGCAATGGCAGAGGATCAGTGCCAAAAAACCTCGCGAAGACTCCACGCGTTTAAAAGCTCACCCGCGCATTCCGTCCTTGGTGATCTAATTTTACAAAACGTTCTCGATTCCTTTCTTGCTTACCACCAACAACTATCTAGCAACTACAGAGAAGAAAGGCCGAACCAAACTCAGAGGTCACAGTCTCTTTTAAAGTACAGACCATAATCTTGGTCAGATCATGTGTATTAAACAAGATGTTGTGAAGTTTTCTGATTTTTTATAAAATACGAGTTATTTTCATTAAACCTCAACAATACCTGTAGAAAATCTTTCAATCAACCTTAAGCGTCTACTGTATACAGTGGGACCAAAACAGAAATCGCAAAAAAAAACCAGCTGTTCCCTACATTTATGTTCGAATAATTCGTTGAAATGTAGGGAACAGTCGATTTTCGCGATTTCAGGTCTGGTTCTATAGTAAAAGTTGTTCATAATGATGAGTACAATGACCCCTTAAGAGGTTACTGACGTTTTAAAAATAACCCTGTATAAATATTATATTACCGTCTTCATAATATTATATTATGTGGCTTTGCACGGTTGATTCGTTCATTCTACTTAAATAACGTAAGCTCACCTAAACTTGAACCTGGTTTGTTAAAACTACTATCTGCATCCCGTAGGTCTCATCCACCTGTGGCATGCCGCCCCATTTCATTACCCTCTCCATCTAGAGAAAACGAAGCACCTGTGCCTCTAAATGGGCAAAAGTCAAACCGGGATCCGACCATAGCTTCTCGGATCCCGCAACCCAATTGTATAACAAACGTTCTGTCACAATCGGATTTTTAAGGAAATTCTTTATTATTTTTTTATTTTTCATTATTTATTTATTAATTGAAATCTTCCTTACAACTAGTAGTTCCGTCATTAGTCTATACTAATTTATTTACAGTTTAAATATAATAAGGACTAAGGGTTTGGAACCCAAGCAGGCGCTTTACTTTGTGTAAATAATTACTCTCAAAACGGTGAAGGAAAACATTGTAAGGCAACATGTCCTAGAACCAAAATTTCGAAGACATGTGACATCTACAAAATCGCACCGGGCCCGCGTGGTGGATTACAGCCCACTAGGCTCCCTCTCGGAGAGAGGAGGGCTGTGTCCCAGCATTGGGAACATTATAGGCTAAATATAAAAGGACTAAATCAATTATCTAAAAAGTAAGAAGATTTTTCCGGAATACTCAACACAATATTATACTACAGACACTATCAACTATTATTTATATAATAATACCTACTCAAACAAACATTAAACAAAAAAGTATATATCTACTTAATTAGGTACACAGAGCCATTATCAGTCTAACTATCATATCATAACAAGTAAAAATAAAGTTCTCTCTCTTCTATTACTTAAATAGTAGGTATGATCCTAAAGATATCTTGACATATTGAAATGAAAATGAAATGAAATCGTTTATTCTGTAAATAGCCGACATTTCCTATCTGACTACCCCTGAGAATAACTGGGGAAACAAACTCAGGGGTCAGAGTCTCTTTTAAAGTCCAGACATAATCTTGGTCAGATCATGTGAGGACCATGTAGATCCGTGTTTGAAATGGTCTTTTGAGGAAAGAACCACAAAAATTTGAGTGGACCTGACCAATCAGTGTAAGCATTTGTCAGTAATCGTGCAGCTCAATTAATTAACATAACTTACTTTATTTATTAGATTTTTTCGAATTCACTCAAATTGCACGAAAATATATCTATTCTATTCTGGACTTCGTTTAATATACGGATTGTTCGGGTTAGGGGGATTTTCGCCAGTAGAATGGTCCTTGCTACCGGTACGGCTAGCACTAGCGGGCGCCGCTGCGCCGCCGTCTTCACACGACTCGGTCCGGC
This sequence comes from Tiliacea aurago, assembly GCA_948098905.1. Taxonomy (NCBI): domain Eukaryota; kingdom Metazoa; phylum Arthropoda; class Insecta; order Lepidoptera; family Noctuidae; genus Tiliacea; species Tiliacea aurago. The sequence continues at coordinate 19,402,504 of OX402588.1, forward strand.
ACGCATTGCTTTAGGTGCCGCAGAACTCCCGGGCTATGTGCCACACAGCATGCCAATCCTATTAAGAGCCATATTAGACTATCATAGAAATATGATCAGAGATGTATGAGTAATTTTTATATGAAGAACCTAGGACGGTATAATATCTTCATATGATTCAAATTGAAAGAAAGAAGTATGATCCTATATCCCTATGGTCATAGTTAAGGCACCCGTCATCCGTCTAACCTCAAAAAAGGTGTCAAAATGCAAGAATTTCGACTGGAATATAGACACAACAAAAATATGAATACACCTTTACGAAGAAAACGAGTTTATTTTAATTTTAAACAACCTTTTTATTTTCTTTTTAATGCAGTTAGTAAAATTGCACTCATAGCAACGGAAAACACCGCTTAAATCGTTATCCACCTTGATTAAGTATGGAGTTTATATGATCATAAGTGTAATTTATTATGTAAAAATGAAGAACACCATCATTTATCTATGATCATAGAATTTGACAGATATTAAATCATATTTGTATGATAATTATATGATAGTGTAATTGGGGCCTATGTTAGGTATATTTTTTTAATTATCCTACTCTAGAAAACTCTATTAGTATTTTTCTTTCTCGAAAAGAAAATTCTCGATAGGACTAAAACTACGCCAAATAAACATTTTTCTTTCGTTCTAAAACACCCAACGATAAGACTACCGGTACATTAATTAACTTAGAAGCTTTAAAAGATTCATTCAAGATGAGGACTGATACAGCTATTTACAGGTTTCCTGGAAAATTAAATAAAAATCCGAAGATGAATCGTATTTAGTCTAGTTTTAAATAGAAATTGCCTCAAGGAGCATTCAATGGCGTTGTGAGGGTTTCCAATAAGAACATTCTGGTGAAGATGTTTTTTTTCTCTATAAAATTGCTTTGTTGTGACTTCTCATTGTGTATGGCAGCCTCATTTCTGAATAAAACGCGGCTGTGATAATACAAAGAGAATGCTACTAGCATTGTCTTTGTATTATCACGGCAAGCTAAAGCTTATTCCAAGAATATTTTTTTATGTGTAATTTTAATTAGGATAGCACTCATCTTTCTTGGAACTTTAAAACACTGCCCAAGTGCGAGTCAGACTCGCACACGAAGGGTGCCACCATACAATATTTAGCATAAAACGCCGAAAAAATCACGTTTCTTATATGGCGTGGGGACCCCCTTTAATTTTTAACTTTAATAATTTTTTATTATCTTTTCCTACCCTTCGGGTACATAACCCTAAAAATAAATAAGTAGATCGCCTCCCTCTTAACTGAAAAAGATGACAGTCAATTATGAAACATACAAAATCTATCAAATCAATATTAGGGCCTGCTTCACCACACCTTCGGTTAAGTTCCGTTAGATAAAATTACTTGGCAGATACTTAATTCCATAAAAAATTGTTTCCATTTTTTTTGTTTTTTTGTGGGGTTGGTGTCTGTTCAGAAATGATAAAAAATGCTGTAAGAATAATAGTGTTAAAACCATGATATCAATGCTTATTTAAGCTTTTTAATCCATTACATTCTAGCGCCAGTCAACGCTATGCTATGCGATGCACGCTGCCACAGGCTTTCTGAATCCCGACAGTCAGGATTCCTTTTCAGATGAAAACTCGCTTTGAACACAGCCACACTACCTGAGCCACAACGCGTATTAAACGCTCCATAGATGAATCTACAATTCTACATACTGAACAAAAAATTGAGCTGTATGTAGTTTGAATGAGAAGTACATTTTTCGTGGTATTTTATAAAGACCTAGATACAAGTTTTAAGTTGCTATGTCATCAACGCAATCGAAAAGTTTGTTCGTATTTTTTTTTTCAATAAACAAGGTTAAAAATTACCTATTATTATCGCTGTTACCAATCTGTATAATATTTATGTAACCTCCATTAATTTCCAACACTAAAAAAATACCCACAATATCCAATCAGCTTTCTCATTAACCCAAATATTCTGCTACACTTGCTCAATGTTTTCTTATTTCGATAAAAAACGCGAAAAAAAGATTCGAACGAGGGTAGGAAAAAATTGGAACAAGAGTTACTACCATGTTTTCGCTCTGGCAACACCAACTTTTTTAATAACGCGCCATTATGCGAGTTTGGTATCACTTTCGATTCCATATCAGACCACTCTCGTACTTTTGTAACTTTTTCGCTTTTGGACGGAATTACTGTACCGATTTAGTTTGGGTTGTTTATTTTTGTTAGATAGTTTGTCTCGAATCTGTGTGAGTCTCTAATATAATTAAGCCACAAATCGAGAGGCTTATTAGTCTCATTGGAGAACTTAGGTTTTATTTTTAATTCAATTATATCACAGTGATGACCTATGTATGGTATTGAAACGTGGTTGCTCAAAATGGGCCTTGTCAGAAGGCTAAAAGTCACCCAAAGGGCAATGGAGAGGGCTATGCTTGGAGTTTCCCCGTTTCCCTACGGACGAACCAAGGTAACTGACATAACCCGAAGAATTTCCAAGCTTAAGTGGCAGTGGGCAGGGCACATTACTCGCAGAACTGATGGCTGATGGAGCAAAAGGTTCTGGAGTGGCAACCGCGTACCGGAAGACGTAGCGTTGGAAGGCCTCCTACAAGGTTATTAAGGGAAGCACAGAACCGGTCGAAGTGGCGGTGCTTGGGGGAGGCCTATGTCCAGCAGTGGAAGTCTTTCGGCTGTAATGATGATGAAATTATATCGGGCCAAAATATTATTTTATCCATAATTTTCATATGTTTTTATGAGATTAATTATCATAATGACTATATGGCAAAATATGGATAAACTTATACAGCTCGCTGATTATCCCTTTAGGGAATAAAGACGCAATGTAACGTTATCTTTTCATTATTCTACTGTCTTGCTCCCCTTGTGTTTTTTTCTATAGCTTACTATAATTTTTTTTTTTTTTTTTTAATAACGTTGCCCCACACTAGGAATTTCTCCTGTATTGTGGGTGCGTTTAAAACATTTAAACTCACATACACAAACAGCCAGACCCGGAACAACTACTTGTAGGTCATACAAATATTTGTTCCGTGCGGGAATCGAACCCGCGGCACGCAGCGCAGCAGTCAATCGCTTAACCACTGCGCCAACCATGCCGCCAATAATGCGTAAATAATACGTTAAACAGTAGTAGGCCCGTGTTTGATGTAAAAACACCACACTTGAATGAACTCGATACCTTTCCAACTCTTGTTTTTAAAATCCCTCATTATTCTCTGTTGACAGAAATAGAAAGCAAACAAAGACGAAAGTATTTGCGCAATGGCAGAAATAGTTTTTGAGTGATTTGCATTCAGATTTTTTTTTTAAACATATATATATATATTCCATTTGCAAGTTATGTAAATAAGTGCAAACCGGCCTGTTTGAAAGAGCCATTGACATAACTTAAATAGTTTCGCAACAGATTGGCTCTAGTTTTTTAATTTATTATATGCTCTCAATTGAGAGCATCAATAAGAGTAATTACAATTTTAAAATATGGCGTGTATATGATTTGATTGATTGAGAGCATTTCACATTCACACATCACACACATTTCATATTTTCCCATTTTTGAGCATTCTTTATAACTTGGTAAAATACTAAAGTATAACCAACAATTTTTTTTTCTTTTATTCATACATAAACTCACGCCTTCTTCCCATGGGGGTAGTCAGAAACTATAGAACGCCACTTGCTACGCTCCTTACATACTCCTTTTGCTTCGCCTACGTTCATACATCTAGTCATACACGCACGCCGGTTGCGAGTACTACGCACCTGACCTTTCTGAAGAGCATCACCAATTTGGTCACTATATGTCCTTCTAGGGAGTCCGTTTTTTTCTTTTATTAACAAAAAAATATCTCTTAATACCAACTGTTATATTTCATTGAAATATGAATACAGCAATAAATAAACAAACTAGCAGTGGCGAAAGCACCATATAACACGATTCCTGCCGGCTTCCCTTCGGAGGTTCTCATCAACAACTCTACCGCTATTGAAAAATGGCACAGTCAATAGTCTACTTTTGCCAAAAAATATAGTTACACTACGGGTATTCAAGTCACTAATACATCCAAACAACAAAAATGCCTATTTTTATTAGCTTTATATTGCAACAACTAAAAATAAAGTTTGTTTGTGTAGTGATGCGTCTTTTTGGTTCTGCTACTTGACGATAGATGGTGTTAAATTCAGTAAAGAAAATACTTGTTTTTAAATAATTTTATATATTTTTTCTTTATTGATAAGATAAAGTCGGCTTTGCTTCGGCTTCTCTCATAGAAAAATTGACACCTCGCCGCTGCAAACTAGAGCCAATTTCTAAAACAAAATACTAAAAGCTATTTATCATAGTCATGGGTTGAACAAGGGCAACACAAAACCACTCTCATATCAAGAGCAACAAATTCACTGTTGACCAGTACCGAATGTTTCCTTTATGATTGTGACAACAGCAGACTTTTTATATCTTCTCTTAAAAACGATTTACTTGCTTGGTTTTGATTTCAACACCACGTCTCCCAACCCTAATTTATCAAGAACACGATTTCCTATATCGCGATCCTTATTTTTCGGGTGACCACTGAAAATCAGCGCTGTGCTGTGGGTCGGGCATAGCACAGCATCATGCTGAGTGCCGTCATGACGTGCAGCTTCCGACTATTTGTTTTTTTGTGCTCGTGACTATATGTATCTGATATGATAATCTGTTTTCTGTAATGTTTACCTTCGAGTTTATTACATATTATGTTTTCGTATGCACGTTTTTCTGTGACAAATAAAATTATTTTTCTTTTTATTTCTTAAAAAAAAACTTAAATATTCTAGCTTACAGGATGTTACGTGACCTGAAAGTAAATTTTATTTATACAGGGGTAATAAAACGTACCCAAAGTTTCTTGCTTGGAGGTCACATTAACGATAACATAAATACTTTCGGGAAGTGCCTGAGGTTGTTCTACTGAACGTAATAATTACTTAACATTAAGATAATAAAGTGGGAAAGAACACCGTTCTGTTGTTTAGACTAGTAACGGTAAGGACAGTATAACCACGTACCTAGAAACAGAAAATGAAAAAGTTCTAGGTACGAGAAAACAATTTATGCATTGTGATGTTATGTTAAGTGTTATTTTACTATCAAGACAATAGGTAAATATTATCTTGTTTGAAAATTTAAATGTCTATTGAATAAAACCTATTAAAAATAAAACTATCAAGAATATTTGAAATAGGAATAAAAGATTCACTTAGAATACTATCTATAGCAAAAACCTCTTACATGTATTGAACAGCATTCTAGTAACTTTTTATCACCAATAAAGATTCCATAATGATGATACAATTGAGGTCGTCACTAATTCACCGACGAGACACATAAATAATTGTCGGGAAGACATTTAAAATGAAATATGGAAGACAGTAATTGTGTTCTAAGTAGTATTGAAGACAAAAGTGTTAAGTTGATAAAAAAGTGCAACAGTGTGAAGGGACATTATGGCTATCACGAATCGTACATAGAACGGCATTAAATTGATAACAATGCAGAGTTCATGAGGTTTAGTGATTGGGGTGAAGACTAAAATGTAGCTAATTTAATTAAGACTAAAGAACATTACTGAAAGACTACAATAAAATTGAAAAAAAACAAGAGGCATTATTTATTTTAGTCATTTAAGGGGATGATAACCGACTTTTAATGATTTTATACTCAAGATCACGTCTAAACGAGTTGTGTTAACGATTTAAAAAAAATATATGAACAATTAGAGCTCAATTCTCAATAACTTATTATGTGAATATTTTAGATTATATTTATATTACATAGTGAAATTAATTTGTAAATTTATGTCTAACGCGAATAAAAAACTGAGAATGGCGCAAAATCTACCAAGCGTATTTTTCTGAAACCTTCACCAATTTAAAGATAATTTAATAATTCATCGTTTAGTATACGCGTTTTATTAAAATACCTTTTTTTTGTGTATAATAAATTAATAATGCGTCAAATTGGGGAGAGCGCTCCTTGATGGGCGAGTCCTATTACAGGCTGAACCTACGACGCGTTGCGTGAGCTCAGTACAGAACACGCAAGCTAACAACTCGAGTTCACTGGCATATATCTGCGTCTTAAAGCAATAGTCTTAATTCAATACATAATTGTCTTTTATGCCTCGGGTTCCCAATCCACGTGAAAACATTTATTAAGTCACTTATTAAGTTTACAATACACCGTAACTTAGTTCCGATCGTTTTGGTTTTCTACAATATTGAAGGAAAACAATTCTAGTCTGTTGAGGAACTAACTTTCTTTGCCCATTTCAACTTATTACACTGAACACTGTATTCTAGGCAGTAAAGAATAAGTACTAGTACTACTTGTGAACTAAGTCTCAGTAAATTAGCTTTCCTGCAGCGAAAGTTATTCTCTACGAATTAAGTTGTGATACCTACTTAATTTTTATTATTGTTCTGTCTCGTGGTGTCCTAAATGGAATACACAAAGGAATTAGGGAAGAAAAATTAGGGAAGAACATTTTATGTTTTATTCCGTGTGGTGCCGGACGTAAACAATAGCACCATCCTATTTCTTCCCGTGGGTGTCGTAAAAGGCAACTAAGGGACTTACTAGAGAATAGCAGCAGCGTTCTCTATGCATTTTAACACTATACTGCAATCGCCAACCCGCCTGCCAAGCGTGGCGATTATGGCAACCCTCTCTCCATATGGGGGAGTCTATGTCCAGCAGTGGACATCTTTCGGCTGGTATGATGATGATGATTTATAATATAGTAAGTATCTAGTTATTTCATCATACTCATGCCCTTTCCCCAATTTATCTGGAGTCGGCGCAGCATGTTCTTCCATACATCCCTGTTATCCGTCATGTAATAAATATTCACCTCCATTATAGCCATAGCATCTTTCACACAGTCCACGCATCGATTTTTTGGTCTTTTTCTACTCTTATAACCATCCAGATTCATACTCAATACATTTTTTCAAGACATGTTCCTCAGTCCCGTTAGTAGTTTTTGTTTTAAGTAATAGAGAATTATGATACTGGCCTTTCTTCTTTTTCCCTAACGAGAAGAAAAGCCAGGATCAGAATTCTCTCTTCTGGATTTTTTTCTTTTGAGGTACGGTAACCCTTTACCTCAAAAGGAAAATAACGAAACCCATATAGGATCAGTGTGTCTGTCACAGCCGGTTTGCTCCGAATCTACTGGACCGATTAAGTTGAAACTTGGTAGACATATGAATTTCCATCACCCAAACACGGACTTTAACGTAAATAAATTCATTTTAATATGGGGGTCACTTTTGGGGGGCAAATTAGAAAATTAAAAAAAAACGTTTTGCAAACTGTATTACTGTACCGTGTAACATATCAAATGAAAGGGCTTAATGTAAGAATTTCAGATATATTTTTTTTATATTTTATTGGAAATTTAAGAAAATCGATGAAAATATATATTTTTTTTAAATACAGAAAATAGTGGTTTACTTATACAACGTGTTTTTTTTTTGATATCCCATAACTCTAGGGTATGATTGAGGCCATATCAAAGAATCAACTGGCATATGAGTTATGTTCCAATCCTTCGTTATTTATTTTTTTCATTTTTCATACAAAATAATTCGGCAAAGTCACGATTATTAATGTAAAACTCCCTTACGTGAAATATGACAACGTCGCATTTTCTTTCGTCCCTTCACTAGCTGCCGCCGGGAAGCCCCGATACCAACATACCTACATATTTTATTTTACTATTTATTTTACTACACTACTGCGAAGTTTGGCAACCTCGCAAAAGTAAAGATTCGTCATACTGGTGACAGTTTTTGACCTAATTTAATTATGATTGATGATATTTCCGAAACGATGCATTTTTGGACCACCTATTCTAGGAGTTTTAGTATTATTTTTACCTACAGAATATAACCCTAGAGTTATGGGATATCAAAAAAAACAGGTTGTATATTACAGGAAAACTTATAAGAAGTTTATGGTCTTAAAATATCATGGTAAATCACTCAATATTGTGCGTACAAACTTACATTTGCAGTTGGAATGTATTAGGGAACATGTCTATCAACTACAATGTTAGGTTTGTTCTTGGGATAAATTCATCCCAACTACGGAACCCTTCATTGTGCGTGTTCCGACACGCACTTGACCCGTTTTTTTAATGGAAGATCCATATTATTTCGTATGTTCGTATATTTGCAAGGCTTCAAGTTTCTTTAGATGTGTATTACTCACACACAGACACACTCGTATATAATAGAAAGAGATAGAGTGAGAGAGAGAGATAATCAAAACTAACGCCGCCATCTTGTTTTGTTAATACAAATTTCTGTGACAATTTCACAAATGTTTACCGACAACGTCCCCCTGTCAATATGATTCAGGCGCTAAAAACACCTTCTAGCACTCTATGTCTTTATTTTTTTATAAACAAAGGTTTTCTCCATGGAGAAGGTACTTATTAATTAGCGCAGTCTTGTATCACATTAATTGTTCCTTAATAATTAATTCCATCAATTTACAAACTAACTAGGTTATTGAATAACCAGAGTAACTGACGGTACCAATTAAAACTTCTAACATTCTGATAAACTTTAATTAATGTGTTGTCACTTTCACTACCATTATTAAAGGTCAGATTTGTCTTCTCTCTCGCTCTTATGTGGCTGTCATTAGTTAGAAAGAGATCGCATGGAATGTTGAAGAGCAATAAATATGTCTTGAAAGCATTAGGTTTGTTTATGCGAAATTGATATCAGTTCTGGTCGGAGTTTTCAGAGTTGTAGATTGTTACTTGAGATTTAGTGCATTCATGTTTGAATTTTGTTTATGTACTCTAAATCACTCTGAAGCTCCGTAGCTAGAAAATCGTTTTCGCAGAAGAGCGATAGCCATCACAAAACGGCCGCCGTCACATAACGGCCGCCGCCACATAACGGCCACCGCCACATAACGGCCGCCACTACATAACGGCCGCAGTGACAGCTGCCATGAAAATGATGTTGGTTTGATGATAAAGTGTAAAAAAACGCTCTCTAAGAAAACACACCAAATTACTATCATAAATAACATTTCAGTCACGTGATTCCGTGGTGACAGAGACAAAGTTGACGATGGAGTGAGCTCACCCAGAAGAACTGTTCACTCTAACTTTTTAAAAGACATTTGGAAACGCTTAGTGCGAATTGGTGGAATAGCAACAAGGAAGGGATGGTAACCTGCAGTGCGTCTAGATGTCCGATAATAGAAGGGGGCCGGTGGAATGAGGTCGTGGAGTTCTTGGGCACACTCACCGAAGTAAAATCTGTAGAAAACCGACAAGCAGGCAACCTTGTGGCGATAGGCCAAGCTGTGAAGATTGGCATCCACCAGTTTTCTTTCTTTCTTTTGTTTTTTTTTCTTTCTAGAATCATCTTCTTTAACGTAATGTCATTTTGTGCAAAATACACAATAGAACGCTATTATTCTATTGCAATCCCCACTTTTGGCAAATAAAAGAATATCTCTGGATTGATTGGATGAATTAATATGATGTGTCAGGTTCTAATTTTAAAATTAGAAATGGAATATTAAAAAAGAACCGTCATCAACCAGAGTTACTGACACAGCGCAGAGTAACAAGCTGAAGTGGCAGTGGGCTGCCCATGTTTGTCTAAGGACCGACGACAGCCGGTGGAGCAGACGAGTCCAGGAGTGGAGACCGTGAATCAGCAAGCGTAGTGTGAGACGCCCCCCAGCTAGATGGACCGACGACCTTAAAAAGGCAGCTGAGACAGACCGGATACGAAAGGCGGGAGACAGGGTGATGTGGCGCAGCTTGGGAGAGGCCTTTGTCCAGCAGTGGACTGCGATAGACTGATTTGATTGATGGATATCATCATCATTTTACCCGAAAGACGTCCACTGCTGGACATAAGTATAATATAAGGCCGGATATGAAAGCTTATTTGATTCAATTTGTTGTTAAATCACTAGTGGTGATTTCATGGTTTTTTTTTTCGGTCGACTAATTGCAGCAGTTAACATGGAAATAGACCTTTTCAGACATCGGGTGTCAATCTACTAGGTATACATAAGTAGTAAGGTGTAGAACTTACCTTTCTGGTATGTAAGCTTACTCACTTACGGTACTTCTGTCAGTGCCCTCCACTAACTGACCCCTCTTCCCTTCTTCTTCTTTGTGAGAGGGGCAGCTAATGCAGAGCACTGACGTACCCGTGCTAACTTAAACAATTTTACCATCGGTGAGATAGTAAAAATGTTTAAGTACTATGATGAGTTCTACGATGATGAGTTCGATAATGGTGCACGCTTCTTTGCTTTTTTTTCATCTTCGCTTTGGTCGTGGTCACGATAAAGTGCGTCCAATCGTAAGTGAAGTCGTTGCTCGCCTCACGATCTATCTCCATCTGATTCTGTTAGTTGACAGTTCCTCCAACCACTGATTTAATTTGGTCGGTCCACATCATCGGTGACCTTTCGCGTGATCTATTACCCTCTACTCTGCTCTGTACCACTAGACGTTCTATGGAGTCATTCTCATTATTCCATTTCGAGACATGCCCAAATAACTTTATTATTTGAGACTGTACTAGTGCTGATAGACGCTGTTTGCTACCGAGTTCTTGGAGTATGCAGACGATTGTACGGATTTCTGTCCACGAGATCCCTAGCATTCTTCTCCAGCACCACACTTCTAGAGATACTTTACATCTACTCTTTCGTTTCCAGTTCTCGTAATGTCCACGTCTCCGCCTCGTACAGAAATATGGGGAATACGAGTAGTTCCTTGCTAGTAACCTATTTAGTAGGTGCTCGGGATTTGAGGATTCCTAGATATTTCGTTACACTAGAGTTGGGTTAAATGCGGCTGAATAGCATAATAGTAGAACTACTCCTAAGGTCCTAAAGAACGTCACCGTATCCCAGTTACTGGCTTATACCAATAAGTAGGCATATTATATAGAATATGTAGTCAACCTTTTTACATTTCTGTACTATAATTGATTGTATTTTCAGTCCAGAGTCCAGGGTAAATAAAAAAGGCTAAACAAATATAATACGCAAATATTATTATAAGCCCTATATGCCTAAATGACAAACGTAAACATTCTGAACATTGCCTGTATTTTTATAGACAACCTTTTCTGTATAACCCACTTTAAAATTCCAGGGCGCGTGAAAACTCCTTTTTATTAAACATAATCCGTGACAACCTTTTATATGTTTGCCTAAGTTAATTACAGACTTTATGGTTTTAATACGAGCATAAAATTGAAACCCGAAATAACTTTTATTCTAATTAAGCATACCTTCATTAAACTTCAGGAAAATAAAATATTATGACACCTGCAAATAAGATTATTTACCTAATGAAGTACAAACAAACGGAACAGCAGTACTAAGAGAGAGAGCTCCTCATCTAATTTGCGGCGAGAACGTACTTAGACAACATTCATCAGGCAATTATTATCACTCTTGTAAACACAAGAGCAACAAATAAAAACAAACTAACATACAATAACTCAAAGAGCAAACTCTCTTTGTGTTGATGACCTTTAATTTAAACTTTTTTATGTGCTGTATTACAATAAGTGGTTAGCTAGCGACCTCGACAATTGATCTTATATTATTCTTGCCTAAGCAGCCGGCAGCAAGTTCATCATGATCCCTTAGATGTCACTGCTTGCGGTAGCTTCGGGGGTCGGGTTGCCTCCTTCCCTCAAATATGGCGAGGGATGGCAGATCTTTGCGTTATGCTCGTGAATGGGTGCTCCTTGTGGTGACTGGTCGTCATGCTGACCATGGTTTTGTTATTGTTATTAATAATTAACTATTTATTTATTTTACTTTGATGGTGCTAGTTTATCATTTGTGACTCCGAGTTACGGCTATAACTTTATGTAAGCGGGCACGCCCAATATGCCTGGAAGCTTTTATTTGGTCCGTACGAGGTACATTCTGTTAACGTTTTTTTTACTTATTTTTTTTATTTCTGCTTGAGTATAGTTTCGACGATTATTATTTTTATTTTTTCTGTTTTTGTATATTGGCGTGTGCTAGCTAGCTAACATGTGGCACATAATTTAATTTAATGTTTTGTGTTGCGTAATGCAAATTATTTTACATTATATCGTACAGAATCAAGTTTTTTAACTGAACAGGTAGCTGTGAATGGGGAGTTTTTTGCGCCACTTTTTCTTCCCAGCTAAAGCTCTGGGAAGTGGTGAAGGGTGGGTGTTTTTGGGGGACTGTCTCATGTAATTTTTGACGTTCGAAAAGTGCTGATTCTCACGCTTGTTTGAATACATCTTTGATCATCACACTTTTGATTTTGATGTTTTTTTTATTTTGATTTTGAAACACATTAAAGGTCATCAAAGCAGAAAGTTTCTCAATTCTATTTTTGGAAATAGAGAAAAAGTGAACTGATGCGATGTGAGGTTTGATTTACACAATATACTAGAAGGTCACATAGATTCTAAGGATTATTATTTACGACAAGCAGAGAAAAAAGACTCAAACAGACTAATAAAAGTATGTTAGTTCTCGGAGAGAATTCCCGGTACCTACACTTAATGAGAGAACAGAACCTCTCGATAGCCAATCTAACGCCCCAGCTTAATTAAGCTCTAGCTACATCCATAAATTCTTATTGAGTTCTGCATAATATAAAAAATAATCATGCTACTTATTGAATATTTTGGACAGGCGTTGGTCTAAAAACATTAAAATGTCCGTTACTACATAAAAACTAAGGCTGCCAGCTCAAATTATGCTCGGATGAAAATGTTTGTTCAATATGACTGAACTTTTTAACAAAATCTATATCAGGCGGCATAAAAATTTCAAGGACTTGATAAGAGATTGGTTGAAAACACAGAACTCGCACACATTATTTCCAATGAAGGAAGAACAAAGCAGTGGAAACTCCACATTTCCCCTTGCAAAGACATTCATCTCAGATTCTCATAGAACCAAGACGAATATTCCAAAACGTAACATATGACCCATTTACCGACCATTTGCTTTATAAAACGAATTAATCCACTTACGAAATTCGAATAGCATTCTCCAAGTTGCATTTCTTAATTAAATTAATATCTGTGCAATTAAAACGTATAATATCATAAATATGAAGTAATAAAGTGAAACTGTAGCGTTACTTCACCAGATGTTGCATAGTTATTATACTTTGATTAATTGTTTCCTTAACGAATGTTTCGAGTTTAATATCACTTACAAATGAATAGGGATCGTGTATCACGTGGTGAAATTCTGAAATAACTTCCGAGGAGACCAACAATATTTTCAAACAAAATTACATATGTTAAAATTTCTTTGAAACTATTTTTGGTCTACTCGTTAATTTAAGATGACAGGCTAATTACTAATCATGAGTGAGGTGCATATTTAACTTAAAAATGCATTTATTTATTTTTGTTACTTATCATCATAGAAATATTTATAAGGCAAGTATAGGCAAGTAGCTTTTTAATTATTTTGAATGCTAGTTAATTAGGCAGCCAGCTAGTCTTTAGGCTCGTGTAGAAAGTTTTCTTTTTCTAGGTTCAGTTTTGTAATAATTCAAAAAGTACCAAACGTTTGTCACTTTTTATCTTCTATCAATAATATTTTCTACGGAACCCCCAAGTAACACAAATACATCAATGAGAATATTTATAATTGAAATAAATAATTCATTAGAAAAATAATAATTTAATAAGATGTTATAATCATTATTCAAATATATTTTTTGTTTTGTCTAAAGAAGAATTTGATATGTCATCTAAAAGGAGATTTTGTTTTTTTGTAATTTTTATTATTTTTGTATGTTTCTTTTCTTTTATTAATTTTAGGTACTTTGTTTTTAATTTGTGGTGGTTGTACATGGACATTCTTAGCGTTATTGTACATAACCAACCTTTGCAGATATTAGACTGTTAGCTTTCTGAAGAATAAATAAATAACTTTCGTAATATCCGCAAAATTGATGATTCCAAGTTGCAGACGCAGTTTTCTAACGTTTCTTTTGCTTATACAAACTTTTTCATTAAGTAGATAAACAACTGTTTTAGGCAGACTTTTGCGGTAAACAGTTTGTTTGTAAACAAATAGAATCAATTAAGGCCTTGATCGTTTTGAGTAAAGATTAAGTGAAATTAGGTAAGCATTTCGGGATATAGTTGAAAACCAGCGTCAGGCCATTGTTGTCTGACATTTTTGCTGAATTGGGCCTTTTTGGCGTAGCCGTAAGGCAAACTTTCCTGTTAATTTCTAACACTTTTTATTTGTTTGTGAAGTGAATGCTTCTTTGGCGCGTTGAGCGATTTTTGGTAGGGGAAGAACTTAGTTCGCGTCACCGACACGCTAATATGACGTGTTACACCAGACTGGCGACTCCCAGCGGCCTGTGTACATGTATACGCATATAATACTTTCCCGATACTAAATATCAAGTCAAATCTAAGTTACAGGAATATCTTTTAAAACTAACTTATCGCAATACTGAGGATCTTCTGTTGGGTAATTTTGGAAATATAAATAAATAGTTAAGGTTTTTGTATAAGTAAAATTATAACAAATATCATACTTACACGCACAGTCACACACACTCTTTCACAAACATACACACTGCCTCAAACACGCACTCACACATCAGACAAACACATTAGAGCCATTCACAATACTTTCATTAATGTTTAATGTAATTTTTTCTATTCTTTCTTTCTTTTTCTTTTTTTTTTTAAAACCTTGCACCACACTAGGAATTTCTCCTGTATTGTGGGTGCGTTTAAAAACAATTAAACTCACATACACAAACAGCCAGACCCGGACCCCCCCCCCCCTCCCCTTTAACTTGCCGTAATGGACCTTTATGTTTTTTTCTTTTCTTTATTTATTAATGTGTGTCCTATTTTCTATAAGCTCATCACTTTGAAGGGACACTGGCTTCTAATATACAGGTACATAAACCTAGTTTACAAGTCAGGGTTGCGAGTTTGTCCGAAAGGGATATCGTGGCCCTGGCACACAGGCAAATGAAGGAACACGGGTGGGTTTTAGTCCGTAAAAGTCTGACACGCCCTCCCGCTCCACCCAGAGCGGGAGAAGTTATTTGATAATTTCCCAACCAGAAAAAAAAAGGGTTTCCACTCTGGAACACTAGCTTATGCCATTTTTTTTTAGATCTAAATACCAAAGTTATAAGTGTTTTTTTTTTTTTTTTTTCTTTAATTTCTGTCTGCAGTTCCCTTGATTGCCTATGTTTTATTTTTATTTTTATCTGCTGTATAATATATTATATTGTGTGCCTATTAGTTTGTGCAAAATAAATGTATTTTCTCTCTTCCTATAAAATATGATTTTCAGTCTGACAATTTTGCTTTTTGATGACACAGTGGGCAATAATCAAAATAAAATAAATCCCATTTCAAGTAGGTAATCTGTGGTTATGCAAAAATAAATCCGAGTCGGCTTTATGTTATTTTAACAGCTGGTTTTACGCGCCGTAAAAAGTTATGTAAAGATAAAAATGTAGGTAATATGCTTGGATACTCAATTACTCACGCATGTAAAGGCTCGTACAGACTGGCGCGATATTGTTCCAGTCTGTAAAAGCCGAGAGTTATGTTATGTTTTGTTAATTTGATGACAAAAGGACTAATATAATACTTAATATCCCAAGACAAAACCACTCACTTTGCTTAAACCCCACTGTGTAATTATATATTTACATTTCATTAGTGCAAACAATCAGACTTAACGATACTATAAAGATGCTGTCAGAACAAGCAACATAGAAATGCTGTGATCCCATGTCTCATTGACAAAATAAATCGTAGTTAACTCCATTCTGCTGCTGGGGAGTTTTTTGCACCACTCCTTCGCAACTAAAGTCCCCCAAAACGCCCGCCCTTCACGGTACTGAAGGGCGGGCGTTTTAGGGGAACCGTCTTATATAATTTTGACGTTCAAAAAGTGCTGATTCTCAGCCCAGTTTGAATAAATGACTTTTGTTTTGTCAGTGCCACGAGGTTAACAATACCATAATGTACAATTCGGCATGTTTTCTTCGAAACAATTTTTTTTTTTGCACTCAATGCTGCCTGTTATGTGGGACATATGATACGACACATAGAAATAAACTGAACGAGGTGCGTCCTTTAAGGAATTTGATGATGTTCGCTTTGTCCCTTCTGTCGTAAGTATATTTAAATGTCTTTGGTGCCAAATGACGGGGAACTCACCTACCCTACAGTTTATCTGTCTCTCCATAGAAACACGTCTACGGATAAATAAACGCATATTAACCCATAACTTGGCAAAGTGCAAAGCCCATGTTGGTGTAGTATGCTGGCAAAGTATAAAACTGCAAATTAGCAAGTTATTTATTTTTAAATAGCTTGACGGGGCTTGTAATTTTTTTTTTCAATAATAGTTCGTTACTTTACCTATTATAAAATATTAATAGTGCCCTAAATGGTACATCACCAATTTTCTTTTTCCTACATTAAATGGTGGTTATTACCACATCTACATCAGGAAAAAGCATAGACAAATTAATAATAGTTTGTATTAATAAAATAAGTAATTTATTAAAAGAAATGACAAAACCAAATATACTCGTATCAACAAAACTTATAAATCTAAATAAAAATGAACACATAAAAAGTTAAAACTTTAAAATGTTTAAGAGGCTTTTTACGAGGGATTGAGTTACTAAAAGACATACCTTTAAATCGGCTATTAGTTTTTCAAATAACAGCAGATATTTAGGTATCTGTAATCTAGTATTAAAAAGGTCTGGATACGAGTGGGATTGGAACTCTTTGAAATTTCATCGGTTGTTTTACGCGTAGTAGGTATTCGACTAGTGTTTTATGGCTCGTGCAGACTGGCGCGATCAGTTATGAATGAACAATGTGTAGTGCATTATAATAATAATTTTCTATTCTTAATTTTTCTGATTTGCAAATTTGATTATGACTGTTGCAAAACATCAGTTACAATCTGAAGTTCAATCTATACTCCATTTGAAATAAGATTAGAAATAAACGTTCGTTTACAGTCCATTCAACCGATTTTTACTTCTATTCCGCAGGCATAAGGATGGCATTAAAAGCAAAAACGTGGTTACAATACCAACTGTTTATTACAGCTGCCATTTATCATGCCACCAACGCAATAGAAGTCGGACTGTAAAAAAGGTTTATTTAAATGTCTAATCTTATTTCAAATGGAGTATAGTCGATGATATAAATTTCGGACTTTATAATAAAAAATTGTACCACGTAAAAGCTAGGCTGCGTTCGGACGACACGCGCGTAACCCGCGCCGACCACGCGCACGTCCCGCACACGCGTTGTGCCCGCCTTGCACCCGCGTTTGCCACGTGCAACATCCGCGCCCGCCCGGCGCCCGCCTCGCACCCGCTCATACTACTTATAAAAACGCCCTTGATCACAGTCAATACGGCACTAGCCGAAGCACGGGCACAAGGCGGGCGCGGGGCGGGCGCGGAGCGGGCGTGGAACAGGCGCGGAGCGGGCGCGGGTCTACTTCGATAAATGCAATTTGAGATCTATTGATGTGTCATAAGACTCAAATTACATACAACAAATTTCAAAGCGAGCGAGGCGGGCGCGGGGCGGGTTCGGAGGGGGCGCGAGTCGCCTGAACGCAGCCTCATTGTATAAGTACATATTTTATTGATTGTTGAATTTTGCAAATGGTGAGTATTCTTCAAATTTGGTAGGTATGTACTTTCCTTATTTGCTATCTCAGCGGAGTTTTAGCCTTTTCTCTGGTGTAATACCATATTTTATCGTGGGTGTAGAACCAATTGAAAAGGATCGCTTCCGACCTTTTTCCGGGTTCCGGACTTCCTACCGGTTGTTTTTACCAGCTGCATAGAACACTTCCACACAATAGGCATAACGGACAGTCCTCTGCGCAGGACATGCATGGAGGCTGAAGAAACCATTACGCATGTGCTTTTTGAATGCACAGACGTCACCCAGATCAGAACAGAAACCCTCGGGTCACCCAGATCCTTCACAGATATCCTAAACAGACTAGGAGATCTAATCAGCTTTTGGAGGGAGGTGGGCTGGTTGGAATTACCAATGACAGCTGCCATGGCCCTGTGGACTAAGTGCGGAAACCAAACCGCATACTTATAGAACCAATAGTAAAATAGAATACTTATAGAACCAGCTGCATAGAATCTGCGTGTTCTTGGTTCTTCTTTACCTGCTTACTTTAGTTGCTTAGAATCCTTGGAGTTCGAAGGCCGTCCGTGTGGGTGTGTGACACATGACCGTCGTGTCACCTGCGGTTCAGTCGAGACGCGGTACGCCTTACAGTTGCAGTTGTTCAGTAACGAGTTTTTACTTAAACCTTAATTACTATGGTCTGTGTGGTGCCGGACGTAAATAATAGCTACACCCTATTTCTTCCCGTGGGTGTCGTAAAAGGCGACTAAGTGATTTACTAGAGAATGGGCAGCAGCGTTCTCTATGCATTTTAACACCATACTGCGATCGCCAACCCACCTGCCAAGCGTGGCGATTATGGAAAACCGTTTGGGAGAGGCCTATTTCCAGCAGTGGGCGACTCTCGGCTGAAATGATGATGATGAATTACTATTGATTCTAGTATTTTCTGTATTAACATTTTATCACTAGTAGATTTTTTACCAGGTCTGTTTCGGTCGGGATAACTTAGGTTCATCTTTATAAGATAATATTCATTTGATAGGATACGTAATTTAGTGGTCACGAAAAAATGACCCCTAAATTACGTATCCTTTCAAATGAATATTATCTTCCTCGTGTGCCTGACTGCTGCTCGTTCCTTGCGATCACGTTCGGGGGAAAGAGCAGTCGTCGGGCCGGTGCACCCTGGGCGCGGCCAATAGTCTCTCCATGTCGGAGAGGGTATTGACTGCGGCGGATTTCTGCGTGGGGGGGAGAGCCTAGGGCTCTTGGGTCTCGTGAGGCCAATCGGCGGTCGTCCACTCCCCCCCTCTGTTAACAGAGGGAGGTCGAGCGGACGCAGAGTGGGAAGGCGGACGGTACAGTCCGCGGTGGATGAGCCCACTGGTTAGGTTAAGTTAGGATAGATATATATATATATTGTATATCATTATATTATGTAAATATAATTAAGATAGGTTAAATATTATAAGCTAGAGTTAGAATAAAAATGTACATATAATTAGGTTAGGGTAAGTTAGGTTAGTCGGGGACGGGATAGTCCGCGGAGGACGGGCCCAATAATGGCAAAAACAGGAGGACGTTTCTCCATTTTGGAGAAGCAGGGGCGGCGCTCGTTGTGCACTCACCCTGCCAACGAGCTAGCAGCGTCGAAATCGTAATCCGGAAAGAGATCACGGTCATGTTTTGTGACTCGGAACGGGACGAGGATCTTGGCTTGGTCGCCCGGATCGCGAGGATGTAAACCTCTATAAAAAATTCCTCTAATACCAAGTTTTGGTGCGTGGCGAGGGTACGAATGGCTGAGGAGTAGTGTTATCTGTAACTTGTAGTTATAGGTGGCGCATCAGTCGTTAGCGCACCCCCAGCCAGGGACCAGTGGAATCCCTGGGTTGGATTACAAATGTCACACTTACCTAGGCACAGGGGGTAACCCTAGGAATGACTTTTTAGATCCCCCACACTCGTGGGAATAATTATGGAAAATCTTACAAAAAACCAAAAACCAAAAGAAGTAGAAGAGGAGTGGAGTGATGCGGAGTCGGAGTCCGACGCCGCATCTGGCGCGAAGGGCGCGAAGGGCTCTTTTAAGAGCCTGACGCGCGTTGATGAGGGGGCTGAAGGGAAGCAGAGCAAGTTCTTCAAGCGCTCGAAACCAGGGGACGGCCAGGAGTCGTCCTCTGACGATGGACCAAGCATGGCTCGCAAGAAAATCAGCAGGCGGGGCGGGGCTCGGAAACGGGGGGTAGGCAGAGGGCTCACCACCCAGGAACCGATGGAACAGGAGGTTCAACTCGGAGAGACCAGCCGCAAGGCGGCCCTCTCCGAGTCCTCGGGCGGTGAGCCGGAAGCCGCTGGCAGCTCCAAGGTGAAGGGAGCGGCCAGTAGCTTCGAGGAGGTCGTGGTAGCCGCGATCAGGGGTGTGGCCTTGAAGAGGTTTAGTCCTCCAAAGACAAGATCGTACCCACTGCCACGGCCTCCATTTTGACGGCAGCGAAAGCCCTTCAAGTCGGGCCTTCGTCAGACGAGTTCGGCCGCATGACAGCCGCCATGGAGCTTCTCCGAAAGGAGAATGAGGAGCTCCGAGCGGACCTGGCCCAACTTCGAGGAGCTGGACCCCGGGAGGTGCCCCAGGAGGGAGCGCAGCATGGGCAGGGCCTGCCCTTGCCGACGGAGGACCGGGTTCTGACCCTGGTGCGGCAGGAGCTGGCTGCACTCAGCAGCCGGTTCTCTGTACTGGAGGGAATTGTCCTTCGCCCACCGCTAGCGGCGAGCAGACCGGCCACTTTTGCCGCCACAGTGGCTGCCTCGGCCACGCCCGCGGCTAAGCCTGCAGCTAAGCCTGCGGCTAAGCCTGCGGCCAAGGCTGCGGCCACACCCGCGCCTCCGGCGAAAGAGGTGCCGCCCAAGCCCAAGAAGGGCGGGACGGCTGCGCAGACGGCTGCGCACAAGGCAAGGGTCCCCGCCGTCGCAGCAGGAGGGTCGCCCCCGCCTCCGCCTCCAAATTCCTCTACGGCCGATGCTGAATGGCAGGTAGCTGGGGAGAGTAGGAAGGCGGGAAAGGCAGCAAGGGCGGCCAAAAAGAAGGAGAGGCGGCAGCAACGCAAGAAGCGTAGCGCAGCAGGTAGGCACCGCGTCCCGAAGTCCGCAGCCGTAGTGATAACACTACAGCCGGAAGCGGAAAAGAGGGGCGTGTCGTACCGCGAAGTGCTCACCAAGGCGTGGAAGGCGGTCAACCTCCAGGAGATCGGCGTCACCGAGGGCTTCAGAATGAAGGTGACGGCGACGGGGGCCCGGATGCTCGAGATCCCCGGCGCGGCCAGCGGCCCGACCGCTGACGCCCTGGCCGAAAGACTTAGGGCGTCCCTCGATGCGTAGGAGGTCCGAGTGTCCAGACCAACTAAGTCTGCTGAAATGCGCATCCTGGGCCTGGACGACTGCGTGACGGCGGAAGACGTTGTGGCCGCCGTGTTTAGGACTGGGGGGTGCTCTGCCAAGCAGGTGCGGGCAGGCACCATCCGTCCTGACACCACGGGCATGCAAACCATCACGGTGAGCTGCCCCGTGTCAGTGGCCCAAAAGATAGCCGGGGAGGGCCGAAGGCTCCGGGTGGGCTGGGTATCCGCGCAGGTGAAACTGCTGGAACCCAGACCTCTGAGGTACTTCCGCTGCCGGGTGGGTCACCACGTGGGAGTATGCTGCACCTCAGAGGTGGACCGCAGCGACCACTGCTTCCGCTGTGGTCAGCCCGGTCACAAGGCCGCCTCTTGTGATGCCACGCCGCACTGTTTTGCATGTGCGGCGGCTGGCAAGCCGGCCGATCACCGGGCTGGAGGTAAGGCCTGCGCTCCCCCCCCCAAACCCAAGGGAAGGGGCAAGCCCTCAACAACCGTCGTCACCGCCGCAGCCGCCACCATTGCAGCCGCCGTTGCCGCCTCTACCGTCGTCATCGCCGCTAACACCGCGGCAGGGCCATCTCAGGGGGCCCGGGAGGAAATTCAAATGGATTGCCAATAAATGGCCCCATTACGCCTCCTCCAGGCGAACATCAACCACTGCGCCGCCGCTCAGGATCTGTTGCTCCAGAGCATGGCGCAGTGGTCGATTAACATCGCCGGGAGGAGGCAGGCACCCAGGGATGACTGGGTGGAGGACCTGAGCGGCTCAGTGACCCTAATTTCGTCGGCCGCCGCCGGTACCCTGTCCCTCGAGGCCGTCAAGAGGGGACAGGGTTGCGTAGCAGCACGGTTCGGGGAGATTGTCGTGGTAGGAGTATACTTCTCCCCGAACCGAACTCTCGCCGAGTTCCACAACTCCCTTCGGGAGCTGAGAGTCGTCGTCGTCGGGTACCATCCCCTCCCCGTGTTCGTCCTCGGGGACTTCAATGCCAAAAACGTGGCTTGGGGTTCCCGGTATACGGACACACGGGGCAGGATGGTGGAGGACTGGGCTCTGGAGACAGGCCTGGTCGTCCTTAACCGGGGTTCTGTCCCCACGTGTGTGCGGATGCGGGGTGAATCAGTGGTGGACATCTCGTTCGCCAGCCCCGCTCTGTCGCCGCGTGTCATCGACTGGCGCGTCATGGAGAGGGTGGAGACATACTCCGATCACCGGTACATCCGGTTTGACGTCTCCGCCCCGACCTCGAGCGCGCCGGTCCGACAGGCCCCGAGTGGTCCGCGGTGGGCGCTGAAGCAGCTGGACCGGGAGCTCCTCCTGGAAGCCTCGATCGTGCAGGCCTGGGTGTCATCATCGGACAGGCCTGCCGACATCAACGACGAGGCGGAGTGGTTCCGGGAGGCCATGTCCAACATTTGTGACGTGGCAATGCCCCGGGTCCAGCCCGGACGAGCCCGGCGCCAGGTGTGCTGGTGGTCGCGCGAGCTGACCGCTTTACGCGAGGCGTGCGTTGCTGCGCGACGCCGGTATGCCAGGCACCGCAGGTTCCGTATCCGCCCACCGGATACGGTAGCCATTCAGGCGGAGCTGTACGAGGGTTACAGAGTGGCGAAGAACGCCCTCCAAGAGGAGATCCAGCGGGCCAGAGGACTCTCCCGCGAGCAGTCGCTGGAGATCATCGACGGAGACCCGTGGGGACGCCCCTATAATATGGTGCGGGGTAAACTCCGCCCATGGGCTCTCCCCCGCTGACGCAGAGTCTCCGGCCCCAGCTCGTGAAGGACGTGGTGAGCGCTCTGTTCCCTTCGCGAGGGGAACATACTCCCCCGCCCATGGCTCAGCCTCCTGCGGTGCCCGATGCGGACCACACCGCCGACGACGACGACGATGCTTCGGAGGTGACCGAGGTAGATCTGAGAGTGGCGGTACGTAGGCTGAATGCCAAGAATACCGCCCCAGGACCCGACGGCTTGCCTGAAAAAGCCTGGGTTCTGGCCTCAGAGGCTCTCGGGCCTCGACTAAGGGGGCTCCTAAGCGCATGCATGGAGAGGGGCCAGTTCCCACTTCGTTGGAAGACGGGGAAACTGGTCCTCATTAAGAAGCCGGGGCGCCCAGCGGACTCTCCGTCCGCTTACCGGCCTATCGTGCTGCTCGACGAGGTGGGCAAGCTCTTTGAAAGAGTTATTGCAGACCGCCTTGTCGGGCGGCTGGTACGGGTGGGGCCGGATTTGGCGGAGAGCCAGTTTGGTTTCCGCAAGGGGCGCTCTACGGTGGTTGCCATCATGCGCGTTCGAGCCCTCACGACGGGGGATGCTGTGACCAGGGGTGGGGTCGTCTTGGCGGTGTCTCTTGACATCGCCAATGCGTTTAATACCCTGCCCTGGAGTTGCATCAGTCGTGCGGTGTTCCACAGGGATCGGTTCTGGGGCCGCATCTGTGGGACATCGGGTACGACTGGGTGCTGCGCGCTGACCTCCCCAGTGGCGTCAGCGTAGTCTGCTACGCTGACGACACGCTGGTCCTAGCACAGGGGAGTTCACATCAGGCGGCGGCCGAACTGGCGGAACGTGGGGTTGCGACAATCGTCGATAGGATCCGGCAATTGGGACTCGAGGTGGCATTGCACAAGTCCGAGGCAATGTGTTTTTATGGTCCTCGGAACGCGCCACTGTCGGGTTCCCAGATAACGGCGGGAGGGGTTCACATCGGCGTCGAGGCTACGATGAAGTACTTGGGACTCGTCCTCGACAGCCGGTGGAACTTCGTGGAGCACTTCCGACGTTTGGCTCCTAGACTGGAGAGGGCCGGGGCTGCTTTGAAGCGGCTTCTGCCCAATCTAGGGGGTCCAAAAGCCTCCGGAGGCTCGCGTCCGGCCCTGGTTCAGGCCATGGTTTGGAGCGAGAGTGCATGGGAGGCCGTCACCTCCTTCTGTGAAACAGTAATGCTCGCGAAGGAGGAGGCGGAGCGCATGAGGGTGAGGCAGGGTGCCCGCCCTTCCGCCCTAAGTCGCCGCAGGAGACGCCCCGGGCGTCGGGAATCGCAGGCCGATTCCTGGCCACCGTAGGCGTGGGCTTGCGGACGGTGAGCGATGGGTAGCTCGCCGTCCGATAAGGACAAGGCCCGGGTCGACGGCGCGTTGTGTTCCACGCGCGCCTCAAAGAGACGTCAGCACCAATTGACGGGGTCCGAAAGGGCCAATGCCTGCCAGGGTTACGAGCCTGTCCGAAAGGGATATCGTGGCTCTGGCACACAGGCATTTGAAGGAACACGGTGGGTTTTAGTCAGTAAAAGTCTGACACTCCCTCTCGCTCCGCCCAGAGCGGGAGAAGTTATTTGATGATTTCCCACCCAAAAAAAAAAAAAAAAAAGGGATCACGAACCTAAAACCGATTCCTTGGTTCGGAAACCAAATGCATGACTAAGATTTAGGATCTGAGGTAGCTTAAGTTCTCTCGTAACCTCTCTTCATTTAGTCCACAAATAATCGATTCCGCTTTGGTGGTATGAGGAACAGGGTGTAAAGTTCACTCATCCACCGTAGAAAAGGGAGGATACTCCGACCAGACGGGTGTCGTATCTGGTGGGCAACTGCTCGACGGTTGATGTCGGGACGTTGTATATATGCTAGTTGCGTGGTAACTTCTACTTGCGCGATGCAGGATTTGCGTGATGCGTAGTTTGCATGTGGCGATGTTGATGCCGCTACATCACTCCCCTCCGGAGACCGGAGGTCGATAGTGGGCTGAGTCGTGAATCTTGCGATGCTTGCCAGTGCCATTCGACGGTTCCATTGAGTCGGAACCGGGTGCCGCATAGTTCTGGGTGGGTCAGCCGGCGATTCACCTTATCCAAGACAATTGACAAATAAAACTTGCTAATCTTAAACTATTATCTTCTATACAAATAAATACAATTGAAGTGCCTGTTGGTAATGTCAAAAAAACTACTATTTACTAAATGCATGTGATAGTATATACGGTACTTATGTATAACAACTTTTTTTTATCTCCGTTTGTTCCGGCTAGTCTCCGAAACAGCTCGACCGATTTTGACGGGACCTTCACCGGCAGATAGCTGATATTATAAGGAGTAGGTAACTTGTTCCGTGTGGTGCCGGACGTAAAGAATAGCACCATCTTATTTTTCCCGTGGGTGTCGTAAAAGGCGAAAGGGACTTACTAGAGAATGGGCAGCAGGGTTCTCTATGCATTTTTACACCACACTGCGATCGCCAACTTGTCTGCCAAGCGTGGCGATTATTTGTGTCGGCTGAAATGATGATGATAAGGTAACGTAGGTAAAGTAATAACTTTAAAAAAAAAAACCACGCGGGTGAAGCTGCGGGCTGCAGCAGTTTTAGATAAATTACTACCTATTTCAACTGTTTTTTATTTAATTTATTTTTTTCTGCCCGCAAAACTAAGTTCAGAAAAATCTGAATGCAATTGAAAGTGAAAATACTATTAAAGCACAGGTCATTAGTACATAAGTACTTACTTACTCGTGTAGAAAGGTCCTCAAATGTGTTTGCTATATACACACGATCTGGGATATACGGCCGAAAAGTCATTATTCCTTGTTACATAATCCCTTTTCTGCTAACCAGGAGAATCGTTGATAGAGAATTGTTAAAGTTTTGGAGCAAATATTAATTTTTAGGGTTCCGTACCTCAAAAGGAAAAAACGGAACCCTTATAGGATCACTCGTGAGTCTGTCTGTCTGTCCGTCTGTCACAGCCGATTTGCTCCGAATCTACTGGACCGATTAAGTTGAAATTTCGACACATGTGGACTTCTGTGATCCAAACACGGACGTGTAACGTAAATCAATGAATTTTGAACATCAATTTTGGGGGGCAAATTAGAAATTAAAAAAAAAGTTTTTCAAACTGTACCGTGCGAGATATCAAATGAAAGGGCTTGAAGAGTAGGAAATTCAGGGTAAGAACTTCAAATATATTTTTTTTATAATTTTAAATAAATACTTTTATAATTATTTACGAAAATATATGAAAATTTACCATCCCCCCCCTTATCTCCAAAACTACTGAGCCTAAAATTTTGAGAAAAATACAGAACATAACATGGTAAATCTCTCAATATTGTGCGTACAGACTTCAATTTGCAGTTGGAGTGTATGACGGAACATGTTTTCAACTACAATGTTAAGTTTGTTCTTAGGATAATGAATCTACGGAACCCTTCATTGTGTGTGGTCCGACACGCACTTGGCCGGTTTTTTTTTCGTACATACACTATACACATAACCTCAGATCATAGATAAGTGTATGCTTTATGTATGTATTTATTTATTGTATATGTAAATGGCACACCACTGACTACCTGCAGTACTGTCTCTCCTTCTCCCTTTAATCCGTCCAAATTTTGTGAGTAAAATATCGCTTTTAGCGATAAGACTGCCCATTGTGTCACCCTAGGTAAATTTTTTATAACTGTAATTTTTATGTTGTACATAACAAAGAGTATTCTATGATATTCTATTCTCACGCCTTCTTCCAATAGGGTTAGGGCAGAAATTATAGAACGCCACCTGCTACGATCCCTATAGACTCCTTTCGCTTCGTTTACTTTCATACATCTGCGGGCTTATTGCGTAACACACTGTGGCGGCATCAATATCGCCACATGCGCAGAACGCATCACACTGACGTCACACATAATCCTGCATCACGCAAGCAGAGTTTACCGCGCGACTAGCATATCTATATACAACGTCCCGACATCAACCATCGCGTCGGGCAGTTGTCCACCAGACACAACACCCGTCTGATTGGAGGATCCTCCCTTTTCTATGGAGGATGAGTGAACTTTACACCCTGTTTCTCATTTCTCTATACTCATATTTCTCTATATCAGTAGCGATCGGTTTCAATTTGAAAGTTCAACAACATTCATTGCGGTATTTACGTTGTTGAGCAGACAAATTTTTCTAACATATGAAGCAATAGATTAACAATTTACTTCAAAATCATTCTGATTGTGATTCAAACTGTTACGCAATTGGGCTGCTGGTCATACACGCACGCCGGTTGCGAGTACTAAGCACCGGACCTTTCTGAAGAACATCACCAACAATGTCAGTATCTGCCTCGTAAGGCGATTAACACACGGCACCGCGCACCGCCGCGGAGAGCGGTGGCGGTACAGCGGATTTCGTAGCAGTGCCCCGCGCGGTAAGTCGGTTTTTACACGCCTGTCCGCGCTGATCTCCACAATCTCCGATATAAACTTTTCGACATAAAATTCCATTTTTAAATTGCAACACGTCCTGTACCCACGATGGTCTACACGGTTATGCGGCGCCCCGTGTATGAATGAGGGAGCGCCCCACCACGTGGATGGAAGCGCGGAGTGGCGGTGGCGTTGAGAGCACCGCTCGACCATGTGGTCGGGCGGTGTACGTGTGTTAGGCATGTCTGTATTAGAGGCCAATGCAACAAGAGATCCGCTTCACCGCCTACCGCGGCGGTTCGCGGTGCCGTGTGTTAATCGCCTAAATACTATTTTTCTTTTGTCTGTTTAAGGGGGATGCGCTAAGGTAGCCCGCGAAATTAAGCAATACCACTCTCTAGAATCCTATTGAATGACTATTTTATGAAATAGTCGTTCAATAGGATTCTACGAAGAGAGTTAGTTGTAATGCTGATTCTAAAGATTATAATTCTGTAAAACCATATTTGTTACGGCCGCGAATAATATTTTAATCAACATACAACTTGACACAGACCTGCAAATTGCAAAAAACATAAGAAAAATTGAATTTCGCGGGCTACCCTGAAGCTTTTGCCTTAATTAAGTTAGGTAACCTGTTGAGTTACTGCCTAGGTACAGATTTCCTTTTAGTAATTGTGTCTTCATTTAATTTTATTATTTCTCTTGGTTCTGCCCGCGACTTCGCGTGAAAGTAATAAGATACACAATATACTAAAATAACAGCCACATTTTTATAAAGCTCCCTCAGCCCCCGATCCACCGCGTCGCATTGCACTGTTACTTCGCTTAGTGTTCTTTTTTACTTATTTTGCTCGGCTCCTAAGTGTCGCAGCGTGATGTTAAATAGCCTATAACCTTCCCCAAGAATTGGGCTATCAAATGCAAAAAGATTTTTCAAATTTGACTGTTCAGTTCCAGAGATTAGCGCGATCAAACGAACAAACTCTTCCAAAAGACCCAAAAAAAATCTTTACTTTATTTTAACTCTCTACATACTCTACAAAAATGATTCTGTGATATGTATTTCTGTGGTTAAAAGCCTGCGATTTTTAATACGTTTACTTACGTTGATTTGAATTATTTACACATGTTATTTTAAAACTTTCGTAAGTTTCAAGCATTTTGCAAGGCCTTAATCACGGATGCAATTAATTTCAAAAATATGATCATTCATGTTAATTAACACTGCAGGAAAAGTAGTGTTTTAATTTTTTTTATATTCTGCTTAAAAAGAGTTTTAATTATAATCTCCATTAATTCAGGACTCGTTGGTAGCAAGCGCTACTGAGTTGTTGAGCATGAGGTCCTAGGTTTGATTCCCGGTTCGGGTAAGGTGTTATTGGGTTTTTCCAATGATGTATTACCTTTAGATGCGTTACCTGCGCTCAATAATGGCAAAGTAAATGCCAGGCAATTGCCTGACATTTACAATAATAATTATTATTATTACGTACCCGCCAATGAACATGCAGCAGCTAGTGACGTAACTAAAATATGTATGTTCATCTCTTTCTAATAACAGATATCGGTATAGGTCTTTCCTTTTCTTCACGCGCTGTATGATTATATGCAAGTATGTAGCTACTGTTTTTGAGTGCACTAATGTTCGTGTATGACGCGTCTATTTATAACACGTCATTGGGTTTTTCCCATTTCGAATTTCTCGATAGCAGCCCAGAGTCTGGAATTATGCCAGGTTTATGGCAATAGGCTCGCTCCCTATAACATGGGACTTAAACATAACTGACGAAATGTAGGTGTACTATAGGTGCATCTCTGCCTAGCCCTTCGGGGATTACAGGCGTGATGTTATGTTGATTCAGACTTGTTTTGGTAAAGCTCAACCTCGTCACACGAAAGGCAGTCTTTATAACCCTTTGCTTTCGTAACAAAACATAGTAAAATAAAATAAACAACCGCCCTTAACGATCACGAATAAGGATATGAGATAAATCTCTATACACAAACACATTCTAGAATAACAAACAGTTCAATTATTCCTTGATGGCAACAGCCAATGATTTTTTACTAGCACCGAAATACATTAGAGGGGTCTTCTTAGATCTATTTTCAGGGTTACCGGAATTATTTTATTACGTTGGAGCAATTGTATATCGGTCTTGCTCTTAAAAGTAATAGCGGGCTTTAATCTTGACGGAAATGACGGTATCATTAGTCACACGGGTTTATTGTTTCAGGGTTGTTCCTTACTTGATAATATAATAATCGAGTTTTGTTAAACTCTCTGTTTTGTATAGGTAATGTCATCAACCGATCAATCTTTAATAATTCAAATCAACGGGGCGAGCACGGCCTACTGTGACATGACTAGAGTCACACATTTTATCACAGTTTGAGCGATAAAACTGTTTTGTCATAAAATGCTAGTACAAATTGACATGACATAATTTATCATGTCTTGTCACAAACGTCTTGGCACGCCCGTGCTCAGCCCGCAATCTTATGTGATAAGATTTGAACTAACTTAAGGAAAAGAAAGCATTAAATAAGGTCCATTAAGAAAACAAACATCACACTGGGTAAATGTTTTCGGACATAAACCCAAACCTTTTTGGAACCACATTGCGATCGGATTGTTTGATTTTAGATTATGCTAATGCTAACACACTGTGCAGTGATTTGTGGTTGGACACAGTTGCAGTGTATACTGGCTGTTTTTAGAACTACTGACCGTATTTGAGCATCGAACGTGGAACGGAATTTGAATGATACGAACTGTGACGTCATCGTACCGTTGGTTATTACATTTTTGTCGCATGACAGTTATTTTCATTAAAATTCAGGCCTGTCTTTTTTTTCAGTGAAAATATGGTTAGGTATTACACTCTTCTTTCTAAGCATTTTAATGCTTGCATAGTCTTAACTAACCACATAGATATGTATCGAAATAAATGTGTTTTCGATAACTAAGACCATTCATAATTGTGTGGCATAATTAAGAAAGTTCTGTTTTCTTTCCTATTAGTTATGTGCCAGATATTTGCAGGAGTGGTTTGATAAGCCAATTTTATTCCTAGGTTAGCGGTTTTTCTAGATGAAAACAAAGGAATAAATATGCTAATAGAATTATTGCCACGTAAAGAAAAGCGCCTGTGGGTGGCTTAATGCTACATTACGTAGATATCTAAAATATTTTTTCCAATCCTAATTTTTATTCAGGATAAAGGTCAAAGAAAAAGTCCTACCTACGCATTGATCAATCTCAAGTCTCTATCTATATTTTGAATTATTTGTTTTTGAAATTCGAATAAAATAGGTAGGTATCAGTATTATTACATACATTCATACATATATACACATACAGGGTCCGTTTGGTACCGGATCTAAAGAATAGCACCATCCCATTTCTTCCCGTGGGTGTCGTAAAAGGTGACTAAGGGACTTACTAGAGAAAGGGTAGCAGCGTTCTCTATGCATTTTAACCCATACTGCGATCGCTAACCCGCCTGCCAAGCGTGGCGAATATGGCAAACCCCCCCTTTAGGGGAGGCCTATGTCCAGCAGTGGACGTCTTTTCGGCGGAAATAATGATGATGATGATTCTTAAAATACATTTGATCTCGCATTTCCGTGCACATGTCAAATGAAAATTTTAAATTCACTTTCAGAGGGTAAAATCATCAAAACTTTTTAACGCAAACTACCTTCAAGATAATTAAAAATTGGTTGGAAACACTAGAAATATAGGAAGTGCACGACAAAATATCCTTTGTGTTCATTTCCTTCTCATATCTGGGTACTCTTGGCAGGCGTCCAAGCTAAGGGTAACGGATACAGCCAGTTATTGTGTCAGCAACGATTTCTGCTTTCTTGTCTTTTCTTACGTTAGGTAACTTATTTGTGCGATAAGATAAGGAGTTGATGTTAAGGAAACAAGAATTGCAAAATTGCAGCATAATTTTATTGTTGGTTAGGATTTAAACACAAAAATAGTCTGCTAAAATCATAACCCTCCTTTAGTTTTTTAAGCCCGCTTGCACGATAAAACACTAAAGAAGTTTACCGCTAAACAAATATAACACATCGTTCTATTTCTGACACTCGACTCGTTTGAAGGTGACTGAGACAGAACGATGATTACAATAATATGATTAGCGCTAAGGGACTTACTAGAGAATGGTCAGCAGCGTTCTCTATGCATTTTAACACAATACTGCAATTGCCAACCCGTCTGCCAAGAGTGGCGATTATGGCAAACCCCCATTGAGGGATGCCTATGTCCAGCAGTCAAAAAAAAAAAACTGAAAGCATTTATTTCAATTAAACCAATTACAGGCACTTTTGAACTGTTGAAGAGTCGGTCAGTTAGTCAGAAAGTTAAAGCTATTTGCCCATTCCAAAACGTAGATCTCTATGGAGAAGAACAGGCAAGGAACTCCAAGGACACTCTTTTAAATCAAGATATTACAAAATCCTGGGTACATTATTCTTGTCGCTTCTATATGTGAGAACAATGTAAAAAAATAAATTATTTAAAAACAATACAAATATAAAAGATTACAAATAAGCCCTGGCAGATAGGAGATGACCAGTCTCAAGTGACGGCGCCCGTTCACGAACATGACGGACGTCAGTGGCCGTCTTTAGGCTGAAATGATTAATCATAATGATGTATAGCCGGGGCTAAACGTATTAATGTGATTTGTAAAGGCGAGTTCTTTGTTTTGCATGTGGCGGAAAGGATTTTTTCAAATAAATTAAGAATTCCTCAAAAATTACAAAAATTCGCAAAAGGTTTTCAAAAAATGACGCGAGACTGACCATCTTTAACAAGAAACATTTTTCAACTTCGAAAATATAGCAAAAAAATTATGTTGAAAAAACCTATATTTTTTTAAAAACCCAGGCGGTAGTGTATTTTTTCTTATACTCGTAATCATATCAAGAAATTTAAAAATCACACACTGGGCTTCATCTATTATTGAGATAAAATCAAAATTTTATTTTATGATTATACAATACCTTGATTAAGTAACAGGCGAAATAAACTATATTTTCGACAGCGCAAAAGTGATGAAACTATTAACAGATGCTGAGACTGACACGAATGGTTTAGCACCACAAAAACTGTACTTTTATAGTGACACAGACTTAATGTTTGGATTATTTCACGCTTTCTCACAATTAGATAATAAATTGACGAAAAAGGGTTTTTTTCGTGCACGGAGCCTTAAAATATTTTCAACGAACTTTATCATTCTACTCCCCAATTTCTTACCATATTTTTTTATAAACTTAATGTAATGTAATTCCACAAAGAGATAATCAAACTCCAGTAGGTAGCCACAGTTCTATATACTTACGACTATACGCGATCGTCGAGTACATAATTATATGTCACTTTTTGTTCGGAAAACTGGAAGGCGCCCTTTGTCGGCAGGACCACGCGTTCGGGTTTGCCGAACAAAAAGTGACATGAACGCGACGATTGCTTTTGGTTAGGATGCAACCTTACTCCTGTATGTGCGGACTCGTCGATCCATATCGAATCGTACCAGCTTTGCCGTTTGTTATATCTGTCGACGACTACGTCGACACTGGATATCTTCCGCCGACATGATAATATTGACTTCACGTCATAAGATACGATCAAACCGTTTAAACCTACGTTTATCGTAAATAACAAAATATAGCTACAATTTTGTTATTTACGATAAACGTAAGGAAGTTGTAGCCAAATTGAGGTAAGCAAATTTTTTGATATTAATATTTTGTTTGGGTGTCACCTAAAGACTCTTGGCAAATTATGTTTCTATTTTTCGCCAAGCCTTCATTCACTGTTCCACTGCAAAACAAGGGCAAATCCTTCCAGACATCCTTTTCCAGAGCCTCTTTGATCCAATCCTAATTACGGTTAAAAAAAATAAAAGCTTCATAGATCTTTTAACCATAAATAAATGAAACTATCAAAGTTCTCCTTGAAAGTTGCGACTTCGTCACATTTATGAGTAGGTTATCTAAAATAGATGAGTAAAAAATACACATGTTATGTTCAAAACATTTATTATTCTCTGCTTTCAATGTTGACACAAGTTTACTAATCCCCACTTTACCTCAGTAAAGCTTTAGTAAAATATAAATTACGAGCAACATGAAATTAAAATATATATTTGGTTACGACAGGAATAGAGATAGAATATTCAAATATAATTATAACTAAAATATAGAATTTATAACACTGAATAAGAAACAAATTCATCAAGTTTTGGTCGGAAATTTTTCGCAGGTGACAGTAGATAAATAGAGACTTTTATAAAATTACAGTTATTTTTTTACAAATTTGATAATTCCTAACATATTTTATGCATCTTACTTATTAGAAATTGAGACGCTTAAGGCACAGCAAAATTACATCTAACTAGAATATACAACTAATATAGACACTCTTGGTAACAATCTTTATTCTATTTCGCAAATTGTGATATGTACAAAAATATTTCCATCTTTATAATCTAGCATTAATATTATTATAAAATTGAAACAAAAAACGTTCGGAGTATACATTGTATACATAATTACTTAAATGCATTGGTGTGTGATGGAAGTAATAAATAATACAGAAATTCTAAATAAACACAACTAAACTTCCCAAACAAAAAGCAGATTACACAAAACGATACACTGAACAGAAATACGTCTTTTGAACTCCACTCAATTATTGGCACAATTTCACTATATTTAGTCTCAGTGTCAATAAGCATCGGCTCCACTTCTAGAACCGATATTCCTCAAATCAGGCATGCGTGTTGTCTCTTCGCTGCCTCTCCAGCTGTTTTCTATGACTTTGGCGTTTCCTCGCTATTATTGCTATTAATATCACAACGACTGCCAGAGCTACTGCTATTCCTATCCACCAGTAAGTATTATACGACGCCTCTTTCGTATTTACTTCTTTTTGGTCCCCAGCTGCAACTGGATTCTTTATCTCCAATACTCCTACAGTAGACGTTTCGACGCTAAACTTAGAATTTGATTCTTCACCTGTATTGATTACGTTATCTACAATATCTTCGTGAGTTTCTTTGGCAGTTTCTTGGTTCTCTGCAGAATATGGGATCTCATTTTCTTCGGGCACAGGTTCTACGGCTTCAACATAATCGTCGGAGCTACCGCTGTCTGTTGACGGTTCTAACTGATTGTCTAGGTATTCATCTAAAAACTTGTAGTAGTCTGTTAGTCCAGTGTATTCTAGGCCGAATTCTCGCTTCGCTAGTAGATCACTAACCATCTCAGGCCAGACAGTGCCGTAACCTTGCATCATTGCGTCTCTGTAAAAACATTTTAAATTAAAAAAAAAATGCAAAACGAATGTGTGCTATACTTAAACTAATGTGTAATATGAAGGCTTAGTTTGTAGGATCCTATAAAAACAAGAAATACTTACATCAATCGATCGTTATTTTCAGCTACATGTTGTATCAAATCCGATTCATCCGACACAAGTTCTTCAGCAAAAGACTGATAGATTTGGTACTTTAGTATTAAACCCATGAATTTTCTGTAACAAAAAACATTCAACGGTTAAGGTAACTCTTATTCTTCAGTTTATGTTTTAGTTCAATTATATTTTTTACCTTTACTAGTTACTCACCCAATATAAGGTTTGTTAAACATCATATAGGGGTCTCCGAGGAAATCACTGTCACCGGTTTCAATGTTGGAAAAATTCTTACGGAAGTCGCTCCAGCTACTTGGTATTTTCGCGTACGGTATAGCTCCCATTAAAACTTTTATTCTCCATTCGTCAGCAGCCAAATAAAAGTTTAATCTGAAAGAAAAAGGATTTTATAAAGCATCAAGTACGTAGCATAAGACAAAGTTACATGCTAAGGTAATAAAAACTTACTTTGGTAAATCTCTCAGTGCCATAATCAATTGTAAGACAAGACGATGATGATTCGCATTGTAGTTGAAAGTTTCTAACGGGAACAGCCCCGCTTTGCTCAGCGCATGTGGGTTCACGGAAAGTAGCGACACGAAACCAGGGATAGCTTCATACACCGCTGGAATAAACAACACGATGAGTTGCAAAGTTCTCAAAGAAATTACTTCAGAACTGGAACGGAATCTTACCAGAGTAGCGGGAAGCCTCTCTTAGAATATAAGTGTTGTTGCTATGTAGATTAATGGTCTGCTTGTAGACTATCTTCATGACTGCTTCGTGAGCTTCAATGAAGTTGGCTATGCTGACATCTTTACAAGTTATTGCTCTAACTTTATTCGGTTTGCACCAATCGACTAAAGTCGGCGGACAAGTACTATTGAACACCGATTCAGTCCAGATATCTGGGTCTGCATCTCCTAAGTTAAGCGCTTTGATGAGTTTCCCTGCCTGTTTAAAAGCTTCAACTCCGCCCAAGTTCTGTGAAATAGATGTATCCGTTATAAATAATACACATTTCACATTTGTTTTCCTGTGTGAAATGTTAAAGGTAATGTAATTGAAAGGTCATATTTTCCCGTTATTACTAAAAAGGGTAACCCTTTTTAAGCAATAACAGGAAAAAACAACCTCAATATGTGTTTCTTCAAAGTAATTCCATTCCCAATAATATGTTATATCGTCAATATTCGAACAATAAAGTAAACTCACCTTTAACTGAAGATTTGCGTGTACTTTCTGGTAAATCCCCGCATGTTTTGGCAGTAAACTTTCTATTAGATTAGACCAATCATCTCCCGTTAGCGATTCTGGAAATAAATTTCCCATTAAAACATACATCTTAACTATGTCTATTGCATTTACTTTTGTTGTTAGTCGGTCACTTACGTTTTTGGAAAGACCTTTATAGAAAAAAGGTAGACTTTTAAAGAATGCCTTTGACCCAAAAGAACACTGAAAAACTACCATTTGATTTAATGTCACAAGGGAGTATAAGTCTGAAGGGGCCACAAGGGGCTAATAGTTTCTCAGAAATACTTTTCGAGTCCTATAATAATACTTTAGAGAATGTAACACTTGACAAAGGGTTGTATAGTTCTCAGGGGAACCACATGGCAAACAATTTAAACTTTTCAGGAATTTGATCTAGACATTTCTAAGTAGCATAAAAGTCAAAAAGAATTTTCATTGAAAATTAGTTGAAATGAATCATTCTCATTTATCTTGCATCAAAAGCAAAGAAGTTGATTTGCTTAATTATTCCTATACGAGAAAAATTAAGTCTCTGCTTCGGGTTGTTCTTTTTATTAATTGCGTTGTGGCCGGGGTTAGTTCATAGGCTAGAGATTCTCGTTACTAGCTGAACAAAACAAGTGAAATTGCCTAGCTTTAAGTTACCGCCCGAGCATTGAAACTATTTATTCTGTTTGCCGGCTGCAGCAACTTTGCTGCTTTTAATTTTAACTTCGACGCAACTTTTGCTGTGGTGTATTCAGCATGTGTGTTTTATTTAAAGAGGCTTTGTTTAAACTTTATTAAAAGGAAACATAACCTTGCGAAAGTGCTTTTAGTATTTTTATAAAAATTTCGTTAAAATCCGCCATTATGTTCAAATTGCTCTTAAATTTTATACTAGTAAAATATTCTGTAAAACACGGACAATACTCAACAATATTTTTTTTGGCGATGTTATAAAACAAAGTACCAACAATTTATAATTGCCTCACGAATATTTTATTTCTATAATGGAAACTCTATGTGGTACTTACTCAGTAAATGTACCGGTAGAGGTTTGCCGACGGCATCAGAACCCTTAAGCCTAAGTGCAATGTATTTGTTAAGCTTTAAGTAAAGGGGTTTCACATTTTCCCACAATTCTCGGGCCTTGAGAATGGCACCTTCGTACTCGCCCAGCGCATCCCAATATTCTTCTACGGAGTTGTAGTCTGTGGAAGAGAAATTATTTTATTCTTTGTTGTAATCCATTTATTGGTTCAAAGTAGGTAGGTAAACGGTAGTAAAAGTAGGTAGGTAGGTTCCGTTTGGTGCCGGACGTAAAGAATAGCTCCATCCCATTTCTTCCCGTGTGTGTCGTAAAAGGCGACTAAGGGACTTACTAGAGAATGGGCAGCAGCGTTCTCTATGCATTTTTAAAACCATACTGCGATCGCCAACCCTCCTGCCAAGAGTGGCGATTATGGCAAATCCTCCCCTATTTAGGGAGGCCTATGTCCAGCAGTGGACGTCTTTCGGCTAAAATGATGATGATGATGAGGTAGGTAAAGGATTAATTGATCAATTGATTATCAAATTGACACCCTACGTCAATTTGCCGTGTTATAGTCATGTACTACAACTGTCAAACTCAAACTCAAAGCATTTATTTCAAATAAACCAATTACAGGCACTTTTGAATTGTCAAGGGGGTCGGTCAGTCATGAAGATGAAGCTAGTTGCCCATTCCAAAGCTTAGTAGGTACCTATGGAGAAGAACGGGCAAGAAACTCCACGGACACTCTTTTAAATTAACATATGGTTACAAAATATTGGTTACATCATTCGTGTTGAAATTAAACATGTGAGAACGATGCAAAACGTCAAAGGCGTCCGTAACAAAAATATTAAAAAAAAACAATTCAAAACTTAAATTAAAATAAGCCAAGGCCGCTAAGAGATGACCAGTCCCTACTGATGGCGCCCGTTCACGAACATGACGCATGGATTAGCACCATTCAACTCAACCATTTTGAAGGGAGCTAAATGATCCAACACACCCGCCACCATCAGCGAGACATTACAGTGAGCATGACATACTCTCAGCCGCCAGGGCACATTCAAGTCAATGAAAGAAGTACTCAGTAAATGGTAGCTTTATAGTAAGTACATAGTGCTCACACATGTGCTATGCAATTATATAATACTAAGAGATTAAATTTATACAAAGCAAAGATAGTTTTTGAAATCTTCAGCAGCTCCAACAGTATTTTCAAATGTTAATCAATTAGTTGAGTTTGTGGAGCTGGACCAGCATTGAGCCAAGCATTTTTATCAGCGATGTAATCCCCCAAATTATAGTATGCCTGCTTGCATAGTGTGCGTTTTATACAAGATTTGAATTTCGTCTCATTCAGTTGAAGTATGTGGGGAGGAATTATATTATAACATTTTAAACAGTACCCCATGAAAGACGAGTCTACTTTTGCCAGTCTGAAACCTGGTTGAGCTAATAAATCCCTACTTCTAGTACTATAATTATGTCTTTCGCCTCTTTTACTAAAAAGATGTAAATTTTTTCTTACGTACATGATGTTTTCATAGATATATTGACAAGGCACCGTCATGATGTTAATATCCTTAAACATTTCCCTAAGAGAATCGCGCCTGCGGAGATTATATATACTTATTGACAAATTTTAAATGGGTTTCAATGAAAAATTCCCAGGTGCGATCTTAAATCTTAGTTTAATAATAATTACGAAATTAAGAGGCCTATTTCATTTCGACCGTGATTTTTGCGTTAAGTGGCCACCTTTGGCGTTCTTATTCTGAGAAACTGAAAGACTTCAACAACTTTTACTTATCAAGTGGTGGAGAATAGTTATTAGTATAGTTTATAACCCATCTCTTTTCCCAATTTTTACTTATCTATTTATATACAAACAGGACGATTGACATTCCTATAAACCACGTAAAGAGTATTCTATTTTATTCTTGTTTTTTACCCGTATACAAAAAATAAATCAAACCCAAAGAATACTTTAGCCACAGGAAATTATTTTCCATTTTGTTATTTTTCAACATGATGTAGATCTGAGTCCGTAATAATAGGTAAACATTGTAAGGCGCGCCTAACGAGCCGCGCAAGGTCAGTAACTTTTCGTAGTTATAGAGTGTTTACTTTTTATGCAGTTGATTCTGCTATTTATTTTGTTTGAAAATTGCAATTTAAAAACTAATTGCAATTTAATTTCAAATACTAATTTTCGTGTTTTAAAATGTTTCGATGGACTAGTACTGTGCTCGTTTTAATTTAATGTCGTACATCCAGAGCCAGATTGTATAGCCGAAATTCCGAAGCAAGTTTTCATAAAATGCGCGACGGCACTTTTTCGAGCACGTGGAGTGAACTACTTACTACATTTAAGCAAACGAAATGAAATATATAATAGTATCTCCTAAATAGTGCCTCAAAATTTTAAACTATGTATGGCATATCTATAAAAAAAATCCCGCTAAAACCGCTTAGAATTAACTGTAACTTCTCCTTACTACATTACTATTATTACGTAAAATGTATACCCGAATAACAGTTAGTTCATAAGAAATTAATTTTCATATAAACCCCTTAAAAAAATATCATCATCATCATTTCAGCGGAAAGGCGTCCACTGCTGGACATAGGCCTCCCCCAAAGGGAGGGGGGGTTGCCATAATCACCACGCTTGGCAGGCGGGTTCGCGATCGCAGTATGGTGGTAAAATGTATATTGAACGCTGCTGCCCATTCTCTAGTAATTCCCTTAGGCGCCTTTTACGACACGCACGAGAAGAAATGGGTTGGTGCTATTATTTACGTCCGGCACCACACGGAACAAAAAAAATAAAAATAAATATATATATATACATATAATTACTAGCTACGCCCCGCGGTTTCACCCGCGTAAGTCTCGATCTCGTGGGAATATAGGGACAAAAGTAGCCTTTACATTAATCCAGGATGTCAGCTACCTCGATACAAAATTTTATCATAATTGGTCCAGCCGTTTTTACGTGAAAGAGTAACAAACATCCATCCAACCATCCATACTTACAAACATTCGAGTTTAAAATATTAATAGGATATGAAATTTAAAATAAAAGTAAATAACAACTACAACTGCCAAATTGCTACATAATGCGATGCATTGGCTGCTTAATCCTTCAGAACGCAATTTTGTGATAGGCCTCATAAGATTTATATTAGGATATCCGCTTTAATTAATACGCTTACATAACTAATTAGAAACGAAATTTCGTTTAAAACATCGAACCGGGTTGGTCCAGTTATAGTGACATATATAATTTAATTAGATAAATATATACATCAAAATTGTTTTTTAATTTTTTTCACTAG
This sequence comes from Tiliacea aurago, assembly GCA_948098905.1. NCBI lineage: Eukaryota > Metazoa > Arthropoda > Insecta > Lepidoptera > Noctuidae > Tiliacea > Tiliacea aurago. The sequence goes on from OX402588.1 coordinate 19,442,941, forward strand.
AGTTACACAATTACGTGGCGCGAGTTTAATGCCAGGGCCACGCATTGGATATAATTTGACCCAAGATGTAGCTTACAGACCGTTCGCTCCGATGTGTGTATCGGGCTTGGACATATATTGGACAGGATTTTACAGATTTTTGCTTAAGACGTAGATATATGCCAGTGACCTTGAGTGTTCTGTACTGAGCTCACGCAACGCGTCGTATGTTCAGCCAGTAATAGGACTCACCCATCAAGGAGCGCTGTCCCCAATTTGACGCATTATTAATTTATTATACAAAAAACAAAAGGTATTTTAATAAAACGCGTATACTCAAAGATAAATAATTAAATTATCTTTAAATTGGTGTAGATTTCAGAAAAATACGCTTGGTAGATATGGCGCCATTCTCAGTTTTTTATCCGCGTTAGACATAACTTTACAAATTAAGTTATTGAGAAAATGCTCTAATTTAACATATATTTTTTTCAAATCATTAACACTAGTCGTTTAAACATGATCTTCAGTATAAAATCATTAAAAGTCGGTTATCGTCGCCTTAACATTAGATTTGGTGCCGAGCCTGAACCAATGGCCAGGGTCAATGTATGGCGCCGGCATTAGATGTAGCTGTCACGCACTCCAGCATAATAATGTTGGCCTGTTTGTTTTAGTTATTTTGCAGCGCGACACTCTATCTAGACATATAAATAAATAATCAACGGTCCTGACCTACAAATGTGACATCTTCTGTGTGGTGATATGAAAAAAAAAAGATTGAGTGTAACTCCTTGACCGTATAACTGGTTAATAGGAATAATACCTACTGTCCAACAGAGCTAAATAATTATAAAAGCACAGATTGCTTTGATCTTCTTAAAAAGTACCCATTTTCCTTTTATGATAGCCAACTTGGCATTAATGGACGTTTACGGACTAATTACTATGTTGCTATTATAATTTATTTTATTTATAATAGCATTACCACTTACATTTGTTTTTACAGATACCCAATGCAACAATGTAGTCATAATAATATTATAGATATACTTCGTACTATTACTAAACTGGAATAAGAATAAGATGAGCTATTATGTAGCATTTTTTTCCTCTAACTGGTGAAATACCGTTGAATTTAAATAAGGTTACAAGAAGAAGTTTGAAATATTATTCCAAGACAACTCAGCTAAGTTACAAACTTTGAAGTCAGTATATTTATTATGATTAATGTGCCATCAGACATTGTTAATAATTTTATTATTCCATCATCATTATAGCCGAAAGACGTCCACTGTTGGACATAGACAACCCCCAATCGGGAAGGGTTGCCATAATCGCCACGCTTGGCAGGCGGGTTGGCGATCGCAGTATGGTGTTATATGCATAGAGAACGCTGCTGCCCATTTTCTAGTAAGTCCCTTAGTTGCTTTTTACGACACCCATCGGAAGAAATAGGATGGTGCTATTTTTTACGTCCGGCAACACACGGAACAATTATCATCAACCGCAAGCGCCACTGCTAAGCATGAGGTCTTGGGTTCGATTCCCAGTTCGGGCAGTGTTATTGGGAGTATCTCAGTAGCAGCCCGGAGTCTGGGTTTATGCCCGGTTGATGGCAATAGGCTCGCCCCCTATTACATGGGACTTAAACATAACTGGCGAAATGTGGGTGTACTATAGGTACACCTCTGTACAACCCTTCGGGGATTACAGGCGTGATGTTATGTTATATATTTCTAGCAAAATATTCCACTATTATCACAGTCATTTGCTAGTTAATTCCCAAATAGATATTTCATACTAATAGCTTTGTATTTAATTAATGAAACAATAACAGTTGCATTATCGCTATTAAATTATTGTTCTATTTAGTAATTAATTAATATTGGTTATAGCTAAATTAATTATTTCAACATGATATTTGTCCGAAATGTAATATTTCATGTGTGAAACATGACTGCCATCTATAAATAAATCACTAGATATTAATTTATTGTTTTATTGTCCCATATATTTGGTTGGATTTAGTAAAACATGAAAATTTTATTTTATTTGTCTTGTAAAATATATTACTGTTAAAACTTTTAATTTAAACATCATATTTTAATATTAGATACTTGCTAAGGTACAACTTAAGCCAAGATTAGAAAAATATTAATATTTTTACGTTAGCATTAAACATTGATATTTGAGAAACGCTAATAAACTACACATTATTATCACATTGCAGCAAATATCATGCTGCAAAACATCCCTAAATTTTTGTAAAAAGAGTTCTTTACATAACTTAAACCAAGACAGTGTAAAAACTACTTGTTACTTTATTATTTTTATTCCATTGTACAACTTCTCTCACAATACACCTCCTAACTTGAAGTGAAACTTAAAACCTCTCGTCATAGTTTAAAAGGAAAAACTTGTCTTTGTCCTTTGTCCTTTTAAACAAACAAAATAAACTATTATTTTTACAATGCTTGAAAGAATTTTGTTTGTACGTAATGAATTTAGGAGTACACTGTAAATCGTGTTGAGCGTTCTTTTTGCTTTTCTTTTGTATAAAATGTTTATTTTTATTAAAAAGAAGGTTTTCTTTTTAAACCTGTTTATATCACAATTTATTTGTGGCTATGGACGATATAAAATACCTTACAATATGTGTATGTAATATGTGTGTGTGTAATAGGTAGGTATGCCTTAACTCAGCCATACTCAAAGTGTGCTCCGCAAAGCCTCTCTGGGGTCTCCGCGAAAATACTGGTCATAATGAAAAAAAAAATACTAGAGGGGTACTACTTATATTTAATTTACTCTGCAACCTGAGTAAAATAAAATCTATCTAACCATTCTAACATGAAGTAAAAAATTATACAAATTTTAATATCAAGTAAAGGCTCTTACAGAATCACGCGATATTGCTGGCGCGACAGGCAGCGACATAGAAAATATGCTACTAGTCTCGCGTCGCACCCGTGATATTGCACCAGGCTGTACGAGCCTTAATGTGATATTATTATTAATAAAGAATACACAAAAAATCATCTTTGATTATTTTAGGGCTCCGTCAAATATGTCGTTTTCCAAAAAGGTTCAGTCGTCAAAATGTTTGAGAACCCATAGGGGTGGATTTTTTTTATTTACGTACAAATATTGTTAAAGGTGATCGAAAAGAGCAAAGCATTCTGGAGATTTCTGGAGATTTGTGATGTCTAAACCTTTAATTTAAATAAATTGTAAAACTGTAGATATAGGATTGTTAATAAAGGCTATTTGAAATTTAAAATTGTCTAAGGTACCATTTGAAAATCATGGCAGGCCAGTGTATTAGGTGCACAGCAAGGTTTAAAATCGCTTGACATTTTACCTGGCACCCGACCATTTTGTCGAGACTAAAACAATAACAATTGTGAAAATAACGAACTATAACTGGTGCTATTTATGTACTCACTGTTTTGTTTGGAGGCATTCCGCAGTAAAGGAAGTACGTGCTCTAAATAGTCATTAAGATCTGGCAAGTTCTTCTCCCAAGACTGTTTCATATGATGTAGGGTTTCCTCATCTTGCTGCCGCGCCAAGTTGTAGTGTAACTCTGTGAAAAGAAAGTATTTATTATTAAAAAAACATTTGTAAATCCTCTTAGCTACCTTTTCTTACATGTGGGTCATAGATGTTAGTCTAAACAGACGCAAGTATGTAACTGCATATCGATAATGGTGTTACACGAACTGACTGCTATCTTTGGCCGAAAGACGTCCACTGCTGGACATATGCCTGCCTCCCCAAAAAGGGGGGATTTGCCATAATCGCCACGCTTGGCAGGCGGGTTGGCGATCGCAGTATGGTTTTAAAAATGCATAGAAAACGCTGCTGCCTATCTCTGCCGATACCTACGATAAATAACGACCAATACTAACGATATTGGAGAGAATTTGGATAAACAGTACAAACAGCAGCATTTTCAGCAGGTACAGTCATGAGCATAAATCATTACAACTAAGCAAGATTCAAGTGTTTTTCTCCTAAAGTATGGATAAAAAAATTATGATGTTTCGAACATGGTTTATTCGAAACTATTGTTATGAAATATGTCTTTTGTCAACGTCGCAATATTTATACTGAATCCTGCGGTGGAGCTGTAGCCCGCAAAATACATAACTGCTAAAGTCGCGAATTATATTTTGATCAAGATACAACCTGATACTGAAATACAAAATGAAAAAAAAAACCATATGAAAAATTTAATTTCGCGGGTTACAGCTGCGGATCCACCTTACCGAGAATATCGTTTTTGAATTTTGCGTAAGTGAATGGTATATATGCTTATGACTGTACCTAATAAACCTAGTTGTATTCAAAGACTTTGGAAACAGTACGTTCTTGATTCCCTTGAACATCATAAATGGTGCTAAATACATGTTACAAAAAAAAACTTGTACACATTAAACATTTGAGAGGTTTCAGTTATTTATAAAAATATTCATTTTAGGTAATTAATTAGTGGTTAAAGTAGATAGAGCTTCATTAATTATGGATAAGGAGAAAATTTTGATTAAATTGAAATTCATTGTAGAAAACAAATTAGACTTTTACCCCTTCAAAGAGTAACATTATCCATAATATTAATTTAGTCATAAAAACGATCGTAGATTTATAACTTCTTTTTATTCAGAACTAGCAAATTATTTCGAAATAGCTTAACGACTAAAGCGCATACGATAAGCCCATTTTCAACCGGCATTTCATTGGCTGTTATGTCCAACTACACGTTTTCAAATTATGGCTAACGCTTAAAGTCACTATAACTTATGCTTGCCATAAAATCTCTTATTTCCGCTGCAGTAGCTCACAAACGTTTAACTGGCACTTGACTTCTGATCATATTATTTTTAAAGCAACTACACAGCAAAACGTAAACAGCATTTTTATTGAAAACAGCCCAGATGCGTCGTGTGTACAATTTATGGCTGTTTCCAAATTGAAAATCCAAGCGGGTGTTTTAGAGGCTGTATCTTTCGTAATTTGACTTGAATTGACATTCAAAAAGTGCTGATTCTCAGCCTACACACATAACATAATCAGTCTATAATGTTCCCACTGCTGGCACACGGACCTCCTCTCGGTGAGAGGGAGATGGCCGTAATCCACCACGCAGGCCCAGTGCAGGTTGATGGATGTCACATGTCTCTAATTTCTTAGTTCTAGGACATACCGGTTGCCTCACCATGTTTTCTTTCACCGTTTTGTGAGTAGTGATGATGAGATAATTTACACAAAGTAAAGCGCCTGTCAGGGTTCGAACCTATGACCTAAAACTAGTAAGTCGCGGGCCGTTACCACTGGGCTACCACTGCTCTTAGCCTGATTTGAATAAAATAAAAACATTGGATTTTGAAAAGACAGTTCTCATACTACAGGTAGATACACCTCTACCTAACCCTTCGGGGAATACAGGCGTAATGTTATGTTATGTTTAATTCTCATACTATTCCTTCCATATTTCTTTGTATTCTCAAACTTCTACAGTTTTGTAAAAATAACGAATGCAATCGTTTTGTTCGCACTGTTGTAAATTCCTCATCTTTTGTTTTCCAACGCAGCTCTGTTTTGTTAATTATAACTAGGTACTAAGCATCTGGGAATATTACATGTGCTCCATTTATTTAAATGTCACTCCATTTATATTCTTTTACATGTGTGAATATACGAGAAAAAATACTCGAACAAGACCCCAGGAGTTCATTCTTTGAATGCATTTAATTTAAGAGTTACTTTGTGTGCTTATTTGAATCGTTCTTTAACTGAGCACTCAGCCTTTTATGCGGGCGTAAAATCTTCAACCAATGTTTTTTTTTCTACATAAAAATAACAAAGTGCTCTTACGAAAGATGAAAAATTAACTTTTTACAAACATTCGTCTCTTTTGCCGTGTTATTAAAAGTTCGTATTACTTTATGAAATTCATAATGACTTAGGAATTTTATTTCGTAAACGGTGGTCGTTTTGTGTTATTATTTGTATTTCGACTTCCGCCCTTCGTCCGGAGTTTTTAAGCCCTCAATTTATATTTAAATTGGGTACCTATTCATTTTTATGTTATCTTAAATCGATTATTTTCCTGTCGCAATTGTTTCAACTCCAATGTCAATTAATGTATTTTTGGAAACGGTAGGTTGAAATGAAGTTACAGGATTTATTTTTGATCTTCCTTATTTATTTTTGACGGCCAATGATTCAATCTAAATTGTTATTGGTGCCTAATTTCCATCTACATCATTATTATTTATTTGGGATCAAGTTCACCAACAAAGGATACACAGATACAATATAAATCACAACAATACGAAAGGTTCTTTTACGTGTGCTCCCTCAATTACGCGAGACCACAGCATACATATATAACTAGGTGTAAACAGGATAAAAAAATAATAAGCTTGTAATAAAAATAGAGAAAATAAGTGTTGAAATTAGAAGAAAAAAACACATTTCAAACTCAACAAATGTTTTTTTTTTCCTTTCTTTTTATGACTGACGTTCATAAGGCTGAGCATTGATGATACAATTGTTAAGTATAATAATATTTTTTCTACATTTGTTGACTATTGAAGGGAAGAAACATAGTTATACAATTATTAATAAACTTTACGGTGGTTAATTTTTTTAATAATTTTTTTTATTTCAGAAAATATTTTATTACGGTTCATAAAACAATATCTTTCAAATAGTAAACTATGTTTCTTCCCTTCAATAGTCTAATCTTAATACCTATTACAGGCGTGTACACCAGGGACCATTTTGGTTACCCATTGAAAGAGTTTTCGATAGGGTTTTTCTAAGCGGTTAAAACAAAAACCCATACGATAAGGGTAACCCTTATGAACAGCTTAAATTAAATTTTGGTAACCCATTGAAAGGGTTTTCGATAAAAACCCATACGGTGTTGATAACCCTTTTGAACGGCTTAATTTAAGCCATTCAAAATTACCCACACCGTATGGGTTTTTGATTAGAACAGCTTAGAAAACCCCTATCGAAAACCCTTTCCATTGAAAGGGTTTTTGATAGGGTTTTTCTAAAATGGTAACCAAAATGGTCCTTGGGTAGAATAGAGATAGAATTGGTCCTGCTACGCGTGCTGGGCGGATATCGAAATAACATAATATTATGATTTTTTCATGTTACTGGATTTCAAGTAGGTATAGAACCCATCGAAATGGGTTATCATGGAACCCTTTCACTGGGTTTCAAGTATAAAACCCATTCAATGGGTTATCATGTAACCCTTTCAATGGCTTAACCCTTAACCGGGGTTGTGCGGTCTCTGGTGTACACACGAACGAATCGCAAACATCGATCACTTTGTTCGCATGTGCGTACCACTAACGAACATCGAACACTGTGTTTGTCAAAAATGTTCTCCCTCTTACCGAAAAGAGGCCTGTGTCCCAGGGAAAAGTACAGGCTGAATATGATGTATGTATGATACCAGCCTAATAGTACAGTACATATTGAAAAAAAATCTTACCTTTTAGCGTACAATTAGTGGCGGTCCCACAATCGTAGTTGGTTGCGAATCTCATCCTGTTCAGAGCATTATCACCAAACGTGACGAGCTGAAAAAATAAAGACCCATTAGAAATATTTTCATGTCTACTTTTAATCGACATGGGGATCAAACCAACGATTATCGTAGCAAAAGATGAACACCAACGCGTTTACGGGACGTCAGATTAGAGAAAAACAAAAGAAAAAGAGGGAAAACAATGGTTGGTTGCAAAATTTATCGCATTGCATTAACGAGGGGAAATAATTTATCGGATTTGTATAAAGGTACTGGATTAAAGCCCTCATTAATTTACTTAAATTTGACCAGTAGAATAAATAACCCAACAGCAACTATTCCATATTTTTTTTTGAGTAGATGCCCGAACGTAAAAACGGTACATTGACTTTTAGAAAATTTGGTCATAGCCACACAAACCATCCATCTGTTCTTTGGTCTCCCTATTATTATAAGGATCCACATTTGCAACAAACACTTTTACTTCGCAATATGCTAAAAGATATTAATATGCATACTAAACCAAATCCAAATAAAAATAAAAAACTTAATGCAGTACTACAGAAACCTGACAATAGAAATGGTTCTCGGTAAGGTAAAGCTTCGGACCGTAGCCAGAGAATCGGTTCTCGATAAGGTAACGCTTCGCACCGTGTCTATAACAGCGGTTAGATACATATTTCACGGATAAGACTCCACAGCGGGCGTCATAAATAAGAGCTAAGATTTATATCCAATTACTTCCCACTATCTATAGTAATAAAAATAACTAAATGAATTTATTATCTCTCAGGTGTATATTGTACGGAGCTGAGTTTTCGTTCGAACGCTGATATTGTTAGCTTTCTTGGTAGCGTAAAATACCGTTATTCTATAGGGCAAAAAACGGGAGTTTTATATTGCAATTTCTTAGGAATTGTTTGCGAGAATATTGATACTATTATGTGTGTAAAATTAACGGCCTTGTCTGTGGAAAACTTCCTGATGGAAATACCCAATTACATTTTCCTGACTTGTATGTCTTCTGCAGGCTATGATGATTTCTATTTCTACTCTACTGTAGAATAGAAATCGTTTGTCTACTGAAAATATTCTACTGTCTACACGGAAACGTAATTTTGGTCTACTTTTCCGTCGACAAAACGCTTCTCGTGCTTAACGTTCTTGTGCTAAGTCTGCAGGAAGAGTTCGTCACTCATTTCGAAATATAATTATGGATCATATTCTTACCCTTATCCACTGCTCAGTGTCAAGCAAAGTATCTCCAGGTTGCAGTAACAGCTTCACTTTGCGCCGGAGCACGTTGTCATCGGCGGCCAGCGCATGCGCGGTGAGCGCGCTCTTTATGTCAGTTGTTTGTTGACAGACGAACATGCCGAAAGTTTTGTCGCGCTCCAACTATGGATTTTTTTTTTTATTATTGAGTGATATGATGGGTCAGTAGCAGTACCTATCAGCTATAGTTTTTTGTTTTACTTAATCGGTAAGCACAGTCAGGGAAATTAATGTTTTACCAAATTGAAATACTACGTCAATTTTCCGTGTTTAAGACATTTCAAACAACTGTCGAACCGCTAGTTGCACGTAAGTCCATTAAATTTAATTCCCGATTAAAAGTAGATAACGCTGTCTTTCTCTAACGGAAAGTATCAGAAAGTGACAGCATTATTTTTAATGGGGAATTATATTTAATAGACTTACGTGCAACTAGCGGTTCGACAGTTGTTTGAAATGTCTTTAACACGGAAAATTGACGTAGTATTTCAATTTGGTAAAACATTAATTTCGCTAACTTTATATGCAATTATAATATAAAATAACAAGTTCTAAAATTGTGGTATAAACATGTAATTGAAACAACGACACCACATTTTGATAACTTTTACTAGAATATAACAACGAATATGATAAGCCATTCACTAGCCCAAATTTAATCCGTTTAAACAAATTTTAAGCACCATTATACATTATAAACACTATGCGACATTATATCATGCATACAAGAATAATGTCGTTTTTATTACCTATAATGTTATTTTAATAAAATGGATCGTTGATCATTTAATTAATAATCAATTAGCTTTGGCCCGCTGCTTCGCCCACGTGATAACGAACAGACGATAACTTTAGCCTCACGAACTTTTGTGGGTAATGATTAGTACAGACCATAAACATGTATTGAGGCTTCTACAGACCGGAGCGATTCGCGACGCGACACAAAGGCACCGCTCGTCGCGTGACATGCGGGGCCTTTGTGTCTATGTGATTATTTTGTGTATCATAAATACTTTTCGCAGCGCACGCCAAATTATGACATTTGTAGGCAAATTGTTGATACGTTACATTATACATGTTACCTTGGGTTACATTATTGCAAAATTTCGTAGGGATATATGTATATTATATATTTTTTTTAAATAATATACATCCAGTGTTACTCGCTGATAACGAAGCGTTTAAGTAATTTTTAAGTTATCCAATACAAACACGCATACGAAAAAATCAAATCTTTTCTCTCTAAATAATTAGTTTAGATTAAACATTACCAACAAGAAATCGTCAACACAATGCCAATAAATTAATAACTATGGCATCCACAATTTTACATAATAAAATTAATATCTTTGTTTGATATGTCTTATGTACTGATTGTTGCTAAATTTAAATTCCATGTTAAGCACTTAATTAAAACGGAAGCCATGTTTAAGCCCGGAATTGGATTAAACATTTGACGAATAATTAATTTTGTAACTAAAAACAATTAAATGCGAGATTTAGGTAGGTACCGGTATTTAATTGAGTGTTTCCCGCTTTGTGTTATTTTCAAACAGATTTAATTTTATTCGCATATAATAATAGCTACGGGATATTTTATGACGAGGGTCACGAATGAAAGGGATATTTCGAAGAATTTAAATAACTATAGAGGTATGACGAACAGGCTGTAAAGTTTACGCCGTGCTACACGGCGAACGTGTGTTTACAAAGGGCCTTACAATGGCAATGCGTTTCATTTTGACAGTTCAACAACATTCATTGCTTTTTTACGTTGTTGAGCTGATGAACATTTCAAACATATGATGGTTTAGTCCATGTTCAACCACCTCAATCTTTACCCCTGACCATGTTGAACCCCTAAATGTTTCCATGTTCAACCCCTGGGGGGTTAAACATGGACTTTTATTTTTTAAGGTCTTTAATCCACGTTCAACCCTCAATGGACAGTAAAACACAAAAGTTCTTCTCATCTACCCTACATTTATTGCTATTAGCTACAGATTATTTTTGGAATGTAAAGTGCTGCTGGTACATGAGAGGGTAGTGTTGTCAGCAGCCTTGCATTAGTATTGTAGTGAAAAATTTAAAAAGAATATTATTCGTACAAGATCTCAAAGGAGCAATAACATGCGTAGATTTGTAGTGCCCACTTGCAATAACTATTATGGTCGAAGTTTTTTTTAGTTCCGATTATTTTTAATAACCTTCCAGTCGATGTAAACAATAGTTTCCAAAAACGTCTTTTAAAAATAAAATACATAAGTACCTCTTCAATATGTTTTGCAAAAAAGAGCAAATTAAAAAAAAAATATGTCTGTTTTTAAATCTGCTGGATAAATATATAGTTTAGAGTATGTTGCAAAGGTGTAAATTATAAATTATTAAAAAAAAGAGAACCGTCTGCCAACAGCAGTTTGGCAGAACAAATATTTGCTGGTAAAAAAATATTTCTACGAATAAACACTTTTTATTTTATTTTTTTCATTTTACATTTTGTAAAACTGCACAATAAGAGGATATTGTGCAGAGATTGAAAATTTAAAATGAAATAATTAAATAAAAAGTGTTTATTCGCAGAAATGTTTGCCCTATATTTCTGCAGTTACTTTGAAATACAAATGAGTTAAACGTTGACATTGAAGCAATTTACGTCGTACCTCCCCTATAGTGGCCCTATCGAACCAGACATGTACACTGAAGCCCATACAACCCTGGAAGTAGCCCCATAAATAGTTTTAGAGTTAAAAAACTTTTTTACAAAAAAAAAAAACAACTGACTTCCAAAAAAAATATTACAAAGTGAAAAACAATTTTAATTTCGGAAGTCGGGGGCAAAGTACTAAAACACAGATCCAAAGATACCGACTTCCGAAATTAAATTAATTATTATGAAGTCACCATCAGCTCTGGTTGCTATGTATGGTTGCTAAGCATAAATTGCTTAGCAACCATATTAAAGTAATCGAATCGCAACTCGTGAAATACTTATCATGAAGAAGTTCTGATGGCCATCTCTGGCCTTTCTCATCAGAACCACTTCACCAAATGATATTTTCTGAATGCCAAGACCTGATTTCTTACAGAAAATACCAAAATCGCCATATGTATGTCTTTGATATTTAAGGAGTTCCTTCAGTTCCTCATGAATTCCATCATCAAAACAAGGTTTTGATAAAATAGGTCCTATCTTGGGAACAAAGTTAATGTCATACCGTTTGAATCATCTCAATCGGTTGTAAAAATGATAATTCCCTAGTAGCTCATCATTTATCAATGTTTACCAAAATGCCATGTTTTTCTTTTACCCAACAGCTACAAATACCTGTAAAAGATTTATTGTCTAGAAAATAAATACACTTCTGCTCTCAGTATTACTTTAATGTCATTATTAGTTACCTAACAACAATGGGTTGAATATGGACAAAGAAAAGATGACAAATATATTGAAATCCATGTTCAACCCCCCGGGGGTTGAACGTGGAAACATTTAGGGGTTCAACATGGTCAGGGGTAAAGATTGAGGTGGTTGAACATGGACTAAACCCATATGATGAAGCAATGGATGGAAGTGTGTTACGTAATTAGGGTGCTTCGATGAAAATACGATATTTTTATTAATATTGAGCTGTGTCCAATATCGTTAACAATCAAACTTTAATTGCCTTGTTTGACACGCTAAGGATTATAATATGCATGTTAGTGCACCTCTACACTTTCTAGTGAGCATATTTTCCAAATGCCTGTGCCTAACCGCCATCTTGGAATGTCATACACTGTTTACTGCTTAAAAAACTCTTTTGTTTACGGTCATTGGATCAGAATAGATAGAGCCACCTCACTGCTCTTTAAGCAAAGTTATTCTGGTGAAACATAATATTTAAAAAAAGCTGTTAATAACTTTTATCTTAATTTGACCGTGGTCTATAATTTGAGAGTATTTGTAAGAATGTACGTTAAGACCCAGATATATGCCAGTGACCTTGAGTGGTTAACTTGCGTGTTCTGTACTGAGCTCACGCAACACGTCGTACGTTCAGCCAGTAGTAGGACTCACCCATCAAGGAGCGCTGTCCCCAATTTGACGCATTATGAATTTATTATACATAAAACAAAAGGTATTTAAAAAAAACGCGTATACTAAAAGATCAATAATTAAATTATCTTTAAATTGATGAAGGTTTCAGAAAAATGCGCTTGTTAGATTTTGCGCCATTCTCAGTTTTTTATCCGCGTTAGACATTACTTTACAAACTAATTTCACCATGTAATATAAACATAAACTAAAATATTCACATATTAAATTATTGAAAAAATGCTCTAATTTAACATATATTATATTTTTTTCAAACCATTAACACTACTCGTTTAGACGTGATCTTCAGTATAAAATCATAAAAAAACGGTTATCGTAGCCTTAAGTCTTAATGCGACACCAAGATTGCATGGAGTACTCGTATTGTCATTCTTCTTTTTAATTAAGATCTGCGTTACCTGTAATTCATTCATAAAACATATGTATCATAATACAACACAATATTTACCATATTTATTTATTTTATAAAAAATTGTGTACACACAGTAAAATACAAAGAGATACGACATAATTATAATTTTAGTACAAAGGTTCTGTTTATTTATTAAGTAATTTCCAGCAGACCTGCGAAAGCAGAAATGAAAAAGAAATGTAGACAATAGTGTGTGAGAACAAGAAGAGAAAAATATGAATAATATGCGAAATCTTAAACTAAAATGTTAAATATACCTACACGTATAACGCAAAAATGTATATTAATTAAATAAATACATAAAGCATATTAAGTTCTATGTATTTATTTAAGTATAATAATTTAAACGAAAGAACAAAAGTTAAAAAAATATATGTTCATAATAAATATTAAATGAACATAATTATATTTTTTTTAACTTTTTTTTTCTCTAACTTTACTTTCAAATAAGGAACACCTTCCTTTCGTAAACAACAATCAATTATAAAAAGTCAGTCCCAACCTTTGATGCTAATCCTTTGCTATTCCCCGTAAGTTCATTCCACGCAGCATTGGACCTCTGTTCACAATGGTCCACATAGTCCAACTCCACCAAATCCACTAGGGACACCAGCCATCTTCTGTCATCAGCACTGGAGGAGGTGCCGCATTGCAGGGGAGACAGAAGAGCGAAGAAGGAGATGAAGAAGAGTGGGATTGGAGGCCTCATTGTTGATCTGTGGGACAAAAGAGAAGAGTTAGTTTTAGTGACAACTGATGACCTGCCCCGGGTTTTCAGGCAAATGCTTGTAATACACGAAAACCTTCTTCAAGAAATACGCTAAACTGCATCAATATCCTTCAAGCAATAGTAAAATTGAAGTGCCACCAAAAAATGTCATCAAATGAAGCAATGCAAGGAAAACAAAATGACAAGAAAGGTGAATACCGATAAAAGGAGCAAACTTTAAATAAATAAAGAAAGAAAATAATTTTAATTGTCACAGAAAAAAACGTGCGTACGAAAACATAATATGTAATAAACTCGAAGGTTACACAAAACAGATCTAAGTACTATCACAAACAATAAAAAAAAACAGAAAAAAAACAGTCAACTTTTAAAGAGTCAGCTTAGTCAGCTGCCCGCAGTCTTATCCAAGAGTAGCTGAAATAGTCCGCAATTAAACATATTAGATTGTATTCCAATTGGACGCCCCCCTCTGATTCTAAGAGGTATTCTAGGTCATGTTTAAAATACACCGATATTTTTGAGGATTGTTCAAATACATTTTGAATTACTTGTAAATATATTGTACATTTATTCTACAAGAAAAGACTATCTATAAGCTTCTCCTCAAGTTCTTCAAACAACTTGTTTCTTTGTGCGGCACGTTCAAATTATCAGGTCGCACCTTATTGCCAGCCCATTAGAAGGAGATTTGATGAAAGGCCCACTAATCTATATTGGATTAGCGCGGATTTAGTGGAATCCCTTCTCATGGAAGAAATCCTACCTTTATTACAGTACAGACCATCAAATGGTGAAGAAAGTAGAAAAGTATCAAGTTTTTGTTACAGGAAATTTTCCTTTGACCTGTTTTATAGTTGTCATAAACTATGAAGTTTACAGGTATCCCTAACTTATGTGCCATACATAAAACAACACATTTCATGATTACTACTGACTACAGAACTTTGACGTTCTATCTAATGTCCTTTTTCATAGCATTTCAGTGTTGAGTGCCACCATTTCATACATATAAATTCCGTAAACGAAAAAGTTTTGTGAATTTATTCATTTTTGCGAGTCAATCCTAGGAAAGATGGAATTCAAATAATTTCGCTGGCACAATTTCTTTATTTGAAAAGTTGTCGTCAAAGACGGAATTGGGGTATCTCATAAAATGGCAATCTATGTAACAGCGATTGTTTTAAAGTTTAAATGGAATCTAACTAAAAAACGAACCTTTATAAACAACAGTCACTTTCACATTTAGCATTCCAGGAATGAATCTCAAACCGTAATCCTGGAATGTACAAAACAATTGCCGGAAGGCACAATGATTTTAGAACCTTTCATCTATTAACTCATTATTATGAAACCCGAATTCCGTTTAAACAACCTGCGCAGTAGGTATCAATTATCTTAGCAATAAGGGAGAACCCCAAAAGCGAGAATTAATGAGGAAGCCGAAAATTAAAGATTTTTTTACTTTCAACCGTTAGAAACGGGGCTATTCATCCCTTATTCGTCTGAAAGGGTCACGATGATAAAAAGAAAATTAAAGACCAGGCATTCACAAAGAGATTGTTGCTTTCATTCAACTTCTTTCAAACGAGATATTAAAACTACATCAAGTGAGGAGAGGAAAAGCAAAAGATTTTTTATGCAAATTACATCCTGAGTTATTGCTGCAAATTCCGAAGAGAATGCGAGCTTTAGGGATTCTGAAATTAAATCATTTGTTTCATATGAAACGAATAAGACAAAAAGCGATTTAGCGGCTGCGCAAATAGGACAAGCTTTGTGATTACTTAAAAAATTTGGACTTTTAGTACGCATGAGATGAAAAATTCCGGGAATTATGGCGAAATATTGTAAGTATACCAACAATTTAGTTAAAATTTTCGACAGCATAACTACACTTTGTTAATGTGTGTGAGTACACATAAAACATTAATTTGCGTCCCATTCAAATTATGTCATCTCCTTTTATTTTAGAAAAGCAACGACAGTCTCTTTCTCATTAATGCAAATGTACCTTAACTTTCTTTGACAAACATTTCGGGTATAATAACTCAATTTCCCGGACTCGTTCCGGTTAAACATCGGTGTCAAGTTGTGTGACCTATTTCAACAAAATTTGCGTATTCTACGCCACGTCAAGTTTCCAACGAAAGGCAGGTCAATTGAGCGCAACGGGAGTGCGGAAGCCGACCGTCCTATCGATGCGACTGTTCCTATCAGCACCGCCAGTAACGACCTGACCGGTTTTAGATTATCTATTTAAACATCCACAACATAAGACTCAATTTCGTTTGTTGAAGAACAAGCTTTTCTTTTTGGTAACGTGTTATACTTGACCGCATTTCAGATAATGGTCAGTGTGATATGGGGAACACTAACATGATTTCAGAAAACGTGTTCAATTTGGTTGGCTTCAAATGGTCATCACCACAATGGTTACCATCCCTTTCTGGTTGCTATTCCACCCACCAATTTGCACTAAGCGTTTCCAAATGTCCTTCACAATGCGCACAGCAAAGGACTGGAACTCTCTGCCTGCGTCTGTGTTTCCGAACGCATACAACCCTAATCTCTTCAAAGTGAGAGTGCACAGACTTCTTCTGGGTAAGTTCAGCTGGGTGGGTTCATCGTCGACTTTGTCTCTGTCACCTCTGACCTAGACTAAGGTCAAGAGCAAACCCATCTCAAACAAAAAAAAAACAGGTCAGAAAGAGTATGTAAAATATCACGCAAAATGTCACAAGAAAAAAAACCGGCCAAGTGCGTGTCGGACCACGCACAATGAAGGGTTCCGTAGTTACGATGAATTTATCCCAAAAACAAACTTAACATTATACGTTACGGTCAATTCTTCAACTGCAAATTTAAGTTAGTCGACTATTACTTGTTAACTTGTAAACCCTACATAACTGTGACAGTTTGCCTTTTAATTACGTTATATTATACTACTGCCATAAATTTTTTCACAAATCCAAAACCAACCATTTAGCTGGCAGGAAGGGGGGCACTTGACTCTAACAAAAAATAGCACTTTAATGCTTAACGCATTACGCAAACGGGTCTCCGAATTGAAAAATGTCTTTCACAGACCCACAATATTTTTAAACGGCCTATCCAACGATAC
Source organism: Tiliacea aurago (assembly GCA_948098905.1). Lineage (NCBI taxonomy): Eukaryota > Metazoa > Arthropoda > Insecta > Lepidoptera > Noctuidae > Tiliacea > Tiliacea aurago. Next base: position 19,460,112 of record OX402588.1, read on the forward strand.
CCACCATGTAAGAGACGAGAAAAAAAAAATCATCCCGTTTTACGTGCAAGGTATAAGGTACCCTAAAAAAATGTTTTTCATGATTTTATTTTACGACTTTCTCGACGTGATTAATATCTACACCCATGCCAAATAACAGCTTTCTAGGACTAAGCGTCTCTGAGCTAAGCCGGGGACAGACGGACGGACGGACGGACAGACAGACAGACAGACGGACATGGCGAAACTATAAGGGTTCCTTGTTTACTACGGAACCCTAAAACCCATTACCTAAGAATGAAATCCAATTTAGTTAACAAAAAATATGAAAAACTTTTAGCTATTGAAACACTAAACTTTAAAAATTTTGAATGTTCACCGAAAATTGTCACGTTTACTAAATTTAGTGGTAAAAACCAATATATTTGTAAGTTTCCAACAAGCACAATCTCTGACGAGGGAACGTTAGCTAAACTTCACATGGCTTCAGAAGTTTTACTTGCGCTAACACCTGATGCAGATGACATAGCATTATCTTTAATGAAAAGTACTACTTTTTGTTTACTTAGTTTTAAAAGATTAATATAGTTATAAGTTTTGGCATATGTAATGTGCTCAAACTTGAGATCAAAGTTTTAAGTTATTTTTTTAGCTACTTATGTTATTTTTGTTCGTCAGTCACCATGTTAACGCATTTATGTTACAACTTTATTAAATTCTATGAAGTTGCAACATCCAATCTGTTTGATACGAGCCGCCAATCAGAACATATGTTATCAAAAGCTCTTTTATGCATTTAGTTATTCTCTTTTTAGGGTTCCGTACCATAATGGTAAAGAGGAACCCTTATGGTGAGACTAAGTCTGTCTGTCACACCTGGATATCTCAAGAACTACTAATGTTATCAACTTAAAATTTGAATAGTTTTAGATCACGTTTGCCCATCAATTTTGGAAACAATAAAACATTAAAAAAAATATATCGTTTTTGCAAAAGAGACTGAAAGGGTCTTAAAAATTTGAAGTAGAAATTAAATTTTAACTAGGGCATGTGGGGTATCATATGAAAGATTGCTGTTTGCACATTCTCAAACATTTATTTTTTATTTTTAGGCAGCATAGTTTTCGACTTTTGATGAAAAAAAAAAAATAATACCGCTCCCCCCCCTTATCTCCGAAGTTTGCATAGATAAAAATCTGAAATTATTCTATGTGATAGAAGTACTGTAAAGATTACAGGAAAAATAAAACGATCCGTTTTTCAGAAACCATCAACATCATAATACGTACGGAACCCTCGGTGTGCGAGTCCGACTCGCTCTTGACCGGTTTTTTTAATCCAATTTCTATTTTTAAACAGAAAAATTCCATCAAGATAAACCTTGGAAAGATATGCCAGCAAAATAATATCAGGGTTCCTCTCTATTAATCTTATATTAACTTCCCTCTTAATCCCTCAAATCCCTTGCACTATATAATTTGCATACTTTCCCTCGTTCTATTAATTTTTCAAAGGGTTGTTACTTTCTAAGCGAACTCAAACCCCCTTATTCCAAAACAAGGTTTATCTTCAGACCCAGGTTTAAAACATGGAGCCATTATTGAATTTCGAACTTTATTCCGACTACGGTAAAGTTCCTAAACACAAAACTGACAACTTAGTACCGAACTAAGTTTTCAGTTTTGTAAAAAGAACGGTATTTCAATCACTGTTACGTTTTTATTACAAAAACTGGCTCCATGGTTTAAGCCATGTCAAATATAAATCTTGTTTTGTAATAAGGCGGATAGGGTTTCGTGGTAACTGATCCCTCCATCCCCTTCTCCCGAGATATTCCAAGCACGTATGATCTTCAATTACTTTCTTCACGGTTAAGTGATCCGAGGCTTTGTTGTGGCTTATTAAGGAAAGGGGAAACAGTAATTAGTATACCAACAAAACTCCTATTTAGAAGGGATGAAGTAAGATATTTTTGCAATTGAAAATTGTGCAGTCTTGTGTAAAGTGTGGGGGAAATTGGAAAATAAATTGGTTTGTTACTCTCTAGTGGAGATAAAGTTTACTAGAAAATATTTTGTATTAGTGCATTTGATGTTTAGTAATGCTAGGAGGATTTAGGTCGTTAGTTTGAATATGGGAGTAAGCTGTTAGGTAAAAACGAGCTTGAGAATTGCTAACAAACATACTGGAGGATTGCATGTGAGTTAAATTAATGAATGAGGTAAAACTGATTTGATCATTACGGTAATTACGTGTTATTTATTTGTACATAATTAATAATTTCAGCCGAAAGTCGTCCACTGCTGGACATAGGCCTCCCACAAAAGGGTTGCCATAATCGCCACGCTTGGCAGGCGGGTTGGCGATCGCAGTATGGTGTTAAAATGCATAGAGAACGCTGCTGCCCATTCTCTAGTAAGTCTCTTAGTCGCCTTTTACGACACCCACGGAAAGAAATAGGATGGTGCTATTCATTACATCCGGCACCACACGGAATAATAGTTATTTGTACAAATGTTCATAATTATGAGGTCTCTTCATCACTATCCCCAGGCATATCCATGCAAAATAAGCAAAATGTGAATGCATGTAGTAAATAGCCACTAATGTATGCAATATAGTTACAAATCCAACTACCATTTCTGCATCAACTCATTCCATTACCATAAAATTAAAAACAAAAAACTCATATTCATGTGAAAAATCCCCGGAGTCATAATAACTGTTATTACACGAACTGCACAAATGTAAAAAGATTATTTTACAATTTGCATATACCCTTCTTAGCTCCCACACATTATAGAGCCACTTAAGCTTTTGTCTGAAACTCGTCTAGAAATTCTGAGTGTACTGAACCCGCGGTGAACCCTATTAACGTTCACAGCGTATAAAGGTAACAGTCTTTTAAGGTACCTAATACTCCTACGTACCTATTAAGTTTTTAAGAACTTTGTAAATGAAGTCAGAATGTTGTTCAAAGGTATTGTTTAGTCTTGCGGTTGTCAGGTTAATAATGAATTCATTGCGCAGTGACTGAGTGTTAATGGTTTATGAAAAAAACTAATTATAGAGGTATGCATTATGATAGTAATAAGTACGACTTTTTAATAGTAATAATAATAAATATACTAAAATGTTTATTTCTTAAAAAATACAGATTTGCAACAATGTTTTATATCAAGACAATTCAAATGAGCTATGGTAGTGACACAATTCAATAAAAATCTAACAACTGTAATCTGTACAAAATATGGGAAACCTGTCTCCCAGACTAGGAAACCTGTATCTTGAGAGACAGTGATTCAGCTAAAATGTGGTGCTTTATGTCTGTGTTGATCTACCTGAGCGATTATCCTGCTAATATTATAAACGCGAAAGTTTGTAAGTATTGATGGATGGATGTTTGTTACTCTTTCACATAAAAACGACTGGACCAATTTTGATAAAATTTTGTATCGAGGTAGCTGACACCCTCGATTAACATATAGGCTATCTTAACTTTATCCCTATATTCCCACGGGATCTAGACTTACGCGTTTGAATCCGCGGGGCGCAGCTAGTAGATAATAAATGTGATGTGTGTTTGTGTTTTCGCGCGTGTGTGTGTGGGGGGGAGGAGTTTGTGTGGGTGTGTTGTGTGTGATTGAAGATATGTAGGTAGTTAGGTGACGTACCTAAGTAAGGAGTCTGTTTGTTGATAGTCCTGTGCCAATAGGTATTTACAGAGTAGCTGGCTGTTAGAGATAGGGAATTGAAGATGCGTTATGTATTTCAAACAGTGGATTTCTAAACACTGAAGAAGCTGATTTGATACTTTAAGAAAAAGATTGTTCTCTCTCTTGGTAAAAGGTTTTACTACCTAACAATATTGATTAGAACTACCTAGTGGTTACCCACTGGTCGAAATTCGACCCCCTCTACATACAATCTATACAGTACTTTCCATGCTATTCAAACTCAAACTCAAACCGCTTTATTACAAAACAAGATTTATATTTTGACATGGCTTAAACCATAGAGCTAGTTTTTGTAATAAGAACGTAACAGTGATTGAAATACCGTTCTTTTTACAAAACTGAAAACTTAGTTCGGTACTAAGTTATCAGTTTTGTGTTTAGGAACTTTACCATAGTCGGAATAAAGTTCAAAATTCAATAATGACTCATTGTTTTAAACCTGGGTCTGAAGATAAACCTTGTTTTGTATTAAGGGGGAAAGCATTTATTTCAATTAAACCATTTACAGGCACTTTTGAATTGTCAAGAAGTCGGTCAGTTACAAATATGAAGCTAGTTGCCCATTCCAAATAGTAGGTTCCTATGGAGAAGAACGGGCATGAAACTCCACGGACACTCTTTTAAATTAAAATATTGATACAAAGTATAATCATTCATATTAAAATTAAAAATTAAGTATTAAAAAGTACATACTTATTCCATCCTCAACCTGCCACTTCTGTCACCTATCTATCTACAAGTCATGAGGCCCTGGTACTATGTGTGTGTCAAACGCATGGTAGTGTGTTTAATGTTTTTTTATTAATTAAATTTATTCCTTATGCATATTATGTAAAAATATTAGCTTTCTGCACTCGCCTCCATATAATCTTTAACTGTGTCAAATTTCATACTCCTCCGTCCGCGTAATTTTTGGGTAAAAAGTCCTCGCTTCAGGTACCTATTAATATAATGATGATACTAATGAGACATATTATTTTCTCTATTATGGCAGTCATATAATTGAAAACCAAATATTTATATTGCTTCTTACTTTAATTAAGGCGACGTGTTTTTTAACCACTTTCCAAAAAGAAGGAGGTTATTATGTTCGGCTGTATGTTTTTTTTTAATGTTTGTTCACCGATTTCTCCGTCAATTATTGACCGATTTTTAAATTTGTTTTTTTTTTTGTTTGAAAGTGTATACTCCCGAGGTGGTCCCTTTGCCACCAAATCAGAATCTGATGAGGGGATCCCATGGAAATCAAGGGAAACTCTCACATGTTATAGGCAAACTTATAGCGTATTGGGTATTTTTTATAGTAACTCGTGCATTTGCTCTCGGAAAGCACCATTTGGTGAAGTGGAAAAGATGATGGGGACCACGGATGGCCACCGGAAAAATATAATAATAAGTATTTAACGGGTTGCGATTCGATTAGGTACTTTAATGTGGTTGCTAAGCAACTTATGCTCGTCACTATGCACATGGTGAGTGGCAGTTCTCCTGGTTTTACTAGTAGAACTCCTCAACAATCAACGTTCCAGCATCGGGAAAAGCAATATTTTGTAAAAGGTGATGAGCAATTAACATTAGGCTATTGTAACTTAGATAAATTAAAAACTAACACTAAAAAGTGAAAAAAAAACTTTAAAAAAAATAACCGACTTCCAGAAAAATCAGTACAAAGTGAAAAATAAGTTTAATTTTGGAAGTCGGTGGCAAAAAACTAAAATACAGATCCAAAGACACCGACTTCCGAAATTAAAGTTATTTTTCACTTTGTAGTGATTTTTTTGGAGTCTGTTATTTTTTTTTAGTAAAATGATTTTGTTTTTGTGCTCTCACCATAAATTATTATTATTATGCCTATACGCGAGGATTTGTAATTGGCTTTCTGGTGACTATGGTTTCCTTTTTTTGTCTGTTTTTATTAGCTGTAAGTCGTACATGTACTGAAATAAATAAATATATAACAGTAAACAATTTTAAAAACAAATATTAAACAAAAGCAACAACAAACGATACCAAGCATGCAGCGGCATACAGATAGTTTTAAATACTACACCTGTTTACTGAGAATTTATTTTAAAAACATTTATTTGCGGCTGAAGCCAACAAGCGGCGTGCCGTGCATTAACAATGTTCTTGTTAACCTATCCGACTAGAATATGTATAATGCTAACAGCGACGCCACAGAACAGAACAGAAGCTCGGCTCCATCCAACGAGCGAAATTGCACGCACGCAGACCTTTTTTTTTAGCGTGGTTAATTACCTCACAAATAACTTCTCTCGTTCTGGGCGGAGTGGGAAGGGCGTATCAGACTTTTACTGACTAAAACCCACCCGTGTTTCTTCAGGTGCCTGTGTGCCAGGGCCACCATATGCCTTTCAGACAAACACGTAACCCTGGCAGGCCTTGGCCCTATTGAACCCCATCAGTTTGTGCTGACATCTTTGAGGCGCGCGTGGGACACAACGCACCGTCGACCCGCATGGTCCTTATTGCACGCACAGCAATGGGTAACTCCCATTGCTTACCGTCCGCAAGCCCGCGCCTACGGTGGCCGGGAATGGGCCTGGGATTTTCGACGCCCAGGGCGTCTCCAGCGGCGACTAGGAACCCATCTCCCTCACGCGTTCCGCCTCATCCTTCACGAGCATTACTGCTTCGCAGAAAGAGGTGACGGCCTCCCATGCACTCTCGCTCTGAACCATGCCGCTGCCGCGAATCGCCTCCGCGAGGACACGGCTGTGCTCCGCCCAAGCATGGTAGACCTTCACCGTATGCTCCACAGTGTCCTCCGGGCAATCCACACAGTGGTAACACCCGGGCGTTTCCTCCCGCCTTATCCTGAACCCGAAACAACCGTGTCTGGTCAGGACCTGCGTCAGACGGAAGGTGAGGACGCCGTGGCGCCTCTCTAGCCACTCCTCATAGAGGGGATTTATTTATCGCCACAATCACGCGTCGCGGATCGCGAGTGCAAGCGCTATGCAGCTGACATTCAAAGTCAAATTATTTGTTTCAAATAGGCACATCATCATTCATCATTCCAGCCGAAAGACGTCCACTGCTGGTCATAGGCCTCTCTCAAAGGGGGGTTTGCCATAATCGTCACGCTTGGCAGGCGGGTTTGCGATCGCAGTATGGTGTTAAAATGCATAGAGAACGCTGCTGCCCATTCTCTAGTAATATAGAAGAAAATAGGCACATGAAAAGCACCTTTTAACAACAAAATTTACAAAAAAATTGAATTGATTCTAGTTGCCCCTTCCAAAAGGTTTGTTTAGTTTAGTATGGAGAAGAATAGGCAAGAAACTCCACCGTAAAGGCTCGTACAGACTCGCGCGATTCCGCCGGCGCGACCGGCAGCGACAAAGAAATTGCGCTACTAGTGTCGCGTCGCGCCCGCGATGACGCACCGGTCTGTAGGAGCCTTTACTCTTTAAAAAATGTTTTACAATATTTTGTTTATGTACTTAATTATATGTGAAGACGATGCACCTAGAATAAAACAACTATACCACAATAGGTAAAAATAATTAAAAGTTAGACGGATAAATTTATGTGGTGGATAGATTTACACACATCGTAAAAGTACACGTTTTCCCAAAAGTCAGTAAGTCAGTGTGTGAGTTAAGGTAATCACAGAATGTTAAATCAAACTCACAAAAATAATAAATTATACGATTAAAATAGCAACCAGTTTGATTTTGTCTTGACTTGATTGTCCTCATTGTCATTGTCATTCAGCTGAGATAGTGTGTGATCAGTTGATCACTGTAAGGTTTGTTCCAAAAATGTAAATGTAAATGATGAAAGTGTAACCGTTAAATTAAAAGAAAGAAAGAAAATTTGTTTATTTTGCACAAACAACACACACTTGAAAAAAATAAAACTTATTTTTTTTTTACAAAATACACACTCTAATACAAAGTAGCCAAATTGTTCATATTTTAAGGCTACTTATTAGCTTTTAAATGATGTAAATATAATCCCGAAATAAAAATAAGAAAAAAATTGCCAAAAGCCCAAAAGCTAAACGTAAAAAAAAAAAAAAACAAAAAAAAAATCAATATGTTCTGGGTAAATTCTTTCGCAATCACTCACTACAGAGAATAAGTACAGGGACCTAACACAGGGTCCAGCCCGGACGTGCTCGGCGCCAGGTGTGCTGGTGGTCGCGTGAGCTGACCGCTTTACGCAAGGCGTGCGTTGCTGCGCGCCACCGGTACTCCAGGCACCGCAGGCTCCGTATCCGGCCTCCGGATACGGTGGCCATTCAGGCGGAGCTGTACGAGGGGTACAGAGCGGCGAAGACCGCCCTCCGAGATGAAATCCAGCGTGCCAGAGGACTGGCTCGCGAGGAGTCGCTGGAGACTCTCAACAGGGACCCGTGGGGACGCCCCTACAAAGGGGTGAGGGATAAACTCCGCCCATGGGCTCCCCCGCTGACGCAGAGTCTCCGGCCCCAGCTCGTGGAGGACGTGGTGAGCACTCTGTTCCCTTCGCGAGGGGAACATACTCCTCCGCCCATGGCTCCTTCTTCTGCGGTGCCCGATGCGGACCACACTGCCGACGACGACGACGATGCTCCGGAGGTGACCGAGGTAGATCTGAGAGTGGCGGTACGTAGGCTTAATGCCAAGAATACCGCCCCAGGACCCGACGGCTTGCCTGGAAAAGCCTGGGTCCTGGCCTTGGAGGCTCTCGGGCCTCGACTAAGGGGGCTCCTAAGCGCATGCTTGGAGAGGGGGCTTTATGGTCCTCGGAACGCGCCACTGTCGGGTTCCCAGATAACGGCGGGAGGAGTTCACATCGGTGTCGAGTCGACGATGAAGTACTTGGGACTCGTCCTCGACAGCCGGTGGAACTTCGTGGAGCACTTCCGACGTTTGGCTCCTAGACTGGAGAGGGCCAGGGCTGCTTTGAAGCGGCTTCTGCCCAATCTAGGGGGTCCAAACGCCTCCTGCCGGAGGCTCTACGCGGGGATCGTGCGGTCCATGGCCCTTTACGGGGCACCGGTGTGGGCGCGTTCTCTGAGGCTGCGACCAGCCCAGCGGTTGAACGCGTCCCAAAGGGTCATGGCCATCAGGCTGGTACGGGGTTACCGCACGGTCTCCCGTGAAGCGGCGAGCCTCCTTGCCGGACTGCCGCCGTGGGATCTGGAGGCAAAAGTCCTCGCGCACATCTGGGAGTGGCGCGAGGAGGCGAAAGTCCGGGGTGAAACTCCGCTGCCGCAAGAAATCGCGGCACAGCGGACGGAGCTGCGGCGGGATCTCATGGCGGCATGGAGAGTGCGATTGTCGCAACCCAGCGCAGGGCACGCCACAATTGTGGCGATAAGTCCCCTCTTTGAGGAGTGGCTAGAGAGGCGCCACGGCGTCCTCACCTTCCGCCTGACGCAGGTCCTCACCGGACACGGTTGTTTCGGGAGGTTCTTGTTCAGGATAAAGCGGGAGGAAACGCCCGGGTGTCACCACTTTGTGGATCGCCCGGAGGACACGGTGGAGCATACGGTGGAGGTCTGCCCGGCTTGGGCGGAGCACCACCGTGTCCTCACGGAGTCGATCGGCGGCAGCGATCTCTCGCGTCCGGCCCTGGTTCAGGCCATGGTTCGGAGCGAGAGTGCATGGGAGGCCGTCACCTCCTTGTGCGAAGCAGTAATGCTCGCGAAAGAGGAGGCGGAACGCGTAAAGGTAAGGCAGGGTTCGCGCCCTCACGCCCTTAGCCGCCGCAGGAGACGCCCCGGGCGTCGGGAGTCACAAGCTGATTTCCGGCCACCGTAGGCGCGGGCCTGCGGACGGTGAGCGATGGGTAGCTCGCCGTCCGATAAGGACCAGGCCCGGGTCGATGGCGCGTTGTGTTTCACGCGCGCCTCAAAGAGATGTCAGCGCCAACTGACGGGGTCCGTTAGGGCCAATGCCTGCCGGGGTTGCGAGTTTGTCCGAAAGGGATATCGTGGCCCCGGCACACAGGCAACGGAGGGAACACGGGTGGGCTTTAGTCAGTAAAAGTCTGACACGCCCTCAACTCAGCCCAGAGCGGGAGAAGTTATTTGATAATTTGCCACCCAAAAAAAAAAAAAAAAGGGACCTAACACATTCCTCTGTATTTAGAAGGTTTCAAATTTATATTTCACCACGTCTTCCAACAAATTATTGTTTGCATTAACATTAATAGGCGCATAGAACTATGCGTGTATGTCTGATGTTATTTATGTGAGAGAAAGTATGCTAGGGTGTCTGTCCTTAATTTTTTTTTTTGTATTTAACATATTTTTGTGTACCTGTCTCAATCTTTATTTTAATTAATGTTATTGGTGACCGTTTTACTTAACAATATTTTTAATTTTTTTTTATTATAATTGACAAATCAACGATGAAAATTGAGGTAATGTGTCGTCTTAGCGAAACGGATCCAGTAATGGGGTATTGAGTTAAGGCTTGATTCGGTATCTAGAATAGTCAATTATTAATTAGAATTAAAATATATTCAAAAACTGGCTCATTTTTTTTTCTATCAGAAGTTTGAAGTTGAAACTCTGAAAAAGCTTGATTTGAGAAAAACTATTTGAACTTATAGATAATTCAGCATTCAATAAGAACTCGTTCGCAAAGTCCTAATGGGTATTGGGTAATCAATTAAAATCGCGAAATGCATAGGTAGGTATATCTCGGAAACTAAATGCTGAGAACTGGACGCTTTTTGTTTGGACGCCCACATAATTATAATTAACTTCAGCTTGTAAGTGGCACTACAAACGGCATCCACAGGTACCTTTTTCTGATCTATTTGATTTCATTTTCATGAAATACTTTTGGAACAGACAGTACATACGCATCCAACCTTCTGTATTATCTGTGGTGTAATACTTACAGCGAGTGCCACGGATTTAATTCAAAATCCCGTGCCACCATAAAGGATTCTCATTTAGTCTCAACCGTTTTGTACCGTGTCAGCGACAAATGAGGGTAGTGTCATAATTTCCTGAACGTTTATGTCGTGATTTTAATAACAATGTGGCTTGCATGCCTCTCATCAATGCAGCTGACATAAATCTGGTATTTGGTGCTTTAAAATAGGCTTGACTGTGGCGATGATTAAATGTCGGGTTACCGCAAAGCGATCTTTTACAGATAACTTTTGGACTGACTTTTATTTTTAACAAGGCATGATCTTTTTAGGGTTCCATAGTCAACCAGGAACCCAATAGTTTTACCATATCCGTTTGCATGTCTGGCCGGGCTTAGCGCAGAGACTTAGTACTAAAAAGCTGTAATTTGGCATGGGTATACATATTAATCACGCCGACAAACTGGTAAAAATAATTGAGTCGAAAGTAAAATTGAGTTTGAGAGTGCGAACTTTTGCTCCACAATCAAAGGTCTAAGCGATTGGGGCTTATTGGCGTTGTATCTATTATGCAGAGACAGGGGAATATTGCATAATTCAATTAGGCAATTACAAACACCTGATAACTATAAAATTACAATAGCATAAACGCCAGATTGGAATCGTGTGTTCAGCAAGCTAATATCCTCTATAGGTACATGCAAATTAATGCAGCGATCAGTTCACCGTTAGCAAATGATGGGAAGCCATTAGAGGATAGGAATTTAAAAGAAAACATAATTTGAAATTCATAGTAATTATCTCTAGTATGACTATTGGAATCGTGTGTTCAGCAAGCTAATATCCTCTATAGGTACATGCAAATTAATGTAGCGATCAGTTCACGATTAGCAAATGAAAGGAAGCCATAGGATAGGAATTTAAAAGAAAACATAATTTTAAATTCATAGTAATTATCGCTAGTATGACTATGACCAAGCTAAGCAATTTGCTGCATTCTGAGGAGCTATTCTGCTCATCACGCCGAAAATCTTAATTTCTATGAGACCAACTTCAAATCCTTTGAAATACAAAAAGAACCATCGAAATTGGATCGCATAAGGCGGAGGTATCCAGTAGACCCGTTTTTGCCCCTTTTTACCCGACTACGGCGAAGCAAAAAGTTCCCTCATCTGTTCCCTCATTACTTCTAAACTGATTGTCATAATTTGACAAATCAGGTATTGTTAGAAGCGTCTTGATCGTCGTAAAACTAAACAACACATTCTAACAGTAGTAAGCGATCATAATCTTTAGGGCAAGTGGCATACGACCACGGCTGTCTTCTGAACATCACTATGAATTGTATTAAACACATTAAAATATATTACGTGTAAGTTGTTTATTTAATAGATGATAAATATTGAATAGTTTGTACATAATAATTTCAGATTAGAATATTTTCTTGTTTCATACTTTTTAGAGCGTGATTTTTCAGTAGTCGGGTTATAGTTTTTGAACTTTATTTTTTTGGAAAAAAGTATCCCTCCAATCAAAAATTTCGACGACAAAAAAATCTATAAAGTCGTAAAACCTGTATACCAAGTTTCGTCTGGATCGGTTGTACAATACGACTTGCAGAGGAGTAGCAACAAACTGACCGAGGAAAGCAAATTTTGCGACTTGAATCAGAGACGCTTTACTCGCTCGGTCAATTATATTTTAGAAGTATATACTCTAGGCTCTAAGTAGGAGGCGGAACGCGTGAGGGAGAGGAAAGGTTCGCGCCCTCGCGCCCCTAGTCGCCGCAGGAGACGCCCCGGGCGTCGGGAGTCGCAAGCCGATTTCCGGCCACCGTAGGCGCGGGCTTGCGGACAGTGAGCGATGGGTAGCTCGCCGTCCTATAAGGACCAGGCCCGGGTCGACGGCGCGTTGTGTTTCACGCGGGCCTCAAAGAGATGTCAGCACCAACTGACGGGGTCCGTTAGGACCAATGCCTGTCAGGGTTGCGAGTTTGTCCGAAAGGGATATCGTGGCACACAGGCAAATGAAGGAACACGGGTGGGTTTTAGTCAGTAAAAGTAAAAGTCTGACACGCCCTCCCGCTCCGCCCAGAGCGGGAGAAGTTATTTGATAATTTCCCACCCAAAAAAAAAGGCTCTAAAAAGTACATAATTATAGCCTTGTGACACATAAGCTTACACTACCTACCCAACGCCTACATTTTGTTACAAGATTAGAACTACAAACGCCATACAAAATTGACTGCGATAATCGACCCTTAGCGGGCACTAAATTAAAGCCTTTGAGAGGATATATTGAACTACGCTCAAATCCTCCTATATATAAACAGGCTGGTTTAACGTTCACTTCAAGTAATAATGGCCTGTCTATTGGTAAAGGAAATTTAATTTAGAGGATATTGTGCTTAGCTGGTTTGTTTTGGAAAACTCGGATAACGAAACATGTTTTCAAATTAAAAAAAATTTGTTTGTGCAACTCATAAATGTAAACTGACATTTCTTCATTATACTCCCTATTTAATTACACACATGGAAGAGTTAAGGAGTCATTATTATCGTCAAGTGGCTTAAGTCTTTCAGACACAATATCCTTCACTTATGAACAATTTTAGAACAAGGAAACCAACAACTAAGTGAGCACAATAATCAAATTAGAAGAGCATTAGGCAAAATAGCACACAACGCATTATTACATTACCTAAAAGGCTGCAAGCTATCATTTATTTTCCGGCTAAAAGCCATCTGTGCTCAGTATTGCTCAAGGAAGGAACTAAAATCCACTGGGGACTAGTACTATACGAAAAAACCGGCCAAGTGCGTGTCGGACCACGCACAATGAAGGGTTCCGTAGTTGGGATGAATTTATCTCAAGAACAAACATAGCATTGTAGTTGAAAAACATGTTCCATACATCTTACGCCACGGTCAATTCCCCAACTGACAATGTAAGTTAATCGACTATTACTCGTTAACTTGTAAAGCCTACTTAGCAGTGATGTTGTCGTTTTAACTTTACATATGTTATCAAAAAAAAACTACTCAACAACACGGCAACCTATTGCCGTGAATTTTTCACATATCCAAAAACAACCATTTAGCTAACACTTGAGTTGAGGAGGGGAGGGATACTTGACTTTAGCAAAAATTTGCACGCTAAAGCTTATTATTTTGCAAACGGGATCCCTGAATCGAAAAAAGGTTTTCACACACTTGCAATCGTTTTGAACGCCCTTTCCAACGATACCCCCACAATGGGATAGACGAGGAAAAAATCATTCCTACTTTAGGGTAGTAGCAGTACCCTAAAAGAAAATATATTTTAATTTAAGATTTTATTTTACCACGTTGTCGGCATGATTAATATGTAGGGCTAGGCCTATGTCAAATTACAGCTTTCTAGTAGGTACCAAGAGTCTCTGAGCTAAGCCGGGGGGACAGACAGATAGATGGACATGGCGAAACTATAAGGGTTCCTTGTCGACTACGGAACCCTGAAAACCAGATAAGCACCAACCTTTGACGTATACTTATCTAATTTTCCTCAAGTAACTAATAGAGATATCTCTTGTCCTTCCAGTTATGAAAAGAGGTAGACATTTTGGTGACATTACAGGGCGGTTGGATATTATTCTAGAAATACATATAAGTACCACTCGCCAGTTTCTGGTTTCATTGGTCGCGGTACACCAACTGTGTATCTGTTGTTTAAAGACTTCTATATACCGGCGCGACACAAAAGCCCCGCGTGTCGCGCGACGAGCGGTGCCTTAGTGTCGCGTCGCGAGTCGGGCCGGTTTGTAGAAGCCTTAAGTTTGCTACAAAAATAATTATTTTGTCACAAGTCTGCTACTGTAAGTACATTCCCAGAGAACGAGGAAAACTGTTCCACCATATTGCAGTAAATACTAATACGGGGAACAGAGTGAATTAGTTCCGTTCTTACAACCATAATAAGTACTGAAATATACCAAACAAAAAAAAAAACCTACTGCTTACTTGTAACTTACCTACACGAATTGTGCAAGGCTGTTATATTGATTTGGCAAATAAAGTTTTTTTTGTATGTGTTTTTAGTTCCTAACCAGTTTATTAATTAATATGATATGCATTATGGTAATGGCGACGAGGCGACGGGTTTGTTCAAATTCATGGTCCACGTGTTGTGAAATACTATGGTTTAGGATACGATGGGACTGACATAAGCTATGCGTAAAAGCCCCTTTAAATAAATAAAGAAAAAATAATGATATGCCTTGACTGCCGATTGCTAGAGATAATTAAATGCAAGTGGCTGAGAATTTGGATTGCGACGTGACACGCTTTCTTACCACTAACAGCGAAGAGTCAACGTTTTCATATCGGAATTTTTGTAAGAGTTTATTATGAACATGAACATTTCACCGCGTTAAGAATGCTCAAAGTAAACAGCATTAAGGCACGTATTTATAGAACGTTACTCAGTACTCAAGCATTACTTAAGACTAGATTCAAGCCATTGGATTGGATGAATTTAGTCTTAAGACGGAGATATATGCCAGTGAACTTGAGTGGTTAGCTTGCATTTTCTGTACTGAGCTCACGCAACACGTCGCACGTTCAGCCAGTAATAGGACTCGCCCATCAAGCAGCGCTGTCCCCAATTTGACGCATTATTAATTTATTATACACAAAATAAAAGGTATTTTAATAAAATGCGTATACTGAAAGATCAATGACTAAATTATCTTTAAATTGGTGAAGGTTTCAGAATAATATGCTTGGTAGATTTTGCGCCATTCTCAGTTTTTATCCACGTTACACATAACTTTACAAATTAATTTCACTATGTAATAAAAACATAATCAAAAATATTCACGTATTAAATTATTGAGAAAATGCTCTAATTTAACATATATTTTTTCAAATCATTAACACTACTGGTTTATACGTGATCTTCAGTATAAAATCATTAAAAGTCTATTATCGTCGCCTTAAGTAATGCTTGAGTACTGAGTAACGTTCTATAAATACGGGCCTAAGACAACTCAATTGAAATTTACTTCACACTTGCTTTCTGCATCGCCGTGTCACTGTGAACCGCCCATGCGTTGGTCAAGTCTACCCGCAACTGCGTCGTTCAAATTGTGCAATTGTACATCCAGAACAACCACAAACGCATTCGAGTACGCCTAAGCGCAGCAAACGCGCCGTTCGCTTGTTAGTCTGAACTAGCTCTAATGTTAAGAGCATGTTCTACAGCATTGCTAATGACAATCTATAGTCTCATTATTACAGGTGCATGTATTGTTTCCCCATTAAGCCTCCCCTGAATTTGAGATTCATTGGACGGAAATTCCACACTGCATTATAGAGTTTTATTATAACAGATTTTACATTTAAAAGGGATTTTTATTTAATATTTAAATGGAATATCAGTGAGTAGCCATTTGCAGTTTTGTAAATCCTTTTATGACCAATAAAATCTGTGAATGTTGAGAACCAATCGGATTGTTGTTAATATTTACTCAAAAATTACACGTAATTGGAAACAATGTAGCATGTAACTGGCTAACAAGGATAAAGATTGAAAATAGGTTAAAATATTCGCCGTAGCCTTCTTGGGACATTATTTAAAAAACTTTCCAAGACATATCTTAATGTTCAGTACATCCGCATTCCTCATCGAAAGAACGCAACAAAATCTATTTAAAAAACCAATAATTTTAGCTAACGCGATCACAATTTCGTATGAGAAAATGCATATATTGATATGGCGCTCGCAATCCTTCGCAGTAGGTTACCGCCATGAAATATGCATACCCATGCTCGTTCGATGCGAACCTATTTCCATTTGCGATTGCATATAATGTGGATGCTAGACACTGGTACTAAATATGAAATATTATCCATAACTCGTCGTTTGTAAAGCTCTTTGTTTGACTAACTAAAAATTTAAAACTTTGAGTGTTTTATGACCCTTTTTGCTCGCTATCCGGGTCGTAAGTGGCCATTGCTGTTGCGATGATAGTATATGAAAAATTCGTGTAAATATTTTGTTAGGAAAAGGAAACTGATATTTTTGGAGCACTCACATGAGACCGTTAATGCCCGATGCGAGATAAAATGAGGTTTTATTTGATCCGTAAACAGTAAAGTCTAGATCACGAAAACTGAAGGCTATCATATAATTATAATAATATGTATGTAAGTATACAACATTATTTTTAGTATATGCGAAACCCGAAACACGTGTCTAGTATTTTTATGTAAAGAATCTATGTACAAAATTTCAAAACTGTATCATGAAAAATCACAGGTCGTTATGTTACCGGGTTGTCCGTACAAAAACATGCTAACGACGCCCCCGCGCCTCCAAGGCTTGCGCTCATTGATAATAATTTAGCAGTAGGTACGTAATCGTACGGCGATTGTATTGTAAGTAATTAAATGGTGATAACATTTTCCGTCACACTTAAATATTTTTGGGAAAAAAAACACATGGTGTAAAAATTATTGAAATCGATTCAGTTCCTTATTCTGAGCAAACTATATTCAGGTTTCGCATATACTAAAAATAATGTTTTATAAATAAAGTAGTAAGAGGAAAAATAAAAAAAATAAATTGGTAGTGTGTACGTTTAATGTATATCTATCCTTGTCAATGTTTGTAATATGTCCACTTAAATCTGCCCAAACAGCAGTTCAAAGAAACAAATTAAATTTATTCATACTGAAAACCAGCGTTTCGAGGATATACAGGTGTCCAAGAACCTGGCGTCCAACTGGATTCCCACGATGCCCCAAGTTCTAACAGTACTCAGAAAAATATTTTAAAAAATCCACCCCATGTACTTACAGAATTATACTGATTTCAAAAAAAAAGGGGAAATGAGCACCCTGTGACATACTTTTGAATGCTGTGACTGCTAATGCTGATAATTTCGATATTTCTTGGAGGTTTTGTAATCTAGGGTGTTGCTGTGTCTAAATAGAATGTAAAAATAATGTACTTATTGTACCATTTTAAAATAAAATATTATTTTAACTAAAGGTGATATGGAAAACTATTGAATTTCGCAACTTTGACCGACTGTAGTGTAAAAAAAATGTACCAAAATAGTATGGCAAGTGACGTCAAATTTTGACGCGTTTATTCCTCTTTTTAAAAAGGTATAATACTTACACATTAATTTGAAAAAAAAAATTTTTGATAATATTTTTACTCAACAACCCAATTTTTACGAAGTGCCTACCTACTAACGGTAACTGTCGGACCCTTTCTTATCTTAGAAACTGTTATGTTACTACTATTATTTACTTCGGTTCCAAGAGTGAGCAAGAAGGAAATACACACAGGTAGATGGGTTCCCAGTAGAATAAAAGCAAAGAATGTTAGTTTAAAGATATTTTATTACAATAAATGTTCAAAATGTTGACCACCCGCGGCAATACAAGCTCTCACTCTCCTTAAAAAGGACCGCTTTATGTTTCGCGAGTAACTTTTTTGACGTATCACCTGCACTGCTTGTGTTATCTTCTCACGAAGGTCAGCGATGTCATTAATGGGCTTCGCATAAACGAGCTCCTTCATAGTTCCCCAGAAAAAAAAATCCAGCGGATTTAAGTCAGGTGAGCGGGCTGGCCACGGGATTGTTCCTGATCGCCCAATCCACCTGTTCGGGTATTGCTCGTCCAAAAACTCTCTAACGGATACGCGAAAATGTGCTGGACAGCCGTCGTGTTGGAACCACATATCTGGTGGGGTCTCTTCTAGTAAGTTTGGCAAATCATTTTGAAGAAAATTTAAATATGATTCGCCAGTCAAATTCTCGGGCATCTCAAATGGACCAATAATATTCCCACAGAGAATACCGGTCCACATGTTCACTTTGAACCGGTACTGGGATCTATCTTCTCGCATCAAGTGCGGATTTTCCACATGCCACTCGTGCAAGTTGTGTAGGTTCATGTAGCCATCCTTCTTAAATGTTGATTCATCTGACCACAAAATTTTGTCGATAAAGTTTTCGTCTTCTCGATGTTTTTGCAGGATTGTTTCACAAAACGCGACTCGGCTCGGATAGTCTCGAGGTAAAAGACTTTGCACTCGCTGTACGTGGTACGGATGATATTCTTCTTTTTGGAGAATACTGTGTGCTGTGCTCTTCGGTATCCCCGTATCAGCTTCTATTCCTCGCACAGAGATGCTTGGATTTGCCGACACCGCCTCTAAAACTTCATCGCGTATGAAGTCATTTACGGGTCGTCCTTCACCAGCTACTTGATTGGGGAACCGCCCGTCACATAGTGATCTGTGCACATTAATGAAAACTCGATGGTCGGGATATCGCGTAGCCCTCGGATACCTTTCTCTGTAAAGTCTCGCTGCAGCTCGTCCATTACCTCTACATTCTCCATAAATGTAGTGCATATTTGCGTATTCTTGCGGAGTGTAGGTCGCCATGGTAGCACACACAAAACACAAACTGTCCAAACACAGGCAAAGGTCGTCGTAAAGAGTTCGTTTCAAAGTCCAGAGCACAAAGAGTAATCGAGTCCAATAAACAAAGCTTTAAATCGTAGTACGTGATCAATGGTAACAATAAGAGAGAGGTGCGTAGTAACGGCAGGAGGCAGTGACGCGTACTGACCGTACTGTTATCCTAAATAGCACGATCCCAGATAGCGTCACTATCTATCTCACTCGCACCTCTAACCTTTTTCTCCCTCACTCTTACCTGAATAATGGGGTACCATAAAGAAGAACCAGCAAATCGCAAATATAGTTTCTGTCTTGCTCCCTCCTGTTGTAATAACGAATCACTATGGTGAGATGCATGCACATACCGTCCCTTACGGTCTAACCTGTTTTTTGAGAGGCCTGTTGTTATTTTTATGAGCATACAATAGTAATTCTTTAGAGGTTAGATTCAATTCGTCGTAAATTTTTCTTTCTAAGAATTCTGTAAGACATCGTAAAAATTGGGTTGTTGAGTAAAAATATTATCAAAAATTTTTTTTTTCAAATTAATGTGTAAGTATTATACCTTTTTAAAAAGAGGAATAAACGCGTCAAAATTTGATGTCACTTGCCATACTATTTTGGTACATTTTTTTTACACTACAGTCGGTCAAAGTTGCGAAATTCAATAGTTTTCCATATCACCTTTAGTTAAAATAATATTTTATTTTAAAATGGTACAATAAGTACATTATTTTTACATTATATTTAGACACAGCAATACCCTAGATTACAAAACCTCCAAGAAATATCGAAATTATCAGCATTAGCAGTCACAGCATTCAAAAGTATGTCACAGGGTGCTCATTTCCCCTTTTTTTTTGAAATCAGTATAATTCTGTAAGTACATGGGGTGGATTTTTTAAAATATTTTTCTGAGTACTGTTAGAACTTGGGGCATCGTGGGAATCCAGTTGGACGCCAGGTTCTTGGACACCCTGTATGTAGTGTGGACCAAAACCGAGAGTCCAGTGCAGTCAAAATGAAAATTAGTAATTCGGATACGTTGCTCGCCTTTGGCAAATAGCCGGCAATTTATCATGGTTGTTTAGTTTTAGAATTCTGAGTATATCCAATGGGGATTTAGAATTTGAATGTTTAGATGTGTGTGTTCACGTTCAGTTTATAATTCGAAGAAAGTATTGACAAGCTAGGAAATTCATAGATTGAAGAAAAAAATAAATTCATTCAATTCATTGAATTCATTGATTGATTAATTTGAAGTAAATGGAATTACTCAACACAACGCAGCATTTTAGTAAACCAAAAGGTACCTAAGTAAATAGAAATGAATAATAGTTGAAAAAAAATATGGAAAATATCATCTCTTAACCCACAGTACCCAACTTATTTATCGTGGCTGACCAAACTGAAAGGAAGGAAGAGTCGGACCAAAAACATCTCAATGATATCGTAGAAGCTACCTAAGAGATAATATCAGAGAAAATGGACAGCGACGTACATCTGTATAACAAACAAAATAATTCCGGCATTCCTAATCCGCTTACCAAGAGGAATAATTTATGACTTTACTATCCCGAAACGTTCCCAATAATAAATAATATTGGAGAAGCATTAGCCGACAACAATATAACGGTATACCACAAAGCTGAAGTTAAAATAGCAAACAAGAAAGAGAAAGCAAAGAACAATCGATTAGATTGAGATGAAAATATATTGACTTAAGGCGACAATAATACACTTTTAACGATATTATACTGAAGATCACGTCTAAACGAGTAGTGTTAATGATTTGAAAAAAATATATGTTAAATTAGAGCATTTTCTCAATAATTTAATATGTGAATATTTTAGAATATATTTTTATTACATAGTGAAATTAATTTGTAAAATTATGTCTATCGCGGATAAAAAACTGAGAATGGCGCAAAATCTACCAAGCGTATTTTTCTGAAACCTTCACCAATTTAAAGATAATTTAATTATTGATATTTTAGTATACGCGTTTTATTAAAATACCTTTTGTTTTGCGTATATTAAATTAATAATACGTCAAATTGGGGACAGTGCTCCTTGATGGACGAGTCCTATTACTGGCTGAACGTACGACGCGTTGCGTGAGCTCAGTACAGAACACGCAAGCTAACAACTCAAGGTCACTGACATATATCTGCGTCTTAAGATATACATAACAGAAACGCTACACACTCCCGCACAAACTTTCATGTTGACACGGCAAACGTAACCCAAGCTCGAACCACATTCATAAAAAGTCCAATATGTGTCCAGGAGACCGAAGCAGTCAACACAACCAGGAACCTAATCGTATCACGATAAATACGTATGAACGAATTTACTTTGCACAAACAAGCGTCGGAATTCGTAAAGAAAGTTTCGAAGTTCCAACGGAGCGAACGTAAATTCGAACCGAGTTATCGTTCGACAGTCATTCGCGGTAATGAGTTAAGAACTTACCTGTGGTGTCAGAGTTGCAAAGTTTACTATACACTGATGATCTGATCTTGGTTTACAAGTCTATTAGCAATGTTTTGGATTCAAAGGATACTTTGTGTTTATTTGCTTCATAATTTATGTTTGTTTTTTTCAGAAGTTTCTTAAGAGCGTTTACACCTTACGGCATGTCATACAAACGTTCAAGCCCTTGTTTTTCGAAATGACTAAACCGATTTTAATAAAACTTCATACGCATAAGCAGGAAAAAAAGGTCTAAAAAGTTAGTTAAGAACATTTTCGAAAAATAGTGTTACAGCCAAATTATAATAAATCTATCTTTATTCATGAATATGAGACAACCATACAAAGTAACTTAATAATAACACAAGATAGCCAAAAATCGTTTAAAGTTATTTTAACAATACAACTTAGGCAGGTGAACAGTTGGAGAATGTAAAATGGTGGAACAAAATAATGTATTGGTTGTCTTTGGACTGATTCGCCCTATCCCCTCGTACTAGTATAAAACTGTATCGCGAGCGGATAGTCTTCCTCAACCTAAGAATAACGGATTCCCACAAGGTTCCAGTTACGAGTCACAATAGTTTAGCATTATTTACATACTGTATAGGTAAAAATCAGTATATTTACAGTTATATTAATTAAGTTACATGATTGGAATTATCTGTGTTGTTTTGTATTTAGGTATGAGCAGTGCTAGTGTTTTCAAAAATGTATCGATAGTTTGTTTTGCATGTTTGCCTATCAAGATTCTTTAATATTAGATCTTTACTTACTTTGTTGTAAAGGCTAGGACCGAGATACGTAATTGTGAAATTTGTGTGTAAAAGATGTTCTATAACTGGGAATCTTATAAACTATAACATTTATATATGTAACTTTTATGGTGAACATAATAAAGAGTATTCTATTCTTTTCTATATCCAATCGACGCCTTTTGCAAAATGCAAATTAGACCGATTTAAAATTCTCCATAGAAATAGAGATTTCCAGTAATATGTTTTTAAATAAGATATTTCGAAAATGTTTTTACTAACTTTTTAGACATTTGTATCCTGCTTATGCGTATGAAGTTTCATTAAAATGGGTTCAGTCATTTCGATAAACAAGGGCTTGCATGATTGTATGAAATGCCGTACGTCGTAAACGCTCTTAAGTATTATGTGTGTTTACAAAATGATAACACTGTAAATTAAATTTTAAATCGAATCAAGAAGAGTGAACAGGTACGTGAGAATGGGCATGTCATCTCCGATCACGTCTATAGAAATATGAGCTGTCTTTGTGTGGACCACTTTTTTATTTTGTGTGGGATCCCAAATTATCAAATAACTTCTCCCGCTCTGGGCGGAGCGGGAGGGCGTGTCAGGATTTTACTGACTAAAACCCACCCGGGTTGCTTCAGTTACCTGTGTGCCTGGGCCACGATATCCCTTTTGGACAAACCAGCAACCCTGGCAGGCACTGGCCCTAACGGACCCCGTCAGTTTGTGCTGACATCTCTTTGGAGGCACGCGTGGAACACAACGCGCCGTCGACCCGGGCCTGGTCCTTATCTGACAGCGAGCTACCCATTGCTCACCGTCCGCAAGCCCGCGCCCACGGTGGCCGAATCAGCCTGTGACTCCCGATGTCCGGGGCATCTCCCGCGGTGACTAAGGTAGTAAGGGCGTGAATTTTGTGGCAAAAGAAACATGAAAGTAGAATCAAATCGGTGGAAATGTCTTCCTTGCAAATCATGAGTGGCGTGACTTTATGTGATAAGGCAACGTTACGTTATTTAAATAGTTACTAAAGATGCGATTTTTTTCGAATGATTGCATGAAAGCCATCGATTCTGTGCAAACACAACACACACATTCTGTTAAAAAGAGGCGCATTTATTTAAAAAATCGTACATCATTAGAAGGTCAATAAGTATTTAGATGATCAATTAAATATTCCCTTTAATTATGTAACGTAAACCATTTTTTTTGTGTAGGAAACTATCAAATAACTTCTCCCGCTCTGAGCGGGAGAAATGTCAGACTTTTACTGACTAAAACCCACCCGTGTTTCTTCATTTGCCTGTGTGTCAGGGCCACGATATCCCTTTCGGACAAACTCGCAACCCTGGCAGGCATTGGCCCTAAAGGACCCCGTCAGTTGGTGCTGACAACTCTTTGAGGCGCGCGTAGAATACAATGCGCCGTCGACCCGGGCCTGGTCCTTATCGGACGGCGAGCTACCCATCGCTCACCGTCCGCAGGCCCGGGCTTACGGTGGCCGGAAATCGGCTTCGAACTCCCGACGCCTGGGGCGTCTCCTGCCGCGACTAGGGGCGCGAGGGCCATGACAACTCTTTAAAAAAAGTTTAATTACATTTTTTGACTGACAAAAAACCGGTCAAGTGGGAGTTGGACTTGCACACGAAGGGTTCGGTACCGTATTATGATCGAACAAAAAACGCTTAAATCTTGTATGGACCTTAATTATTAACTTTATTTAATTTTTATTTGTTCTTATAACGTGGTAATAGAAATACACAATCGGTGAAAATTTTAACTGCCTATCTATTACGGTTCATGAGATACAGCCCGTTGACAGACAGACGGACGGACGGACGGACAGTGGAGTCTTAGTAATAGGGTTCCGTTTGGCACCCTTCTGGTACGGAACCCTTTTAAAAGAGATACTTTCATAACTCTTTAAAATTCTGCAACATCATAAATTGACGCCTGAGAACAAATCCATTTGATTATTCCTTAACTACTTACCAACGACTGGAATGAATGAAATCGTCTTCAGTTAAAGATTGATTGCTTTTCTGTCATTCATTCTTTTATGAAACGAAGCGAAAAATCTTCAATCGAAGTTAAATTTTGCTGAGGTACAAACTTTAATTAAACCGTCTTCGTAAGTCAAAAACCTTTAATGATACCCTCGGGATGTCTAAGTTTAAGAAACTTAGTAATAGACAGTGTACTATGTGTCTAAGTAATTAATTTGCCGAGGTGACATTGTTGTTTTCTAAAACAAAATTAGTTAGAGAACTTGCTTGTATTTAATCCCTGTGTGGAAAATACATGGGAAAAACAAAGTTGGGGATTTAAAACAAAGAACATTAGAAGGTTTAAGAATACAGGGGTGAAATTGTGAAACTGTTGTTGTATACAGTCTCATTTATACAGCGTATAAACTAGAAAATAAATATATTTCCTCTAAATTGAAGCCTTATTTGGTGTATTATTATAACTCATCAAACCTGACTTGGGTACCGTACGTATTTTTCGGGTGACCACAGAAAATCAGCGCTGTGCTGTGGGTCCCCCATAGCATAGCATCATGCTGAGTGCAAGCCTTCTTGTCACAGTCATGACGTGAAGCTTCCGACTATTTGTTTGTTTGTGATAGTACTTAGATCTGTTTTGTGTAACCCTCGTGTTTATTACATATGTTTTCGTACGCACGTTTTTTACTGTGACAAATAAAATTATTTTTCTTTCTTTCTTTCTATTTATAACATATACAAATGCAGTAGAATATTTAAATTAAATCGTTGCTGCAAACAACCAAAATTATTAGGATAAAAGCGTTATCAAGTGACACGGACCTATTCTGTTGTTCTCTGCGCGAGTTCATAAATAATGCATTATTTGTAATAACTTACAAAATTTATTTATAATATTAAGTTAGCATAAGATTTTAGATAACTATACTATCGCATTTGGTTACCCCAGTATTGATAGATGTTAGGGCCTGTGCACACCACGTTTTTTAAACGCGCCGTTGACGCGCTTTTTAGAAACGCGCGTCGACGGCGCGCTTTTATCCTACAGAATAGACTGACTCGCGTGCGTATCACGTCTGTATCGCTACGAACGCGCGTCAACGGCGCGTTTAAAAAACGTGCTGTGCACAGGCCCTAAGTTGGATAGTAAATAAATAAATATTTCATTTGAAATCAGCTTAAAGGATTATTCTGTAGTTCAATGTGTTTCCTCAATGCCGAACTAACTAACTAAACTATTTTGGGATCGGCTTCCAGTCTTACCGGATACATCTGGTTATCAATATTTTACATGGAACGACATAGTCTGTGTGGTGCCGGTTGTAAAGAATAGCAGCACCCTATTTCTTTTTTTCTACTAAGGGTCTAACTAGAGAATGGGTAGCAGCGTTCTCTATGCATTTTAACACCATATTGCGATCGCCAAATCGTGGCGCTTACGCCAACCCCCCATTTGGGGGAGGCCTATGTCCAGCAGTGGACGTCTTTCGGCTTAAATGATGATGATTATGATGACATGGAACGACTGCCTGACAGTTACTGGTAACACAATAACCCCCTGCGGGCCGAGCACGGGCGTGCTAAGACGTTTTTGACAAGATAAGATAAATTATGTCTAGTCAATGTGTACTATCATTTTAAGACAACACGGTTTCATCGCTCAAACTGTGATAAAATGTGTGATTAAGTTATGTCACAGTAGGCCGTGCTCGCTGGTAGAGTTAGGGCTCCAATCCCGGAATACCGAGTTCTCGGTATTGCGGGATCCCGCATCATGTTCCAATCTCGCGTGTTGCGGGATTAAGGGCGCGGGATCCGCGGGATTTGCGGGACAAAAATACGCAGTAGTTTGGCAGACGACACTTTAGATATATGATGTTTCTTTCGCAAAACCGAGCGTGATGTTGCTTTTTGTCGCTGAATGCTGACAAAATGACCAAACTAAATCATGAAAGTCATAATTACTTGTTTCAGCATTCAGTTGAAAATATTTTTGGTTTTTATTTTAATTTAGTAGTCAGGTACATATTTTAAATTGTTGATAGATTTTTTGTTTTTTTCGTATTTGTTTCTGTTTTCTGTAATAAATAAACGGTGTAATTGGACTGATCTCATGCTAAAACTTAAATAAATGTGGAGTTATGTTCATTAATTCATTGTTTTATTTGCCCACGGGATTTAAAATTCCTAGTCCCGCAAATACCGAGATTGAATACAAGCTGCGGGATTGGAAGCCCTAGAAAGAGTGTTTGTCAAATTTTTAGGCTTCTGACTACCCGTTACGTCCGTCAAAGATCTATGAATGAAAGTCGGGACGAACGGCTTAACTTACTTTCCGGGACACGGCGAGGTCTCGATATTTAATGGATGGTCACTCAACCACAAAGTGATCGCAGCAAACGTAGCTTAATATTAGACCACATGTCGGTCGAAGGTGACTGTTATCATTAAGCCACGAGCACCAATTTGATAGACATTAAACTAGATCAAAATCCGTGGACGTAGGCAAGCAAACATTAAGACGCTGACAACAGCTAAACCGCGGTCACTGTAAGACTGCATACAAAATAAAGAGAAGCGCGATGACACAACGCTTGTAATTTATTGCAAAATATGAAGCAATTATCTATTTACTCAAAAATTTGTTGAGTAATCGAAAATAAAAAACAACCATACAATTAAGACGTTCTTGTTATTAATTAAGATTACCACCGTTAATAGTCTTAGTTAATAATTAATAATACGTTGATATTTAATACAGACATTTTGGATTAAAACTCAAAGTAAAGGGTTAGTTTAACGTTAATTTGTATCGAGATTTTTTTTCTTAACGTGTTTTGATAACAACCAAGTTCTGAGAAATATTTTCAAGAATAACATATATTTTTTCTGCTACCACAATCTAAATAGATTGGTAATTTTATTTTTAAGACAAGTCTACTTTTATCATTGGCCGCTTGTCAGCGCCTTAAGACTACACTAATCTAGTACTTGAACTTCATGATCAAAGTTATTCCTACCCTTACTTAATCTTTAAGCCTTTTGTTGTATTAAATTAAGTTTATACTAAGTACAATGTATGGCAGTAAATCGAATTACTGCAATCTTAGTAATTGTGTCTCTAATTCATAAAACTTGATATTGACTTATCACGCTGCTGTAATCCCCAAAGGGTTAGGGAGAGGTGTACCTATAATACACCGACATTTCGCCAGATATGTTTAATTTGATATTAAGTATCAAAAATGTTTATTATTATCATCTTATACAAAGTTAGTTGGGGTACTTCAGCTTGAAGAATTTCATATCACAAACATGTTATTTTAATACAGTTTACCATTTTTGAAATTAAATTTTGCTGTTCAGTAAACAAGTTAAATTTAAGCATTAAAAGGAACAAATTTTATGGAATAAAAAACTGTATACACCCTCAGACAAGCAGTTAACTTAGATGCTCTTGAGTGAAAACGCTGCAACGAACTTTAGAGCACCTAAGTATGGAAGAGCGTGCCTTTGCAACAATTGGATAAAAAACGCCTCCATCAAATATGGTAGAGTCTGATGTCCTTTTAAAAAGAACAAAAAATGCCCCATGTTTTTAGACTATGACGTAAATCGAATACAATTTTTATTTTACAAAGAATAAGATTGTTAGCCAATCTTGAACCAAACAAAAAGAAAAAGTCGTTTGGGCAGTTTGAACTAAACTATCTTCACAATTTCGCCAAGACCCAAAAATATTGTCTTAGTTGATAGGATCTTTGTACAATATTATTTCAAGCGACATCCAGTTTTGCCTATAAATGAAAATGTTTTGTATAGAAACAGAACAAATTCTGGCAAAAATAAATTGGTTCAATCACATCTTGATAATAACAGTCGTTTCGTTTTATTTGACCTTGGGGTCTGGCAGTTTTACTTGGCACTTATTCGTTTGCTTTCATTAAAATATATTTTTACTGCACTGTTTAATGGACCCGTAGGGATACTGTAATGAAGTACTGTATTACTTTTTTGAAACATACTAATAGACAATTTTTTTTATTACATTATTCAAAAAGAGCTAGTTTATTCTTCGTATTCTATCCATAGAATCTATATCTATTTGAATTTGGAATCTGGAAATATCCAGATTACAAATTCAAACCACCATAGAGTCCATAGTCTTTGGTGATTGGAATTTTTACTAACTATTGTTAGAATAGAGATAGAGTAGTGAGATGAATCACAGACATTATATGAACAAGTAGGTAACATGCTTAATGATAAAGTAAACCACGCGCGAGCCAAATAAAAACTTGTGAAAAAATAAAAAACGCGCGAAATAGTGGGCAGATAACCTAACCTGTCCACTATTTCGCGCGTTATTTATTTTTCTCCAGGCATGCTGCGCAAGATGGAAGGTGGGCTAAAACATTAGCCTCTAATTATTTCTATTTTATGTCTTATTGTTGCTAATTGTATGTAAATCAATAAAGATACTATACTTAATATTCATAAGTTGCACTTATTTTCTCATAGAGTGATAAATAGAGTGTCCAACTCGGAAGCTACACTATTTTAAGTTCGAGTGACGTACTTTGAATCCTTTGCAGCGCTCAAGATTCTAATTTAGAGCCCTATGCTACGCTCGGGATTCTACGCTTGAACCCTTTGGTCCGCTCCGGATTCAACGAAACACTCTCACCTTTAAAATAGTTGTTTGCTCCCTGACGTTATTGTCTAAACAAAATTCCGAAATTTAAAAACAAATGAGTCCTTAATCGAATTGAGTGCGGTTACTTGAATAAAGCAAGGTTTCCTAGGACAACGGTTCCGTCATATTACAACGGCCGTCAAAATCTGTCATTTTCACCATTATTTGGCAGATGGTTCAATAAACACTCTGTATTTGGAAAGTTTCCGCTTTAAAATTTCGAGAATTTCACTTTCTTAGAACCAAAGCTGGAGGGACCTTTACAGAATCGCAAGACGGGAATTTGTGTTAATTAAATTCACCATTCAAAAATAAATATGTAGAGCGCCACGCCCTACTTATAATCTGGGGAGGCAAACAAATTATCAAGGAAGATTATTTCCTTATTATGTTTTCCTGTTATTAAGTAGGCTATCCATCAATTAGAAATATCACAATACTAGGTGTTTATTAATTGCCCGCCTTATAAAATGAATATAATTAGGTTTTTCTAAATTGTATTAACAACTAATTTCTGCGAATTTAACGCACATTCGTACATGAAAAATATACTCTAACTAATTTCAGACGTGATGTTCTGTTGTTACATTGCAACAAATAATTATTACAATTCAATAATAATCAGCCGTCCCATACAAATGGGTCGAGTAGAATAGTATAGAATACTCTTTATTATGTACACCATAAAAGTTACAGATAGAAATGTTGAAATAGGAATAGGTTGTTGTTGGAGCAGGTATTGAAGTTTTGTATGAAACAGTTGATATTTTTTCGCGTTAAGGCTCTAAGACCGACATTGTTCAAGGCTTCTACAGACTGGTGCGATATCGCGTTCGCTACAGACAGCGCGACCCTTATCGCGCCCGTGATATCGCACCAGTCTGTAGAAGCCTTGAACAATGTCGGTCCCATAGAGAAAGTTGCTCAGTTTGATGGACTACCACACCTTTTCGATAGAATAGAATACTCCTTATTATGTACACCATCAATGTTACAGATATAAATGTTGAAATTTTAATAGGGTGCAACAATGGGCGGCCTTATTGCTAAAAGCGATCTTTTACAGACAACCCTTTCCTTTTTTCTGATATATGCTGTATATCATTATCAGCCCATAATGTTCCCACTGCTGGGACACAAGCCTTCTCTCTGTGAGAGGGAGTGGGCCATAATCTATCACGTGGGCCCAGTGCAGCATGCTGTATACGATTTTTGAATATTGTTTATTAAATAAGGCATTGTTACGGAAACCTTATTAGAATGAAGATGTTGTAATTAATAAATAAAATTAAAAAAAAATCATTCAAGACCTTTATAGCAAGTTTTATGAAGCTTGAGAGCTCCCCAGGGGGCCTAAAATGGACGCTTTCGCAGAATCATAATATGATCTGCGTACAATTCATACATCCCGCAATTCATCTGCTTGACAGTTTATATTTGACATTAGACTTCATTAAAGCAATTCATAATTTGTGGACCATTTTACGAAACTCCATACAAACCTGTCAAACAGATGAAATACGGGATATGAATTGTACGCAGATCATATTATGATTCTGCCAAAGTGTCCATTTTAGGCCCCCTGGTCACAAATAATAAAAGAGGGCATTATACACTTAAAACTTAGTTAAAATTCTACTCCTATAATACTGTCTGAAATAAAACCTCGTTTCAGTCACTGACCCGAATCAGATTTGACATCCTGCCAAGTTTAGAGTCTTCGGATTTTTGCAGCGTAAGCGAACGTATGAATGGGATAGTAATCAAATGATTAAATCGCTATTTGTTACATTATTATATTCGTTTTAAAGTAACTTTTGGAACATTGTTTGTGTATTAAACGGTAGAGTTTACTTTAAAAGTTGCAAGATTTCATCTTAAGACGCAGATATATGCCAGTGACCATGAGTGGTTAGCTTGCGTGTTCTGTACTGAGCTCACGCAACGCGTCGTACGTTCAGCCGGTAATAGGACTCGCCCATCAAGGAGCGCTGTCCCCAATTTGACGCATTATTAATTTATTATACACAAAACAAAAGGTATTTTAATAAAACGCGTACACTAAAAGATCAATAATTAAATTATCTTTAAATTGGTAAGGTTTCAGAAAAATACGCTTGGTAGATTTTGCGCCATTCTCAGTTTTTATCACACAAACAAATACAAATTAATTTCACTATGTAATATAAACAGAATCTAAAATATTCACATATTAAGTTATTGAGAAAATGCTCAAATTTAACATATATTTTTTCAAATCATAACACCACTTTTTTAGACGTGATCTTCCGTATAAAATCATTAAAAGTCGGTTCGTCGCCTTAAGAGATGACCAGTCTCAACCGACGGCGCCCGTTCATGAACATGACGCGTGGATCAGCACCATTCAGCTCAACCATTTTGTAGGGAACCGAATGATCCAACACACGCGCCAGCATCAGCGAGACATTTTTAGTGAGCATGACATACTCTCAACTGCCATGCTGTTTCAAGCCAACATACACTTATTATCATAGGTATTAGACTCCATGGTACTCACATTTACAAAATTGAAAAAATGCTTCTAAATTATACATAGGTAACTATAGTTTTCAATGTATTTGAGAGATGCACAAAATGTTACTACTGAAAAGAAATGGAAGTAGGTATTCATCAACTAAATCTTGACTAAAAATAATAAAAAAAACATTAAATTCGTATTTTCCGAATAAAAAGGGTAGCATCTCTGCCAAATATAAATATTTTAACTAATGAGCCCTGTCCTGGCTGTGGAGCAGGACCAGCATTAAGCCTATTTTTTTTTAAATCTACGATATTATCATCCGCGTACAGTATGCTTGTCCACATAGTGAACGTTTAATGCATTTTTTAAATTTCTTCTTTATTAATTGAAAAATATTGAATGGTATTTAATTATAACATTTTACACAGTATCCCATCACAATCACAAAGACAATCTGAAACGTGGTTGATCTAATTTGTTCCTATTTCTATATTGTATGAAAATTATGCCTGCCACTTATGATTTACTAAAAAGATGTAGGTATATATTTTCGAACATAATAATGTTGTTAATTTTTTTAAACAGTTCCCTTAGAGATTCGCGTCTGCGGAGGTTGTAGATGGCTCTGACAGCCCTCTTTTGCAGAATAAAGATATGTATATCTGCAGCCCGGCCTCCCCACAGGTAACTACAATAGACCAGTCTCACGTTATCCACGGCTTTTAATTGACGGATTTTCCAAACAAAGTAAGCAGCTAAACGCCGCCGTGCAAGTGATGTTAAGTGAGGACCACACTGTAGCTTTGAGCCAAGCTTGATCCATAAAAAACAGTATTATTCCACAAATTCTGGTATCTCCTTATTCAATACAACGTTACATTAATTACCTCTAGGTAATGATATTCGTTAGAAGTGATGAATGTAACGTTGCATTGAACATCGTAAGATGAAGTCTAATTCACAAATTCAGACATACCTAGGTAAGTAGGTATGTCAGAATTTGAGATTTAGACTTCATTTTACGAAGTTAGACTTTTGTTTAAAATGAAGACAAATTTAGCAACCTAAACCCCCGCTATAGTGATAAACCCGTAATAAACCTCATATGAAGTAGTTAATGAAACCACCATACATTTTCCTTCACGATAAACTTTTGGTCAATCAAGAAAGGCTTCCCTGTTTTCAAAGCGGACATTCTTTTAAAAGAAAACTTGTATACTAGAAACTTTAACTTTGTAATTTTGTAAGGGAATTCATCTCTTTTAACTTTTTTGTGTGCTAACAACTGTTTTCTTGATATACTTAATCGTCATTGTTTCGGTCACTAAATATAGTGTCACTAAAGTATCTTAACATAAACTACTTGAAAGCGTACTCGTATATATTGTGAAACGACTTTTTTACTATGTTGTTCTTGCCCATTCTTCTCCATCCGAAACTACCTCTTGGAGGGACACCCAGATATAAAGACTGGTGGTGCCATATCGCGGGCGCGACGGGACTCTAGTAACACAATTTCTCTGTCGGTGCCTCTCGCGCCCGCGATATCGCACCAGTCTGTACGAGCCTTAATTCTTCTTTTTCTTTGTTAATTTTGTCATAAAAAATTGTCTATTATTATTATAAGTCTAATTGACTTAAACGATTTGTATTTGTATTGTAATGTGATTTCATGTATTGTTTTTAAATATTTTTTTTCGTATATTTACGTAGGTACCTAGTAGTAGTAGAACAGTAGGATACCTAAATAAATACCGGAATAAAATTGCTTCACAATCACAGGAAATCAGGATTGGATTCGTTGAAGTGATTTTTTTTATTAAAAAAGAACATGTATTTTAAATATACTAAGTACCTATTATGTGCCTACCTACTCTTATCTATGGAGCACAGATAAAATAAAATTTCATAAATCCAAATTCTAATAAACTAAACGATTATTTGTAGCTACGAAATATTTGATTAATAAACGAAATTTCAAACGGGAAATAATTTTTGCTCTATGAAAGCTGACGGCTCAGTCCAGTCAAAGCTTTAGAGGTTTTCAATGTAATTGTAATCAAAGCTTTAGAGGTTTTCAATGTAATTGTACTGAACAATCTTCTCATATCTCCTTCAAAATAAAAACTTTAAAAATAAATTCTTTTATCGTATAAATATTCACTTTTCAGTACAGCATCAAACACAGACATCTCATTATTTGTTACGAAAATATTTTATAAAATCGTAGATTTACTTTTATTTACTTTTTCTATTCTTACAAACAGAAGAATAAGAGAAGATATTGCTTAAACAACATTCTTTTTAGTATAGTATATGCGAAACCTGAAATATAGTTTGTTCAAAATAAGGAACTGAATCGATTTCAATAATTTTTACACCATGTTATATTTTGTCGCAAAAAAATATTTAAGTGTGATGGAAAATGTTATTATCATTTAATTACTTACAATACAATCGCCGTACGGTTAGGTGCCTACTGCCAAATTATTATCAATGAGCGCAAGACGACTGTGGAGACGCAGGGGCGCCATCAGCATGTTTTTGTACGGACAACCCGGTAACATACCAACCAACCTTATAACTTTATGACTTTTCATGATACAGTTTTGGAATTTTGTACATAGATTCTTTACATGAAAATACTAGACACGTGTTTCGCGTTTGCGTTTTTACTAATCACTACATAGTATAAAACAAATTCGGTTCCCGCTTCTTGTCTGTCCCTATTGTATGCTTAGATCTTTAATACTACGCAACGGATTTTGATGCGGTTTTTTTAATAGATAGAGTGATTCAAGAGGAAGGTTTATATGTTTAGAAAAAGCCACGTGGGCGAAGCCGCGGGCAGTAGCTAGTATTGTATAAGAGATGGAATATTATGCTTTATTCTAAGTTAATGTTTTGTTTTTATGTAAAGATTCAATAGAATTTTGGAAACAGAACCAAAAAAGATAACTTAATTTTACAAAGAAACCAAATAGCTTTTAAGAACGAAACAACTTACAATGAAAAGAATAAAAATAAGAATCATGCTCCAGCTCTCACCTCAATATATTTGGGATCGGGCGGTCTGTCCTCTTCTGCCATACATTTATATGAGCCATTTTTGAGTCATAATGTCCATAACGTAACAACTCTTTCAAACATCTTTTGTTAAACCAGCATCTGTTTTTATTGTTTTTTTGAGGGTATTCTACTCAGAGCACTGATTTCAACAGCACATGTCCGAACCGCACCTGAGCACTTCCACTAACCGCACTTCACAAAATTAATTTTAAAGGCTTCTACAGACCGGCGCGACACAAAGGCCCCCGCGTGTCGCGCGACGAGCGGTGCCTTTGTGTCGCGTCGCGAGTCGCGCCGGTCTGTAAAAGCCTTAAATCTTTTGTGGTGCGCGTACTCATCACCTGGAGGACATTCATGAAGTAAGAATTTAGGTGTCGTGTATTGGTTTTCGAGGAAGGCTACATGACACCTCGACTCAACTAAATACGTCGCCAACCCAACGTTCTACTTATTTTTTTTTTATTTGGGGATTTTTGTATAAAATACATGGCAGTCCCATCGTACCTTATTACAGCTACAATACAGAAATTCCTACCATTAGCGTCTTAGACCAAACTTCAACTCATTAGTTAGACTTAAAACGAAGACTTACAAATCTAAACAGACTTTTGGCAGCATCAGACAGTGGCATAGACAAAATCTCGTGAAACAATCCTATGTTATTTTTATTCAATTGTAGATCTATTATCAATTTTTCCCTTTCAGTCTGAAAGCGGACACATTCCATCAACAAATGTACAACGTCTTCTACCTTACCACATGTCTCACAGTTAGTTACTACTTAGTTAATGTTTTTAATGTCTAATCTGCCCGCCTTTTCCCAACTATGTTGGGGTCAGCTTCCAGTCTTACCTAAACGCATACCAGTATTTTACATGGAGCGACTGCCTATCTGACCTTCACAACCCAGTAACTGGGTAATACAGACTCTTGGGCTTCTGACGACCCCTAACGACTGTCAAAGATTCACGAATGACAGCCGGAACTAACGGTTCAACGTGTTTTCCGAGGCACGGAGGAGTCTCGGTATGTAAAGTTGGTCACCCATCCACGAACCAGCCCCGGTAAGCGTAGCTTAACTTGATGGATCGACCCTTGCAGCTGTAACTAATTAGCCACCAGTTGTTTTGTTGTTTTTATATGTATGTCGGAATGTCAGGATTTACTCACTTGGATTAGGACATCATGTGGGCCGAAGACGGGTTTCGTGCAATGAAAACACACTAGGTGCGATACACAGCGTTTATTGAAATCACAAATTGACACAATCACTACAAATTATAAGCACCACAATAACTAAGCATTATTAATCGAGTACAGTTCCGCGACGTCCTAACTCCGATGCGATCAGACTATTCAACCTTGAATGTCGTCCTCGCCAATCGGCTCAAAACATCACGACTCTGTAGAAGCGCGCTAGAGGTGTGGGTATTCTATTCTATTTTTGTTGTATGGCAAGCAAAGCCGGTGTCGACTATTCTGCCAATGTCTAAAGTGAGTTGAGAAAGCAAGTGTGCATGAAAATAAAAATAAAAAAGAAAAACAATTAGATGAACTAATCTATCTCTTCGATTGATACAGTTGAATACAATGTAGATCTTGTAGTATTAGTACGGGACTGAAACAAACAAAAAATAAATAAATAAATATTATAATTGTTAAAACAAGGTAAATTAAACATAAAATATACGCATACCACAACCACACTTACGGAATAGTTCATAATTTTATGTTATTGTGACGGATGAAGGTCATCAGCGCCACAAGTAGATCTTGAGAGGAATATGTTAGTAAGGAGGGGAAATTAGTCGGAAGAGGGATCTTAAATTTAGGGAGGCGACTATATAAATCTAAAGGTGGAATGTTGTTAGAGCACTCAAAGAAGATGTGATCCAGAGTGCCCTCTTCCAACCCGCACTCGCAGAGAGAGGAGTCCCGAACACGGATTTTGCGCAAAAAAACGGGAGTACAACTAAAACCTAAACGTATTCGACAAAGAACAGATATAACGGTTTTGGAGACTTTTTTGTAACCGTGGAACCAAGGCTTTGTTCTTATGACTGGTTGAACTGCATAGTAAAACTTTCCCTTTCTTCTTCCAGTGGTATTCCACTGTTCCTGCCATGAAGATTGGAGCTTAACTTTTGGAAGGCTCAACAGGTCATATCCCTGATGAGTATTGTGGGTGAGATCAGCTACTGCTGATGAGCAAGCATCTTTGGCCAAGGCATCAGCGAACTCATTGCCCTTAATACCACAATGACTAGGTATCCAAACTAACTGAACCTCTCTTTGACTATTAAAACAGGTTAATAAAGACTTTTTAATTTTTAAAACAAGGGAGCTGTGCAATTTACTTTTGAAAGGGTTTTGTATTAAGGCTTGCAAAGAGCTAAGAGAGTCTGAAAATTACGGCTTTGTCAATATTGTGGTGTGACTCTATGAAAAGACAAGCTTCCAATAAAGCCACACACTCGCCCGTGAACACAGAAGACTCCTTAGGGCATTTGTACTGTAAAATGATACTGGAGCTTTGGTAAAAAACCGCAGCGCCAGTGTAACTCAGATCATTAAATTTTGAAGCATCTGTAAAAAACCTCTGAAATCCAGTCCATCGTTCCCCCAACGCCGCATTAAAAGCCGAATCCGCTGAAGGGGACTTTTTGGAAATACCAACATCAAAGAAGATTTTTGGAATGAAACATAGGACTTCATAGGGAAAGTTAAAAAGAGGTAATCTGGGATACTGTTCTATTGGACCTTCCAAATTGTTAATTTGACGAGTTGCTTTTAGAATTAAGGGAATTTCTTTGTTTTTCCAGTAATTTGAGCTTCTGCATAATGTATCTAACTCGTTCAATCTTGCTAAAAGAGGATGGGAAGATCTAGATAATAACCTAGCCACAAAACGGGAGCATAGATACTGCCGTCTTAGGGCCAGGGGAGGTTCAACACACTCAACCTGCAACGCGTTAATGGGAGAAGACTTCATACAACCAGAGATGATCCGAAGGCATTTTGACTGAATTCTATCCAGTCCAGACAAAGCACCCTTGTTGCATGGAACTAAATGGAACGTACCATAGTCTAAAATACTCCGAATTAAAGCGTTATAGACTAATTTCATAGTATAGGGGTGGGCACCCCACCAAACACCCGCGAGAGCTTTTAAAATCGAAACAACCCTTTCACATTTTTTTATTAATAAATTTATATGATGTTTACCATTTAATTTTGAATCTAGAAAGACGCCCAAAAACTTTACTTTATTAACTAGTGGAATATTTTGCCCTAAAATGTCGATTGAGATGTGGGGGATCAGTCTTTTGCGAGAGAAAATTACTGCCGCACTTTTCGGTGCGGATAATGACAGACCATGGCTTAAAAGCCAATGGTTCAAAGAGTCCAAAGAGAGGCATAGAGATGACGCAGCGTCTACGATGGAGGAATCTGTCACGTACAAGACTAAGTCGTCGGCGTATTGGAGGATGTGACAATTATTATTTAAACAGGAGCCAATGTCCACTGTATACAAAT
Source organism: Tiliacea aurago (assembly GCA_948098905.1). Lineage (NCBI taxonomy): Eukaryota > Metazoa > Arthropoda > Insecta > Lepidoptera > Noctuidae > Tiliacea > Tiliacea aurago. Next base: position 19,498,184 of record OX402588.1, read on the forward strand.
TATATAGAAGCCCGCTCAGAACGAATCCTTGCGGTAGACCCTTCCAAGTCTGCCTTTCATCGAAATCCTCGCCCTGGACTCTCAGAACCAAAGAACGAGACAAAAGAAGTGCACAGATGCATTCGATCATCTTAACCGGGAGACTCAGCTGGTGCAGTTTCTGCCTGAGAACGGGAAGAAGAACGTTGTCGTATGCAGAGGTAATGTCTAAGAAGGCGGCAACAACGGATTCATTTTTGGAGAACGCTATGCGGATATCCGCAACTAAAACGCCAACACTATCCATTGTGCCGAGCCCTTTCCTGAAGCCAAACTGGTAGTTCGGCAGTAAATCCCTTGATTCGACTATCCATTCAAGTCGATTTTTAATCAGGTGTTCCAATAATTTTTCCAAGACTGAGGACAAAGCAATTGGTCTAAAGCCGTCTACATGTTTGCCTGGCTTCAATAGGGGAATAATGATCTGTAACTTCCACTGATCTGGAACCCAACCATTGCTATAACAAAAATTAATTATATTGAGGAAGTAGAGTTTAGCCTTATCTCCAGAATGACTGATAAAAGAATATGGTACTCCGTCAATACCGGGGGCTGAGTCCCGGACATGTCTGAGCACCACCTTCAGTTCCTCTAAAGTAAATGGAACATCAAGAGGATCCTCTGAAATATTTTGCAGGGGCATATTGATACATTCAGAAGAGAAAGGAACGTAGGGTGGGGCAATTTTGTCAAAAAAAAAATTCTGCTGTTTCTCTAGTGATCGGTGAAGAGATTGATGGGGAGCATCCACGTCTAAACCTATTGATGTTCTTCCAGACTACCGAGATTGGAGTAGAGGGAGATAAGGAGGTACAGAACCTAACCCAACCCGCACGTTTCTTCTTTCGAAGGTGACGTTTGGCTCTGGCATTAAGCCGCAAATATGTCAATAGATTTTCAGTGCTCATATCCGCATTGTAGCATTCCTCTGCCTCACCCTATCTTTGACTGCTGAATTACATTCTGGGTCCCACCACGGGGGCGAAGGTATTTTGTCTCGGGCACTGTTTTTCAACGGAAAGCAGGAATCCGGACTGGAAGTGATGGCTGTAAGAAACCCCTCATAACAGCTCTTGGCATGGCAGTGACCAGAAGGATCTAATAAACTTGAATTTAAATTTGGAAGAATGTTGATTTTATCCTCCAATAGTGATACAAATTTTGACCAATCTGGTTTGGACAGGTTATATTTCAAAAGTGGAGGAGAAGTTTTCTCTAAATAAGTCTTATTAACCAAAGATATGACAATAGGGTAATGGTCGCTGCCATGCGACAAGGTTGTACATTCCCAATGGGTCGAAGCTGCTAACTCAATTGAACAAAAGGTTAAGTCAACACAACTCTTTTGTTGACCGGGGAGAGATCTGCGTGTTGGGCAACCATTATTTAAAATGCAGAGATCCAGATCGTCCAAAATCTCAACCAAAGCTACACCAAAGGCATCACAACGTTCAGACCCCCACCTGTAATGATGGCAGTTAAAGTCGCCCATGACCAGTATCGGTCCATGGACATTAGCAAAAATGTTTTTTAAGATAATAAAAAAGTCATGGTGGGGGTGAGCAATATAAATAGAAAACACTGTGATGCCCTGAACCCTTCCTGCGGCGATGCTCATATCACCCGTAAGTAGAGGTAAAGCAAAAGGCGAAAGTGGAACCCGATTGTTGACAAAGAGGGCTGATCCTCCATAGCCATCAGGTCTGTCACATCTGAGGATGTTAAAGTGTGGTATACGAAAGCTAAGATTTGGGATGAGCCAAGTCTCAGCTATGGAACAAGCCAATGGCTTGTATTTATTTAAAAGAAATATGAGGTCGTGATTTTTATGCCACACGCTCCTCACATTCCACTGAAGGAATACTTGGCGAGACGCCATTTCTAATATCTAAAAGTAGAGTAATAAGTTGGTTGGCAACGTTGGACGGTGATTGAGTATTAGAAGTAGAAGAAGAAATAAGCATAGGTAAGAGTTTTATCAGTAGGTCAATAATAGAAGATGTACTATTGTTAGAGGAGTCATTATTATAATTGAGAGCGCAGCCATTAGGCTGTGAAGATTGGGGAGAACTAGTTAATTGTTGATGTGCAGCTTTATCATATGATGGGGAAAGGGGGGCATGGGTCCTGGGCTTGAGAGTTACGGTTTTCCGATACGACTGAGAAATTGGAGGCTTGGTGACATTGGCATAATTTCGCGATGCTGTTGGAATAATTTTGTTAGCCTCAGCGTATGGAATACATTTTTCAGCCATAGCAGTCTTTATTGCTTTCTGTCTACCATGCTCGGGGCATGACTTGCTATTAGCGAAGTGATTACCCGAACAAAGCACACAGAACGCCTCAGCCTCAGAAAGGTTGCAACCATCACCTGGGTGATCGTGGCCCCATTTACTGCAGCGTGGTTTGGATCTGCAAATGTTTGCAACATGTCCGAATCTGCAACAATTGCGACATTGGATTGTAGGGTATATGTACTGTCCAACAGGAAGGGATGTGTAGCAGCAGTAAATCCTTTGGGGTAAGACTTGGCCATCAAAAGTGATGACACAAGTTTCAGTGGGTTTCCACTCATTAATATTGTCTTTCTGAATTTTTCGGTTAATACGGCGGACTTTGAGAATTTGCCCACATCCTGAGGGCACAGACAAATATGTTATGGCCTCTTCTTCGGTAATGTCAGAGGGAACCCCGGTAACAACACCCATTCTTGTTATATTATATGTTGGTATTGAAACAGAGTATCTATATTTGGACAATAATGGGTTAACTAAAAAAGAGTTAGCATCCTGAGGGGAAGCAAACTCTACGGACACACGGTTTCTGCCAACACGGTTAACACCACCACGAACAATGTTCGCAATGTTGTAATTTAGAAGAAACTTTCCAAAATTAACGGGGTGAAGGGTGGTGCCTGAATTTGGTTGGGTCTCTATGCGGGATACGTGAACAATATAAGGGGCCTTATCCATTACAGAATACTTAATACGACCAATTTGACTCTTTTGTTGTTTGCTTGGAGGACTAGGTGACAGAATTACCTCGTCACTGGGACGTTTGCGTGAAGTTTGTATTGGTTGGGATACATCCATCTCTGTAATGCTACAGACAACATCCGCAAATTGGGATAGTGGATTCTGAGTTAAAAGAGTTGAGGAACTTGGGATGTCCGGGGGGTCAGGATCGGGGGGTTTGTTTACATCCATCTTGGATAAAACGAGTATAAAATAAGACAATCACAATACAAACCTGGTTACGAACACAAGGACCACACACTTAAATAAAAACAAGTCACAAAAGTATCAACAATCACTCAAAAACAGCAAAAAAATTCTAAACACACGTGCTAGCCAAGAACACCGTGGCGAGAATCCAGAGGTGTGGGTAGATCACGCGATGTCACCAGTGGTGGCGCGCTTGATTCGTTACGTGTCCGTACTAATGACCAGATCCGACATGTATTTATTTAATATTTTTTAAGAATAATTTGTGCGAGTAATTTGTGTGGGGTGAATTTGAATCTATGGGCCGTAGTTGCCTAACAATAAAGCATATTTTATTATTTTGGACCTTTTATTAAATAAAACACAAAACAATCTCCCGTCTTTTTGTATCTCAATGATAAACTTCATAATCCAATCATCTATAAAATAGTTGAGAACAGCTAATTTCAGTACTTGTCCCTTTTTCTAGAATCGTTCAATCATATCCCCTATTGTGAAGAAAGTGCCTTTCATACAAAATCATAATTCATACCACAATACAAGAAAATTCTTAAGAAAATATTCGAACAAAGCTGATTCGTTTTTATTGTGTCTTAAATTACCTTTTTAGGGTTCCGGTGAGTCAACAAGGAACCGTTATAGTTTCGCCATGTCCGTCTGCCTGTCTGTCTGTCCCCAGCTTAGCTCAGTGACTCTTAGTACTAGAAAGCTGTAAGTACCTAATTTGGCATGGGTATACATATTAATCACGCCCGACAAATTGGTAAAATAAAATCTTTAAAATATTTTTTATTTTTTTGGTGGGAAATTATCAAATAACTTCTCCCGCTCTGGGCGGAGAGGGGGGGCGTGTCAGACTTTTACTGACTAAAACCCACCCATGTTCCTTCATTTGCCTGTGTGCCAGAGCCACGATATCCCTTTCGGACAAACTCGCAACCCTGGCAGTGGGTACCTCCCTTACACGTAAAGTGGGGATGATTTTTCTCGTCTATCTGAGGGTATGGGGTATCGTTGGATATCCAACATCATGAGATAGACGATACGAGACCGACGAGACGGTATCGCCGTTCGAAAATATTACGGGTCTGTAAAAACCATTTTTCGATTCAGGGATCCGTTTGCGTTATATTCTTTAAAGTGCTATTTCTGTTAGAGTCAAGTGTCCTGCCCCGCCTTGCCAACTAAATGTGTTTTTTGGATATGTGAAAAAAAGCTAAATTAATCTAATAACTAAAGTTAATTAATCATTAGTACGGGTTCGATTCCAGATCAAGTAGAAATTGGTGACCATACCAATTTTCTACAGCAGTACGAGTATATAACGAATTAAAAGGAAAACTATCACAGCTAAGTAGGCTTTACAAGTTAACGAGTTATAGTCGCCCAAATTACATTTGCAGTTGGAGAATTGACCGTGACGTAGTAAGTCGATGTATGGGAGTTTCTTGCCTGTTCTTCTCCATAGAGATCTACGTTTTGAAATAGGCAAATAGCTTCAACTTTCTGACTAACTAGCCGACTCTTTGACAATTCAAAAGTGCCTGTAATTGGTTTAATTGAAATAAATGCTTTGAGTTTTTTTTTAGTTTTATGGGAGAATATGTTTCTCAACTAAAATTATAAGTTTGTTTTTAGGATAAATTCATTCCAACTAAGGAACCCTTCATTGTGGGTGGTCCTACATGCACTTGGCCGGTTTTTTTAGAACGCTTTATTTATTACTCGTCGGTGTTGTATTTGTTTCTAAGAATGCACAAGTTTTATATATAATTGTATATTCAACAAAACATAACATCACGCCTGTATATCCCCGAAGGATTAGACAGAGGTGTACCTAGAACACCCTCATTTCGCCAGCTATGTTTAAGTCCAATGTCATAGGGGGCGAGCCTATAGCCATCAACCGGGCACAAATACAGACACCAGACTGCTACTGATAAATTCCTTAGGAAAAACCCAATAACACTTTTCCCGACCTGGGCATCGAACCTGATGAGGTCCTGCCTTGCTCAACAAGGCGCTTGCGACCACACGACAAACAAGAGGATGGCTATAATCGTTTTGTTAAATTGACATCTCGTTTAATCCCAACGGAAGTTATCCCGCAAGATACAAAGTTAAAATTGTTTCTGTTAAATATCAATCAACTTCTAAATACGTCACAAGAAAATCGTGGCTAAGACCCTTATAAAGCAAAGTATATCGAACTTCAAAATAATTTACAACAGACCTCAAAATGAAACCAAAAAGCAATTTCCTAATAATCTCCAAGTAATCCTTTTTAAGGATTTTCCACACAAGATAAACAAAGGTAGTAAGTTACAGTCGTTTTCAATACATAAAGGGAACGTGATACTTAGCTAAACGTAATTAGGTATGTATTTAATGTATTACTTATAAAGCTGTACACAGACCTGCGTCAAGAATATCGCTCTATGTAAAAGGGCGCACACTCGCAACAAAACATTAGGCATCATAGCCACCGGGTGTTACCACTGTGTGGATCGCCCGGAGGATACGGTGGAGCATACGGTGAAGGTCTGCAGCTTGGGCGGAGCACCACCGTGTCCTCGCGGAGGATATCTGCGGCGGCGATCTCTCGCATCCGACCCTAGTCCAGGCCATGGTTCGGAGCGAGAGTGCATGGGAGGCCATCACCTCCTTTTGCGAAGCAGTAATACTCGCGAACGAGGAGGCGGAACGCGTGAGGAAGATGCAAATTTAGCGCCCTTACGCCCCTAGTCGCCGCAGGCTTATTCCCGACCACCGTAGACGCGGACTTGCGGAAGTGAGCAATGGGTAGCTCACCGTCCCATAAGGACCAGGCCCGAGTCGACAGCACGACACCAACTGACGGGGTCCGTTAGGACCAATGCCTGCCCGGGTTGCAAGTTTGTCCGAAAGGGATATCGTGGCCCTGGCACACTGGCAACTGAAGGAACACGGGTGGGTTTTAGTCAGTAAAAGTCTGACACGCCCACTCGCTCCGCCCAGAGCGGGAGAAGTTATTCCATAATTTAACAATCCAAAAAAAAAGAAGAGAAAAAGGCCGATGCCTGTAGTCAAACAAGACAAAACTGATCTGTCTTCGGTTGCCAAAACTTATGTGTGTTTTGGCGGAGAGCAGTGGTGTGGCGGCAGTGGTAACGGCCGCGACACGAGTTGTAGTTCGTGGATAAGAGCCCAGACAGGCGCTTTACTTTGTGTATAAAATAATAATTTCATCACTACAGCTCTCAAAACGGTGACGGAAAACATAGTGAGGAAACCGGCATGTCCTAAAACCAAAAATTAGAACACATGTGCCACACTGAAAAAAAAAAAGTGTTTGCTTTAACATAATCTTGTTTAATGTGATCACGCATCTTGACTCCATACGAGCCTAACAAGATCTTGACTTCTGAAGCTAGGAGAATTTTGTTAAATTATCATAGTTCCGTCAACTAAGTAATTCATTAGTTTAATTACGGGTAGTTATTTAATTTAACTCAAATTTTGGCCAGTTTAAGAATGATATAATGCTAACAAGTTGCTTGTTACTATCAACTTAAATTATTATTTGTTATACAAAAGTGAAGAAGTAAAATCAAACAAAGCATGTACGATGTAACAAAGACCGGTGATCATTCTGTACATGTCACATTGCCGATATAAATAAAATGAATTTGTTCTGGCAAATATGCTATCTTGTTTATAGTAAATAAATAAATACTTATTCCAAACATTTTAATGCCAACTAAGAGAAAATGTATCTTAGTTAGCTCGCATTTTTTTCAGTGCATCTACCAGTCCGCACTGGGCCCGCGTGGTAGATTACACCCCCGCCCTCTCGAAGAGAGGGCCTGTGTTCCAGCAATGGGAACATTACAGGCTGCATATTCTGTTTGTTTTGACTCCGGGGATCTATTCCGAAGTATCAGCCGACTGTTCGGCCGTTTTATAACTTTCTTAGTTTCCTTTTTTGACTTTGAATCCTTACCCGACTTAAAGTCACATTTTTGACTTTGGCTTATCTCTTTGACTGTCGTTTTTTTTTTCTTTTACCGTAGTCAGCCATAATTAGCCGTAGTCAAGCAACGGCCGAACATTCGGCCGATGCTTCGGATTTATATTCGGAGTAGCCCCCACTGTCTAAATATACACAATTACACATTGTTGACGCTGGTAGCACACTTCCGCCGCGAAACCATAGCGAAACCGCAGTAGTTCAATTGTACTGGTTCGCGTCATGTTCCACTACTCGAATCAGATACCAGTAGCGGAACATGACGCGTACCAGTACAATTGAACTACTGCGGTTTCGCTGCTATGGTTTCGCGGCGATGTGCTATCAGCGTGAAGGATTAGAGATGCTTATGAGAAAACGCATTTGTGTTGGTTTGTAACACAAAGTTTCTCTCTTACATAATTATGATGAATCAATTGCAATACAGTACTGTAAGCTGACAGTTTTGAATGAATTTGAACTAGATGTTTCTAGGAAAGGACATAAAAATAATGAATTAACACGGCAGGTCATGAGTCATGATAATTAGACGTTGTTATTCAAAAAAAAGGTACTTAGTCATAAACCTACTTTTTGACTGACTCCGAAAACAGATAAGGTGAAAGTTAACAACAGACTGAAGTAATAGGCATTCATTTTCAACTTGTTGAATTTTTGAAGCTTCGTACCTGTGAACGGTTCACTCATACGATCTCTTTGAATGTTTAACAGAAGTCCCCACTTTGCTGCCGCCCTTCGGTATAAATGATTCATGACTTGATCCCAGGAATGTCGAAACGACGCTCAGTGTTGTTGAAAAGAGCTCCAAAGAGCTGTTTAAATCTAGTAATATGTTTGACGAAATCCTCAGAATGTTGGCTTAAGTTTGTATGCCTGGATTTTGATTTTTGACTCTTTCTGAGGTCTTTACGATTTGCTGAATAGAGTTAAAGTGAGCTATTGTAGAGAGTATCTACCCTTATTATTCTTACCCGCCCTATTCCTTCCCGTGGGTGTCGTAAAAGGCGACTAAGGGACGTACTAGAGAATGGGCAGCAGTGTTCTCTATGCATTTTAACACCATACTGGGATCGCCAACTGCCAAGCGTGGCGATTATGGCAACCCCCCCAAATGTTGGGGCAGGCCTATGTCCAGCAGTGGACGTCTTTCGGATGAAGTGATTGTAGAGAGTATGTACACTATACGTACATTAAAAAAATCATGTAGGTTCATTTGTCATAGGTACTATTTGGGCCCGTCAGTTTAAACTCAATTTAATGATTTTGTTGTCCTCATTTACAAATGACTATTATTTGTTTTTGAGAGAAAAAACACAAGGAATTTTTATAATTTGTTATTCTCTGTTTCTCCATTATGCAGATTGCTCCCGTACGGCCGTAAAATAGAGCATTCAAGTAAAACTGCACAACAATAACAGGCACGGTACGTACGAAGTTGTGTTCATCTTTTGTTATATTTTCTTCCATATTTTAGCACTGCAACTAGAACGCCAAGTAATCTTGAAACACCATTTGCAGCTAGATATATTCTTAGGTAATAAACATACTGTTTTCTCCACATACCGAGTTTGATTACCTGCAAAAAAGAAAAAGTTGAAATTAGTTCCACGTAAGACAGTTTAAGACTATAAATGAAGTAACTAATGCCCGTTTTTTCGGGGGCCTTATCATACTAGCGGTTTGGAAGCGGCTGCGGGGACGCGCAGCGCATGCGTCGCGAACACACCGCGGCTGCGCAGCGAGGACGTCGCGGATGTGAGGAAGAAGAAAGTAAGGCGGGACGGCCGGGCTGGCGTTTGTACGAGACAGTATTCACGGCGATCTTGTTGCGCGTCCGCAACGAATTCGCTGCGCAGCCGCGTCGTGTTCGTTGCACGCCCGTAACCTATTTTCGTTGCGCGCCCGCTCCGCTTTGAGGACGCTCGCAATCCGCTAGTATGTTAACGCCCTAATTATAGACAGTAAACTAAATTGGAAAAAACACATTGAGAAACTATGTAAAAAAATCAGTAGTCAATCATATGCTTTGCACCAACTTGCTCCATCCATCACACTCTCGGTTTATTATGGACTTGTTGAATCTGTCCTCAGATATGGCATTATTTTTTGAGGCAACTCATCAAATAAAGATGCCTACGTGTCATGTTCGGTATCCAAAGTACGGAGAGCTGTAAGCCACTTTTTACAAAGCATAAAATTCTCACACTTGCCCCACTTTATATTTTGCAAATAGCCCTAACTGTGAGACACAACATAACCCCCCTTTTTTTCCTCGAATATCGGACGTTATAATACGTGATCGCCGGGATAATAGTAAAATTCGTGTACAGTCACGAGCACAAATAAGTATATACTTAGCAAAATTTAAAAGTGTGTTTCTGGTGGAATAACAATTGCAACTTTGAGATAGAAGCTATTTCAGAATAGTATCGGTTCCAAAATACTGTATTTGTAACAACATCAAATTACAATCAATACATTAGGAGAAAAACACATTTAAAAGTTGCTTAGTGGATACATATTAGTGCTCGTGACTGTACAGCCAGCTAAGATAGCGCTACTGTATAAAAGCGTTGTATGCAGAGCACCAATAATTTATAATTATATCCCAACAGGCTACTACATACTGGCACGACACAAAGGCCCCGCGTGTTGCGCGACGAGCGGTGCCTCTGTATCGCGTCGCGAGTCGCGCTGGTCTGCAGAAGCCTTAACTGCGTTAAGAAATTAAATACAGACCAGTTTAAGAAAACATTTAAAAAAAATACTGACAGAAAATGCCTATTATAATGTTAATGAATTTTTAAATGATAAATCACTCTGAGGGTATACGTATTAAAATCCCGAAATTTCATAATAACTATGACTGAAATACCGTCGTCCAAAATAACGAAATTCAAAATACCGAAAGTTTTAAATGCCGATAGCCGTTATATCGAAACATAAAAATACCGATGTACAAATGCCCGAAAAGATGAAAGCCTGAATGGACGAAATCCCGAATGGACGAAATAACGATGGATGAAATCCCAAAGAGCGGCGACGTAGTTCCCGCGATTTATTTCTACAGAGTGGTAGGTAAATGACTAAGTGAGCGACTAGAGGGTGCTGTTATTGAATCCTTTGGGTTAGGTTAGGTTAGAACAGTGACCATTAACGCGTGAAGGCGGCCGAGCGAAGCAAGCGTGCCGCGGTAGCGGCCGCCGAGCGCCAGATTCCCTCTATTCTTGGTGAATCATTTGGGTCTTCGGGATTTTAAGCTTCGGAATATGGATCTTCGGGATTTAAAACTTTCGACCAAACAATCATTCGGCGTTTAATTTATCGGGATTTCTTCCATAGGTATTTTAAAATACGGTATTGTAGTACTTACCCCACTCTGAAGATACTGACTGAATCTATTCTATTTGACCATTGTCAGAGAAAATAAATAAACTAATTAGGTATTATTATTATTATTTATATTGACTCGCATGACTCTTGACCAATTTTTTTAAAATTTAATATGAATGTTAATTGTTGATTTATTTATATTATTATTCTTTGTATCTTTATTTTAATATCCTATTGTCTTTCGATCTAATTTGTACACCAGGCATGGTTAAACATGTTGAGCCAAAAATACCTTGTGTAACAGGGTATTTTTAGCCTATAATAAGCATCATACCATGTAAATTATCTACACATATTTTTGGAAATAAATTAATCTGAATCTAAATACCAAGGGATATCGTGGTACCCAGTAACTGGGTTGTGGAATGTGGAGGTCAGGTAGGCAGTCGCTTCATTTTCCATACTGGTAACAAGGTGATGTGACAGAACATGATGACGAAGACGTACGTATAAAATGCTTAATCTTAGTAAATACTAAGCCTTTATAGCCAGCAAAAAGGTGTCGGAAACGTACGTAACCGTTTCTTTAAATTATTAATTCGCCGTCACAAGTAGGCTTGAGCTAAAGTCCTTACAATTACGATCCACACATAATCCTGTTCAGGAGTATACCTACGACAATCTATCATCCAATTAGCAGTGCCGAGCTAATTCAAATAATGGACAACATGTTATTTTAGCCAGTCAACGGGTGTCAACTGCCTGTACGTACCTATTGATTCGTAAACCAATCAATCCAGCTCAAATTGTCGCACAGACTTACACACGGCATGAATTAGGATTAATTAATGTTGTTATCAAAACAATGCTGATAATGCACTTAAAATTATTCATAATATCAGATTTAAGGCTTCTACATACCGGGGCGACTTGTCGCGCGACGCTACGCGACACAAAGGCACCGCTCGTCCCGCGACACGCGGGGCCTTTGTGCCGTGTCGCGTCGCGCGACAAGTCGTGCTGGTATGTAAAAGCCTAGAATGCCCTCAATTTATATTAGTTCTAATGCCATCCATTTTGGTTGTTGAATCCGGTTGTGGTTTTAATGTGCTTATTCGGATTTAGGCCTGAAACTGCGTAAAGCGGGCGCCCGCGACGGGCAACCGTCGCGTGTCTACGCGCGTGGACACGCGGGTGGGCTCCGTGGGAAAGCGACGGTCCCCGTCGCGGGTACCCGTCGCGGAGACCGGATTATTTTATTTACGCAGTGTCGCTAGTTCAATTCACCTTCTGTGTGTCTGTCTGTCGGTCTGTCCGCCTGTCACCAGGCTGTATCTCATGAACCGTGATAGTTAGACAGTTGAAATTTTCACACATGATGTATTTCTGTAGCCGCTATAGCAACAAATACTAAAAAACAGAATAAAATAAATATTTAAGGGGGCTCCCATACAACAAACGTGATTTTTTAGCTCGTTTTTGCTCTACATATAATATTGAAAACGGCAACAGGTAGACGCTTGAAATATTCACAGGATATTTAGATAAATAATATTCACTTTAAAAATAAATAATTAAATTAAAATAAAACATAATTAAGGGGGCTCCCATACAACAAAGGTGATTTTTTATGCCATTTTTATAGTACGGAACCCTTCGTGCGCGAGTACGACTCGCACTTAGCCGGTTTCTCCATATTGAACTCTCAATCTAAGTACATAATCACCTACGATAAAAATGTATTCTCAGAATGCCTCTTTTACATGAATCATGTTACCGGTCCGCTGGCGGGCACCGCGCGTGCCTCCGCGACGGGTTCCGTTGCACGGAGGCGGGCCCCGTTGCGTGGGTGCGGGGCGCGCCTCCCCGTGACGGACGCCCGCGCGGGTCCCCGCGACGGAGCACTTTTGTATGAAACCGCGCGGGTACCCGCTTAACGCAGTTTCAGGCCTTAGACGGTATTGATTTGATAATTGATCAATCTGCGTAGCCTTTGCGCAAGTTCTACATCTGTAGGGGTCTGCTTCCAGTCTAACCGGAGGCAGGTGACTACCAGTATTTTACATGGAGAGACTGCCTATCCGACCTCCCAGTTAATGGGTAACATGATACCCTTTGGTAAGACTGATTGTTAGACTTTTGGGTTTCTGAAGTTCTGACTACCCGTAACGACTGTCAAAGATCTACGAATGACAGCCGCGATCAACGGCTTAACGTACTTTCCGAGGGACGGAGAAGTCTCGATATACCTACAACATGTTCCAGAATTAACGCACAACCTCTTAAGGGGTCATTGTACTCATCATTACGAACAACTTTTAATATATGGACCGAACCTGAAATCGCGAAAAAATTCAGCTGTTCCCTACATTTTGACGAGTTATTCGTATGGAACGGCAGATTCTTTTTTTTCGCGAATTCAGGTTTGATCACATAGTAAAAGTTGTTCATAATGATGAGTATAATGACCCCTTAAGAGGTTGTGCGTTAATTCTGGGACATGTTGTATAATGATCCATCCACAAACCGATCGCGGCAAGTGCAGCTTAACTTTCAGACCCGTGTGGCTGTTATTATTTAGCCACGAGCCCCTGATTTGTTAATTGATAACAACTGATAAGCTTATCAACCTAGATTTGCAGATACGAGTAAATCATAACAAGCTATGACATAGGTACCTAACATCATAATCTAGAGGAAAAACTTGGAGGAGATATATTTGCGTGGAGCCAAAACGTTCCGTTATAACAATTCCGTATGGTAAATAAGTAAACAATCAAGTCGTTTTCTTATTAAATCTCGTCTCTCTCTCCTTTCAATTTGATAAATAAACTCAAAATACACAAGAGCCTAAGCTGGGTTATTTCGGTGTTCACAATCAAAAGGCAGTTGATCTGTCTTCAGAAATGCTCTCAGAAATCCACGCTCAGGATTCAGAGTTAGATTCTATTGTTATGAAATCCTTCTCTGCAATGTGCTTGGCTTAGGATCAGAAGCCAGTTATTCAAAGTGCAAGCTCAGAGTTTGAATCAAAAGTGGATGTGTACGATATACAACGTGCCGCCACAATGGCGACATTAATTCAACACACGGGTAGGGCTAGTGGCCAGTAATAAAGAAAACTATAGTAAGATAAAATAATTATGAATAGTTTTTTTTTTTCAAACAATCTACATAAAGCTCTCTCCTTCCTTCAATTCTCCTACTCCTTGAACGTTATTCGTTTTAATTTCATTGATGCGATTTTATGATCCTTGACCTTGGAAAATGATCTCTGCGCTACATTTCTTTAAGTACAGGTTGCTCCAAGTTTCTATTTTAGAAAATTGTTAATAAATCAATAAATAATAACGTTTAATGAATTTAAAATATCTTCATAAAACATATAGGCGAAACCGTATACGTGTGTTAAATTAATGTCGCCATCCCAAGCGACACGCTGTAGAAGGTACAATCAGCAATATATTTTAACACTACTACTTTTACAGATCATTTTTAATTGACACAAAATTATTCAATTACCTGATTTTCGGTATTTCATATTTATTTATAGTAAGCAGACCAACAGCACAGTCACTTACAATTCAAATGAACATCTAAAACTGGCATTTCAGTAACGCTGCAAATAACAGGTATATGCATGGCATTACGAATATTACTAATAGAGACAAAAGAGAAAAATAAAAAGTGTGACAAAATTTAGCTACACAGACGTGCCCTCTTTGCACTTTTTTAAATAATTTATTTTTTTACATTGTTCTCACATACAGAAGCGACAAGAATGTACCCAGGATTTTGCAATATCCTGATTTAAAAGAGTGTCCTTGGAGTTTCTTGCCTATTCTTCTCCATAGAGATCTACGTCTTGGAATGGGCAAATAGCTTCAACATTCTGACTAACTGACCGACTCTTTGACAATTCAAAAGTGCCTGTAACTGGTTTAATTGAAATAAATGCTTTGAGTTTGAGTTTGACTGTTTAAATAGGGAACGCCTGTATGAAGCCAAACTCATGGAGAAAATGTCAATAGGGTAATCTGTCAAGTTGGACCTTTCATTATATTGCCATACGTGTTAATAATATTATAATTATCTATGAGTTATTATTATTTAAATTTGCGCTGTTATATTAATTTTTTCAATTTTTTCTTTATTGATTTGTTAGTTTTAATGTTCCATTTTTTTATTGGTTATATTTTCTGTGCGTGTCCCGAATAAAATATGTTTCTTTATTTCCTTCAAATCTTAGTTCTGTTCCGGTTTTAATTAAACATTTCTCTCAATTTAAGATTAAGAAAACTGATGTGTTAAGCGACTTTTGGTAATGACTGAACTTTTTAAAAGATTTGTAGGGCTCAACCTCAATTACAACGATAAAATCTACGAGAAAACAAAGTTTTACTCTTAGAACTATAAGGTAAGTAAATTTCTTTTATAAAATTGCCAGCATTTTAGACACAAAAAATGAAACTCCTAGTTAGCTGGAGTCAAAATCTGCAAGGGGCAAAAGAGACGCAATTTACTTCAATGCTAATTTTGAGCAATGTGCAGCGTCAGCTAACAAGATATTTGTTGACGAACCAAAAAAAAAAACTTTATTTGTTTGTTTACTTTGAAGAAAAATCTATACCTAAAACAATATTCATATAAATTTAGTTTTGCTTGTGATAATGTATTTCTTTATTAGCACTTACATAAAAAATATTGCTTTTTTATGGCCCGAAAGTCTGACAGCTAGTCTTATCATGGGGTATCGTAACAACTATTAACAGGGTTGTGGAGGTCAGTATGCAGCCGCTCCATGTAAAGTAATGGTATTTAGCAGCATCTGGTTGACTGGAAGCCTTTTTTTTTTTGTTTGTCACGGGCTGGAAAATCCTCATGGATGTCCTCCGTCCTGGGGCGGGTGGAGGGGTCTGTCAGACTCTTACTGACTAAAACCCACCCCAGTGTTCCCTTCCCACACTTGCACCGGGATCTTGGGATTTGTTATTACTTCCGCAATCCCCGGCTAGTGCCTTTGCGGGCCACCTTAAATCTGGGGGGGGTGAAGTGTCTGACCCCCCCCCCCCGAGACGTCTAAAAGGGGCGCGCGTGGAACACTACGCGCCGCCACCTCGGGTCCAGTGAGATAGGGGGCGGCGGATGTTCCCAAGTCCGCCGTCCCTGGACCCATTTAGGGGGGCTGGAAGAGGGCATTGTCTGCCCTCCGCCGACGCCCAGTGCGCCTGCTGCGGGCCGGGTGAGCGGACGAGATCTTCCGCTCCCTTTCCGCAGCCTCCTTCTGCGACACGACTGTTTCGCAGAAGGATACCACCGCGTCCCAGGACTAGACTGGAAGCCTACACCAACATAATTGGCAAAAGGCTTGGCAGATGATGATGATGACGTAGAGAAAATTGCTTTTTCTATAACCGGAAAAATTGCTATTACATTATTCATATCCATTTAATATGAAAGATTTAATAGCAATATTTCATTCGATACTTTTTCGTAGGTCATTTTCTTGCAGAAACATGATTATTATTAAAATAAAATAAAACAAATTAGAAAAAATCTTTTATAACAAATTGGATAGGTATAAAATAGTATATACAATATCTGCAAAAGTAGCATCAACAACGGCCTATAAGTAACCAACATAATTATTTTCAGGCCCAATCTATTTCCAATTAATGCCACTTTAATGTGTACTGGACAATACTAAGGACCGCTTAAGGTAAATTCGCAGCTGTAGCTCGCGATTTTTTTTTTTACGTTTTTTTGCAATTACCAGGTCAGTGTCAGGATGTATCTTGATCAAAATATTATGATTTGCGACTAAAAAAGCTCTTACAGACTCACGCGACATCGCGGGCGCGACAGAGACCGACATAGAAATTGTGCTACTAGTGTCACGTCGTGCCCGCGATATCGCACCAATCTGTACGAGCCTTAACAGGTATGTATTTATAGAATTATAATAATTAACACATCTCTCTAAATTAGATTTGTTCCATTGAACATTTTCGAAAAATAGTGATACGGCCAAATTAGACCGATTTTAAATTTTCCACAGAAACCGAGATTTCCAGTTATCTGTTTTTAAATAAAACATTTCAAAAATGTTCTTAACTTAGTTTTTAGACCTTTGTATCCTGCTTATGCGTATGAAGTTTCATTAAAATCGGTTCAGTCATTTCGAAAAACAAGGGCTTGAAAGTTCGTATAAAATGCCGTACGTCGTAAACGCTCTTAAGATGAATGAATGTGGTGCCAATTGTTTTTAATATTTTTATTTTATAGGATCGATAATCCGCAATTCGTGGTGCACACTGTCAATAACATTCCCAAACGACAATTTTATCAAATTAATAAAACGTTGGGCAGAAAAGGAGTACAAAAGCAAAGATAACATTTTGCGAGATATCTAGTCTGCTATATATACATATGCAACTGTATATAAAAACCGCAGTGAGAAGGAAGGTCTCAGATTCTATAACAATTACGTAAGAGATATTAGATATCACATTATAAAACTTCCTGACGCTATTTTCAACCACAATTAACGGTTTCACATTATTTCTTAGTTAGTTAATTACTTATATTAGAACCTTGTACGTCCACCCTTAACAAACGTCACATGAGGCCGCAATATTGGTAAGGGTGTGACAGTACATGAAAATATGTGATAAGTTTAAAAGAACATACAAAGACCTACAAGCCTAACAATCCCTATATATAAGACTCTAAGCCTTTGACTTTTATGTAAAGAATAATGTACAAAATTTCAAAAATGTATCATGAATAATCACAAAGTTTTATGGTTGTTTTGCTACCGGGTTGTCCGTACAAAAACATGCTAACGGCGCCCCCGCGCCTCTAGGGTCGCGGTCGTGTTGCGCTCATTGATAATAATTTGGCAGTAGATACCTAACACGGCGATTGTATTGTAAGTAATTAATGGTGATAACATTTTCCATCACACTTAAATATTTTTGGGACAAAATATAACATGGTGTAAAAATGATTGAAATCGATTCAGTTCTTTATTCTGAAAAAACCATATTCATGTTTCGCATACTAAGAAAAAAATGTTGTATATAAATAAGTTCAGGATGTCTGCACCATGCGACCTAAGGTTACAGACGGATAGTAGATCGGATTGCCAGGTTTGGGAAGGATAAACTCACTGCCAGTCGCGCAAACTCACGAGACTGATCAGAGTTGGCTAAAGGTGTCTTAGCCACAGTGAGGGGTAATGAAACAAGAATATAAAATTCAAATATGATTTATTTACAAAATGATACAGCTTATATACCTACTACTTTTTCTTAACACACACTATTATACAAAATCTTTGTCATATGCGTGTGAGATGCAACCAAATCAATATTTTTAACTGAGCCGTGCGTCAGCCGGGCCGAATGCTGAGTTAATGTCCAAAAGTAACGTTGAAGAAACCTAAAGCAGCAAATGCGTAGTATCGTACGTAATTATTAAATACATACATAATCAGCCCATAATATTCCCACTGCTGGGACACAGGCCTGCTCTCGGTGACAGGAGGTGGGTGATAATCCCCCACGCGGATACAGTGCGGGTTGGTAGATGTCACATATCTTCGAGTTTTTGTTTCTAGAACATTACGGTTTCATTACGATGTTTTGAGAGCAGTGGTGATGAAATAATTTGCTCACAGTAAAGCGCCTATCTGGGCAAATCCTAAGTCGCGACCGTTACCATTATTAGTCGTGCTCATAATTATTAATTTCAGGAAATTCGAAGCGGAAATTTCAATTTAATTTGGCTAATTGCAAAGTAACGTGCTTCTTCCTGTTAGGATGACAACTCAAAGCGACCCAAATCAGTCGAAATAAGGACAACGGTAAGAAATATATTTTTACCAAAAAAAAAATGTATCTGGGATGCTTATAATTGTCCCGATTTAATTATTCTTCATAACAGTCCGAAGGAGAAAATTCGTCTACAGTAATTATTTTCCATCATATCTAAGAGGTCTTATTGGGCGAAAGGAATAAATTAAATTTTGAAGAACTGGACGCCCTCTCGATATTCATGGCGCATATTGGAGACAATTTTCCTTATGAAGTGTTTCATTATTTTATACTTCTTTGGAAATGAAAAAAATCTAATTCCATTTTTCTTTGCGCTCAACAAAATTTTCAGAGGCTCTGTTACTTTAGTAGAATATTTTAGATGAGATTTTAACATTACTGAATGTAGATAGTATTTTTAACCATGCCGGACTCAAAGGAAACATAATAAAGACCTAAATATTTTAGTTAAACGAGTTGAGCTAAATTATTCCGGTGTCAATAGTGTCAAAGCACCATTTACTGGAGCGTTGAGAAAATATTTTCTGTTTTTAATATTTTAGTAGCCGTGTTTAACTCACTAGAGAAGGATTGCTATTCATCCCACACTTTCAGCCTAAAGATACTTTAGTAGTCCAAATTGAAGTTCCTCGTTAAGCCTACTTAAAGCAGGTTAGAGCTAAAATGTTAGCCCAACGGAGACGCGACCTAAATAAACCAACGAACTTTGTGGACTGACAAACTGCGAAGGACTCTCTATTTTAAATGTACTAAGTTTATTCATTTAATCTCGTACCCTTTTTTCTCTGTGGACGTGAGCGAAAGTCTGAGCATTGTCAGATAATTAAAACTCTTGCTAACAAATAGGTACGTAGGTACAAACATCCTTACAATAAACAGAATTAAATCTATTCTAGCAAATTTAGAGATATTTCTCGACGACATGTGAAGCCAAATCGGAACTCTGACACCAGGTTAATCACTAAGCCCACGAAAAAGAAAGGAGTAAGGTAATTATGCTTTGCTTCAAAATACTGTTTGGATACGGTCCATATACAATATTAGTTGTAGTATAATGCGAAACCCGAAACACGTGTCTAGTATTTTTATGTAAAGAATCTACATACAAAATTTCAAAACTGTATCATGAAAAATCACAAAGTTATAAGGTTCTTATGTTACCGGGTTGTCCGTACAAAAACATGCTAACGGCGCCCCGCGCCTCCAGGGTCGTCTTGCGCTCATTGATAATAATTTGGCAGTGGCAATACAATCGCCGTACGGTTAGGTAAACCGTACGGCGATTGTATTGTAAGTAATTATAATAACATTTTCCATCACACTTACATATTTTTGGGACAAAATAGGTATAACATGGAGTAAAAATGAAATCGATTCAGTTCCTTATTCTGAACAAACTATATTCCGGTTTCGCATACTAAAAAATGTTGTATAAACGCACTCAAAATACTGTCTGCAAAAAAAATGTTTATATCCCAATAACCAATAGATGATACACATAATGTCATTATAGACACGTACATACACAGCACTAGCTACTAAGAAGAATCTACAATAAAATCTGAATTCAATCCCAGATAACTACTTCCAACAGGACTATTAGATACCATTACGACGATGTGTTTATGCGAATTAGGCCCATAATATTTGTTAAAGCACCATCATTTAGAGTTAAAACTAGCTACATGGTTAACTTAACGGTTCTTTGATAGCCCAGAGCACGGCTATTGTGTTACCCGTTACCCGTTACTCTTCAATTGATTTTCTAAAGTTCCGTTGAAAACCTCAACCTTTCATTATTTTCGCTTGTTCCTTTTCCCGCACTAATAGTAGCTCTTTGACCGCCTCGCAACAATTTTCCAGCTAGAGTTAACGCTTTACTTTAAAATCATTAAAAATGTGTTGTTTTAAATTCTATTCGGGTTTTATTTGAAATATAAAGGGGTTCTTACCTAAAAGTAAAAAGACATTCGTGTCAGTTAATTGAGTTGATGGAAACAAAAAAACTGATATACATTGAGTAGAATATACAGAGGGCCTAGACAAATGTCATCCGCTTCGAAGCGATTCTATTTCTACAATCGTTATCGTTATTTAACTTTTGACAAGCGTTATCTTGTCAAAACGTGGCCCTGGTTCAGGCCATGGTTCGGAGCAAGAGTGCAAGGGAGGCCATCACCTTCTTCTGCGAAGGAGAAATGCTCGCGAAGGAGGAGGTGGAACGCGTGAGGGAGAGGCAAGGTTCGCGCCCTCGCACCCCTAGTCACCGCAGGAGATGCCCCGGGCGTCGGGAGTCGCAGGCCGATTTCCGGCCACTGTAGGCGCGGGCATGCGAACGGTGAGCGATGGGTTGCTCGCCGTCCGATATGGACCAGGCCCGGGTTGACGGCGCGTTGTGTTTCACGCGTGCCTCAAAGAGATGTCAGCTCAACTGACGGGGTCCGTTAGGGCCGATGCCTGCCAGGGTTGCGAGTTTGTCCGAAAGGGATATTGTGGCCCTGGCACACAGGCAACGGAAGAACACGGATGGGTTTTAGCCAGTAAAAGTCTGACACGCCCTCCCGTACCGCCCAGAGCGGGAGAAGTAATAAAAAAAGCAGGCACTTTAATTTGTGTCAAAGTCAAATGATGTATTTCAAATAGGCACATAAATGGCACTTTTGAACGTCAAAATTTACAAAGAAAATAGAATTGATTCTAGTCGCCCCTTCCAATTCGTAGCTTCGTATGGAGAAGAATGGGAAACTCCACCGTTACTCTTTTAAAAAACTCTTTTACTCGTGTAAATTATTTCATCACCACTGCTCTCAACAGTGAAGGAAAACATCGTGAGGAAACCGGCTGATGTTCCTAAAGCTAAAAATCGAAGACATGTGGCATCCACCAACCCGCACTGGACCCGCGTAGTGGATTACGGCCCACTCCCTCTCACAGAACGAGGAAGCCTGTGTCCCAGCAGTGGGGACATTATAGTCAATCAGCCTATAATGTTTCCACTGCTGGGACACTAAGCTGATGGGATACTAAGCGACTATCAACTTTATGGTGATAAAGCAGTCACGACCGGAGAATACGCATGATTTAGGTGTTCAAAATCGTATCCTAAATACATTTCATGATTAACCCGAAGAGTATTTGGTTTGTGGCAAAAGAAGCATGAAAGTAGAATAAATGCTATGGAAATGCGTTCCTTGCGAAGCATGTCTGGCGTGACTATGAATGATAGGCTGAAAAATGAGGTGATGAGGCAACGGTGCAGTTTAAAAGAAGATTGAAAAGAGTATGCTTAGATGGTTTGGTCATGTGGAGAGGATGAGTGAAAGGCGGCTAACAAAAGGTATTTATAAAGCAGAGGTGAGTGGAAACGCTGGCAGCGGACGCCCTAGAAGGACATATAGTGACCAAATTGGTGATTTCTTCAGAAAGGTCAGGTGTCTAGTACTCGCAACCGGCGTGCATGTATGACTAGATGTATGGACGTAGGCGAAGCAAGAGGAGTAAGAAGCGCAGCAAGTGGCGTTCTATAGTTTCTGCTTACCCCCATGGGAAGAAGGCGTGAGTTTATGAATGTATGTATGTATGTATTTGGTTTGCCTTATCACCTTCGCGGCAGTAGATACTATTGGTAACGTTCATAAATGTTAATAAGACCGTATTTGCGAATACACGTGGCGTGGCGTTGTGACGTCTTCGAACAAAACCTAGAACATTTCCTGAATATCGTTTCCAAAAAGCTCTCAACATTTACAAAGTCAATGTCAAACAAAAGTACTGAACGTTAGCACATATATAATTTAAACGAAACTCCATACATATATAGCTGTAAAACTGAAGAGCTTCAGAATCCCAGTACTTTTCCAACTGTTTTATATCTTTTGTTTCTCAACGGAAGCTCTTAGCAATTCCGGTAATGTATTTAATGTGCGAGGGAATGTTAAAATTTGTACTGAAATGTTGAATCCACCATGAGATTTAATTTGAAGTTAATTGAAAGTCTTTCACACTAAACCGGCTGAATGGATTTGGTTGAAATTTGGCACACGGTTAGACAATGACCTGGATTAGGACGAATACTTTTTATCCAGACATTCCCACAAGATCGCGACTTAAGCGGGTGAAACCACAGGGCGCAGCTAGTTATACAATATCCAATTAAAGGGAAACTACACTATTTCATACCACTGCAAATTAAAATAGCCCCAAAACGGATTAAACTAAAATGCGCCATGACAATCGAACCACTCGAGCTGAAACTATACGTTCAATATGTGCCGACAGTTTATCTGATATTGCAATTCTTATCGATCCCGAAGTTGGGCAATCTGTAGATGGATTTATCTTTAAGGAACAAGTTAACATACGTAAAATTTGAGATCCAGCTAGATTAAACGGTAATCTTTGGCTGCTGGGACGGGCTGGATGCGGAAGGTGCAGATTCGGTTGATGTGGTTTAACTTGAAGGCGACTGGTTTCCAGCAGCGAACTGTGATAAGCTGAGTTGATTAATAAAGTTATCAGCCAACCTTTTTGAACCATTAGATATTCACGACTGTAATGATGATGATGATGAACAACAAGTTACAATGAATTAATTAATAGCAGGTCAAGATTGTAAAAATAAAATTATACAATCAGCCCAGTCAAGGTCACAACGCAAGGAATTTCCATAGAGCTTGAGCCAATTGACCTTCCAATCACAAACACTAAACACTCTATGATCTCAATCATACAAGTACTGATACAGATCTTATTGCAAACAAAGATGTAGCATTTTGCCCGTATCTGGTTATTAAGGGAACGTTATCTGATTGAGATAGATGTACTCGTAGACAGAATATTAATGAAAATGTTCCTTTTGTATTTACGCCTGACTAATATCAAGACTTGGAAACTTCTAGAACGTTTATCTTGATTACCAATTACTCAGACTAAAAACGACCCGTAATCAATCGTGGAAATCCCTTTCCGCAAAGGCAGCCAATCAATTTCCACTGGGAGTAAAATATGAATATTATACATTCAAACACAATAACGCGTAAATAGTATCAAAGGTACCGTAAATTGTTAGTTGGTAGATACATTTGGTACGTATCCTTCGATTCGGTCCCCAAGGCAGAGCTACTCTATCCGGGGAGATTACTCCGGATTTTTCTCGGTCCGAAAACTGGCGAAGTTGGAAGTTTGCAACCTATAGAGCTACTTTGCTCAGAGTGTGACGGCAAATGTATGTATTTGGAAACTTTTTAAAAAGCTCTTTGTGTGGAAATCTATTGGTCGATGCGTTCTTCTCTTTTGGATTATTTTAACTGCATTTTTGAGTAAGGAAGTGTTAGATTTATCTCGGTTGCTATTTCACTTTGTGGACTTTAATAGAGCTGCTTTCAACTAGAGCTATTTTGGCCCGTGATCTATCCGTCGATCAGGATAAAAAATAATATATAGATAAGTTGGTTCTTCGAAGTTTGATTTCCAACCTAATCCCTTTGCCAACTATAAACTATACTCATGAAACACACAAAGCGGAACTAAGGAGTCTAGATCCTGAACAGGAAGAAACTTTCCCAATGTTTGCACACAATAAACTTTAAACTGCATGCTATTACAGTATTGCCTTTACCTTTCGACTTTTAAAGTCCAGACTATGTCGTGTTACTTCTTGAAGTTCTACTTACGCCACACGAGATACGATACGAGATACAAAGTCAGAATTCCCCACATTGACTTGGAGAATTCTAAATGTTTACGAAGTTCTCCTTTAGGTACTTCAAGTTTTCTGTCTTGATTCAGAAACAAGTTAATAGATGTTCTACTAAAAATTTGTTCGCTTTTATGTTCAATTACTGAATACTCAGTTTCTGTATAACATTCAAGGCATTTTGTGTGGGGTAAGACGTTTGTTGGTATGATTTAATGTAAAGCTGTTTGCATATTCTGTGAGATGACACTCTCCGAAATAGAAGATCCTACTCTAGACATGTTAAGGACAATTCATTGCTACGTTTCTAAATCATTATTACTAGGTAAATCGGTTGTTATGAACAAAAATGTATGTTTGTATTAGAAATAACTTATGGAAGGAAAGAGATACCTTATTCAAAGGATGGGATCGAACAATACTCGAAGGCCGCAGAAAATTATTTCATACCTATGAAGGTCTCTCAATAGTAAAGTGCGCAAGGAAACCTTAGGTACATCATTCAGGCTGGCAGAAAAATTATTCTGGTTTGTATTCAATCACTCAAACGATTTTTTTCAAAATTGTAAAAGTAGCGTTTGACCTAGAATAAGATATTGAAAGTAAATGCATCCTATATTAAAATAAATATTAAAACAGTCGAGAGGTGATGTGGGGTTGGAACGAAGTTTCTTACGATTTTGCACTCTCGGCGAATGAGAGGTAAAGCGAAAAAGGGTAAAAAAAAACCATCACGACACTTATTTTATGTAACAACAATGTCGTGACGATCAAAATGTTACACTTTTTAAAGTTAGTGCCGTGACGGTCAATATATTCCACATCTATTCTGGTATCAGGGCTCGTTGCTCCTACGCTACGAGCTAGCTACGAGGCTCAGGGCTCCTACGAGCACTGCTACCAAAAAATAAATAAATATATTTATTAAAAAGATACATAAATGTATAGTTGTTCTTTCGTGTTTGTGTTTTTTTTTCTTTGCGTTATATTTACCGCAAATAAACGTATTTTCTTTCTTTTCTTCATTCTTTATACTAATAAAGCCTTGGCGAGTAGGTACGAGTAGTATATATTAGTATAAATATTATATATTTTTTTTTTAAATTGGGGTGTCTGGATCTCCTGAAGATTCCACCAATTTATTATTCAATCCTTTTTTGAAAACAGAACCTTTAACTAGCCAATCACAATCAAATTCTGGATATCGTCATGAAAATAGCTGGCCACCGACATTGTCGAACATTATA
The DNA here is from genome assembly GCA_948098905.1 of Tiliacea aurago. Lineage (NCBI taxonomy): Eukaryota > Metazoa > Arthropoda > Insecta > Lepidoptera > Noctuidae > Tiliacea > Tiliacea aurago. The sequence goes on from OX402588.1 coordinate 19,523,569, forward strand.
AAATTGGAAGGAAATAAGATAGGAGCAAACAATTTCCAACTCCACCCGAATGATAGCTGTCGAGAACGAAATTCGATTAACACCTGGGAATTTCAGAACTTTTTCCGACACGGCCGGTGTGAACTCAATGAGGTTATCAGCCGACCATACTCCTCGAGTCTCAAAAAAGTTGCCAGGTCACCTGGAAACTGAGATGGTTCTAGAAATTTAATTATTTTGACATTTTGATTTAGATCCGTGTTTAAATATGGAACCTTCTATAAGTTTTCAGAACTGTCGTTGGCAGCTGTTGTTAAGGTGTTTGTACACGATGCATGTTGAGGCACCTGCGTCGATGTGTTATTCATCGTGTAAACTACCTCAGTGGCTTACGCGCTGCACCTTTTCATGATCGAGTAACTAGAACCGTGTACGAAGCCCTTTATTTTTAATTTATAATTTGGTTATACTTGGCACAGCTACATTTACTAGAATCCAGTATTCTATTGTTTATTAAAACTACCGATGCTACTCGTGTCTTAACAAAACAAATCCAGGGGGTCTACTCCGAACATAAATCCGAAGTATCGGCCGAATGTTCGGCGGTTTTTGACTACGGTTAACTATGGCAAACTACGGCGAAAGAAAAAAAAACGACAGTCAAAGAGATAAGCCATAGTCAAACATGTGACTTGAAGTCAGGTCAGGACTCAAAGTAAAAAAAGGAAACTTTGGAAGTTATAAATGGCCGAACATTCGACCGATACTTCGGATTATCGCTTCGGAGTACACCCCCAGGCTTCAGTCGGCAATTCGTGTCCCAAAAATTCGTTCGAATATTTTGGCAACCATTCTCATTTCAAAAATAATATTACTACATCAAAAATATTTCAATAATATCTGTAAAAACATGCATATACGAGTACATTATATCATAATGTATATGTATGTTTCTAAATATATTATATACCTACTCGTATTACTACTTAAAAACTTTTGGGAAAAAAAAAATATTTCAATAATATCTGTATCAGATGTCAGATATTATTGAAATATCTTTTTATAATTATAAGTTTTTAAGTAGTAATAGGTTATATTTAAGTCATCGTAAGATTGTGAGAACCGTTTGTTTATAATTTATAGGTATATTTCCGTTTGATTATAAACTATCGTTAAATTATGAAATAATACCGATAGATTATAAACTAACGAACTTCATAATTATACGGTGACACATATATCCGTTGTACCAGAACTTCTATTAAGGTTATTCGTGGAAGTACTGCATTGGCGAAATTTTATGTCACAGTTCGAATCGGGTTGGGTGATATGAATTGGAAAAACCTTTTATGAATGAATGGATCCACTTAGATGTGTACTAACTAATGGTTTTCACATAAATATATGAAGAGATTTCTGGGTAAAGTAGATATTTTCTTTGATGAAATAGAAGTTTGCTGGAGCAAAAAGAGCTGGAGATTGCTTGAGCGAAATCAAATTATGGAACGACGTAGGTATTACTTTTCTTAGTTATTTATCTTTAAAAGACTTTATCAAGTACTTAGTTATTGAGTTTTAAAGACTTCAAGTAGGTATCTTCAGAATTTTAAATAAAGTTCAGAGCCTCTCCTAGCACGGAGACCAAGATGCACATTAGAACAAAAGTTTATTTCCACACCTAAATCTAAAAGGAAGCCGAACAGCATCCGAAGAAGATTTGGGTTCATACGACCAATAAATATAAGAAGTTTTACATTGAACATTTGGCACCAAAAATATGTTTGAATGCAGGAAGATAAGCAACGATGGAAGAATAAGGAGCTATGCAGATTCTGTACGTGCATGAAAATTCGATTGGGCTGTGTATACAAAGGTGGGTAATAGTTTCCGCATTAGATTTGCGTTACTTCTAACACAATAAGAATTACGTAACACAAGGAATGGTGACGAAGGCACAGTGTGTTTCTGGACTTCAAATAGGTAGGCATGAGGCATATTTCTGCAATAGGTGGAGCTACTATCTTAACTATTATAAATGCGAAAGTGAGTTTGTTTGTTTGTTACCTTTTTACGTCTAAACCACTGAACTGATCATCGTGAAATTTTACATACACGTCGTCAAGTGTACAGAAATGGACATAGGGTACCTTTCATGCCTGCGGACGGTGAGCGATGGGTAGCTCACCATCCGATAAGGACCAGGCCCGGGTCGACAGCGCATCGTATTCCACGCGCTCCTCAAAGATCTGTCAGCACCAACTGACGGGGTCCGACAGGGCCAATGCCTGCCAGGGTTGCGAGTTTGTCCGAAAGGGATATCGTGGCCCTGGCACACAGGCAAATGAAGTAATACGGGTGGGGTTTAGTCAGTAAAAGTCTGACACGCCCTCTTGCTCCGCCCAGAGCGGGAGAAGTTATTTGATAATTTCCCACACAATAAAACAAAAAATGGGTACCTTTCATCCCGAGAAAAAATACTATTCCCGAGGAAAACAATAATAACGTTCTAATGATAATAGATGGCACCACGTGTCTTTCGAATCATGATTGAATTATATTATTTTTATTCCGGTAGTTCCCGTGGGATAATTTCCGACCTGCACGTGGACGAAGCCGCGAAAGTAAGTATGTTTGTTTGTTACGCTTTCACGCTAAAACGGCTGAACGGATTTGGATGAAATTTTGCACATGGGGAGACCAGGACTTGGGTTAGGATATTGGATACTTTTAATCCCGATATTCCCACGGGATCGAGACTTATGCGGGTGAAACCGCGGGGCGCAGCTAGTTGAAGATATACAATATGTAACAAAAACCCTGTTGTTCCTTCTACCTACGTTTTAAGAATCGGTATACATACGTAATAAAGCAAGTCATTTATAAAAACTGTTCAACAAAAAATATTAAAATATCTATTTAATTATTAATATTTGTAATGTTGAACTGATTTCTTACCTTTTTAATTCTTTGATTTTGACTTCTCGACTAGCCAATGCTTAATTTTTTTTTAATAATTACACCAATGTTATGCTTGTAGGTCTATGTATACGTCCCTAAAAGGAACAACAGGGTTTTTGTTACATACTGTGTGTAGTATTAAGACTATAGCAACATAAATACATAAATTAAATACATCAATCTGCCCGCCGTTTCCCAACTGTGTTGAGGTCAGCTTCCAGTCTAACTGGATGCAGCTGAATACCTATTTTTTATATGGAACGACTGCCTATCTGACAGAAATTAAATATATATAATATACATTAATGCACAGATGAAATAGAGTATAGATGAAGTCTTCAAAATAATACATACGCACCAAGTCACAGGTTGGAGTTATTACTTTGTTAAATTTTCTGAATACTCAATTGTAAAAATAATATTTCGATACATTTTAGAATTCTAATTCTACATAAAATGTATCGAAATATTATTTTTACAATTGAGTATTCAGAACATGAAACATATTTGATACATCGAATTGAGCACCATTTCGTTATTAAAAATGCTATCTGTTTCCAAAATTCTGCAATTTGTTTGATTCAGGAAGCATAAAATTCAAATTACAATAGAAGTTGATGAAACAACGTTTATTCCTAAATGCCTAGTCACAGTATAAGCCTTGATCAAACAAAAAGGCTTAAGTAAAAAAAAAAAGTCTAACCTAACTGAAACCAGCCTTTATCAGAACAATTCATCCGAATCCTCCGCTGTTTCAGTTAAGAGCGTTTACGACGCCGACGTACGGCATTTCATACAAACTTTCAAGCCCTTGTTTTTAGAAATGACTGAACCGATTTTAATGAAACTTCATACGCATAAGCAGGATACAAAGGTCTAAAAAGTTAGTTAAGAACATTTTCGAAAAATTGGGCTACAGCCAAATTAGACCGGTTTAAAATTTTCCATAGAAACAGATTTCCAGTTATCTATCTGTTTTTAAATAAGACATTTCAAAAATGTTCTCAACAGACCTTTGTATTTTGCGTATGCGTATAGAGAATACAATCAAGGATACCGAGATTCGGGATCCCGGGATACCGGCCGATTTCTAGCCCCGAAAATCCCGGGACTGTGCTTGGCTAATCTCGGGATTTTCGGGATGGCCACAAAAAGGTCTAGTTTTCATTCCGTAGTCGCTAAGTGCCGACGATAGCCTGGATGATGTTTTGGCAAGAATGATTGAATTAGATGGATTTCCATTCAGCGTATTCATAACTTCATAAGGCTTGAGAAAATTGCTCTTAGCAAAATCCACGCATTTACCAAAGTCAGCCGTCACCATTCGAAAACGTGTTATAAATTACAGTGAAAAAATCAGGAAGCAATTAACTGCAGAATTGAAACATTTGAAAGGTGCAGGTGAAAGATTTAGTCTTTGTTTCGGCAAGTGGACTTCAACGTTCAATAAACGATACATGGCTGTCAACGTTCATTCATATAAAACATTTTGGAACTTAGGACTTGTTCCTATTTATGGAAGTTTGACAGCTGAAAATTGTCTTACGTTGACAATTTTCAAACACTGGATGCTTTGATATTTCTGCGATTGTATTTTCGAAATTCTAAATAGTTTTTTTGTGTTGTCTTATTGATTTCTTGATAGTTTTGTCTATTTTATTTTCTTACTTTATTGTGATTTGTGTTGTGCAACGATATTAAAAACATATTTTAAGAAATTACTCAATGAAAAATCATTTGAGCCCAATTAGAAACGACATAGTCTAATCCCAGGATAGCCCCTGGATCCCGGGATTACGCATCAAAAATCCCGTAGTCCCGGGATTGAAAAACATACTCGGGATTGTATTCTCTATATGCCTATAAAGTTTGATTAAAATCGGTTCAGTCATTTTGAAAAACAAGGGCTTGAAAGTTTGTATGAAATGCCGTACGTCGTAAACACTCTTAAAGAAATATCGTCAGATGATTTGATTACAACAACGGAAACGAAATACCACATAAGAAAATACAAGCGATTATTACGGTTCACGGCTTCGACACCATTGAATGAATGAATGATTAAGTTATATATTTTTATTGACGGAACGCCACAATTCACTGTAAGGCTAAAATGTACGCGACGATAATAGAACCGAAATAATCGCTTTAATGTTGCAAGTTTTGCATCAATTGTGATTCTACACGATTAATACAGTGCATTGGATTGTTGGCTAACAAAAGTGCTCTTCCATAAATCAGTGGTAGTGTTGATATTTCGAATGCTTGGCGATGATGTTCACAAACACTATTTTGTAAGTACATTTTCCTTTGTTTGTTCAGTGTACGTTTAGCTTATTTCTTAGGTAGGTAAAACGTAAATTTGTAATTCCCTACGGCAATTTCAAATTTAAATCGCGGAGTTAGTACTTGCATGATTTTGCTTCTAATTGATTGATTATAGCAAGTGTTAATAATAACCGAAGGCTCTCACACAAAGTCTTAACACTCTACACATGCCTTCTCACACTTTACATGCTCCAAAAAGCCATCATTCTCAACGCCTGTCGCATCACCCGAAAGTTCCTGACTTTTTCTACATTATCAGCCACTTTTTCAATTTAAATTTCCTCTTACACACTTGGTTCCGGCCCGTGTGTCATAAACTCTCTCAAATGTGAAAAAAATCAATGTAATAATATTATTACTTTTTTGTCTGTTTGTTTATTTCCAAAAACAGTGGGTTTTTTTTCTTTTTTTAAAAAAAAAAACGTTGCCCTACACTAGGAATTTCTCCTGTATTGTGGGTGCGTTTACAAACTTTTAAATTCACATACACAAACAGCCAGACCCGGAATAGCTACTTGTAGGTTATACAAATATTTGTTCCGTGTAGGAATCGAACCCGCAACACGTAGCGCAGCAAGTCAATCGCTCAACCACTGCGCCAACCGTGCCGTCAAAGGTTTACAATACCAAAAAATACCAAATTATAATACCAAACAGCTGAATATCAATTCACCTTGCTTTTAAGAAACTTTGTCTCTCTTTTAAAATTGTACCTAGTAGAACACTATGATGAAAATGATTGTTAACAATGACAGTTTGACAAAAATCTAAAAAGTTCCAAATAAGTAGGGATTTATTTCGATCTTTTTAGATTTTTATCCTGTTTTTAATTATTACTGTGTCATCCCCAATGACTTCTAATCACAAAACAATACGAGCGATCGGAAAGTTAAGATAGAAGGTGCGGTTTACATTAAAAAAAAACCGGCCAAGTTCGTGTCGGACCACGCACAATGAAGGGTTCCGTAGTTGGGATGAATTTATCCCAAAACAAACTTAGCATTGTATTTGAAAAACATGATCCCTCCTGATAAACCTTGTTACTTTAAGATCACAGACTTCTTATAGGTTTTCCAGTAATCTATAAGTAAAGAACTAATTTCTGTATTTTTTTCAACATTTTAGTCATCTATTTTCTTAAATAATTTCAAAAGTATTTATTTTAAAATTATAAAAAATATATATATGAAATCCTTAAAACAAGCCCTTTCATTTAATATGTGACACGGTACAGTCAGCAAAACTTTTTTTTTTTTAATTTTCTAATTTGCCCCTTATAAGTCACCTCCATATTCAAAATTAATTTATTAACGTAACACGACCGTGTTTGGGTCACAGAAGTTCATATGTGTACCAAATTTCAACTTAATCGGTCTAGTAGATTCGGAACAAATCAGCTGTGACAGACGGATAGACAGACAGACACGCGAGTGATCCTATACGGGTTCCTTTTTCCTTTTGAGGTACGGAACCTTAAAAACTCTGTTTACATTTAAGGAATATCTGAAGATTGGACCGTTGCCAAGGGCCTTGTTTTGATGAACAACGAAGGCAACAAGGCGTCATGCTGAATCGGGATTACTTACTGACAGCTCGCCTTTGTTCGACCACTGACAGGAGATTGTTACTGACGGCAAAGTACCCACTTCCTTAAGACGAAAATGTTGCTATAGAGATTCTAGTGATAAAGAGTAAGCTTAATATGTCGATGAGGGTAGTAAAATGTGTTTACGCAACTCTGATACGTTAAGGTCAAAGGTAAAAATGTGGATTATAACAAAGTAGGTAGATAATTAATTGTTTGGGTGTTATAAATAAAGAAAGAAAGAAAAATGCGTTTATTGGCATTGCAATTGCAATTAACAGAAAACAATTAATTATAATGCAACGGGCCTCAGCTCAGCATAATGTTAGATTACATCACAAGGTGTAACACCTGACGCTGATTTTCAGCTGCAACTGACGAGAGCCGTACGCTAGAATAATAAACACATAGAGAAGCGTGTGTCCGTTAATTAATTAAGAGAATAAATAAAAGGTGATAATATAAAAAAGCTAAAACAAAATAAAATAAAATGTTGTGACATGCATGTCGTGTGTAAATAGTGAAACTAATGAGTGACATAAATAACTAAAAGAAAATTTACATGCAATATCAGGCCCAACAAAATATACACAAACTCACCTTTTAATAAGAATGGTGTGTATGTCAGTACCGTGTGGTGCCAGACGTAAAGTATAGCACCACCCTATTTCTTCCCGTGGGTGTCGTAAAAGGCGACTAAGGGACTTACTAGAGAAGGGGCAGCAGCGTTCTACATGAATTTTAACACCATACTGCGATCGCCAACCAGCCTGCCAAGCGTGGCGATTATGGCAACCCTTTGAAGGGAGGCCTATGCCCAGCAGTGGACGTCTTTCAGCTGAAATGATGTATGTCTATAAGTGATGTATTTACACAGAATGAAGACTCGTGATTACCTACTGTTACTATCCTTGTAATTATATGTCGTTGGTGTGCCTTGCTGAACAAATAAATAAACTCTTTCAATATATACCCATACGTTCATACGGTATGATTACACATTATTCACAATTTATTCAAACACAATTACTTACCGATTATTGCAGACAAAAAATACCATTATGTAGACGTCTTGCAAACAATGAACTTCAAAGCAACACAGCAATTTGTTTGTGAATGCCGCTAACATACAAAGGGTGTAAAAAGGTCACCTTTACTGAAGTGCTAAATTATATTTAAATAAAGAGATGGAAAGAAATGCGCACTTTTTAGGGTTTCGTACCCAAAGGCCGCAAACGGGACTCAATTACTAAGGCTTCGCTGTCCGTCCGTCTGTACCTCCGTCCGTCCGTAGTGTACGTCCATCCGTTCGTCTGTCAAAACGCTGTAAGTAGACACTAGAAATTTTCACAGACCGTGTGGACTATGGCCGTTATTACAACAAATAATAAAAATAAAACGAGGTCTCCATGTAAGAAACGTGTTAATAAAAAGACATATAATGTAGTGTTAAATATTGTACGGTGCTACGGAATCCTTCGTGTGCGAGTCTGACTCGCACTTTGCCGCTTTTTTCTCCAAGCCATTACTCCATTCGTAAGTATACTATGTATATTATTTATTCGGATGAAATAACAAGCAGGTGCTCTAATTTCGCTATAATACATAATATAAAAGTACAGGTGTATTTATTTTACAAAAAACACCTAAAACCGGTTACATTTTCTGCACAAAAAACCGAAATAAATGATGGAATACGAAGGAATTTAAAATGCCACATTTATGAAAATACATTACAAGTCCCTTAATTTTAATGGCAGCTGATATTTTTTTATTAACTCTGACGTTTGTTGTGGCTGAAAATAATATTAATGATTACCGAGTTTTCAACGCAATTTATTTATTACTTATGTGAACTACTCGAGTAAAATTACTTTACCCACTTATAAGAGTTTATTTGACTTTTTAAATAGCTAAAGATTTTTCGAGACATCGCCTAGCGGTTGGCCGACTCTTCACGTGAACAGAAGGACTGGCCTAATTTTTGGCCAAAGAATCACAATGCTAAACAACGTGGCAATACTGTCAGGTTATTGGGCACTTTTCCTGTTGACAGCGATGCGGACGAATTTTTTGATGGTTTATTGATGATTCTTTCCCCTCCTTTTTTATATACTTGTACATATTATTATTATTACTTTAAGACTGTTAGCGTTTAAATTATGTAATAATATCTTGGAAATTGAAATATAAATATCTTCACAAAAATATAAAAGAAGATTTCTCTTGATAAAAATTACTAATGAATGTAACTTTTCCTTTGGCTTTGTTGTTTTTTTAAATCAAGCATAACAATAGAGGTTCTTTTATAAAGCGTCATAGTTCTTCAAAGAAACCGACGTGACGTGTGTCAGACTATGCGCCCTCATTACTACAATGTTGGTTAGAACAAAGGCTTGTAGGTAATACGAGTACAATAATGAATTATTGTTATAAATAATACTTATGCTATACTGGTACAATTATGAATTAGGGTATAGTTTATTGATCAAGTAACTATGATTCCACAGTAGGTATTCCACAATACTACATAATGTAGAAGTTAATGCTTTAATTTTTCAGTGTAAGCAATTAATTTGTAATATTTAAAAACTTTCGTGACAATCACGATTCTACATAGGTAAACAGCACGCGTATACAGGTTGTTAAAGTAACTGCGTGCCATAGCTTAAGGGTAGGTTCAGTATCGATAAAGGAACCCAGAAAAAAAAAAAATAAAACAAAAAAAAATATTGCAAGATCAACCTAATTTAGTACCAACTAACTTGAAATAGCAATTGTTTATTTTATTTGACGGTCCTAAGCCCGTTAAAGTACGAAGAGACTTATTTTTATTTTATTTATTTTTTATGTTTCATTAAATTTTTTGTTTGTTTTTTTTCCATTTTTTTTTATTTTCCCTGGGTTGCTTTATCGATACTGAACCTACCCCTAAGCTATGGCACGCAATTACTTTAACACCCTGTATAATTTGTTTGTAATACCTAGTAGTAAAATCTGATCAATAGCATGAATTAAATTCTAGAACCTTTGATGATTATAATGTACTCTCCATGAATACATCATCTGCTGTCCATTTGGCAGTAATTGAGAGTGGTCGGCATCAATATGGACAAACAATTTTCGTCGAACTTGTAAACGTTCAAATCAACGCTTGAAAGGAAGCCGTAATACTCAATATACGCGCAGAAATAATTCACAGTACATTATTAATGGCGAGCAACGAGCCAAGCTATTAATAAGTTGGAAGATAGGTTGATTTCTTTACATGCACTCGGTGTCAAAGATCTGACAGCATGTAGGGGTTGGGTTATCAATGCAACCGGAGAAATGATAACAGTATACGCATCCTTTGCTTGTTAGTATCATTCATCAGCTACAGACTGCGAAATTCAAATATTCTTACGTTTTTTGCTATTTTTAGGTCAGTGTCAGGTTGTATTTTGATGAAAACATGATTCGCGACTATAACAGTACTTACAGAATTATAATCATTTAGAATCATTAATAAGATGATGATGTCAGTGATGTCACAAATTGTTTCTGTTTTTTTTTTTTTTTTTAAATCTTTATTTGTTTATAGAGAGTTTGGTCAGTATGACCATGCCACCCTCATAGGGGCATTCTACATCTACTTATCTACGCTTAATACCTTTTTTTTTTTTTTTGGGTGAGTAATTATCAAATAACTTTTCCCGCTCTGAGCTGAGCGGGAGGGCGTGTCAGACTTTTACTGACTAAAACCCACCCGTGTTCCTTCCGTTGCCTGTGTGCCGGGGCCACGATATCCCTTTCGGACAAACTCGCAACCTCGGCAGGCATTGGCCCTAACGGACCCCGTCAGTTGGTGCTGACATCTCTTTGAGGCGCGCGTGAAACACAACGCGCCGTCGACCCGGGCCTGGTCCTTATCGGACGGCGAGCTACCCATCGCTCACCGTCCGCAGGCCCGCGCCTACGGTGGCCGGAAATCAGCTTGTGACTCCCGACGCCCGGGGCGTCTCCTGCGGCGGCTAAGGGCGTGAGGGCGCGAACCCTGCCTTACCCTCACGCGTTCCGCCTCCTCCTTCGCGAGCATTACTGCTTCGCAGAAGGAGGTGACGGCCTCCCATGCACTCTCGCTCCGAACCATGGCCTGAACCAGGGCCGGACGCGAGAGATCGCTGCCGCCGATCGCCTCCGTGAGGACACGGCGGTGCTCCGCCCAAGCCGGGCAGACCTCCACCGTATGCTCCACCGTGTCCTCAGGGCGATCCACACAGTGGTGACACCCGGGCGTTTCCTCCCGCTTTATCCTGAACAGGAACCTCCCGAAACAACCGTGTCCGGTGACGACCTGCGTCAGGCGGAAGGTGAGGACGCCGTGGCGCCTCTCTAGCCACTCCTCAAAGAAGGGACTTATCGCCACAATTGTGGCGTGCCCACGCTTAATACCTAGGAGTACAATTTTGAATAATTTTTGGGCTGTCCTAGACAATGGAGCAGCCAAGATACTATTATACATGCCAACATTAATAGGATTCAAACCGTTTTCTATGACATAGATACTCCTCTCAACCTCGTTCCGGACACATTCCGCTAAAATATGAGTAGTATCCTCTACCTTTTCACACTCAAAACAATTAGGTGAATCACTCTTTCTCATTAAAAAGGCGAAGCTATTTAACGGATTATGTCCCGAACGAAGTCTGAAAGCAGTCACAATCTCTTTTCTACTCATATCTGTACCCACAAACCAAGGAAGGCGGAAAAGGCTGTGTTGAATGGTTTATTGTTTCTGTGTTAATGTTTTAATAACATAGTTTTGTAAGTATTTTGTTACTAACAGTATCCGTCTTATTACAAAACAAGGTCTATCTTCATACCCAGGCTTAAACCATGGAGCCATTATTGAATTTCAAACTTTATTCCGTCAATGGTAAAGTTCCATAAACAAAACTGACAACTTAGTACCGAACTAAGTTTTGTATAAAGAACTGTATTTTAATCAGAGTTACGTTCTTATTACAAAACTGGCTCCATGGTTTAAGCCATGTCAAAATATAAATCTTGTTTTGTCGGTTTGAGTCTTGTTGCTTGAAATAAATGATTAAATTTCTCTCTAAGTTAGATTTGTTCCATTGAATGACTTTGTCATGGAATCGTGACATTGGGGAACAAATCTGGTGGTGAAGTGGGATTGAATTGAGCTGACAATAGTGTAAATCACTAGCATCAACGTGGTGGAATGGCAGCTCACTTTAAGGCCGCCGCGCCCATTGGTGGCACGGCATGGCAAGATATTTTTAGGCGATGAATAAAAATATAACTTATATGTATGGAAATAAAGTTGAAATTTCAATGTTAAGCATACCGCGGTATTTTTTGTGTACTTACGACCGTTAAAATTGAAATTTCAACTTTATTTCCTTACTTTTAAGTTATATTTTTATTCGTCACCTAATAATGCCTTGCCATGCCGTGCCGCCAATGGGCACCGGGCCTAAGCACACAGGAGTTAGCGGCAGCTACAGGAGCAGAAAACCTCAAACGGCGCAAATATAACAACCTTATTGGGAGTTATATGTTTGAGCCGTTTGGGGTTGAAACGCTAGGGCCTTGGGGTCCGAGTGCTCATCGAGTTTTTCAGGACATCGCCAAGCGGTTGGTCGACTCTTCATGCGACCAGAGGGCTGGTCTATTTTTAGCCCAAAGAATCAGCATTGCCATCCAACGTGGCAATGCTGCCAGCCTTTTGGGCACCTTTCCCGTTGACAGCGATGCGGACGAATTTTTTGATGCCCAATGAGCTTCCCCCCCCCCCCTTTATTATTTTATTCTGTTTTATTTTAAACTTGTACATACTATATATATTTTACTGTTAACATGTATATTTTAATTAAGGTTTCTTTACACTTAAGTTTTAACTGTGAATTGTTTACAATATAAACCGGCTGGTATAGGTTGTGCTTTATTTGAGATGTTATGGCTCTTAGCTCGAATATCGATCTCATTGGTGTAATTCCAACAAAAACTTCTGTTATCCTATATCTCATCAGATTTTCCATAACATTAATAACATCACGCCTGTCCCCTACGGGTTGGGGGGACGTGTACTTATAGTAGATTAGATTTTGCTTCGTAAATAATTATATCCTTTAACCTCCCAAACAGCGAATTTTAATTATTATCACGGTTACAACCGAGTTAAATTAATTTTCGTGCCACCACCCACCACGGAGAACTGTGCCAAACGCGATTGTTTATCTAAAGTGTCTCGCCTTTTCGGGAGCCAACATTTCACTTGTTCTATATCTTTATATTCTTCTTAGTTACTAGTTTCTTTCCTATTTTAGATATTAAACACAGGAACTTTACGTCCTCTTGCAGAAATATTGTTCCCATAAGCACATTATTTTTAAATTAATTAACAAAAAATAAAAAGCCACTTATGAGGAGACCTTCATCCGTGAATTTTAGGACCCAGTGTAAACCACCTAAAACACAAATAGCACCCGTTGTCCTAGTTTCAAAACATTTGTAACCGAATTTATAGCACAAAAAGGAGCATGACGCTGTAAATGCAACTACGGAGGCAAAAGGTCAACACAACTGCAAGTCACAGAAGTGACTAATAGATCGAGTTTTGACACTTAACACAAGGGCCACGCCTAGAGTACACTTCTATTACTTTATGTACAGTGAAACCAGATATTTGGTACATACAAGCAACCAACTTGCAACTACTTTTTAACAATGTTGTAAATGTGCTGAGTAGTCAATTCTTTTACATCTCTCTCAAGCTCTATTGACACGATGCAAGTTTCTTGTCTGTGGCATACAATTATAATAAAAGCAATAATAAAACATGCTTTTATTGTTGCTTCAACTTATGATTAAGTAAGTTGAAGCAACAATAAAAACAAGTTTGCATACAAAAAACGCTGCGAACGCTGCGTTGCGTTTGTTTGCGTTTGTTTGTTTGTTTTTGTTAGCATTAGCTACAGACAAAAAAAATCGCACAGTGTAGCTTAAAGGCTTCTACATACCAGCGCGACACGGCACAAAGGCCCCGCGTGTCGCGGGATGAGCGGTGCCTTTGTGTCGCGTCGCGTCGCGCGTCAAGTCGCCCCGGTATGTAGAAGCCTTAAATCTGTTATTAGAGATTCTGATATGAGCCTTTAAGTATTAGCTTAAAAAGCACACAAAAAATATGTGACTATAAATTATAGGCTGAAAAATGATGTGATAAGGCAACGGTGTGGTTTAAAAGATGTAGTGACAAAAATTGAAAAGAGTATGCTTAGATGGTTTGGTCATGTGGAGAGGATAAGTGAAAGGCGACTAACCAAAGGTATTTAAAAAGCAGATGTGAGTGGTAACGCCGGGTGGGGACGCCCTAGGAGGACATATAGTGACGTAATTGGTGATGTTCTTCAGAAAGGTCAGGTGCGTAGTACTCGCAACCAGCGTGCCTGTATGATCGTAAACGTAGCAAAAGGCGTATATAAGGAGCGTAGCAGCTACCGATCTATAGTTTCAGCCTTCCCTAATGGGAAGAAGGCGTGAGTTTATTTATGTATGTATTTAGGTAAACATTACACTAAAACTACTGGCAGTGTAATGGAAAGACGAATAATTTTGTCTGTACACCAAATAGCTTGTTCGACTGTACAATTATAGTGGTTTGTCATGTGCTGTGTCATTCAAAACACTCAATGTAATCAGATGGTCAGCGTTCAGCTAGCTAGACTTACTTGACAGTTTGAAAGGGAATAGATACCTACTAAACTTTTGAGTTACACGTACACACCACACCGCACATACACCAGTGCATACACAAATAATTATATCACACATACCCAACTCATATATCATATACTAACACAGCAAAACACACACTCATGTATTGAATAAGCTGATGTAAAATATTTGTCTTCTTTTTTTCTCTCCCTCTTTTGTATTAATTTACTTTCTTAGAATTATATATAAATAGTAAATACTAGCATAATTTTATATGGGGATGTACATTACTTAAATGTAAGTTGCGGAAGAATGGAGTGTCCAAATTACATAATCAGCCTATAATGTTCCCACTGATGGGACACAGATCTCCTCTCTCCTCTGTCTCTCCTCTCTCTGTGTGTGTGTGTGTGAGGTGGGCCAAAATCCACCACGCGGGCCCAGTGCGAGTTGTTAGATGTCACATGTCTTCGATTTTTTTGTACTAGAACATGCCGGTTTCCTCACGATGTTTTGCTTCACCGTTTTGAGAGCAGTGGTGACGAATTAATTGAGAGTATCCAAATGCAGACATTTATTTGCTTAAAAGGACACTTCTATCACTAATTATGTAGTACAAAGCTTGTTAAAGAAAATAAACTATTTGCATTTGTAAGTTAGACTTACGTAAACTAGTTGGTTCACTTGACTGATTTGTGTAACTCAATGTTTTTACATGACTGCGGCGAAGCCAAAAAAGGAGGGTTATGTGTTTGACCTGTATGTATGTATGTTCCCTCGTAACTACTAAACGGCTGAACCGATTTTGATGAATTGTGGTTTTTTTTATTCGATGAAAATGTTATTGCGCGAGTGTCACTGGGTATATTATTTAAAAAAATGGCGGATTTTTTAAGTTCACTTTTGACGCAGTCTGATTTCTAGATGTTTTTAATTTACTTGTAAGACAGTAGTTTATCATTCTTCTGCCCTTATCCTAATTTATTTGGGGTTGGCGGAATCATTTTCTTCCATATATCCTCTCTATTAATCGTCATCTCGGTAGTCACATTTCTACCCATATCATCTTTCACAGCAGAGCTAGAGCAGTGGTGGCCCAGTGGTAACGGCCCCGACTTACGAGTCATAGGTCGTGGGTTCGAACCCAGGCAGGCGCTTTACTTTGTGTAAATAATTTCATCACCACTGCTCTCAAAACGGTGAAGGAAAACATCGTGAGGAAACCGGCATGTCCTAGAACCAACAATTCAAAGACATGTGACATCTACCAACCCGCACTGGGCCCGCGTGGTAGATTACAGCCCAGTCCCTCTCGAAGAGAGGGGGCCTGTGTCTCAGCAGTGGGAACAATATAGGCTGATTATGCATCTTTCACACAGTCCATCCATCGTTTCTTTGGTCTTCCCCTACTCTTTCAAATCCTCAACAGATCTTTAAGTCCTTGATTGATTGATTTGATGGTTGTATTAGTTTACAAGTATTTTGATTAAACAATCTTCTCATTGCAGTAAGTCTGTTCACTGATCTTGGAATCAGAACTTTGTATAGTTATTAATTTCAACATCACATGGTAATAGGCTGATTTTTCAATTGCATTAGTGAAATAGCGAGCTAGGTCCCTTGGCGTCTGCATATGCATAAACGTGATACTTCACATTAAACACTGTCCGCCTTATTACAAAACAAGATTTATATCTGACATGGCTTAAACCATGGAGCCAGTTTTTGTAATAAGAACGTAACTGTGATTGAAATACCGTTCTTTATACAAAACTGAAAACTCAGTTCGGTACTAAGTTGTCAATTTTGTATTAGGAACTTTACAATAGATGGAAAGGTTCGAAATTCAATAATGGCTCCATGGTTTAAACCTGGGTCTGAAGATAAACCTTGTTTTGTAATAAGGCCCTGTAACTTTTAGACTGACGGTTGGACACAAATATCTTGCTACTTGAACTAACCTCGCTACTTAAGACGCTAACAACAGGTTAACCGCTGTCACTGTCAGATTGCATACAAAAGAAAGAGAAGCGCGATGACACAACGCTTGTAATTTATTGCAAAATATGAAGCAATTATTCATTTACTCAAAAATGAGTTGAGTAATCGAAAAAAAAAAAAAACAACTTCTGGATACAAATAAGACTTTATTGTTATTAATTAAATACCAACCGTACGCTGATATTTAGGCGCTGACAAGAGGCAAATGATAAAAGTAGGCTTGTCTTAAACAAAAAAAAATGCCAAATCTATGTATTTCGTGGTAGCGGTAAAAATATATGTTATTCTTGAACATATTTCTCAGAACTTGGTTGTTACCAAAACACGTTTCACATACCGGTGCGACACGCGACGCGACACAAAGGCCCCGCGTGTCGCGCGACAAGCGGTGCCTTTGTGTCGCGTCGCGAGTCGCGCAGGTCGGTAGAAGCCTTAATACAGATATTTTGGATTGTAACTCAAAGTAAAGGGTTAGTTTACCGTTAATTTGTATCGAGATTTTATTTCTAAACGTGTTTTGGTAACAACCAAGTTCTGAGAAATGTGTTCAAGAATAACATATATTTTTTCCGCTACCACAAAATACATAGATTTAGCATTTTTTTTTTTTTTAAGATAAGCCTACTTTTATCATTTGCCTCTTGTCAGCGCCTTCACTAAAGCAAATGTAAATCCACTGTTAGAGCTGAATGCATTTTGGCACACTGCTGTTAAGATAGGTCCCAGTTTAGATGTGCTGGATTAATTCTGCTTCTCGTTCAAGAGAGCAGAATACACAGGTTTAATCTTAAATAAGCATTATTTCTCGTAAGACTGCCTCGTTGGACTAGAGGTTGCAAGCGCCGTAGCGCTTGCGACCTCTAGTCCAACGAGGCAGTCTCAGCCAGCACCCAGGACCTCAGCCGTAGCTGAGGTCCTGGGTTCGATTCCCAGGTCAGGCAAAGTGTTATTGCGGTTTTCGTCAGGAATTTCTCAGTATCAGCCAGGAGTTTAGATTTGTGCCCGGTTGATGGCAATAGGCTCGCCCCCTATTACATGGGACTTAAATATAGCTCACGAAATGTAAGTCTACTATACGTACACCTCTGCCTTTCTTGCCCGTTCTTCTCCATATGAACATACTACGCTTTGGAATGGGCAATCTAGCTTCATCTCTCTGACTGACCGACCCCTTGACAATTCAAAAGTGCCTGTAATTGCTTTATTTGAAATAAATGCTTTGAGTTTGAGTTTGACCCTTCGGGGAAGACAGGCGTGATGTTATGTTATCATTTCTCGTTCAGACAATATCATTAGCGGTTTCTAATATTTAACTGACAAAAAAAAAGAAACGAAATAAATGCTTTGTGTTTGAGTTTGACCCCTCGGGGAATACTGGCGTGATGTTATGTTATCATTTCTCATTCAAACATCATTAGCGGTTTCTAATATTTAACAGACAAAAAAAAAGAAACAGTAGGTACCTACACAAAATGTATGTTATTTTGTTTGAACTGTTTCTGGCAGCTATGTGACGGGATGTTTACATTAAATGCTAATGCTAAATAAATGTATGTCAGTTTAATTAATGAATATTTCAGTAGCATACATTTGAAAATTTTATTTATTTTAACTCTGTTCGTGGTGGGTAATAAATAAATCACATTAATTTTAATGCTGTATTGATAACTGGTATTATTTGAATGGTTAAACCTTTCAAATAAAATTATCAATTACTTTAACTTATCATTCCGATTTGAAGTTTTTAAATAATATAATTACAAGGAAAAGGAAATTAAGGTTGACTGGTAAAAAATATGTATTTTTTTACTTGTGAATATTTTTTTTGTAAATATATAAATTACAAACATTTTAGAATTTTGTTTAGATAAGACCTGGAATTGTCAAAATACAAACTTTAAAACACATACGAGTAGGTACTAATTTCCTGAAATAAATAAATACAACAGGGCCGTAGTTAAAAAATGTTCAACATCTGGTCTCAATCTCATCTCGGCGGCGATCAATGTCAAAAAATTACAAAAATGTAAAAAAAAAACCGCCAAGTGCGTGTCGGACAACACATAATGAAGGGTTCCATAGTTGGGATGATTTTATCCCAACAACAAACATAAAATTGTTGTTAAAAAACATGTTCCCCCATACATTTCAACCGCAAATGTAAGTTTGTACGCACAATATAAAGATATTATTTAAAGGCCATAGAATTCTTATAGGTTTTCCTGTAATCTATAAGTATAGAACCATTCTCTGTGTATATTTTTCATAATTTTAGTCTCAACAGTTTTGGAGATAAGGGGGGGATGATGTGGTTTGGCTTCATATATTCTCTTTAATAACATATAAAAAAATCTATCTAAAATCCTCGTAACTGTTCCTTTCATTTTATATGTCACACGGTACAGTTTGAAAGAATATTTTTTTTACTTTGTCCCCCAAAAGAAAACCCCATATTCAAAATTCATTTATTTTCATTACACGTTCGTATTGGAGTCACAGAAATTCATATGTGTACCAAATTTCAACATAATCGATCCATTAGATTCGGAGCAAATCGGCTGTGACAGGCGGACAGAGATCCGTTTTTTGGTTAATTATTAATGGTTCCGTTTTTTTCCTTTTTAGGTACGGAACACTAAAAATTAAGATTTGTGGGCTGATTGAGCAGTCTCAATCTGCCAAAAGAAAAAAAAATCACTCAATCTACTGAGATTAGAATGCGAAATTGATTAAAAATGCTGAAACTGCCCGTCCAGATGATTCTTGTCAACTTCGTTCTAAAGATGGAAGAAATGATTTTACAACAACAGGCAGTTATTTTGATTTATCCTGAACAAAATTACTATTATAAAGGTACCAAACCAACCACCACCAACCAATACCATTGTTCTCTTTTGAGAAACCCATGCATTCCTGAACAAATTTCCATTTACGGATACCTGGGGGCTTTAAAATCTTGCTGTTACGGAGTATGCATAGCCTCAGCCATTGTCCGTCTCGAATCTTGCATCTTGCATGCATCCACAATAGAAACGCGCCTTCAGGTAACTATTGTTGTTGGATAAGCAAGGAAATTCCGCCATTTTTTATTCCCTTTCAGGCATAATACCCCAGTTTTTTCCGCCGTGAACAAAAAACAAGGACGGAAAACAATTGCCGGTTTGGAACGTGGAGTTTTGAAGAACTAACTGAGGTGGAATAGTGGGGAATTTCAGACTGATTTTCAAAAATTGTGTGATTGTTGGATTAGGACAAAATAATTGGAATACTTAGTGTGTGACAAAAAAGAGGGGTGTTATAAGTTTTTAGTGTTGTACACACTAACACATATGTGTGTATCTGTGTGACTGTTTGTGGCATAGCTCCTGGACGGATGAACGGATTTTGAAATCGATTTTGTTTGTTTGAAAGATGTCTTAATCGAGAGTGTTCTTAGCTATATTTCAAGAAAATCTGCTTACCCGTTTGAAGATCATAACCTCTGTTCTAGTTGATGAAGAGATACAAACAACTTCCACAGTTCCGATTGATTCGAAATTTGAAATCCTGTCAATGGGACAGGTTGTCAATGATATTACAAAAGTGTGATAACCTTGACCTGATGCGCAGGCTTCACCAGGATCCTGCAGGATACCCAACCCGCCAGAAGAACTCCTCAACGGTATACGGCATCTACCTTGTGTTTGGGCTCATACAATGCGTTTTGACAAGCACATGCTAATACAAGCTAAGGCGCTTAGGGTCATAATAATCTACAAGTTACTTAAATGTTAACATTTTTATTAAATATCGAAGTTCAACAATCGAAAAAATTCAGCCGCATTTTCGGTTGTCTACTAGTAACATATAATGCTTAAAAAAAAGGAAATAAACGTTAAATTATTTTTTTTAAACCCTTGACACAACCAAAAACCTCTAAAAATTAAGAAATAATATGTTTGTAGGTAATATTCTGATCCAAGCGTCGCGTCGTCGCGTCGGGGAACGGCTAATGAAAGCGCCAAACAGACGAAGGTAATACCTAGCAATAATGAATGTATGCTATTATAGAAAGAATAGCAGCTAGCCTTTCTACATTAGCCGTCAAGCCATCAAGCGTCAACATGACCAAACCATCTAAGCATACTCTTTTCAATTTTTGGCAACACAAAAATTCAACAACTCAACCATGCCTTTAACTGTTTTTGCTTGTGTCTGACCGTTTCTTTATTTTAGGATGTAATTGTCTTGGCTGTTCTATTACATATTGCAATTTCAATTAGTTCAGTTATTTTTACAAAACTGTTAATCCCCGACAGTACACACATAAGTGTTGCCGTTAAGACGGAGATATATGCCAGTGACCTTGAGTGGTTTGCTTGCGTATTCTGTACTGAGCTCACGCAACGCGTCGTACGTTCAGCCAGTAATAGGACTCGCCCATCAAGGAGCGCTATCCCCAATTTGACGCATTATTAATTTATTATACACAAACCAAAAGGTATTATAATAAAACGCGTAAACTAAAAGATCAATATTTAAATTATCTTTAAACTGGTGAAGGTTTCAGAAAAATACGCTTGGTAGATTTTGCGCCATTCTCAGTTTTTTATCCGCGTTAAACATAACTTTACAAATTAATTTCACCATGTAATAAAAACATAATCTAAAATATTCACTTATTAAGTTATTGAGAAAATGCTCTAATTTAACATATATTTTTTTCAAATCATTAACACTACTCGTTTAGACGTGATCTTCAGAATAAAATCATTAAAAGTCGGTTATCGTCGCCTTAAGGGCCTGTAAACACCACCTTTTTTAAACGCGCCGTTGACGCGCCTTTGTAGCGATACAGATGCGATACGCACGTGAGTCAGAGGCAGCCTGTAGACCTTCTGTTGCATAAAAACGCGCCGTCGACGCACGTTTCTAAAACGCACGTCAACGGCACGTTTAAAAAACATGGTGTGCACAGGCCCTAAGCCGAATATTATGACTATTTAAACTTTATTACCCAGCTTAATAATTTTAAGTGCCTATTTGTACAAAGCAATTTTAGCAACCACATAAAAACATACGCTTTCATAAAACGGTTATTACAGGAGCAAACATCGACACTCGTTAAAATCCATAACAACAAAGTTAAAAGTGTAAAATAATTAACACGATACACAGCTATTGTCTTTTCAATTAAAATCAATGTCTCGAGAGCAGATGTTTGTGGATAATACTCCCAGTTGGCTGTAATTCGCAACAATTTCTGTAAGGCTTACTTTTTCTACAGCTATTTGAACCGAAGTGGTTTTCATTTACATTTGATTAGGAGTATAATTTGGAGTATAATTTGGCTATTCTTTTAAGGGCTGCGAGTGTTCGCTACTGCAACTATTAACGTTTTCACTGTTACTCATGGTTTATTGTTTGAAATATTTACTTACGAAAGTTAAATTAGGGTTATGTTGGAATGCCGGGAGGACACGGCGTGGCATACGCTGGCAGAGTAGCCGGATGTGTGACCTGCGTGGTTGAGTCAATGGTTGGCAGCGAGGAGTCCTGGGATGGTGGTATCCTTCTGCGAAACAGTCGTGTCGCAAAAGGAGGCTGCGGAAAGGGAGCGGGAGATCTCTTCCGCTCACCCGGCCTGCAACAGGCTCACTGGACGTTGGCAGAAGGCTAACAATGCACTCTTCCGGCCCCCCTAAATGGGTCCAGGGACGGCGGACTTGGGGAAGTTGACAGATCTCCTGGCAAGCTAACCATAAATTCAGTCCACTACAAATAAAGGAGCCGAGCGGGTTTGCTGAGCAGTGCCACACACTGGTTCTCCAAATTGGTAGTACTTTTGAGCTGGTGTAGTTCATGATCAGATGATCGATAAACTTACTTTTCGTAGGGCTTTTTTTTCTTAGGGCTCATTTCAATGATCTTAAACACAAGTACCATATTTTTGCCATAGGCAGACCCCGTAGAAGATGGCAGGACGAATTGGATAGGTTCCGGCAAAACTGGAAGGACGCGCGGGCTCGCGAAGGATGGAAGGAGTGGAGGCAGGCCTTTGCCCAGCAGTGGGATAGCATAGGCTAGAGAAAAAAAAATCGTGGAGTTTCTTGCCGGTTCTTATCCATGGGAAATGACCAATTGGAACCATTTTTTTTTTTTGTTTGGGCAATTATCAAATAACTTCTCCCGCTCTAGGTAGAACGGGCGGGCGCGTCAGACTTTTACTGACTAAAACCCACCCGTGTTCCTTCTGTTGCAGTTGAAAAAACGCATTGAACGTGGCTGAACTGTCAAAACGAAAAGAATTGCAATTGATTGTAATTTTATTTGTATTACGCAATTACACCCCGCTGATCGGTCGGATTTACTACCCATTTGAAATAAAATAAGAAATTTAAATAAACGTTTTTACAGTCCGTTCAACAGATTTTGACTTCTATTCCGTAAGCTTATAGGCAAAAACGTGGTTACAATACCAACTGTTTATTACAGCTGTCATTTGTCATGCCGTCAACGTAATAGAAGTCAAAATTGGTTAAACGGACTGTAAAAAAGGTTTATTTGAATTTATAATATTATTTCAAATGGAGTTTAACACTGATAATGAAACGTGAAAGGCCTCAAAGTCACTACTTCTAATACACGTTCCGTTTTCGAGTGGGAATTTCAGACTGAACACGCATATACTGTTAAACGGAACGACGAGTAGGCTCGGATACTTGATGAGTCAATTGCGTTAGCTGTTGGAGCGGCAGGAATCTGACGGCAGCATGCGGCTTTTGGCGAACGACTACTGTACCAAACGGCTGCCGAATGAACGAGCTACAGAGTATATCTTTTGAAGTTTGATGAACGAATATTAATTGGAACGTGAAGCTAAAACAATAGTTGGTTAAATATTTTAGTAGTTTCTTTTTATCGTATTTATTTATGTATTAGGATAATTGGAAATCAAATCTGCAAAAATTCTGATATTAGCTCGTATTATTAAGATAATATTTCTCTCCTTATTTAGTCTCCATTAACCTCTGTCATTTGCCAAAATAGTACGATTCTCGCAGATACGATTTTTCCAATTATCCTGCGACATATACATCAACATATTTAACTAGCTATAATTTTAGTGATTTAGCTAATTATTTAATTCATGTACCTATATTTTCTAGACATGTAAAAGCGTCGCTGTCATTACAAAAAGTCATAATATGTAAAAACAGACTGTTTCAGGAAACAAAAAAACTACTTAATTAATAGTTTAAAAATATATGTGAAAAGGTATATTTTTATTGTGTCTATCCAAATGAAATATAGTGTAAACAAAATGAAGCTAAAACGTAGATATTTGTAACAATACGTGCTTTTGTAATTTATTTTTTTGAATAAAATTTAACATACGACTTTTTGAAATGACAACGACGACAAGTAAAATAAGTAGGTACTTAATATTTTTTTGTGAAGCATAAAGTTCTTATAAAACTTCGAATTGACGGGAAATTATCTAACGCTCGCAGTTCGTTAGGAAACTCAAAGAAATGTTTTGGAAAAAAGAAGATACAAATTGTGTAAAAGTTAGTTTTGATTGTTATTGAATTATGTTTCAGCGAAATACCTATGTAAATCATTAAAAGTTTTATTGATATTGTGATGAAAATAAACACGATGCGTGCACACTTTGGCAGTCTATAAATATACTCAAGAAGCATTTAATATAATCAATAATAAAAATACGCTGTAGGTATATTACTAGACATAACCAAACCCTACGTCAAAGTATAATTTAATAATATATTGCTTACCAAATTATACGGAATAGGTTTTCGCGGAAAACTAATGCATGGCTTGCCTAAAGAACAGAGAGCAAACAGTAGAAATAGAATTTATAAACACCAGAAAACTAAATAAAAAAAGTGCGATCGAAAAGCAAAATATTATTTTTGATATAAATTAATGACTCACCGAAAACCAGTCATGAGTCTTATTTGCGGATGACATTTTTCTAGTAGTCTCATGTCAAAACAACCTTAATTTAAATTAAGAACTAAATTTAATACTCACCAAAACCATCGAACGCACACAACTTCGAAATAAACTACTCCAAAACTAAACTTATTACCTTCCTTTCCATCAAAAAACACCTCTAGATATAGATTTTACTTTGAATGGTT
Organism: Tiliacea aurago; assembly: GCA_948098905.1. Classification (NCBI taxonomy): domain Eukaryota; kingdom Metazoa; phylum Arthropoda; class Insecta; order Lepidoptera; family Noctuidae; genus Tiliacea; species Tiliacea aurago. The sequence goes on from OX402588.1 coordinate 19,548,289, forward strand.
CAAAGCTAGAGGTAGTTAAAGAATTTACCTTACTTGGACTAGATTTAGACACATTTTTTATTTAAGTTTTATTAAAACTTAAATAAAAAATTTCAACATTCTCTTATGCTCTCCGTGAAAAAAAAAAAGCACACAATCTTCAAACAGCACTGACCACCTACTATGCGTATGCTTATGCATGTCTGTATACGATGTCACCCTTTGGGGAAATAGCACAGATGCACCAACACTCCTCACCCTTCAAAAGGAGTTAGTAAGAGTCCTAGTAAACATTAATCAAACTGACAGCTGTAAACCTCACTTCCAAAATTATAATATTTTCACCCTCCGTTCGTAAGCATCAAGAATTTTATACAAAACGCGAAGACATAATTACAGTCCCGTTACACACTCCGACATAAATCAAGATTAAACATTCAAACTTCTTGGCTAAAAATACACTCTACAAGTCCCTATGTCCATAAAAATATATAACAAACTACCTGAGTTAATAAAAAAAAGATAAATTAATAAATATATTTATTTTTATAAAAAAACTAAATCATTTTTTAATGAGAAAATGCTATTATAGTATAAACGAATATTTAAATGACAAAATATAAGTGATAATAACCTAATAAGTATTAGTACAGTAGAATATAAATGTAAAAAAACCGGCCAAGTGCGAGTCGGACTCGCGCACGAAGGGTTCCGTACCATTATCTAAAAATGCAAAAAAACACTTTTTTTGTATGGGAGCCCCCCTTAAATATTTGTTTTATTTTAATTTAATTATTTATTTTTAAAGCGAATATACAACTAAATATTCTGTGAATATTTCAAGAGTCTACCTGTTGCCGTTATCAATATAGAGCAAAAATGAGCAAAAAAAATCACGTTTGTTGTATGTAAAATAAATATTTAATGGGGCTCCCCCCTTAAATATTTATTTTAATTCTGTTTTTTAGTGTTTGTTGTGATAGCGGCAATAGAAATACATCATCTGTGATAATTTCAACTGTCTAACTATCACGGTTCATGAGATACAGCCAGGTGACAGACGGACAGACAGACAGACAGACGGCGGAGCCTCAGTAATAGGGTTCCCGTTTTACCCTTTGGGTACGGAACCCTAAAAAAACAACATTAATATAGTAATATTAGATTTAGTTCAGTCAGACTGATAAGCTAAGTCTTTATTTATTTATTTCTGTAACAATGTTTACATTGTATCGAAATTTTAGACAAAATTATAACATAAAAAAAAATTATAAGAATTACAATATAAATCATTAATAGAACAGTAACCAAATAAGAAATTAAAAAGTAAAACATTTGCGACTCCCTGATAGTATGTTATATGTCAAAAAATAAATCTAAGAATATTATCAAAACAAGTTAACTAAAGATTCCACCATTAGGTACATAATTATGTACATCTTTCAAAGCCTCTCCTAATATTTAGCTGTGCCCGACAGGGTTCATAATGATCACATAATTATACTTTTAAGTTACCACCTAAGTACAAATTGTGGAATGCAAATAAAGTATTGAGTATTATTTTTTTTTAAATGTGTAACGTGTTTCCTTTCGCTTTCCGTGAGTGTGATTTCGTGAAAAGAAAAAAGTTGATTCACTCAGACTACCAATATTAGATCATAAATCAATTTGGTTATCGCCTTAATGTGATTTCAGAAAATAGAAGCTAGTAAGCTAAGCGCACATTATAGCCGCAGCGGGCGACAGCGCAACGCAGTAGAAAATAATAGAATACTCTTTATTATGTACACCATAAAAATTACACATATAAATATAGAAATTTTACATAGGGTGGGCAGTCTTTTAAAGACAACCTTAGGATGCATTAAGGGGGGCGGGGCTCTGCCAGGTTTGCGAGTTTGTTCGAAAGGGATATCATGGCCCTGGCACACAGGCAAATGAAGGAATACGGGTGGGTTTTAGTCAGTAAAATTCTGACACGCCCTCCCGCTCCGCCCAGAGCGGGAGAATTTATTTGATAATATCCCACCCAAAAAAAAAGAAAAAAGGATGGATTAAGGGGAAGGAGAGACAATACTGCAGGTAGTCTGTGGTGTACTATTTACATACATATAATAAATACATACATACGTAACATATATTAAACTTATCTACATAAATATATTTAATAATAACCATAAAACAAGTGCAAAAAAATCTATAATATTTAAGGAGAGAGACAGTGTGTTTTTACCATAATCTAAAAGATTTAGCACGCCATATTGACACGGGAAAGGCATAACCGTACTGCTTAAACTTTAAAAGATTTATCATAGAAACTGGTGGAACGCATGATCTCAAGTCTCAAGTTTTCCGCAGTAAAACAGTTTCAGACGAATTCAAACTTCGAATTTTAATTTGAACTGTTTCTCGCGCACATTTGAGCGGGCTACTCCGCAACGCAACGCATTGCAAACTGCACTGACGGATCGCTCGCCAGGCGTATTTTTGCGGCTACTGTTTTGCATTGCGGTGCGGGCCGCCTCTACAATGCGGTGGCGGAGTGCCCAAATGTGCGCGAGCCTTTACTGTTTGATAATTTAACTTCGGTTAAACTAATCCGTGCTGAAATAACATTATTAAGTTGTTTGGTATCGATTTCGCATTATAGAGTTTGGTGGTAAACACAGCGAGCTACTATTGATTTTGAGATTCTAGTGTTTGATCCTAAGGGGTTATCAACCCTTTTCATGTGCTTTTCGATTGTAACCATAACAATCCATCACCATTAATGTAATGCTCATTTTCATATGGTAATACTCAACCAAGGTCTCCACGAGATAGGCTCGACCTAGTGTAGAATCCATAAGCAAAATGCTTCCTTTGCGTCTTATTTTCCAAAATGTAATTGTTTTTTAAATGCCTTATAACTAGGTACTCATAGTTCAAAGGTATTTTAAAAACAATTAGGTATAAGCGACATTGCATTGTTTTGAAATTTTGGATTTCTCTAACCATAAGTTTGATGTTGCTCTACCAAAAAAGTCATCTGGGACTACTATGTATGTATTGGATTGATATTGTATGTATAACATTTCCTCGTATTGATAAGGAAGGAAGCGTAGCATAGGAAAATTGTGTGGAATATAAAGTGGGTGTCACCAAAGATTTTTAGAAAAACTTTATATATTTTTGGTGCAAATAATGTTCAAGGTACCGTATACAAAATTTGTGTAATTTCTTTGGATTTAAAGATCTTGTTCATACTGTTTTTAGAGGTTCAACGGATGATAATATAGCATAGACCACATCTCGAGAACGCCTGTAGTAAATGCCAAAGCAACTAGCAGCTTTGATAAGATTGTCTTACGCAAGTTTGGGAATATTCCCATGCGTATGATTTATACGTTCACATTAAAGCAAGCTATTCAAACATATACTCAAACAAAGAAGTATACTCTACACAGTTTGTAGGTTTACAAGACTATACTAAAATGGCTATTAATAAACCAAAACAGTGTAAATACCAGCAAATACATACAATACCAAAACCACAAACTGTTTCAGGAGCAATTATAACTAAAATAATACATATAGGTCATTGAACAAAGAAATGGTTCCACAAAATGCCTATAAAATTACAATGCGTTATACAAATTGAATTGGATAACTTAATAACAAACGATGAAGTTAGAAAAAATATATTTTCAGAGTGGAAATCAAATTGTGGAACTGAGTTCTGCAAGTAAGACAATCGCCAATTAAAACTTTGCTTCGATTCTGTAGCCGGTGATGTAAAATCGATGAAAGACAAGCAAACAATCTTTCGATTTGTAATTCCTATATAAGCAGTATGAGATGAAAGAATAGATGTATAAAGTATTGAAAACAATGTTATGAATGCATTAAAGATTTATAGAAAACGGAAATAATCAACGAAACTAATAAAACTATCTGACAGAGAAGTAACGATTGCCCTAAGGAGGAACATGAACTACCGGTTGATAAAATTACATTGAAAGATAAAATATAACAAGGTATAAAGAATATTAGTAACCCCATACAAGGCAATACAATTTCTTCGGCGATCGACAAGAGAACTTGATCCTATTACTCGGCAACATATCAAATTTAGTTTCCGGGTCAGATGAACATTACAGTTTTAATAATTATAGCTATTTCTGTTGTTGAGAATATTTTGACTTAAACCAAAATAAAGATGAAGCAGAATGACTCGCTTAAAGTTTTCAATACCTATACTCAAAGTGCTTGTGAACAGCACTTTGAGTATATTGAAGCTCGATGTGTCGTTTCGTCATTCCATTTTCTATTCAAGGAAAAACTTCTCATCTTCTATACAAGCAGAATTGAGACAAACAGATCAGAAGCTCTATAAAGACAATCAAACTTGAAGCTGACCGAGATCCTGAGTACGGAAAATTTAGTAAATTGAGGCAGATGATGGTTTTCTTATCTTTCATACAATAAGTATATTCTTCTTCAAACTCAAACTCAAAGCATTTATTTCAAATAAACCAATTACTTTTGAATTGTCAAGGGGGTCGGTCAGTCATGAAGATGAAGCTAGTTGCCCATTCCAAAGCTTAGTAGGTACCTATGGAGAAGAACGGGCAAGAAACCCCACGGACACTCTTTTAAATTAACATATGGTTACAAAATATTGGTTACATCATTCGTGTTGAAATAAAACATGTGAGAACGATGCAAAACGTCAAAGGCGTCCGTAACAAAAATATTAAAAAAAAACAATTCAAAACTTAAATTAAAATAAGCCAAGGCCGCTAAGAGATGACCAGTCCCTACTGATGGCGCCCGTTCACGAACATGACGCATGGATTAGCACCATTCAACGCAGCCATTTTGAAGGGGGCTAAATGATCCAACACACCCGCCACCATCAGCGAGACATTACAGTGAGCATGACATACTCTCAGCCGCCAGGGCACATTCAAGTCAATGAAAGAAGTACTCAGTAAATGGTAGCTTTATAGTAAGTACATAGTGCTCACACACATGTGCTATGCAATTATATAATACTAAGAGATTGAATTTATACAAAGCAAAGATAGTTTTTGAAATCTTCAGCAGCTCCAACAGTATTTTCAAATGTTAATCAATTAGTTGAGGTTGTGGAGCTGGACCAGCATTGCTTCTTCTTAGCAAGTCGATATATTAACTTTGTGTCATTTTATTCCTTGCCGTTTGTTATGATACGGCTCGTAATCACGATTCTAAAAAAGGATGGTGCTAAATCTCCAAAAGCCAGGATATTAAGCAAGAAGCTGGCAGGCAGTTCCCTTGGAGAAAAATCAAAGAAATAAAAAAACTAAATGGAAGTGTACATATCGACTTTACTAATAAATAACCTGGCTTGAAAAGTATATGGCCACTGTACACATTATAGCGCATTCGGTTAAATGTATCTACATGTTTCACAGGAACTAATGAACGCGCGCGTTGCGTGTTCGTTAAACCTAATAGTATAAAATTGTATGTGTTCCCTGAGTTTTAAGGCATAGGCGTTAGCGGGAACCACAGATGAGATATGAAATAGTTCTTTTGTATGGGAATTTAGATACCACTAGCTGCACCTTGCGGTTTCACCCGCGTAAGTCTCGATCCCGTGGGAAAGCCACCCTTAACACTTAGGGGTATACAAAATATATAGTAGCCGATTCTCAGACCTACTGAATATGCATATAAAATTTCATAAAAATCGGTCAAGCCGTTTCGGAGGAGTATGGTAACTAACATTGTGACACGAGAATTTTATATATAAGATATAAGTTGAGCAACATTGTTGCTCGAAACATTTTAGTGAGGCAAGTCATTTCCTGAATTAGGTAGGTATATGATGCAATATATATTTTTATGTTTGCGGATCCGTTACTTTCTCTATAATTATTATTGACTCAGGCTCAGTACCGACTGATAAAAAAAGGAAGAAATAAACCAACGGATATACCAGTTTCTCGTAAAAAGATCTTATACGTGTACCTGCCAAAAACTGTAAAAATTGAGGGATTTATCTTTAAGCCTCAGAACGTTTCAGAAAACCCGAAACACTTCGCCCTAAAATCTGACCCTCCAACACGGCCCAATAAAGAATTTATCCGTGTCTACAGTTGTCCGTAATCTCAACACTTTATAGGTCTTTCTCGAACAAAAATCTCAGCACTTTCCAGATTGGACAACGTGTAAGGAGCTTTGTATAAACTCTTTAACAAAATCAGCGAAGCGACAAAACAAACTACAAGATTAAAGTCTCAATAACTTCTATTTATTTGAAGTGTTTTACGTTATCGGATTTCCGGGTTCTGACTTTTTCAACAAAGACCTTGTTTCAGGAAGTCTTGTTAGAGTTAAGAGTAAAACCGTCGGCTAAATGCAACAGCTTTTCAAGTTCCTTGAAGAATATTGAATTGCATTGCATTGATACTTGAGGGAATGAGGTTTCTTTGCACAAAATAATAAGAATTGCTCTTCATTCTTTTTTCTTATTATTTTAATAATATTTAATACAGATCTTTTTCATATTTTTATGAGTGTGAGGACGTTGCAGGCTTAATAGACTGTAGATTTGTATACCATTTTCTATTTTGTTAAGTACCTGGTACTTGTTGACAGGCCTACACAGTCCTCCCATACCTATTAACACTGTAATTTGAAAACATTGTAAAAGCCAATTATTTTTAAAAGAGTAATCTTAGAGTTTTTTGCCGGTTCTTCTCCATAGGAAACGACCAATTGGAACCGTGCAGCTAGTTTCCAACGTTTCATGCCTTTGTATGTTTATGTGAATAAAATATTTAAATTTTGATTTTTTTTTTCTTGAAATCAACGTTTTTATCGTATTGAAAGCTTTAATGTTGTTACAACTTTTCGGAGGGTGTGTAATATTTTGTTTGAAAACGCAACGGTCTAAATAATGGCAAGAAACTGTACGTCAAAGATACTGTTAATATCAACAAACGTCGGTACATTTGACTAGATTAGACTACCTATGAGAGGAAGTAACGATATAAGCGGTTTACACGAATTACTTCTGGCACAAATCCAAAATATATACGTCATAGGAGTTTAATATAATTTGTATGGACTGCATGAACAGGGCTACCTCTGATAGACAAGGCGATTAGCGAGTTCGACGGACTTACGAGGCTATTAAAAATAGCATAGAACTAATGAATTTCAAATAAAAGTTGTGGGAGATGAATTCAGACGTCACACTAAATCCACACCAATTCTACAAATGAGTATTTTAGGCCTAAAAGGGGGGGGGGGGTATTGCCTAAAATACCCGAATGTACCCAGGATTTTGTAATATCTTGATTTAAAAGAATGTCCTTGGAGTTTCTTGCCTATTCTTCTCCATAGAGATCTACGTTTTGGAATGGGCAAATAGCTTCAAATTTCTGACTAACTGACCGACTCTTTGACAATTTAAAAGTGCCTGTAATTGGTTAAATAAATGCTTTTAGTTTGAGTTTATACTCATAGAAGTCGCTCCCTCAAAATGGTAACTTTACCGTACCTGAAACTGGATAAAATTCTTTTGAAGCTGATAATTATATCTCACACCGCTGTGAAAACCATTTCAAGACAATGCTTTCCCACACACAAACCCTACATATCATTATCGGTAACAATCAAGGCATATTAAAAGAAGTATCTTCATCTTTATTACCTAAGCATTACACATATTATTATTATAAAATAAAATCGCTTTTCGAGTATTTGTGACCATGAACTATTTACGCAACGGATTTTGATACTGTCTTCACCATCATTTAGAGAATTTATTCTGGAAAGTTTTTGTGCATAATATATTAATATTAAACTTACCGTAATGGCGGGTTACTTTAGCTATTTTTTTCATATTATTTTTGAATTTGATCTGTAGTTTTTATTAGTGTTATCTTTTTAGTGTTCTTGATGTTATAAAGAAGCTCAAGGAAGTACAATCAACAGGATCCGAAGTGTATTTTAGAAATATGATAAGCGTATTTTTTTTATTAAAGTTTGGGCCAAAGTTGTTCTTAGGAAAGGGTTACTTTAACCCCATGAACTGTATCGGTGAAAAATCGTACTTGCAGCTATGAGTCGCCAAAGAAACCATCAAGGGCGGTAAGATTGATTATCCAGGAGGGGTTTATGTAAGAAAAAGTTCGAAATTAATTAAAATACAATGTAAAAATTTACATTCTATGTTTTTTTATACAAAGTTTGCAGCAGAAAAATACGCCAGTGTTACTGTCAAAACTTCAAATGACGCGAACATGTAGTGACGTTCAATCGAGTCAGTAAAACAGTTCCGCGAGAACGCGTCTGTATCGCCTTCTATTAGTTGCCGAAGGAACTACGACGATCGGTTGTGTGGTCGCGACACGGCGGGCAGTTCAAAAAATTTCTCAATTTGGGCCAAAGTTATGCCCTAGGGTCAAAGTAACCCGCCTCTACCGGTACATTTAATAAAACAATCTCGATGTTTTGGCAACTCAGAAAACCCGTGCGAAGTAAGGGCGGGTGGTTAGTAATACATAATATACTTCCCTATATATAGTCCTAGTATATAGTCCGTTTTTCTCTCCCGACTTACACCAACCACCCGGACAAGATTACAAAACATTACGCTGTTCTATGACTGCGAAAATTATGCTAAGATTACAATCCGGCAGTTGAACATCAACCGCTGGAAGCTTGTGACTTGAAATTATTATTTTTCTTGGTCTTTTTTTGGTCTGGTCAGGAAAAAATACAATTGTGAATTTGATTATGTGCCATCATGCGCGACTACATCGTGAGACTTGGATAACCCTGTTAGTTGGGAAGTTTCTACACAATATAGTAGTCTAATTAAAATAACTGTAAACCTGAAAAGGGGTCAACGTACTCAACCACCACAGAGCCAAAAGAATATTTACCACGAGAATATAATTTAAATATGGACAATGTTTGCTGACTGCTAGTTTGCGGTTACAGGTTGAGAATTAAGACGCTGACAACAGGTAAACCGCTGTCACTGTCAGATTGCATACAAAAGAAAGAGATGCACGATGACACAACGCATGGCGTAAAAATGCAAATAAAATCGTATAAAATTTGATATATTAGAGAAGATATAGAGAAGTTTTGCAATTTGCAATTTTATGGTATACTTTTAATTATAATTATAACTGTTACCGAAGGGATAAACTGCTGTTAAAAATAAATAAGAGTTGTCTTTGAATTTTTTTTTATGTATTAAATTATGTTTTGAATTCCATCACCGTATGCACAAAAGACTTGAAAATATCATAGGTACTGTTTTTGTTTTAGATTTTTTTTTTACGGTTTATTAAACTGCTTTGAAAAACCACATTTTTAACCATTTTCAGAAATCTCCACCTTAATATACATTTTTCAGAATTGCTCCCAGACGTCACACACAGTCGGTTGGGCTTACATGTGCCTACTCTATTTTATGTTACATTTACACCAACATGATTACATCAACCTTCTGCAGAGCCTTCTCGTTCCCTACCGCTACCACTTCAGTGAACTCACTCATATTATTTCTATATCACCAGGTTGCAAGCGAAAACTATGCCCCCTATATTTCGCAAGCCGATTTCCGGGCACCATAGGCGCGGGCTTGCGGACGGTGAGCGATAGGTAGCTCGCCGTCCGATAAGGACCAGGCCCGGGTCGACGGCGCGTTGTGTTTCAAGCGCGCCTCAAAGAGATGTCAGCACCAACTGACGGAGTCCGTTAGGGCCAATGCCTGCCAGGGTTGAGATTTTGTCCGAAAGGGATATCGTGACCCCGGCACACAGGCAACGGAAGTAACACGGGTGGGTTTTAGTCAGTAAAAGTCTGACACGCCCTCCCGCTCCAAGACATTTGATAATTTCCCATTAAAAAAAATAATGCCCCCTATATTTAATCTATCGGACCAAAGGACCAACATTTATTCGGAAACAAAATGATTTAAACACGATACTCAGTGCCTACAGTTTGATTAAGTTGATCGTGTGCACACTTTGAAGTTTATACATTATTTGAATAGTAGATTTGTAGACCATTTTCTATTTTGTTGAGTACCTGGTACTTGTTGACAGGCCTACACTGTCCTCCCATACATATCAACACTGTAATTTGAAAACATTGTAAAAGCCTATAATTTTTAAAAGAGTAACCGTGGAGTTTCTTGCCAGCTCTACTCCATAGAAGTCGACCAATTGGAACCGTGCACCTAGCCTCTGACGTTTCAGCCCATTTAGGTTTATGTGAAATTAAGTATTCTGATTTTGAATAACCATTGTTCAAACTAGCGTTTGACTAAATGCTGTACACTTTGGCAATTGTTTATACAAGTAATAAAGCTTAGCCACCAATCCATTTTAATGAATTTAGTGGTTACTGCAAACAACGTAGTAGATGGAAATACGATCAGGTTTAGGATGAGGAATATTTCGTATTTCACGTTGGCGTAATCTGATGGTTGGGATAGCTTTCCACTTGGCACATGGCTTGCACACAGGCAAGACATCAGTATTAAAATATCTGCATAGATAACAAAATAATAACAACTTTAGCTAATGTTTTTTTATGACGCAAGGTCCTGCACGTAACTTGCTTAACGAAAACTCTGTTTTAACATGAGGCAGCTATACAAACGATACCTCAGGGACCTTAACCAACACGGTGGAGCATACGGTGGAGATTTGCCCGGCTTGGGCGGAGCACCACCGTGTCCTCACGGAGGCGATCGGCGGCGGCGATCTCTCGCGTCCGGCACTGGTTCAGGCCATGGTTCGGAGCGAGAGTGCATGGGAGGCAGTCACCTCCTTCCGCGAAGCAGTAATGCTCGCCAAGGAGGAGGCGGAACGCGTGAGGGAGAGGCAAGGTTCGCGCCCTCGCGCCTCTAGTCGCCGCAGGAGACGCCCCGGGCGTCGGGAGTTGCAAGCCGATTTCCGGCCACCGTAGGCGCGGGCTTGCGGACGGAGAGCGATTGGTAGCTTGCCGTCCGATAAGGACCAGGCCCGGGTCGACGACGCGTTGTTTTCCACGCGCGCCTTTAAGAGATGTCAGCACCAATTGCCGGGGTCCGCCAGGACCAATGCCTGCCAGGGTTGCGAGTTTGTCCGAAAGCCCTATCGTGGCCCTGGCAAACAGGCAAATGAACGAACACGGGTGGGTTTTAGTCAGTAAAAGTCTGACACGCCCTCCCGCTCCGCCCAGAGCGGAAGAAGTTATTTGATAATTTCCCACCCAAAAAAAATAAAAAGGGACCATAACCAAAAGACTCGACGCTTAAGTAAATTAAGGCCAGACAGGAGCCGTTATATTACATCAGAACATTGCCGGTCTCGTTAATAAATCTGACGCTCTCTCAGTCTGTTTATGTGAACTTTCAGAACGAGATGTTGATGTAGATGTGCTATGTATCTCAGAGCATTTTATGATGGTTGGCTGTGAGAATCAGCTACACTTACGTAATTATACATTGGCTGCTTGTTATAGTAGACAGACAAGTAGGCGAGGCGGTGCATGTATACTTGTTAAGCATGGTGTTCAATGGAAGGGAATGGCCAATGTAGCAAACATGTCCTCGCAAAGTATATTCGAGTGTTGTGCAGTTAAATTGACGGACTATAACATTATAATTGTGTGTATTTATAGAGTACCTAACTCAAATAATATCAATGAGTTTTTTGATAAACTAGAAACTCTTTTAAAATATTTATCAAAACAACGATGTAAGAATATAGTTTTGGCTGGTGATTACAACATCGACATTTTGAAGAGAAGTAAACTCTCAGCTGAATTCGAGTGTATTCTTTTGAATTTTAATTTACAACTTGCTTTGAGACAACCTACTCGGGCTGCGAGCCAAACATGCCTAGATAATTTTGCGCATAATTTTAACAAGCGTCGTTGTAGATCAGAAGTTTTGGAGTTCGTGCTATCCGATCACACAGCACAACTGTTAAAGTACTCGGTTAAAAGAAAAGATGTTCTTAAGTATTATCGCAAAAGTACAAGAGACTACAGTCAGGTAAATATAGAAAAATTCATGACTTGTCTAAGTAGTCTATCCTTCTCAGACATGTACGAGATGGACGATCCTAATGCAGCCTACAACTGTTTTATTGAAACGTTCCAATTATTCTACGAATTATGTTTCCCCAGCAAAATTATTACCATTAAGACTATTAAAAAACCAACTTGGGTATCACGTGGGATAAAGTTGTGTAGTAAAAACAAACGGAAGCTTCTATGGGAATATAGGTTGAAACCAAGTCAAGCTAATAGAGATAAATTCAAAAGATATTCAAAATTACTCAAAAGAATTATGAATCTAACTCAGAAAGCACAAAACAATTACAATATTAAAACATCTAATAACAAGTCTAAGACTACGTGGCAAATAATTAATAAGAGTAAATACAATGCCCCGAAAAACTCAATTTCTTGCATCAAATTTGGAAGTAAAGACATCACACACCCAAAGGACATAGCCAATACATTTAATAATTATTTTTTAGATAAAATACAACCGACAATCAACGCGGGAACAAACTCAACGTCATTAATTATTGGCAGAGCACAATCTATGTTTATGGCTCCGTCTACGCCCTGTGACATACTAAATATTATAATGAAGCTAAAAAACACGAACAGCATTGGCTACGATGGTATTGCCACAAAAATATTGAAAGCAGTTGCATTTGAAATATGTACTCATCTGTGTTTCATTATTAATCTTTGCATAAGTGCAGGTGTGTTTCCTGATGCATTGAAGAAGTCTATAGTAAAACCGCTATATAAGAAAGATAATCACGAATTAATGATAAATTACAGACCGATCGCGCTTATACCAGTTTTATCTAAGGTGTTCGAAAAATATATATATGGTGAAATTAATAACTATTTAGAAAAATATAATATATTAAGTGACGAACAAAAGGGATTTCGTAAAAATAAAAGTATAAATTTGGCTATTTATGAGTTTTTACATAATGTCATGCTAAACGTAGATAAGAGAACACCAGTCTGTGCCATATTCTGCGACATGACACAGGCCTTTGACTGCGTCCATTATAATTCCCTGGCAGAGAAACTTGAAGCCTATGGTGTTAGAGGCAACGTTTTAGAATTAATTAAATCATATCTTCATAACCGCAAACAAGTTACAGAAATCAGTGCAATAAATAAAAAAAGTAAACGTGAAGAAACTTCAAGGTCAGAGGAACGCGAAGTTATGTACGGAGTACCTCAAGGCAGTGTATTGGGGCCTCCGTTGTTCACCCTGTATATAAATGACTTGCCTAACGTTACTGAACAACCAATGACACTTTTTGCTGACGATTGCACTATTACCATAGCTTGTAATGACATAAACAAATATGAACATGACATTAATAATTCACTAATATCTATTATAAATTGGTTAAATTCTAATAATTTAATAATTAATTTAAAAAAGACTAACGTAATGCACTTTAGACAACGGACACAAACAATTAACAATCTTAATATTCAATTTGATAATATAAGTATCCATGAAGCTGACACAATACAATTTCTGGGACTAACAATAGATTCTAGATTGAATTGGAAACCTTAAATAGAGGCACTTAGTAAAAAATTGAGTAGTGCAGCCTACGCTCTGAAACAGCTTGCTGTGGTTCTCAATACAGATGCGCTAATTACTGCTTACTATGGTTTAGCCGAATCAATTCTTAGATATGGAGTCATCTTTTGGGGGAATAGCACGGACAACGAAATAGCGTTTCGGGCACAGAAAAGGTGCATTCGATCGATGTTTAGACTGCAAACAACGGACAGCTGTAAATCTCATTTTATAGAATGTAAGATATTGACATTGCCCTCGTTATATATCCTGGAAACAGTAATGTTCATTAAATCAAATAGTAATTTATTTCAGCTTTTGTCTGATGCTGTCCCTAGAAATAGACGTGATAACTTCAAACTTTGTGGTCAAGGCGCTAAAACCGCTCTTATGCGTAAGAGCATCTTTTGCATGGGTCCTGCCATCTTTAATAAATTGCCTAAATCATGGAGATCGTTAAATATATCTGCTCTTAAAAGTAAATTGAAGAGTTTACTAACTGAAAGAGCATATTACAGTATAGCAGAGTTTATGAAAGAGGACAATTTTTCTTCGATTTTGAAATGACGATGTTGTATTTTATTGACATGTTATTGTATTAAATTGTATTTTTGTGAAATAATTGTAGTTTGTAATTTTGTATGATAGTAATTAATAATTTTTTATTGACTAATTTATTTAATGACTACTTTGACATTTAATTTTATCTAAAAAATATGCTTGCTGAATTGTAATGATACTTAATCTTTAATTAATAATGATGATTTTATAATTTCTATAATTTAATTTTGATTAATAATAACACGGTTTGTGCACCATCTCTTCCTACCAATTTGTACGCCACGATATGCGGCTGAACATGTTAGAACTTTCTGTATTTCATAATATTTTGCATGCAATGTATATATCATGTACACCATGTTTAAACTAATAAAATTTTACTTTACTTTACTGTTTAGACGTGATCTTCAGTATAAAATCATTAAAAGTCGGTTATCGTCCCCATAACCTAAGCAAACAGTAGAAAACTTTGCGGTATAAAAAAAAACCGGTCAAGAGCGAGTCGGACTCGCACACCGAGGGTTCCGTACGTATATATGATGTTGATGATTTCTGAAAAACTGTGCTATTTAGAGACATCGTTTTATTTTTCCTGTAATCTTTACATACACTTCTATTACATAGAATAATTTCAGATTTTTATCTATGCAAACTTCGGAGATAAGGGGGGGTTTAATTTTTCGTCAAAAGTCGGAAACCATGCTGCCAAAAAAAACAGCGTTCTTTCATATGATACACCACATGCCCTAGTAGCCTCACTTCAAATTTTTAAGACCCCCTTTCAGTCAATTTGCAAAGAAGACATATTTTTTTTTATTTCCTTCTTGTTTGCAAAATAGTTGGGTAAACGTCATCTAAAAGTATTCTAAATTTCAAGTTGATAGCACTAGTTCTTGAGATATTCAGGTGTGACAGACAGACAGACAGACTTAGTCTCACCATAAGGGTTCCTTTTTACCATTTTGGTACGGAACCCTAAAAATCGAGATTCATGTAAACAAAAGATACTTACGTCCCTTTAAGTAGACACTAACAATGTAGTGGAAAACATGAAAAAAAGCACTATTTCTGATCCAACAAGACATATCTGTCGAATTCGAAAGTCGTTTAATTGCCTACAACGCGGTTCAAACCAAACATTTTATTTTCATCTATTTTTCTAACTAGAACACGCGTAACATTTTAGTGTTTTGAACGTTTGCCAAATGGGTCAATGACATAGCCGACAAAAAAACTTGTGAATATATCGGATTAACTATCCGCATTTTTGTCCGATTCCCCTTTTATTTGTTCGATTGTACACACGGCTGCACATCAAACAATACATTTCCAGTATAAGCTGATCTCGCATTGTATAAGATTTCCGTATAATGAAAGGTCAGCTGATACTGGAATTGCACAGTTTGATGTGTAGCCGTGTGTACTTACATTTGTATGTAATTTTGTATTCTAGCGCCTTTTGCATGAAAGGTCCTGGTTTTTCGGAAGAGTTTGGGAACCTCATGAATTTTTGATCGAGGTTTTTGTCGCTATGCCTGATTTAATTTTTAGCCTATATTCTGTATTCTGACCTTTTTCTGTTAGTTCTAATTGTAGGTACAATGCTGCTGTAATTAAAGATTGTACTCATTCACTTAGATGCCGAACGTTGAAAGCCGCAGCGTCCGGTCCTTGCATCCTAAGGTAACTCAAGAGTAAGGACGTATAGCGACCTTTAAAAAATATTTTCTAATAGGTAGATTAACTCTTAGGGTGCCCGCACACGGACGTTTATCACTAAGCGATTTTTGTGTCGCCGAAAATGGAACGTATGAAGTTCTATGCAGTAACGCCCACGAGCTACAAAAACTCGCTGGCTAACAAAATCGCTGGATCCCGGGCGTAGCGATTATCGCTGAAAAATTGAACGTATGGAAATGTACTAGCTAACGCACACGGCTCGGATATCGATATCGTAAATTTTATCGAAGAAGTCGAAAAGTGGCCTGCTTTATACGGCACAGGATCTCCAGAGTATCTTAATTAGCAATATAAAAAGAATGATAGGGAAGAAATATGCTTAAAATTAAATAGTAGATTCCCATTACTTATTGATTTCGGTTGAACATGACCTATTCTACAAAGAAGGAAATAGGCTTTTGGGTAAAACATCGTCGTAAAAAAGTACGTAGACCTACTTACCTAATTACTTAATTACATTTTTTCCATTAGGTAGGTACATCGTAAAGCAAAAACATTTTTACGGTACTTCGTAAAAAAATTGCAGAGGTGTGGTCGATTTTGTGCGGATGTCTGTGTTTCTGGGTAGAATCTTGCAACTAAAATTTCGAGCACTTCCAGTTTAGCTATCCGGCTGAAACTTTCAGGGTAGCTCACAACTCGATGACAATGCATTCTAAATCCATATATTAGCATGCAACGCGGACCTAACCTCAAAAACACCCTTAAGGCGACGATAACCGACTTTTAATGATTATATACTGAAGAGCACGTCTAAACGAGTAGTGCTAATGATTTGAAAAAAGAAATATGTTAAATTAGAGCATTTTCTCAATAACTTAATATGCGAATATTTTAGATTATGTTTATACTACACAGTAAAATTAATTTGTAAAGTTATGTCTAACGCGGATAAAAAGCTGAGAATGGCGCAAAATCTACCAAGCGTATTTTTCTGAAACCTTCACCAATTTAAAGATAATTTAAAGATCTTTTAGTATACGCGTTTTATTAAAATACCTTTTGTTTTGTGGATAATAAATTAATAATGCGTCAAATTGGGGACAGCGCTCCTTGGTGGGCGAGTCCTATTACTGGCTGAACGTACGACGCGTTGCGTGAGCTCAGTACAGAACACGCAAGCTAACCACTCAAGGTGACTGGCATATATCTGCGTCTTAAGCAGTCGCTACTGGGTCTATTGGATCCAAACCCCGGATTTTGTAATGTACTATTGAAGTGAGGGCTTTGTCACGTTGCCGCTCTTGATACGTTTCAGCGATTGGTTTACGCAGAGGATACCGCCCATAGGTGTGATCTAGCGCCTGCGCACGAGTGCTTGAAGAAAAAGGTGCGTATGGTCAATTAGGTAGTAGGGTCTAAATACATAGGTCATTTTAAAACAGTTGTATATAACAGGTAATCCACCTATAAAAATGTCGTAGCTACGATTGATCTCTTTTTGTTATATTTACAGTAGTAAAAGAAAAAATGTTAGAAAATGGAAGTCAATATAAGAAATTAAGACTAACAAGTAAAATTAAACAAACACCTGAAATGTTTTTGTAACAGAGTTTCTCGAATGTATAAAGAATAAATGATTGTTTTTCATACGACAACTTGTTTTATTTTTTAGAAAGTCATTTATTATATAAAACAATATTTTCACTTACATTTTTGGATATTAATATTATGTAACACAGTAAAGTCTGGGTCCGGCGAACTCTGTATCGACTATGCTTTACAAACTGTTGCGCAACCGCTTAAGTTTGATTAAAAAGCTTATAATGAATCTATCGAAGCTAGTACCTACTCAAAGGTTTTCCTTAAGGTGCAAATATATGATTTTAGTGACTTTTAAATCTGTTATCCTATTACGCCTTCATATAACGCAAGTAAGTTACGCAAAAATATGTTAAACTAAAACGCATTCACATCAATTCTATAGGTGAATATTTAAGTATTGTAGTAAAATACTTTATGAAATAAATTCAGAAAGTAATGTCTACCCAAAGCATAAAAAACGATATTACTTTCAAACTACTTAAGATATTTTCATGCATTTTTTGTATGAATATACTGTTTTAATATCTATAATTCTATCGTATCGTATATATGTATAATTCTATCATATTTTTTTTTCAAATATTATTTCGTTACTAAAAATAAATATTCTCTATGAAAGTTAATGGTTGCGCGGCGTGTGCGCGACGCGCATTTGTATGGCCGAGGTCAACGGTAATTATTTGACCCTTAACAGAAGTACCGAGTTGGAGGAATAAAATAATTAACGCAATACACTCAACCACATTTGATGTAAGCAAGGACCAAAAACAAACCTACAGTATAAGTCTTAGCCTAGCAACTTACCTGCCTTGACTTATTTCAACTCATTCTAAAAAATCCATTCCTAAATACTACTCGAGCATGAATTCAATTCATTTACTTACTTGTTTATAAAGTCTTATGGAAAATAACCTTTTGAAGGCCGCAGAAATCCGCTGGATGCAAGAAGCACAGAACAGGTCGAAGTAGCGGTGCTTGGGGGAGGACTATGTCCAGCAGTGGACGTCTTTCCACTGAAATGATGATGATGATTATGATGGAAAGTAAATTAAATAAAAACGATAGCGATATTTATTTGCCTATAATAATATAATCAACGTCTATTTCAAAACGTTTCCTCTACGTGCAACAGACATGCAATGGAAAATCAAAAAACCGTTCTTCGAAAAATAATTGACCAATCTCTTAGCTGATATTGCAAAGCTCGAACTAAGCGTCGGCTTTACCGAATTTTTACCGTTTTCCCGCAACGATGTCACATCTAACCCAGAACGTGGAGGGGGAACACGGGGGAAGAGATTATGTCACTGTCATGTTGAGAACCGGGATTTTATGGAAAAATGCTTAAAAAGAAATATCAGTATTAAGGAGAAATGTTTCACAAGCACTTCTATGTATGGAATATGGTGCGAGTTGAGTATTTTTTATTATATGGGTTACGGGAAAATTGTTAACAAGAAAATTAAGGATTTAATATATTTAGTTAAGTCCGACATTACTTTGCAAACAGCATTCTACTATTACCAGGCACTACTTACGTCCTATTCATAAAATTGGATACAATAATCGGAAAGGGTTCATAGAAACTATTTGAAAAGCAGTCATAAGATGTAGTACTAGTTGTAGGTTTGTGACTATCATGGCTGCTTATCAAATAGTTAGTAGTGTGCGAATGAAAGTCTCTATTTCGCAGATAACAGAAAAACATAATTTAGAATCACAGAAACTGCAGACACTGACAGTAGTCGTAAATCTCGTCAATAAATTATGAGATTTATTTCGCGAACAGCAAACTATAAATAAACAATGCAGAATAGAGATTAAGGCCGAAACAAAAGCGTAGGAGCCAGCGGATACTACCGAAAATTGGACTAAAGATAATTCATGAAATCATGATTGTATTGCGATCCGCCATTTAATAAAAGCGAAAGAAATAAGCTTTCTCCTTACGAAGGATATATTGGAGAGTTCTTTCGCCACAAAGACGAATGACAAACAATATGGATTTTACGAAAAGCAATGTTCTTAACAAAGAGGTTGTATTATTTTTTATCCTTTTCAAAATGATTCGGGCATTCATCATTGTTAGCGGAATTGAGAGTTATGTTATGGAATGATACTTCAATTACCGAAGTCGGCGGCTTCGTCGTACGATGGCAATCATCTAATATTAAGTACTTAAACCGTATCGTCCAATTATGTCTTGTGTTTTCTTTTATTGGTTGCGCAGGACAACCGATGATGCCGAAAACCAACCTAATATTAAAAATTAACTGACTGTCATACTGAACTTCGAAGTTTAAAATACCAATGTTTTACATAACGGAGCTGGGGCTCTACTCTCTAAGTCCGTCAACGAAGATACAGACCCGTCCGAAAGTAGTTGAGCCGTCAAAACAAGTGACAAATTAAATTTTTCTAACGGGTAAATACACATCGGGATTAGGGAGCACTATCAAATCATGTTGTCATTCATTTTTAATTGGGGCCCTGAACTAATCTTATGTCCATAAGCGATACGGAGTAGGAAATGCCCAAAACTTCGGCCGTAATTACGGATTTCGTGATTAGTGAGTAGACGCCCTGTTTTGTAAAACATCTAGCGGTTTTTTTAAACAGCGGATTTGACAATCTATATAATTATGACATATACATAAAAGCGAAAATTCTCTCAGTACCTAAATGATGAATTTTGGAAGTCCCGTACATCGCTATGATGAAGATTCTCAATTAAGTAATTCGTCATAGCAAGCTTCCGAAGTGCCCTGCATCGCGATTATGAACATTCTTAATTAAATAAATCGTCATAGCGTACCTTCTAGCTCATGTAAATCGTACTTTTAAACTTCATAAATACAGTATTTACATCGTTTTCATTTTCATTTTAAACTTCGAAGTTCAGTATGGCAGTCAAATTAACTAAGTTTAGGTAAAGTATTAAAGCTTATTATTTTCCGAGTGACTAATAACTTAAAAGTCGACTAAATGTTTGCAACAAATAAAACAACTTGCCAGCGATTAAATATTTTCGCGACTATTATATTATGTAAGGTTCAAAATTAAAGGTGTTATAAAAACTAAAAACTAGCAGCTGCGTTTAGGTAGCAAATAAACTATACCAGTCAAATAAAATATTAGGCAAGGAGCTATAAATAGTGACTTGGCGACTAATAATGTTAGTAGGGTGGCAAAGATAATATATTACCAGTCTAGTTAGAGTAGGTTATTATTTTTTTTTTAATGGTTAGGTTAGGTTAGGTTAAAACTGTGACTTCTACGCACGAGCCGAGCGAGCGAAGCGAGCGGTGCCGCGTAGCGGCCGGCGAGTGCCAGAAACGACTAGATTATATAGAAAATCTAAACCTGCCCTAATAATACAATAATAATATATTATTTATGAATGCCCATTTTCTATTTTATTTTCGCCATTAAGTTTCCGCTAAGATATTAATTCTGTTCCCAAAAGAAAAACTTGATGCTAGTTTAAATTAAAACGGAGCTTATTACTGATATATTAATATGCTACCTATTACTTATTACGATACTCCTTATTAGCTGCCAACCCATTATATATGGTACCCACACTATTTTTTTTTAAAACCTATATTCATTTTACTTAGTTGCCGCATTAAATACATGCCAAGTATTAAATAGTAGCGTATCGATTACCTTCTTCGTAGATCAAAATGTGCGAATTCCTAATATGTTTATCATAATGATAGTAAGATTATATCCTGCAAAACATTCAATGAAAATGTTGAGCAAATGAGGATCATGATGATCACAAATCTACACTATTGCTAGCACTATTTGCGAAGACAACAAAATGTCATCGACCTCTTGCAGTAATAATATAATTGGCATTGCTCACTCAGTAAAAAAAACCGTTTTTCAACATAACCACACTTCAGTAAATATAGTTGAAAAGATTAATTTTACGAAGGATCGCGTTTCATATTTGATTACACCCGAAGTGTACCCTAGAACTTGTAAGACTCATCCGTTGTTTTAGCTGTATTCTTTAGTGTTAATGAAGGCTTGATTAATGAAGCGTGAAGCGATTTATCATCGCACTTGGTAACTAGCGGAGTTAATCTTTAGTTGTTTTGCTTTATTTTTCTCGTCGTAGAAGTCATGAACTTTTAAAGTAAGTGTTCTGCTGAAATAAACTTTATGTATTTAAGTAGTAAGATTCATTATTATTCTCCTGCTCTGCGGGTCGGCGCAACATGTCCCTTTCTGCCATACTTCTGTATTCGTTTAAGATTATCTATACTTATGTTACTATAAAGATATACTATATTACTATAAAGAGGTAAGCTTTGTGAGTTTGTATGTTAGGGGTAATCTTCGGAACTACGATCCGATTCCGAAACTTCTTTCAGTAATGGTCCTTTAACAAAAATCTTGTTTAATGTGATCACGCATCTTGACTCCATAAGATCCTAACAAGATCTTGACTTCTGAAGCTAGAAGAACTTTGTTAAATTATCATAGTTCCGTCTACTAAGTAATGAATTAGTTTAATTACGGGGAGTTATTTAATTTAGCCTCTCCCAGGCTGCGCCACAACACCCTGTCCTCCGCCCTCCACATCCAGTCTGTCCCAGCCACCTTTTTAAGGTCGTCGGGCCATCTAGCTGTGGGGTGTCACACACTACGCGGTTACTACTGCGCTACTGGGGGAGGCTTATGTCCAGCAGTTGACTGCTATAGGCTGAGTTGGTTGATTGAATGATTTAATTTAGCTGAAATGTTGGCCAGTTTAAGAATGATATAATGCTGTTAGCATTTGCTTGTTACCATGAACTTAAATTATTACTTGATATACAAAAGTGAAGAAGTAAAATCAATCAAAGCATCTAAGATGTAACAAAGACCGGTGATTATTCTGTACATGTCACATTGTCGATATAAATAAATAATGATTCTAAACATTTTACTGCCAACTAAGAGAAAATATATCTTAGTTAGTCTGCATTTGTTTCAGAGTACAGTATTGACGAGTGTTGTGTCTATTTTATGTTCAAACGAGAAAATTTACGCCAACGAAGTCGTAGTAGAAGCTAGTAATTTAATATTAAGATTGGATTTACCCCAATCTATTATTGAGGTTACATAAAGATACAATTCCTAATATCAAGCCCAAAAACACAAACTTAGATACATTTGCGTTAAGAAAGCAATATAACTAAACCGAGAACAAAGTTCACGAGAACTTTGCTAACAGATTCCTATTAATAATTTATATCGAAGCACATATTCGCGAATGTTATCAACCGACTATTATCCAACCTTCAAGGAATTCTCATATAATTCAAACTAAGAGGATATCTCATATCGTAAGTATATTATACTAAAGAAAATTACATTTCCTCCAGGCAAACATTTTGTTCGTAATATTAAGATTCGCCAAAATTACTTGATGTCTACCGAAATGGCATATTTACCCGAGTAACTCAAGCAAAAAATTTATCAATTTATGATGTAAGTAATTGCTTAGGCAAAACTCCAAGTGGCGATGTTATGAACAACCATTATTTTTTACTTTTTTGGTTAAGAATAGTAATTTTTCTTTTCTGTTTTTATGTCTTGGTAATACTTCTTCTTTATCACATCACATGTTAGTTTGTAGGGCCTAATTTCTTTGGATCATCATCTACCTAGCCTTTTCCCAACTATGTCTAATCATATTTCTTTTTTTTTTCTCTAGCCTACGCTGTCCCATTGCTGGGCAAAGGCCTCCCTCCACTCCTTCCATCCTTCGCGAGCCCGCACGTCCTCCTTCCAGTTTTGCTGGAATACTGTTATAAAAATTATCAAAAATAAATCTATTTTAATTTAATTTATTGTAATCAAGAATAGCTTTTAATATGTTTTATTGTTACCTAAACCATGTATAATGTACTTGTTTTAATTATTTAATGGTGTTCTTATCTGCGGATGGTGTAGTGCATGCTGTGCTTTTCTATAAGTAATGAGGCGATTAGACTTAAGTTAGTTATGGTAGTGATGGACCGACGACCTTAAGAAGATGGCTGGGTTAGACTGGATGCGGAAGGCGCTGGACAGGGTGTTGTGGCGCAGCCTGGGAGAGGCCTACGTCCAGCAGTGGACTGCGATAGGCTGAGTTGATTGAGACTTAAGTTTGCAATGTACAAATTCTAAAGTAATAGTGTACTCATTGTTGAAGAGCCTAATAAATAAATGTTGGGGTCAGCTTCCAGTCTAACCGGATACAGCTGAATACCAGTATTTTACATAGATCGACTGCCTATCTGACCTCCACAACCCAGTTATTAAGTAATACGGTACCCCTTGGTAAGACTGGTTGTTAGACTTTCGGGCTTCTGACGGTCCGTAGCGACTGTCAAAGATCCACGAATGACCGTCGGGACCTAGGGCTTAAACGTGCTTTCCGAGGCACGGAGGGGTGTTGGTGTGTAAAGATGGTCACCCACCCATCCCGGCAAGCGTAGCTTAACCTGATCGATCGACCAGCAGTTATTACTTGCCACAAACCCATTTTTTTCGGATATGTAGTAATATATTTTAGCTTCATCTTCCTTTCTACGTTGAAGTAGCATTTTTATTCGAAAAATAACGTTCCTTTGATGTGTGAGCTTAAATTCTGATCTTGTACTAAAAATGTCTGAAGGTTTTAACGAGTCGACGTTGTTATAATATAGTGGAAAATAAATCAACATTAATACGTAGGTACAGACAATGACAATTACCTTTAGATGCGTTACCTGCGCTCAATAATTGCTAAGTAAAAGCCAGGCAATTGCCTGACATTTACAATAATAATTATTATTATTACGTACGCGCCAATGAACATGCAGCAGCTAGTGACGTATAACTAAATATGTATGTTCATCTCTTTCTAACAACAGATATCGGTATAGGTCTTTCCATTTTTTCACGCGCTGTATGATTGTATTCAAGTATGTAGCTACAATCATGGCTTACGCTGTTTTTGAGTGCACTAATGTTCGTGTATGACGACACCTATTTATAATACGTCATTGGGTACAGAAGGACCAATTTTATATTAGGAATAGATTGAGGAGTGATTAGAAGTTTCGATAGTTACTGAATCAAGTATACAAACTGATAAAATAAATTGATTAATACGTGGCGGCCCGCATTTAAATACTACTCCGCCTTTCACATTGAACGCCCTAAGGGTAAGTACTTTCAGAATGTCATTCCACTTGACTACGGACATTCTGTACGTTTTCCTTTACGTGACCTTAATTTCAAGCATCTCTTAAGATTTCCTGTGCTAACATGCCCTTTTAATAGGCTGAGCTATTTTTGAACATGCGAATTCCAAATAAACGCTATGAGCATGCGATCTATTTTCAACCAGCATTATATTTTTATAAAGAAACTTTTACGTTTTCATCCCGAAAATAAATCCAGCTATTATATTCAGTTACTCACAAATGTAAACGTGATGTTTCTATGAAATCTTAATGATAAAAGCAAACATAAATAGCCGGGATAAAAATACTTAGAAACATTATCAAACTATTTTTATACAAGAGAAATGGCAATTTACATAAAAAAGAAGCACTGAACTGCCGTTTCTTAGTGTAGGAAAATACATAAACCATTTTAATGCTCAATAGACCTGTAAATAGTGCCAATTATAAGCTATAAGCTATTACCAATTCCTATCAAGATTTTTTGTAAAGTGTTTAGTTTCTGAACAAAGAAAAATACACATGCTAAGCTTCTCTTTCGATATGGTTTAAAATTAACATCAACATTGGGGGTGTTGAAAGTTTTAAAGGACCAAGAGTGGTGACCGTGTACCGTATAAGTGCTGGAATCCCGCAAGGCGGACCGATGATCTTGTGAAGGCCGCGGGAATCAGCTAGATGCCAGAAGCACAGGACTGGTCGATGTGGCGACACTTGGAGGAGGCCTATGTCCAGCAGTGGACGTCTTTCTCGACTAAAATGATAACTAGAGGTTATATATATTTTATTTTTGAATATGCAAGTTCCTGTCATCACTCAACGCATAAGCCTACGATGGTTCCGCGATCGAAGTCATAAATAAATGATTATTCAATACCGAGTACATTCGTAATTCATGATTTGTGCTGGGTTGGAAGATACGCAGCTGAAATGACAACTGGGTCCACGTTAGTAGCTTTAATACTTTGAAAAGACAAATGAATTTCTAATTCTGGTAATTTCGTTATCACTGTCGGTTGATCTATGTACCTACTTATTATTTTTTACAAATACTACATTATTTTGAACCTTGATAAAGCATAGACGTTGCCATATCAACAGCCAGATGGGTGGACGACCTTCAAAAGATCCCGGGATAGACCTGGATGAAGCTCGTACAAACGTTCGCGGAGGAGACTCAGCCATGGATGGAACAAGGCTGCCAATGATGATGCTGATGATGGAGCATAGACGATTATACAACATTATTTTTAGTATATGCGAAACCTGAATATAGTTTGTTCAAATAAGGAACTGAATCTATTTCAATAATTTTTATACCACGTTTTTTTTCCCAAAAATATTAAGTATGATGGAAAATGTTATCACCATTTAATTACTTACAATACAATCGCCGTACAATTAGGTACCTATTGCCAAATCATTATCAATAAGCGCCTTGACCCTGGAGGCGCGGGGGCGCCGTTAGCATGTTTTTGTACGGACAACCCGGTAACATAACGACCTTATAACTTTGTGATTTTTCATGATACAGTTTTGAAATTTGTACATAGATTGTTTACATAAAAATATTAGACACGTGTTTCGGGTTTCGCACATACTAAAAATAATGTTGTATATTCTTTCGTATATCTATCTCATTGAAGGTTTTTAGGTACAAAAGTACCACTTGGGGAACTGGGAAGCCTGGGTCGACCCAACGCGGTTGTATGCGTACATTCGTGGTGGGGCGACCCAGGCTGCCAGGCACTTCTTCTCTTGCAACCGAGCGGGTGGGCAGGTTGCGGATAGCCCAACTCCGGCTGCGGGACCGACTATTAAAGGTCGATCCCGCACCCGGAGCATCTCGTTGAAGATCCCGGACAAGAGAAGTTTCCGAAGGCCAAACCCCAGGCTTAGGTTAACCTTTCTACCTCTTCCTATGTACCTACCACCTAACTATCCGTCCTTCCTTATCCATACATCCTGTCGATCCCCAAATCCCTAGGCCAAATTCCAAACCTAGGGTGGCCCCACAAGTACCCGCACCCTTTACCCACGAATACCTTCCCTCCCATCCCTACATCCCGTCGGTCCTAGAGGAAGGGTAACCTCGATTCCAAAAAAGCCCACCCCCAAAATGCCAAATGATGAAACAGAATGAGCAAAATACTACCCAGGTGGGTCCCGGCCAAGCCGGGGAATCCCACACCGCCTCGGCGGTCAGCCCCCAACGTAATCTGGGGGGGGCACCCATCTGTTCTTTGGTGCCGCGCTCTTTAGCGCGGCCGGCTGCTGATTTAGCGCCCATTACCCAGGCTGCGACTCACGCGCCCACTAACCCGATTTCGGCTGCGACCAACGCGCCAACACACCCAAATCCGGCTGCGACTTACGCGCCAACACACAGCACAAAAGGCACGCTTCCCGCGAGCATCTGGCAGCAGAGCATCGTGCGGAAAAGCTTTGCCTACCCTGATAGAGACCAAGACCGACACGGACAGAGAGGGATGGGGAACGATGACGGGCCTGGCAGCTCCAAAACTCTCCCGGTTGATGTTGATGGAGTACGCCTGCTGAAAAAGCGCGGAAAAATCTGGGCCCGGGAGAAGAAAGTAGGCGACCGAAAGCCCGAAACCCGCCAAGGCACTAGCCAGCGTGGTGCGCGATCGGACGCCGAAAGGGAAGTACGCGACCAGCCACGAGTACGCGAAGGGGAAACCCAGCGCGAAAAGTGGCCGGACGCGGAACCACGCGACCAGCCGCGAGTACGCGAAGGGGAAACCCAGCGCGAAAAACGGCAGGATGTGGAATCACGCGGGCAGGGGCAAGTACGCGAAGGGGAAACTCAGCGCGAAAAGCCTCCGCAAGCGTCGGAGTCTGCCGGGGCCGACAGCCGACCCCAAAACACCGACAGCACTCACGACCGACCTCAACCCAGACGCAACAGGGGTAAGAGATCCGGAGCCTTGTACAAGGCGTCGCCGGCAAAAAACACCCAGCCAGGCACCTCCAAGCCGCAGCCTGGACCGAGCGGTACAGGGCCGGCGAAGAGGGAGCGCCCTGACGATACAGCTTCCCCAAGCATGCTTCAGGGGGACGCCAAACGCTCCAGGATCCAGTCTATTCCGGGGGAGCAGAGGACCTACGCGCGAGCCACGAAGGACATCCCTGCGCGGCTGGCCGTAGCAATCTGCTTCCCCCCCCCCTCTAGGGACCTGACGAGAGAGGAGGCCGAGCACACCAAGACTGCCCTAGAAAATCTTCTACTAGACACGGACTCGTCAACACCACTCCCGGCCTTCCGTGGATACCCTCGGGTAGCGGAAGGGACCGTGCAGATGTGGTGTGAGGACGATAACTCCCTGACATGGCTGACCCAGAACGTGCCCAGAATCAGACTCCCAGACACTGACCTCACCCTCACAGTACTGAGACAATCTGACGTGCCCACACGAGTCCGAGCCTCGCTTTTCGTCCCTCGTTACGACGGTGACGTGGCCCGGCTCCAGAGTATTCTGATCCGTCAGAATACTTGGTACGACATCGCCAAGTGGTCTTTGTACAGGGCGACGGCCGTCGGCGGCGACAACTTTGGGACATTTTTGACCCTGGGTGTACCGCCGGAGGAAGCCGCAAAGGTCCTAGCTCGGGAGCGACGTATATCCTACCTGCTTGGTTCGATATACGTCCGCTTCAGCCCCACGACCAAACCACCTGACACTCAGACTGACAGCACGGACACGACAACGACACAACCGACACAGACAAAGGACACGGACATTGCCCAACTTGAGGAGGTCATGGCCAGAGCAGCAATGGCTGATGACTGTGACACCATACCGCCCTCATCCCCTGGCTGGCACGAGCAACTGCTCGCTTCGTCGCCGGGCGAACAGCACGAAGGCCAATACAGAGAAGAGGTGGTGGAGAGACTGTCCGATGGATCCATCACAGACTAACTCCACTCCACCACCGTCACCGTCCCTCAACATCATCCAGACCAACCTCCAACATAGCCAGGCTGCAACGGCTAGTCTACGCAGGGCACTGGAGGTGAAGCCCCGAACCATCGCACTGATCCAAGAGCCGTGGATCAGGAACAACAGAATATGCGGCCTCGGTAACATCGGAGGTAAGCTAATCCTAAACACACACAGCCCAGACAAACCAAGAACCTGCGCTTACATACCCAAAGAAATCCCTATCGCCCCACTTACTCAATTCTGTTCCAGAGATCTGACAGCTATCAGGCTCCAAACAGAAGGCGACGCTCCAGATGTTGTACTGGCCTCGGTATACATGCCAGGCGAGGAAGCCGACTGTCCGCCGAAAGAGATGGTCGACTTGGTACAGCACTGCGAGCGCGCCAACTTGCACCTGATCATCTGCACTGACTCGAACGCCCACCACCCGCTCTGGGGCAGCGACGCACCGAACTCCAGAGGAGAGGTACTATCCACCTATTTATTTTCAACTAATCTTAACATCGTAAACCGCGGCTCGGAACCCACTTGGGTCACAGCCCGAGGACAAACGATCATAGATCTAACGCTCTCTACAGAAAACGCGACAAACTTTATCACAAACTGGCACGTGTCGGACGAGCCTTCTTGCTCAGACCATAGAAGAATCCGCTTCACACTAACAACCAACGTTAAAAAACCCATACCGAGACGAAATCCTCGGCGCACTAATGTGCCGGGATATAAGCGGCTCCTAGCCTCAGTGCTAGCTAGGCACCTAACACTAACAAGCTTAACAGATCCTGTACAATTAGAATACACTGTCACAAAGCTATCAGAATACATAACCGAAGCCTACCATACATGCTGCATACTAAGGGCACCACAAACCAAGACTGAGAGAAACCCCTGGTGGACCGCCGAACTCAGTAAACTCAGAGATGCACTTCGTAAGCAATTCAACAGAGCCAAGAACACCAGACTCCCGGAGGACTGGGAGCTATACAAAGAAACCCAATATCTGTACAGGAAACAGATCAGGACTGCCAGGAGGACAGCTTGGCGGAAATTCTGTGAATCCATTGAGACAAATAATGAAGCCGCAAGGGTAAGGAAGATCCTGTCAACTGACCAGGACCGAACTCTTGGCGCGCTGAAAAAACCCGACAACTCTTATACAATAACTGACCATGAAACCAGCAAGGTCCTTCTTGAGACTCACTTCCCGGACTGCAAACTCTTAGAGGACAGGACATGGGAGGTTGTGCCAGAATGGACCCCTACGGATCAAGACTGGTCAAGAGCCCATAATATAGCAACAGAAGACCGTATAAAGTGGGCTATCAACACGTTTAAGCCATTTAAGTCCGCAGGGCTGGATGGCATCTTCCCAGCCCTGCTACAGTGGGGAATAGATTATCTGACACCGTGGCTGGTCGAGATCTATCGAGCGTGCATAGCCCTCAGACACATACCACTAGCATGGCGTGAAGTGAAAGTCATCTTCATACCCAAACCGGGCAAAACCGACTACACACAACCCAAGGCCTTTAGGCCTATCAGCCTTACATCCTTCCTACTAAAAACCCTGGAGAGACTCTGTGACAGACATATCAGAGACGGACCTCTTCGGGTAAAACCACTCCATAAACAACAGCATGCGTACTCCACGGGCAAATCAACAGAATCTGCGCTACACAGCGTGGTTTCTAAGATTGAATGCGCAGTGGACCACAAATGCTCATCACTGGCCGCCTTCATTGACATCGAGGGCGCCTTTGACAAAACCATGTTCAACAGCATCAACATGGCTCTAAACAGACATAACATTGACTCGACCCTGAGCGGCTGGATCACCAATATGCTCAAAATGAGAGCTGTACAAGTCACGGTAAATGACACTACAAGGGCCGTTGTGGCGAAGGGTTGCCCACAAGGGGGCGTCCTCTCGCCGCTTCTGTGGAACCTGGTTGTAGACAGCCTCATCAAAGCACTCAATGACAAAGGTTATTTTACCGTAGGCTACGCCGACGACATAACCATAATAATAAATGGCACCCACGAGAACACCTTATGTAACCTAATGCGCCAAGCTTTGAAAATAGTAGAGGACTGGTGCAACAAACACCAACTGTCGGTGAATCCGACAAAAACCGAATTGATTCTCTTCACAAAAAAGAGGAAGTTGGCGACACTACAATTGCCACGACTCTTTGGAACTACCCTAAGCCTTTCAACTGAGACCAAATACCTGGGCATCTATTTGGACAAACAGCTGAACTGGGCAAAACACACCAACTACATCACCACAAAAGCCAGCATATCCCTATGGCAGTGCAAAAGACTGCTTGGAAGGAATTGGGGCATCTCTCCCAAGGTCACCCACTGGCTATACACCACAGTCATCCGACCAATTATCACATATGGCTCACTGGTCTGGTGGCCCAGGATGGACCTGAGTACAGCCCAAAAAGACCTTGACAAACTGCAGCGATTTGCTTGTGTAGCAATAACTGGCAGTATGAGGACTGCACCCACTGCCGCACTACAAGTAATGCTAGGACTGCCACCCCTACACCTCATCGTGCGAGAGGAGGCAGCCCTGGCCGCCTTCAGGCTCCACATATCGGGAACCCTGAGCAAAGACTCTAGGGTCAAACACACACGCATAAAGGAGGAGGCAATCAAAAGACAACCGATGATGGCATCACCCTGCGACAAAGCCCCGAAACTACACTTCTTTCAGAAGCACTACAACGTTATACTTACAGAGGAACGGTGTGATCACTCAGGCCCGAAAGAGATGAGAGTATACACCGACGGATCAAAGACCAACTCCGGAACCGGAGTCGGAGTCTTCTCACACGATTTTAACATAAATATATCCAGCCCGCTTGGAATGTTCAACACCGTCTACCAGGCGGAATGTGTGGGCATTATACAAGCGGCTTACGCCATCGAAGCCAGGAAAGTTACGGACACCCGTATACGTATACTGTCCGACAGTGCCTCAGTGCTGCAATCCCTAGAGAAAAAATATATAACCTCCAGACTAACACTAGAATGTCACAATGCACTGGAGCGGGTGACGGTGTGCAACCGTAACAAAGTGACACTGCAATGGATAAAAGGACACAGCGGATCGCTGGGTAATGACGCAGCTGACGAACTGGCTAGGAGAGGATCCAGCGCGCCAGCCTGTGGACCCGAACCTATTGTACCCATCCCCTTTAACCAACTACGTAGGTGGCTACAGGAGTTCACCCATACACTAGCGGAGAACTGGTGGACCTCGGCACCGGGCTGCAGGCAATCCAGGGAAGCCATGCCATCCTTAGATGGCAGGCTAACCAGACGTTTGCTACGCCTGGACAGGAACGGCCTGCGCCTGGTGACGGGGACTATAACGGGACACTGCTCACTGAACAAACATTTCCACACAATAGGTATAACGGACAGCCCTCTGTGCAGGGCTTGCATGGAGGCTGAAGAAACCGTTGCGCATGTGCTCTTTGACTGCACAGGCGTCACCCAGATCAGAACAGAAACCCTTGGGTCACCCAGATCTTTCACAGACGTCCTATGCAGACCAGGAGACCTAATCAGCTTCTGGAGGGAGGTGGGCTGGTTGGAATAAACCACTGACGGCCGCCATGGCCCACGCACAATGGTCCACATGAAGGACTAAGTGCGGAAACCAAACCTTCTAACATAGAACATAGAACCACTTGACTCTTAACCTCACTTCAATTCTCAATTTACTCTATGAGGGATCAATATGGTAAACTCGCTTCGACACAAACAAGCAGCTCCGTATGCAATCGTTTGGTCAGAATAAATAAATAAATTATCATTCAGTATTGTGTACATTGGTGAATCGGAAAAGCATACATTTTGGACGATTTCATTCGTTGAGGCTAGCGAATAAAAGGATTTCTTTAAACGAAATTGTGATGAGTCGTGGTCGTGGTCACAGTCGTGACACGACTGTGACCTATGAGGGGTCAGAAACAGATTTATTATCAGGGGACATAAAAACATTAATCACGAATTGTATCTATGATTCTGGTCCTTAGAAACGTAAGCCGCACTAAAGCGTTTTGTGTGAAAGGACCAAACTGTACTTCACAATCTACAAATACGGTCGTATCCTTATCTCCAGCACGTAGAGCCGCACGACAAGAAATGTACGTCGTAAAAAATATCTGGAAGATCAAACTTTTAGAAATCCCGGAAATGGAATACCCGGTCCTATTTCCGCTTCAAATGTTAACGTCAACAGCCATGACGGTACCATTTCTCATCATTTAAGGACGTTAATTCTTTATTTATTGTCCAGAGTTATTCTATTTCAGGACAAGGGACTAAATGATTTATTATATTATTATTATAGGCTACAAGAAACTCTTTTATACTAAATATTAAATTTAATATTATTAAACAGTAAAAAAAAACAAAATAACATATAAAAATAAAAATAAAGGAAAATTAATTATTGCTAAACATAAATTATACTTTTAGGAACAACCTGTATCAATCTAAGTCACATTCCTCTACCACAAAATCGGTCACCTATGTTCGCTCGTTTGTTTAGTAAAAGATAACTATTTCGCTAAATACTTTAATAATTTCGCAAAAACTCGTTGTTATTTTTATTGTTGTTTTATTTTAATTAAGAACTTAAGTTTGGTTTAATTCTCAAAATTATGTGGTCGATGATTTTGGCGCAAACAAACTCATTAGAGTTTTACCTCTAATGAGTTTGTTTGCGCCAACTTATATGTAAGTGTACTACTGAATGAATAAATAAATACGGACATACAAATAAGGGATGTGTAACAACAATTAATATTATTAACATAAATACGTGATACACGAGCATGTTAATGATGCAAGCAAATATTTCGAAATAAATTAGTACGTAATATCAGAGTCCATTAAAAGTTATTTCGGTTGTCAAAGAAAAATAAACATTCAGAGATTTCCAATTCGTTAAATTAAAACATTTTTATTGATAAAATAGAGACGGATTTTTTTTTAAATAGCAAATGTTGAAATTCAAGCTTTAAAAATTATTACTTTATTCCGAGGCACTTAACAGAAACCACTGCATTACTTCAAAGAATGGTGCCAGGAAAACATAGTGAATGCGCACGTCTCCAGATTTTGCATATTCCATACTTCTTTAGTAAGGAGCAAAACTTCCCTTTTGCAACTTGAGCGGAAAAGCGAACATAGAACATCTCAATAAGGCCACACAGTACATATACTGGGAATACCGGGTTTTATTAAAACCGTGCCTTGAATATTCGGTGAAGATGCTTCGCCACGTATTTATTATGTTTGCAATAAAAATTGTGTTTTGCAAGCTGATTTTGGTATAAAAATAGGTACAGTATTAGGTGCTTACTTCCCAAAGTTCTAAAAGTTTTATATCGTTACACGTGTTCTGGGTTGCTTTGTTTGTCTGTCTAGAAAGTTTTACGCTAAAGTAGAGGGTCTTGGCATTTTCGCATACCTACACCTACCCACTCATTTCATTTAAAGACCAAACTTGACCTTATCGGAAAGGCTTCTACGAGTACAAACCGTCGCGACACGCGACGTGACTCAAAGGTCCGCGGCGTGTCGCGCGACAAGCGGTGCCTTTGTGTCGCGTCGGATACATTGAAAAAGATATTAATAATCGTATACAATACAGGCAGTAATTTAAATAAATAACCATGCATAATCAGCCTTATGTGTCCGTGTGGTGCCGGACGTAAAAAATAGCACCATCCCATTTCTTCCCGTGGGTGTCGTAAAAGGCGACTAAAGGAAAGGACTTACTATAGAATGGGCAGCAGCGTTCGCCAACCCGCCTGCCAAGCGTGGCGATTAGGGCAACCTCCCTTTAGTCCAGCAGTGGACGTCTTTCGGGTGAAATGATGATGAATCAGCCTATAATGCTCCCACTGCTGGGACACAGGCCTCCTCTTTCTACTAGAGGGAGTGGGCCGGGAACGCGGGCTCAGCTCGGTTTGGTAGATGTCACATGTCTTCGAATTTTTAGTCCTAGGACATGCCAGTTTCCTCACGATGTTTTCCTTCACCGTTTTGAGAGCAGTGGTGATGAAATAATTTACACAAAGTAAAGCGCCTGTCTGGGTTCGAACCCACGATCTACTACTCGTAAGTCGAAGCCGTTACCACTGCGCCACCACTGCTCTCAACATAATAAATAACCATTTTAGCCAAAATTATTCATAATGCCGACTGCATGAACCAAAACCGTAAAAGGTTTGTGTGAAAGGTTCCGTAGTAGGGATGAATTTATCCCAAAAACAAACTTAAGCTTATAGTTGAAAAACATGTTCTCCCATACATCGATATACGTCACTGTCAATTTTCCAACTGCAAATGTAAGTTGGTCGACTATTACTCGGTAAGTTGTAAAGCCTATTCAATTCTATAATTTGAACGGCCTATCCAACGATACCCAACATCATGGGATAGACGAGCAAAGATGTGGGCCTCAAAGCAAAAAGGGTCGAGAACTTGGAATTTAGTTTCCGAGATATACGCAGTTTTGTTAAGTTGGTTGAAAAAATTGCATTGATTTTAATTGATTATTCATTAATGCTCAATTATCTAAGTGTTCATAATAGTTTTTCTCAAATCAAGCTTTCAAATCAAATCAAATCCATTTATTTGCCGGAATGTAGGTTTACAAATTTACCAAAATGTATGTGTATAAATATATGAAATGTGTGTGTATTTATGTATGTGTGTGTGTATGTGTCTTTTTCAGAGATAAAACTTTAAATATCAGATAAAACAAAAAGGTGCCAGTTTTGGAATATTTTTTTAATCCTTATCATCAATTGACTATTCTAGATACTGAATCTAGTCTTAACTCCCCACACTACTGGACCCCACAAATAAAATTTTTCATTAACCATGGTTTTCTTTAACCACTTTGTCGCTGTGATTAATAAGCCCATGCCCAGTTACAGCATTCTAGTACTAAAAGTCCCTTCTAATTCGCTTTTGCTAATATTCTATAAAGTACGTAGTAAAATACAACAAAATAAACCAGTATTTCTAGAATCGACATGGAATTATTACATCATCGCTGGCCCTATATTAAAGTCGTGCTCTGAATATGACGAGTGATAATGAAAACAAAAATAAATTATCATTCCTGCTGTGAAAATAAATCTCATTGACAGAGGGCTTCGCGAGATTGTGCTGAGTATTTTAAAATAGGTACCTACTTTAAATTATTCCACCTACCTCATCATATTCCTGCTCTTACACAAATTTATTTGGGGGTAGGCAGAACGTGGCTTTTTTTTTCATACATCTTTAATAGTCCCAATAGTCACCTCCTTTCTAGATAATAATATACCACCTTTCACATAATGAAAAATGCCCAAGAAATATGACTATAGAGTGGACAACATAATCATCATAATCATTTCAGCCGAAAGACGTCCACTGCTGGACATAAGCCTCCCTCAACATTTGGGGGGGCTTTGCCATAATCGCCACGCTTGGCAGGCGGGTTGGCGATCGCAATATGTTATTAAAATGCATAGAGAACGCTGCTGTCCATTCTCTAGTAAGTCCCTTAGTCGCCTTTTACGACACCCACGGGCCAGCAACGGAATGGACAACACTTTATTGAAAAGAACGGAAACGGTGCGTGATTTAGAGTACGCCTTGACTCGGACCTGGCATTTCGTAATCACATCGTGAATGTTTGTAAAAAGCCTATAGGAGCCTAGGTTTCGTCCTAAGAAGAGCAGAGGGTTTTACAAGCATCGCTGCGCTAACTTCATTGTACAATACATTGGTAAGAAGTCAGCTCGAATGTAACGAAATCATGAAGCTAAATACAGTCTCATGCTGGAGCGTATACAAAATAAATTAACTAGGTCTCTGTACCTAAGGTGGTATGGTGTATATCCATTTTATCCATTGCTGTATCCAACTATGTTTGTCATAGGCATGGTGGGATACAATAAATTGGAAACAAGGAGGGACATAGCTCTTGCTACCTATATTTTTAAATGATTGCGTGGCTAGACTTAACCCAAGTATATTGAAAGAAATAAACCTGTGTGTGCCCGACAATTATGTATTGCGAAGGCGACGGCCACGTTTATTGGCGGTGCCCAGCAGTAGGACCAATCTACTGAGTAAAGCCCCTATAACGAGTACCTTGCGTGTACTTAATGACGTAGCAGACAGCATAGATCTTTTTACTTGTTCTCTGAGTGAGTTCACAAAAACCACGATGTACATAATATGTTATGGTAAATAATAAAACTGTAATTATGGCCACACTATTGAATTAGGAAATTCCTATAATGATGGTGATGATGAGTTAATAAATAAATAAATAAACCATTTATCGTTTTTTGAAGTAAAACTTCTTTAGGCACGCTTGAATTGGGGAGTAAGCTGGTGAATGTATGACGAGAGCGTTACGGAAGTGAGCCAGCGGAAGTTGAGAGGGAGATATAAGTTAGTGAAGATAGAAAGAAAGAGAGTTACGTTTCGTAACGCTCCGTATATTACTGTAGGGGCAAGAGAGAGAGGTGCGACCACACATTTTTTTTCTTTCTCTCGTTCTCTCATAGCCAGTTGCGTTTCGTATATCTAAGACACAGTGCAGGCCCATTGTTGTAAGTAAGTAAGTATAATTATATAGTATTAATATTTGTAAGTTTTACTTCAGTTGTGTGGTCTAAAGCACACTTGTTTTTCACTGTTCTTCCTTCCTTATTTCACCTCATCATCATAATCATTTCAGCTAAAAGACGTCCACTGTCTACATAGGCCTCCTCAAGCACCGCCACTTCGACCGGTTCTGTGCTTCCCGCATCCAGCGGATACCTGCGGCCTTTACAAGGTCATCGGTCCACCTTGTAGAAGGCCTTCCAATGCTACGTCTTCCGGTACGCGGTCACGACTCCAGAACCTTTCAGCCCCATCAGCCATCTGTTCCGCGAGCAATGTGCCCTGCCCACTGCCACTTAACTTTTGCAATTCTTCGGGCTATGTCAGTTACCGTGGTTCGCCTGCGGATCTCTTCATTTCTGATTTGATCACGTTGGGAAACTCGAAGCATTGCCATCTCCATTGCCCTTTAGGTGACTTTTAGCCTTCTGATAAGGCCCATTGCGAGCAACCACGTTTATTTCACCTACCTATTTACTATTGTTACTTCTCATTGAAACTTATCATAAACCTTAAGGCTCCGTGCACGAAAAAAACCTGTTTCGTCAATTTCTTATCTAATTGTGAGAAAGCTTGAAATAATTGTCTGTGTTACTATAAAAGTACAGTTTTCTTGGTGCTAAACCATTCGTGTCAGTCATAGCACCTGTTTATAGTTTTATCATAGTTTTTTTTTTTTTTTTTTTTTTTCATAGTTTTATCACTTTTGCGCTCTCGAAAATTTAGTTTATTTCGCTTCGCAAAATCATAAAATAAAATTTAGATTTTATCTCAAAGATAGCTGTAGCCGTGTGTGATTTTTAAATTTCTTGATAAGGATTGCTAAACAATAGGAAGAAATACATAACACACTGGCTTATAAAAAAAATATAGGTGATTCAAAATTTTTTTTTTTGCTATATTTTGTATGGATGTTGAAAGAAGTGGCCCCGGTACGTGCATGTCAAGTAGACCATAATTATAATGATGTTTACGGTATTTTTTAATGTTCGAACTCAAAAGTAGTTTAGTCACCCTCGCGTCATTTTTTGGAAAACCAACATCATCTTTTTGTAATTTTCCAGGAATTCTTAATTAATTTGAAAAACATATTTCCGCCACATGCAAAACAAAGAACTCGACTTTACAAATCACAAATAGTTTCGTTTACATTATTTTTCCCTTTCTAACAAACAATTAACAAAATTGATCAAAATC
This sequence comes from Tiliacea aurago, assembly GCA_948098905.1. Lineage (NCBI taxonomy): Eukaryota > Metazoa > Arthropoda > Insecta > Lepidoptera > Noctuidae > Tiliacea > Tiliacea aurago. The sequence continues at coordinate 19,586,811 of OX402588.1, forward strand.
AGTCGATTTCGTGCGCGGCCCCTTAATTTACATTGATTGATTGATTTCCCGAACGAAACGAATCATCCGAACACACAGCCAGGCTTTTTCAAGCGAAACACAGAATATGCACCGCTTAAAAATTCATAAAAAGCTATTGATAATGTCAAACGCGACCCACTGTGCTACCATTTGTTAAAAGTGATGACAATGTAAACGCGTAATTTGTCACAAATGTTCCATTTGGCATTTTTGGATGAAAACATGCTTGACAAAATTGGAGGAACAATATTTGTAAAACTTTAGACTTTCTTTTTTATAGAGGCTTTTTCGATATTCAATTAAAAAAAAAAGGCGACATAAGTTCAATAAGTGACATTATATACCTACAATTTTAATTTCAACAAGGTTCTAACTTTTACTATTTTAATAATATGCTAATGTGAGAACGTTGTAGGTATATTAGACTGTTGATTTGTAGACTATTTTCTATTTTGTTACAATGAGATGAGATGGCGCTGCCGTCACGTAAACATTGGCTCCGTGAATGAAATTGTTATAAAATAGTATTACCGAATATCTGGCGCTTAGATTGGTGTTAAAGTCATAAGATCGCCTACAATTAACTGTCGTATCGTTTTCTGGACGACAACTTTACCTAGAAAAGTGAAAATTGAACTAAAAGTGAAGTGTATTAATTGTTTCAAAATAAGACTTTTGGTGCAACAAATCCTTATACAATACAGTGTTTAACTCTCAAAACAATATCTGATCCTTAACTATTTAAAACATAATAAAACATAATGTCAAAAAAGTGTGCAAGTAATACAGAGTGACGGTGGAAACATTTTTGCAGCATGAGTCACGTAACGACTGTTTAAAGTTTAAAATTTATTTGAAGCCAGAAGACATACAGTATTTCACGTAGTCCAATACTGTCCAGTTAGTCCAGTGCTAAATTGGCCGACTTAAGTTAGCGACGAACGAAGCGCCGCAAGTTCGATCCCAATGGTCACAAATACTTTTTGTCCATTTTTTTCTTTTGCGAAACTGATTTTTGTTTGATACCAGACTGGGCATCAAGCTCGATTCTGACATACATAAATTACTTATCTTTAATTATTATTATTTTCTACTTATATTAACCAATAATGGCGGGTGAAGGCACTAGTAATATAACATTGAGGAAAATACGAAAAACAACGTCTCATAATAATGTGTCGATTATGAATACTTCAGACTCGTCACTCTTTGATACCACGGTGCAAAGTCTACCTGACCCATGCGACACTTTAGAAGTACATGACCTACAAATAAAACTATCAACGGTACAGGAGGAATTGACGATTGCAAATAACGAAATTGACAATTTAAACACAGAAAATACGAGCTTGAAATGGGAATTGGAAAGATGTCATAAAATCATAGAGTTGTATAAAAAGGTTGGATGCGGGGAATCTTTTTCCACCCCACCAACATCTGCGAGGAAAAAGAAAGGTGAGAATGAGACTAACACCTCGTATACAAAATTGAATAATCAGCGTATTGTTATAGCCGAAAAGTCTATTAGCGTAGAACAACCGAGGCAAGATGCATGTTTAAAAAGAAGTTCTACTATCAATCAGGTTATCGATAATGTAGATAAAAATATCACCCCAAGTGTGTGCAAGATAAGCCAACCCGTTCGTCACAAGAATAAGTTATGCATACTGAGTACGAATGAGAAAAACAAAATACTATCCATAACGCAAAATACCTTCGCCAACACATTTGATTGCTGTCACTATTTGATGCCTAACGGAAAAACTCAACATCTCCTGGAAGGCTTAAAAGAAAAACTTGTGAAATTCACCATAAACGACTTTTGTGTAATTATTTTAGGTGATGAAGACTTTTTAAATACTAATAACTATTTTGAAATTATATTCCATACAAGACAAGTTCTTCAAAACATAAATCATACGAATGTGATCATCTGTGCACCGACGTATAAATACGGATACAACGCTAATTTATTTAACTGTAGAATAGAAACCTTTAACAACCTTCTGTATCTAGATGTATTGACTTATGAACATTTGTATCTGTTGGACAGTAATTTAAATTTATCCTATGACTACAATATATATGATAAACGAACTGGCTCAGTGAGTAACCGTGGAATGTATATTATATTTAAGGATATACACGATTTAATAATTGACATACAATATAATAATAGCAAATGTGATGAAATTGATATAACCATAGATAATAATTTGACAAATAAGGACACGTTTTTTCTTGACTAAATATTTATGTACATTACATCAAAACATTGCCGGTCTCATTAGTAAATCTGACGCTCTCTCAGTCTGCTTAAGTGAGTTTTCCGACCGAGATGTTGATGTAGACGTTCTATGCATTTCAGAGCATTTTATGATGGCTGGCAGTGAGAATCAGCTGCACCTTCCTAATTATAGTTTAGCTGCGTGTTATAGTAGACCAGCAAGTAAGCGAGGGGGTGCATGTATCCTCGTTAAGCATGGTATTCAATGCCTTTCCATTGAATACCATGGAAGGCTTAAAAGAAAAACTTGTGAAATTCACCATAAACGACTTTTGTGTAATTATTTTAGGTGATGAAGACTTTTTAAATACTAATAACTATTTTGAAATTATATTCCATACAAGACAAGTTCTTCAAAACATAAATCATACGAATGTGATCATCTGTGCACCGACGTATAAATACGGATACAACGCTAATTTATTTAACTGTAGAATAGAAACCTTTAACAACCTTCTGTATCTAGATGTATTGACTTATGAACATTTGTATCTGTTGGACAGTAATTTAAATTTATCCTATGACTACAATATATATGATAAACGAACTGGCTCAGTGAGTAACCGTGGAATGTATATTATATTTAAGGATATACACGATTTAATAATTGACATACAATATAATAATAGCAAATGTGATGAAATTGATATAACCATAGATAATAATTTGACAAATAAGGACACGTTTTTTCTTGACTAAATATTTATGTACATTACATCAAAACATTGCCGGTCTCATTAGTAAATCTGACGCTCTCTCAGTCTGCTTAAGTGAGTTTTCCGACCGAGATGTTGATGTAGACGTTCTATGCATTTCAGAGCATTTTATGATGGCTGGCAGTGAGAATCAGCTGCACCTTCCTAATTATAGTTTAGCTGCGTGTTATAGTAGACCAGCAAGTAAGCGAGGGGGTGCATGTATCCTCGTTAAGCATGGTATTCAATGCCTTTCCATTGAATACCATGCTTAACGAGGATACATGCACCCCCTCGCTTACTTGCTGGTCTACTATAACACGCAGCTAAACTATAATTAGGAAGGTGCAGCTGATTGACCAACGTAGCAAAAATGTCATCGCAGAGTATATTCGAGTGTTGTGCAGTAAAATTGACTGACTATAATATTGTATTTGTGTGTATTTATAGAGTTCCCAACTCAAATAACGTCAATGAGTTTTTAGAGAAACTCGAAACTCTTCTAAAATATTTGTCCAAACAGCGATGTAAGAATATAGTAATAGCTGGTGATTACAACATTGACATTTTAAAGCGAACTAAACAGTCAACCGAATTCGAATGTATTCTTTTAAATTTTAATTTACAACTAGCATTAAGACAACCTACTCGGACTGCGAGCCAAACATGTATAGATAATTTTGCGCATAGTTTTGGTAAGCGTTGTAGAGCTAAAGTATTGGAATTCGCGCTATCCGATCATACAGCAGAGTCTTTTCAATTATTTTACGAATTATGTTTCCCCAATAAAATGGTTAACATAAACATCATTAAAAAACCAACTTGGGTGTCACGTGGGATAAAGATTTGTAGTAAAAACAAAAGGAAACTTCTTTGGCATTACAGGTTAAAACCATGTAAAGCTAATAGAGAAAAATTTAAAAAATATTCAAAATTACTCAAAAGAATTATGAATCTAACTCAAAAAGCGCAAAACAATTACAATATTAAAACCTCTAATAACAAATCTAAAACTACGTGGCAAATAATTAATAAATCTAGATTTAATGCCCTAAAAACTTATGTTACTTGCATCAACTCTGAAAATAAAAAAAATACACACCCAAAGGACATAGCCAATGCATTCAATAATTATTTTATAGATAAAATCCAACCCACAATTAACGCAGGAACGAACTCAACGTCACTAATCCTTGGCACAGCACAGTCTATTTTTATGGCTCCGTATACACCGTGTGATATATTCAACATTATAATGAAGCTAAAAAACACGAACAGCGTTGGCTATGATGGCATTGCAACAAAAATATTGAAAGCAGTTGCATCTATAATATCTACTCACTTATGTTTCATTATTAATATTTGTATAAGTGCAGGTATATATCCTGAGGCATTAAAAAAATCGGTAGTAAAACCGCTATATAAGAAAGAGAATCACGAATTGATGGCAAACTACAGACCGATCGCGCGCTTATACCAGTCATATCTAAGGTGTTTGAAAAATATATATATGGTGAAATGAATACCTATTTAGAAAAATATCATTTATTAGCTGATGAACAAAAGGGATTTCGGAAAAACAAGAGTATTAATTTGGCTATTTATGAGTTTTTACATAATGTCATGTTAAATGTAGATAGGAGGACACCCGTTTGTGCCATTGCCATTGTCTGCGATATGACACAGGCCTTTGACTGCGTCCATTATAATTCTCTAGTAGAGAAACTTGAAGCTTATGGTGTTAGGGGTAACATCTTAGAACTCATTAAATTATATCTTCATAACCGTAAACAAGTTACCGAAATCAGTGGAATTAACGGTAAACGTGAGGTAATTTCAAGATCCAAGGAACGAGAAGTCATATACGGAGTACCTCAAGGCAGTGTGCTAGGGCCTCCGTTGTTCACTATATATATTAATGACTTGCCTAAAGCAACTGAACAACCGATGACACTTTTTGCTGACGATTGCACTGTGACAATATCTTGTAATAATAATGACACATATGAACATGACATTAATAATTCGCTTATATCTATCACAAACTGGTTAAATAATAATAATTTAATAATTAATTTAAAAAAGACTAATGTAATGCATTTTAGACAACGTACACGTACAGCTAAAAATCCTAATGTTCAACTTAATAATATTAATATTAATGAAACTGGCACGACAAAATTTCTGGGACTGATTATAGATGATAAGTTGAATTGGAAACCTCAAATAGAAGCACTTAGCAAAAAATTAAGTAGTGCAGCCTATGCTTTAAAACAACTCGCAGCGGTTCTCAACAAAGATGCACTGATTACTGCTTACTATGGATTAGCTGAATCAATTCTTAGGTACGGAGTTATTTTCTGGGGGAATAGCACAGACAATGATATAGCGTTTAGGGCTCAGAAAAGATGCCTTAGATCAATGTTTAGACTGCAAACAACAGATAGCTGTAAAACTTATTTTAAAGAGCATAACGTATTGACATTACCCTCATTATACATTTTGGAAACAATAATGTTCATTAAAACTCATCCTAATTTATTTCAGCGTTTGTCTGAGGTTGTTCCAAGGAATAGACGTGATAATTCCAAACTTTGTGTTCACAGCGCTAAAACAACTCTTGTGCGCAAGAGCATCTTTTACATGGCTCCAACCATATTTAATAAGTTGCCCAAGTCATGGAGAACTTTGAGTTTATCTGCTCTTAAATGCAAATTAAGGACATTATTGGTTGAAAGGACATATTATAGTATTTCGGAATTTATGAATGAGGACAATTTTCTTAGTTTTTTTAAATGATGATGTTCTCTTTTATTTAATGTTGTTTTGTCCACAGTGTTATAAAATTACTCCATATTATATAGTGTATTGTTTTTATTGTTGATGAAATTAAAATTTGCAATGACTTAATCAATAATATGTATGGACATTGAATTGTATAATAAATTAATAACGTATAAGTAATTATGATTTAATAAGTAATTTTATAATGTGATTTTGATAAATATAGTCGCGGTTTGTGCGCCACGATAAGCGGCTGAACATAATCGAACATTTCTCTCTGTATTTAATATCTTGCATGCAATGTATGTACACCATGTTTACACAAATAAATAAACTTACTTACTTACTTAAGTAACTGGTACTTTTGACGGGCCTTAACTGTCCTCTCATACCTATTATCATTGTATTTGAATACATTTTAAAAGCCAATTATTTTTTAAAGCGTAACCGTGGAGTTTCTTGCCGGCTTTTCTCCATGGGAAACGACTAATTGGAACCATGACGTTTCATAAGTGTCCATGTAGGCTTATGTGAAATAAAATATTTTGATTTTGAGTGAAGGTATTTTCCACATGATTGTCACTTTCTTTAAGACTTTTTCACAACTAAAATGCTACTTTATTTAACAGTAAAACTTATCGGTTCCACATAAAGGCTTCTACATACCGGGGCGACTTGTCGCGCGACGCGACACGGTACAAAGGCCACGCGTGACGCGGGACGAGCGGTGCCTTTGTGTCGCGTCGCGTCGCGCGACAAGTTGCCCCGGTATGTAGAAGCCTTAATGTCAAATCCAAATTCAACTCTTTATTGCATATCTCTTGTTGAATGTTTTGTAATAGACACACTCAATTTTGTCAATGTACTTTAAGGTAAAAATGCCCACAAAGTATTATTTTATTATACTTCTTCTTTAATGAAGCACGTGTAACAAAATATTCCACACAATAGCAAAGTGGGTCAGTTTTAAAAAAGACTGGCACGTCGTTGTTTAAAATGAAAACGTTGGACCTAAGTTTTTATACTGCCATTAAAGCCTGGTTTGAATAAAGATAAAAAATTCAAATGGAGATGTCACGTTTTGTTTAGCCTCACGCTAAATATTCATATCCAGCATTTTACGACTTATTTAAAAAAAACGATACAGAATGAATTTGAAGGCAGCTGAAAATATTATTTTTCATAAAAGATTTTCGACAGTTGTTTCGCTCGTGAAGTTTTAATTAGTATAAGAATATTTTTGTAGGTCAATATGCCTCTTATTTCAAGAGACCTTGTTCAAAACACAGAAAAAGAAAAAAGTATTAATCTCATTCTTACATGGCCCATTTTATTAAAACCTTTAAGGCTTCTACATACCGGGGCGACTTGTCACGCGACGCGACGCGACACAAAGGCACCGCTCGTCCCGCGACACGCGGGGCCTTTGTGCCGTGTCGCGTCGCGCGACAAGTCGCACTGGTATGTAGAAGCCTTTATTAGTTGAGCTTATTGTACCTAATATTGTTTTAATTACTTTACCCGACTATGTTCATAACTTCATTGAAATATCCGAACATAACTTCACACAATATTCAATCGTCTAGAGTAATATACTTTGTCTACAGTATTATCTTACTAAAGGGTCCGCAAGATTGCCCTAAGACTGACGTATTAATTTCAACCCAACCGCAACGTTGCAACGAACCCGTAATCCTTCGGTAGATTGGAAGCACTAATATGGCATCTTAAGGCGTCACGATAAGAATTTCATATAACCAAGGAGGCAAGGAGTGGCGATAGTAATGAGATACCCATTTGTCTTTTTAAGGCTTCACCAAAATGTTGAAGTAACGACGCGACGTTCTTAAGCGTTGTACGCACTTGGAGACGTCGCGAGTCATGTATCGCAACTTGTCTCGGCGACATGTCTCCGTCGCCAACTTCCGAGACAATCGTCCACATTACCGTCGTGATGTCTAAGGAAGAAGTAGTGTACTGTTGTGCTGTATATGTTACTAGGTAGCCCTGTCGCTGAACATGTCAACACGTGCAACAAGTCTCGCGATAATGAGCCAATGTTTGTTTCAAGATATGTCCCCAGTCATTATGAGAGGGTACGCGACCGTGTCTCAATATAATGTCGCGCGACAAATGTCGCCTAGCGCGTAGGAGGCTTTGAAGCTCTGGCATGAAGCCGGCGAAGCGGATGAAAGCATCAATTTTCTACCAGGTCCCGATTTCCAAGCTCACAGACACCGGTAATGAGCCGTTTGGAGATTTTCATAAAGGAATCGTGAATGAGGTTTTGAAATGGATGGTAATGTTAGCAGTATTTTATAGCAATGTTTTTTTTTATGTTGATGGTGAATAAATTTAAATCTGAGATATTTTGGAGGGTAGAATGAGAGCCTTGGTTTCAAGGCCGATGAGACCTTGTGAGTTTACACACATCAAATGATGTTCCTCCCTTCTTTACGCTTAAAGGCTTACACGCAACGCGACACAAAGGCTCCACGTGTCGCGCGACGAGTGGTGCCTTTGTGTCGCGTCGCGAGTCGCGCTGGTCTGTAGAAGCCTTTATTCACCTACGAATGTAGATTTACATAACCATGAAGGCTCACAACGACCAGACGTGGGCCATATCCGACGTAGACTATCAAAAATAACGCAAAAAATATTTTATACCATAACAGGAGACTTTTTTATCCTACGGAACACTCGAACACATACTATCATGTTCAATAAATCGGTTCTCTTTCCGTTTTATGTTTTACAACCATTGTTAGTGAATCGTAACATTATGAGCGTTTTATACCTCAACAGGGCATAAAGTCTATTTTACGATTGGAAGTAAACTGAAAATTGCGGTCCATATACGAAGTCATCATATCTTCATAAAATATTTTATAATTGTAGCGCATGATTTAGAAAATGACTAGTAAGGGATTATTACAGAATTAGTTACAGCAGCATTATAGTTCTTGTGGTGTTAACATAAACGACATACTTTTTTGAAATAGGAACTCTTAAGTGAACACTTGAAATAATGAACTTTAACTTAAAACTTTTGTGATATTCTCGATAAGTACAGATAAGACATTCCTCAAGTGGTTGCAGGTACACAGGGCATAAGCACAGGACCAGTAGAACAAGTTAAATTAAAATCAACTCAAGACTAAAATACAGAAGGTCAAAAATCGGTCGAATGCTGAATTCAGACATGAAAGAGCACCCTTATCCATCTAAAACAATTTACATCAATAAACATTCTCTCCCACTTACAAGCCAACGTTTATAACGAAAGGAAACATAAATGTGAAACGTTTATATTTCTCTAGATAAACCCATAAAAGTATAAATGCCGTTCCTATAAAAAAACTGTGGGCAAAAACATATCGACAACTGAGATCACATGGGAATTCGGCTTGATGTATCGTGCTCTGGAGTACCGACTTACATACCAACCTATGTACATCCATACTAATATACATGTCGCATGAAATTCAGTGTTGCCGACTGAAGTACTCTATGCAGTCGGTGCGCTATGACGGAGTCTACGGACCGGAGGACGAGGGCGCGGGAAATAACAGGAGCGCCAGTCACCCTTCAGCCCTAGGAACTGTCACACGTTCATGAGACGCGTGCGCACAGTGATTCATCCAATTTTATTATTTTATTTCTATTGTTATTATTAATAAACAAAACTAATAAGGAGAACAGTTGTTATTTGTGATTTGTGTAACTATAATCATTAACAAAGTGTAAAAGCTGAGATCAACTTTTAACTGCCCGAGATCCACAAACAGCCCACAACAATGTCAGAGGATGGAAGTATGACCCCTCCCCGATGTCTTGTGCCGACATACATAATAATATAAATACAAAAGAAATTGTCTGTCTGTTACCCCTCACGCCTTATAGGCTGATGAAATTTGACACACGGGACCTGGGCCAGGATATAAGATACTTTATATCCGGGTATCACATACCTGTGGGATAACTTCCGATAACCACTCGGGCAAAGCAATGGGCAAAAGCTATACAATATAATATGTTTTGTTTTTTTGTACTTTGGATAACAGCCGTCAACTGTTTTGGTCATATGTCTTTCCTAAAGCAAGCTTATTTGGTAAGTTGGACAGTTTTATGTAAAAATCCCTTTAGCAATTTATTAAGGAAGTCAACTCGTTTCGCTCAAACAAATAGCCTTATTCTTTTTTTAAGAAGCATCTCGCAGGTTAAGTAGGAGGTTTTCGGCTGCTTAACCGGGTTATCCTGTGGATGCCTTAATAAATTAAGGCCTTTAGCCAGGGCATAAAACTTACAAACTAAGCGACTACACACCTTGGCATAGGGGTGGGAGGGCAGCAAGGGACAGGCTGAATCCGATGAAGATTATTTAGGGATGAACTAAAAAGCTACACGCTCAGCATCGCGGGCTGGCTCGAGCAAGGGTCGGGGCGGGCGTGGGCTGGGGCGTCGGCCTTGGTGGCGGGGACGGAAGGACTGTGTTCTTCCTTTCCGAGTTGATGGAAAATGTAATTATTGTGTTATTTATACATAATTATGAGTTAAGCAATCATTGGCAATTTTTGGGTCATCAAAAGTACAGATGTAGAAAGACTTTGGACACTAACAAAGTGATCTCATCATCATCTGCCTAGCCTTTTCCTATGTTCGGGTCGGCTTCCAGTCTAACCAGATGCAGCTCAATACCAGCATTTTACATTAAGCAACTGCCTATCTGACCTCCACAACCCTGTTACTGGGTAACACGAAATCCCTCGGTAAAACTGGTTGTCAGACTTTCGGGCTTCTGATGACCCCTACCAACTGTCAAATATCTCCAAATGACAGCCGGGGCCAACGGCTTTGTGTGCTTTCCAAGGCACGGAGGCGTCCTGGAGGTAAATCCAAAACCGACTATGACAGACTACGGTGAAAGTAAAAAAAAAAAACTACAGATAAAGAGATAAGTCAATGTCAAAAATGTGACTTGTTGTCGGGTAAGGCCTCTAAGTCAAAAAAAGTATACTTTGGAAGTGAAGAAACGTCCGAACACTCGGCCGAAACTTCGTATTATCGCTTCGGAGTAGACCCCCAGGTATGTAAAGATGGTCACCCATCCACGGACCAACCACAGCAAGCGTAAGTTAACCCGATCGATCGACCCGGGCAGCTATTATTACTTAGCCACAAGCCCTTAAAGGCCTCAACCACCGCCAAACAAAGTGATCTCATTGTGTACTTATTAGCAAATACATAGGAAAGGGAATCCCTTCAACTCGGACACGTTTTAATTGTGTTGAGTTACGTGCCTATCGTAAGAATGATAAATTGAGGAAGATTGTATGGGTATATACAGGAAAGAGAGATTTTAGTTCTCTTAAGAAGTATATTTCCGGATACAGAAAAAAAGTTTGTAAACCAAACAGAAATAATAAACAACACTTTGCAGCATTTTTTGAACCAAAACCTCGATCGCCTAATAAACTTTCTGACATAATAAATATGTTAAATTCAACTCAAACAGGCGACAAAGTATTAACAAAAAGCAAAGTGTAAACGTGTTTGAAAACTTTGTTACCGAAAAGTTTTTTCATTAAAGCTTGTCAATTTAACGCCAATCGACACCAGTTGCCGGCAAACACCTGATTCGATATGGATTTGATACGTAAAATACTCGTATATTTGCATATTTTTGTAGAATTCCTAAAATTTTCTACGTAAAAGCTTGTAGAACGTTAGATCATGCAAAATGCACGCGTTAACTCGCCGAACCCAATATTTATTTTGCTGTGCTCAAATATTATTTTAGAAGTCCGATGCATGGAATAAGGAAAACCTCACACAGAATTGATTATCATACGGTGGTTCCGTATGATAATCAATTAATCTGTGTGAAGTTTTATGTATACTGAAACGCAGAGGTCTAGTTTAAGATAATAATATGGTCGATATGATGATACAATAAATTATCAATTAGGCATACTCATAACTGTGTGTTATAAGTTGCCAAAAACTTGGCGATATTTTTATAGTTAGACAATACGGGGTGGTGTCTGCAACTCTACATACGCGAATTTGCGTACATTATTTATACATATACATAATTATGTACATATTTTCATAAATTTCCACACTTGAATGTTGTTCAGATAACGTCAACAAACAACTGCCAAGTCAAGGTTATGATGTTTTTCGGCGATATCTGTTATTTCGATACATCGTAAAAAAATATCAAGTATCGAAAATGTATCAAATACGATATATTTCCAATAACAACACCGTTGTCCAAACTGATTAAAACCGCTAGAATTCAGAGCCGTAACAAAGTAAAATTATTTTTATCAATGTTTTATTAGTTCAAGATTTTACATCAGAAATATATATCATAGAAAATGGTGTTTCTAGTTTGGAATTTCTAAGAATAAAAAACAAACTCAATACAATTTCATAAAGTAAATATACTTTTTAGAAAATTTCACCGATAAATTGATATTTTTTTTACATACTTTTATCGAAATTGATATCAATATTTTTTCTAATATCGATACGATATACAACATGTTCCAGAATTTATTTATTTATATAATCACTTACAACTATTTTTACAGGTACAACCCAATGCAATAGTGAAGCCAATCAATTAACGCACAACCTTTTAAGGGTCATTGTACTCATCATTATGAACAACTTTTACTATGGGACCAAACCTGAAATCGCGAAAAAATCTGCTGTTTCCTACATTTTGACGAGTTATTCGAACATAAATGTAGGGAACAGCTGATATCTGGAGGCAAAAGTCCTCGCGCACATCTGGAGTGGCGCGAGGAGGCGAAACGCCGGGGTGAAACTCCGCTGCCGCGAGAAATCACGGCACAGCGGACAGAGCTCCGGCGGGATCTCATGGCGGCGTGCGTGCGATTGTCGCAACCCAGCGCTGGGCACGCCACAATTGTGGTGATAAGTCCCGTCTTTGAGGAGTGGCTAGAGAGGCGCCACGGCGTCCTCACCTTCCGCCTGACGCAGGTCCTCACCGGACACGGTTGTTTCGGGAGGTTCCTGTTCAGGATAAAGCGGGAGGAAACGCCCGGGTGTCACCACTGTGTGGATCGCCCGGAGGACACAATGGAGCATACGGTGGAGGCCCCGTAGTAAAAGTTGTTCATAATGATGAGTACATATTGCCCCCTTAAGAGGTTATACGTTAATTCTGGGACATGTTGTATATCGACACTTTTTGGCACTTCTTGCATCGCTAGTAGGGAATTTAACAGTGACGGGAAATAAGCTAAAAGTAAAAAATACCGGAACTTACACAAGAAACTCTTGACTACATTTAAAATATTTGGCCACCGAGTAGCAAAGCAGTAACTTACCTATACAAATAAATTTATAGCGTCTATATTGGTTACTTAATCACCGCATACGCAACCATAAATGGGAGTTATGAATGTTTTTATTAGCTCTAAGAATAACTCTATTTGAATTGGAGCGGGCAAGGAACTCTAGTATGTAATGAACCATTTACATCGAACCCATAGGTTTTTATTGGGAATAATATCGAGGAGAAGGCAAAGCACTAAAAGATTGGACGATGTTCCTACGATAGTAAAAACTTTTCACAACATTTTACGAAAACATTGAATTTTAACCCGCCAAGTGCGAGTCGAACCACGCAAACTGAAGGTTTCCGTTAGTTGGTATAAATTTATCATTAAAACAAACTTAACATTGTACGGTCACGGTCAATTCTCCAACGGCAAATTTCAGTTGGTGGACTATTACTCGTTAACTTGTAAAGCCTACTTAGCTGTAATAGATTTTCTTTTAATTTCGTTTATATACTACTGCCATGAAATTTTTCACATACCTAACCAAAAACAACCATTTACTTGGAAGGGGGGGGGGGGGGGACACTTGACTCTAACAAAAAATACCACTTTAAAGCTACGCAAAGTGATCCCTGAATCGAAAAATGGTTTCCACAGACCCGCAATATTTTTTCATGGCCTATCCAACGATTCCCCACATCATGGGATAGACAAAAACAATATCATCCCCACTTTACGTACAAGGTACCCTAAAAAAATATTAAATAAACCGAAGAAACGATTTTATTTTACCATTTTGTCTGTGAAATTATAATAGCTTTCTAGTACTAAGAGTCTCTGAGCTAAGCCGGGGACTGACAGACAGACGGACATGGCGAAACTATAAGGGTTCCTTTTTGACTACGGAACCCTAAAAATGGACTATTAAAATGTCTTATATCTTTAGAAAGACTTTCCAAGGTTTCGGACGAGATTCAGCATGGTGATTAATTATTTAATTTTATAGGCACAGCAACAAAGGGAACAGTATTCAGCTGCTTTTGATAACAGTTAAATGTTTATAAGTGCCTCGTTATTCATCATTATCATTCCCAGTTTAAAATAAAATAGGTACACATTAAATTATTCGAATAATTTAACTAATAAATAAGCACTGCAAATCTTATGATACCAAATCACTGGGCCTTTCTGCTTGAAAGCATCGCAAATTAAACTATTGTTTTGCTGAAATAATTTCTAAATGTGCATCAAGAACAGCTTTTCTTAATAGAACAGATTAATCATTAAAAAGTGTATTGGCCTTCATCAATAGATTTTGACTTTGTGATATTTATACAATGTCGGTTTATAATATTCTGAATATCGAATGGGTAGGTATGTGTAGTCTGTTGCAGCTTATTAAAAAGCAGCTGCAGCGTCAATGGTGGGTATACAATATTTAGCAACAATTTCCGAATGGCCGTAAATTGTTCGGTAATGCCGTGATGTCTTACGTGCAACACAATTGCCAGGAATTTCGCAAAAGTTGCCCGTGTAAGCGGACCTTTTAGCGTGCATTCTTACAGCTGGAGAGAATGCAGTATAAACTAGAAAATAAGTGGATCTATTTAATTTTGTTGAGTCAGCATCATCATTTCAGCCGGAAGACGTCAACTGCTGGACATATGCCTTCCTCAACATTTGGGGGGGTTTGCCATAATCGTCACGCTTGGCGATCGCAGAATGCATAGCTACCCATTCTCTAGTAAGTCCTTTAGTCGCCGTTTACGACACCCATGGGAATAAATAGGAACGTGCTATACTTTACGTCCGGCTCCACATGGAACTTTGTTGAGTTAGAAGAAAGTTATGCTTCAGAAAAGTAAGATATTTTCATAGTTGTTTATAAAACACGGTTATTATTAAATCGACATTTTTTTTTCTATTAAAAAAAATACAAAAATATTTTTATTTCACATAAGCCTACATGGGCACTTATGAAACGTCAGAAGCTAGGTGCATTCGCATTCAATGCTAAAGAGCTTATGATACTATGTGCGCTTTTCCACCAGGATGGGAGTCAATCTCATCCCTCATCATTCTCTCTCTCTAAGGGAGTAGACGTTTTATAAAAAGTTTATTAAAAAAGCTTAAAAGCTTTTAAGAGCTCTAAGGGAGACGTCCCTTAGAGCTCTTAAAAGCAAAAATCAATAATTTTTACTAAAAGCAAAAATAAGAAAAACAAATCTGTTTCCAGCAATGGGAAGACCTACTCTAATAATAGAATTTACGTAGCAGAACTATCGAAGCAAAGCCCTAAAATCACAAAGTGAATTTGTGAAATCTCATCAACTACTAACCTTAGTTAACTTTGCCTCGTTGTGAGTGTGTGTAATCTGTCAATGTTTACAGTACCGTAGTAACTTTGTTTGGAATATGAAACGTTTGAATTACAAAGCTATCACACGAGTCTATAGTGGGATTATGATTACCAGTAAATTACCAATTACCATTACAATTTGTATGATTTCATTGATATGTTTCGCTATTTTAAAGTGAATAGGATGTTATCGTGCATATAAACGAAGGATTTATCCAGTGTCTTGTAACAATACAATCAATCACTCCTGTCCATCAGACCACACAATGATTTCTATAGGATTTTAATGCAAACTAATCACTACAGCGGTTTAATGACAGGGAATTAAAGCTTCGTACCTACCTATTTCCTCACAGTTACAGAATAATTTAATTTCTAAATTGTATAATTATAACCAATTTGGACATAGTACGATATATGAGGTTTAGTTACATTCAGTGATTCACTACGTCAACATGAGAAACCAAGAAATAGACAAAGCTAGAACAATTACTTATTATTATAACACTCGCAACGTAAACTAAGTAATTACATAGATACAATATTTGTAGATACACATTAATCCAAATCACATCGAAGCAGTGTGCGATCCGTCACAATTCCATAATATGTCGGTCAGAAATCATCCTGTCGGGAATGTTCACTGCCACAACGTCAACAGTCTGTATTGACGTTACCCTGCACTGTAAACGTCACGACTGGATGTTACTAACATGACGTCACGTTATACACATATGACAGAAATCCGTGGCTTTTCCTGGAGTGGTTCCAGTAACTTGTTTTTATTAAAATGGATATCCTTAACTGTGCAATGGATACTGTGGGTAGATCACTGATTACTGTACATATACTCGTACGTATGTTATATACAATCTTATTTTTTGTATATGCGAAACTTGAATATAGTTTATTCAGATTAAGTAACTGAATCGATTAAAATAATTTTTACACCATGTTATATTTGTCCCAAAAATATTTAAGTGTGATGGAAAATGTTATCACCATTTAATTACTTACAATACAATCGCCGTACGGTTAGGTACCTACTCCCAAATTATTATCAACGAGCGCAAGACGACCCTGGAGGCGCGGGGGCGCCGGCCGTTAGCATGTTTTTGTAAATGTACGGACAACCCGGTAACATAACAACCTTATAACTTTGTGATTTTTCATGCTACAGTTTTGAAATTAGGTACATACTCGTAGATTCTTTACATAAAAATACCAGACACGTGTTTCGGGTTTCGCATATACTAAAACTAATATTGTATATAGATTGCTAGCTATATATTTTGTACAAGTCTAGATGTTGCATCTTAAGCATCTACACTTATGACAACACTACCAAAGATACATGTAGAAAAGATGTAGATATATAGAGATCTCTGTATATCTTTAGTCGTATTGTTCCGATATAATAATACTCGTCTACCGTCTGTTTCCACAATAAATTATGTACCTATTTGTCTTTTGAAATATGTGTTTGACTCCAGTTTATTTCCTTACTGTCAACTCCTTTGACCATTCAACGATTCTGACTCGATAACCGGAAATATTGTGTGTTTTGTGTTTATTCAGCGTTAACCGTTTGGTGCAAGTGGTACGCGGCATGGCTTTGCTGTTTAAACGAAGTGAATAATCAGGTATTTTGTTCTGTTCTAGGAACTTCTGCATTGGTGGCACTGCTCAACGCGCCAGCGCACCGTCAGTTGTGACTGGTCATCTCATATCTGCCAGGGCTTATTTGTAATCTTTTATATTTTTCTCACATATAGCGACAAGAATAATGTATCCAGGATTTTGTAATATCTTGATTTAAAATAGTGTCCTTGGAGTTTCTTGCCTATTCTTCTCCATAGAGATCTAGGTTTTGGAATAGGCAAATAGCTCAACTTTCTGACTAACTGACCGACTCTTTGACAATTCAAAAGTGCCTGTAATTGGTTTAATTGAAATAAATGCTTTCCGTCTTATTACAAAACGTATGTAGTTTTAATAATTTTTAGGATAAAATTTACCTATATTAAAAATTATAGAAATTGATTCAGTAAACGATTCTGAACAAACTACTTTCATAATGTGCATTTATTCACCCATTGTAGCTACTTATATATTACTTATATTACCAATTTTATAAGATAATAAAATTTATATCTAAGTATCTCTACTTCTGAACTATCTGCAATTATTTTAGGGCTGACATCATATAATTATGTTTATAAAGCATCTCATAAATAAACTACTTCTATATAAGTTATGAGTTAGAAAAATAACCCAAAAATATGTTGTGCTACTTATAATTTATGACGATTAGCTAGACCGCACAATTTTATTGGAAGCAATAAATTAGAAGATCTCATCTGCAGAGACTATGGAAATGAGAGAAAAAAAAACATACATTTGGTTACTTTTACGTACAATACGAAATTAGGTAGTAGTGAATAATAAAACAGACACTAAATTGCGGTGCGATTAAATTGATAAAGAAATGTTACATGATACGGATACGTCTTCAGTGTGGAAATAGTGGACTACAAATGTTATCCGTACCCCGAGTGTAAGTTTGCAAATGAGTAAACGTAACTAGCGCGTTTTCGTTAAGATTTTTATTCTCACTCTTATACTCTTAGCATTATGATCTATCGGTCAAATTTTTACGAAAACGAAATAGTTACGTTTACTCTCTTGCAAACTTACACTTGGGGTACTGAAAGCTCTTTCTCGTCAAATGTTATTTATAAATCGTGAGATACATGACAAAGATTATCTGTCCATCATATACATGCTGCATTACAAAAATAAATCCCTACCTACAGAATTCTAATAAAATCGAAACTAAACCAACATTTACCAGAAACCGATAGAGACACAAATAGAACAAATCCTTTTAGAAAAAGCACTATGGAAGTCTCCGCAAAGAGATGTGAAACAATTCCACTGAAGAAACATCTAAACTGGTACATAATAGTGCACTTTAGTGCCAGATTTGAGGGTGTATATTCAAATAGATGATACAACAAAACAATGAAACTACTAACATTCGTCGCTAGGATTTTTATTGAGATTTTCACATTGAAAGGATGTTTGACGATTATTTCGGACGACATGAGATAAAGATAATGGGTAGTTTAAATGTAATAAAGGCTTCTACATACCGGCGCGACTTGTCACGCGACGCGACACGGCACAAAGGCCCCGCGTGTCGCAGGACGAGCGGTGCGTTTGTGTCGTGTCGCGTCGCGCCGGTATGTACAAGCCTTAATGCAGTTGGATAAGGCTAATGGTAAATTGGTGAGGTTAAAGAAAACTAAATTATAATTGATACTTTAACTAAGAATAGTTATAGGCACCTATAGGTACTTAGAGAAAGTCTTAAAAGTGATAATAATGTTTATGTCAGGCTGTCACCTCATTTATTTATCTGCGGTTGGAACAAATAACAAAGATGCAAAGTTTTATGGCTTAAGAAGTGACAAACAGCCGTCTTACTTCTAAATGTTACTTCTAAATCAGCAGAAAGTTTTGCAATGCAGCTTAGAATTCTAATGAATAACGATAAACATAATTGTGTTTATAATAGATAGAGTCTGACCTCCACACACCAGTTACTGGGTAATACGATATCCCTTGGTAAGACTGGTTGTCAGACTTTCGGGCTTCTGACTGTCAAAGATCCACGAATGACAGCCGGGACCAACGTCTTTACGTGCTTTCCGAGGCACTCTCGGAGTCTCGGTATGTAAAGATGGTCACCCATCCACGAACCAACCCTGGCAAGCGAAGCTTAACCTGATGGATCGACACGTACGGCTGTTATTACACGATCTGCTCCACTAAATAACAGTCACAATTAAATAAATTAACAACCTTTGAGAGTAACTAAATAAAAAATTAATAATAAAGGATTTGTAATAAAAAAACACAAACACCCATACTAGGTATAGCAAAACTGTAATAATGACGGTCAAAATGTTACACTTTATTCGGTCTAGCTCTCATTTGCCAAGTGTGCAAAGTACCTATAACGTGCTTTATTCCAAAATGTGCTTCGTTACAAAATTAATAGAAAAATCTTGAAATAAGTAACATTTTCAGTTACTTATTTCAAGATTTTTCTATTAATTTGATGAAAGGAGAACTCACAATTTATAAATAGAACTACAAGCACTTTAAAAACCAAAGTGTCCTATTCTATATGAATCAGGTTAAAAAAAGAACAGTGGGCTCTTTTATGAAAACACTTTATAATTGTAATAAAATATAAAAATAATTATGTAGTTTTGTAACAAAATAAAATTGTTATTGCGTACGATACATGGTACTTTTGAACCCGATTCATATTTATAGAACACTTGTTTGTCTGTTAGATAAAATTGTTTATTTAAATTTCACAGAAAGCTGCTTATTGTACTTGTGATTGAATTGTACATGTGGGCAGAAAAATAGATATTTTCAGTGCGACCTTCATCACAAAATGATCCCTTAACAAAAAGAGGTCAAAACTGAAGATCAGATCGAACGATTTAGGCTTTCAAGCCATAAAGACATCAAACAATGGAAGTATGGGAACATTTTCTCACCCATTTCAACCCACACGCACATACTTATTTACTAAAAGCTTTTGTACCCGGCAAATGTTCGCCGACCCGATACAAAAATGTATTTGACATCCGAAGATGGGAACAATTGACTCAAATATTCCTTGTCCTCTCCTAAAAGAATCGTTTTGAATATGTTTAGCGTTGAATAAAATAGAAGTTTCAACTAACGTTTTGTAATGCAAAACTCTCGTTCGCTGTTTGAAATGAAAATATTCTGAAAGGTCATGATAACTTTGAAACTTAGCTTGGCCGAATGTTGGCTTGGAAGCTGAATTGGTAATCTATATGTTGGGGAATTGACTTGGGGCCAATATGTGTATAATATGTATCGGAAGCCGTTCGCTAATACTGATAACTGAATATTCATTAAGACCTATAAGTACGATGGGCAACAAAATACACAACAGATTCCAACTAACCAAACATTAAAGTTTAGTAATTCCTGTTCAGTAACTTGTGAAACTCATGGATTTACCTGATATGGTGACATTATTATTTCATTTTAAAATTTCTAATGTTGACTACCTAAAGGGTTATTTTGATTGAAGATTTATCTTGCTGTCTGTACCCATATCCTCGTAAGCTTATAATATGTTCGCGTTTTAGTTAAATATGAATTTATGAAAACCTGTAAATAGTTAATGATTTAATTACTCATACTCTCTAGGGCTTAAAATTAACTAAACGTTGCATTTGTTAATTTAATACAGTATTAGAGTAGCTTAAATTAGCATCATGATCATTAAGTATTCCGTTAAATCCTTCATCAGAATCTTTAGCTTTATTTAAATTAAGTTTCGTATCGACATGAACATCAGTAAATACTTCATTCAATACACTGACGAAGCCTATTTACTCGTATTTTCCGTCGAAGCCCGTAATCAATCATGTTTAATTTAGTTCGAGAAGCTCATCAAGCATTCCAGTCGACGCGACCAAAAACCGGGAATCACATCACGATTTGTAAACAACCGGTCCTCTATGGATAAATTGTACATGTGTTAGTGTGTTGTGTTGTGTTTAACGTGTGTATACAAGTATACTTACAGGTACAATCAGCCTGATGTGTGCCACTCGCAGTCCTGCGAACAAAAACGGAGTTTGGATTAGTTACATACGTGGGAAACTTAAACGTAGAACCATTTTCAGTCAAGTTCGCGATCATCGTTACAGCCGAAAGACGTCCACTGCTGGACATAGGCCTCCCTCAAAGGGGGGTTTGCCATAATCGCCGCGCTTGGCAGGCGGGTTGGCGATCGCAGTATGGTGTTAAAATGCATAGAGAACGCTGCTGCCCATTCTCTAATCAGTCCCTTAGTCGCCTTTTACGACAACCACGAGAAGAAATAGGGCGGTGCTATTCTTTACGTCCGGCACCACGCAGACTACGTTTCTTTTATCGTGACTTAATCTATGTTTTGAAGGAAGATGGAGTAGCTAATATTTACCTACATTTTGACGGCAAAGGATCTTTTGTAAGTGGATTGATATTGGACAGCTGATATTCCAAAAAAAAATCTACCGTCAGTTGATGCAGTAATAACATAACATCACGCCTATATTCCCCGAAGGGTTAGGCAGAGGTGGATGTACCTATAGTACACCCACATTTCACCAGTTATGTTTAAGCACCATGTAATAGAGGGCGAGCCTATTGCCATCAATCCTATTACCTACAATTTTAATTTAAAATATTTATTAGTGACTTGTGGACAGAATATTAATTCAGATTTGTTACAGTTGTAATGGAAATCTTGTCATTTGGTTTAAATAGGTTTGAATTTTTTATTATTTTAATAATATTTTAGACTGTAGCTTTGTAAACCATTTTCTAGTTTGTTAAGTACTTGGTACTTGTTGACGGGCCTGCACTGTCCTCCCATACCTATTAACACTGAGACTTGAAAACATTGTAAAAGCCCATTATTTTTAATAGAGTAACCGTGGAGTTTCTTGCCGGCTCTTCTCCATAGGAAACGACCAATCGGAACCGTGCACCTAGCTTCTGACGTTTCATAAGTGCCCGTGTAGGTTTATGTAAAAAATAAAATATTTTGATTTTGATTTTGAATTGGGCATAAATCTAGACTCCTGGCTGTTACTGAGAAATTCCAGATGGAAAAATCAATAACACTGCTCCTCATGCTCAGCAGTTAGCTTGCTACCAGTAGACCAACGAGGCAGGCGTTGATGCAGAAATGATAAGTGAAAATAATGTTGTGTCGTAAATTATGATCATTTAAATACGAAAAGTTTTGTTTACGACTGTTTTTACTGCAGTTTTTTACTATCAACATCCGAATCGATTTGACGATGGATTATAAACCAGTGAATCGGAACTAGGAGTAAGGTTTAGATTGGAAATTCTGAGTTTTCAAGCGTGGAATTGACAACAGTAGCGCTATTTCAATATGTAAATAGCCAAGCGTTGCGCTAAACAAATTGTCGCCGCTGTTATTGACGTTATTCTTACTAAAGACTACAGAAATCCTTACTCAAATCCTGTATATAAATCGTCCTGTTTATCTTTATTGTTCTCTGAAAAATATTTGGGAAATTCGTTACCATTTTAAAGAATCTTTAACATAGCTAAGGAATTAGAAATCTATTTTGTTACAAAATCGAATAAATCACGAATTACGATCTGTAGTTATACTCGTACATCATTATCATCATTTCAGCTAAAAGGCCTCTCCCAAGCACCGCCTCTCCAACCGGTTCTGTACTTCTCGCATCCAGCGGATTCCTGCGGTCTTGACAAGGTCATCGGTCCACCTCATCATCATCTGCCTAGCCTTTTCCCAACTATGGGTCATCGGTCCACCTATAGTTGTACAAACATATGCAAGAGCCAATGCACGTAGTTAGAGGTGCTATTAGGCATTCCTACCACATAAAAAATGAAAGATTAAGCCATAAACTTGTTCCGGCTGTTGGGAAGAATCTGGGCGCTTGTTTGCGTAAATCTCCCAAGCATCTTGTATCCCACAACGAATTTATGTAATCACAAACAAAAATACGAGCAAAAATAAAAATACGTCATTCATATGTCTTGGGTTTCGTTAGTGTGTTGTTTTTATCTTGATTTTTCGAGTTAAATTGTGTTATTCTATTTCGGGGCTTTCAATTTGATCAGTTTTGTGGCGGCATCAACATCGCCACATGCGAACTACGCGTCACACTGACGTCACGCAAAATCCTGCATCGCACAAGCAGAGTTTACCGCGCAACTAGCATATATAAAACGTCCCGACATCAACCATTGGGCAATTGCCCACCAGACACAACACCCGTCTGGTCGGAGAATCCTCTCTTTCCTATAGAAGATGAGTGAACTTTACACCCTGTTCCTCATACCTCTATAATCGCGTTCGTCGGTTTCCGGGAAATTCTATGAACAAAGTATGAGCAATGACTTTGCCAATAAACCGACACTTACTCTAGGGGACAGCCCAACTTTTCGATTCCAGGAACTAAATTTTAAACAGTCGCCAACTTATTAAGCTGTCAAAGTATTTTACTTGGTGCTTCCAAAAGGCGAATTTTCTCAACAGGTTCTTGAAATCTTTAGTAGCGGAAAGCATTTGCGACGTGTAATTAACAGAAGATGTATAAGTGTCTAATTAACGTGTCTACTAACAAGACAAATTAATGCAGTTCAAGGTATGATCGTGGGTTCATCATTTACTAATTAGACGGAGTTAACGGAACTGTGGGACCTTGAACAGTATCGATTATGTACTTGCTGAATTATTAAGACTGGGCTAACTCTCGGGAGACTAAGAACATGTTATCAGGATTAAGTTATGTAGGTACTGATTACTGTACAATATGGAAGCTACATTTTACGGAGTTCTAGGCTTTGATACAAATACAGTATGACGTTGGGAAGTCCAAATTAAGTCTTTTTAGGGCTCTGTACCTCAAAAGAAAAAACGGAACCCTTATAGGATCACTTCGTTGTCCGTATGTCTGTCTGTGTGTCAGTCTGTCAAGACCCTTTTTCTCAGGAACGCGTGGAATTGAAAATAAAAATTGGAAAAAAAAAACATTTTGAAATCAAATACTGAGTTCTATGGTCCCTTGCAGCTCTAAAATCAAGCTTCCAAGTCAACGCAATAAAAAAATATGGCGATTTATGCGACATATTTTGATACTCACAAACAAATCAAAACCGGGGTACTTCCGGGGTATAGGATACTTCCCGTTGACCTAGAATCATGAAATTGGCATGAAGCAGCACAGGACAAACAAGTAAAGGAAAAAGTCCGAAACTATAATTTGTAGTTTTATCAGCACTTTTTTTGCAATTCAGACTTACATTTCCAGTTGGAAAATTGACTGTGGCGTATATCGATGTTTGGGAGACCATGTTTTTCAACTACAATCTTAAGTTTGTTTTTGGGATAAATTCATCCCAACTACGGAACCCTTCATTGTGCGTGGTCCGACACGCACTTGACCGGTTTAGTTTTAATAATTTTAATAAACAAGTAACAATGGACTCAAATATTTGGAAATATTTTAACTAACACAGTTAAAATATTTCTTAACAACGATGTTAGTAAACTTAACCTAAACACTTAACCTAAGTCTGCCCCATAGTTAAGAGAATCCCTACTAAAAGCTCAACACCGATGTGGAAAGCTTGCAGCAGCGATTCACACGCAAGCAGTCCAGTCTGCTCGCGACACACTGCAGTGTAATGTTTTACTAAGTAGCTTTTAGTTCTGACCCAAATATGAACAGTTACAAAGTTATCTTGAAACGCAGGGACACAAAATAACCTAAATGCCAACAAAGGCATCAGACGGTAAATTGGAAAAGGCCCCTTAAATATATAACAAGTCGTAATCGTAAAAAGTTCTTAGGTATTTAATGGTTATGGCTCGTTTATTTAAGGGCTTTTTTATGAAGCTTTGCTACCGTTGATATTATTTCTGTTGAAATTGCCAAAAATAAACAAGGACATCAAGAATTCAGAGATTTGAAATTGAAGTTTTTATTATCCATCGCCTTGCTAAGACAGTATTTATTCTCAATGAATACTAATCCATGCTATATTTTTTTTTACATTTCTTAAGGGTCTATACTACCTCAGCGGCACCTCACTCTGTATCTCCCTCGCACAAGTAGCTGGTGGTCACGCGTGCAAGCTAGACAGGGTGCATGGCAGGGAGAAGACTCCAAGGCACCAATATTTTAGTTTATTTCTTTTTACGGTAAAAATAATGGTAATTAAAAAAAAAAAACTAAACATAAGACCTGCTTTATAGTTAGTTCAGTTAATATGCTAAGTTTCATGACCTAATTTGAAGTATTTTTTGAATACCAGCGGTTTATTGTTCGGTTTGGAGGTAACTTTGGATTTTTTGTCAATGAAGAAAATTTTATGGAATCGTGTTTTCCAATCCGCCTGCCAAGCGTGGCGATTATGGCAAACCCCTCCTTTAGGGGAGGGAGGCCTATGTCCAGCAGTAGACGTCTTTCGGCTGAAATGATGATGATGTGTTTTCGTCAAACATAGTACCTAACATTATTCCTCATCTATACCATATATTTATTTCATAATTAATGCTGCAGTATTTTCGACATAACTGAGGATTATGCTAAGCCATTTGAGGTAGTATAGTCTCTTAAGTTAGGGATTTGAAAATTCAAATTGATAATTTTGGTAATAAATAAAGAATTACGTGTTTCAGCGTTTTTGTAAAATCCCCCAAGGGGTTAAAATAGGGGATTATTTTAAATTTCACAGTCATGTAGTACTGAATTTTTTGTGTGGAAATAGTCATAGTTAATTATTATTATTATTTATTTATTTATTTATTCATATAACAATTCGCATTGTGTTTGAATTTTGTAGTACATTAATTAATATTTTACAGCTAAAAACAATAAATTATGAATATCAAACAGTAAATTTCACTAAAAATAAAATCAATAACATAAATGATAAATTAATATGTCAATAGATTGTAAATAGTAATTATATAAATTTTTGTAAATATTATCATGTCAAATTCGTATAAATCTATTCTCTAAAATGCAAAAAATCGAACAATGTCTTGAATGTATATTTAATGTCAAAAAGGTAAGTTACTAAATATAAAAACTATTCACCATCATTTGTCACCAATTCAGATATAGAATATAAACATTTATTCAACAGGAATGCTTTAAGTTTGGCTTTGAATAGTGTACCTTGGTAAATCATTTAAAATGAATCATTATTATTTTAAGTACCTAAGACATTTATAGTCATAACAACCTTTTTTATTTAATTGATTCACCTAATTGTGAGGTATGTGGCACACTGGAGGATGTTATCCATTTATTGACGGAGTGTGTCAGATTTCAGTCTGCAAGAGAAGATCTACTTAGAGAGTTAGAGATAAATAATGCACGATGTTTGCATGTTCCATCATATTTTGTCGTCACCTAACTCCGAAGCTGCTTATAGTCTAAATAAGTTTGTGTTGTTACGTTTTACATTATAAGTTGGCTGGCATATACAATTGTATAAAAGTCCCTAATAATAAATAAAGAGAAAAAAACCTTTTTATTTATAAAAAAAACGGACTAGTGTGAGTGGACTCATGCTCTGAGGGTGTCTCAAAGCTGTGCTCACTCGGCTATTTGAATTTCCAATTCCGGTATTTTTTTTTTTTTAAAACGTTGCCCCGCACTAGGAATTTCTCCTGTATTGTGGGTGCGTTTACAAACATTTAAATTCACATACACAAACAGCCAGACCCGAAACAACTACTTGTAGGTCATACAAATATTTGTTCCGTGCGGGAATCGAACCCGCGACACGCAGTGCAGCAGTCAATCGCTTAACTAACTGCGCCAACCGTGCCATCAATTTGAAATTCAGCGTCATTTAACGTCAGATTGAAAAACAAAATTACCTTTTCAGTTGAAAAATAAATTTAAATAGTGGAAAGGACCGATTTGAATGAAGTACAGACTAATTGTTACTTCAAGATTAGGCCTATGAATTTCCGATTTCAGATTGAAGAAACTTAACTTTACAGTTATGTTGTTGAATGAATGTTGGCGGCATAAGCGTAAACAACTTGAGCTATGCAGACGACATGGTGCTGCTCAGCCCCTCGGCCAATGGTCTTAGATTACTCGTGGAGATTTGTGAGCGATATGCAGCTGCTCATCAGCTGATGTACAATGTTCAGAAAACTGAAGTTATGATTTTTAAATATGGAAAGGGTCCTGAGACTGTATTACCCATCACTTTAAATAATTCTGCATTAAAAATTGTTAGCACCTTTAAGTATCTTGGACATGTTTCGAATGAAAAGTTAACAGATGACAATGATTTGGAGCGGCAAAGAAGGGCCATTGCTTGTAGAAGCAACATGCTTGCAAGGCGATTTGCACATTGTTCCAAGCAAGTGAAAGCAACACTATTCGAGACCTATTGCCGGGCGTTCTACACCAGCCAACTTTGGTACCAGTACACGAGGAGAGCTTACAACTCACTTCGTGTACAGTACAACAACGCGTTTCGGGCCATGTTTAACCTGCGTTGGCGGTGTAGCGCATCTGGTATGTTCTATAAAAACCGAGTGGGTGACTTCTTTGCCGTTCTGAGAAGGACGAGAGCTTCATTTCGAACACGATTGTTAAACTGTAAAAATAATATTGTAACTACAGTATTCCGCACAATTTTCGTGACTAGAACTGAATTGTTCAATCTCAGTATTGACTATTGATGTAATCAAGTAAAAATTGACGAATAAATTTAATAATAATAATGTTGAGACATTACGTGTACGTATGGATAATTTACTTACGTAGTAAGAAAAACTATGAACGTATTCATTTAATTATTATAATTTGTAATAACTAAAACTATTTAATAATCTTAATAATTTCAATTTCAATCATTTCAATAATTGCACTATTTTCTTTTTGGAAAAACGAAATACTTAAAATTTTAAAATTAAACTTAAGTATCATTGATTACTAAAATACATAATGCTTATGTATGACATGTAGTCACTATGGGTGAAATGTGTATATAATATATTGTATGTACAAATGCCTGAAATAAAATGATTTTATTTTTTATTTATTTTATTTATTTATTTAATATTATAACTATAAAGTACACATTTTCGGATTTTTCTCTTTACTTGAACTGAAGGCCTTGCTTCTCGCCAAACTTCATGCTGCTAAGTCACCGGGAAGTACCATAAAGGCTTTAGTTTATCTGCAAGTGTCAAATGTACGGCATAAATGAGCGTATTTTTTTATTGCGTTGACTTGTAAGTTTCATTTTCTTTACACACGGTTCTGAAAAAAAAATGTCTTGAGTCTTGACAAACAACGAAGTCACCCTATAAGAGTTCCAATTTTTCATTTTGAGGTACCCTATAAAAGATTATTTAAATTTATTATCTACCTGTCTGTCTGTCTGTCTGTCATGCCGTATCGTCTGAACAGATAAACCCATGGAAGTCAAAGTAAATAATTTATTTCAATTAGGCACTTAAGAGACACTTTTGAACGTCAAAAGGAATGACCTGGGTTACAACATAGGATACCACCAGCCGGGGATCGCGGAAGTCACACATGATCCCATGATCCCCGGTGCAAGTGTGGGAAGGGAACACCGGAGTGGGTTTTAGTTAGTAAGAGTCTGACAGACAGAGGACATATGATAGGTACTTTGAATCCCGGTAGTACGGTCGTGTGGGATGATTTCCGAACTTTACGCGGACGAAGCCGCGGACCAAAGCTGGATATTATACTTAATTAAATAAGTACCTCCGCAAAATGAACTTAATGTTCAGTACATACAGATCGTTAAACTAAAAATTACTTTTCATTTAATTTTGTAGGTACTGACTGCAAAAATATATTGAAAATAATAATAATTTTATCAACCATTTCTTCTTAGTTTTAATTTACGTTTCAGGTTTGCATCTCAGATTCTACTGTCTTACTTAAAATCTAAATAAAATATGAGACAGCAAGATTAAAGAGGTTTTAATCTACAACATTTATGAGCATATAAATACAGATAACCTCAACTAAGGTCAACTTTAATCAAAGTAATGGTGTTCTGGGGAAATTTAATAAAACCCTTGATTGGGTTCCTGATACAAATGTCTATCTCAAGACCTATTAGGGGTTGTTCAAGGGTTGAGTTGTATAATTTAGGTAATAGTAGAGGTACTTGGAAATTTTATGACGGTATCTTGGTTTTTGTTTCATTTATGTCTGCACATTATACGGTTCCGGTGTTACGGAAAGTCATAAGAATGGATATGTACGTTTTCTCCAACAAATTGTTAATAGCCAGATTATAGAATCAAGGCTGCCTAATATTTCACGGGCCACCAGTAATAAAATCCTCAAGTTTTCAACCTTCACTACCTTTCGCAGTTTTAACTAAAAGTGTAAAGAAAGAAGAGAAAAGAAAATAAGTTTATTTGCGGTAAACAAGACGCAAAGAAAGAACACAAATACAAAAAACCGGTCAAGAGCGAGTCGGACTCGCACACCTAGGGTTCCGTACGTATATATGATGTTGATGATTTCTGAGAAACTGTGCTATTTAGAGACATCGTTTTATTTTTTCTGTAATCTTTACATACACTTCTATTACATAGAATAATTTCAGATTTTTATCTATGAAAACTTCGGAGATAAGGGGGGGGGACGGTATTTTTTTTTTAATTTTTCGTCTAAAGTCGGAAACTATTCTGCCCAAAAAAAATTAAAAAATGTTTGAGAATGTGCAAACAGGGTTCTTTCATATGATACCTCACATGCCCTAGTAGCCTCACTTCAAATTTTAAGACCCCCTTTCAGTCCCTTTTGCAAAAAAGATATATTTTTTTAAATTTCTTTCTTGTTTGCAAAATAGATGGGCAAATACCATATAAAATTATTCTAAATTTCAAGTTCATAGCATTAGTAGTTCTTGAGATATTCAGGTGTGACAGACAGACAGACAGACAGACAGACTTAGTCTCACCATAAGGGTTCCTTCTTACCATTTTGGTACGGAACCCTAAAAAGAACAAGTTGGGGGAAATATGCGTCACTTTCACGCAAAACGGCCATCGCTCAGCATAATGCTGCGACCCTATGCGAGCCAGAGCGCCAGCGCTAGCTTTCAGCGACAGCCAGTGTTGACGTGATGACGTTGATCGGTGTAGCATAAAGGCTTCTACAAACCGGTGGGTGCGACACGCGAGTTAACGCGACGCGACACAAATGTCCCGCGTGTCGCGCGACAAGTGGTGCCTTTGTGTCGCGTCGCGAGTCGTGCCGGCCTGTAGAAGCCTTTAAAGTGAGATTATAAAGAGCAATGCCCTTTCCGTTCCACAGCATTCTATTTTCTGCTGAGGTGAGCCAGGCCTTTCGGTACGCGTCAAACTCGATCGACCATCTTGGGGTCTACTCCGAGCATAAATTCAATCCGAAGTATCAGCCGAATGTTCCGCAGTTTTATAACTTCCATAGTTTCTGTATAAAAGAAAAAGAAAGAAAATACGTTTATTCTGCACAAACAAAACGCACGATACAATGAAACAACACAAATTGCACAGAAACAAAGTAGCCAAAAGCCCCGCAATCAAACAATAAAAAGTTCGACAATCTTGTCCATTGCTAGATGTCAGGGCCAGGGACCAAAGACAATTTAAACTGCATAGTACTCTGTGGTGTTGCGACACTGGCAAATGACAACAAACAAACAATCAAAATAAAAACAAAATGCTGATTTCCGAGTGGAAAAATAACTACTTTTGAAACAAACAAATAACTTTATCACAAACACGTAAACCGTGCGTCGTATCTGCGCAAGAACAGGTCATTGCTCAGCAAAATACTGTGACTTCGGACAAACTTATCGTCAACAGTGCTGATTTTCAGCAATTACCACTCGAATGACGTAATGACGTCCCCCTGTGTGACATAACAACTGTGTGGCATGGTCCCTTGCTAGAACATACATTACTTTTAGATGAGGGATGATAGGAATAAAAGAAGGTAAGTACTAAAACACTGCTGTATTGTCTCAAAGGTACTTATAGGTAAAATGAGCTGAATAGACCGATGGTGTGAAAATCAAGTGACTGACGCAGCCCTTGTTGGCTGTAACGAGAACGCCTGGCTGAATTGATAGCCCAACGCGAACTAAACTGTATTATGAGTTGAAATGAATGTGTGGCGTAAACTGCTGAATTGCAGAATGTGCGGTTGCACCGTACAGTTTCCTTTTTCGACTTTGAATCCTTAACAGACTTAAAGTCACATTTTTTACTTTGGCTTATAAATCTCTTTGACTGTCGTTTTTTTTTTCTTTCGCCGTAGTCAGCCATAGTTAGCCGTAGTCAAGCAACGGCCGCTACTTCGGATTTATGTTCGGAGTAGAACCCTTACTCCTAACTAATATTATAAATGCGAAAGTGAGTTTCACGCCAAAACTGCTGAACGGATTTGAATGAAATTTGGCACATGGGGAGACCTGGGTTAGGCTTAGGACATAGAATACTTTTAGTTTTCTTTTTATCTGTATACTAGCTGTGCCCCACGGTTTCACCCGCGTAAGGCCCGATCCCGTGGGAATATCGGGATAAAAAGTAGCCTATATGTTAATCCAGGGTGTCAGCTACCTCCATACAAAATTTTATCAAAATTGGTCCAGCCATTTGAGCGTGAAGAAGTAACAAACACACACACACTCACAAACTTTCTCCTTTATAACATTAGTGTGATTATATTGTGTGCCTTTTAGTCTGTGCTAAATAAATGTTTTTATTTCTTTTCTTTCGATATTCCCACAGGATCGAGACTTATGCAGGTGAAACCGCGGGGCTCAGGCAGTATTTTATCATTTTAGCATACTACCTAAAGTAGCAGTATAAAACTGATTTACATCCGTCACTTCACACTTTCAGGTCCAGTTGAAAACCAGCGTCAGGCACTAGTTGTCTGGCATTTTTTGCTGAACGGGGCATTTGGCGCAGCCGTGAGGCACACTTTACTGCTCATTTCTTACATCGCATTTTTACACTTTTTACTTGTTTGATATTTTTATTTTTTTATCTGCTGTATATTAGATTGTGTGCCTTTTAGTCTGTGCTAAATACATGTATTTTCTTTGTTTTTTCTTTTCTTTCACCTATTTGAAATTTAAATTTGGCACATAGGTAGACCATGGCCTGGCATGGTCTTCCTATGTGCCAAATTTCATCCAAACCCGTTCAGTCGTTTTAGCGTAACAAACCAACTCGTTTTCGCATTTATATAATATTAGTAAAGATAATATTTAACATTTAAAATATAAAAGTATTCATAAAGAGGAGAAAATAACGTATCTGTTCCACTCAACCCAGGTAAGTCCCAAAACACAATGGATAAATCATTATCCAAAATTCTCATCAGCGACACTATATACCTGAATGACGATAGTTTAAATCTCTTCCAAGTCCAACTTATCACTTAGTACATAGAACGATCAGAGTAAAGTTCGGATAGATGGCTCCCCTGTTTCACACCTATCCATGTAATCGATTTGCCGACTAGTTGAACGGTAAACTTATTAGAAAGTTAGATACCCATCGCAGTTGGTTGCATCCTTGGTATAGGAGGCGTTATAGTTCTACGATGGAATAGGACAGTTTATCGGGCTAAGCTTTGTTTTAAGTTATTTGAGACTAGCTGCTGCCTGCGGCTTCGCCCTTGTGGCTTTTTAAAGCACTCTAAGTTACACCTTATAACATCAGCTATATGCCAGTGAAAGTCCCGTAAATATCGGTCCAGCCGTGTCGGAGATAACGTCTAATCTCTGAAACGGCAAAAACTCTCTAGGGCGAGGTGAAGGGTTATTATGCCAGACTCTTCCCAACTTAATCTGCACGGTGTTGTGTTCATCTGGGTACCTATAACCAGATCTTCGGGATTTGTTTGAGAGAAACCGCTCCTTTCATAACTCGTACTGCACACCTTTATGGTTAAGTTTTAATTTGATTGGAACAGATGAAAGTGCTATCCATGATAATCGGATAAAACATTTAAGAAACGAATTCTTAAATGTTTTAAACAGTTCCGAAGAATAAATCTCACCTATCTATACTAATTCTTAAGTGAGTATGTATGTATGGGGTAATCATCGGAAGTAATAAAAATTCAAAAAAAAAAAACTATCATTTTCCGAAAATTCTTTCACTAAAGGTAAGCCACATTATTACCGAGTGTCTTAAAATATATATTTTATGTTAAAAGAAGAAATTTCAAGCGGGTGAAGTCGCGGGTGGAAGCTAGTGATTTGATAAATAAACAATACCAAAATTAATTTTATAAATTCATAAATAATTTAATTTTATACATAGAAATTATTTATTATAAATGAAAATAAATAATTAATACCTATAGACAGGCGTTCGGGATTTGTTCGAGAGTTCACCGCTCCCTTCATAGCTCGTTTGTAAATAAACAATACCAAAATTAAAGCGCTTACGTCTAACAAGCATTAACATTCTATAATACCCTCAACTTTCAAATGTTCTTACCAACTTAAAACTCGTAAGGCAATTAATTAATACCTTACCGTAAACCCTTACGTGAAACGCCAAACTTTCCTAAAAACTTTTCTCTTGAAACCGTTAAGGGATTTACTTAATTAATCGTTTAATTAACCGTAAATCTTGCATCGATTATTGCTTGGACACGATTAATCCTGAGTTAAGCTCAGAAACAAAGTTAAACAAGTTTGTGTCATGTATCCCGCTTAAAGGCTTCAACAAACCGGCGCGACACAAAGGCCCCGCGTGTCGCGACGAGCGGTGTCTTTGTGTCGCGTCGCGAGTCGCGCCGGTCTTTTTTTTACACGACTGCCCAAAAAAAGGAGTGTTATGTATGGATGTTTGTGAGTTTCTTTATTTCACCATAACTTCGAAACGGCTTAACCGATTTTAATGTATGTAGTATTGTTAGAAGCGTTGAACTATTCCGGGTAACATAGGCTAGTGAACATTTAAAAAAATATATAGGGGGAGCCATGGTTAATGAAAAAAACGGTAATAATTTGTTTTTTTCATGAAAATTTGACTACGTATACTATCATCGTCTAGAACTTGCTTAGTACCTTACAAAAATATATAACAGTAGTATTAAATATGCATTCGTTCACTAATTAATAACAAAAGAAAAAAATAAATAAATATAACGGTAGTATTCAATAACTCATAGAATAACTCATAGAAAAAAATTGTCTTATCCGTTTCCACGTCGTGTCGCCTTATCCATACTCCCAACGGCAAAGTCGTAGTGGTGGCAGCGTCAACTAGTAGCTGCGAGGCTCATTGGAGGCGCTACCTTACATTCCACGTTTGCCCTGCCTATTGAAAAGGGAATGATAGGGACCATGCGTCTCTTGACCGCAGAGCGCCTTTAGAGAGAAAGGCAAAAATGCAATAGTATAAAATGGCTTATCATAGATGAGATTTCTATGTTGCCCTACACAACTTTAAGAAATATTCACCTCCGGCTACAACAAACGAAAGTGAGCGATGCTTATTTTGGCGGTGTCAACGTTTTGCTGTTTGGAGACCTGATGCAGCTTCCACCAGTAGCTAAATCTGCCGGCGGGGCATACTGCTTTAAACAACCACCATATGTAAGTGCTGAAGTGGACTTATGGGCGTTATTTAGCTTCTGCGAACTGGCACAGAATATGAGGCAAGCAGACTACACGATTGAATAGTCTGCGGGTTGATTAACTCACCATGCAGCAACTAGAAATCCTGGATCGTCGTAGAGTACCTACCACTCACTGGACTATTCGCAGATGGCGAGTGTGTGCGAATATTTCCCACTACAAGATAGGTGGATACCCCAAGAAACTTGCCCGATGTATGACGTGGCGGCATCAGATACATCCGTGGAAGCCAAAACCTACGGACAGCCGCGGCAAAAACCCGAATTTATACCTTCTGATCCCAATAAAACAGGAGGTATTGTTCCATTTTTCAAAGTTGATACCGCTTCCAGAGTAATGTTGCGGAAAAATATTAACGTTGGACACGGCTTGGTAAATGGTGCTATGGGGGTCATCCGAAAATTCGTATGGCCAGCGCTACGTCGTGACCAACTTGAACAGGTAGAGTTACCGCAAGCCATCTTCGTAGAGTTCGATGACAAAATGATACGAGGCAACACAGTCGGTTTGGGTGTCAAAATTGAGCCTAGCACTGTCGAATTTGACGCGTTACGGGGTCAAGGTAAAGTCGAGCGGCATATGCTACCACTGATATTATGTTGGGCTGTGACAGAGCACAAGCTGCAAGGGACGACACTGGACAGCGCCAACGTGGATCTAGGCGCTAAAAGTGTTGCCAAAGGGCAAGCGTATGTCGCTCTTTGTCGCGTGAGACAGCTAGAAGGATTGGCAATTGGTGTTTTAGATCCACGAAAGCTTATCAACGAGCCCCATGACAAAAAATCTCTGCAAGAACTGAATGCCTTAGAGATTTTATTAATAAATCATGAGAAAAATAATTTCCCTTTCCCAAAAAATTAAAGTTATGTTTCGTGGCACGATGTGCGTTTGCAAAAATATTGTTTTATCACTAAAAGGTATAAAATAAAAAACAAATAATTAAAAAAATTAAAAAACACGGCTGCCATATCAAAAAGTGAACTAAAAAATTAAAAACAAGTTAAGTACATGATTTTAGTGCTGAATGGCCAAAAGGTAGGTACTAAATAGATTATAATATTTACTGTGCAATTAAAACGCCATTGTACCCAAAAGTGGAAAACTGAAAATCAATCTTTTCATTGCAGTCGGGGGACTTGTAAAGAACTATTCCAAGGATCCGTCCCCCGACTGCTATGAAAAGATTGATTTTCAGTTTTCGACTTTTGGGTACAATGGCGTTTTAATAGCACAGTAAATATTATAATCTATTTAGTACCTAACTTTTTGATATGGCAGGCGTGTATTTTAATTTTTTTTAATTATATGTTTTTTTTTACAATATTTGTAAATATGTGAGCACAATGTATCTTTCACGTAATTAATTTATCTGTCATTGCTTCATTCTTAACTCCTTTTTTTACCTATTGTGGTATAGTAATTTTATTCTAGGTGCATCGTCTTCACATATAATTGTATAATTAATATATATAAATAATATTGTACAACATTTTAAAAGAGTAACGGTGGAGTTTGTTGCCCATTCTTCTCCATACGAAACTACCTTTTGGAAGGGGCGACTAGAATCAATTATATTTTTTTGAAAAATATTGACGTTCAAAAGTGCCTTGTATGTGCCTGTCTGAAATAAACAATTTGACTTTGACTTTGACTGTAGAAGACTTAACAGATTTACACAGCTTAGTTAGGTATTAAGTAACGTTTAGGTCCAATTTCACTATTGAAATTGAAATCTAAACCTTGTTCAGTTAGAGCTATATCAGTGTCAATTATATGTTTAATCCATAACAATAATGACAGTGACAGGTCTGTAACGTGTTTAAGATGTGTTGATCGCGTTCAGTTTCATTGGTCTAATTCGCCCTAAAACATTAAACATAACAATTAACATCTAGGCTTTTGGGTACTTCGATAATAGTGTGCACGTATTTTATCTTCGTTAAAATGTGCGTCTTAAACCATTTTTAGGGCTCTTACCTAAGCCTCCGCTGTCAGTCCGTCCGTCTGTGTCAGCAGGCTGTATCTCATGAACCGTAATAGGCAGATAGTTGAAATTTTCACAAATGGCGTATTTCTATTCATAATCATAATCATTTAATCATTTGTTAACATAGGTACAATAAAATAGTTGTTATACAAAAAAACCAGAAGGCGTACAAATATTCATGGATGTCGTTGATACTAAAAACTGATAACATAATTACATTAATCGAACGATAATAATTGATTTTCTCAAAAATAAAAAAAATACATGTCAAAAGTGAGCAAAAAATAAAAAATAAGATATTGCCGCTATAACAACAAATAATACAATCAAAATAAAGTTATAAATTAAAGGGGGTCCTCCCCATACAAGAAACAGGTTTTTTTCGGCGTTTTTTGCTAAATGTTGTACGGTGGAACCCGTGTGAATCTGACTCACACTTGGCCGGTTTTTCTTTTTCTTTCTTTCTGTTTACATTGTTAAATTAAAAAAAAAACTTTTAGTGAAGAAAGTAAATGAAGGAGGTAAAGGTACAGTCAGTGCTCTGCACTACCCCTCGTACAAAGAAGAATAGGGGAAAAGGAGTCAGGTTGCAAAAGTGCAGTTAGTGACCTGCACCTTTTCCCCTATCCTTCTTGATTTACTAGATAAGTGGGCGTCCACTAATTCGATGAGTTACACAAATAAACAAAAGAATGCCTTCATTATTAAAAGAAGCAGTCTCATGCCATGCCTTCATAGAATAGAAAAAACCTTCTGACGCAGTTGTATACCTAGAAATCGTTTACATCGCGGTCTCAATAAACGTAAACCACAATTTTCACACATTAACACGTAGTTTGTTTGACTAAGTTTTGACATTTTTACCCACATGCTTCGTGTTAGTGTCTGGGGATTGTCTGGCACATAACAACGTTAGTTCTCGTCTGGCCATACGCCATAACTCACTTCTATATTCGGCGACTTTGTTGAAGAATGATACGATAACTTTTCAGAACTTTTGTTAATCGTTCATAGTTTCAACTGGGTCTGTTTAGGCTTAAGCAGAGGTACTATCGCGGGCGTGCACATCGGACCACTTTCAAAAGAAAATCTGTTTACCGCCCTTTATTGCATAGATAAATAAAAATAAAATATTTTGTTTAAATACATTTCTCAGGCTCTATTACAATATATGGGAGGTCGTCACCTCCTTCTGCGAAGCAGTAATGCTCGCGAAGGAGGAAGCGGAACACGTGAGAGAGGCAAGGTTTGCACCCTCGCACCCCTAGTCGCCGCAGGAGACGCCCCGGGCGTCGGGAGTCGCAAGCCGATTTCCGGCCACCGTAGGCGCGGGCCTGCGGACGGTGAGCGATGGGTAGCTCGCCGTCCGATAAGGACCAGGCCCGGGTCGACGGCGCGTTGTATTCCACGCGCGCCTCAGAGTTGTCAGCACCAACTGACGGGGTACGTTAGGGCTAATGCCTGCCAGGGTTGCGAGTTTGTCCGAAAGGGATATCGTGGCCCTGGCACACAGGCAACGGTTAATAGCAACAATAGTTAATAGCAACTTGACTTTCTACTTAAGACGGAGATATATGCCAGTGACCTTGAGTAGTTAGCTTGCGTGTTCTGTACTGAGCTCACGCAACGCGTCGTAGGTTCAGCCAGTAATAGGACTCGCCCATCAAGGAGCGCTGTCCCCAATTTGACGCATTAATAATTTATTATACACAAAACAAAAGGTATTTTAATAAAACGCGTATACTAAAAGATCAATAATTAAATTACCTTTAAATTGGTGAAGGTTTCAGAAAAATACGCTTGGTAGATTTTGCGCCATTTTATCCGCGTTAGATATAACTTTACAAATTAATTTCACTATGTATCTAATATAAACATAATCTAAAATATTCACATACTAAGTTTGACTAAAAAATGCTCTAATTTAACATATATTTTTTTCAAATCAATAACACTACTCGTTTAGACGTGATCTTCAGTTTAAAATCATTAAAAGTCGGTTATTGTCCCCTTAAGCAACCCTAAAATACGACGAAAAGTTTTTCAAGGCGTATGGAGGCAAGCAACCATTCCTTAACATATACGTATATCATTGTCCTAGCGAAAAAATATTTGCTGAGCGCAGTAACCTCTGCTTGGAAAAGTGCCAACAAACTAGTAAATACCGCGGTTTCTCTCCCTTTTTCCATTTATTTGGCAGGTGTTTAATCCGCTTTAGTACTGTGAATGAAACAGAAGCGGTGGAATCCGATGTGGTTTAATTTGGAAAAGCTGTAATGGAATGAAAAAGAAATTTCGGGTTTAAGTGAGTTTGGCGAAAGAGAGTAGAATATACGAACTCCAACTCAAAGCATTTATTTCAATTAAACCATTTACAGGCACTTTTGAATTGTCAAGGAGTCGGTCAGTTAGAAAAATGAAGCTAGTTGCCCATTCCAAAGAGTAGTAGGTTCCTATCGACTGCGTACACTATTGTTAACAATGTATTTTTTTTTTAAACGTTGCCCCACACTAGGAATTTCTCCTGTATTGTGGGTGCGTTTACAAACATTTAAACTCACATACATAAACAGCCAGACCCGGAAAACTACTTGTAGTTAAACTAATATTTGTTCCGTGCGGGAATCGAACCCGCGACACGCAACGCAGCAGTCAATCGCTTAACCACTGCGCCATCCGTGTCGTCAATTGATGGCTGGCTTTTCTTTTCACTATGGTAAGCTGTTCATTTGGGACAGACTGGATGCGGAAGGCGGAGGACAGGGTGATCGTGCAGCCTGGGAGAGGCCTATGTCCAGCAGTGACTGCTATAGGCTGAGTTGATTAATTGATATCGAGCTGTTCTGGTCCAACTCGCATCGATACTAACCGTGATTCCTGAACGAAAAGCTACTGTTTAATTAATGAGTAGGTAGCTCAGAATAAGTTACGGCCTTTTGCTCGTGTTACTAAATACAAGGGTAAGGCTAGTCTCATTAACATAATGCCGAATCTCATCCATCTAAGACAAGGTGGATAATATATAGGTATGGCCCATTTCCAAGTAATTACAAACAGGTAAGAATTCACTCACACAATGTAAGAACGAAAGAAAAAGTATTTATTGGTACTCGCACATGCAGATCACAAATTAAATTAAACACACCCACAGAAATATAAAAAAAAACGAGTGTGCTTTAGACCACACGACTGAATTAAAACAGAAGTGTATAAACAGCCTGTGTGAATTTAAAAAAATACCTAGGGACGGCCCGCCGCGGTGAAGCAGTGTGTTCCATGTTTAAAATTTAAACAACTTCCGTTCGCCTCGCTCGATCAGTTTCCGTAACGCTGTCGTCACGCATTCAAGTAAAATAAAACAGAACGTCCTGTTGGCTCCTATCTCAATATGATGCTGCGACATTTAAATAAAATACATAATAAACAATATAGAATAGAATAGAATTATCTTTAATCAAGTATCTTAGACTCAAAAATGATTACAACTATATTAGTAAGAACTGACACTTCACAAAAACAAACAAATGGTAGTGGATCACCGTTGTGGCAACCCATGTGAGATGACACAACAGCGATCCACGAAAACACAGTCCAGATGACTTAAAAATCATGCTTCGGATACTGTTGGAGCTGCCCCACACCCTACGCACCATGGAAGCGCACCTTTTGCGCATGGTTGTGTAGAAACAATCTACAATCTACAAGCGCATCCGCGAACATCCCCGACGCACTACCGAAGCGGGGCAGCCCCACCAGCATCCTAAACGCGTTATTATACTGAAAGCGGAATATAAAGCAATACATCGGGCTTGTGGCTAAGTTTAATAATACCCGCAGTCGCACGGGTCGATCGATCAGGTTAAGCTACGCTTGCCGCGGTTGGTCCGTGGATGGGTGACCATCTTTACATACCAAAACCCCGCCGTGCCTCTGAAAGCACGTTAATAAGCCATTGGTCCCGGCTGTCATTCAGGGATCTTTAACAGTCGTTACGGTTGTCAGGATTCCGAAACTCTGAGAACCAGTCTTACCAAGAGGTATCGTATTACCTAGTAACGGGTTGTGGAGGTCAGATAGGCAGTCGCTCCATGTAAAATACTGGTATTAAGCTGTATCCGGTTAGACTGGAAGCCGACCCCAACACAGTTGGGAAGAGGCAGATGATGACACAATACACAATATAACAATTCTCAATCATATCTACGCAAAAACCCAGTACAACCAAGGTCACTAAACGTATGTAATAAAATGAAATATAACCCCATAATACCCCATATATATCATTGAACAGTACGTCTGAATATCAAGCTGTACGTACTGACAGACATTTGGTTTTATTAAGTTAATTCTGTAATAAATAACGTTCGTGTCGACTTTACGGGTTTTATGAACTTGAGCCAAAAATCATGTATGTGAATCTACGAGGTCTTTGAGCCTGTAAATTCTGATACAGTATGTCCTTCTTTCTCTATTACCAAAATTAATTCATCAGGGGTTAAGCAGAGGTTGTAGTGGTAATATTATATGTTTACAGGTACACAATTGAACGCGTGAACTTAAAAGATATGACTATGTTTGTTGTTGTTGTTTACAACATAGTCATATTATTAAGTTCATGTTACCGAAGTTAAAAATATGACCATAATAATAATAAAACGTTTGATAAACGAAGGGTAGCTGTTTTTTTTCTACTCATTAATTAAACAGTAGCTTTTCGTTCAGGAATCACGGTTAGTATCGATGCGAGTTGGACCAGAACAGCTCGATATCAATAATTAAACGAACTTAGACCCCGATTACCACGCCTACCTATGCACAAGAAAAATAAGGCGTTGGTGTGTGCCTTGGACTCGCAGCTTAAGAATTTTTTCCAAAGCAGCGAGGATCTCATTGATACACACTCGATCCTGTATTGCGCGGCTGTTGCGGCATGTCGTTTAGCTAACGTCAAATTTCCAAACTGTGACGAAGCTACGCGACCAAAACCAGCCGTATCAGCTTGGCAGTGCAGGATCGAGCGCCGTATTGATGGGGCCAGGGTACTCATCGGCAAACTATACTGCTTCAGGGAGGGCAATACACGACCACGAGTGATGCGCTTTGTGAGACGGGCGTTCTCGGGGACTGGAATCAGCCCTCGAGAATATATGTCCCGTGTCACAGAGCGCATCGACTTCCTGAAGCAGAAAGTTTGTGCATGGGCGAGCCGTATTCGGCGGTATAAGCGGCGGGTGGATCGATACACGCAGAATCGCATGTTCCAGAGCGATGAAAGGTGGGTATATAGAGCTTGGGAGCGACCCGACCAAAATGTGACAGACGTGTGCCGCCCGGATGATGCAGCCACGAGTGCATTCTGGCGTAGCATCTGGTCGGAGCCCGTCTGTCATGTTGAGGCTGACTGGATGCGGGAAGTCGAGCGAGTGTGTGAAACTATACCAGAAATGGAAGCAATCGAAATTACCTCATTAGACGTAGCCAGAGCAGTCCGTCTGTTACCGAATTGGAAATCACCAGGACCGGACGGACTGCACAACTTCTGGTTGAAGTGGTTAATTAGTTCACACACTTGCCTGGCATCTCAGTTCCAGTCATCCTTAGAGTCTGGGTCGCTACCGCAGTTTCTAACAACAGGCGTTACCCACCTGCTCCATAAATCAGGTAGTCCCGTGGAACCCAAGAATTATAGACCGATCACGTGTTTGTCAACGGTCTATAAACTTCTTACATCCATTTTGAGAGTGAAAATTAATACGCACATTGAAAGTCACTCGATTATGTCTGCCTCTCAAAATGGATGTAGGAATAGGTCCCGCGGTACCAAGGAGCTACTCCTCATCGACATGGCCATAAGCCAACAGGTTCGTCGATCCCGCAAGGATCTGTCGACATGCTGGATAGACTATAAGAAGGCCTACGACTCGGTGCCACATACATGGCTCATGAGGGTGCTGGAGTTGTACAAGATAGATGCAACTCTGCGCACCTTCCTGATGTCATGTATGGGGCAATGGAGGACGGTCCTTCGCTACCCAGGATGTCGACAGATCCAGGGGAACGATGAGCCTGTATGGATTAAGCGGGGAATATTTCAGGGCGACAGTTTGAGTCCACTTTGGTTCTGCTTAGCCCTGAATCCTCTAAGTACACTGCTGGAGGATTCAGGTCTAGGCTATCGGTTGAGGAGAGGAGGTCAGGTTATATCTCACCTCCTCTACATGGATGACTTAAAACTCTTTGCCCCCAACAAATTGCGACTGATCGAGCTACTGAAGGTAACTGAAACTTTCAGTAGCGCCATCAGGATGGAATTTGGTGTGGATAAATGTGCAGTCATGCATGTAAAGCGAGGGGAGATTGTGGAATCCGAGGGAACGCAACTCTCGGGTTCCATACACCTTAGATCCCTCTCCTCATCCGAAAGCTATAAATATTTGGGTATGTCAGAAGCGTTAGGGATCAACGTTGCTGACATGAAGCAATCGCTGAAGGAGCGCTTCTTTGGTCGCCTGAAAAAGGTATTTATTAGCCTTCTTTCGGGCGGAAACAAGGTGCGCGCCTTCAACGGTTGGGTCATGCCGGTTTTGATGTACTCTTTTGGCATACTCAAATGGACTCAGACTGAACTAGACGCTCTGGATAGGAGGGTCCGTACACTGCTGACCGCAAACAGGATGCATCACCCACGATCATCGGTGATGAGACTATACATCCCGCGGAAGTGCGGGGGTCGAGGCTTTTTAAATGCGAAGACCCTCCACAACCGCGAGGTGTGCAGTCTCAGAGAATATTTTTTAAAAACCGAACTGGGTATGCATCGTGATGTGGTTGCAGTGGACAAGGGGCTCACCCCGCTCTCCATGGCTAAAGAGAACTGGCGCAAACCTGTAATACTTACTATCCATGACCGCAAGGAGGTATGGCAAGGCAAGGAGCTTCACGGGCGCTTCTATCGAGCTCTACATGAGACCGGTGTAGATTTCTTAGCGTCCGTATCCTGGCTCCGTTTTGGAGACCTTTTCGGGGAAACGGAAGGTTACGTCTGTGCAATTATGGACGAAGTTATCTTGACGAATAACTACCGGAGACATATTATGAAGGATGGGACGGTTGACGTGTGTCGGGCATGCCACCGTCCGGGTGAATCCATCAGACATATTATCTCTGGTTGTTCTCGTCTGGCTAACGGGGAGTACTTGCACAGGCATAACCAAGTAGCCAGGATTATTCACCAGCAACTAGCTTTGAAATATAAACTTGTGGATTCTGAGGTACCGTATTACAAGTATGTGCCCGACCCAGTTCTCGAAAAAGACCATGTCACGTTGTACTGGGATCGGTCTATCATCACGGACAGGACTATTGTCGCCAATAAGCCTGAT
Organism: Tiliacea aurago; assembly: GCA_948098905.1. Taxonomy (NCBI): domain Eukaryota; kingdom Metazoa; phylum Arthropoda; class Insecta; order Lepidoptera; family Noctuidae; genus Tiliacea; species Tiliacea aurago. The sequence continues at coordinate 19,630,947 of OX402588.1, forward strand.
ATAGTGGTGATAGATCGATTAGCGCGCCGCGCAATGATTATCGATGTTACCATTCCACATGACGAGAACCTCGTGAAAGCTGAGAAAGAGAAACAAATTAAGTATCTCGACTTAGCACACGAGGTTGTTGACATGTGGAATGTGAGCTCGGCTATCATTGTGCCGATTGTCGTATCAGCCAATGGCCTGATGGCCGAGAGCCTCGATCAACATCTCTCGAGGCTGTCGTTAGGTGGTTGGATCAAGGGCCTGATTCAGAAGGCAGTACTCCTCGATACGGCTCGTATCGTGAGGAGGTTTCTATCTCTGGAGCCCTAACCACCGGTAGCTTGGACCCTGCTCCCGCTACCAGCGGACAACTATTTTTTATATTTTTAAATGTTTTATATTGTTTTATAAATTCTAATATTTAAAAATATAATTTATATGTACATATCGATAAATAAAGGAAATAAAACGTTTATTTCGACTAATAAAAAACCTTATGCGCAAAAATTACAAAATCAAAAAAATATTAAAAACATATTTTTTTTAAATACAAACATAAAAAAAACAATTAAAAATATAAAAAAACATATTACATACTTACTTTTGAACCAATCTATGAATCAATCTATAAGTCTATGTTGCTCATATGCTCATATTTGTAATTTGTTGCCTTCTGAATAATTTAAAGAAATCGCGGGTGAAACTTGAATGAGACCCGAGCACAAGCAAGGAGAATGGCACAAGTAAGAGGGCCTATGCCCAAAATTGGTTGAGGTCGGACTGTGGATGATTGATGACGATGACGAATTTCAAGGGGACAAAACCGGTAGCGCATTACATTGGGGTTGGTCTGAGAACATCAAGCTATACAGACATGCTGGTGACAGGAAAAAAAAATACAGTCAACTGTAAAGCCATGTCCGCACGAGCGAACAAAACACGGTGAACACGAACATTTGGTTGGTACGTGTGGACGTAAATTAGCAAAGTGAACACGAACACCATACACCGTCCACACAGTACAAAGAAATTGGATCGGCACGAACATTTTTGACGATCAGTGTTTTATGTTCGTTAGTGGTACGCACATGCGAACAAATTGTTTGATGTTCGTTGTTCGTTCGTGCGTACACGCCTTAAGACGCAGATATATGCCAGTGACCTTGAGTGGTTAGCTTGCGTGTTCTGTACTGAGATCACGCAACGCGTCGTACGTTCAGCCAGTAATAGAACTCGCCCATCATCCCTGATGGGCGAGTTCCCGCGCTGTCCCCAATTTGACGCATTATTAATTTATTATACACAAAACCAAAGGTATTTTAATAAAACGCGTATACTAAAAGATCAATAATTAAATTATCTTTAAATTGGTGAAGGTTTCAGAAAAATACGCTTGGTAGATTTTGCGCCATTCTCAGTTTTTTATCCGCATTAGACATAACTTTGCAAATTAATTTCACTATGTAATATAAACATAATCTAAAATATTCACAAAAATATTAAATATTAAAATATTATTGAAAAATGCTCTAATTTATCATATATGTTTTTCAAATCATTAACACTACTCGTTTAGACGTGATCTTCAGTATAAAATCATTAAAAGTCGGTTATCGTCCCCTTAAGGGTTAGTACGCGTACGGTGCGGTGGAATGCGGCGTGTTATTTCTTCCATAGGGTATAAACAAACGCAGTCAAGGGTCCGCGCACTGGCGGTGAAAAAATGCACAATAACTATCTACAAAAATGTATTGTTGCATAGAAAATGCATCCCTTGATGACCTTAAGGCCTAAGAAGGTCTTCTATTTCGTAGGATATAAAGATTTATGGGTGAATCCAAAAAACTTATTTAGATATTACCGCTTAGTCGGTATCTCGGTGCGTTTTTTTTTCACTGCAGTGCGCGGTACTTCATTTATACATAATATATCTATGCGATACAAAAATACGGGCGGTGATGCACCACAAGTGCAGCATTTTCAACGGGAGGCTCACTGTGAATAAACCGCATGCGTTTTTTTCATTTCATCATTCTTCACAGATCACGCGGCAAAAAAACGCACGGCAGTGCGCACTAGGCCTTAGTAAAAGCTTTTTAAGGTAACGCTTTGTCACGTCACTCAATACGCCTTAACCAAAGCTTCTGGGAATTTTCACGATCGTTCTAAAGTCTTTAAGTACTACGTTATAAACAGCTGCTACCTACGCTCGACGCTCTCGATAATCCCTTAGGCGCCCGTATCGACATCTATGAGATTATAATACAAGCTTAGCTTAAAGGAGAATTAAGGCTAGATCGACCTCTTGATTTGAATCTACTGTCTAAGTCAGCTTAGTCTAATTTAAGCACTACCTACCTTGATTATCTCTATTGTTACTAATTTTCAGTTGGTGTTAAACGCCAGATGATTAATACGGTGGCCGAATTCCGCGCGGGTGTGACTGCGCACTTCCAGATAAGTTAGTTGACATAATCGGCGCGAGCGAATTTCATACCGTAACATGCACGGGATTCGGTTCAATTTGGTCAGGGCTTTAGATCTATCATTCTTTGTTCACATCTTTATCAGAGAACATGGTCTATAAAACTGCGGCTAGCTCGTATCTATTTTCGGAGATCAGACCTACAAGATCAGTGAAATCAGTCATGTTATTTGCCTCAAAGCTGTCAACTACAAATTGAAAACTAGTTCAAACTCAGACACGTGTGTAGTGATGGAAGCAAACATATAAGTAATTAAATTTGACGTAGGTCACCCTTTATTAACATAACCTAAATATAACTGATATATATATATAGGGAACTCCGTTCTCGGAGCTGTTCCAAATTCGAATTCTAAATTGCCTACTACCCGGACTAATTTGCAAAAGTTTCAAGACTGTGTGGAAGTGAGAGTTGCCTTACATATAAATATAATTAATAGTCTAGAGTTCTAGACTAAGCTTTAGGCTTGTTTAGTTATATTAGACACAATATATTACGTACTTGGATACTCAATACTTGTCAGTAAGATCAAGGCTGTAGATTACTATTATGTACGTATTTCATCATTCATTTCAGCCAAAAAACATCCGGTGCTGGACATAGGCCTCACCCAAAAGGGGAGATTTGCCATAATCGCCACGCTTGGCAGGCGGGTTGGCGATCGCAGTATGGTGTTAAAATGCATAGAGAACGCTGCTGCCCATTCTCTAGTAAGTCCCTCAGTCGCTTTTTACGACACCCACGGGAAGAAATGGGGTAATGCTATTCATTACGTCGGGCACCACACGGAACATGTGAAGTGTTTATCTCTAACTAAAACGAGTGTGAATAAAAGATTTTTGCAGTTATATTTGCTCTTGAATATATTGGCAAAAGGAATTGGGAATTTTGGAGACATGATACAGAAATTAGAAAACAAAAAAATCATTCCGTAGCCTAATTCAGTGGATCCGGAGAAAACCAATCGTATATGTCTCTCGTTAAATTACTGCTTTCTTGGCTATTGTAACGATAATGATTGTATCAATTGTACCAATTGAAGAAGCGGTTTCTCATTGCAGACATTTCTGGGCCATGAATGAGACATGTCTTAAATTAGTTCCCAAATAATAACGTGGAGCATAATCAACCTATAATGTTCGGGAACTGCTGGGACACAGACCTACTGTCTAAGAGAGGAAGTGGTCCGTTATCTGGGCCCCATGTCTGCTATTTTTATAAATTCAGTCATTCCAACACGATCCCATTGTCATTTTGCTAAAAGTTCGGAATCTGCTAAATTCATAATGGTCGATCATTGGTCGGTCAATGTTCTCGTAATAGAATTGTGTTACTTAATGGCATTGTCGTATTGGGATTATTATAAAACCCATTAGTAGAAATGTCATTCATTTGTCATTATGTACGAGATAACCAATAAATGCAATATCTTTTAATGTAGTGTCAGTGGCCGACCATTGGAAAGTCATAATGCCATAAGCCATTTTATTAGTAGATTACCAAACTTGTCAAAATCAACAATTATGAAATCAATGATCGACCATTGTGACACTATGGTAATAGCAGACTTGAGGCCCTGGTCCGTTGCTGGATGTCACTTATCTTCGAATTTTTAGTTCTAGGACATTTCCTCACGATGTTTTCCTTCACCGTTTTATGAGCAGTGGTGATTAAATAATTTAGACAAAGAAAAATGCCTGCCTGGGTTCAAGCCTTCGACCAACAAATTCGTAAGTCACGGCCGTTTCTACTGGGTGACTGCTCTAGCTTAGCTTATAGCTTGAAGTCGCCTAAAGTTTTAGTGAAAGCTGTGAAAAAATATTCACAAACATGTTTTATTTCTGTACTAAGTCGTATTTTACAACCTATCTGTACGAAACTTGTTATACAGGTTTTACGACTTTATAGACTTTTTTGTAGTCGGGAATTTTTGATTGGATACCTCCTTTCTCCAAAAAGGGGCAAAAAGGGCGTTAATGGATATCTCCGCCTTATGAGATCCGATTTCGATGGTTTTTATTTGAAAGGAAGTAACTTTAAGTTGGTCTCATAGTTTGGTGAATATCTGATAAGGCTCCTAGGCGTTATGAGCAGAATAGCTCCTTGAAATACAGTAGATTGCTCACTTTTAGATTTCTACCAGTGGAATCGGCCTTTTAAAAGCACCTGGGACTGCCTTCTGATCACAAAACTAGGCTGCAGCGTTACCTCTGCCAATTAAATAAAACCTAATAGTATTTTTTTGTAGATAGCCTATACATTTTTACTCATATTTTTTCCTTTTTTTTAATTTGAATTTGAATTATTGAACGTTGTCATGTTTTTTTGATAGGAAAAGAGTTGGTCAGTCGCCGTCAAATCGTAGAAGAGGCGGTATATTAATCGTTGCAAAAAAGTTGGTGTGCGTGATAGGTCTACGGTTCGCAGAATTAATAGTGTAATAGGCATTAGAAACCACTATACAATATTAGTTTTCGTATATGCGAAACCCGAAACACGTGTCTAGTATTTTTATGTAAAGAATCTATGTACAAAATTTCAAAACTGTATCATAAAAAATCACAAAGTTATAAATAAGGTCGTTATGCTACCGGGTTGTCCGTACAAAAACATGCTAACGGCGGCGGCGCCCCGCGCCTCCAGGGTCGTCTTGCGCTCATTGATAATAATTTGGCAGTAGGTACCAAACCGTACGGCGATTGTATTGTAAGTAATTAAATGGTGATAACATTTTCCATCACACTTAAATATTTTTGGGACAAAATATAACATGGTGTAAAAATTATTGAAATCGATTCAGTTCCTTATTCTGAACAAACTATATTCAGGTTTCACATATACTAAAAATAATGTTGTTTATAAAAAAATCCAAAATCACTAACAAATCAACAAGCAAATCTCACCACACCCCGCTGACCACCAAATTACAAGTTTCTGGACTATTGCGTTGCGATACTATCACCAATATTGAATGAACGCTATCTCATTCGAACCGTCTCCGTGTGGGTCCGACAATGGTTCCCAATTAATTGCTAACGATGGACCAAACTCATTACTTGGACACTACGGTCGCTTTCTTATCTTAATAGGATGAATGTTTTTGATATAAGTTAGGAGTTGGTCGTGATTTGTGTGAACTCTTTAGATGAGTAAATAAGGATTAAGATAGGGTTTGTGTGCTAAAAGGACTAGTCACCATTTTGTACAAGTTTCGGAAAAGCATAGATGCACAAAGAATTTGGGAATAGAACTTCCCCCCTCCCATTGGTAGACACAGCCCCATTTAAACTGTCATAGATAAACAAAGTACAGTATAAGTTTATTCTTATCCATGTTCCGTGAACCAGGGTCGTTTGAATTCTAACATCATCCGAACGCCTCGTAAAATTCGGAAATACTCCAATAACATCTAGATTTTACGATCGGTTAAACCCTAAACAAAAATACTACACATCCTAAACGTATACAGAATATCAAACACCAACGAATTAAGAAAAGCATTTGGCACATTACATGATACAAATGAGTACAAATACGCAACCGTAGTTTTACTGGCGCCCTTAGAAGAGGCATAGAATATGAATATAGTTATATAGAAGCGAAACTAGCACCGAAGGCATTCTCTACAACAGTTTTGAGGCGTTTAAAACATTTGATTTCATGGATTGTATCGTGGATTAAAATCGCACTTCGCGAAACGTCGTGTCAGGGTAACATGAAATTTAACACTCGTTGAAACAAATTCACCTAGCTGTTGTGTTGCATTTCATGTTGCATTGCAAGTATCTGGGAAACGAATATATTCGTTTCAACGTATTGTACCCTAGACATAATGTGAAACTTAACATGGAAATACTACTAAATCCTACCAAATTTTCAAAAAGATCTGTTTGCTAGTTTTCGAGTTCTAAGGTGGCTCCTCAATCCAGATGTCTGGATTGAGGAGCCACCTTAAACGTCCTATAACTTTTTAACGGTTTTACTACAAATTCCAGGATCGGGCCTACAAAATCAGCTAATTTACTACTAAATATTGGTAGTACCCTCGTTTAAATATGAGACATGGCTCCTCAGTCCATACGGACACATGTTAAGTGCATGAAACATTACGGCCGTGTTCTGCGCTCGTTCATCGGATATATTGACTATAGGTACTTTTTTGACCTAGACGAGCTCAGGTTGTAAAGTTATAGATGATTATTTCAGCGCACAAAGGAAGACAAGCAATTTGTACTTTGACAGTGTTGCAACAGTGAATATTATAATTCGGTATTAAAATACTACATTTTTTTTATTAAATCAAAGAAATCACGACAAGAGTTTTCCCTCCATACGATATTCTGAATCTATGCCAAGAGGTCTGAGATATGCCAGACGCTAGACCAATCAACTTTATCAAACATATTCTTTGAAGTGCGCAGCGTCTGTCGATAATTGCGTACGCCGTACATACTGTTACGCATCTGGTATACGTTAGTTGACCTTTGGACCTAAGTCTTTGATAAATGCAAGATAAATTCACTGAGGCTTGATTGTCTGATTTGTTGGACTTCGAACAGAAGTAGGTTATAGTGTGGTTAGTTTTAAAATCACTTCAGTAGGTATGATTTAAATGACATCTCAGTCTTATCTCAGGATTTCCATTAGAAATCTCTATAACACTTTTTTAGCGAATTTCTCATGTTACTATTGTATAGATTCGATTTAGAGGAAATACCTACATAACTGTGATCCATATGGACGAAAATGGCAGATTTTTTTATTTGTAAAACTGAATGGTGAATCTAGTCATGTTATTATTCCACACATCCGATTTAAAGAAATCACATAACTTTGATTCATAAGGACAAAGAAATTTAGTGGTGTATATATTCAGGCAATTGAATTAAACAGGACAATATCACGGTAATCATTAACTAAATCACACATAATCATGGAATTCCATAATATAACCCATCAATAAATAATATCACCATAATGATAACATTATATAAAAGACAACGAAATAAAGATAAAACACGGAGAAACCGGACAAAAGATTGAACGAGCCGATTTGTGCAATAAATTGTGAGAGATACGAGTAAGTCGAGGTGGAAGAGAAACGAAAAATAAATTATTCCACAAGAAATATGTTCAGGATCAACCTTATAACATATTCTATTAAGACTTAAGAATGTCACTATTCACTACTGTAGAAACTTGAGTTGGCTAGATTTTAAATAATTGCGTTTAATATGATGAAAGAATAACAAAGCGAGCTAGCGTTGGAGATTAAGAAAACCTATTACTTATAAGCCAGCAATATGTAACAAATATAACATCACGCCTGTAGGTAATCCCCGAAGGAATAGGCAGAGGTGTAGGTAACTATAGTAACACCCACATCTCGCTAGTTATGTTTAAGTCCCATGTAATAGGGGGCAAGCCTATTGCCATCAACCGGGCACAAATCAAAACTTCGGGCTACTACTAAGAAATTCCTGATGGAAAAACCCAATAACACTGCCCGACCTGGGAATCGAACCCAGGACCACATAGCTCAGCAGTAGCGCTTGCGACCACTAGACCAACGAGGCAGTCAAAAAACAATTTTCTACAATTATATCAATTTAGATCTGTTTTTGCGGATTTATAATTTTAAGCAACGAGTATCTTCGAGTCAATGATATTATAAACCGATATGTTGTGAGCGCGCAATCGTGAAGACTCGAAAACGTCCTAATTGGGACGTATTTGTTAGTCTGTGATGCCAATATTCGGTGATTGGTGGCCAGAATAACTTTTTTTACATTCACGCGCAATTGACAACACTAGCTGTGTCTTTTTTCTCGTTGTTTTTATCAAGCCGTCTCTTTTCTATCATTTTTACTTGTAGTGAAATGTAAAATTAAGAATCAAACGAACTTACCTTGTGAAGTTTGATTCCAATTATGCGAGGGTCTCAACCGAAGACGATTACAAATTTACTTGCAGCAGTACATGAGAAGGTGCTGTCTTTGCCACACTCATAGCTGAAAAAAAATAAACATGACGTAGTGTTCTGTCTCTCTCCTACCCGCGGCACGCGGCGCTGTCGCCCGCGCTCTTCAATCATTAATTTTAGAGAAATATAGCTTCTAGCTATTTACATATTTTTGACTTTTCTTTTTTGTCTGTAGGGGTTCTCATAGGGATGGGTGGGATTGTAATCGTCTTCGGTTGAGACCCTCGCATAATTGGAATCAAACTTCACAAGGTAAGTTCGTTTGATTCTTAATTATACTTCGGGTCTCAACCGAAGACGATTACAAATTTACTTGCAGATGTTTAGAGTAAGTATCATGACAAAAAGAGGAAAGCAAACCTTGTAATATTATGATTAATTTTACTAATCATTCAGGTTATAACAATAATTAAGTAAGTATCTAAATATTCTACTTATTAATCAGACTTATTGTTTGTTACATCCAGTTACATCTACCTAATATTAACAAGAATAGTCAATTCGACAGGTGTACATATTCTGATTCTGGAGTCTGGATTTATGTTCAGTTGAATGATAATAGGCTTGCGCCCTATTACATGAGACTTAAACTTAACTGCCAAATGTGAGTGTACCTACTACAGGCACGCCTCTGCCAAACCCTTTGGGGAAAATTAGGCGCTATGTTAAGATAATAATAATATGTTGTGTCTCAATATAATTAAAGATCATTAAAATAGCATTAGCGAAACCGTTGTTAATGATTGGGTTAATGATATCTCTGTTGAAGGCATTAGAAATATTACTCTAGCCTGCGGCCTTCCGTACCACTTACAGGTATACATCCAGCCTATGGGAGGCTGACGTGGAGGCGTGGCGAGTACAGACTGTGGGCTCCATATATTAATATGTCAATGCCGCTATTCTGTAAAACTTCTTTGACCCAGTGAGGAAGTGTTTGAAAGCTAATGAACAGGTGGTCGTCTAATTGATTGTGACGTAACAATGTAGTTTAATCAATATAAGCTTGAATAATGGTAGCTGGACATAATTATGGATAATTTTGGCGAATGAAGAGTAACCTGATTAGTGGGTGTAAGGTCCTAGGTCTCGAGGATTTAAATATTTTAATTACAATCATATCTCCTGAACTGATATTTTTTAATTTGATTAAACTAGTGTCTGCATTCTTTGCCCAGAAGTTATTGGTTATAAAGCAATTGTTTTTTTTTTTTTGACATACATTCAAGTGTTATATCCGTATAGGGATACCAACTGATACATAACTCAATACTTTGCTAGTGTCCCAAGTAGTTGCATATTTAGGATTGGGAGGTTGTAACCTGTATTCACCCTTCACAATACTATTTATTGTGATTTCTGTACCTAAAACAATTGATAGGGCAGATGTGTATATTTATCGTAATAAAAGTTATAACTAGGCCCTTCGTAAAAAAAAAAATGAAGTCACTTGAGTACTAGTGGATAATTATTGTCTTGACAATAAGTTACTTTAAGATATAAGGGTATAGTTATATTGATATAAGGTTTTTGGTGCAAAAGAAGCCATTACGATACCAAAAGATGTCTCCGGAACGCCTCGAATTATCATCGATTACCTGATAATCTCGCTGCCACTAGGGTAGGGTCTGCGAATAGTGGATGGTGTATAAAACTGGAGGAACTTCTATGGATTTTCGGGAATAAAAAAACTCAGGATGTAGCACGCAGAGAACCACTTATATATTTGTTTTTTCTTCAACAACCTCACATTCAAAAAGGATTGTACAGAAAGATAAACGCCTGATAAAATACTTATAGTTAATGTCTTACTGTCTAATAATTGCACCGAGGTAACTTGAGCCAACGGTGGTGGAACTGACGCTTTAACATGCCCCCGGCCGTTGGAAGCTCGCCTTTCAACAGTTATCTTCCAGTAACGGGCAAATCTTGGAGAATGCTCGTCTGATAGTCCCAGTTGAAGTCCTGATGTCGGCAACTCTGCTTATGCCATCTGTGCCAGGATGAAGACCAACAACGCGGCCCAACTTCCAGTTCATCGGTGGCTGGTTGAGCTCCTTTATGACAACGAGGGAGTCCAGGTTCAGGCTGTCGTTGCCGGTATGCCACTTTACTCGCTGCTGAAGCTCGGAGACATACTCCTTGCTCCATCTCGACCAGAAATGCTGCCGCAGCTGCTCGATACGTTGATGGCGCGTCAAGTGATGAGTGGAGTAGTCCCGGATATCCTTTACAGGAAGAGACGTGAGAGGTCGTCCAATTAAGAAATGACCCGGAGTGAGAGGCAACAGGTCTTCTGGATTTGACGATAACCAAGTAATACCATCTTGAGCCGCACCATCAGTTATGGAGTCACAATTGCGTTTCAAGAAATCAGATATCTCATTGTAGGCTCCTACAAACGAAGTTCCGTTATCGGAGTAGATGTTGAGAGGTTTTCCACTTCGAGACATAAACCGACGTAAAGCCTGTAAATAATTACTGCTCGTCAAGTCACCCACCAACTCTAAATGAATGGCCTTTGTAGTGAAGCACACGAAAATTACGATGTATACCTTAACTAATCTACATCCACGACCTTGACGACTAGACGAGGTCATAGGGCCTGCGTAGTCAACTCCTACGCTTTGAAAGGGAAAGTCGGCTGGTGAGAGTCTGCTCAATGAGAGATTACCCATCTGAGGGACAATTGCCTGTGGTTTGAGACGACGACATCGAACGCACTGACGATAATAGGCTCTGGCTAAATTGCGACCACCAAGTGGCCAGTAAGTCTCTCTAATTGTACTTAGTAATAACTGAGGACCTGCGTGCATTAATCTGATATGGTCAAATCTAAATAAAAGTTTAGCAAAGTGATGAGTGGACTGTATTAATATTGGGTGTTTCTTTTCAAATGAATATTCGGAATTGTGTAATCTACCACCTATACGAATAATTTTATTTTCATCTAGAAACACATTTAGGCTTAATAATTGATTTTTATGTGGTAATTTTTTATTATTTAATATTAAGTTGTATTCAGGAAAAGACTCCTTTTGAGACTGAATAATAATAAAGTTTAACGAATTTTGTAATTCTTGAGCATTCAAATAAGACGTATTTTCTGGACGCCTTTTACATGCATTAATAAAACGAAAAACGTAACAAATAGAACGTAGTAATCTAATAACATTGGAAAAACGATTAAACTCGATGAATGCTTTAAATAAATCTTCGTTATCATGATATTGGGCTAAATTAAATAAAATACTAGATTTAATGTCTGGTAAGATTCCTGGAATGGAATTTGCAGGAGATGGCCATGCAGCATCGTCACGCTTTAAAAAGCATGGGCCGAACCACCACAAATTCAGTGATTGCATAGCGGTAGGTTCCGCTCCGCGGGTTATTAAATCAGCTGGATTGTCGTGTGTCGACACATGTTTCCAGGTGTTTGCACCGGATAATTCTAATACTTCGGCAACACGGTTGCGAACAAAAGTATTTAATTTAATAGGTAACATTTTTAACCAACCCAGCACTATCATGGAGTCAGTCCAAAAGACTACACTAAATGGTTTAATGCGCAGGGAACTAGCAACCTTTTGAGACAAACGTGCACCAAGCACAGCAGCGCAGAGCTCAAGTCGCGGTATTGTTAAAGGTTTAATAGGAGTTACGCGACTTTTAGCTATTAATAAACGCACGTCGACGTCACCCTGCTCATTGATACTGCGAATATACAAACAAGCGCCGTAAGCTCGCTCCGAAGCATCAGTAAAAATATGAAATTCAACCTGTTTGTATTCGTCACAGACCACACGACGTGAAACACGTAAATTATGAAGGCAAGGCAAGGCTTTAATTATGTTCGCCCATATTGTTTCAACTTCAGGTGACAACTGGTCATCCCACTTTAACCCGTCTAGCCAAAGTTTCAAGCAACATCTTCATGGTCAGGACACACGGTGCCAACAAACCTAGAGGATCAAATATTCGCGCGGTTACTGCTAACATGCCACGCTTAGTATTTTCTATGCGTTCAGGAATATAAATAGGAAAACACAGATCATCTGTGTCAGTTTGCCAACTAAGACCAAGCGTTTTATTGACGACATCACTTTCCTTGTGGAATTCAAAATAAGGATCACTTGATGGTTCTGAAATTAAACTAGGTTCATTGGATTTCCACTTCCTTAAAGGCATGCAAGCAGAAGCAAGAGCATCAGTCACCTCATGACGCAGCATTAGAGCCTCCTCAAACACGTCTGCACCGGTCAAAAGGTCATCCACGTAAAAGTCATGAAGGATAACTTCAGCGACCCTTTGATCCTGACATTCAAGACCGACCTGTTTGAGGCACCTAGTAGCGAGAAAAGGTGCACTAGCCGTGCCGTAAGTAACTGTATGCAATTGGTATGCTTTAAGAGGACTAGAAGCATCATCACGCCAAACAATTTGCTGCAGGTGCCTATCTGATGGGTGTACAGACACCTGCCTGTACATTTTCTCTACGTCAGCAGAGAGGACATACTTATGAATTCTAAATCTAAGAAGGATTGCAGTCAGATCGTCCTGAATGGTAGGCCCCACCATCTGTATTGTATTTAATGAAAGACCAGAGGTGGTGGTTGCACTAGCATTAAAAACTACCCTTAATTTGGTTGTACTACTACTCTCGCGCAGTACTCCGTGATGAGGAATAAAATATGACCGCTGATCTTCATGAATATTACACTCGAACATATGGCCTAAAGAAATGTACTCAGTCATAAAATCTTTGTACATTTGATCGAGTGAGGGTTGGCTAAGATTTCTGCGCTCCAATGACAAAAAACATCGTTTTGCCCGATGATATGAATCGCCTAAAATATTCGAAGATTCCTTCAACGGTATTTTTACGCTAAAGCGGCCATCTGCCAAGCGCGTTGTGTTTTTTATAAAATGTTCTTCGCACTTCTTCTCCTCATCTGAATAAATCGATGACTCATGACAAACTTCCTCGAGCTGCCAGAAACGCGCCAATTGGTTTCGGATGTCATCTAACTCAGGCGAAATGGAAGAACCTTCATAGTAATCGTTAACATTAGTAAAATTACATTGAATTGATGAAAACTGAAATGAATTATTACTATAGCCGCCGTTTATTGGGCCGCAAACTAGCCAACCAAGTCTAGTTTGATAAAGTGTAGGTTTCCCATCACCTAGTAAAATCTTATTAGATCCTAATAAACTCCAGAATATGTCTGCTCCTATAATAATATCAATAGAAGCGGGTGTGTGGAAATACGGATCTGCTAACTTAATATTTGACGGTATATTTACATCTACCTGTCTAGCGGGAACGTTATCAGTTATCGTGGGCAAGACAAAACACATTAAGTCATTAGCGTACGATTCATGCAACGATTTAATGTGCACACGGCACAATTTCTCCACACGCGAAAGAGACTTATTTATGCCTTGTATAGATTTGTCTGTGTTTAAATGGGGCAGATTCAGCTTATTAAATAAATTCTCTGTCATTAAACACGACGAACTACCAGAATCGAGAAGAGCTCGAGCGATGTGTTCTTTATTATTGACATCGTAGCACCTAACTAACGCAGTTGACAACAGGATGTCGCCTGTACTGCTCGTATGCGAATGCGCAGAGAAATTAGCTGAGAGTGCAACGTGACTATTGTTTGAGCCTGCAGTGGAGGATGACTCACCCGTAGCCTTATCGGTCGTGCCGTCAGCTGATTTGCTTGACACAGGTTGTGATTTAAAATCTGTGTTATGAATAAGCGTGTGGTGCTTGCGTTTACATATTGTACACCCTGGTTTCTTACAATTATTGGGATAGTGACCGTGACGTAAACAATTATAACATACCTTATAGCTAGGTATTAAAGACATTCTATCGTTGACGCTTAATGATAGAAACTGTGGACATGAAATCTACCAAAAGATTTATCGTGGAGGACTACAGACGCAAGAACACTAGTATAATAGAAGACAACTCGGTCAGACAAGCCAGCCAGGTCGGTCAGCAATGAATTGAGGTTGTGATCACTTTTACATTTTGGACAACTATGTGATGAAGAACTACTAGTGGTTTTTGTTGTAACAAAAGCTTTTATTTTAGTGTTATGTTTTAAGTTAGTTGTAGAATGACGTGAATTTTCCAGTGTTTCTATTAAATCAGCGCGATTACGCATAAATTCAATGAACTGATCAAAAGTGATTCGTTTAGATTTATCGATACGCCCTTTGTATTCCTCCCATTCTCGGAATGTTGTAGTATCAAGTTTTTGTCGAATTATATGGATAAGTAATGTGTCCCAACTATAAACAGGTTCGCCTAATGTTTTTAACGCTCTGATATTTTTGTTTACATTGTCTACAATACTTTTTAATGCAGTTGAGGACTCCTTAGTGATTGACTCGACATTGAACAACGCTGTAACGTGATTCTCAATTAATAATCTTTCATTATCGAATCGCTCACAAAGAAGCTCCTATGCCACATTGTAGTTTTGAGCAGAAAACTACAACGACTGGATCACGACAGCAGCAGATTCTGCTAATGATGACCTCAGGTAATGGAATTTATTAATCTCGTCTATGTCGTCATTGCCATGAATGAGACTTGCGAAGGTATCGCGAAATTCAAGCCAGTTATCATATGATCCTGTGAATTTGGGTAATTGGATAGTAGGCAACTTGACGAACTGACGCTTACCATTACTGCAATTCGATTTTACTTCATCTTGCTCAGCTTTTGTAAAGTTACATAACATAATCTTAGCTTGAGCTACTAACCCATAATATTGAGATTCAATTGTAGTTCTTTCGAGTGTCTCAGTATCAATATTATCACACATGCATTCTAATTTCAATTGAACCTCGTTAAATTCATTAAAAACATCATCTAATTTGGTGATTCGCAATTGTAACTCCATTACATGAAAGGGGGTTACTTCGGCATCTTTTAGATTAGGTTCCGAATACTGTTAATCTTCCTTTATAACTGCTTCGCTTCTTTTTAAGTTCTTTAATTTCAGTCATGTCGAAAGGAGAGTATCGTAGACCTGTAATTATACAATTATAATGTTATATAACGAAACTGTTTGTAAAAACAATACCTATCGTAGTGACTAATGAGACTGTAAGAAAAATTAGCCTAAGTTATTAGTTGTACAAGTTTGACTTTTAAGTTGTATCTCTGCAAATAATAATAACAACCGTAGGAAAGTATTTAAGGTTTACTATTCCAAAGAAATAACGTAACAAACAATTTAATTATCTACCTGTTAAATGGTTTACAAAGCAACAATTAATTTTAAAGGTTAAAATTAGAAAATGATATTTGTATAACGAAAAATAAATAGCTAACTAATGCAGGTTAACAATAACACTACTGTACTGTATTTTAAGTATGCGTTAACTATATTTTACAAATATGATTTAACCTAATGCTCTGTAAATAACTTATTGTACATAAATGTATACACAAAACAATAAAATAAGTAAATACATTAAAATGTTGGATATAAAAATATGTTACTAACCTTATTTAAGTTCTTATTATCAATACTTACTCCTATATTTTATTTTACCTGATTTAGTATTAATGAGTGTTGGGTGAATTTAATTAATATTATAATGCTTAAACACTTCTTGTTTTATTTCACTTAATGTCCGATCCACTTTTCTTCCAAAAACTTGTTCGTCACCTCTTCACTCCGGTACTCATTAATCCAAATTTCCAGAATATCCAATTCCAGCTTATTCCACTTTGCTAGTATGTATATATAATAAATTATCCGGTTCGTATAGACCATGTATAAAACTGGAGGAACTTCTATGGATTTTCGGGAATAAAAAAACTCAGGATGTAGCACGCAGAGAACCACTTATATATTTGTTTTTTCTTCAACAACCTCACATTCAAAAAGGATTGTATGTACAGAAAGATAAACGCCTGATAAAATACTTATAGTTAATGTCTTACTGTCTAATAATTGCACCGAGGTAACTTGAGCCAACGGTGGTGGAACTGACGCTTTAACAGATGGTGTGTTTTGAGAGGAGAATAAATGACTTGGAAGTTGTATTTTTGAGAGCTAGCAAAAATATCAAAGCAGGATATTTCATTAAAAAATTAAATTTACAGTACTTATATTTCAATTTCGAAGCTTAGAAGCGAATATTCTTAACCCGTAAAACGCGGTCTTCAGTTCTAGAATATGAATATGCATACTATGTTCTGATTCTGTCCAATTCCCGTGTGAACTTTCATTACCGCACGATATGCCCCAATCAGTGGGCCAGCTTGGCTGTATATTTCGAGACAATAATCATTATTACGAATAAGTTTTTAATATTATGTACCCACATGTGATTATCCTGATATAGTTATAAGTGTTACCCAGAGCTAGAATTTTTTCCTTTTCAAATAATTTTGTATAAATCCATCCATAACTGACGGTATGGAGAAGTTAGTAGGCCTATGAATTCAGCAAAGTACCTGATTGAACATTTATATAAATTTAAAAATTCCATAGTTTTGTCTAAGATAGGATATTTACGGTATTGCAAATAAATCCTAAAAAATTACATTGTGTCCTTGGCTTTACTTGACTTTTATTGAAGTTTATTACAATAACTAAATATTGTAAAAGATTATGTGTTAATATTGTAGACACATTCATCGTATGATTGTCTAATACATAGAAAATCATCTAATTCATTAACTCAAATTAAACTTCGACCTCTTATATACCATAGAAATGAGAAGGTTTGGTTTCCACACTTAGTCCTCAGACGGACCATTGTGCGTGTACCGTAGTAGAACAGGTTTTAACAGTTTGGTAAACCAAACGGGGCAGTACATAGACCAAAGGGGAGAAAGTTAAATTGACATAATTTCTTCCATAAATCACGAGTATTTATCGAGATTAAAAAGTAGGCGTTCTTTAAATCTAAAGTTGCCATATAATTATTTTTATCTAATAACATAAATGCTCTTCTGTATTCATCTCCATTTTGAAATGCACCACACGGAACACTTTACTTTAATAATAATGTGATACAATTATCAATAATCTTGCATTCCGACATCGATTTACGGGAATTTCGGGGAGGAATAGTCAGTACAGGTTCAGGTGTTCAAACGGTATACTAAAGGCTCGTACCCAAGATAATACTATAGGATCACTGGTTATACGCCATCTTATGGTAAAAATATTACAACCACGTGGCGAGTGCTACCTTGGCTAATGATGTCTCCTGGTCCTCTGCAGCGCTGAGCTGGTCCTGTTCTGGTGATACGAGTGTGGGCGGCGATCCCGCGGCGGTGCTGCTGGCCTCCGTGGTGCGAGGTTCCGACGCGGCTGGCCGGCTGCTGCTCGCGGAACCCCCCTCGCGTTTAGAGACCCCTTGGGTATTGTGTTGTCGGAGGCTTATACGGAGCGCGCTGAGTAGACTTCATCTCCAGACCAGATTTAGAAATTGCTTTTGCTGATTGGAGATGATCCGAAAGGTTGGATCTTCGTGTTCTTCACAATTTCTCGAGTCTCCTTATTCAAATTGAATGACGGCATATCGCCTCGACTGTGACTCTCTACAATGACAGTCACACAAGAGTCGTCCAGCGTCACTTAATGATTTTATAATTTCCTGTGCTTGTGGTAACGTGTCCTTAGAAGCGGACAAAGACCAATTAAGGACTATACCTATAGCTGTTAAACAGCTAGATATTTGATTAGGCTTGTATTGTCTAAACATATATTTTTTAATATTAAGGGCTGACAAAGCCGCCTCAACTTCTAGGTTAAGTTTCGGTGCTTTCGGTGTAATTTGCTTTCTTTAGGTAACTTATAACTTATAGCATGTGCCCAACTAGCAGCTATATCTTTATGTAAATCCTCCCGATGTTCTTTCTGGTGGGTTGATGGATCTTCTAGGTAAAGATCATCATTAAAACTTCAGGGTCAAGTACCTCTTCAGTTTTCTCTACCTTCGGGGGCACCAAAGTTATCGCTTCCTCAGTCGGGATTTCTTCACCTGTGAAAGGAGCATCGTCATAGCATTGTCTACGAAACTCAACGCGATTTACGCGGAGCAAGGTAGTTAGGGATCTCAACATGATGCACATGGAGGTTAGATATATTTTTTTTTTTTTTTTTTTTTAACCTCAACACGATATACGTGGAGAAAGGAAAAACAGTTATCAAACTATGGTCCTCATTGACTAAGTTCGATAGTTAGGATCACAACATGATTCACATGGAGGTAAGATAAACTTGTGTTACCTCAACACAATATACGTGGAGAAAGGAAAAACAGTTATCAAACTATGGTCCTCACTGACCAAGTTCGATAGTTAGGATCTCAACATAATTCACATGGAGGTTAGATAAACTTGTGTTACCTCAACACGATATACATGGAGACAGGAAAAACAGTTATCAAACTATGGTCCTCACTGACCAAGTTCGATAGTTAGGATCTCAAAATGATTCACATGGAGGTTAGATAAACTTGTGTTACCTCAACACGATATACGTGGAGACAGAAAAAACAGTTATCTAACTATGGTCCTCACTGACCAATTTCGATAGTTAGGATCTCAACATGATTCACATGGAGGATAGATAAACATGTGTTATCTCAACACGATATAGGTACGTGGAGAAGGGAAAAACAGTTATCAAACTATGGTCCTCATTGACCAAGTTCGATAGTTAGGATCTCAACATGATTCACATGGAGGTTAGGTAAATTTGTGTTACCTCAACACGATATACGTGGAGAAAGGAATAAAAGTTATCATACTATGGTCCGCACTGGCCAAATTCCCAAATCAAAACAGGATGGTACTTGAAATCTTCGACACGATTTACGTGGAGCATTGTATTGTCCTCTACACGATTTACGTGGAGGAAATATTCAAACTGTTTCGACTAGCTTCAAAACGGTTAACGTTTTGAATAAGGTCTTATCTTCAACACGATTATATACGTGGAGATGGGTTTATATTAATTACGATTTCATTATAACCGTATAAAACAAAAAATAATAATAGCGTAATAATAGTTTTGTAGTCCTAAGGACCTCGTTGGTCTGGTTATCGCAAGCAAGGCGTCGATAGCCTTGACTGTTCTTAGATTCCATTCCCAGGTCGGGCATTTTCTTTTTTCGTCATGAATCTAAGTACCTACTACACAGTTCGAGTTGCCCCTTCAGGGAATACAGCCATAATAATAACGTCAGAATAAATTATACTTTTTCGCATAAGTTATCAAATGAGGGTACACCGAAAAAAATATTTAGATATTTTATTCTAACTAAATTAAAATGTGTTGAAGGAAAGTAGATTGAATTGCAGTCTAAATAATAAGACTAGTGACTGTAACTGTACTAGCATACCTTTTTCGTCCAGAGTTCCAGACATCCAACATTATTTGCGCCTTCATAACCAGAAAAACTTTCAAAATAAGAACGTTACGAAGATGACGAACTACTTCGTCGGTATCTTTGCAGTTTAGATTCGAGATTTTTAACCCTTTTCCGCGTAATAGGATAATAATCGTCACTATCCTTAAATCGTGAACGCTTTCGTTTTCCCGTTTTAAACTTTGATGTTCCTATATCAAACTAAAAAAACAGTGTAAAAGTATAGTAAAAGTTACTAATTTTATGCAGTGTGACTCCGACAACACGAAAACACGTAATGATTGAAGAGCGCGCGTAGGGGTGCCGCGGGTAGGAGAGAGACAGAACACTACGTCATGTTTATTTTTTTTCAGCTATGAGTATCTAAAAGTGTGGCAAAGACAGCACCTTCTCTACTGCTGCAAGTAAATTTGTAATCGTCTTCGGTTGAGACCCGAAGTATAATTAATGAAAAGTGGGTATGGGTGCTGTCGCTGCTGCGAGGAACACATTTTTTGGTTGTTTTGTGAGTGTATAACATATCTGTTTAATATAATATCATTGCTTCGAGTACTGTACTAATCTAACCTATTTTTGTTGTGTTACCGTCGCGTCACCTAATGTATTCTAATTAGAAATAAGTTTTTTCTCATATACCTATGTGAATGTAATTCTTTTTGAGAAATAAAGTTCTTAAACCATAAACCATATTTAATGTCAAAACAGGTTCTACGCGACTAATAACCCAACAAAAATACATCCCACGGAACATTCGATTCTAAATAATAAACGAACTTCAAAAAGGGCCAGTCATTAAACTCTATTCAAAGACGAGTCAAAACAAAAGAATTACTAGCCTTTATACCAAAAGCTTACTCCATCTCGTTGTGTAATAAATAAGTCTTACATCTGCAAATCATTCTGTAATAAAAGTGTACATCAATAGAGTGCCGCGTTAGGTAGCGATTGAGTGATACAAGAGCGGGTGAAGGCTCGTTCAAACTGGAGCGATATTGCGGGCGCGACAAGCCTATCGCTGCCAGTCGCACCCGCGATATCGCAGTCCCAGTCTGTACGAGCCTTTAAGAAATCTGCGTAAAGGCTTCTACAGACCAGCGCGACTCGCGACGCGACACAAAGGCACCGCTCGTCACGCGACACGCGGGGCCTTTGTGTCGCGTCGCGTGTCGCGCCAGTATGTAGAAGCCGTAAAGCGATTTCCTTCCAAAAGTATTAGTGATGAATTATTTTCTCCGATTGAACACAACATGACGTCGACTGTCGAGGAATATAGACTCATCAGGCTCTCAATTTTTTGGACACGCCACAATTGTGGCGATAAGTCCCCGCGTTGAGGAGTGGCTAGAGAGGCACCACGGCCTCCTCACCTTCCGCCTGACGCAGGTCCTCACCGGACACGGTTGCTCGCCGATTTCGCCGCGATGGGTAGCTCGCCGTCCGACAAGGACCAGGCCCCGGTCGCGGACGGCGCGCTGTTTCACGCGCGCCTCAATGAGATTTCAGCATCAACGGAAGGGGTCCGTTAGGACCAATGCCTGCCAGGGTTGCGAGTTCGTCCGAAAGGGATATCGTGAGCCTGGCACTCGGGCAACGGAAGGAACACGGGTGGGTTTTAGTCAGTAAAAGTCTGACACGCCCTCCCGCTCTGCCCAGAGCGGGAGAAATTATAAGATAATTTCCGTCTCTAAAAAAAAAAAGGTCTCTCAATTTTGTAAGCGTTTGCAATGTTAGTATAGTATTTCGATTATTTATAATTCAATGCATAGTAGTAAATCGCAGTGTAATAGTGTTTGTATATACTCGTAGTGTACTTCAAAGAATGCTGTGAATACATATTTACGCCTGAAGAGCCTGGGGGTCTACTCCGTAGATAAATCCGAAGGATCAGCCGAATGTTCGGCCGTTTCTTGGGTACGGCTAGTACTACACTGGAAGCAAAAAACCAACAACGTGACTTGAATTGAGTCATATAATATCAAAGCCGGCAATCTCCACTTGCCACACATTTGAGTTATCAACGAAAAACGTTTTTTGTTCATAATACACTGAAAAATAATGTTTCATTTAAAAGGTCTAGTTTAGTAACAGTTAATAATCACATTTATCGATTAAATGTAGCAGTTCTTTAACATTTTACTAATAATTTATTTAGAAATGAAATGGAGATTGCCGGATTTGAAGTGTATTTGTGGAGACTGCCTACTTTGATACGGACAGTGCTGGATATTGCCGTATTTGATTTGAACGTCGCCATCTTTTCACTCTTGAGAGGACAAACGCCATACTAAATGCTGGGCTCTGATTGGTCGGAGCGGAGACGGCCATATTTGAAAGAAACATTCATGGAGATTGCCGATTTTGTTACCAACACTTTTATTTCGATCGCGTTTTCTATGAGAGAATGCCGCTTTTGAAGTGAATTTTGTTTTACCATATGGAGAATTGACCAAAGAGAAAATATTTACATTCATAACTTTTTTTTTACCAAAACTGGAGATTGCCGGCTTTGATATTATATGACTCAATTCAGGTAAGGGCTCAAAGCCAAAAAAAGGAAAGTTTGGAGATTTGAAAAAGGAAAGTTTGGAGTTTTTCGGAGTAGACACTCCGAAAAACTCCAAACTTTTTTTTTTTTTTTTTTTCCTTCTGGCTTTGCACGGTTTGTGCATTTAGCCAATGTCAAGTTTTAGTTCTTGTGTATTGATGAAATTAATTATAAATGCATGATGATGATATCCCCGCCCACTCCCCTTGAGTTTCAGTAAAGATGTGGCACTTTACTGAGTCCTCACGCGGACTTCTTGAGAGAACTTGAAGCGAAGTTGCACTGTTTTGTTTCATTTGCCTACACTAATGCACGTTCACAAACACTTAATGGTTAATAATCCACCATTATTACACATTAATATTCGGCTAAACACTAATTTTGGAAAATTAAACAAACTACTGAACATGACGCTTCACTTTCCCGCCAAGAAGTCCTCCAAACTTTCCTTTTTCAAATCATGTGAACAGGGGGCCTCCCCTGTTCACATGATTCGCTGCGGCACCGCGCCGCAAAGATTTCGGCCTTTCTTCTGCCGCACAAACAATTGAGCGGTGCCGCTCCGGCGCGCGGCGTCGCAATGCGTGTTACCTCTCCCCGCCGCGACTCGTGGGTTGCAAACTTACATGTCCAGTCATGTGTAGGTGCGGGGCGATGCTGGAACGCACCGTGTGGCATACCATGGATAGGACGCCGCAGCGACACCGCATCTTACTTGTTGGAAGAAACCAAACAATCATAACGAGGCTCAAATCATTCCTAACTGACAATCAAACAATATGAGATCATCATAAAGTATTTGCATACCTATATTTGCACTGAGTAAATACCCAATTCAGCTGTAGAATAACAGTAAATGGAAATGTAGCTTTAATTAAAATAATTTCAATTTCATACAACGTATACCGTAGTGCCCAAAGTAGTACTGAAATAATTTTGCTCCGGGGTTGAATACTAGGTTAAGTGGTATTAATAATGTGAGAACGTATTATTTTAAATGAAAATTTAATGTTATTTAATTAAGGATCTACAAGCAGGTGTTGTTTTGCGTGTAGTTGCAAGATAAATTAAATTTTGTAAGGATTATTTGGTTATAATACGTTTTATTAGAGCGTTTAAGAGTGTTTATTTATTTTATCATTGTTTTTAGATTTGAAAATATTTTAATGTCGAATTATTATCTTTTTAACCCTCTAGAGCAGTAATTCTCAAAGTGTGCTCCGCGGAGCCCTAGGCCTGCGCAAAGCTTCTGTGGGGTTTTCGCGAAAATACTGCTCATAATTTTAAAAAATACTAAAGTGTTCCTATAATATATTTAACTCTGCAACCTGAGTTAAATAAAATCTATGTAAATATTCCAACATAAAGTAAAAAAATATGCAAATGTTAGTGCCAAATGTCAAGTAATATGATTATAATTATTATTAAAGAATACACATAAAACCAATTTTGATGATTTTTGGGCTCCGGCAAATATGTAGTACCAAAAGAGATCCGTCGCCAAAAAAGTTTGAGAACCACGTCTACTCCAGACTAGATAATGACATTATGTTTAGGGGCCTAGCATGCGTAGTTCATACAAACGTAATACCAAAATAATTTGTAAATCAAACATACTCTTAAGGTATTTATTTCGATTGGATTACAGAATACGAGCCAAATATATATTTTGAAAGGACAATGATATAAAGGCGAGACAGGTATGAGGAATTTAAAATTTCTATAGAAAACTTATTATTCTCATAACACTTGTTTAAATCAGTGTCCATTCAAAATATATATTTGGGAACCTAGATATTCTGTATTCCAATCGGATTAAAGACACACTATCTTATGAATATGTTTGATTTACAAATTATTTTGGTCATACGTTTGTATGAACTACGCATCCATCGCCGGTCTCTTAATAATCTTTTTTAGCAGCTACATGTTTAAAATGATTATAGTCGTGTATTAAATAACCATTAAAAATGTTTATGCACGCTCCGCTTATCAGAATAGCGGTGTTCTAACACCATAGAATACCGGTACAGTACGCGGATACGATCACCCACTATCAGCTTACTACAGGCATGTTAGTAAACAATTCCGTCTGTAGCATACCTTTGTTCTTTTAACCTTCGTCGTAAACGAACATTTAATGTGATCATATAACTAAACTACCTGCTCTTCTTCATCGAAAACTGAGTAAGAATCACTATGTAAAATATTCAGAAAAATATTTTGCTTTTATTTATTATTTTTTGGATTCCACACTCAAATTGGAGCCTTAGTCTCTGGTTATCTGTTCGTTCTTTTACAATCTAACGTTGTACAAGAAATTGTTCGCCAGCAATATTGTTGTAGCATTAATGTTACACAATAATGAAACCAGTAGTGATGTCCAGCTTACTTGCTTCACCAAAAGACTACATAAAATCATACCTGTAATTCCCGAAGGGTTCATCTTCTTAGTCATTAACTTCATTTATGAAGGTCGTGCTTAACTGGAAACTGGTCTCCAAAAATATTGTTGTGGCATTAATTTTACGCAATAATGAAACCACATAGCAATTCACAACCATTCGACAAGTTGTCGTATCGAAAATTTTCAATAACTGATTTACCTTGCCCCCGACATTTCCGTCTATTTGATGTAAACTGACAAAATTTAAGTGTTTTGGATTTGTGAACAGCCTTTAGAGGACTCCTTTGATAACATTGATTTATGCTCGATTCGGTAGGTACGGAAACGTATCGAACGCTTGTGAATAGCTATGCAGCAGTGATGTCCAACTTACTTGATTCACCAAAAAACGACATAAAATCATACCTGTAATCCCCGAAGGGTTCTTCTTCTTAGTCGTTAACTTAATTTCTGAAGGTCGTGCTTAATCTGAATTGTTGACCACTCGATGCACTACGCTCTTCCCAGTGATTCTGTCCTCAGCGGTCTTAATCCCCGAAGGATTAGGCATTGTCAAAAAACTAATTGGTAGATAATTAATTTCTCAATCGGTAAAACAGTGACATTCGTCTTATTCTTGATTAAGTTTCAGTAAATGAGCTTATCACTCACTTGATCAAATCCTTCGAGGGATCAATGTAAGCCTTACTTCAAACCCCAAGTTCAAGTTTCAAGGGCTAAAGCATCGTTAGACATGGGTCATAAATTAATACTTTGCGTGCAAAAAATGGGCCCTCCCCATTCTCTATTTGAGAAATGATATTATATCAAAAAAGTTGATGTATATTTTAATTACATTATATTGTGTGAAGATAGATAAGATATAGTTTTTTTACACATACCCTTCTTTGATAAAAAGCAATATTGATTCTTCAGATTCTCATCACTCACTTTGTTTGCAAACACTGCGTGACTTTTATGTCAGTCAAGTTGAGAAAAGCTTAATTTTGTTTATTACTGTTCGTTTATTGATTTTTTGGCCAAATAATCA
Organism: Tiliacea aurago; assembly: GCA_948098905.1. Lineage (NCBI taxonomy): Eukaryota > Metazoa > Arthropoda > Insecta > Lepidoptera > Noctuidae > Tiliacea > Tiliacea aurago. The sequence goes on from OX402588.1 coordinate 19,656,813, forward strand.
ACATCGCCATACAGCGTGGCAATGCTGCCAGCCTTCTGGGCACTTTTCCTGTTAACAGCGATGCGGACTTGATGCCATAAGAATCTTTCCCCTCCTTTTTAATAATAACTATACATGTACTTAATATTATTAGGTATTATTTTAAGTCTGTTAGCGTATAAATAGTATGTAAATATTATTATTATGCAGCTAACTTAAAAAAAAATATACGGTTTCCCATACATTGGAAAACAGTCCTATGTTTTCCAATGTATGGGAAACCGTATTTTTTTTTGCTGGTATTTAGTAAGAAAGTCGGATCTGCAAATGCTGGTCCCTAGTAAGAAAGTCGGATCTGCAAATATAACTTTTCAAGAGAGCGGTTTAAAGTTTGTTTTGTTGCGGACATTTCGAGTTAAAATCGACTTTATTTAGTTTGGTAAATCTGTAATTATAAAAGCTAGTTTTTTTTTTTATTTATTGGTTATCAAAGATCTTTGTATTTAGAACATAATAATATAAAAAAGTGAAAATGCGCCAAAATGTAGTTCCGACATTCTTAGTAGGGCCCAGCGAGGAGAATGAATTGAAAAGCACGACGACCATTATTTACCATCTTGACATTAAGAAAACAATAAAACTGCGGAGTATAGCAAATAATTCGTCCTTTTTGAGCATTTTAGCTCAAAAAGGACGAATTATTTGCTATACTCCGCTTCTACGAGTAAACTTACGGGTTTGCTAGCGAGCCTCATACTTTTTTAGGGTTCCTTAGTCATTAAGCAACCCTTAAGGATTCTAGAAAAAAAAACGTACATTGTATCGATTCTTTCGTTATAGACATTTATACAATAGAATCGAGAAACTAACAATGTCTAGTGGGGGGCCTCATTCAGCTTTGCCGCCCCGGGCCTCTGACGGGCTTAGTCCGCCACTGCCTTCCAACGCTACGTCTTCCGGTACGCGGTTACCACTCCAGAACCTTTCGGCCCATCGGCCATCTGTTCTGCGAGCAATGTGCCCTGCCCACTGCCACATAAGTTTCGCAATTCTTCGGGCTAAATCGGTTATCTTGGTTCGTCTGCGGATCACAAGACATCCCACACATTATTGCCATGAAACTTTTATTTGCATTGACTTGTATTTGAATTACTTTTTCTCCATTCTCGAAGGTGCTCCTAAATCAACAAAGCTTCTTTACTATGTTTTAAACTACGCTTCACGTAACCCAATCTATTTTAAACAAGTTAGAACTCTATTTTGTCAACAATAGAAATTGTTTTGGACTGTGAAGAAACGGTTGTAAAAGTTCCATCAGAATCTGTTCGATGGGAGCTTTTGAAGTGAGCAAATAGACATTTTGTCAAAGATTTTAGTCTTGTTTCTGATTGGTCTCAAAATAGTATGGATTCGTCACAACTTTCGTAGTGTTGATTAATCCTAACTAGTAAATGCGAGAGTGAATTTGTTTGTTTGTTATAATTTAGCATACAGGTAGACTATAACCTGGGTTAGGACAAAGGATAGGTACTTTTTGACCCCGTGCCGGTGGTTCGTTCCCGGGGAAAAAAATCCGAATTGCGCAACAGATTTCAGAGCTCATGCCTTTGCTACAATGGCCCACTTGTAATAGTAGTTAGTAACTGAACAGAGAGCTGTGCTGCTGGGGGGTTTGTTGGGCCACTTCTTCTTCCCAGCGAAAGTACTAGAAGGTGGTGAAGGGTGCGTTTTTGGGGGACTGTCTTATGTAATTTAGACGTTCGAAAAAAGTGATTTGATTTGATTGAGTAGTTTCGGCACTCATAATCAGCCTATAATGTTCCCACTGCTGGGACTCAGGCCTCCTCTCGGTGAGAGGGAGTGGGCCGTAATCCACCACGTGGGCCCAGTGCGGGTTCGTAGATGTCACATGTCTTCGAATTTTTGGTTCGTATTTACACGCCGGTTTCCTCACGATGTTTTCCTTCACCGTTTTGAGAGCAGTGGTCTTCAAAGCTTCGAAGGTTCGAAGATCAGAGTCGAGGCCGTTACAACTGGGTCACCACTGCTCTCTCTGTTTCGGCACTAGAAGTAAAATAATTGTTGAAGTAAAATTCTCTGATCTAATACATTTTTTTTTTTGGGTGGGAAATTATCAAATAACTTGTCCCGCTCTGGGCGGAGCGGGAGGGCGTGTCAGACTTTTACTGACTAAAACCCACCCGTGTTCCTTCCGTTGCCTGTGTGCCAGGGCCACGATATCCCTTTCGGACAAACTCGCAACCCTGGCAGGCATTGGTCCTAACGGATAGCTGATTTACTGTGAAATAATTGTTTTGTGTTTTTGGAAGAAAGTTGGTGGGAATTGGTGTAGATATTATTTTATGCATAAAGAGAAGATGTTAATGAAAAGGAAAATCTAATTTACTTATTTACCGCAGTAGCCCTGTAAACTGGCTGGCCTTGGACCTTCGGAAAGACTGCTAGAATAGTTCGATAAACGATCAAAGAGAAATACCTAAGTATTTTGTTGTTGACTTTGATTCCCGAGTTTTCTCGAATAAGCCGAATTCGAATCAAACCACAAAGACCTGGCTCATTCAATATTTATATTAAAACTTTCCTTGTAGCCGAACACAAACATTAGCGTCTTATCTCTCATGTTTTCTCCAATCCCTAGATCGCGATTCCTAAATGGTTTTTTTGATGATGGTTTTTTGGTGATTTAGGTATACCTACTCTTTTCTAATTGTATCTGATAAAACGTAAACAAACCTTGTTCAGGATAAAGGCTTCTACATACCGGCGCGACTCGCGACGCGACACAAAGGCACCGCTCGTCGCGCGACACGCGGGGTTATTGTGTCGCGTCGCGAGTCGCGGCGGTCTGCCTTAAATTCTCACGTAATCACTCACAAAGCCGAATTAGTAACACATTCATCTGTATTAAGAATACATAATCAGCCTATAATGTTCCCACTGCTGGGACACAGGCCTCCTCTTTCTGTGAGAGGGAGAAGGCCGTATTCCACCACGCGGGCCTAGTGCATTTTGGTGGATGTCACACATGTGTGTGTTTTAGTTCTAGGACATGCCGGTTTCCTGACGATGTTTTCCTTCACCAGTTTTAAGAATATTTCAACCTCATTTTTACTATTATTTAAACTGTAATTTCTAGTTGTAAAGTAAGTATTAACGTTAAAATAACCAAAGTGTTTTTAGGTTTAGTTGATTGTGCTGACGTTACAGGGTGACGTTTTCGCTAAGCGATAAAGCCCGTAAAATAATGAAAAAAGTGATCTCACCACTTATTCCAACAATTATTGTTTGTATATCATGATTAAATTGTAATTGAAAATTAATCGACATTAATGTAGGTTATAAAATTAACGTTAAAGGAAAAACATCTTCAGTAGGTGATTTAAAATTAGAATTTCGGGTTTAAGACGCAGCTATATGCCAGTGACCTTGAGTGGTTAGCTTGCGTGTTCTGTACTGAGCTTACAGACCCAACGCGTCGTAGGTTCAGCCAGTAATAGGACTCGCCCATCAAGGAGCGCTGTCCCCAATTTGACGCATTATTAATTTATTATACACAAAACAAAAGGTATGTTAATAAACCGCGTATACTAAAAGATCAATAATTAAATTATATTTAAATTGGTGAAGGTCTCAAAAAAATACGCTTGGTAGATTTTGCGCCAGTCCCAGTTTTTTATCCGCGTTAGACATAACTTTACAAATTAATTTCACTATGTAATATAAACATAATCTAAATTATTCACATATTAAGTTATTGAGAAAATGCTCTTTTTTATCATATATTTTTTTCAAATCATTAACACTACTCGTTTAGACGTGATCTTCAGTATTAAATCATTAAAAGTCGGTCGTCCCCTTAAATTGTAATTTAAAATGTATCGACAAAAATGTAGGTTATAAAATTAACGTTAAAGGAAAAACATTTTTAAGGTGATTAAAAATTCGAATTTTGGTGTATCGGCAGCTTCCGACACTGACCTGCAAATTGCAAAAAAACGTAAGAAAATTTGAATTTCGAGGGCTTCGGCTGTGGATTCACTTTAAAGGCTTCTACATACCGGGGCGACTTGTCGCGCGACGCGACACGACACAAAGGCACCGCTTGTCCCGCGACACGCGGGGCCTTTGTGCCGTGTCGCGTCGCGCGACAAGTCTCGCTGGTATGTAGAAGCCTTAAAGCAGCAATTTGTAGGTAGCAAAATAGACATCCACAGATACGTTTTCTGATCCTTTTGTTTCCATTTTCATCAGATAATTCTGGAACATCAAAGCTGTCGTTTCTCCTCATCAATTCGAATCTTCCTCCGATCCAATACTAGTCACAATAAACTGGCTTTATTTACTGTACCTATAAAGTGTTTTATAGCCACTATTTATTTGGACGGTACAAATTTATTGTCTGTAATATCATCCCCACTTATCAAAGGAGAGTAATCGCTGAGTGTCGTCATCTGACACGTTATTAGAAAACACCGAGTGGTAATCCGATATTTTAATTATGAACCTGATAGCGGTTGTCAGAAGAAATTGCTTTGAATTCAAATGGAAAGTTATTGAGATTGACGTAATAATATTACCGTAAAGTGGATATCTTATTTGTGGTTCTAAGAATTATTCATAAGGGTCACATATTTTTGAGATTTCTTTGTAGTACAATACGGGGAAAGTACCTTTTTCTGATTGAAGTACTGCGAAGTGGGCGTAGGTAATAATACGCATAGGTACAATTCAAAATGACAGGTGTTTGAATTCTCGGTCCTCACGTTATGAGAGCAGCCTATTGAGACATCAGAACACACTTCAACTTTATTCATAAAAATTGGAATATATAAATTACATTTTTTGCGAATACTTGAACCTTTCGTGAACACCAAATCAATTAATTTTGTCACTTTTTATTTGCGAGTTACACGCAGAAAGTTAAACGTTATAGTATTAAGGCTTCTACTGACCAGCGCGACTCGCAACGCGACACAAAGGCACCGCTCGTCGCGCGACACGCGGGGCCTTTGTCGCGTCGCGTGTCGCGCCGGTCTGTAGAAGCCTTTAAGGAAAGGTTCCAAGTAGAACGTTTCACGAATAATATACCGTTTAACTCGTATAAGAGAAAAGAAGGAGTGTTCGAAAATAGTATGTGCTTAGACGGTTTGGTCATGTGGAGAGGATGAGTGGAACGCGACTAACAAAAGGTATTTATAAAGCAGAGGTGAGTGGAAACGCCGGGAGGGGGGGGGGACGCCCTAGGAGGACATAAAGTGACCACATTGGTGATGTTCTTCAGAAAGGTCAGGTGCGTAGTACTCGCAACCGGCGTGCGTGTATGACCAGTGTATGAACGTAGGCGAAGCAAAAGGAGTATGTAAGGAGCGCTGCAGGTGGCGTTCTATAGTTTCTGCCTACCCCCATGGGAAGAAGGCGTGAGTTTATGTTTATGTATATGTAACTTTATTAAAGTGACCATAGTTAAGAACAAAGTTTATGAAAACCTAGGGATTTACTCATAAACATAAGAAAGAATATTTCTATGGATTTACCGCATGCTTCCGTCGAGTTGATTAACCGATAAAATCGAGTTCATGATTATATTACTCGGTATCGAAAATGCCGACGGCAAAGGTCAGACAACCTCCCGAAATGCGATAGGATCTAAATTCATACCACTTATCGGGAGATTCAAAAGGCCATTTTTTATACTGTACACTGTACATTCAATATAATCTGGATACTGTAAAAAGTAATTATTTTTTCCATTGAATAGGAGACAAGATTAGATTTTTTTAATTGCCAAATTCGAAATAAGGCGCTGAACTTGAGTGGTTGTAATTGGAAACGGTAAAAGGTTAAAAAATGCTTCGGTACCATTATTTCCAATCATCTTAATTTCGTAAAAAATAATTTCCTTTCTTAATTCCTTCGTCTATGACTTGAAATGGCGATCAAAGTATTTTTTTAGTTTTTATTTAAATTATTTAAAGGCTCTGCTTTTCTACTTTATTTAGTACACGAAAAGACTAGGCAAATAAGAGTAATCCATTGATTTAACATACTTTGTTCCTAAGAAAATAAGGCACAAATAAGGGTTGTTCGTATAAAAAAATAGCAATGAACTTTATATAAATGTTAACGGAATGGAACTAACCCTGTATCTATGTGATGAAGTTTGTCTTTTGTTTTTTTTGCAACACAGCTTTTTTGAAAGTTGTTGGTGTATTCTCTTTTTAGAAATTCAACGTAGTAGACGTTTTTGCCTTGTGTGTAGTCAAAGACACAGGCACACAGGGCACATCAGCAGTCTAAGCCCTCGTATCAATGTTTTTTTAACGAGGCTTTTATTTATCGCGCACTGCTTAAAGGGTTCTACAGATCGGCGCGACTCGCGACGCGACACAAAGGTACCGCTCGTCCCGCGACACGCGGGGCCTTTGTGTCGCGTCATGTGTTGCACCTGTTTGTAGAAGCCTTTAATCAAATAAAAAATATTTATTTGCTAGAATATAGTAGGTACTTAAGATGTTACAGTAAATTTGTTTCAGCATATCCTGCCATAACATGACGAGCAAATGTATTTACAATCAGCGATGTCAATGAATCCAACTTACAAATTAAAGATTCTATTGATTTGTGGTCTAAATAGTCCCTATGGTATGTGGTATGGTATACGATTTTTAAACCTTGTCAGCGGTAAGTCATGAAAACTATTTGGTAAATGATTGTAAATAATAATCGACATGCAGTATACATTTTCTTAAATAATTTTAGTTTTATTGGTGGCAGCAAAAGTCTATCTTTATGTCGTGTTCGGCTATTTGGCCTGTCAGTGCTTCGCGCTGAGAGTTGAAAATCTAACAGTATGCTTTTTCGACGCGCTGGTATGCACTCTGTTCGATTCTCAATGCTCTGCTCAACGACGAGAGTTGAAAACCCAATGCGCGATAAAAAATCGTCGCGTTATAAAATCGCCCGACGCGAGGGGCTTAGACTTTTTTGCCCTGTATGTCTTTACCTACAAACAAGGCAAAAACGTCTACTACATTGAATTTCTAAAAGAGAATATCCCAACCACTTATAAAAAGGCTGTGTTACAAACAAAACAAAAGACAAACTATATCACATAGCCTAGATACAGGCTTAAAGTTACATTCCGTTAACTTATAAAGTTCATTGCTATTTCCTTAGAAGAGAAGTATAAAAGATTCTTCGCGCATACTCGTTGGCATGTCTCCATAATCCATAAAGTGAGTGGAGTAAGTTACTGTTGCCTTTGTTTGATTCAACTACCTCGGACAGAGTACGCAGTACAGGGGTAAAGTAGGGAAGAGAGTTGTGTTCTCGGAGGGTTCCGCAGTATTTTGCAGTAAAAGTTTGTTTATGTCATACATAACCAGCCTATAATGTTCCTACTGCTGGGACACAGGCCTCCTCTCTGTGAGAGGGAGTGGGCCGTAATCTAACACGGCCCAGTGCAGGTTGGATTAAGTCATGTCTTCGTTTTTTTTGGTTCTAGGACATGCCGGTTTCCTCACGATATTTTCCTTCACCGTTTTGAGAGCAGTGGTAATGTAACAATTTACAAAAACTAAAGTGCACAGACTTGGTCTTTGACTAGCATCCAGAAGTCCAAATTCAAGCAATGCAGCAATGGAGCGCAGTATACTAGACATTAAATAACTGATCGTGTTCGAAACACAATACTGCGCTCCAAAACAAAGATGGCTGACGTGGCTCAAAAGGCTGCCCAACTTATATGGGACTGGGCAGGACATGTCTGCCGCATGACCAACTGTGGTCCCAAATGGCACAGAATTGGTGCCCTGAGACAGTGCGACGGGGTCGCGGCAGAACTCGTAGGAGATGGGGGGATGAGCTGGATAGGTTCCTTCAAAACTGGAAGGAGGACGCGCGGGCTCGCAAAAGGTGGAAGGAGTGGAGGGAGGGCTGTACCCAGCTATGGAACAGCGTAGGCTAGAGAAAAACGAGAAAAAAAGCGCCTGTCGGGTTCTAACTACGAGACCTAACCTACAAGAAGTTGCGGCCTCTGGGCAAAGAGAATTAGTCATTGCCTCTGGGCCATCGCTGTTTTACATCATTTCGCTGTAAACAATCAGGCAGCTGACCTCATGGATAGTGATCACCGCTGCATATGGGTAATATCCCAAAAATAACACTGAAAAGTCTAATTTTCTTGTAATTACACCGATATCCATACACTTCGATGCGGTACACTGCAACCTATCTTAACAATGTTAAGATCGCCTTCCTGTCTAACAAACCCAGGGGTTTGTGTCGCCATTTCTTCTCAGCGGTATTCAGATAGGAAATGTCGACTCCAAATAGATATTTTTTATTTTTAATGACGTGTGAATGTTATTCCGATATCCTATCTACAAAATAAACAATTTAATTTAATTTCAGATGAATTTAATTAAACTGGGCGGACAGCCTTTTGACATTCAAAAGTCCATGACTGAATAATACAAATACCCCAATAGTCAGTATTTTCGGGATTCTAATATTCCGATTATGACTTGATGGTATTCGTATAAAAAGGCTTCAACAGACCAGCGCGACTCGCGACGCGACACAAAGGCACCGCTCGTCGCGCGACACGCGGGGCCTTTGTGTCGCGTCACGTGTCGCGCCGGTTTGTAGAAGCCTTAACAACTGAGGTGTCTACAGAGGGGGGTCTCGATTTCGAAACTTATAAAGAGATGAAATTTGTGAGTTTATATGTAGGGAGTAATCTCCGAAACTGCTGATCCGATTCCGAAAAAACATCCCCTAAACGGAAGTTACAGTATTGCAGAGTGCAACAAGAAATTCGGAATTTCGGATTTATTGCTCCATGACGAGTGAACGAAATTTTATTTAAAAAGTAGTAATAAAAAAAAATCATAAACAGCATTTGTAAGCTGTAACGTAGTATTCAATTTTTTTAATTTAAATTTCATGGTTTTCTTATGTACTGTTTAGAAAAAAAAATATATTTACAAATAGATATAATTTTTTATTTTTTAAATCCTATAATAAGCATTTTTGTGGTCCATGACGAGTAAACTAAATTTTATTTAGGACGTCTAATATTTAATAAAAAATATTTTTTTTAAACCGCATTTGTAAGCTATAACGAAGTAATATTTTTTTTATTATTTTATTCTGGTTTTATTAAGTCTACGCATAAAAAAATATATAATTATATACATATATTTTTTGTTTTGTAAAATTTTCTAGTACGCTAATTGACAATGCCGTGCTTTCCTATAATTTAGATACCTACATGCGATGGTCGTTGCGAGCTCAATATTATGACAAAGCCTTTGGGTTAATGCTATGTACAGACGCCAGCACATCAAGCTACTACAATATGTTAAATTTCTTTAATAGATTTTCGACTTTATCCCTACAGCAAAAGGTTCAAGGTTGATTAGGAAAATTTGACAGTTTCGGGTAGATTGACCTGCTGGCGTCTGTACATATGTGTTTAGTTGGTAAGCCTTTATATAAATAAATCATTAACAGTTTCGCCAAGATAGTCCCCTTGACGTAACTATATATTAGACGAGCCGAGAATACGAGATACCTAAGGTCATCCTATTTTTTTAATATTATTTTTAATATAATTCCGTCTAGACAGAATTCTCATTATTGTATGTCAGCCTCTTAATGAAAGCTGACGGATAGAGGATCAAACCATTTTGAAATGTTAAAGATTTCAATAGGAACGCACGGAACCTTAAAATATTCGGATCATTAAAATAGGATAAGGACGTCGACACGCGACGTTTCCCTACAAATGCCAGGTCAGCGATTGTGAAAATGTAGGAAATAAAATAAAAGTCTGTAGACCAGTCAACTCGATTTATTAGTTGACTCCGCGTTACAGATCTTTTTAGGGTTCCGTAGTAAACAAGGAACCCTTATAGTTTCGCCATGTCCGTCTGTCTGTCTGTCTGTCCGTCCGTCCGTCTGTCCCCGGCTTAGCTCAGAGACGCTAAGTCCTAGAAAGATGTAATTTGACATGGGTGTACATATTAATCACGCCGAGAAAGTCATAAAATAAAACCATGAAAAACATATATTTTTAGGGTACCTCCCTTGCACGTAAAACGGGGATGATATTTTTTTTTCTCGTCTAATACATGGTGTGGGATATCGTTGGACAGGCCGTTCAAAAATATTGTGGGTCTGTGAAAAACATTTTCAATTCTGAGATCCGTTTGCGTAATATTAAGCTTTAAATTGCTATTTTTTGTTAGAGTCAAGTGTCCCCCCCCCCCCTGCCAGCTAAATTGGTTTTGGATATGTGAAAAAATTCATGGCAGTAGCATATATAACGAAATTAAAAGGAAAACTATCTATGTTTAGAAGTAAACGAGTAATCGTCGACCAACTTAAATTTGCGGTTGAAGAATTGACCGTAACGTATATAGATGTATGGGAGAGCATGTTTTTCAACTACAATGTTAAGTTTGATTTTGGGATGAATTCATCCTAACTACGTAACCCTTCATTGTGCGTGGTCCTACACGTACTTTGCCGGTTTTTAAAAGATTATTTTGAAATTATCGGTCTTATAAAATCGTTTGATTGAAACAATTGAATTTACGATTCAAAATGATTTGGTTCTACGAAAAAATCCATGCCTAAGGTTGTATCTTAGCTTCTTAAAATTCTGATCATAAATATGACTGTACTTACAAGGAAAAATCAAGACATGTGGAAGTATGTAACAACCTACAATATGATAGGTATGAATAAAATCTTTTAATCTTATATTTTGTATTGTTTTTTAAATAAGTAATTTTTATTTTTTTTTCACCTAAAGAAGCACCAAGAATAATGTACCCAGGATTTTCTAATATCTTGATTTAAAAGAGTGTCCTTGGAGTTTTTTTGCCGGTTCTTCTCCATAGAGATCTACGTTTTGGAATAGGCAAATAGCTTCAACTTTCTGACTAACTGACCGACTCTTTGACAATTCAAAAGTGCTTGTAATAGGTTTAATTGAAATAAATGTTTTGAGTTTGAGTCAACCGGATGCAGCTGACTACCAGTATTTTACATGGAGCGACTGCCTATCTGACCCCTCCATAACCCAGTTACTGGGTAACACGATACCCCTTGGTAAGACTGGTTGTCAGACGTTCGGGCTTCTGACGACCCGTAATGACTGACACCAGGGGCTGCAGTCTCAACATAGATAGCAATTGCAATTGCAATCTGCTGCAAAATTATCTGTCATTGCTTCATTATTAATTCTGTTTACATATTGTGGTATAGCAATTTTATTCTAGCTGAATCTTCTTCACATATAATTATATAATTGATGTACCTATACAAAATATTGTAAAACATTTTAAAAGAGTAACGGTGGAATTTTTTGCCCATTCTTCTCCATACGAAGCTAACTTTTGGAAGGGGCGACTAGAATCAATTCTATTTTATTGGTAAATTTTGACGTTCAAAAGTGCCATTTATGTGCCTATTTAAAATAAATAATTTGACTTTGACTTTGAATGAACTGAAAGCCAACCCAACCTGAGTGGTAATTACGTAACACACTATCAGAAGCAATGGATTTCATTTTGAGAGTGCAACAACATTCATTGCGTTATTTTAAGCAATGTATTAAAACAATATCATCATCAGCATCATTTCAGCCGAAAGATTTCCACTGTTGGACATAGACCTCTCCCACGGGGAGGTTGCCATAATCGCCATGCCTGGCAGACGGGATGGCGATCGCAGTATGGTGTTAAAATGCATAGAGAACGCTGCTGCCCATTCTCTAGAAAGTCCCTTAGTCACCTTTTACGACACCCACGGGAAGAAATAGGGTGGTGCTATTCTTTACTCCCGGCACCACTGGGCCAAGGCACGGCACCAGCACTATTAAATAGGTACTTTGAAATCATTCAGATTTTGATTGATAGTGTGTTGCGCAATTAGGGTTCAGGTGTTAATAGGCAATGATTGAGATCGACCATGATTCGTGTTTGTTTCGCTTCAATTAATAATTAAAAAAATGTCCATGTTATATATGTGGCTTGTTTTGTCATCTGATGGATGTCACTGTCATTAGAAAAATATATATGACTTAGAAAAATGCATACAATTATTTAATTCATAATACATAATATTGGCGACGATGGAGGCAGAACTGGCGCGACTTACTCGCCTGCGCGCAACTATACGCGGCCAGCTCAAAAAGTTGGAACACACACTGGAACAATTACAAAATCCTTCGGATTTCGAAGTAAGTTCACGTCTGACAAGTCTAACAAATTATGAACAAAAATTTGATAAATTGCAAAACGATATCGAATTGCAAGCACCTGACGTGGAAGTAGAAATTGAGCAACGGCATTCTACAGAAGAGCAAATATTACAATTAAATCTAAAGCTGCATGGCTTACGCCCTTCACCACCGACCACACCGTCGACTTACGTCACGGCTTCAATTGAAAGCACACCGGAAACTACACCAAGAATCAACTTTCAACCGTTACAGGAACGAGAAAGTTTCAACAACTTTATTCAGAGATTAAAAACTTACATGAAGCTAAACAATTGTCACAATTCACAAATACAGACCCTCACGCTGCTTAGTTTATTGCCACCAGAATTACACCAGAAAGCTTACGACTTGTGCGCACCGAATGATCCTTGTGAACTGGTATTCGGCAGCTTAGTTCAAATATTACAACACTATATAGATCCAAAACCGAGCATTTGGGCACGTCAACATAAATTTATTTCAAGACTCCAAGGCTCTGACGAGAGTCATATCATACTCGTCAGACTTGACATCTAGCTCAAGATTGCGAGTTCACGTGCAATAACTGTAAGAAGTCGATCTGTGATAATTTTTTTACCTTACAATTTATAAGAGGATTAAATGACACCGATATTCGAACCAAAATACTACAGGAAACAATGTTGACCGATTTTGCTGACTTAATTAATAAAGCAAACACCATTGAACTAGAAAAATCTGATAGCAGCTATATGTCACCAGCTCACTCTTCGAACCTTGGTCTACTGCATGTGAAAACTGTTCAAGTTGACCCCAAATACTGCAGTCAAAAACAAGAGTACAAACCTTTAACGATTAAGGATTTACGAGGCAAATGCTTCCGTTGTGGAAGTAAGGAACATAAAGCTAGCAAATGTCGCAGCATAAAGGATGGTCATCTTGCTCGCGTTTGTTTACAATCAACACCTGGGAACAACCAACTGGAGCCTGAACACGTGCAGGTGCGGGACATGGACCACTCTTCAGATATAGTCGATGACTCCAGCCCATGGCATATGAATTTAATACGATCCAACAACACAGACAAATTTATGATAAATGTACGCATCAATAATTCGAAATTGAAAATGGAAGTAGATACAGGAGCTGCTCTATCATCTATCTCTCACAAAGATTTTAAAACATTGAACACTGGATGCAAGATTTACAAAACTAATATCACGATGAGAACATATACAGGAGAAGTCTTCGCACCTCTCGGAGTAGCCTACGTTACGTGTAAATACAATAACCAAACAATTGAGGGAAAATTATACATTATCAAACAAGATGTTGACCCTATCTTCGGTCGAGCATGGATACGAGCAATCAACTTGGATCTGGCAAATATAAACGCAGTTAATGCTAAAGAACATCCAGAACTTGATAAGCTGCTTTCTGAATACTCGAATGTGTTTGATGGCTCCCTTGGGTGCATACCTGATTACAAAGCTCATTTGACTCTAAAGGAAGAAGTGTCACCAATTTTTGTCAAGCCTAGACGTATACCATACGCTCTTAAAAATAAAGTTGATGATGAAATAGTACGGCTCTGCGAACAAGGAGTAATTACAAAAGTTGATAGTTCTGAGTGGGGAACACCAGTGGTCCCTATTGTCAAACCAAATGGTAGTATACGCTTATGCGCGGATTATAAAGTCACCTTAAATAAAGTAATAAGGGATGAGCAATACCCAATTCCGATCATAGAGGACATTCTGGTAGAGATGAACGGAGGTCAAATATTTTGCACACTTGACATCAGTCAAGCTTACTTAAACATGATGATGGACGAAGAGAGCGCTATGATGCAAACATTAAGCACACACAAGGGTACGTTTAAAGTAAATAGACTTATGTTTGGCGTCAAGGTAGCCCCGAATTTATGGATCGTTTGCTTCAAGGAATAGCTGGAGTGAAGTGCTTTTTCGATGACATAATAATTCAAGGATATTCAGAAGAACAACTTCTATCAAGACTACGCTTGGTATTACAAAAATTACAAGAAAAAAATTTGAGACTCAACAAGGATAAATGTCATTTTTTTCAAGAGAGAATCGAGTACTTGGGTCATACCATTGATAAAAATGGACTGCACAAAAATAGAAACAAGGTGAACGCTATTCTGGCTACAAAACATCCCAGCAACATCAGTGAACTGCGGACATTTCTAGGAATGGCTAATTATTACAATAAGTTCATACCGAATTTAGGATGAGGTAACGGTACGCTCATTTACTGTTGGGCAGAGAGTGCAAATACGCAGCTACACAAACGACCAAATTAAATGGGAATTCGGAAACGTTTTAAGGATATTATGCCGATTGCACTATCTAATAGAAACTGATTCTGGTCAGATTTGGAAAAGACATGTTGATCAGATGCTGGGTACCTTAATACCAAGAGAGGAACGGTAAAACACCTTTCGGAACTTTCAGAACCTGACAACTAGACGATTTGGGACGGAGGTGTTATATATGTGGCCTGTTTTGTCATCTGATGGATGTCACTGTCATTAGAAAAATATATGACTTAGAAAAATGCATACAATTATTTAATAAATAATATTCATAATACATTATAGTCCACTAGTGCAAATGTTCTAAAAAAAAAACTGTTAGTCGTAGGACTTCACGTCAGAAGTGAAAACTAAGTAACTTTTTTTTATTCTGGGTGGGAAATTATCAAATAACTTCTCCCGCTCTGGCGGAGCGGGAGGGCGTGTCAGACTTTTACTGACAAAAACCCATCCGTGTTTCTTTATTTGCCTGTGTGCCAGGGCCACGATATCCCTTTCGGACAAATTCGCAACCATGGCAGGAAAACTAAGTAACTTGTGAATTGTATCGAAGCGTTCGGCACGATGACGCGAGTTCCAAGATTTTTGTTCACTCAAAAAGTGCTCAACGCGCCTAAAGACGTTTTCATTTCAAAAAACCTAGTTACTTAAGGGGCCGGCGTAGCATGCGTAGTTCATACAAACGTAATACCAAAATAATTTGTGCCGTAATATCAAAGTTGTTTGCTGTCCTCCCCCAGCGACGCCGTAAGCCGAGGTCCGTACCCCACAGAGAGAGTGCCCTTAGGCGATTAACACACGGCACCGCGCACCGCCGCGGTTTCATATGGTGAGAGCACCGCTCAACCGCGCGGTCGGGCGGTGTACGTGTGTTAGGCATCAACGGATTTATTAGAGGCCAAAGCGACGTTGAGATCCGCTTCACCGCCTACCGCGGCGGTGCGCGGTGCCGTGTGTTAATCGCCTAAGCGTGTAGTCGCTTAGTTTATAAGTTTTTGCCCAAGCTGGAGGCCTTTACATATTGAGGCACCCACAGGAAAGTTGGTGTAAGCACGACGACAACCTCCTACTAGGAGATGCTATCTAGGTTGACCTGCGAGATGCCATAAACAACGTGGAGACGACAATATATTCAACTGCGTATATTTAATGACGTTCGCAGTCTGCACACAAAAATTCGTAGCCATTATAGCAAACCCCCTTTGGAGGAGGCTTATGGCCAGCGGCGGACGAGCTGAAATGATAAATGATGATGATTCAGACACCGGAAGCACGCGGAAACTAAGCAGTTCTTACACACAAGTTCCCCACCGTTGAGACCATACCTTACTTTTTACTGCAAACATTAACATTTTAGAGGTTATTCGACTCTCGTGATTAAGTTAAGTGGCCACATAGGACCAGATTAATTCCATGAATAATTTCAAACAGTTATCCCTATTTTAAATTATTTTCTATCGTATTTTACGGTCCTGGCTTCCCGTAAATGTTTACGAGTAGACTATAACGCGGATTATTTTCAGTGATTTACATAATTGTGTCAATTAATTATTTTGGACGGTACGTGGAATGGTCGCTCAGTGTGTGAGAACCGGGAACATTTTATTTTTATTTATTTTATTATCTTTTTTTTTGGAAGGCTTACAGACTAATTACAATAAAATAACAATAATATAAGTTGCTAATTACAAGCCCCCACAGATAAATACAAAATGAATATACTCCCTCGTAGTCTAAGTTACATCTTATCTGTATAACTAACATACGGAAAAAAAATATTTCTATTCTATTCTAAATAGATTAAACGAAAATAACAAACTTTGAGGGATAGCTAAATAACTATCCCTCAAAGTTAGTTAACTTCGTTTAATCTTATTTATAAAATTCTCGTGTCACAATGTTAGTTACCATACTCCTCTGAAACGGCTTGACCGATTTTGATGAAATTTTATATGTATATTCAGTAGGTTTGAGAATCGGCTGCTATCTATTTTGTATACCCCTAAGTGTTAACGTTACGACGCATCCGTTCAAAGTGCGTACCGACTCAACAGCGCAGCTCATTATAAAGGCGATCTAACGTTACAATATTTCACTCAATTGACTTCAAGTCTTTTAAGTCAAATGACCGATAGAATGAATGATTTGTCTATGGTGCACGTTCCACTAGCGCCATCTAGTCGCCGCCTGTCGCAGCTGTTAAACAATATGGCTTCCGTCATATATATATAATTTATTTTTATTTTTTTATTATGCTAATTTGTCAATAGACAATAAACGGATCATGTGCAGGCAGGAGCCTCTTGTACAAAAAAAAAATGATTAAGGACGAAAAAATATTTAATGATGATATAGATGTTATAAGGAGAAGAGAGAGAATTTAATGGTGATATGTACCTATTATTTAGGTATGTTAAAACTGTTTACATTGTACCCCTGTCACTTGTCCCTAAAGGTTAATTAGAAAACCAGCGTCTGACAGCGTCTGTCTGGCATTAATACTGAAATGAACCTTTTTGGCGCAGCCGTGAGGCACACACTATTGTTGTTAAAACATTATTTTCACTTTTATATTATGTTATTTGTATTTTGTGTTTAACTAACTGTGTCCAAATAAACGTTATT
Organism: Tiliacea aurago; assembly: GCA_948098905.1. Classification (NCBI taxonomy): domain Eukaryota; kingdom Metazoa; phylum Arthropoda; class Insecta; order Lepidoptera; family Noctuidae; genus Tiliacea; species Tiliacea aurago. Next base: position 19,674,029 of record OX402588.1, read on the forward strand.
CTTTATTTGGAGGGCTGGCCTATTTTTATCCCAAAGAACTATATTTATATTTGTACTTATATTAGGATAAACCAATAAATAATTCGTGATTTTTAAATCCCGGGACTTAAGTGTCAATTTCACCAATGGAACTGAACGCGATCACTACATAAACCACGTTTAAGATCTGTCAGTGTTATTATTACTTAGGAATATTGACACTGATAGCATTGCCATCCAACGTGGCAATGCTGCCAGCATTTTGGGCACTTTTCCCATTGACAGTGATGCGGACGAATTTTTTGATGCCCAATGAGCACTTCCCCTCCTTTTTTTTTTGTTTTTTTTTTAACTTTATATTTTAGTGTTACCATGTATATTTTAATTAAGGTACCTTTATAATAATAAAAAATATACCCATTCTTTATTTTTATTTTGAAGTACATAATATTGTTTTATTGTGACCTTGTTCAAATTTTACTCGTGTGACCTACAAATGGAGAGTGAGATATCGTTTAAGTGAAAGTCATCAATAGAATAAAGTCTGAAGTATTTTAAAGACAATAACTAAAACAATTGAGGATCATCTGCCCAGCCTTTTCCCAACTTTGTTGGGGTCAGCTTCCAGTCTAACCGAATGCAGCTAAATACCAGTATTTTACATGGAGCGTCTGCCTATCTGACCTCCACAACCCAGTAACTGGGTAACACGATACCCCTTGCTAAGAATGGTTCTCAGACTTTGTGGTTTCTGACGACCCGCAGCGACTGTTAAAGATCCTCAAATGACAGCTGGGACAAACGGCTGAACGTGCTTTCCGAGGTTAAGGGGTCTGGGTATGTTAAGATGATCACCCATCCACGGACCAACCGCGGCAAGCGTAGCTTAACCTGATCGATTGACCCATTCGGATGTTATTACTTAGCCACAAGCCCTTCTAAAACAATGGAGCATATCTGCTAATAACGTGGCCAACTACTGAGCCCAACTAATCTAAAAAATACCATCGACTCAAGAAGAACAAGCATGTCTTTCAGTTCTCCACATCATCACCGAGCAATCTTATAACCAGACACCGAGCAACCATATAAACTGCAACACCGAGCAATCTTATAACCAGAGATCGGAATTAGGTAGAGTATATTTAGAGCAGTGGTGGCCCAATGGTAACGGCCCCCATTTTTTTTTATTTGGTTGGGAAAATATCAAATAACTTCTCCCGCTCTGGGCGGAACGGAGGGGCGTGTCAGACTTTCACTAACTAAAACCCACCCGTGTTCCTTCCGTTGCCTGTGTGCCAGGGCCACGATATCCCTTTCGGTCAAACTCGCAACCCTGGTCCTAACGGACCCCGTCAGTTGGTGCTGACATCTCTTTTAGGCGCGCGTGGAACACAACGCGCCGTCGACCCGGGCCGGACGGCGAGCTACCCATAGCCCGCGCCTACGGTACCCGGAAATCGGCTTGCGACTCCCGACGCATCTCCTGCGGCGACGGTAACGGCCCCCCGACTTACCGAGTTGTTGTGGGTTTGAACCCAGGCAGGCGCTTTACTTTGTATAAATGAATTCATCACCACTGCTCTCAAAACGTTGAAGGAAAACATCGTGAAGACACCCGTGTCCTAGAACCAAAAGTTCGAAAACATGTGACATCTACAACCAACCCCCCCCCCCCCCCTGGACCCGCGTGGTAGATTACAGCCCACTCCCTCTCGAAGAGAGGAGGCCTGTGTCCCAGCAGTGGGAACATTATAGGCTGATTTTGCTATTTACCTAAACTTCGAGGGAGTAAGGAACATATGATTTTTTTAATCAATCATTTGTACCTTTATTATAAACCAATCAATAATTCGTGATTTTTAAATCCCGGGACTTAGGGCTGGTTCCACCAATAAAACTGAACGCGATCAGCACATTTAATCTGAGTTCAAAATCTGTCAGTGTCAATATTCCATAACAATAATGACACTGACAGCTCTTGATCTCGGTTTAGATGTGCTAATCGCGTTCAGTTTCATCGGTGAAATTCGGCCTTAGTGTCAATTTCACCAATAAAACTGAACGCGATCAGCACATAAACTACGTTTAAGAGCTGTCAGTGTCATTATTTTCTTAGGAATATGGACACTGACAGCTCTTGAACTCGGTTTAGATGTGCTGATCGCGTTCAGTTTCATTGGTGAAATTCGCCCTTAATCGTCATGTTTAAGGATTCCGGGATTTTGGAATTATTCACTCTGTTTCTTACTTCCTCGAAGTTTAGGTAAATATACTCTACCTATTCAGATCTCAGCTTATAACACAAGTTTAAAATAGGTAATACTTACTGCTAAAATAAATGCACGTAGTTCTAAGTGTTAGTACAAGTTACAGGAGTTAACACCTCGCAGTCGCAGTACAAAATCTTAGCAAGCATGACTGAGTGGGAATTTCACAAACCAAACTGAACACGATCAGCACATCTAAACCGAGTTCAAGAGCTGTCAGTGCCAATATTCCACAGAAAATAATAACACTGACAGCTCTTAAAACGTAGTTTAAGTGCTGATGGCGTTCAATTTCATTGGTGAAATTCGCTCTTGGTCGCAGTATAACACGTACGTCACACGTTTATTAGCAAACGCAACAGTTTCCAAGCTCCCAGTAATCTTCACTGTTTCAAACAAGAATAGCTGATGAAGGTTCAACCCCAGAACAAACAACTTTCAAGGAAAATAGGATAGATAACCCAACACTTGTACGTTGTAGATAAATTACGGTCAGTAAACATGAGACTGTGTACAACGACTACAATATAAGCTTTTGAATAATTTTGCTACCAAGGACCATGTGAAATTTGGTCTTTGGTCAAAAGGACCGGGACCGCAAACGTTATAACCCTCCGTCGCTGTGTGATAATTTTAAAAGACAACATTTTTACTCTCTTTAAACTTTTGCTGGGTATTTTAGGTGTTGACGTAAAGTGATGAGGATGTATTATACGCAGTGAGTGAATGATGTGGCAACGACTATATTTTATTACTTAACTAGGGACACTGTTTTAGTTATGAAGTTATAATATAGTGTTTCGTCGCCGTCGCCTGAGCTGTGACATAGCGTTCACAGAGTTATCTTCTACTTTTATTGTTGGGATTATTGGAACGAAGTTCCTTAACGTCACGTCACGACATATCTTAAATCGTCACGTAAGGAAAAAGCGTTATGGCTCCTCCATGCTACTCCCTCTTTTTTTTGTCTCTGTCTCTTTTATATAACGAGTGTGCTAGTATAGAGAGAGATTCTTCGTTCTCAACTCGGGGTCGGGTTCCTTTGTCCCCGACTGCACACGTTTATTTTTTTAAAGATTTTCTTCAGAAAATTTTTACAGCAGAATTAACTTTGCGTTTTACAAACAATTGCATGTATGACTATAATATATTTCTGACAATATTGAATGACCATGCTAAGAGTATGCTAAGTATTACAGTTAAAACTTGTTCTAAATCAAACCCACAGCGCGCTCAATTACATTATTAACGTTGCATCAGAAAATAATCGCAATCCTACTAAATCCATCATCAATTTATTATAATTCAGATTTTAACTCCGATAGAACGCTATAAACTTTAAAAAGCTGAACTGCATAATTCGTACCGTTCATATAGTCTGTAATTTCCATTCGTTCACACTCAATAATAATAAATCATTCAACCCATCACTGCTCGCCGCTGTTTTGTTTAACTTGCACCCACGTGTGAGCGAGTGAATCATTCATTCATTTGAGCATTCGTAAGTAAATATAGGATTTGTTAATTGCTTGGTTGGAATTGCCTTCAATTAGATCTTGGTATTTGGTTTTTGTTATAGTGTGTAAGTATAGATTTTTGCTCTAATGTCTTGCAGTACAGATTCCATTTAAAACAGGTAAAAAAACAAGTAATTAATAGTTTAATTTCATTGAAGTGTGAATGGTTAACGCATATTTCAGTAAATAAGTTTGTCTTTCATAATAAGTGTGTCTTTTTAATAAAACAACCGACTTCCAACAAAAAACCAAAAACAAACCCAAGAGCAAACCCATCCTAAAAAAAAATAAATAAAAAACACTAAAAAGTGAAAAATAACTTGAATTTCGGAAGCACATAACATAACATCACGCCTTGTTTCCTCGAAGGGTTGGGCAGAGGTGTACCTGTAGTACACCCACATTTAATATTATATTTAATTTAATTTCGTAAGTCGGTGTCTTTGCACCGACTTCCGAAATTAAATTAAATATAATATTAAATGTATTAAGCGTTTTGTGATTGGATTGAATTGAAATTGAAACGCTTTGAAAGCAATTGCCACTTGTGAAGGCCCTCTGCAGGCTAAGCAAGACGCTTTCTATTTCTACTCTACCGTAGAATAGAAATCGCTTGTCTACCGAAAATGTTCTACTGTCTACACGTAAACGTCATTTTCATCTACTCTTCCGTCGACAAAACGCTTCTCTACGGATCTTGTGCTTAAGCCTGCTGATGGCACTGTTTAATATAAAGTTTTAATTAAGTAATTGGTAACAGCACTCAAATGAACCAACATAAATACCTAGAATCTAAATGAACGTTTATTACGAACGCTTTAACAGCAATTTCAGGAAAACTGAAACGTTTCTCACAACAGAAGTAACAATTCAACTGTAATCATTTCAAGCCACTCAACAAAGAATTAAACCTCCTTGTTACTTTTTACCTCTTGACTTTTTTTATTGTTCAGAGACCTAGCAATCTTGTTTATGCGGACTTCCTAAGAACAGAATAATACAATCTTCATAAAAAAACTCGTGGTTGTAAATATGTAAGGTCAACAAAATAAATTGCAATGTATCCGACTCGTAGTAATTTATTTTTTATGTCTTAGCTCATTACCTTGACGCCGGTCTAGATAATTATATTAGACATGAAAGTAACGAATGTTAAAGTTGGGCTCATTACAATAAACTACTTTATTTCACTTAGACATGTTAAGCGCTGGCCAAATTGAAGCAAATCTCGTGCGGCCTGCGGGACTAAATTCGCTCGCGCGCGCCGCCTTTCCGCTTGATAAATGATTTATTTCTGTAAGCAGGTTTGTACATGTACAACCACTTTTACACGTCAATCATATAAAAACAAAAACTAGATGACGTTGGCGTTTCGTATCTGACTACTCTGAGGAGAAAGGCCGAAACAAACTCAGAGGTCACAGTCTCTTTTAAAGTCCAGACATAATCTTTATCAGGTCATGTGAAGACCATGTAGATTGGTGCCTGAAATGATCTTTTGATGAAAGAACCACACAGATTGAGGGGACCTGTCCAGTCAGTGCACGCATTTGTCATTAGTCGTGCAGCTCAACTCAGAACTTAAGGAGCTTGAATGGAGGTATTCAAACTGGTGTGACTATGCCTGTCTTCCTGCAGGCTTAGCATGACGTTTGCTATTTCTAATCTACTGTAAAATAAAAATCGCTTCTCTACCTTTCTCGGTAGAAAACTGTGAACTGTCGACACGGAAACGTCATTTTTATCTATACTCTTCCGTCGACAAAACGCTTCTTTACGGTTATCGTGCTAAGCCTGCTGGTAATTGAAACAATAGACGCGCGCAAACGTGTCCCGCGTCCCGCGCTTCATTCGCCTCAGTGTGTCCAGACTGTGCTATCAATTCGGTGAAAGGATTGAATCATATTTTATTTTTTTCTTTAAGGCGCTGACAAGAGGCAAATGATAAAAGTAGGTTTGTCTTAAACAAAAAAAATGCCAAAATATAGTTTGTGGTAGCGGAAAAAATATATGTTATTTGTTGTTGTTACCAAAACACGTTTAGAAAAAAAAATCTCGATACAAATTAACGGTAAACTAACCCTTTACTTAGAGTTTCAATCCAAAATATCTGTATTAAATATCAACGTACGGTTGGTATTTAATTAATAAGAAAAACGTCTTAATTGTATGCAGAACTTGCTTGTTTTTTATTTTCGATTATTCAACTCATTTTTGAGTAAATAGATAATTGCTTCATATTTTGCAATAAATTACAAGCGTAGTGTCACCGCGCTTCTCTTTCTTTTGTATGCAGTCTGACAGTGACCGCGGTTTAGCCGTTGTCAGCGTCTTATTGTTAATCTGTTGTCACCGCAGCCTAAGGTCATCTCCAATACCAGAAGCATCTATCCGCTCAGGTGAAATGTCTCATATAGGTAGTACCTCAATTACACCGACAGTCGGCACCCATATCCTTGAAATACATACTACAGTGGTTGGCGGCAGAAATAGGTATGATATTAGGACTTCCCCAGGCGAGCTCCATCACTACGAGCGTTATCATCACTGACGATTTGCCAAAGTAATTCTAGCGAGGCGATTAGCTCGACGTGCAACGCGACGTGTTCTCCGCGGGTACGAAGCGAGCTAGCCGCGACTTCGCGACGTGTTCTCCGCGTTTCACAATATTGTACACTCGCTTGTCTGGCTCTCTCTTGTACGCTCACGTCAATCGCTCTCGTTAAGGAAACGCGGCGAACACGTTGCGCGGACGAGGCTTGCTCGCTACGCACACAGGACTACAAGACCGAGCGTTTTCAACAATCGCTTTTGCTGGAAACACACTCGCAAATCGCCAATGTAATAAGGCACTAACCGCTAGTTGCACGTAAGTCCATGAAATTTATAATTCACCATTAAAAGTAATGCTGTCACTTCCTGATACTTTCCGTTAGAGAAAGACAGCATTACTTTTAATCGGGAATTAAATTTAATGGACTTACCTACGTGCTGTGTGCAACAAGCGGTAAGAAGGGGGGTTTCCCTCCATGTTTTATCCCACACGTCGCCACAGTACACTTAAAATATTTTAAAACTAAGTGCAACAACTTTTGGCCACTCGATCAAAGTCTCAGGAAGAAGTAGTGCCGACCTATTTACCGACTTAGAAAAATACGTGATACCCAGACTTTCACCGGAATTGGTATAGACATTTGATGGATAACTTGTACGTGGATATTCTACAGCGAATTCAAGAAGGATATTTATTTTATCGACAGTTGGCTATGCTTGAGTTTATTTTAGCACTTCGAATTGTCGACCTTAATTTTGACATATATTAATCTGAGATACAATACGATACGATACGATAGAGATGTAGAGATAACGGGACGTGGACAAAGGACAGGATGAAGCACGTGTCTGGCATGTGGTACGACCGTTTATGCTTTGCTCGTTCATTGCATCTAGACATAAATTGCGCAATGCATACAGGGGGATGCGGACCGGGCGTAATGTAACTACTGCAAGTCCACCGACACGTGCATGACCCCCAAAGATCTCTGACTGACAGACATGACAGATAAGAGTGTCCGTGGAGTTTCTTGCCCGTTCTTCTCCATAGAAACCTACTACGCTTTGGAATGGGCAAGTAGCTTCATCTCTCTGACTGACCTTGGTTTATCACACTAATATTATAAAGGCGAAAGTTTGTGAGTGTGAGTGTGTGTGTTTGTTACTTGTTCACGCTCAACGGGCTGGACCAATTTTGATAAAATTTTGTATGGAGGTAGCTGACATCCTGGATTAACATATTGGCTACTTTTTATCCCGATTTTCTTACGGGATCGAGACTTACGCGGGTGAAACCGCGGTGCGCAGCTAGTTTGAAATAATGCTTTGAGTTTGAGTTTATGACAATCGTCAACATGGCTACTTAAAGCGCAAAGTTTTGGAAAGACAGTATCGAGAGTTAATGAGTTTTTAATACTTAAAGACTATAAGTATGAGGTGATTCACCATGTGGTGCCGGACGTAAAGAATAGCACTAACCCATTTCTTCCCGTGGGTGTCGTAAAAGGCGACTAAGGGACTAATTACTAGAGAATGGGCAGCAGCGTTTTCTATGCATTTTAACACCATACTGCGATCGCCAACCCGCCTGCCAAGCGTGGCGATTATGGCAAACCCCCCCATTTGGGAGAGGCCTATGTCCAGCAGTGCACGTCTTTCGGCTGAAATGATAAGTATGAGGTAGTAAACCAATATTCTGAGACTTTTTCACGTACAGAGATTACTACCTTTTTATTAAATAGGTTAGTTTTCTCACCTAGGGGTAGTTTAGGAACGAATGGCGTCATCTATTCTTAGGCCGTACGTAGTAACTAACGCCCTTAATTAATAGTCTGAAGCTACCAACATAAATATGTATCAGGACCATACAAAGTTCTACCAGGTAACAACATCTAATAGTTTTGTCCTATATAAATATTAACCTGCCGTCCAAACGATTACAATACTTTATACATACATACATAATCAAAACAAAGATGGGTGGCTAATGTATCAAACGATCATTTAGTTAATTGGCTAAATACAATGGACGGCTCTCAGTTATTCAACAGGTGTAATTAAGTGATTACGCGCGAAATACGTTTCTGATATCATGTGTGTCACAAAATGGGTAGATATACAGAAATGTGATTGCCTCAAACACAATCAATCAATTGGCACAGCAAAAGAGTGGAACTCTCTACCTGCGTCTGTGTTTCTGAACGCATACAACCCTAATCTCTTCAAAGTTAGAGTAAACAGGCATCTACTGGGTAAGCTCACTCCATCGTCGACTTTGTCTCTGTCACCTCTGCCTTAGACTAAGGTCAAGAGCAAACCCATCATAAATAAAATTAACAAAATATATAAATAAGCTTTCTTAAAAATGGCTTCTTAAAATCTGTTTTAGGTACACTCATCATTTGCCTAGGCTTTTCCCAGCTATATTGTCAAAGTCAAAGTCAAATTGTTTATTTCAAATAGGCACTAAAGGCACTTTTGAACGTCAATATTTACAAAAAATAGTATTGATTCTAGTCGCCCCTTCCAAAAGGTAGTTTCGTATGGAGAAGAATGGGCAAGAAACTCCACCGGTACTCTTTTAAAATCTTGTACAATATTTTTATAGGTACATTAATTATATGTGAAGACGATGCACCTAGAATAAAATTACTATACCACAATAGGTAATACAAAGAGTTAAGAATGAAGCAATGACAGATAAATTAATTATGTGACAGATACATGGTGCTCACATGTTTACAAAACAAATTAAAAATACGATTTCCTAAAAAATAACAATATCAGTGTGAGTTAAGTTAATCACAGAATTTAAAATAAATGTCAAAAAAATAATAAATTATACAATTAAAATGGCAACCTGTTTGATTTTGTCTAGACTCTAGATTGTCCTATGGAGCAGGACTAGCATGTTTACAAGCATTCTTATCTTGTATATAATCCTCTATTGGGATCGGCATCCAGTCTAACCATGCTGAATACCAATATTTTACTTGGAGCGACTGCCTATCTGAACTCCACAGCCCAGTTACTGGGTAGAAACGATACCCCAAACTCAAACTCAAAGCATTATTTCAAATAAACCTATTACAGGCACTTTTGAATTGTCAAGGGGTCGGTCAGTCAGAGATGAAGCTAGTTGCCCATTCCAAAGCGTAGTAGGTTCCTATGGAGAAGAACGGCAAGTAACTCCACGGACACTCTCTTAAATCAAGTATTGTTACATAGTATTGGTTACATCATTTATGTTGAAATTATACATGTGAGAACAATGTAGGAAGACGTGCACGTTAACCGACTTTTAATGATTTTATACAGAAGATCACGTCTAAACGAGTAGTGTTAATGATTTGAAAAAAATATATGTTAAATTAAAGCATTTTCTTATTAACTTCATATGTGAATATTTTAGATTATGTTTATATTAGGTACATAGTGAAATTAATTTGCAAAGTTATGTCTAACGCGGATAAAAAACTGAGAATGGCGCAAAATCTACCAAGCGTATTTTTCTGAAACGTTCACCAGTTTAAAGATAATTTAGTTATTGATATTTTAATATACGCGTTTTATTAAAATACCTTTTTTGTGTTTAATAAATTAATAATGCGTCAAATTGGGGACAGCGCCGACAGGGTCCATGTGAACATTATAACTATTTTTAAGAACTTGTACACACATGATATGCAATAAAGATTTGAATTTGAATTTGATGGGCGAGTCCTATTACTGGCTGAACGTACGATGCGTTGCGTGAGCTCAGTACAGAACACGCAAGCTAACCACTCAAGGTCACTGGCATATATCTGCGTCTTAAAAGCGTCCGTAATAAAAAAATAAAAAACAAAAAACCTTTCGGGCTTCTAACGACCCGTAATAACAACTGTCAAATATCTACAAATAACAGCCGGGACCAACGGCTTAACGTGGTTTCCGAGGCACGGAGGGGTGTCGGTATGTAAAGATGGTCACCCATCCACGGCCCAACCGCAGCAAGCATAGCTTAACCTGATCGATCGAACCGTGCGACTGTTATTACTTAGCCACAAGCCCCTTGTTTCAGGTACACTCACGGAATACAAAGGTTTGGTAGTTTAGGTGAGTGTGTGCGCACGAAGTGTATTTGAATGTTTTTAAAGAGTTTGTACCCCAAGTGTTGCAAGAGAGTTAACGTAACTATTACGTTTGCGTAAAAAATTGACCGATAGATCATAATGCTAAGAACATAAGGGTGAGGATAAATATCTTAACGCAAACGCGCTAGTTACGTTTACTCACTTGCAAACTTACACTCGGGGTACAGAATCTTTTCCGTCTTTAGCTGTTCTTCAACTAGAATTGCAACCGAACTTTTTTACCAGGCAGAAAAATGTCAGTTAGCCTTCTGTAGATCCATATTTAGTGTGTGTATTGAATACGCACCGAGTGTGTGTATAAACATGATATTAATAATATTATACCTTTTCTTTGGTAATCTTTGAATTTGGCTATTTGTAGATTGTTGGTAATAGAAACGCGGAAAATATAACGTCATTTATTCAGGTAGTTGTCGATACCTATCTACTAGGCTTCGTTTAATGACGTAGATACGTTAAAATTTGTTGAAACAAGTTGCCTACAGTGGATAATTTCCAGATACACACACACGCATACCTACACATCACACACACACTCATCACATCACATCACATCACTCACATACCGTTCACACATTTATATCTGTAATTTTTATGGTGTACATAATAAAGAGTGTTCTATTCTATCATTTAAACATTTTATTTATTGGACGATTCGAATGGTAAATAAATTCCCTTCTAATCTCTGGTCCATCGAATCAATAGGAATTTGTGAAGACTGCCAACCCTTTACGATAAAACTGCTGCAAGAATTCAAATTAAAGCCATCACGTTTAACCCGATGTTCTAAACACTATAAACATTGAACAAACAAATTCTAATTTAGTTATTTGTTAGAAAACGAATATGGGAAAGGCCCTAAATGGAATGGTTCGTAGACATACCCCGCACATTCTTGTTTTAATAGAATACATATTGGATCCGAACATGAAAGGTGCTTTACATACTGAGCTGAATATTGTGACGTAACTTAATTTAGGTCCAAAACACGTGCGGCTTTATTATAAAACAACGTCTCTTTAGAGCCCGGTTTAAACCATCGAGTCTTTTTTATATTTCGAACTCTATTCTGACAATTCAAAAGTTCTAACTAAAACTAACGTCAAACGAGTACAAGTTGTCAATTTTGTATTTAGAACTTTACAGTTTCTGGAAATCTCATTGCCAACCTTCTTTATTTGTTTATCTTCAATGGCAGCTTATCCTAAACAAACTACTAAAATCAGTTCTGCATTCACCATATTTACGTACCGAGACATATAATTATAGGAAAAAAAAAAAAAAAAAATTGTTTATTCTGCACAAACAAAACACACTCACTCACTTTCTTATGTCTCCCTCTGGTTTTGCCAAATTTTCAATTTAGTTCAGTGGGTACACATAGAATTTTCATCAACAAGACTATTAAACGACCACTGAACTAAATCACACTATAATGTAAATAACAAAACAAGGTATATGCCGCTGAATAGAAAATACTTTGCAAACTTAACAACAATAGATAAAATACTCACGCATCGGTATTACCATGGCAACTAGTAATTGGGAACCACTCATCGTACAATAAGAGCATCCAGGCAGCATTCCTTTGTCAGAACACTCATTGTGCTCCCCTATTATTGGAAAGTTATGAAAGGAAATACACGTGAAAAAAGAGATAATTTCAATCATGATGATTGAGAGACTAAAGCTGCTCATCCACAAGAGCCTACTTTTGGTTGAGGAACGATTGAGAGACATTTGTATTCGACCAAGATATTACGATATATACGTACGATCTATACGATATATATTACGATATACAAGAAATTACGTTATTGTTAGAAAAAAATGTCAATTGAAAAGTAGAAGATCGAAAACACATCTCAGTAAGAACAATGATGAAATGTTTCCCAGTTTAGAGAAAAACAAGGACGGAGGACAGTAGGTAAGAGAAATTCAAAAGGTTCTCTAAAAGGGTTTTACAAACAACACAATACATCCTCATAGACAATGCATATGTGATTTCTATGGGTACGCAAAATCTAATTTGAGGAAAACTTTTTATGCGTAAACAAGGACTACGAGTATACAAAAGGTAGGAACTTCAACCCCGGAAAGTTAAAATATAACATTGATAAGTCTTCTTTTCACAAATATTTCATCATCTTATTGATCATCATGCGACGCATGATGATGATGCGTGGATGTGACGCATGTTTCCCCCAACCTTTTCTTATTTTTGTGTTTATGTTCTTTGTTGCGTCATGTTTACCGCAAATAAACGTATTTTCTTTCTTTCTTTCTTTCTTTCTATATCAGCCCAGAATCTTCCGCTGCTGGGTATACACCCACATACTTATATGATGACATACTTCTTTCTCGGTTCCTTACGTCCCTCGTACAGGCATGTATTCAGATTTTTTTTAGATCATTTCAATAGTTTCGTTTCCGTACATATAGGTCATCACCATTACCAGCTAAGTGAATTCTTATCATATCTTCATTAATTTTGGGACAATAATACCTATACTTATTAAAACGAGTATACACTCTTTGTAACAACAGTATTAATTAACATTTCGAATACAGCAGGATTTGTAGCAGATAAAATGTGATCTCATTTCACATCGGTTAAACGAACAAATAACTTCATTATTAATGTCAATCAATTCATTTATATTTGAGTCATTTCATTCGTTATCTCGAACACAAGTCATTAATCAGAAATAATGGTTTTATTTTATGTCCGAAACTTTGAGAGACATAAGCAGTTTGACGGGGGATGGGATTGACAAGGTAAAAATTGGTTTGATTTTCTAAGAACGGACAAATTGAGACGTCTCTGTTCCACGCGGCAGAATTTTCTGTAAAATTGATTTTGTTTTGCTTTTCACCAAAAGAGCCCTTAAATATCATTAAAAGCACTTGTTAAAACTAAAAATGCATGAAGGCTAGACAGAATAGGGAGGAGTAAACGATATTAATCATACAAATGTGAGTAATGCTGCGATAGCCGAGTTCAAGCACGTAATAAAATCAGTCATAGCAATTAGTATATAGCCAGAGATGATCCGGTGTGTCGACAATAATATACGCTAAGACAACGTGAAAATTAACTAATATCAATTAGTCATACTAATTCTGAACCAGGCTTGAGTGATGCCAGGACTTCGCTATAATTGAACGAATACAAGGCTGAATAAAATACTTCCAACACAACTTGACATTGAGAAATGGACTAAAGTTACTGAAAAGACTTCTGTAAATCATCTTTTGATAAATTTCAAACAAGCCTCTGCCTAAAATGAAAATGAATAAGTACAACAATCAATAATGATGAGCAACTTAGTTAAAGAAAAGTTTAAAGTTGAAAAGGTTTTAGAAACATTTGAAAGTAACAATTTCATTTATTAAGTACGTAATTCAATTTTGGATTATGATGAAAAGTTTCAAATAACTTGTAAAGAAATCCAGTCGTGCATTCTAAAGTAAAATAACGGGAACTTATTGAAAATATGATAACACTTTTTTCTGAATTCAACTGAGTTGGGGTTTCAAATATGAAATTGATGTGTGTGAGGAATTGTTTTATAAAAGTTATTCGTTACGATCTACATTAATAATAGCAATGTGTTTAAGGTAAGCTAACATAGTCAGAAAAACGAAATTCTTGGAATTAATGCATAACGGCAGAGGACAGACCGTAACATGTAACTTAAAGAAAATGACATAAGGATAGTTTATCACAACTCGAAAGCATTAAAATTAACTTAGAGAAAATAAGGAAATCTTCAGAGAGATCGTGACCGCATACTGTAACGGAAGATACTTAATTCATCATTCACGAGCCGGCGACTCCATGAAATCTCATAAATATAAGCCTAACCACAAAAGCATCTGTCTAATGATACCCCATACATAACACTGCGTTTGTGTTGGGTTTTACGAACCATAAACATTTTTTTTTTCAAAATAATAATAAATCGGAGTCATTGTGAACAAAGAAATCAGTCAAGTGCGTGTTGGACACGCACAATGAAGAGTTCCGTAGAACTATTAGGGATGCCTCAAGAACAAACTTAATAATAGAAACTTAACATTGTAGTTAAAAAACATGTTCTCACATACATTCCCACTGCAAATGTAAGTTTGTACGCACATTAAGAGAGATTTACCATCTTTTTTTAAAACCTTAGACTTCCTGTAGGTTTTCGTGTAATCTATAAGGATAGAGCTATTTCATGTATAAAAAATAAATGTTTTAATAGTTTTGGAGATAAGGGGGGGAATTGTCAATTTTCAACTAAGTAACTTTAAAACTTTTTTAATTTTCTTATTTGTCTCCCAAAAGTGACCCCTTATTTTTTTTCAAACTTCTTTTATTTACGTTACACGTCTGTGTTTGGGACACAGACAGTCCTAGTTACTCGTATACCACATTTCAACGTAATAAGGGTTCCGTTTTTTTCATTCGGACTTGCGGAACCCTAAAACATGATATAATATCTATAATCCTTTTGTGAAGTAGAATAAAAGAAACTCAAAAACAAATATCCACAAAAATACTAGGTGTGAGCTTATAAAAAACGAAGTTTGAAATCACCCGCGAATTTGCAAGCGACGACTTTTACACGAACAATTAAAAAATTCAGCTCCAAACCGTGTTTTAAAAAGAGTTCAAAAAATTGTTTTTTGAGACGAATGGTTTCTGCAGGGTATGGCAGTAATTTGCCAGTGTAGTGTATCTATTTAATAGATATGGTAAATACTGTCTCACACACACAAGTGTCAGGTAGCTGTCAGTTATATCAACTGTCACTCAGACAAGAATGACGGGACGTGAAGCGTACCGAAAACGAGCAGCTTAGCTTGGATGTGCTGGTGAGCCTGTGAGTAAACGTGCTAACAGTACTGCTATAGAAATACAGATACTACAGCCAAGTTCGCAGATAACCAGCCCAGTGACCGTGTGAGTTGATCGTTTCATCCTGCGGTGAGTGGCTTTGAGAGCCACTTTTACACTTTAGGTGTTATCAAACTGGTGCAATTCAGTGCAACAGTCATTGTGTTATTTATTTTAACAAGTTTCATCTTATTGCTAAATTGGAGTAGAATAAATTATCTACTGTATGTAGATATTTACACGAAATTAATCAATCTGCCTGCGTTTTCCCAACTATATCGGGGTCAGCTTCCAGTCTAACCAGATGCAGCTGAATACCAGTATTTTACATGGAGCGACTGCCTATCTGACCTCCACAACCTAGTACGACTACTGACATATGCGTGCACTGACTTGACAGGTCCCCTCAATCTGTGTGATTCTTTCATCAAAAGATCATTTCAGGCACCAATCTACACGGTCTTCACATGATTTGACCAAGATTATGTTTGGACTTTAAAAGAGACTGTGACCTCTGAGTTTGTTTCGGCCTTTCTTCTCAGAGTAGTCAGTTACGAAACGCCGACCTCATCTAGTTTTTTTTTTTTATTATGTTTGACGTGTAAAAGTGTTTGTACAAACCTACTAACAGAAAATAAATCATTTATCATTTAGTAACTGGGTAATACGATAAGTACTCCTTAGTAAGAAGACCAACGGCTAAACGTGCTTTCCGAGGCACGGAGGAGTCTCAGTATGTAAAGTTGGTCACCCATCCAAGGACCAACCCCGGCAAGCGTAGCTTAACCTGATGGATCGACCCGTGTGACTGTTATTACTTACCCACGAGCTCCTCCAGATGTTTACACGCAGTCTCCCAGAATCACGCAATGTGTTTATAACCTATTTATATACAACTTGTGCAACTATTTTAATTATAATTAATAAAATATGTTATATTTTATAATATTATTATTTTCTCTCAATCAGAGCACCCGCCATCTTATCTCTGCACCACGCTTGGTTGACTGAATGTGCATTAAGTCCACCTTTGTACCTTATTGTGTGCCAGAAGTTTAAATAAATAAATAAATGTCATTATATTCAACCTAGGACGCAGCCAGACTAAACCTTAAGAACAATTACAATACTATTCATGATACTCAAGTACGGCATTACCAAAGGAACCATTTATTGGAAGCCAGGAACGCTTAATGAGAATAGCATACGGGTATTACGGGTTCAACCCATCTCGTGCGCCGATAAATTCCTAAACGTAGGACCTAATGACAAGGGACTTAAAGGTACGCTGGTGGTATTTTAAAGATATTGCAGAACCTTTGGCCCGAAGGTGGGGTTATAATTTGTTGGTTTTTGATAATGTTGACACGATATTAAATTTATTCTATCAACAAAACCAAATACGGTAACGTTGGTAAAGAAAATAGGAAATATTTATTGAGGAAAATAGGAATTATTTTGGGGTTCACAAAAAGAGGCGCAATCATTACATTCAGGGACCATTTTGGTTACACATAGAAAGGGTTTTCGATAGGGTTTTTCTAAGCGGTTAAACAAAAACCTATACGATATGGGCAACCCTTATGAACGGCTTAAATGAAATTTTGGTAACCCACTGAAAGGGTTTTCGATAAAAACCCATACGGTGTGGGTTACCCTTTTGAACGGCTTAATTTAAGCCATTCAAAATTACTCACACCGTATGGGTTTTTCTAAAATGCTAACCAAAATGGTCCCTGGGTAGAATAGAGATAGAATTGGTCACACTACGCGTGCTGGGCGGATATCGAAACAACATAATATTATGATTTTTTCATGTTACTGGGTTTCAAGTAGGTATAGAACCCATTGAATGGGTTATCATGTAACCCTTTCACTGGGTTTCAAGTATAAAACCCATTCAATGGGTTATCATGTAACCCTTTCAATGGGTTTTTAGTATAAAACCCTTTCAATGGGTTACATCATGATAAAGGTAACCCATTGAATGGGTTACCCATTCGAAAGGCTTAACTCTTAACCGGGGTTGTACGGTCCCTGAATTTACATTAGAGTGTTAAATTATATTTTTAGGAGCGCAAATTGGGAATTATTAGAGGTTCGATTAAAAACATGCCAAATAGAATAAAGATTGCTTTAACAAGCAAACTGTCAAGAACCCGAAAAAAGTAAGAGAGACGACTGCCGTTGTATAAGGGTGCCCGCACACGGACGTTTATCGCTGAGCGATTATATCGCTGGGCGATTTCTCAGCGATTATATCGCTGGGCGATTTCTCAGCGATTATCGCCAGCGATTTTTTGAGCGACTAAACGCACACGTGCGATATTTCGTCGCTGGCTATCGAGGGATGTGCTCGTCATGGATTAACATAGATCGATGTTTAACCAAAAAATGTACTTATTTATTTCTTCGAAGAATACTGTTCAACCGAAACCAATAGTTTAAAAAAGTAATCACGCTTGAATTATTATAACAATTAGAATTACCTACTGTTGTAGTAGGTAGCTAATATTTTTAATTTTATAAACTCATCTTAGCATCTACCTAGGTAGGTATGTATTTACCTCTCTATCACTTTCACACCTAAACCGTATAGGTACTTACAAAAGATTATTACGTAAGTAGGTGCTTATCTAAGTAAACAAAACTTATAATTATATCGATATCCATCGGTGAGCAATGACGCAACGTCCTTCCCTAGCAAAGAGTACGCGGGCGATTGTCGCTGAGCCGTGTGCGTTAGCTAGTACATTTCCATACGTTCCATTTGTCAGCGATAATCGCTACGCCCGGAATCCAGCGATTTTGTTGGTGAGCGACTTTCAGTAGCTCGTGGGCGTTGCGGCATAGAATTCCATACGTTCCATTTTCGGCGACACGAAAATCGCTCAGCGATAAACCTCCGTGTGCGGGCACCCTAAATGTTACATCATAATTTATTCACGGCTCCTATTTACTTACAAATATAGCATATCTTTAAAAGGTGTCATTCATTTTCTATTGAAAACACCTAAAACTGATGTGTAAAAGCGAGTTGAGATTTTTTAACATTTTGTTTGAAAGTTCATCTAAAAGCATGCACAGGTTTTCATTGAGATATAATTGGAAAATGTATTGAATATTAGATCAGATTTCAAATACTCACTTTTCGTATTAATATCATAGATAATTTATTCAACAAGTTTATTTTTATTTTCTTCTATTCATAACGCAAACTACTGCTCTGTAGTTTGTAAGTCCTTTAAAAATCTAACCAACTTATAATACCTAGTTGGTTAGATTTTTAAAGGACCGAATCTTAGGTACATTTTCTATATTATTTAATCTTAATTTACTGATAAACTAGAGTTTGCATTTTAGTTTTAAGTAATTTTTGTCGATAGTTTAACAAAGCATGCCTCTTGTAGGTAATTCAAGGAGTGATGATTTTTTTGTTGGAGATTCTCAATAAATAAATAAATACATACAAAGGATCATAATTAAAATGCTTGTTGTTGAAACAGAAATATTCTCCTTCCACAGTTCCCATTTTAGGCTCGAAGTCGAAAGCCTTCGACGAGACGTCGCCAAAGGCTATCAGTCTAATAGAAATAGAGATTGCTTTGTTATTGGGATTGCAATTGATGTAGTCATGGAAATTGAGCTATTTGAATATTATGTTAAAACAATATTTCTCAGATCGCCGAATTTGGAATAGGTACATTATTCTTATAAGAAAAATACTCAATTAGATAGATAAATAGAATACTCATTATTATGTAAATAAAAATGATATAAATGTAGAAATGTTACATAATATGGTGATTTTATGAGGTTTCTTACAGACGATTTTGCGTTTAAGATTATTGCCAAATGGGTAATTTGGATTTGAATTGTTATAAATGAAGGCGATAAAAACATAATTTTCTAATAAAACATATTTATGCGTAGCCCAACATGGAATAGATGCAAAATAAAATATAAACCAACGCCGTAGTTTTCAACTGCCAAATGGAACACCATTGATATTACAGGTACTTACCTACTCGGCAGCGGCGATCTCTCACGTCCGGCCCTGGTTCAGGCCATGGTTCGGAGGAGCAAGAGTGCATGGGAGGCCGTTACCTCTTTCTGTGAAGCAGTAATGCTTGCGAAGGAGGAGGCGGAACGCGTGAGGGAGAGGCAAGGTTCGCGCCCTCGCGCCCTAGTCGCCGCAGGAGACGCCCCGTGCATCGGGAGTCGCAACCCGATTTCCGGCCATCGTAGGCGTGGGCTTGCGGACGGTGAGCGATGGGTAGCTCACCGTCCGATAACATTACCTAAAACTATATCTAATGTATGCGTAGTAAACTGATTAGGTCAAGAATAATACCGGTGTTAGTAAATACTCACTTTTTATTACGAGTTTATCGATTCAATAAATGATTGTTATGATTTTATCAAGGTGGTTAATGCAACGATAATATTATCGATGCTTATCATCTAACATTATTTATGCTCGAGAACTTCAATGAAAAACTTTATTGAGGAAGATATTTTGTACTTACCTACCTACCACGATACCAAGATAATAATAATTTCATAAAATAAAGAAAGGCAGTTTTTTTTTTTCAACTGACTCGATAATTTACATAATAATATCAAAGAAGATAACAGAACTCCACGAACAGTTATTGAAAACGAAAATGAATTAAAGAAATCGTCTGATTTCATTTTCAGTTCCAGGAAATCATTCCGAAGTAATTGAGTAGACAATAATTTTCAGTCTTCGCTAACCGAAGCCAAACTAATGTTAACGATAAATACTTAAATATTTTTCCTGACTTATGAATATTTACGAAGAAATGGTAAAAGAGTTTGGTGACCTGATATTTTTGAACCAAGATAATTATACCAAAAAATAGTACCAATTTTTAACAAATAGTATACTGAACAAAATGATGTTGCTCTATAACTCATGAAAATGTGTAATCCAAAAAACACAAGTTAAAATGATGATCTAATTAATATTAAAAAACCGGTCAAGAGCGAGTCGGACTCGCGTACCGAGGGTTCCGTACGTATATTATGATGTTGATGATTTCTGAAAAACTGTGCTATTTAGAGACATCGTTTTATTTTCCTGTAATCTTTGCATAAACCAAATCAAATGTCGGAAACTATGCGGCCAAAAAAATAATGTTTGTGAATGTGCAAACAGCGTTCTTTCATATGATACCCCACATGCCCTAGTAGCCCCACTTCAAATTTTAAAGACAGGGTGTCTTTTTCAAAAAGGATATATTTTTTTAATTTCTTTCTTGTTAGCAAAGTGGTTGGGCAAACGTCATCTAAAACTATTCTAAATTTCAAGTTAATAGCATTAGTAGTTCTTCAGATATACAGGTGTGACAGACAGACAGACAGACTTAGTCTCACCATAAGGTTTCCTTTTTACCATATTGGTACGGAACCCTAAAAATAAACATAGTGAAACTTATTCAATAAATTGTGTCACTTAATGATGATAAACAGTGAAACGAGCGTCCCTTTCGGAATTTAGGCGAAGTAAGCTGTTAATTTGAAACCAGATTAATTGAAGAAATCTGGTCGCAACCCCGCCTCTTCCCAATTAAAGATTATCTTACTTCATCGCCCTTGCCCTTGAAAGGTTTGAGAGTCGACCGACTTTTTGGAGTAAAGTTAATTTCTCCCTTTCGTTATCTTCGAGATAATAATAGGCTAAAAAGACAATGGATTCAATATTCCCAGTAGACTCATGAAAAAGGTGAAGAAAAAAAACACGGAAATGGATAAAATGTTTTGTTCCTTCTCTAAAATTAGGAAGTATAGTGGGCCTCGTAATTGCTATATCACCCCAAAATTGATGTCACTTGCACGCCATAAAACTTCAAGGTTTGATTATACAGAACAGACACAGGATCAATAAGGTCACAATATAAAAACCTAATAAGACACAGGTGATCATAAAAACTAAAGAATAACATTTTATCTATGGGTCCAGTTACATAAATAATAAATTGCCTCAAAAACTAAAATAACTTCCTATTAAAATGTTTAAAGAAACAGTTACCTAACAATAATGGCTATTAGAGAAATGTTATTAGGTATAATAAAAGATTTTTTTATGACCAACCTTGTAAATAAATTTTCTGTTTGTGGGTAATCTGTAATTAATTTGTTATCGTAGGTGAATGTTCAAGTTATTTTTTATGCTATTATTATAATTATAATATTCTTGATAATTTATATACTTTATACCTATTATTGCGTTATGTGTTAGATTATTTTCTAAGTAAATTCACTTACCTACTGTTTTGACTAAATACCAAATTGGAATTTATATAAATTACATCATATCTGTATACCAACATTATAAGGAAATAAATTATTTCTATTTCTATGTGATAGTTTCAAGTTCAACCTTAGTGAAGTTTCAATTTACTGGGATTTGTTGTCAAAAGTGGCAAGATAATAACGAGGTTGAGTATACCGCTATCAGTCTCTTTTACGACACAACATAAGCTGGGCTTTTTGACAAAAAAATTGTAAGGAAATATTACCGCAAATCTTATCAGATTAATTCATATTTATATATTGTATGTGTTATTCGGGAGATAGATACAGTAACCTTTTTCATTCTGAAAGATTCATGACGGAGCCAATCAGGTTCCGCCCTAAGCCTAATGAGGAGACATCCAATTACAAATAGTAATCTGCTACCTACTTTACCTTTATAAAAAAGGTGCCCATATCTGAATCATGGAAGGGATTCATGGATGGTAAACAAGAAAGGTTTTTCGGCTTATTTAAATCGAGAAAAAATCGCCCAAAGAAAATAAGGTATTTGAATTTACATAATCCCAAATTATGGTCCTCTTGTTTAAAAAAAAACATCAAGTGGATTGTTTCTCGGTTTTTTTTACCGTTCCCGTGGACCGTAATACCTGTAGGGAAGAAGTAATGTGCCGTTTAACACAGAGTGCTTTAATTAAAACTTGGCCTACGTTTTTAAACATGACAGGGAAGTTTACGGCCAACCTAATGGAAAGCGGTTTTGAAAACTTTTCACATTTCTTCATAGTTCAAAATTATTAATTTTTATTTAATGGAAGTCTTGGCTCTAGGTTTACAAGTGCCGTTGTTTACGAATCTGGTGAAGAAAACAAAAAAAAACTGATGTTAGATTTATTTTAGACGTCAGCCCATAAACATGTCAGACGTCACCCGTACAGGCTCAAGGAGAGCTTGACCTTGACGTGACCTTACTTTCTGCCGAAGGGCAAAAGGAAAGTAAGGTGGCCACCTTGTAATCGCAGAAAGTCCCACAGACTATTCGTCGTCGCAGGGGTGAGGTGAATGTACAAGTATCTCCCGGGCCCCCGACTCATGGTACTAGAAGGAACAGGGGGGTTTTTCACGAAAAAATAAACCGGTCAAGAGCGAGTCGGACTCGCGCACCGAGGGTTCCATACGAATTTATGATGTGGATGATTTCTGAAAAACTGTGCTATTTAGAGACATCGTTTTATTTTTCCTGTAATCTTTATATAAGCTTCTATCATATAGGATAATTTCAGATTTTTATCTCTGCAAACTTCGGAGATAAGGGGGGGGGGGGATTTTTCATCAAAAGCCGGAAACTATACTGCCTAAAAAAATAAAAAAAATGTTTTGAAAATGTGCAAACAGCGTTCTTTCATAATATGATACCCCACATGTCCTAGTAGCCCTACTTTAAATTTGTATGACCCCCTTTCAGTCCCTTTTGCAAAAAAGATATATTTTTTTTAATTTATTTCTTGCTTGCAAAATAGTTGGGCAAACGTCATCTATAACTGTTCTAAATTTCAAGTTGATAGCATTAGTAGTTCTTGAGATATCCAGGTGTGACAGATAGACTTAGTTTCACCATAAGGGTTCCTTTTTTACCATTTTGGTACAACCTAAAAAGGCGATCGGCTATTGTTTTACCCCAACACACAGCCTCTACTGCCCGCTACAACAACTCGCAATGCACTGTGCCCACCTAATCACGCCCGCCACTGCTTTCTGAACCCCCGTCCGCAGGCAACTAACTTTCGCATTTAATTTATCCGCGTGAATAATCACCACTTTTGATACACGAAACATTGAAATATCATAGAGTATGTAATTAAAGACTAATTAATATTAAATTTACTCAACACCTTCGAACAGTACTTAACTGATGATCTTTAACTACGAATTTCTGATTAAATTTGATCAAATTCAAACGGTTTAATAATAAAGTTAATATTTAATTTTAATAAGGCGTTGCGAAACTTAGAGATTTTGGTATTAAAATATTATGATTAGAATTAGTTTCTTTCATCAGATAAGACAAAATTAATTAAAATTATAATTAATTATGGTTATTAAAATGTCTTAAAATTGCATTAACCTCTGGTAGTTTCGGTCATAAAGAGCTTATCAAATTACGTATCTTAAAACCTTATACTTTACATTCAATAATTTTACAAAATTAAAAATAAAAATATATTTTTAAATTTTATTTGTAATTTGGCAAACCTCCCCTTCCCCCCTTCGGGGGAGGCCTATGTCCAGCAGACGTCTTTCGGCTGAAATGATGATGATGATTTGTAATTTGAAATGTAGACAATTCTACTGTAGTAATGTAGTTTTTTTTTTTGGCATTGTAATTTTATTATTTTGTTTAAATTAGAACCATTTTATTGTCACAAAATTTGCATGCCGAATGTAGTAGACGAAATATGAAGAACTATTGTGTATGTATTATAAAATCTGTAAAATACCATATTTCAGGATAATAAATGAATCTTTCTATGGGAATATTAGGATTAAATTTGGTATTTATAATACCAGCTAATTATAGCTGGGCAAAAGCCTCTTCTTACACAGAGAAGGCAAGATTTTAGAATTATATTAACTACTACTAAAAGTCAAAGGGGTCTACCTACTCCGAAGACAAATCCGATGTATCGGCCGAATGTTCCGTCGATTCCTAACTATGGCTGACCACGGCGAAAAAAAAAAACTGCATGCAAAGAGATAAGTAAAAGTCAAAATGTGACTTGAAGTCGGGTTAGGACTTAAAGTAAAAAAAAGAATCTGGAAGTAAAGAAACGGCCGAACATTCAGCCGATACTTCGGATTATCGCTTCGGAGTAGATACCCAGGTTACTCCACGATGTTCTCCTTCATCGAAGTCAGTAATGTCGAAGATTACATACGAAGTATGAATTATCTAACATCTATATAATAATACCCGATTGATAGTGTCTATTGATAAATAGTAATTTATTAGTGTGACTCAAATATGTTTATAAACGATTTGAACTGTAAATTGCTTCCTACAAAGGTAATCATAGGAATTTAATTTTCGGTTTCTATACTAACATACTGACTGACTTCGATAAAGCAAGCTATCAAGGAACTATTAACAATAGTCTGTTATTAAAAAAAAATTTTTTTTACAATTAAGGAAAAAAAACTATTTTAGTAAAGATTCACAAGGACGGTAGCTGTAATAATAATGTACTGTATTAACATTAACCAAAATTTCATACATAACACTTAATAAATATTTCGCAAGCTTCTATCGATAACTTGCCCTGCTGCCCTACAAAGCGGCTATAACCCATTTCCATCTTATTTTAAAAATAACACACACGTAGATATACATTAACCTAAATAAATAATGTTTTATTGTGTATTCTGACGCAGATTGGTAGGTACCTATATATTCGTAAAATGTGTGTCTGGTTGGGTTTTTAGTACCTACTTTGTACATTAGTCGTAATGGGTGAAGCCCACCTACAAATAAAGAGATTAACTTTTTTATCTGTATTTAAATTTAATTTCAGCCATAATGCTGTCCACTGCTGACTGCTGGACATAGGCCTCTCCCAGTTGTCGCCATATCAAGCGGTCGTGTGCTTTTCCTATCCTGCAGATTCCGTGACCGACAAAGCTACGCAATAATTGCCGGTCTCACCATAAAGGGGCTCGTGGCTAAGTAAAAACAGTCACACAGGTCGATCCATCAGGTTAAGCTACGCTTGCCGGGGTTGGTCCGTGGATGGGTGACCAGTCTTACCAAGGGGTATCATACCGAGACTGCTCCGTGACTCGGAGAGCACGTTAAGCAGTAGGTCCCGGCTGTCATTCGTGAATCTTCGATAGTCGTTACGGGTCGTCAGCACCCCGAAGGTATGACAACCAGTCTTACCAAGGGGTATCATACCGAGACTGCTCCGTGACTCGGAGAGCACGTTAAGCAGTAGGTCCCGGCTGTCATTCGTGAATCTTCGATAGTCGTTACGGGTCGTCAGCACCCCGAAGGTATGACAACCAGTCTTACCAAGGGGTATCATACCGAGACTGCTCCGTGACTCGGAGAGCACGTTAAGCAGTAGGTCCCGGCTGTCATTCGTGAATCTTCGATAGTCGTTACGGGTCGTCAGCGCCCCGAAGGTATGACAACCAGTCTTACCAAGGGGTATCATACCGAGACTGCCCCGTGACTCGGAGATCACGTTAAGCAGTAGGTCCCAAAGTATACTTATTTGACTTTGAATTCTTACCCGACTTCAATTCACATTTTTGGGTTTGGCTTATCTCTTTGACAGTCGTTTTTAGGGTTCCGTACCCAAAGGGTAAAACGGGAACCCTATTATTTAGGTTCCGCCGTCTGTCTGTCTGTCCGTCTCACACCAGGCTGTATCTCATGAACCGTGATAGTTAGACAGTTGAAATTTTCACAGATGATGTATTTCTGTTGCCGCTATAACAACAAATACTAAAATACAGAATAACATAAATATTTAAGGGGGCTCACATACAACAAACATGACTTTTTTTGCTCGTTTTTGTTCTATATTGACGGCACGGTTGGCGCTGTTAGTTAAGCGATTGACTGCTGTGCTGCGTGTCGCGGGTTAGATTCCCGCACGGAACAAATATTTGTATGACCTACAAGTAGTTGTTCCGGGTCTGGCTGTTTGTGTATGTGAATTTAAATGTTTGTAAACGCACCCACAATACAGGAGAAATTCCTAGTGTGGGCGCAACGTTAAAAAAAAAATTGATAACGGCAACAGGTAGACGCTTGAAATATTCACAGAATATTTAGTTATATATTCACTTTAAAAATAAATAATTAAATTAAAATAAAACAAATATTTAAGAATATACAACAAACGTGAGGTTTTTGCCATTTTTATAGATAATGGTACGGAACCCTTCGTGCGCGAGTCCGACATAGTTAGCCGTAGTCAAGAAACATTCGGCCGATACTTCGGATTTATGTTCGAAGTAGACCCCCCCCAGACCACACTCACTCAGCCATTGAGCTAATTATTTATTGATCCGTCTTTCAAATTAACATCTGGACACTGAGTCAGTGTTTAAGTAGGTACCTGCTATTAGATTGCTCGTAAATGCTTTTATTGAATCACCACAGAATAGTAGTGAAACGATAAAGTTAAATCGTTTTTATTATTTTAATTTTTAGTGGTTTTTAACATTCAAATAAAATCAAATGTGATATAAAAACGAAGATACGATATTTTCTTGGAAGGAGATAAATGGTTTCGTATAAATAAAACCGTTTATAATTCATTCGATTCGACAGTAATTGCTTCGATAGTGTCAGTCAATTTTGTTTGAGTCACGAAGTTGACTTAAAACCTAAAATAGATTAAGTTAAATTTAATATTTGACTCCGACAGTGCTAAATTGTCATTACTCTATCACCACAGCTGGAATAGTTTAGCATAGTTACCAATAGTTAAGTTTCAGCATCTACAGATTAAATATAACCTTTCAGTAAATAATAACTAGCAAAGGTGATAATTAGTGTGTATAAATTACAATTTATACACACTAATTGTCACCTTTGCTAGAAGGGTTTGATGGTAATGGTAACCACTAGGGGTGGCGTTGCGATGACGAACCATTTACAGAGACCGTTTTGTGTTCTGCGACGATGAAACCGTTTTGCGTCCTGGGTTCAAACAGTCTTCGTTGCACAAACCGGTGTTCGAATTACTTGGTGCGATTTTTTATTTTATGCTGATGAAAATATAGTCGAGAACGCAATGATTCAACTATTTTATTTCTTTATTTATTTTTACTTTAACATAAAACGGCCAAAGGCCAATTACATTAGTTAAAGACACAACACACTATATTAGTACAAAAACAAAACAAAAGAATACAGCTACTCGACAGTCATACGCTCATCTCACAATACTCCAGACATGTTGACAAGATTTTCTTCCATTCATCCGCGAACACATCACAGTGAGGCTGGGTGCGAGGGACAGGAGACTGGGCTCGAGCGACGGTTCGACTCCAAGGCACGGCGAACAATCTGTGCCTCCTGCTACGGTTATAGTTCATCGGAGCAAAAAGATGGGACAGTTCGTCATGCAATTCAGGAACATCTGTTTTCCTTGAAGGATCTTACAGCCTAAAAGAAAGTTCGAAGGATACATAAACGGATAATATCCATTCAAACGTTTATATAGATACCTAAGATAAGCCTTTTGTACCTTTTCTAAGAGTAAAGTGTACTTCTTTTCGTGCGACTCCAGTTTGGTACGAACCAGTACATTAAAAATAGATTTAATAGCGCTGGTGTTGCTAAAATCTTTAGCATTGCGCAGAACGAAACCTAATCGCCTAAATTAATCTTTTGCTACCGTTGCCATGTGATCATGAAACGTTAGCTTGTTGTCAAATGTGACACCTAGATCCTTCATTCCAGATGTTCTAGTAATAGCGCTACCATTCATTTTATAAGTAAAATTAGGTAATTTATAAAAAAAGGTTTCGTGCTCGAGTAAAACTCATGACGAAGCATTTGTAAGAATTAAATTCCATTTTGTTCTTCACACCCCACTCCAATATCGCCTCAATATCACGCTGCAGTGCCAGACTATCGACTTCAGAATTAATTTCGGAAAAGAGTTTTAAATCATCTGCGTATAATAAACTTCTGGCGTGATGAATAACTGAAGGAAGATCATTAATCATTATCAAGAAGAGAAGCGATCCCAGAATTGATCCTTGATCAAAATATCATATTTTGATCAAGATACAACCTTATACCTACTGACCTGCAAATAGCAAAAACGTAAGAAAATTTGAATTTCGCGGGCCACAGTTGCCAAACAAAGTCACCTTAACAAACTAACATAAGGCGTCGTAATCCGCATTTACATAATATATCGGAAATTTATAAGTTAAAAAGTGAGCAAGCAAAACTAGTTCACAACTACATTCGAGACAAAACTTGCAGACTTCATCTGAATCAAATAATACTAAGTATTAAATTGTATCGCCAAGTCGCCTTTGTCCATTCACTCGATATTCGATATAGCTTTATTGGTAAAAGTCACGTACAGCACTAGCGTTTGCTTAGGTCGTAGGTCGTTAAGGCTCCCGCATACAGGCGCCACGCAACGGTGCCACGCGATTCTGGTAGAATAATTTCCATTTATAGAAATTGGTCTACTAGTGTCGCGTCGAACCGTCGCATCGCGCCTGTCTGCGGGAGTCTTTATTGTGTGACTTCAACAGGATTATAGCTATTGAAGACTTTTTAGTTTAAAAGTAAGCTTTTCTTTCTCTTTGATTTTTAGGGTTCCGTCAGAAAATTAAAAAAAAAGTTTTGCATACTGCACCGTGTTCCATATCAAATGAAATGGTTTACTGAGCCTAAAATTTTAAAATAAATACAGAAAATACTTCTTTATTAGATTACAGGAACATTTATAAGAAGTCTATGGTGTTATAACAACATGGTACCTAAATCTCGCAATATTGTGAGTACAAACTTACATTTGCGGTTGGAATGTATAGGAAAACATGTTTGTCAACTACAATGTTAAGTTTGTTCTTGGGATAAATTCATCCCAAATACGGAACCTTTCATTGTGCGTGGTCTCGCACTTGGCCGGTTTTTTTGCCATTTAAGTATCCGGCCGATGACACTAAACAAAACAGGTATATGAATATAATTAAATTATGGTGAATTGGATCATGTGTAAGTAATAGGGGAGGCCGGGGCTACAATTAACAGAGGTAAGTATTAACAAGCGAGTTTCACTGAAACTGCACACTTGAAGACTTTTTAGTTTAAAAGTAAGCTTTTCTCTTTGATTTTTAGGTAAGTACTCAAAACCTGCGGCCGATGGTACTAAACAGAGCAAGTATTTGAATATACTTAATCAAATTATGGTGAAATGAAGGCTTCTACATAAAGGGCCACTTGTCGCGCGACGCGACGCGACACAAAGGCACCGCCCGTCTCGCGACACGCGGGGCCTTTGTGCTGTGTCGCGTCGCGCGACAAGTCGCGCTGGTATGTAGAAGCCTTTAATCGTGTGTAATTATAATCATTTAATACCTACCCTGATTTGTTTAATGATTCTCTTGACTGGTATGGTTGGTATTCACATAATTTTCAGCGCAATGGGTTTTTTTTGCATTCAATTCTAATTGACGACTCATGAAACAAAATGTGAAAAGAATTACAATTCCAACAAGCGTATTATTTATTTTTATAATACGAGAATTGAAATGGAAAGTTTGGTACTTAAAACTATTAGAATTGTCCAGCAAATTAATGAGAAAAGGTAGGTAATAAAAATCTTAATGTACAACAATAAGTGACAAAAAGTTATCTCATTAATTTCAAGCAAAATAATCGTTTTTATTGAAAAGAATAAAGAAAACTTACCGAACTTGACAGCTATTGCTTTTAATAGTAAAGCTTTCTTACAAAGTTTGGAACTTACCTGAAAAGAAAAAACATTATTATTATAGACAATAATTGGATTTCAGTAGGTACCTCAACGCTTTTAATTGAATAGACAAAAGCTATTTATTCCGCTTAATTAAAATACCTTTATGGAGGTTCTGTTTTTAACAACTAACTTTAACTTCAGCCCTTATGTATAAACTTCAAGCTTTTAACATACAAGCAGTACAATCATCCGATCATTATGATAATAATGCTATACCAAACACACATTACTTGCAGACAACAATAACAGAGAAACTGAGCAAATACACAGAATTAAAAGATGAAGTAGGCCGACTTTGGCATTTGCAAAAAGTTACTATAGTACCAATAGTATTGTCTACAACAAGAGTCATACCGAAACAACTTCACCAGTCCGTTAATTCTCTCAACTTACCTCCAAATACGTATCCTCTGCTGCAGAAAGCAGCGATACTAAACACATGCAGACTTGTGAGAAAGTTTCTGCAATGTGAATCAGAAAACCCACATCAAAACATAAATACGCAACCATCTTCCGTGCAACTTTCTGCACATGACCGCACTTAATCGACCTGATAATCACTTGGCTTAGGCCCGTGTTATCAGTTCTTCCCGGTTAGCCGAGAAAATAAAATAAATTTCAAAATAATAATAATAATTATGTATCAGATCTTACTCAGATCAGTTAAAACTAGTTCTTACTAGATAAAACGCGTTTTTCCGAAGCGAGTCAGTTAAAACTGTTCTGACCGAGATTAAAGTTCATCGTACCTTATTCTGATTGGTTGGTATTGAGGATATACGAGATGAAGATGATTACAAAAATGCGTTAAATAAAATAAATATGACGGATAGTACAGACAATGCAGAAACTGAGCCTGTAGCTAGTTTCAGTGGACAGCATCAGATTATAACCGGAGCCAAACAAAAAAACGCAGAAAGTTCCTACAAAAAAAGTGGAGAATCGCCAATCGCAGCAGAAGCCAGTGAATATGACATAGAAGCTGAAGAATCTACGACTGTAAAGCCTCTTATAATACCACCAAAAAACAGGCCAAGACATTGGCTTCAGATGCAATACTCGTACACGTTCCAGTAGAAATCTGTGATAATGTAATTATACAAATCCCTAATCTCTATATATAGATGATCTACGTAATATAGTCAGAGTGGTTCTTCAAAGGGATGATCAGGGTTTTCACAAGATTGGAAAGAAACATGGAATGCTCGAAAAATTATATTGCAGGTAAGGCTTAATTGTTTTTCATATAATTTTAGTCATCGCTATTAGGTAAAAGCTAACTATTTACATGGGCTTTTCAGGTCAGAATTCAACAAGTGCAAAGAAAAATTTTTGCATGAAGAAGATGTTCCGAATACAAATAATTAACCTTTGAGAACTGTTGCTAAGGAAGCAGCCATAGGAACAGGCCAAGGATTTATGTGCTGCGTATGCAAGAAAGGATGTATTTCAAAAAGGTGTCTCTGCAAGAAAAAATATTTGCTTTGTAACTCAAAATGCCACGATAATTTGTCTAGCAATAATAAGTAGACCCTCATCCTTTTTTAATTTTAAGGTTTTTTGATTATTTTTTATTGCATGTTAACCAATGTTCCATAACACTGTTCCTTTTTGAAATTTTATGATTGTGTTCTGTTGACTTGTTTGATTATTTTATTAACTTTTCATTAATACTGTCACCTTGACAACTACTTTATGTCGATGTTCCCTAAATGTTCCGTTAGTGTAATATTATTATTTTTATTAGGTACCTGACTGTGTCCTAGATCTTTTTAATAAATGTTTTAAAACTTTAACTTGTTTTCAATCCCAAATTAGTTTCTCTAGGCTAGTTTTAACTAAAGCTCGAAGTGACAACTAGTTTTATCTGAAAATCAAATATATCAGTGGTAAATTCTAGTTTTGACTAGGTATTTCTAGTTTTAACAAAGGCATTCAGTAAAAACTAGTTTTAACTAGGGAAAACGAGTTCTAACGAAAAACGGGTTTTAACTGTAACATATGGATAACTGGAAGCCCTATTTTTTTGTGTGCAAAGGTTGGGGAGTTTATTTCATACCACCAAAATCAAATCCACTTACCTATAACACACATATCAATAAAAGTATCACGTATCCTGTACACCTACCTGATTTACAGTCCCTACAGGTAGGTACCGTAACAAATAAATTCAATTTCTTACAGAACGTGATCCACTGTTCATTTATTAATAACCAAAATTGATTTGATATTTATCTCGAACATTCGTTGGGAGTTAATGAAAAGGAAACTCGGTTAAGAGAAAAGATTTTTATCATATTTATCAGGCTGTCGTATGATGATGCTTTTGACGACGATGCGTGGTTATTAGTTATACCACCTAATAACTCAGACCTGCGGGGTAATTTCGTATGACATGATTTATTTAAAAAAATTAAATGTATGTATTTTGCGTGTGCCAGATGACAACACAGTGTCGGATGGCCGAATGTCATGATTTCCAAATATTAATAAGATTTGTAGTGATTTTAAATATAAAATTGAAAGTATGTGATGTGCCTCAAATTATTTTTGTATCAGGGTTGCTTGTCATGAAGTTCAAAAGTATCTCATTTGACAGTTACGGTAAAAGTACTGGTTTATTTAACAGAATGGGATGGAAACATGATATTTGGGGCATCACGTAGTTGATGAGTCAATTCTCCTGAAGAACCTAAAGGTTGTCTTCAAGAAGTCTAAAGTCTATACTGATATTATTATCATTTCAGCTGAAAACGTCCACTGCTGGACATAGGCCTCCCCCAAGCACCGCCACTTCGACCGGTTCTGTGCTTCCCTGTTAAGAGTTAACAGTTCGTTAAGATCAGGCCGCAGAACCGCCAGCATTCGGTTTCTTATGGAATATTTATTTTTAGTAACGCAAATACGAATATTTGAAAAAATCACAGATGAAATTTATAGATAATAAAATAGTTAAAAAAAACTTAAGATATTTTCCTGTTTTTTTTGGATACAACAAAAAAACATTAAAATATCTTAAGTAGTTTGAACGTAATATCGTTTTTATGCTTTGGGTATACATTACTTACTGAATTTATTTCATTAGTATTTTAGTACAATAAATATTCACATACAGAATTGATATGTAGGCGTTCTAGTTTAACATATATTTTGGCATAACTTATTTGCATTTCATGAAGGTTACGCCTTAGCAAATTTAAAAGTCACTAATATCATAGTACACATAGTCGGCCTATAATGTTCCCACTGCTGGGACACAGGCCTCCTCTCTGTGAGAGGGAGTGGGCCGTAATCCACCACGCGAGCCCAGTGCGGGTTGGTATATCATATATCATGCGCCTTAATTGAAATAAATGGTTTTGCTTTGTCTTTGTAGTTATGTCTACTGTGGAAAGGAAACACTGCAACCTCTAAGTGCCAATTTCACCAATGAACGCGATCAGCATATCTAAACCGAGTTCAAGAGCTGTCAGTGTCAATATTCCAAAGAAAATAAGGACACTGACAGCTCTTAAACGTGGTTTATGTGCTGGGGGCCGATTCTACTAACAACATTGTTCTGAAATTGCAATTGAACCTCGGCTTATTCAGGGCTTTCAAGCGTTTTCTTATTCTACTAATGCACAACGATCCATCTGCGGTTAAGACGTAGTTGACGCTAACGATCGACCGAAACATTCTTAAGTTCTATTCTGCTAATTCTGGATTTGCCCAATAAGTTACCAGTGCATTCGATAATTAAGTTGTAAGTGATAAAACTTTCAATGTAGGTGCAAAACATCAGCTAACTAAGATTCCCGAAATCATCCAAGCTACAACAGCCAGTTTTACCTAGTTACTGTAAAGGACCTTGGACCTTCCAACCCACACTGGGCCCTCGTGGTAGATTACAGTTCATTCCCTCTCGAAGAGAGGAGGCCTGTCTCCCAGCAGTGGGAACATTATAGGCTGATTATATTATTATATTACTTATAATAAAGGACCTTGAAACTATACTTGAGTCAAGTTGAACCCTCCCCCAAAATTTTGGGCTGCGACCATGCCTGTTCTCATCTTAGGAACCGTCAGTAAACACTAAACAGTACCTAATTGATGCATAATTTATAATAAAAGTTTTCATCTTAGTTTGACCTTAGTGTGAGCTGTTGTGTGTCAACGTAAATATTTACTTTAACTTTTTGCTATTTAAGACATACGTAGGTACTACCTTCGCATCGAAATATTCTTGATGTTAGAACTTAGAACTAATATTATAGGAAAATCATTGAATACTTATCACATCACACACCATACCTACTGATCCTAAAATTATTGTATCTTTGTTTCAATGACATGCAACAGCAACTACTGGCATGGCTAGCATTCGGGCATTCCCGCTGTTTGTTTATACAAGAATAACCTTGAATAACTCTGTACGACATTTTAAATCCGTTTCGTTTTACGCGATTCGCATCGCCGAGACTTTCCTTTAATTTTATAAAGAGAATTTGCTAATTTACGATAATTAAAATGTATGGAACGAATAATTTACTTTTCCTGTGGTAAATATAACGGAAAATATGTTTTAATGAGCTTATTATTTATATAAACTTTATTTCTTATTTGAACCATTTTCGCTACGGTAACATTATAAACGTACTAATTGAACTGTAGGCAACACTCATTCATTGCCATTCTTCCCGTATTCATTGGGTTGCGTTTCGACTACAGTCTGTTACAGTTTCAGTTTTGAAATAATAAATAGTAGAATAGGTTTATGGGGGACGGTCGAGACCCTAACGAAACCAAACCATTGCTGAGACGGTAGAGAGCGTATAACTTTGCAAATTAGTATAA
Organism: Tiliacea aurago; assembly: GCA_948098905.1. Classification (NCBI taxonomy): domain Eukaryota; kingdom Metazoa; phylum Arthropoda; class Insecta; order Lepidoptera; family Noctuidae; genus Tiliacea; species Tiliacea aurago. The sequence continues at coordinate 19,709,003 of OX402588.1, forward strand.
TCGGCCCCCTGATCGCGTTCAGTTTCATTGGTGAAATTGGCACTAAATCGGCAAAAGGAAATAACTTAAAATTGCTAAAAATCTAAGTAGATAATGGACGGAGTGAGTCTAACTGGTTGTGTTGAGCATGTTCATTATGTGGGCGTCCAAGCAAAAAGGGTCCAGTTCTCGGCATCTATACTCCATTTGAAATAAGATTAGAAATTGAAACAACTTTTTTACAGTCCGTTCAACCGATTTTGACTTCAATTCTATAGGCATAAGGATGGCATTAAAAGCAAAAACGTGATTACAATACCAACTGTTTATTACAGCTGCCATTTGTCATGCCACCAACGCAATAGAAGTCAAAATCGGTTGAACGGACTGTAAAAAAGGTTTATTTAAATGTCTAATCTTATTTCAAATGGAGTATAGTTCCCGAGAAATACGCATTTTGTAAATTGTCATTTTAATTGATTATAAATTAATGCTTAATATATCTACAAGTTAATATAGTTTTCTCAAATCTAACTTTTTCAGAGTTTTAACTTCAAATGTCTGATAAAAAAATGTGCCCGTTTTTGAATATTTTTTTACTCAATCATCATCTCATATCTCATCATCTTTACCTCAATTTTTTTATTTTTTATTTATAAATTGACTATTCTAGATACCGAATCTAGTCTTAAAGGCTCGTACAGACTGGTGCGATATCGCGGGCGCGACAGGCACAAACGAAGATAATGTGCAACTAGTGTCGCGTCGCGTGCGATACACCAGTCTGTACGAGCCTTAACTCAATACCCCACTACTGGACCCTTTTTGGTTGACCGCCCACATAAGTAAGCTACTCCTGATAATATAAGCGATCAAAAAAGTTCAGAAGCTATCTTGATTCTGAAGAAGGTACCGATTTTGCCGAGAAAAGAATAATCAAGAATATCCGGGCTATCGAGCTAGAAACCAATAAATATTAAGGCTTAATATTTTCTAGGGATTATCTGCCCCGGCTACCCTCCGAACTATGAATTGTATCCGCAATAACTTATTTACCAAAGTATCAATAAAAGTGATATAGTATGGGCCAAAACTCCTAGAATTTATGAATTAGAATTCCTTTAACGTACAGGCAGAGGTAATCGTAGTTTGAGATTAAAATAAATATCAAGACTTGTTCAAAATCAAAATATTTTATTTCACTTAACACGCTACATGGGCACTTATGAAACATCAGAAGCTAGGTGCACGGTTCCAATTGGTCGTTTTCTATGGAGAAGAGCCGGCAAGGAACTCCGCGGTTACTCTTTTAAAAATAATTGGTTTTTATAATGTACTAGCTGCACCCCGCGGTTTCACCCGCGTAAGTCTCGAGCCCGTGGGAATATCGGGATAAAAAGTAGCCTATATGTTAATCCAGGGTGTCAGCTACCTCCATACAAAATTTTATCAAAATCGGTCCAGCTGTTTGAGCGTGAAGAAGTAACAAACATCCATATGATACATCCATCCATCCATCCATCCATCCATACTTACAAACTTTCGCGTTTATAATATTAGTAGGATTCAAATTACAGTGTTAATAAGTATTGGAGGACAGTGAAGCATGTTAATAAGTAAGTACTTAAAAAAATAGAAAATGGTCTACAAGTCCACAGTCTATTAAGTTTAAAACGTTCATTATGCATATGTATGAATGATATCTTCCACAATAATTAACATCCCAGCGGTGATCTGCTGGAGTTGTTTTCTTCGCTACCGGTCGTTATTTCTCCTGACAAAGTTTATTTTAGTATCATATGTATGTGTCTATCTATGTAATTGTATTTATGCTCAAGTATTTTATAGTTATATCCGAGCTATCTATCCCGTACGTTGCATCTGCATGTTTTGTCTCTGCAGCACCCATTTTTTTTTTTGAGTGGGATATTATCAAATAACTTCTCCCGCTCTGGGCGGAGCGGGAGGGCGTGTCAGACTTTTACTGACTAAAACCCACCCGTATTCCTTCATTTGCCTGTGTGCCAGTGCCACGATATCCGTTTCGGACAAACTCGCAACCCAGGCAGGCATTGGCCCTAACGGACCCCGTCAGTTGCTGCTGACAACTCTTTGAGGCGCGCGTGGAATACAACGGGCCGTCGACCCGGGCCTGGTCCTTATCGGACGGCGAGCTACCCATCGCTCACCGTCCGCAGACCCGCGCCTACGGTGGCCAGAAATCGGCTTGCGATTCCTGACGCCCGGGGCGTCTCCTGCGGCGACTAGGGGCGCGAGGGCTCGCCTATCGCATAAACAATACGATCGTGACAAACATGGCGGAATGATCTTGTTTAATTCTGAACTGAGATAGATGAAATGGCCTGGATCTAAAATAAAACCAATCGAAGAGTCGTGTATACATCGACACAGTATAAAACGACTATTACGTGATAAAACCCATACAAAACCAAGTGGATTCCTGTGATTCTATCAAAATCCAATTCCACTAACACGTAACTAAAAATGGTATCGTATATCACAGTACATAAAATAAATATGAAACAGTAGCGCACACTCTGGCCCGAGTAATCAATCAGCTTTTATAAAATATTTGCCAATCAACGGTTTAAGCTTTTCGATGAAGACTAAAATATTTAACTAATGCCTTGATTGATTCGTTTCGTTATTTTCTACTTTTTTTTTTAGATATTTTTACACTTTTATTACTAACATCTATTGTATTTATATATCGCGTTAACTGAATTAAAAATGTTGATATTATTATGCCTAGTTATAGTGTATATGTTATTCTAAAACGATGCTCAAATAATAATCGATTTGAAACTAGATTTGAGTCAAGCAAGACTAACCGTTGCGAAACGCTCGAGTATAATGCTACACTTTTTATCTTTTGCCCGATGTACCCATCACCTGTTCCCGGAAAGACTGGATGGATACTACAAATGAAAGCATCGAAATGGTATATTGTGGTAGGTATGGTTTAATTTATTCTTTGTAATTGAAATATATATAAGGCGTATCTATTCATACACAAAATCTCTTAAGGGGTCATTGTACTCATCATTATGAACAACTTTTACTATGGGACCAAAGTTGAAATCGCGAAAAAAAAATCGGTTGTTCCCTACATTTTGACGAGTTAAGGTTTCGACACGGCACAAGGGCCACGCGCGTCGCGGGACGAGCGGTGCCTTTGTGTCGCGTCGCGTCGCGCGACAAGTCGCCCCGGTATGTAGAAGCCTTTATGCGTACATTAATGTAGGGAACAGCTGATTTTTTTTCTTGTTTTCAGGTTTGGTCCCATAGTAAAAGTTGTTCATAATGATGAGTACACACGGCTACACATCAAGCTATACATTTCCAGTTTACGCTGACTTCTCATTGTAAGGAAATCTTACACAATGCGAGATCAGCTTATACTGGAAATGTATAGCTTGATCTGTAGCCATGCGTACAATGACCCCTTAAGAGATTTCGTGTATGAATAGATGCACCATAAATATATTTTTATAAATTTTATTTTTTGCTGGTCAAAAACAAAACATGCTAAATGATTATAAGTACTTAAAGACACACGCAATAAAGAAGAGGTTAAGAGGCCGAGGTGGATGCGTAGTTCATACAAACGTAATACCAAAATAATTTGTAAATCAAATATATTCTTATGGTAGTGTGTCTTTATTCCGATTGGAATACAGAATATCTAAGTTCCCAAATATATAGTTTGAATGGACACTGATTTAAACAAGAATTATGAGAAAAATAAGTTTTTAATAGAAATATTAAATTCCACATATCTCGTCAATAAATATATGTCGTTTCAAAATATATATTTGGGAACATAGATATTCCGTAATCCAATCGAAATAAATACACATTAAGAATGTTTGATTTAAAATTATTTTGGTATTACGTTTGTATGAACTACGCATGCTTCGCCGGCCCCTTAAGCTGCGGTTTCCTAGAACAGCAGTGGCCGCCACATAACGGCCGCAATGACAACTTTCATGAAAATGGCGGCCATGCGGGGTTTGACTTTACGGTGTCAAAAGACGCTCTCTAGGAAAACACATCAATGACGTGGCATGACGTCATTCGCCAGTAAATCGCGGAAGCTATGTGGCGGCTACCGCTCTTTAAGGAAAACGTAGCTTTAGCGCCATCGAGTGCCCGAGTAATAAGTTGTTGGATGCTTTTGAGTCTGATAAAGAATAACGTTATTGTGTTGGATACACTGCTATTAGCTCTGCTAGACCATAAACGAAGGAAAGGACTACAATCAGTAATGACGCGGAAGCTTATTTATTCATTTTATTTAATACTTTAAGCACACAAATGTACAGAGGCGAACACGGAAGCTTATGGCCCAACGCTGGGGTTTAGGACGTTCAAAGTTTCAAAGGTGCGTCGATATTTATATACATACATAAAGTCGCGCCTTCTTCCCATGGGGGTAGGCAGAAACTACAGAACGCCATCTGCTACACTCCTCACATACTCCTTTTGCTTCGTTTACGTTCATACATCTGGTCATACACGCACGTCCGTCGTATTTAATCAGGATCCTTTTGCGTGGATGTCACGCATACTTTCCCCAACTTGTTCTTTTTTTGTGTATGTCTTCTTTCATTGTGTCATGTTACCGCAAGGAAACGTATTTTCTTTCTTTCTTTTCTTTCTTAATCATATAAAAGCCTACGAAGATTTGTACAGGCCTACGGTATTCATCGATTAGTAACTTAAGGAGACGGCGTAGCATGCGTAGTTCATACAAAACGTAATACCAAAATAATTTGTATATCAAACATATTCTTAAGGTAGTGTGTATTTATTTCGTCTGGATTACAGAATATCTGTGTTCCCAAATACATATTTTGAAAGGACAATGATATAAAGACGAGACATGAGGAATATAAAATTTCTATAGCAACTTATTTTTCTCATAATTCTTGTTTAAATCAGTGCCCATTCAAAATATTTTTGAACCTAGATAATTATTCTGTATTGCAATCGGAATCACACTACCTTAAGAATATGTTTGATTTACAAATTATTTTGGTATTACGTTTGTATAAACTACGCATCCATCGCCGGCTTCTTAAGCCTAACTTCTTACGTAAATTAGTCTCAAGGTGTAAAGCCTTATTAAAACCCAACTTCAGCGGAACATAATCCAACTAATGCCGTGCCCGTGATCGACGCAGTACTTAACTTGACGTACATCGAGTAACAAGAGAGCTTGTGTGTTTTAGACACCTCATTAACGTTTCAAGCATTTTGAGCTAAGCAACTTGTGATCATTACGGATTTTATCATTTCGGGATTAAACTATCTTGTTTATAGCAGCCTATTCCCATAATAATTTGATGAAGGAACAAGTATACACACATCACGGAAACAGCGCATTACAGGCCATTAATTCCAGGTAGGTATAACTTGTTTGAGGTGGCCCGCAAAGGCCAGCCGGGGATCGCGGAAGTCGCACATGATCCCATGATCCCCGGTGCAAGTGTGGGAAGGGAACACCGGGGTAGTTTTTAGTCAGTAAGAATATGACAGAACTCTCCGCCCACCCCAGGGCGTAGGACGTCCATGACGATTTTCCACCCCGGGACCAAAAAAAAGGTATAGCTTGTGTGATGTTTGATGTGTTGCAATCGACCTTAATCACTATCGAAAACAAATCAGCTGTACTCAACGTGTATTCGACTTATGCGAACATATAAGGTGCTAAAGTGCATGGCTCGGCATACAACGCCAAGAAGTCGGAGGTCGTGGTCTTTGAGACTGGGGGTAAAAGTCCTGATGCAGTACCACCTGTGCTAATTTATGGTACACTTTTGCAGAGGGTCTACCGGTTTGAATATCTTGGTCATATATTGACTCCCAACCTCAAAGACGATGATGACATTGAATGGGAGCGGAGGGCGTAGTAGGTTAGAGCGAACATGCTGGCTCGCAGGTTTGCACGATGCTCATTTCCTGTTAAAATCACGCTCTTTCGAGCCTACTGTACTGTTTTTTTAGACGTGCAGCCTGTGGGCTAGATATACGCAAAGATCGTACAGCGCTCTCCGCGCGATATAACGATGCGTTTAGGATACTGGTGGAGTTGCCCCGTTTCTGTAGTGCGTCAGGTATGTTTGCAGATGCGCCTGTAGATTGCTTTTATGCAACAATGCGTAAAAGGTGCGCTTCTTTAGTGCACAGGGTGCCGGGCAGCTCCATCAGTGTCTTAAGCATGGTTGCGAGTCGCCTGGACTGTGTTTACGTGGGTCACTGTCGTGCCGTCTCTCATGGAATGTCGCAACGGTGACCAATCATTTTTTGTCTCTGCGTGCAGTGTTGTTACTAACATAGTCGTAAGTTTACTAACAAATCTTGTTGAGTCTTGGTTACTCGAATAAAGAAAATTCTATTCTATTTTAAAGTCATTGACGCTGAACCTGTTACCATGGATTCAGTACTCCTGTACTGAATCCATGGTAACAAGTTCTGGACCTGGACCACCCAGCGTTGGAAATTTTCTTCGGTTGTTAAAAAAAATATTTGCTTTATGTATGGAGTAGCTGATATTTTTTCGCGATTTCATGGTTGGTTCTTTAAAACAAAACTTGTTCATAATGATGAGTACAATGACCCCTTTTTTAGGTTTTCAGTTATTTTAATTATCTTTGTAGTACCTAACTTTGAAGGTTTTCTTTTCTAAAAAGATACTTTGCATTTAAATAGAAATAACACACCTTAGTTTTAATAACATTAATGAAGAGTGAGAATCTCAAATAAACATCTCTAATTAAAGCAAACTCAAAGTAACCCGATTATTAATAGCAATAATTACTTTGATTAAGCTTTTACCAAAATAATTAATTACAGACAACTCGTGTAGGTCGTTAAGTAATTAATAATAAATGAATGACTTTGAGATTACTTTAACTAGGAAATTACAAATTGATGACTTGAAAGGGATATAGGAAGTTTATATTTTTAAGGTGTAATTAAATCAAAGGAAAACAGTATTTGATCGAGGAAAAGCGGGAAAGCAAAATCCAACCAGTCTGACAATAAAAAAAATAAAAAATACACAAACAGGAAATTGTAAGAATAATAGGTTAATAAACAAAACAGCTAAATACAACAAACTCAAAGAAACAAAAAGTGTAGCAACAAGGACGAGAAAACAAAGATCGGAAACAAACCAAATAGAAAACTGTAAAATGTTTTGAACAGAGCAATATCTTCTAAGATACCTGCGGCTACGAGTATGTCAGAGGATCGCACTTATTTCCGAGGAGTGAAATATTAAATTATGGCAGTCAGAACTGAAATATAGCTGGCGTTGGTGAAGACATCTAACAATTGGCAGGGATTTTCCAGTAACATTGATTCTTTATCGAATCAGCGGGGTATTCGTAGTGTAGTATTTTTTTTTTCGAAACACACAAAAAAATTAAGCCACGGTAAAAAAAATTGTGTCAATATCTCAAAAAATGCCAAAGTTGTATGCGTTTTAAAGTCTATTGTAGACAGAGACAGCACTGCTTTGATCAGTACCCCAAGTGTAAGTTTGCAAGAGAGTAAACGTAACTATTTCGTTTGCGTTAAAATTTGACCGATAGATCATAATGCTAAGAGTTTATGAGTAAGAATAAAAATCTTAAAGCAAACGCGCTAGTCACCTTTACTTGCAAACTTACACTCGGGGTACTGACGTTATAACACAGGAACGCCATAGTAACTTCCCGCCATTCAGTACCATGATCGTTTTGCGTGACAAGGTTTGTAATAATTTCAAAAGCGTATAACTTCTCCATTTTTCCACCGATTTTATTATTATTTCACAAATCGACTTTTTTTAGTAACACCTTTATTAATAAGTATTAATTCATGTATACGTTTTATAGCAGTCAAATACCCTATTGCGAAACACACTATCAGTAGCAATGGGTTTCATTTCGATAGTTCAACAACATTATTTTTTGATAATTTCTTAGTTGAGCAGACAAATTTTTCGAACATATAAATCAGTGGATTAGCAGCAATATCCTTCAGAATCATTCAGATAGTTATTGATAGTGTGTACACTACAAATCTTATTAAAATTTCGAAAGCATTCGGCCATCCAACACTGTGTTGCCTTCTGGCACACACAAAAATCATATATTTTTTTTTTTTATAAATCATGGCAATAGAACTTCACCTTGTGTAGTCCCTCTTGTCAGACTTAACTCACGTCAGCCAAATAAACACGTTGTCTATGACAAGTTGTCAATCTAGTACAGTGGTACCCAATTGATAAGGCGCGTCGTGAATCTTCGTTCGCACAGAAAAGAAAGTATGGCCCCGAAGATTAACGAAAGAATGCTTAATCCTTAATTTGGCATTGTATGTACTGTCATACATGACTTTAAAAAAATGGATTTGTTAAACAAAAAACAACTTACGTGTGATAAATTAACTTTATTATGTTGCAACACTAATTATATTTGGTAGAAAAAGTAAAGCACACATATAGCAACATCCATTTTGACATAACTTCAAAAAAACGGCTACCCGGCGAATGTCAACTGTGTTGTCCAAGGTATTTATACTATTATTATGAATACTACATAGTTTAGGATAGGTGTCATGACTACATTTTAAGCTTTATTGTATATTAGAATGCGTGTGATAATAATTATGAAGTTTCTATTATATAAAATGGTTCTATTCTGATCACTAATATGATGTATGCTGTGACATACACTGCCATGTTTGCAACGAAACACCCTCCATTTTGTTTGTATGTCACGGCATACATTGCCAGTTTGAGGTTGCTTTTTGGGTTTATTTGGTTTTATAGCATGCTTTTTTTGTTTGTCGGCAGCAAAAGTTTCAAACTCGTGTCGGTAGAATTTTAGCGGTCTGGCGGTAGTGAACATTCTGACCTTGATTATGAATTACGTGTGCACACCCCGCTTTCTATGTCAACTTCTTCTGCGCCTTCTATTGATAGTTCTTTGGAAAGGCTTAATATTTTAGACGATGACGAAGAACCCTCCAGCCAGAATGTTCGACTCACACCAATTTTTCTAAGCGTCTATTCAAGCCTCTCCTTAGAACCAAATTATAAGAAAGTGCCGATACTGAGTGACATTCCGTCACTCCCAGCAACTCCCACTACTCCTGCAACTCCAGCAACCCCTGCACCCCCTGCACCGCCTGAACCCACAAGAAGTGGCCTTATGACTCCTGGCTTAGCTGCAGCTCCCATGAGGGCAACTGCTTCTTCCACGTCACGTCCCAGAATTACGAGATCGCAACGTCCCACTGTTTTTGTCACCAAAAGACCTAGACGAATCACAGAGTTCACTCTAAGTTATCAATGAAACAAAAGCGGTTTTTCGGCACAGGGCAACTATAGAAGAAGACTCAGATCACACCGCCATTCAACACTAACTCCACTGGGTTATTTCTACAAGTTTTTTTCCCCAGACATTTTAGCAGATATCGTAGAGCAAACAAACGCATACGCAATATTAAAAACCGGACGTTATCTTGGATTGACTGAAGATGAATTGCGGGATTTTCTAGCCATACATATTATAATGGGTGTTGTGAGCATGCCATCTTATACAGATTATTGGAGTTTGCGGTACAGATACCATCTCGTAGCCGATTTGATGTCTCTAAAACGATATCAACGTGCCCGATGCCCCTCAAGGATTTTCGATTAGAGCTTTACGAGGGGTTAAAAAAGTCCGGACGCACCCGTGAAAAGACCGACAAACATACAAAGCGTGTACCACAACCCAACCCAGTAGAATCATCACGTTATGATAATGTGGGCCATTTTATGAATATGACCACTCAAGGTCGATGTAGGCTTTGGAATCTAACGTCTGTGTTATGCATGAAATGCCAAGTCCGTCTATGCTTCGTAATATTGGTAAAAGTTCTAGGAATTGTCAACTAGACTATCTTATGCGTGTTTAGTGAAGCTGTCAATTTCTAGGCATTATCACCTTGTTTTTTTTTTAAAAAAGATTATTTTATTGTAATTGGCAATGTATGCCCCGGCATACAAAACATTGGCTCAATGTTTTTATGTGCAATTGGCAATGTATGCTGTGGCATACATAGTTTTTCAGGAAATCTGAAGTTCCTATATTTTTTTCATAATTTTTCTGTAACACCTTTATATGTCTATAATACATTTTCATTAAAAAAAAATGATTTTATTGCATTTTATTCTTTGCCAAATTAAGGGTTAAAACTTACAATCAACCTTAGGTCACTATTATAAGGTTCATAATACACTGGAGCTGCTAGCGTGCAATCGATCAGAAGTATGGCGGCTGACAAACATGCCACGCGGCGCGCGCTAACACGGCGGCAGCTGCCGACCGAATAGCGGTACAGGAAAAAGAACCGCGGTGCGTGGATCGTGCCGATTGGTCAATAGCATTTCCCGCAGTTTTAAAATTCACCGTCTGCGCAGGTACATCGGTAAGCCATATCAATTGGGTACTACTGTACCTAATAACGCTGCAATACATTGCTGGTGACGTTTGAGTGTCGATGCATCTAACACGGCTGATTGGAAATCCGATTATTATCTAGTATTAAGATAATTAAGTCGATGTGGCATAGGTCAGCTTATTATAATTATTGTAAGTGTGACGTAGAAAGTGATTTTTAGGTGATTTGTAAGGGATAAGCCATTTCTGATCTTCTTTTTCGTCTTGTCGATGGCACGACAGTTAATATTTTGTTGGGACAAACCTTTGCCACATCCACGTCATTGTCGGTGGCAGCGCAGAGGTCGCTAAGGCTGCATTTTTTGGGGCACAGAGGGCAGGACAGGTGACCGATGAATACAGAGTATTGATGAAGTGGATTAGTGGATCCCGCGTGGTAGATTAAAGCTCACTCCCTCTCATAGAGAAGAGGTCTGTGTCCCAGCAGTGGAAATAATATAGGCTGATTATGATTATTGATGAAGTGGATAAGATACCTGACTGTGGTGCACGTTTTTTACGAGTTTCAATTTATTTCATTTTATTTCCATGCATTCTTATTTTAGTGCAGTCTATTACTTTAATTGGATCTCTCCGAATTGGTATAATGTCACATCCAGCAGATAGAAACGCACATCTGGATGATATAATTTTTATTTTCCTTTTCAACACAGACTTATTATTTTTTTATACCACTTTTAGAACATTAACCACCTTTGGCGACGAAGTTTTATGTTTAAAAATATTTTCTTGGATCTTAAAAATAATCAAACAACTTCAAATGTTCTTTAATTAAAGACGCGGTTTCGCAGTTACGAGTTAAAGCCTTATTTAGCTTTTGGCCTTGCCTTTGACCTGGGCTTCCTGTATTTTAATATGATTTTCAACCGTGTCTGTGACATAATATACCTATACAACAACGGAGACTGAAAGTAAATTAAACACGAACAAAATATTTTCTCACAAAAGAAGAGAATTCTTTTGATGCCCATAAAGTTTAATTTTGTTTTATGTTTGTGAGTTTTTATCATGTTATCTTTATTTTCCAATCCTTTTAGGTATTGTTCAGCAGTTTGTAAGCTTTCCGTAACCAATAAGCTTGGTTGTATTTATTTTCGTTTAACTATTGTAAACGAGAACTGTCCCATTACTGAAGACTGTACAAAGAATGCTCTTAAATATTGTGACGGAAGTCTGAAAGTGACACAGGTGACTGAAAAGTTGTGAGGAAAAAGGTTGTCATGGTATGGGCATGTGATGCGGAGGAATGAGGGAAATGTCGCCAGGAAAGTTTTGAATATGCATGTGGATGGCTAAATACGAGTAGAGGAAGACCAAAGAAACGATGGATGGACTGTGTGAAAGATGATCGACCAACAGAGAAGTATGGAAGACAGGGAAATGTTGCGCCGAACCCTATTTGGGTTAAGGGCAGGAGGGAGAGTGATGATGAATAAGGGCCCAGGTGGTAACATTATCCTATTTATAGCCACAGCAGCATGATTAAAAGTTTCATCATCATTCCAGCCGAAAGTCGTCCACTGCTGGGCAAAGGCCTCCTCCAAAAGGGGGGGGGGGCGTAATCACCACACCGCGCTTGGGAGGCGGGTTGGCGATCGCAGTATGGTGTTAAAATGCATAAATGCATAGAAAACGCTGCTGCCCATTCTCTAGTACCAAAGTCCCTTAGTCGCCTTTTTACGACACCCACGGGAAGAACACGGGAAGAAATAGGATGATGCTATTCTTTACGTCCGGCACCACATGGTACATGTACCACCGTAGTGTGTACCGAGACATTATTATAATTAGTTTATCCTCATTTTCTTTCGTCTCCGTCTTGTTTTGTCAAATCTTCAATTTGGTTCAGTGGGTGCACAGAGTGCTATTCTTTACGTCCGGCACCACACCACGGATTAAAAGTTTAATAAGCTACAAAGGCATTCGTCCCATAACTTTGTCTCTAAACCCTTTAACTCGAGCGATAAAATGAAATAATCAATGACGCCAGGAAACACTCCTCTCAAGAATTTCTCAATAAATCGGGGCTTGAAGTCTTAAAGCCAGTTTTAATAAATACGTAATAAGTAAACGCTCAAATAGGAACAAAGGAATAAATACAGCGGTAAAGTGCCTACGGAATTCATTCATAATTTTCAATATCCTAAAAACAAGACCGTAGGAAGCGGACTCAACTTTTTACGAGCCTTGGTACTGGGCCAAGATTGCCTGGTTTTAAATCTTGCTACCTACGGAACTGCCCACGATTTAGCACTTTTACGATGCCCTGTGACGTAATTGTAGTAATATCATGACCTCGGCATAAACAGACTGTCGGAGTTGAGACTTGTGAGTCACTGTATGTAAGGATTTTTTGTTTACAACTTGATATATTCTGGCTTAAAATGGAGACACCAACTGATTGCATTGGCACGAGTCAATGCCGTTTTTAAATGCTCATCTGCAGGTCTATTTTTTTTTCTTTTATATATGTTCACCAATTTCTCCGTAAACTGTGGACCGATTTTGAAAATTCTTTTTGTGTTTGTAAGGGTATACTCCCGAGTTGGTCGCATTGTCACCAAGTCAGAATCCGAGGATCCTATGGAAAACAAGGGAAATCCTCAAATTATATAGGCACACCTATAGAGATTTGGGTATTCTTTATAGTAACTAGTGCGTTTTCTCTCGGAAGCACCATTTGATGAAGTGGAACTGATGATGAAACCACAGATCCTTCTTAATTACGAGTATAAGTATTTAACGGGTTGCGATTCAATTAGGTACTTTAATATGGTTGCTAAGCAATTTATGCTCGTCACAATGCATATGGTTAGTGGCAGTTCTCCTGGTTATTACCAGGAGAACTCCTCAACAATTAACGCCCCTGCATCGGGAAAAGCAATATTTTGTAAAAGGTGACGAGCAGTTGACATTAGGCTATTGTAACTTAGATAAATTACAAACTCACCCACTAAAACTGAAAAATAAAAAATAAACTATTTACAAAAAAAAAACAACAACCTCCAAAAAAAATTACTGAAAATTTTAAAAAAATATATCTAACTTTAATTTCAGAAGTCGGTGGCAAAAACTAAACAGATCCAAAGACACCGACTTCCAAAATTAAAGTTATTTTTCACTTTGTAATGTTTGTTTTGGAAGTCGGTTGTTTTTTTTTGTCTAAAATTTTTAGGTGTATATGTCATTACAATAAATAACCTTTAATGATGTTTAATACTTTGTAGAATTGGAGCCTCGAAAATCATAAACATACCATAACATCACGCCTTGTTTACCCGAAGGGTTGGGCAGAGATGTACCTATCTATAGTACACCCACATTTCGCCAGTTACGTTAAGTCACATGTAATAGGGGGCGAGCCTATTGCCCAAATAACACAAATCCAGACTCCGGGTTAGACTCCGGGTTGCAACTAAGAAATTCCAGATAGAAAAACCCAATAACACTTTGCCAGACCTGGGAATCGAAGATAATGCTCTTATTTACCCAAACTTTTCATATATTGTACCCAACATACCAATGATCTCTAAGTTAAATCATTCGACAGTTTGATACCAAACCTTCTATTTTTTTGTTAGCCCTACAACCTTGAACAGTTTTTTACTACGTTACTACCTTTATGGCCAAACTATTTTATGGCTTGTCTCCATAATCGACGGCGGATTGGGAACACGCGTTCCAGAATTTAATATTTTGCGGAAGTATGAGGATCTTTCTAATTGTAGGAGATCAAAATTAAGGAAGGAGTTAATAATAATTCTGTTAGAAATTGTATAAAAGTTAGGCATCTTGTTTTTGGTAAGGAAGATATCTTTATGTTGAGATTCAGATGTTCCTGAAACAAGATCAGTCTTTTTTTTGTAGTCTCAGTCAGACTTTTTGGAGTTAACTCCTTAAGAATCGATTTACATACTTTTCTTTATTCAGGGTGTCACGAAAGCTGTTAACAAAAAATATTTAAATTAGCTGTAAGTAATATTTATCACGTTAGAGAAAAAATTTGATTCATATAAGATCGTGCAATCGAGATTCGTTGTTTCGAGTAGAAGACAGTGGAGAAAACACATTATTAATTGGTTGGTAACAAGGCCTCCTTAAACTAGGTGCAATGAACTGAAACAAAATTATCTCTCTTCATATTTACACACTACGTAAGAGTAAACATGACCTGCAATTAGGAATTTCATCAACCCCTTATCCAACTACATAAACAATCTTATCTGCCCCATTTCAAGCATGAAGCAATTGCGTTCCAGTATGTTTACAACGTTATCAAACATTGAACGCACCTCGCGAGTGTGCCACTGCCCTACAGTAGGGCGATGTTATAAAATTACCCAATCTCGCGCTTGTAAACACGGTTTTATGGGTAAACAAAAGAATGAAATAACTAGAGTAGGTGAAATTATTTAGGACATTTTATGTAAAGAAGATGTTGTTATTTATTTATCGCTCTACGCTCATGACGAAATCTTGAATGAGTTTTTATCAAGCTTGATTAGGTTGTGATGAGCACTTCCTATAAAACTAATTGGTATAGAAATATTGGTCCTATTTTTAATAACAAATCAATCCTAGTTTGCCGTGCCAGGTCTTTCCAATTGGATTTTTATTTAAGGTCTCTGAAGGGCATTACAATAATTTAAGGAGCTCGAAAGAAAATCAAAAGTTCATCCATGCCAAGTTGTCATCAGTCAGATGAAATCGACTATCTGACCAACCAGTCTTTATACAACATTAGTGTTTGTTTACCCTAAACCCGAAAAGGGGTCATTGTACTCATCATATTGCACAATTTTTTCCATGGGCCCAACCTTGAAATCGCGAAAAAAAAAATAAGCTGTTCCATACATTTGTGTTCACTTAAATCGACAAAATGTATGGAACAGCTGTTCAAAATGATGTGTACAATGACCCCTTTTCGGGTTTAGGGTAAACAAAAACGAATGTTGTATAATTGATTTGTGACAAAAAGTCACAAAGTTACTTTACAAACTATATACGTTAGTACATTACAATTTATTCCTAATAACTTCATATAAGTACTCCAACAATATTAAACATAACCCATTTCTTTTCTATTCAAAACACTTAGATTCTAACAATATAATGAATAAGAGGCTGTAAAACAGTGCACTGCACTGCACTGAAGGGCTATGAAAGCGGAGTCGAGCGAAACGTGTAGGACTCTCAGCCTTAACAGCTAAGTGTTCTGCATATAGCTTGACAATAGCTTAGGGACCTTGCTGTTTAGAGCGAGTGGGAAGGTGGATTTGTTAATTTATTTATTTAACAGGTTATGTACACCCTTATAAACAGACAACAAAAAACGAACAGAAAAATACGTAAAGGTGATGCTTATTTCTAAAGAAATCTTTTGCAGCATACCAGCGATAGGGAAGTCATAAGTCATTTATTCATGAACAATAAATTGTATCTGAAATTACATGGTATAAAAAAATTTAATTAAATTACATACGGAAAACACGTTAAATATCACAACAATACATAACAACATGTATAGGAATATCGTTATAGATCTTCAACAGCATAAAGACACTTATTCAACAGGAAATGTTTAAGTTGATTTTTAAAAGAGCTTGAGTAGATAGCGCTTTTTATATCTAAAGGTAACTTATTAAATAATATAACCGATTGATATCTGGGACTGTGCTTCACAATATTCAAATTAGGCTGTAACTTGTAACGTTTAGGCCCGGATTCCTCTGTCGCTGACGTCGGTCGCGTACCGTCAGTCGCGTAGCGCGCTGACCATCAGCGCCAATGAAAACATCCGTAGTGCGATACTGACCGCTCCACGGTACAGGCGTCTCCAAGTGGATTTGTTGTGGATTTGTGAAGCGAAGTTTGAATTTGGGATATTATTATGAACCCGTTTATAAATTGTTTAGTTGCTGCAGCATACTTACGCAAGCGGAGACGGCGTCAATATAGAAAAAAAAGATATCACATTCACCCAATTGTTGCTGATAGGGTGACGAATGGTGAATTTTCTACTTTATTTGAAAAGCTACGTCAGGACGAGGAAAAGTTTTTTAATTATTTTAGAATGAAAGTAAAAACTTTTGATGAACTGTTATCAAAGTTAGGCAATCACACGTTCGGTATCAATGTTCATGGTGGCGGGCGACTGTACGCGCGCGTGCCGACGGTCGGGAACAGAGTGAGAACGCTCATAGCGTTCTATAGCGCGTCAGTCGACCGACGAACGCGGCGCTGACGAGCGAAACCGACGCGCGTCATCAGCGGCGCGTAGCAACTCGCGCGCCGCTGATGTCAGCTTTACAGTGTGGTGCTTCATAGAACACAACGTATATTCGTACGCGCGACCGACATCAGCGACCGACATCAGCGACAGAGGAATTCGGGCCTTAATGTCTTGTCTACGTGTGCCTTCTCTAATCTGTCGTTCTTCTGTTGTCTCATATTCATGCATATATTTGGCCATGTTACTTAGAAGTACAAATACATAAATGCTTGGCACTGAAAGTATATTCAGATTTACAAAATGTTCTCGGCAACTCTCTCTTTGCGGAATACGGACCAAGGTGCGAATTGCTCGTTTTTGTAACACAAAAGCTCTTTTGATATTATAGTCATAACTTTTTCCCCAAAACATTATGCTATATCTAATTTTTGATTCTACCAACGCGAAATATACCATCTTCAATTGCTCAATGCTAATTTCTGTTCTAAGTGCTCTTAAAGCATAACATGCGGAACATACTGATGCATTTATACCATTTAATTCTGTTTTCCAGTTTAGCAGTTCGTCTATATGTATTCCTAAGAATGTAAGTAAATAATGCAAGTAGATAAAGAGATGTAGACAACGTTTGTAAGAGGAGAAGAGAAAACAAAATACAAAAAATCAAAAACTATTCACTAATTTAAATATTAACATAGGTACAATAAGAGAATATACTGACATACTTCTAAAATAAATATCACTAAAATATGTATACAGGGTGTAAGGGAAAGCCCTCCGCAAATTTGCATTCAGCTCCTTATTTTGAATCATATTCCACTGAAAATTTTCTCAGGAAAATTTTATTTTTTTTAATCGTGATTTCAGTTACTATTCCTTTATTTCAATGTAAAATCACATTCTCTGTACGCAGTACTCCATTAATGTAAATAACACAGCTAACATAAAAAAATCAGCAATGGATGTTGAAATTCTTTAACGAACGACGCCTGAAATCAGCGAGCGCGGCCGTCCACCCCGCCGCAACAAATCAGTTCATTGGATTCTCATAACGTGCCTGAAATAATTTCATGTACCGGTCATCTTAGTATGATATACTGAATTCACCCCATCAGTCTGCGGAGGGCTGTCCCTTACACCCTGTATAAAATTAAAATGTAGTATAAAATAATAAATACATATTTAATATCCAACTATGACGAAGTGGGAAGATAGTGTTCTTTCACGGAACAAATATTTGAATGACCTACAAGTAGTTGTTCCGGGTCTGGCTGTTTGTGTATGTGAATTTAAATGTTTGTAAACGCACCCACAATACAGGAGAAATTCCTAGTGTGGGGCAACGTTTTTTTAAAAAAAAAAACAAAAACTTTTCTTTTAATAACTGCATCAGTTTGGCAGTACCTGATGTCAGGCGGTATTAAATTTCACAACCGAACCGCGTGCAAAGTGAAGGTGTGAAGAATTTTGTGTTTTTTTCGATGCCACGGTCTATCTGAGCAATTAGACCACGCTGGCTAGATTCTAGCTACCAAACTGGATTGTTGAAATGCGCAAACATGAAAAAAAATTTTATTATGCATATCAATATGGCTAGTATTCATATATATTTTCTACGATTCTAAATATAATGTGAGTGGAAAAAATATATAATGTAAGTTTAATAAAAGGTAAAATACGTCTAGCAAGTGCTAGGTGGGCTGTGGGATTCGAACTCGTGCATGATCCCACGTACTTAATTATTCATAACTGAATTAATCCATCATCTCATGCCTACCCCCGTGGGAAGAAGCCGTTGTATGTATGTATGTAATACATCAGTTCATGGTAATCTTAATTCAATTGATACGTCATTTCTGCCGAAAGGGCCCAGTGTTTCTTATTTTTGTTATTTTCAGAGTTTTTCTCTATGACCTGTGTAGTTTAGAACTTACACCGGCTATTTGTTCTTACAATATCTGCACAAAATCAGCAATAAAAAAATCCCTCACAATCTTATCTAAATGAAAATTAATATCAAAACCCTTCGATTATTTAAAATAAATACACAAAATTATACCTTAAATTAATATACAACTATACATCATATACTCAACTTAAAGGCTTAAGGCACGCCCCAAAACTTTGGCTTGTGTACTCCTAAGTTGTTCGCAGAGGTCCTAGTAACGCCATCTGGGAGCCTTACTTTGTGTACGTCTGTAAGTCTGTATGTTCACGCTTCCAAGGTTTCGGGGTAAATAGAATTAAGTAGGTTCTTAGTAAGGTACAAGAGTAATTACGGGAAGTACCTACATGCTCTGAATTTACGAGATGCTTGCATGTTTTATGATAACCACTGGGATCCAAATTGGATGCTAGTGAAAAGGTAGTGGAAGCCAAACAAAACTAGAACTATTGCCGTCTTATTACAAAACAAGATTTATATTTTGACATGGCTTAAACCATGGAGCTAGTTTTTGTAATGAGAACGTAACTCTGATTGAAATACCGTTAGTTATACAAATCTGACTACTTAGTTGGGTACTAAGTTGTCAGCTTTGTATTAGAAACTTTACCGTAGACGGAATAAAGTTCGAAATTCAATAATGGCTCCATGGTTTAATATTGGGTCTAAAGATAAACCTTGTTTTGTAAGGCCCTTGAGGTTTACAAACAATTTAAACAACAGCTGCCAACAAAAATAATGACATTATTTTTTAACTAAGTTGGTACGGGAGAAATTAATTATGAAACGTAATTAAGTTTTCGTAATTAATTTCTAAGTAAAAAAAAACAAAAAACTGGCCAAAAAAGCCTACATTTCTTGCATATCACGTTCTCCATTAAAACATTATCGATGTATGCCTACGGGTAAATATGAAGTGTGTCTAGACTACAAACGAAAATTCTAAGCCTCAGTTATTAAATACTTCTAATGCCGTTCACCAACTTTTAATCAACCGAATACATTAAAACAGTTCCATATTTAAAACGTCCAAATGATTTGATTGACTAACATCATCAGAGCGGCGGCGTGTTACCAACTATTACAATTGCTGGCAAACCGCTGGAGGTGAAGGACCATTACGTATATCTGAGATTGTTTTTTTTATTATTATTTTTTAAAACGTTGCCCCACACTAGGAATTTCTCTTGTATTGTGGGTGCGTTAAAAAACATTTAAACTCACATACACAAACAGCCAGACCCGGAACAACTACTTGCAGGTCATACAAATATTTGTTCCGTGCGTTAATCGAACCCGCGACACGCAGCGCAGCAGTCAATCGCTTAACCACTGCGTCCACCGTGCCGTCAGATATATTTAATTAGTCGTTTGCAAGAGTCTTAACAAATCTCGAGACGCATACAACTGAGCTGGGCGGCATTTGGCAAGCTGGATGATGTTTTTAGGGATCGGAAGATACCACAATGCCTGAAAACAGAATTGTATGAACAATGTGTCCTGTCTATCATGACATATGGGGCCGAAACAAGGACGCTCCCTAAAGAGACTGTCTACAAAGTCCAAGTTGCACAAACGGCTATGGAGCGCGCCATGCTAGGCCTATCATTGAAAGGTCGAGTACGTAACTGTGAGATCTGACGTAGGATAAGGTTCAAGACGTCGGACTATGGATAGCGGCTCTGAAATGGAAGTAGGCAGGACACTTGGTTAGACGTGGCGGTGGCAGGTGGAGCTGAGCCCTAACGGAACGGTTGCCGAGAGACGGTAGAAGGAGCGTCGGTAGATCAACAGCCAGGTGGACGGACGACCTACAGAAGATCGCGGAGAAGAACTGGGTGAGACCCGCACAGACCAAGGACGCATAATGGCACAAAAGAGAGGAGGCCTATACTAAGTAGTGGGTGGAACAAGGCTCAAGTCAATGATGATGATGATGAATGATTTTAAGAGTTCCGTACGTCCGAATCAAAAAACGGAACCATTATCGGATCACTCGTGTGTCTGTTTGTCTGTCACAGCCATTTAGCTCCAAATCTAATGGATCGATTAAGTTGCAATCTGGTACAGTACATATGAATTTCTGTGAGCCAAACACGGACGTGTAACGTACATAACTGAATTTTTAATATGGGGGTAACTTTTGGGAGGTAAATAAGTTTTTTTTTTTAGTTTTGCTAATTGTACCGAAAAGGCTTGCTGCGAAGGTATCAATTTCGTTTTTTTATAATTTTAAAGTAAACAGTGTTAAAACTATTTAAGAACAAAAATGAAAATTGACCATTCTCACCTATCTACGAAACGACTGAGCCTAAATTAAAAAAAAACAGAACATGTTCTATACTTATAGATTACAGGAAAACCTATATGAAGTCTATGGGCTCAAAATAACATGGCAAATCTCTCAATATTGTGCCTACAAACTTACATTTGCAGTTGGCATGTATGGGAGAACATGTTTTGCAACAACAAAAATGTTAAGTTTGTTCTTGGGCTAAATTCATCCCCTCTACGGAACCCTTCATTGAGCGTGGTCCGACACGTATACCTGCTTTTTTCGTGTAGTTAGGACTCATTGTTCAATCATCAGATAACTTCTACCTAAGGATAAAAATGGCAGTTTGACAGATTCAGTATGGAAAATATGTCAATCTGCGTATTGAAAAATCAGCCCTTAAACAACTGGTTAAGTAATCTGTTGATTAAATCATTCTGGACACGAGGCTAAGTCCATCGTTTATCAACAGAACCAAAAGTTCTGAATCTCCTTACAAAATACACGTACATGTCAACGGAACGTTCCGAAAATCCTTACCCGTCGGAACAAAGTCACAGCGAGCTATTCCACTAAACCCCCCTCAATTTGTCATAACGAGCCAAGCTATTTGACTTGCTATAACCGTCCTCTCACTGTAAACGCTTCCTGTTAACCGGCGATTGTTTCACACCACTGCACAAGTTTGAGAATTTATAGACGATTTCTTGTTCCTTGTTCCTGAATTTCTAAAACGGATTGTTTAGTAATGTTCTTTTTGTATTGTGGGACTGGTCCTTTGTAAATATTCTACAAAAGTGAGTATGTTCTAGTTATTGAAGTGAAAACTTCTGTATGCGCACTAGAGATAGGTCGTTGACGGTTTTTACGTTAACGAAACGTCAACGTTGATTTACTATTTTTTAGGTTTCCGTACCTCAAAAGGAAAAAAGGAACCCTTATAGGATCACTCGTGTGTCTCTCTGTCTGTCCGTCTTTCACAGCTGATTTGCTCTGAATCTACACGATCGATTAAGTCGGAATTTGGTACACATAGGAACTTCTGTGACCCAAACACGAACGTGTTACGTAAATAAATGAATTTCTAATATTGGGGTCAGTTTTGGGGGGCAAATTAGAAAATTAAAAAAAAAGATTTGCTGACTGTACTGTGTGACGTATTTGAATTGAAAGGGCTTGTTTTAAGGATTTCATATATATTATAGTTTTAAAATAAATACATTTGAAATTATTTAAGAAAATAGATGAAAAATGACCATTCCCATTCCCCTTATCTCCGAAACTACTCAGACTAAAATGTTGAAAAAAATACAGAATATAGTTCTTTACTAGATTAAAAGAAAATCTATAAGAAGTCTGTGATCTTAAAATAACATGGTAAATCACTCAATATTGTGCGTACAAACTTACATTTGCAGTTGGAATGTATGGGGGAATCATGTTTTTCAACTACGATGTTATGTTTGTTCTTGGGATAAATTCATCCCAACTACGGAACCCTTCATTGTGCGTGGTCCGACGCGCACTTGGCCGGTTTTTTATTTGTAATCGCTTTTTTAAAGAAAGAATTGCTATACACTTTTGAATTTACTGCTTTATTTGGGTTTTTCCACTACGCACATCAACATAAGTGAACTACATTAACAATTCAAAGAATTTCATTTAAAATCGTCTTATCACGCGTGTGCCTACAATTGACGAAAATTGATTGCTTGCTTTTTAAGATGACAAAGCTATAATGATCAAATTATTTCTAAGGCATCTTTAAATACCCAGTCCCTTTAATTAAAAGAGAATGCGCTCCTGACACCTGTCAGTAGGACAATTTCTAGTAATCATAAGGATCAAATTCGCAAGACACTATTCGTTAGTATGAAACTGATCAAGAACGTATTGTTGTCTCGACGGCCTCACTGTAGATATAAGACTGTTTATGTGGGCGTCCAACCAAAAAGGGGCCTAGTAGTGGGGTATTGAAACAAAATTCGGTATCTAGAATTGATACAAGACTGTTTATGTGGGCGTCCAACCAAAAAGGGGCCTAGTAGTGGGGTATTGAAACAAAATTCGGTATCTAGAATTGATACAAGACTGTTTATGTGGGCGTCCAACCAAAAAGGGGCCTAGTAGTGGGGTATTGAAACAAAATTCGGTATCTAGAATTGATACAAGACTGTTTATGTGGGCGTCCAACCAAAAAGGGGCCTAGTAGTGGGGTATTGAAATAAAATTCGGTATCTAGAATTGATACAAGACTGTTTATGTGGGCGTCCAACCAAAAAGGGGCCTAGTAGTGGGGTATTGAAACAAAATTCGGTATCTAGAATTGATACAAGACTGTTTATGTGGGCGTCCAACCAAAAAGGGGCCTAGTAGTGGGGTATTGAAACAAAATTCGGTATCTAGAATTGATACTAATGATTAAAAAAACATTCAAAAACTGACACATTTTGTTTATCAGACATTTGAAGTTGAAACTCTGAAAAAGCTTGATTTGAGAAAAAGCATTTTCAAAGATTGATTGAAAGACAATTTGTTGATTTTTTATTTATTTACAGAGGTGGACTTAATGCCATAGGCATTTTCTATCAGTCAACATCATCATCATCATCATGTCATCATGTGTGTGGTCATTTTTTGTAGATTTTTAAGAGAAAAGTCAACTTTTCTCTTAAAATTTCTGGTACTTAAAACATCATATAAAGTAATTTACTATAGGTATGAACTTGTAGATAATTCATCATCATCATTCATAATTTCAGCCGAAAGACGTCCACTGCTGGACATAGGCCTCCCCCAAAACGGGGGATTGCCATAATCGCTACGCTTGGCAGGCGGGTTGGCGATCGCAGTATGGTGTTAAAATGCATAGAGAACGCTGCTGCCCATTCTCTAGTAAGTCCCTTAGTCGCCTTTTACGACACCCAGGGGAAGAAATAGTAGATGATTGAGCACCAATTAATAATCAATTAAAATCGCAAATGCAAATAATTCACCCAACTTTACAAAACTGCGTATGTCTCGGAAACTAAATGCCGAGAATTGGCCCCTTTTTGCTTGGACATACATATTATGTTTTACATTTAATTTTATTAACATACAGTGTTAATGAATGTCCAGTCACCTAGTAGAAAGATCGACTGTTGAAGATCAATTTTATTGCTATGCAAATCGTCATCTGGTATACCAAAATAAAATAAAACTAGGACTGTATTAGCTTGACAAGGCTGTCGTAAAATCTAAGCTGATGAGCTGGCTATCAGACAGAATGAGACTTCGATTAGTTTTGTATGAAATGTTAAACATTTTATGCCTTCTTTAGTCATCGATTACATTAATCCCGTAGAACATGAACCTACTTCCAGTGCGTTTCAATCAAGTTTCAGTAGATCGGTCTTTAAGAAAAAATGCGACAGCCACAATCATTGGCAAATAGATTGCTCATCCAAGTAACGCATGCTCCTACTTTCTTCAGTGCAGTATATTTCAGCCACATTTAAGAAAATATTCTACAACCAGCGAATATAAGGCGTATGTATTCATACACGAAATCCGTTAAGGGTTAATTGTACTCATCATTATGAACAACTTTGACTATGGGACCAAACCTGAAATCGCGAAAAAAACATCAGCTTTTCCTACATCCGTTCCCTATGTTCTCATAACTCGTCAAAATTTGTGTTTTTTTTTTTGCGATATCAGGTT
The DNA here is from genome assembly GCA_948098905.1 of Tiliacea aurago. Lineage (NCBI taxonomy): Eukaryota > Metazoa > Arthropoda > Insecta > Lepidoptera > Noctuidae > Tiliacea > Tiliacea aurago. The sequence continues at coordinate 19,733,662 of OX402588.1, forward strand.
TGGTCCCATAGTAAAAGTTGTTCATAATGATGAGTACAATGACCCCTTAAGAGATTTTGTGTATGAATAGATACACCTTTTAAAGGAAGGGGGATGGAAAGCATTATGTTGGGACAAACGTCATTCACAGTTACTAAAACACTAATGGAGCAGAAGCAGTGGTGGCCCAGCGGTAATGGCTGCGATTTACGAGTGGTCGTGGGTTGGCCCAGTAACCCAATCAGGCATATTAGGTACTTTGTGTAAATTATGTCATCACCCCTGCTCTCAAAACGGTGAAGCGAAACATCGTGAGGAAACCGGCATGTCCTAAAACCACCCAAATTCAAAGATATGTGACATCCGCCAACCCGCAGTAGGTCCACGTGGTGGATTATGGCCCGCTCCCTCTCACAAAGAGGAGGCCTGTGTCCCAGAAGTGGGAACATTATAGGCTGATTATGCTATTATGTTTATGCTAAGCACTACACGCATGCACACAGTCGCACGCGTTTATGGGTCTAGCGTAGGAGGTATTCGTCCATTTTGGTATGTTTTGACTGTACAACGGAAGTATGACTGTAATTTACGTAGTTTTAATTATATTTCGGATAACAATGACCTATATTAAAAATGACAGAAATCGGTTCAGTAAACGATTCTGAAAAAACTACTTTCATAATGTGTATTAATACAGTACACATTGTATACAGGTTGTCCCAGAATTCGACGTCAAGCCGGAATCGGGTGATTGACCTATCGGTCGGTGTCTTTGGTTTTGTAATTTCGTTTATGGCCACCGACTTCCGAAATTAAATTAAATATAATATTAAATGTGGGTGTACTACAGGTACACCTCTGCCCAACCCTTTGAGGAAACAAGGCGTGATGTTATGTTATATGCTTCCGAAATTAAAGTTATTTTTCACTTTTTAGTGTTTTTGTTGAAAGTCGGTTGTTTTTTTTGTAAAAAAGTTTTTTGTTTTTCACTTTTTAGTGGTACCTACCCCACACCAATTCGTATACCACGACTTGCTATGAAAACAACAGTGACAGGAAGTTTTAAAACATCATCAACATACACCGAGTGGACTAAATAATCACCTCTACTTACAGAAATAAAAATAATTTTTATCATTAAAATTTATGCCCTAAGGATTTGCATACAGTAGTTTTAAAAGTTTCGTAAGTTTTTTAAATCTTTTCATTATTTATGTTAAAACTCTTTCGAATTTAATAAAAAACTACGTTTTCCTAATATACCTTCCTTCTATGATTTAATCAAGATTTTCTGTTTTTCTCTAATCTTACCTCTATCGATCGATATAGAAATTGTAATAACCATTTCCATATATACCGATCGTTTGATAAATAATTCAACATTGACATCGGAAAAAACACTATACAAATATCCTGAAAAGTTCCTAAAAGTTCCGTCACAAAACATCTCAAAAAATAGACAAGACCCGAACCAATCTCGGTAATATGAATGAATAATATCCACGCAGCATCACTATCAATAATTCATTGAACGAAATTGTCACCACAGATGCAGAGGATATATATAATATGTCGCGACATGCATGCGTAGATGAGGAACGGGTTCAATGTATAAGATATAGCGGGAAAGGTACGGAGCACGGAATCGACCCGCCCGCTGAGACAGCAGTACTTATAAAATTTGAGGCGCCGAAAGTACAGTCGCCAGCACATCAAGTTACCACAAACTGTTCAATTTTCTCATTCGATTTTGACTTAACCATCAACATTTTAAGATTTAAAATCATTTGGAGGAATTTGACAGTTTGGTACAACCTGATGTGCTCACGATTGTACGTCGAGCGCTTATTTCTGTCACGGACGGCGAATAGCCGTATACGTTTATAGAAACTTACGGTTTATTTCCGTAAGATTATAAACTGTAGAAAAATTGAGAACTGGGTGAAATGGGTTAGGTTAGGTTAGAACTGTGACTGCCCGGTGTCACCACTGCGTCGACTGCCGGGAGGACACGGCGCGGCATACACTGGCAGAGTGTGCCGCTTGGGAGGAGCCACGCCGTGCCCTCATATCAGGAGTAGGCAGTGACCTATCGCTGCCGGCCGTGGTCGAGTCGATGGCCGGCAGCGAGGAGTCCTGGGACGCGGTGGTGTCCTTCTGCGAAACAGTCGTGTCGCAGAAGGAGGCTGCGGAAAGGGAGCGGGAGATCTCGTCCGCTCACCCGGCCCGCAGCAGGCGCACCGGGCGTCGGCGGAGGGCCGATAACGCCCTCTTCCAGCCCCCATAAATGGGTCCAGGGACGGCGGACTTGGGGACGTCCGCCGCCCCCTATCACATTGGACCCGAGGTGGCGGCGCGTAGTGTTCCACGCGCGCCCCTATCAGACGTCGCGGGGGGGGTCAGACACCTCACCCCCCCCAGACTTGAGGTGGCCCGCAGAGGCGGGCCGGCACTAGCCGGGGATTGCGGAAGGAATAACAGATCCCAAGATCCCCGGTGCAAGTGTGGGAGGGGAACACTGGGGTGGTTTTTAGTCAGTAAGAGTCTGACAGACCCCTCCGCCCGCCCCAGGGCGGAGGACATCCATGAGGATTTTCCACCCCGTGAACAAAAAAAAAAGGTTTATAAAATTCAGTGTTGTGTCAAAAATCTAGCCTCTTATAACTTAAACCAGCATAATGTCCGAGTCATCATTGGCTAGTGGTAGATACTTACTTGCGAGTAGCAATTGAGATCACTGACGCAGATTCTGGGCGAAGATAAAGTCTCTAACTTAGAATAACCTCCTAACTAATGTTATCTTTTGTGGGGTAATATAGAGAATAGGTATGATACCGCCATTTATGAATATTGGATTGCCACTATTTGAATAGATTAGAATTTTGGATAGCTACCTACTTTGGTATGGTCTGGCATTTCTATATTTTTTGGAAACATAAACAACAATTTTGCAACACTCGTAAAAAACCAAAATATCCATCTTATTATTCCTCTATAGTGACAATGATTGATATCTTGCTTAAACCCAAAAAAACTAACTATGTTAACTACAGAAGAGCAACACATATTCGACTCCCAACAGTTTCGCTAGAGTCAACTTCAATCAATCTCAATTTCGGCACGTAAATGTCCGGCTTCACCACGGAGTAGATAACCAGTGGAGAGATAACGTGTCGCTTGGGGGTAACGGGGTTTGATAGACATCTGCTCAAAGGGAACCACTAGTATGAAAATTATGCTGAATAACTCGACAAAGGTGAAACTGACAGTGCAGCCAAGAATACTACAGACTAACTAAGGCTAAAAGGGTGTACCGACCCCACACAAATTCGTATTATAACATAATTATAACACTACAAACTGAAAAATAACTTTAATTTCGGAAGTCGGTGTCTTCGGTTCTGCATTTCCGTTTTTTGCCACCGACTTCCAAAATTAAAGTTATTTTTCAGTATGTAGTGTTTTTAACTTACTTTAAATTTATTTTCACCGATTTCCGTCCATTGTGGACCGATAATATTTTTTATTTTTTTTTGTTACAATTATAATATGCTCCCATAGTCACCAAGTCAGAATCTGATCCCATGTCAATCGAGAGAAATCCTCAAATTTGATTGGCACGCCTATAGCAATTTGGGTATTTTTTATTAACTCGTGCATTTGCTCTCGGAAAGCACCATTTGGTGAAGTGGAACTGATGATGAAGACCACAGGTGGCTACTGGAATAACATAATAATAAGACAGTATGTAACGGGCTGCGATTCGATTAGGTACTTTAATATGGTTGCTTTTATATGCTCGTCACCTTGCGAGGTGAGTGGCAGCTCTCCTGGTTCTTACCAGGAGAACTTATCAACAATTGGCGTCCCTGCATCGGGAAAATCAATATTTTGTAAAAGGTGATGAGCAGTTGACATTAGGCTACTGTAACTTAGACAAATTACAAACTGACACACATGCGTACACCACTACTTGCTACGTAAATGTCAGTGACAGGAAGTTATTATAACATCATCCACATACACCAAGTGGAAAAAATAAGTATTATTGAAGCTAACGCTAAAATTACCTAAGCAAACTTAATAAAAATGTATATCAGACCACTGCGCGAGCTTCCTCAGCAAATTAAAAAAACATCACATAAATCGGTCCAATAATTACGGAGAAATCGATAAATATACATAAAAAAGACATACCTACAGACGAACCTACGTAGTAGCATAGTTATTTACCAGTTCATTTATTTCGATACAACCATCAACCTGTACCCGTTGTAACAAGTCTACTGCAACTATTAAAAATAAAAGGGAAAGTAGACTAGTCAACTATATATTTAAAGAGAATTTTAAAAAATACAGAAAACATAATTAAAAAAGTTAAGGGAGGTTATAAAAAGATGGTACGAAACGGTGTCCAGGTTCGATACGTCAGGCCTCGTCAGCCCTGAAGCATCCAGATCCGCTTCCAGTTATTTTGGTAGGTTCATCAGGCAGTGTAGAAGTCGCCAGGCCTCGTTAGCTTAGAGGCCTGTAGATCCGCTTCCCAGTATCACTGCCAGTCCAGTCCAGGTCTCTTAAGTAGAGGATGGTCCTCATGGAAAGTATGTAGTTCCGAGAAGACTGAGTGTGTTGCAAGACTTTTGTAGAGATGATTCCTTGAGCGCTATCAGATCAGATCTGCCCGGGAATGTGTCAGAAATCCCTTTATATCCCGAGTCTCGGATGATTTTTTCACATCATCTGTTTTTCTGTTCTTTACAGAATTTAATTTCAAATTCAGTGTTGAAAAGGCCAGACATTTCCGTACCAAAAACCTCTTTAATGAATTCTGAGAGCGTTACAATTATTATTATAAATGTAAGTTAGGATACAAATATTATACAGTAAACAATTATTATTATCTATAAAATACATTATTTGAGCTAAACATATTGATAAAAATAATTTAAATCAAAAGTAACCTTCATGGACTAAGCCAGTAAGAAAACTATAAGAGAAAATTAGAAGAAAAAGTAATGACAGCTTGACAGCCTGACGTAAGTGTCATAACATTGAAAAATATGAAAATTAAAGAAAACTAATCGTTTTAGAACGATTCGCAAAATAATAATGCAAAACCATTAGAAGAGTATGATACATAATATTAATGAATGCAAAGTGTAAGTATATGATGTAGTGTCTGTAGTATGTAGATACTATACCGTGTAAGCTTGCAAGTGAGTAAACGTAACTAGCGCGTTTGCGTTAAGATTTTTATTCTCACTCTTATACTCTTAGCATTATGATGTATCGGTCAAATTTTAACGCAAACGAAATAGTTACGTTTACTCTCTTGCAAACTTACGCTTGGGGTACTGATGAGTTTGATTATAAATACGCCTCGTTAGAACTCCAATTGTTATGCTCAATAAATTTTCAAACCATCATTATCATAAAAGTCTTACACGTCTCGACATAAATTATTGATCTCAAGAACTCTTAATATTTCTGAAGCGTTCCTATCTTTAGCGGAAACGATGTTCAGAATAAAATATCACTAGAGCTTAATGTAAATAAATGGATTTGTGAAGATATCGAGCGAATTGTTATAAATTAGAAGACTAAAGAGAACGATTTGGTTGTCATTAATGAAGTGATTTTGAATTTATAGATAGTCTGAGGGAAGTTAGTAGAATCTGTAAAAATTGTCACGAAAATGTAGCTTCGTGCCTACGTTCCTCTATAGTCGGGATATTAAACCGTGTGTCAGTCAAATTGATGTATGTCTGTCATTCAAAGTATTCAGGGTACGCTTTTATAGTTATTTTTGCATAAGGATTCCGACTGCTTCCAGCTTTAACATTTGTTTCAGGATTCCTTACATTACTTTTGTGTGATACTATGCCATACCTTTTTTAGTTTTTTTTTGGGTGTGAAATGATTAAATAACTTCTCCCGCTCTGGGCGGAGCGGGAGGGCGTGTCAGACATTTACTGACTAAAACCCACCTGTGTTCTTTCATTTGCCTGTGTGCCAGGGCCACCATATCCCTTTCGGACAAACTCGCAACCCTGGCAGGCATTAATTGGCCCAATGGACCTATCAATTCGTGCTGACATCTCTTTGAGGCACACGTGGAACACAACGCGCCGTCGTCCCGGGCCTGGTCCTTATCGAATGGCGAGCTACCCATCGCTCACCGTCCGCAGGCCCGCGCCTACGGTGGCCGGAAATCGGCTTGCGATTCCCGACGCCCGGGATGCCATACCTGGATCTTTATTTGCAACCGTGGATAATCGGCATAGTTAATCAAGACACTTCGCTGCATCTCTATGTTCATATTGGATTTGATGCAATCCTTTTTATTCTATATCCTCGCCTTTATCCAAAATCTCAAACTTTTCCATATTAACATTCTCATACTCATTCACGAAAAATTTGTCCATACATACCTACGTTTTGTAAACCAAAAAACAAAACACTGTCTTGTTCTACTATTCGAACCATGGTTGTGGAATATTATATTGGCCCACGTTTAACCCCGACTATCAATTTTCCCAGTATCCGCCTTTATAAACAGTCGTTCAAACAAACCTGATTTTGCCCGGAATACTTTTGGTCCGGTCGCATTGTTAGCGGTCTGTGGATTCAAATCCCGTTCCAACTATTCGGCTTGAAAGGGTTGAATAATTACCAGTGATTTGGTTTCCTTTTTTACGTGTCCTGGGTTTCAATAAACTAATTTCTATGTAGGTTGCATAACTTTCGCAAACCACCGACAAGTATCTATTTACTTACCTTACATCTATCTATTAAGCAGCAATTGATTGATTGTATTTGCATACAGATCAGTTGAAAGACTGCCTAATTTGACTGCCCCCAGGCTTGAAACAGCGTGAAGGTTTACTCACCCTGAAAAGAAAAGGAAGCTGATATAGCTTTTTTCAGTGTCACAGCAAAAATAATAAAACATGAAGTAAAAGGATCAAAAGAAGATTATTTATAAACAGTCCTTGGAATCCTGGATAAGCGTCAATTTGGGAAAACGAATTAACGGGCTATAAATAAATATTCAGCTGATCCTATTCTAACAACACCTTCCTGGTACCAGGATTTCAGAATGGCAACGAAGTTCAACCAAACGTTGCGCAAATGTTATTTTGATTTCAGAATAAAGCTTGGACACAAATATATCGCATTACATCTTTCGGGAGGCCTAGTGTCTTTCAAAGTCCAAAATAAGGTCTAAAAAGCTACTAAAATAGATTACCAGGGTGTCAGAATCACAAAGGAGTTCAACTAAACGGCGCGTGAGCACACGACGCGTAACCCCGCGTCACGGGTTCTTGATTGAGATTGATTCAATCCAGTTCATGGTTATATTATAAGTCACACGTCTCTTGTTCATTGTCATTTTTATTATTACTTCGCGGCCATTTATTGGTGTTGTAAAGATTGATGTTTTATTGTATTATAGGTTGTTGATTTTTTTGTATCCGGTTAGACTAGAAGCTGACCCCAACATAGTTGGGAAAAGGCTAAGGATACGATGAGGTTGTTGACTTTAGAGATACATCATGGTTTAAGACGCAGATATATGCCAGTGACCTTGAGTGGTTAGCTTGCGTGTTCTGTACTGAGCTCACGCAACGCGTCGTACGTTCAGCCACCAATTTGACGCATTATTAATTTATTATACACAAAACAAAAGATATTTTTATAAAACGCGTATACTAAAATATCAATAATTCTTCAATCTTTAAATTTGTGAAGGTTTCAGAAAAATACGCTTGGTAGATTTTGCGCCATTCTAATTTTTTTATCCGCGTTAGACATAACTTTACAAATTAATTTCACTAGGTAATATAAACATAATCTAAAATATTCACAAATTAAGTTGTTGAGAAAATGCTCTCATTTATCATATATTTTTTTCAAATCATTAACACTACTCGTTTAGACGTGATCTTCAGTATAAAATCATTAAAATTCGGTTATCGTCCCCTTAACATGTACGACCTGTAGTACAGTCTGTTGTCAACATTATCTGACCCACCCTAAAATCAAACACATTTGGACCCTCTGCCTTTAACATTAAGGTTTATTCAATTTATATGAGCTTATCAGACAAGTGCTCGAGGACTCGATGAACAAATACAATAACAATACAGACACGCAAATTTGATCTTTAACACGTAACGTTAAGGTAAACCCACCCAACATTGTCGGAGCCACCGGCATTATATATGATTTTGTTAAGCTATTTTAATCATTATGTCGTTGACATTAAAGTTGAAAAGCGTTTAAGTCACACAACATAATTACAACCCAATCTTTAATTTCGCGTATTTTCAACAAGTTCTTGTGGCTTAGCGGTTTGATGCTGGATTGGCGACGAACAATATGTGGGTTCGAAAACACAGTCCACCTATTATCAGTTTCTTTTTAATTTGTCATTTCTACAATATTACTTGCATTATTAAAGAACGACCAATATGATTTACGCCTAATAACTTATCTTGTAAACAGGTGGGTAAATTAAAAAACTTTAAGTTCACAGAATTTATATTTACCAAGAAATTTGCTTCGTGAGGTAGATCAAAAATTCATCTAAGTGACAAAAGTTACACTACGCCTAATAGCAGTGACTGCGCACACACATTTGTAAATCGTTTAACATAATTCGTTAAGTATTTTTAAGCAAGTTGGTGTAAAAAAGCATCATGTCGCAAATACCAAACATAAAATCATATTTTTACATGAGCAGAATGTTGGAATTAGAGAGATTGGTCGTCGACATAATATAGCAGTAAGTGTTTTTTTATACCTATTTTATTTTATTGATTGTGATTAATGAACGCCTATTTGTCTATTTTACCTACATTCACTCCTTACAAGTTACATACACGGTTCCAAAACAGTTTATTTTTTTTGTTTTAGAGAAATACTATGGCTAAGACGATAAGGAGACAATGGAAATATTCAGCGGATTCGTCCAGGAGCAAAAGCCATCAAGTATAGTCCCGAATTCGAATGCCACCGGGCCATTGTTTCAAGCCATGTTTAAAATCCATTTTTGCCCATTCGTGTAACCGCAATAAACCACAATATTTCAGTGGAAACAGTGAGAAGGAAACAAACACAACTTGGTTGAGATCGTGACATCGACTTGGGAGCACATAGGAGGCAAAGATTTGTGTTGGACTATGGTGCGTGGTATGCGTAGCCTATTACAGCAAGCTACAGCAGGGGACGGTGCGCCACTCCGCTACTAATTTATTAATCTAGTAGGTATTTTTAAACACACCATGTAAGTAAATGCTCAATGGATTGGTTGTTAAATCATTAAAATGTTGCAGATTATGTAGTGATGTTATTGTTATAAATAGATTTTTTCTATTTAAATAACATGTTTATTCACTACCTGTATGCAGCTATAACTCTGTAAAGCATTTCACAGATGAATTCATTTTCTCTATAACAAATTTTTAATCATAAGCATGCCCTTTTTAATGTTTTTAAATGGTTAGCTTTGATTATGGCATCAGGCATACTAATATAAATGTATATTAATTTGGAAATATATGAGCATTTTCTTACTTACTTTATCTTACCCAAGTGTTTTAATGAAATAGATAATAAACATTTTAAATTTGCAATTGTTTAGTTTTATTTCTATACAAACTGCCTGTTTAAAAAGACAAGACCCTACGTCGTCCATTATAGAAATGTAAAAAAAAAGTAATAAAATAATTTAAAAAAAAACAGCTGAGCAAAACGCTGAATACCGCACTACCTTAGTGACCACAAGACCAACTTAACTCTTATGAGACACATTGAAATTTGATGTTAGTTGTAATGCTAGACACAATATTCTAAAGAATTTGAACCATATGGAATACTTTCATAAAGTTTATTCTTGCACAGCACAAGCAGCCAACCTTCTCCTCGTGCAAATAGATTATTTTGTATTTTAAATAATCACTCCATTGTGACAAGATAATAAAAAAACTATCTTTATTATGGAAAATAAAAAATTGTAAAGAGACGTTGTTTTTGCAATTTAGTAAGGCAAGGTAAAATATGTTTGCGCGTAGTCACTGCATACCCTTAGTAGTATTTGAATACCAGTTTTATAATGAATACGAATATTTATTTTTCGACTACCCACTTATTACAAGTTATGCGAAAATATTACCCTTTTAGAAAGTTTATATTTGAAGATTATCCGTCTATAGTTCTTTGCACTAATACAATAAATAGTATTGGAATAAATAATTCTAAATTGAAAGCAAAACAATAATTAACTTCGTCGCAGGATTTGATCTCGCAACTCGTCTTACTCGGTCTTATACACAGACCACGAAACCAGAATTACTTGAACACATTCATTAAAATAAGCTATTACACTAATTACATTATAACAAGTAGTTTTAACATATAACCTAATGCTAACGTTATAAAGATCAAATTTGCGTGTCTGTATTATTATTGTATTTGTTCATCGAGTCCTCGAGCACTTGTCTGATAAGCTCATATAAATTGAATAAGCCTTAATGTTACAGATAGAGGGTCCAAATTCGTTTGTTTTTATGGTGGGTCAGATAATGTTGACAACAGACTGTACACTTAATATAAAACTACGAGGACTTTGATTGGGTTGAATACCTTTTGATCATGATAGCATAGAGTGCTTCGAGATACTATACTAAGTAATAGATACAAAGATATATACTAGAATACTAAGGGATTTGCCGATCTGTCGTCAATATCATTAGATATTCATGTACTTGTATTTGAACCCTTCAGACCGCAACACAGGAAGGCGTACGTAACAATAGAGCTCCTAATTAACAGCTATGCGTAACCATGTATTCATCCAATTACGAAAACTAGTTAATGATCTAGGCACACTCCATTAGTCGGCTGCAATGGAAAAGGCTTTCAGGTCTCATTACCAAAACGAGCGAAGTGAAAAATCCATTTCGAATAATCAACGCATGAATAAACAAACGAATTACTCTAGGTAAAAGCCAGCACAGTCGGCTTATATGAAAACCATGGCCGTAGTTGTCATATACCGCAGGCCGCAGGTATCCGCTGGATGCGGGAAGCACAGAACCGGTTGAAGTGGCGGTGCTTGGTGGAGGGGAAGCACAGAACCGGTCGATTTGGCGGTGCTTGGTGGAGGGGAAGCACAGAACCGGTCGATTTGGCGGTGCTTGGTGGAGGGCTAGACGTAGTGGAAGTCTTTCGGCTGAAATGATGATAATGATGACTTGTCATATTATGCGAGGCAAATGGCGATGTTAAAAATGACGCTTAAACACTGAAAAAAATACGAGCTAACTATGATACACACAGAACATTTTAGTTTAAGACTTCGCATAATCATATTTTTCTCTTCTTGTTCTCACACACCATTGTCTACATTTCTTTTTCATTTCTCCTTTCAAAGGTCTGCTGGAAGAAATTTCTTAAGATATAAGCAGTACCTTTGTACTAAATTTTTGTTATGTCATATCTCTTGGTTTTTTTCTGTGTACATAAATAATAAAATAAATAAATAAATACATTTTCTCTTAGTTGGCATTAAAATGTTTGGAATCACTATTTATTTATTTACTATAAACAAGATAGCATATTTGCCAGAACAAATTCATTTTATTTATATCGACAATGTGACATGTACAGAATAATCACCGGTCTTTGTTACATCATACATGCTTTGTTTGATTTTACTTCTTCACTTTTTTAAATCAAATAATAATTTTAGTTGATGGTAACAAGCAAATTGTTAGCATTACATCATTCTTAAACTGACCAACATTTGAGTTAAATTAAATAACTACCCGTAATTAAACTAACTAATTACTTAGTTGACGGAACTATGATAATTTAACAAAGTTCGTCTAGCTTCAGAAGTCAAGATCTTGTTAGGCTCTTAGGGAGTCAAGATGCGTGACCACATTAAGCAAGATGTTTGTTAAAGCAAACACTTTTTTTTTTCAGTGAACGCAAGATTCAAGATTCCTCCAGCTCTGGCCACACTGTGAGGAATCCCGCGCGGGATGCGGTTCGCCATTGTTTTAATGATGAAGAAGCCATGCGACTACTCGCGTCAGTTTCATCATCAGCCCCGCCTTTTCCGAACTGTGTTGGGGTCAGCTTCCAGTCTAACCGGACGCAGCTGAATACCAGTATTTTACATGGAGCGACTGCCTATCTGACCTCCACAACCCAGTTACTGGGTAACACGATACCCCTTGGTAAGACTGGTTGTCAGACTTTCGGGCTTTTGACGACCCGTTACGACTGTTAAAGATCCGGCATAACGTGCTTTCCGATACACGGAGATGTCTTGGTATGTAAAGATGGTCACCCATCCACGAACCAACCGCGGCAAGCGTAGCCTTACTTGATCGATCGATCTGTTATTACTTAGCCACAAGCGTAAGTTTGGACACCAATATACCGTCAGTTGTCACAATCGGCGCAAGAAAATATCGGGATTCGTCTCAATTTGGCCACAGCTTAAAAAGGCATGCAACTTCCAAATTAACGAGTTTAATATGACAAAGTCCAAAATGATCAACGTTTTCGTAAGGCATACGCTCGGAGACCTTGGTTAATCTTTAATCATTATTGCTGCACCAACCCGATTAAAACTGAAAGACGCCGACTGGCAAGGTTAATAAATAATTATTAAGTGTGGCGAAGACGAGATTAAATACGAACTAGCGTAGCTGAAACAATTCGTCTTCAAGGACTTCGTAATTTTGTGGATACTTCCTGATTTCATCAATTAGTTGACGTTGTGTACCTAAATCTTCGAATACTATCACGTTGTATTTAACTAGTTCTTATTGTTCTAGGGGTTATTGGTTGGTTATTGTTTGATTAAGAGGCTTCATTGTAATGTGCGTTTTGTTTGTGCAGAACAGGGACCATTTTGGTTACCCATTGAAAGGGTTTTCGATAGGGTTTTTCTAATCGGTTAAACAAAAACCCATACGATATGGGTAACCCTTATGAACGGCATAAATTAAATTTTGGTAACCCAATGAAGGGGTTTTCGATAAAAACCCATACGGTGTGGGTAACCTTTTTGAACGGCTTAATTTCAGCCATTCAAAATTACGCACACCGTATAGGTTTTTCTAAAATAGTAACCAAAGTGGTCCCTGGGTAGAATAGAGATAGAATTGGTCATGCTACGCGTGCTGGGCGTATATCGAAATAACATAATATTATGATTTATTCATGTTACTGGGTTTCAAGTACGTATAGAACCCATTGAATGGGTTATCATGTAACCCTTTCACTGGGTTTCAAGTATAAAACCCATTCAATGGGTTACCATGTAACCCTTTCAATGGGTTTCTAGTATAAAACCCTTTCAATGGGTTACATCATGATAAAGGTAACCATAGAATGGGTTACCCCTTCGAAAGGCTTAACCCTTAACCGGGGTTGTACGGCCCCTGCGTATAACTATTAGCACTGTAGTTGGAAAACATTGTAAAACCCAATTATTTTTAAAACAGTAACACACACACGGACAGTTTCTTGTCGGCTCTTCTCCATAGGAAACGACCAATTGGAACCGTGCCCCTAGCTTCTGACGTTTCATAAGTGTCCATGAAGGCTTATGTGTAATAAAATATTTTGATTTTGAATGATTCTAATGATTATAATTCTGTTAAGGTTTCTACATAAAGGCGCGACGCGACACCGGTAGAACAATTTCCTTGAATTTTTCATAGAAATTGACTAGAGAGACAATGTGCTTCTGTAATTACATAATTATCTGTTATCTGGCTACAGCTGCGGATCCATCTATCTATAACATAACATCAGAATCTATTAGGGTAAAACAACAAAAAAATCGAGATAGGATTTCAATTAGGTCACCCGCAGACCAACGATAAGGCCTCAATTCTATAAGGCGCCTTACTTTTCGCATTCCCACTCAAGAATTAAGTTTTACTTGGCAACCTGCCAATCACACCCGGGAATACTGCAGACGTTTTCTTTTTCTGAAGGAGCGTTTACACAGCCAGCGACTGCTCAAGCAAGTTCAAGGTGAATCTGATTACTGGCGAGAGCTCTCGGGAATGTAGGTCTCACTTCGGCGCATACCAGCGTGTGCTCCCCGCTTACTTGGAGCAATTTTTATTGAGATTCCAATGTCACTACGCTATTCGCAATGGAATATAAAGTTATGACAGTGCTCGATGAAAATCGTTAAGTTCAAACGGACTCGCCAAGCATTGTGTAAGATAAATACGAGAAACGAAGTCGTAAGTAAAATATTAGTCTAATAAATATAGCAGAAATGGAATGAGAAAGATTTCTCTCGTACATTCCTGTATGGTATTTCGTAGTAATTTTTCTGAAAGTATTTAATCTTGAGAGGTATGAAAATATTAACGACTGGCAATAACAGTAAGTAGGTACTTAACTTAATAAAAACAGTTATTGCGATACTTTACTTTGATTTATTAATTAGGTTTTTTATTTTTCCCTGGATATGTACAAATAATTAATCAAATGGAGTCAACATTACATTATTTTAATTTTAATTTAATTTTGATTTGATATTGATTTAATTTTGTTTTGTTTGTACATTTTCTTTATTTTTGTTTAATTCTAATGTAATATTGACTTTAATTTTTATTTTGATTATAATTTTGATTTTGTATAGTATTGTAATTTAAATTTTGTTTTGGAATTTGATTAGGATATTGATTTTAATTTTATTTTTGGGTTTGATTGGAATAATAATTTGATTTTAATGCTACTAACATATTTTTCTAAGTTTTAATACTAATACTACAATATGGATGTTTTTATTTTCCGAAATAAATAAATTGAATTGAATTGAATTACTGTGACTTCATGCCACAAAATCAGAGGAGAACCATTTTATTTAATGAATTTTTTCGTTCGCTATTCCTGTCACATTTTCACGTCAACTTCACCAGAAACGCAAACGTATGATTTTTTTGTACCTAAGCCAGACATATTTTTCTGCAAATATCTTGGAATACCGACGGTATTTGAAGTTCTAACAAAAATAAAATCGTGAACCGAATACTTAATCTAAATTTGACGTAATCTAGATTTTATCAAAGAAAAATATGAAGGAACGGCTCACAAAGAAGTTTGTAGCAACTCTGATTGATTATACTTAATGTTTTATTTGAATCTGCTATACTTACGTATGAAAAAAGGACAAAATAATATTGGATGTGGAGATAAAACCGGGTCCAATATAAAATCTATCGCCCGTTATTACATTGGCTAACGTAGGCTTTGATTACTCCGCAGCTCCGGTACTCCATTAGCTGGGTCCACACCAGATGATCCAAATTTGGATCGGATCATGGAACGCCGATCGTGGATCGGAGATTTTTTCGTACGTTCCGTTTTGGGAAACCCGCGAACCTGCCGCGCGCTCCAGTGCCGACTCACGTTTTAGCTAGACACACGCTCGATGTGGAGCCGCACGTACGACAGCATCGTCAGATTCGACGGCACCTATATTCTGTTCAATATTGTTAATGTTGCGGCTGTCGCTGAAAACCAGCGCTGTGGCTCTGTCAAATAGGGTCGCAGCATTATGCTGAGCGGTGGCCGTTTTGCGTAGATGTGATGCATATTTTCCCCTAACCTGTTCTTTTTAGGGTTCCGTACCAAAATGGTAAAAAGGAACCCTTATGGTCAGACTAAGTCTGTCTGTCTGTCTGTCTGTCACACCTAGATATCTCAAGAACTGCTAATGCTATCAACTTGAAATTTAGAATAGTTTTAGATGACGTTTGCCCAACTATTTTGCAAGCAAGAAAGAAATTTAAAAAAATATATCTTTATTGCAAAAGGGGCTGAAAGGGGGGGGGGGGTCTTAAAATTTTGAAGTGGGGCTAATAGGGCATGTGGGGTATCAGAGGTAATAGGTAATACGGGCTGGTGTCCGCAACTCCACGTCAATGCGCGTATTTTGCGTACGGGTGGGGTATCATATGAAAGAACGCTGTTTGCACATTCTCAAACTTTTTTTTTTTTAGGCAGCATAGATTCGACTTTTGATGAAAAATGTAAAAAAAAATACCATCCCCCCCCCCCGCCTTATCTCCGAAGTTTGCAGATATCAAAATCTGAAAAGCTTATGTAAAGATTACAGGAAAAATAAAACGATGTCTCTAAATTGCACAGTTTTTCAGAAATGATCAACATCATATATTCGTACGGAACCCTCGGTGCGCGAGTCCGACTCGCTCTTCACCGATTTTTTTTTATTTGTTTTCTTTCTTTTCGTCATGTTTACAGCAAATAAATGTATTTTTCTTTCTTTTTGTTCTTTAAAAAAATTTTGCACATTGTCCATATTGCGCGATCGCCCGATCCATGCACAACCATCCACACTGAGTGCGCCACACAACTGAGGCGTAGCGTAGACATGGGTAGCTTGTGAGCGAGTGATAGAAAAGAGCTAGCTCTTTTCAATTGACGTCGCTCTCGCTCAGTCACTCGCTCGCTAAATAGCTCAGTTAGCTCACTCAGAATTTGACAATGACTATTGAGTGAGCCGAGCCGTTTTCTCCGGCGCGCGTGCGGCTTGAGTCAAATGAGCTAACAGTCGGCGTCTGAGTCACTGAGGTAGGTAGAGAAGAGCTAGTGAGTAACAAAGAGTCCAAAGTTCCAAAGAGCTATTGACTATTGAGCGAGCCAAGCCGTCACCTTAGACACGCGTGCGGCGTGTGTCTAATGAGATAACAGTCGGCGTCTGAGTCACTGAGCTATAGAAGAGATAGTGAGTAACAAAGTGTCCAAACTTCCAAAGAGCTATTGACAATTGAGCGAGCCGAGCCGTACCTTCGACGAGCGTGCGGCGTGAGTCAAATGAGCTAACAGTCGGCGACTAAGTCACTGAGCTACAGAAGAGCTAGTGAGCTAGAACAGTGATATTATAGTTCTTTAGAGTGAAAGAGCTAATCGCCGTTTTTCTTTTCAGTGAGCTATTTCGCCCATGTCTACTGAGCGCCTTTAAGCATTGTCAAAAAACCGAGTGCTCGGATCGGTCGCTCCACGGAGGGCGCGATCCACCGCGTATGCTCGGATCGCTCGCGGTACGTCCACACCAACCGCGCAATTGCATCAGAGGGCACTGGATCGTCCGGTGTGGACATTTGATGGATAAATGAGCTGGTAAATATAACATTTCCTAATCAACCAATTTTTAAGAACGTTCGCATTCTAATCTCGTTTGAATCCGCCAAAAGTACCTCAAATTTTACATCTTTTGGACAAGTAAAGACTCGTAAAGACTGGCGCCCGCGATATCGCACCAGTCTGCACGATCCTTTACACAGTTGACATTGATTGTCACTGAGATGAAAATGCGAATAGATATTGAACGTTTTTAATTAGGTACTTACGCGAAATGGAATGATAGCGTCGAAATATCGTTCGTGACAATTATTGAAAGAAACTGTAGCCAAGTTGTCAAAAATGAAATAGCCTTTTATTTCTTGCTGTTTGAATATTACAAGAAAATAATATAATACTACATGCAATCTAAAAACATTTCAAATTCATAATTAATTACAATTCAATTTTTCTAAGCAGTCTCAATTCAAAATCATTGATATTTTAAAGAAAAATACATAATAAACGCTAATAATTACAAAGAAAGTATAGATGACAGTACATACTTAGTTTACAACAAAGCTGGTTACTCATTGCCTTCTACTCTCACTAATTAGCGCCCATTCTTTCTTAAAATTCTGATAAAAAGTAATAATGAATGTTACTACTGTTTTGGTTGTTTGTTATTGTTTAAGTTAGTTTTAAATGCTATATTTGTATTTCTTGTGCGTGTCCCGAATAAAATATTTTTCTATCTTTTCTTTTTTTTTTTACTATTTTAATTATTATTTTTGTTTGTCGTAAAGTAAATTCAAACGATGTATATTGCATAAAACCGAAAGAAGACACTGGCTCCTGTAGCAGTTGTTTTTACCTAGTGCAGCGGTTTAGTGGTTTAGGCGTGAAAAGGTAACAAACAAACAAACAAACTGACTTTCGCATTTATAATATTAAGTTAGGATTATACAAAGACCAACTAACAATCAAAGTACAACAATACAACAAAAGCCTTTGTGTCACTATTCCACGAATTAAATAAACATGACATATCCCAGTCACAAGTTTCGTATCAACGTTAGCATTGTCATCGAAATAGTTCAAAGAAATAAGTTATTTTTGGTGACAAATCGCTCGTCTAGACAGGATTATATTTGGAGTTGTTATTATAAGTTAATAATTAACACATGTTTCAAGTAGACATCTTATTACAGTTTATGTGGTTTATTGACGCTCGACACGTGTTGATTTATTGGTAAGGACAAAAATGTCTGAAATCTTATAACTTACTCGACAGATGTTTTGTAAACTACGACGACTGAAGCGATTCAATCGCGACGTAACTAGTGAAGTAACCATACGACTCGATACTCACGATAAATCGATTCAAGTTAAATGTCAAAACGGGCCTATTATTTTTGACAAGTCTATGTAGGCTTTACAAGTTAACGAGTAATATGCGCCCAACTTACTTTTGCAGTTGGAGAATCGATCGTTACGTATATCGATGTATAGGAAACCATGTTTAATTAACTTTTCTTTTTTTTTTTTATTGCTATGTTTAGTTTGTTTTTGGGATATATTCATCCCAACTACGGAACCCTTCATTGTGCGTGGTCCGACACTCACTTGGCCTGTTATTTATTTGGTCTGAGCACACATTACTCACTTCTGCCTTTTTGTTATCGAGAGAACAAATTCAAATGGAAATAATATAAAGTCACAGTCAAAAAATATTAGGTGCGGACTTCACCTTATAAATTTCCAGCCACAGTAATTTCACCTTTATCAGCAACCCACCAGCAATCTATTAAAAAAGTGAATAAGATTACATTATTTTGACAGTGATGTTATTATAATTCAGAGATAAAATAACTGTGAATGGGCTGTGCTGCATCTAATATGCGTCCAGCATCAGACGACGCGCTAAGAATTATAATAAGGTGGGTACTCAAACACACACCGTCTTATTACAAAACAAGGTTTATCTTCAGACGCAGGTTTAAACCATGGAGCCATTATTTAATTTCAAACTTTATTCTGTCTATGGTAAAATTCCTAATACACAACAGACAACTTAGTACCGAACTAAGTTTTCAGTTTTGTATAAAGAACGGTATTTCAATCACTGTTACGTTCTTATTACAAAAACTGGCTCCATGGTTTAAGCCATGTCAAAATATAAATCTTGTTTTGTAATAAGACGGACAATGTTCACAAATGTCACTGAAAATTCTACGGCTCTCTTAGCTCAAGATTCATGCGTATTTCATTCCACACCAACGCCTTTTGTGTGTTCCTAAATTGTATGCATACGACATGCAAAGTGCACTATTCACTGCCTCTTAATTACATTTTAAACCATCTAAAAATAGGTACATAGGATATTTCAATCGTGTTTTCAATACGGAAACATAAACGCTTCCAACCACGTATGCAGCCCAATTAACGAGCATTAAATGTACTTATTTACCGCTAATTATCACACTAATATTATAAAGGGCAATAGTTTGTGAGTGAGTGTGTACACCCTGGATTAACATATAGGCTACTTTTTATCCCGATATTCCCACGGGATCGAGACTCACGCGGATGAAACCGCGGGCCGCAGCTAGTGTATCACATCACACAAATATTATAGAAGCAAAAGTTTGTGAGTGAGTGTATGTGGTGTATGTGTGTTTTTTACTTCTTCACGCTCAAACGGCTGGACCAATTTTGATAAAGTTTTGTATGGAGGTAGCTGACACCCTGGATTAAAATATAGGCTACTTTTTATCTCGATATTCCTACGGAATCGAGACTTACGCGGATGAAATCGCGGGGCGCAGCTAGGGTCACGCTCAAACGGCTGGACCAATTTTGATAAAATTTTGTATGGAGGTAGCTGACACCCTGGATTAAAATATAGGCTACTTTTTATCCCGATATTCCCACGGAATCGAGAATTACGCGGATGAAACCGCGGGGCGCAGCTAGGGTATCATAAAGCGCATATTAACGTGAATAATGCCGACCAATCAATCAATCTGCCTGCCTTTCCCCAAATATGTTAGGATCGGCTTCCAGTCTAACCAGATGTAGCTGAATACCAGTATTTTACATGGAGCGACTGCCTATCGTCTGACCACCACAATCCTGTTTGTGGGTAACACTATAGGTACTCCTTGGTGGGACTGGATTTATGGTTCCGACTCGTAACAACAACTGTCAAAGATCTATGAATAACAGCCGGGACCAAGTGACCAACGGTTTTTTTTTTTGTGTTGTTGGTTGATTCGCTTAATAAGTTTTCTTCTTGTTGCAGTTTTTTTGTTTTTCACGATGCTGTTATTATAATACAACATTCGTTTTTGTTTACCCTAAACCCGAAAAGGGGACATTGTACTCATCATTTATTTTTTTTTTTCTATGGGAACAACCTTGCAATCGCGAAAAATATCAGCTGTTCCATACATTTGTGTTCACTTAAATCGACAAAATGTATGAAACAGCTGATTTTTTTTCAAGATTTCTAGGTTGGTCCCATAGAAAAAGTTGTTAGGATTGGAACACGGGTGGTTTTCAGTTAGTAAGAGTCTGACAGACCCAGGGCGGAGGCCATCCATGAGGATTTTCCAGCCCGTGAACCAAAAAAAGGAACCTACGACCCACAACTCCTAAGTCGTGGCCACCACTGCTCTCAATGATCTCAATGAATGATGACCACCAATTAAACAAGACTGCAAAATGTAGGTACCTGTGTTAGCAACTCTTTGCGATTCGGCGTGATCCGAACGCTAACGAACGTAGTACGGGAGTTGGGTACAAAAACGACCAAATATTATTCTCTAAATCTTTTGCGAGATGTTTTTTTTAGGAATCACGCAGCCAATTTCAATCTGTATCAGTTTATTTTGGGAACATTTTAAGATTATTTTTGCGGCAACGCTTTAGGATGGTCTGATATTAAAATACGATTTTGTGTTTTGAACTTAAGGGGCCTGAAAATGCATAGTTCATACAAACGTACGTAACACGAGTTATGAGAAAGAAAAGTTTACTATACAAATTTTTAATTCCTCATAATAATATCTCGTCTTTATATCATTGTCCTTTTAAAATATATATTTGGGAACCTAGATTTTCTGTATTCCAATCGGGATAAAGACACTACCTTAGGAATATGTTTGATTTACAAATTATTTTGGTATTACGTTTGTATGAACTACGCATCCATCTCTTAAATGGATATAATGAAGTGGAGACCACTCGTCAAGTAAATAAATACTTAAGGTTTTTACAGTAAGTACAATTCGAATACTTTTATCATAACAATAGCAGGGAGTAACTGTAAAGCCATCTACTCTTTAGAGACGAAACCCACTGTTAATTTAAAGTCTCAGGCAAGGTGTGACGCGATTCTGGTAGAACAATTTCCATGACACATAGAAATTGTTCTACTAGAGTCGCGTTGCGCCTCTTTGCAGGAGCTTTTAATGTAACTGTGGGTTTCATCAAGATTAGATGACTTTACGGCTAGTCCCTGCTATTTTTTACAATAAAAAACATACACTATTCGATCAAAAACCAAACGTGACGAAAATCAATCCTTTTAAACGAAACCGAACTGAGTCATTTCAACGTCCAATTATTCTGCACAGCTCCTGGCATATCGAACGTGAGCAAAACCCAAAATGGCTAACGCACGTCATTTCGTTAATTGGGATAGAAACCAAGGCCAGATGTGCAATATCGACGGCTATTTTTTTCATAATTGCAGGGACAGACCCAACGAATTAACCCGAGTCTCTCGCCTCCACCATTAAGGAACCCTCATATATTACACCTTATGAACTATTTTCTTCGTTACTTGTAGATACCTCCCATTTAATCTTATGGCTTGTGGTGATCTTAGATATATTGAAGAGGGAATTGGTTGCACAGAACCGTCGGTCATCCGTACTGATTTTCCGTTACGTTTTTCAAATTAGTTCTTGTAATTTTACTATTATTTCGGAACCACTCAACAGAGTAAACCGTTTATGACCGCCAATTTCTAACCTTGAAACCCTTAAAGGACATACACGCGTAGTAAACAAATGAAGGAACATTCATGATTTTATAAGGCCATAAAGTCTGCAAGTTATGTTAAAATCTGACGTCAGACAATTCTCATTCTTTTATCATACTTACTCATTTCTATTCGACATAATACAGGCTATAATCCACTGCAGTGGCGATTTATTTAACCGCTATTGAGAAATCTAAATCATATTTATTGTCCAGCTACATGCGTACTCTGTATCTCAGCTAATGTTCTTGGCACTGGACCAGAAATAGCTAAATTACAACTTAGTGGTATAATTTGTAAGAACGAAAAGTAACGCGGTTCCGTTTGACGCATAGTCATATTTTTTCCTTGGTAGCAGTTCGGTAACTGGGTTTATTTTTTCTGATGTAAAAGACGGCGAGTAATTTTATTTAGATCACATTTTTGAATATTCGTCTTGGTTTTTTGAGAATTCTCTAAGTTGTTTGGAAGTTAAGTGAAAATTAATAAGTATAATAAAGTAGGAAAAAACTACTTTTAGGCCCTCAATTCTGTGAACAGGAATTGCTGGAGTGAGTTAAATAACTGTGTGTACTAGTGTATTTTGTAAAGCAATTATTATTATTTAAAGTGTTTGACATATCTCAGGACCCTGGGTTCCCGGACCTTTGAAAGGCGTATGAGGAGCCGAAGCCAACTCGCAAGGACCCGTAAGGCGATTAACACACGGCACCGCGCACCGCCGCGGTTTCATATGGTGAGAGCACCACTCAACCGCGCGGTCGGGCGGTGTACGTGTGTTAGGCATCAACGGATTTATTAGAGGCTAAAGCGACGTTGAGATCCGCTTCACCGCCTACCGCGGCGGTGCGCGGTGCCGTGTGTTAATCGCCTTAGACTTTAGAGCTCAACTCACAGGCAGCGGGTGCGGGTCGGGCGCCGGTCGGGCACGGATCGGGACGGCAGTACGGCGGGCTGAATTCTTTGTATTATATGAATGACACCACACGAAACAAAGAATTCAGCCCACCGTACTGCCGTCCCATCCCGCGCCCGACCCGCACCCGCTGCCTATGTGTGTTGAGCTTATATGAAATGAGGCACTATACCGACGATTATCCCTGGACGCACTATGCAATTGCACCAAAGGACAACCCCCGGTTTGTGTAGGACTATTGCAGGATATGGAGGCAAAGATATTGGAATATGTGTTTGGATGGCTAGACGTGGACTGGTTACCTAGAACCATGAAAGAACTATAGCCCCTGCCTGATCAATATTTTATTATGGGGCTAGCTTGCACACTCAATAATAGGCCCTCGGAAACTATCGCTAGCACTAAGTGACGTAGCGACAAGAGGGCAACATGTCCTGAGGTGCTTGAGGAGTAGAGAGGTATTTGACGGCTATCAGGACAATCCTAGAGCCCGAAATGTGGTCAAGATCCCTACCAGCACTTACTGGCATACTTCCTTCCTCCGAACACGTTTGCTCTTGCTAATGTCCACTCAAGCCGGCCAATAATGGTAAGAATGACGTGGGAGCTGTGTTCCGTCAGTATTTACTCCAGTCGGTCAATAAAGACAATCCAGAGATGAGGAACAAGACTTATCCCGGGAGATAGGGTCTGTGGGGTCGCTACTGCCCAACAACTCGCCACATGCTGCCCTGCGGGTTAATTCATCTTTCTTCTGACCTGTTACGACAAAGTAAACTCTACCGGCACAGACCTAGAGTGCGGAGCGCGCAAGCCCCACCACATAGTCAACGTAGAGATACGGCGGTGGGGTTATTATTTTACAGTTCTTGTATTTCTTCGATTTAATCGATTTCCAATTACAAGTAAATTACCTACTAGCAAAAGGTGTTCCACAAGAATATTCTGAGATACAGTTGCCTATCTGTGAGAGACTATAAAATGCGAAGCAGTGATGTTCATAAAGACGACACTCAGGTGATTGATCGATATATTGCCGTCTGGCTTGCGTAGATATCTAAATATTACAGAATGCGTAATGTTGGTAATTTAAAGATAAAGCTAAGGACACTGCTTAGAGTAACTTTTGTGTCCCTATTAAAATTTATGAACCTGTGAGAATTCGGAAAAATAAGAATATGAAGGAATAAGAAATTGAGCAATTTAGACTTCGGAAAGCATCGCCGACACCGTGATAACACCATTTGTTAAGCCGGCAAACTTCAGTACCTACTGCATTCAGTTGTTAGTGATCCTAAGGTCATCCTCCTGCCCTCATCCCAATTTATTTGGGGTCAGCGCACCATGTAGTCACCTCCGTTCTAGCGATATCATCTTTCACACAGTCCATCCCTCGTCTTTCCCTACTCTTATAGGTAGCCATCCACATTCATACTCAAAACTTTTCTCACGATATTTGCCTCACTCCTCCGCATTACATGCCAATACCATGACAACTGATTTCCACACATTTATCCTAAGGTACAAACAGTAAAACAACCGTACACGTCCTGACGTTTCAATAAGATTAACCCCATCTGGCTTAAATTAAAATGTACTTACGTACTACGTAGAAATAAAATCATGTCAATACACCTACAGAATACTACCACAAGACCCAAAAATATATATTAGACACCAAAATTGAAATGTCAGTCCACCAAAGTCTTAAATCGAATAAAAGTTGAGATTAGATCTTTAGAGTGGAGAGCGATGTCAAATTCAATGAGCATACATTTCTCTCAGAGGAGGACATCATCGTTCCAAGAATTCTATTGTCAATATAAGGTAGAATAAAAATTTGAATAAGTATCAGATGTCGGGTAAAATAGAGTTTTATTGGCTTTAAATGATTCCTTTCTGATATTTGTTCTTAGATGCATAGAGGAATAAATATGGACATGGCCATTGTTCTATTAACAGCAGATAAGGCATAGATTATCGCGGAGCGGAAGTCTACTCAAATAAAATTACACGCTTTCGAAATTTTCGCCTCTCAAAGGACAGAGAAATATTCGGAGTTGATGGCCAATCTTCAATATACCTAATTGGAGACGCACCAGAAGAAGAAATGTCCAAGAGTGGAATACCAGAACAAGGCTGGTCAATGAAGCAAACCTTACCACTTCATTAGGACTCGAATATTAAACCAAATTTTTTATGTCTGTTTAATATTTGATACCGGATAAAATATTATGTGCTAAGTGATGTGATTTTCGAGGTCAACATATTCAACAATTATGAAACAATTTCAATGAAAAATTAATAGGTATTATTCGTCTCTGATCGCTCTAATCAGGCACGAAATTGCTTGTTCAAGTGGATACCTACAACATTGTGTTGTGCTAGTTTTGATAAAAAAACATAATAATTAGCATAAATAATTTATAATGATCGATTATAAAGGACAACCAAAAAATGTATGCATTGTAAATTGTTCTCAGAAACGTTCGCTAATAATTTTAGTTGCAGTAAGCACATAAATAACATCATAATTTCGCTGTATTTAACCAATAGGATCCAGTCGCAAACATAAGCCTACAAGGCTACAATCAAGCTTGAAAAATGTTTAATAATAATAAGTTACACACCCAAATGTTTTATCTCTTCACAATATATCTTCCTTATTAGTAACATTAGTTCGACCTTCACAAACTAACTTTTTTAGTGCCTTGTTATCTGTTTCTTTACGCTGATTGCCATCATTACATGGTCCCTCTTCAAGCAAATGTATATCTCAATTTAATGAACTATAATGTCCGTTTGCTTTACTTAATTACAGAAGTTTCTTTACTATTAACATTCCTAAGATCGGTATGTAGATGATTAATGACAAAATCGTTTGATGATTAATGCCGCCCCACGGTAAAATAATTAATTTGTGAATTTATAATATTGATTACCTACTAAGATTTGATATTGAAATCGTAGTTTGTCATTAGTATTTGAGTAGGCCGATCACCTAATAACTCAGTTACTTGATTAGTTTTGACATAAGCGACTGTAATGTCATCGCTAATACCTTCCACAAGTATGTAAAATGTCAATCATATAGAATAAACATATATGTCTCTATACCCATACAAATTCTGTCTAAACATGCTGTTTGTACGGATCTTACACTATAAATCAAAATATCCATAACAAGCCTTTGCCTTGGCCCTTGATATCTCCGTGACGTCATAATATGTTTGCCAAACTATTAGCTTATCCATCATGGCTTTCAAAACATCAAGTCAGTTCACACGAGACAGTATCGTCATCGCATTCTTTGTTAGCAATAAATTTTATAATGCTCTTAATACTCTATACATATTTAATCGCTTATCTGCATCCGTTTTGCTAATCACGTGTGCTGTTAACATGTATTTATCACTCTGACCTTGGATGACCTGGTTACGCATTATCTTTATCATCAACATCGTGATCAGGTTCCGTAATGAGATAAGACACTAATGAAATAGTTGTAAGTACGGTTTCTTTAAATAAACACGGTAATAACTGAAACTGAGAATTATCGGTATATGTTACATCTCACAACGTGTCGTACCTATCACAAAAACTTAACTTCATGTGCTAATGCCCTACCTAGTCTGAGAATCAAGACTCCCACAGACAGGCGCGACACGACTATAGTAGAACAATTCCTATGGAGACTTTGTTGAAATTGTTCTACCAGAATTGCGTCACCCTTTCGCGTCCCTCGTGGCCTTCAATAAACGCTGCAAAAGATACCTTCTAGACATCTACCTCATCTCCAACAGATATAGACAAGTGACAGTCGCTTTCAAATCGTTACGTACATAGAAATATAAATATCTATGTTTACGTATATATACAACGACTTTCGACAGGATTCATAATCATCATCATTCTACTGTCCCTATCCCAATTTATTTGGGGTCGGCGCAACATGTCCCTTTCATCCACACTTCTCTATTAGTCGTCATCTCGGTAGTCACTCCCTTTCTACCCATATCATCTTTCACACAGTCCATCCATCGTTTCTTTGGTGTTCCCCTACTTTTATAACCATCGAAATCCATACTCATAACTTTCCTCACGACATTTGCCGCATTTCTCCGCATCACATGCCCATACCATGTCAACCGATTTCCGCACAACTTTTCAGTCACCGGTGCCACTTTCAGAGTTCGTCTTATGTATACTCGTTTCTTATTTTATCCATTTCGATAGGATTGACGCAACTTTTTCAGTAGCTTATGTCAGTCTCATTGATTTTTCACTCTTACATCATCTTTATCGGTGATAGAATGTCACTTTGTTCGATGTGAAATACAGAGAACATCATTGGAGAGACCTGAGGCTTAGTCGACAGGATTTGAATGATTGTTTGAAATCTCATTACAATCGACAGCTCTATCGGTTTGTCGTAGACTACCTATCTCTCTCTCATAGCCACTGGCAAATATTTCCTTCCGATACAAAATGTTATTCCAAGTAAATGATTCAATATCGATTATCAGATAAAACAGTTTGGACTCCGGACATTAGCAAGTATTATCCTTATCTAAATGTTAAAATCATATCACGAGAGTGATAGTTGCCGTACAATTTTACGCGCAATATACATAGGTAGATACGACTGAGTCACGACATTTAATTTTAGCAACACACTTACTTACATTCTAAATTTTAATTTGTGTGGTTTTATGATAATATGTTTGGTAAAATAATGTCAACGCCACGCTTTTAACTCTATAATGAGCAAAAGTTCCTATATTATATTCTACTTAGAACAACCAGAAGCAAAGAATTACCATAATTGTATTCTAAACCACCTCAACTTTACATAACAGAACACAACAAACATAAATCCTTTGTTACACGAGAGTACTCAAAAAGTTCCGCATAATAACTTCGAAATACCTGTGTGAAAAGTATCCACGTATCTTATCTACTGGGGAGTAGTATGGAAACCATTAATAATGATAACACATCCGTTCTACCTATTTCAGCACTCCGGATGGGCCTGTCCGAAGTTGGGGATCCGATTACGGAATGAATGTATCACCCCATATCAACCTGTAAAGCTTACATAC
This sequence comes from Tiliacea aurago, assembly GCA_948098905.1. NCBI lineage: Eukaryota > Metazoa > Arthropoda > Insecta > Lepidoptera > Noctuidae > Tiliacea > Tiliacea aurago. Next base: position 19,761,839 of record OX402588.1, read on the forward strand.
TTCATCCAACTTTCAATGACATGCAGGATAAAATCAGGTTTGAATTGGAATTTTTCGCAACATGATGCGAAAATTTTTGGCCGGCGAAATGAGTGTCGAAATTATAAAGTTGTTTGTGTATGGTTGTTGTTTTGGATTGCGAGTGTATGAATGAATATGTTGTTTATGATTGAGTTTTGAAGTACACAGACTACTCAGGCGCCCAAAGAGTTGGTAAATTAGATATTTCGAACGTTGAATGTAGCTTTTTTATGGAACGCCTCAGTGACAAGCTGCTAAGCGCGTTGTTCATTGTTCATTTCCTTGGCGAGACAGTGCTTTAACAAATCACTACTTTATTTTTAAGAGAGAGGAGTAACCATGTCTTGAGGCAAACAGAAAGAGGAGTAAAGCCGTGACGTTAAATGCCATGACACGCAAACATTTAAAATCACGATTGTAAAACCACTTACTAAAAAGTGTAAGCGAGGTGTTAGAATTGAGACCTTAATGCTATTCATCCGTCCTTAAGCTTTTGTATTCTTAACTAAACCATTCTTACCCAAGCGTTTATTTAACCAGACACTTATCCGCCCACATAGCGTACAAAACACGCGCGTATTTCATAGAAAACCATCTGTTTGTCTGTTTATGCAACTGCGCCAACAGACTGCGCTGATAAGTTCAAATATTTGATCTAAGATTATTCCTACGAGCGCCATACTCCGGAAATAAATTTAATGGATGTCTCATTGCACGTTTTAAAGAAAAATGGAACACGGTAATAAGTGGAATGACTTCGCTTCTTTGGCTTTTGCTCGGCAGACAGAATTTCAAGTAGGATGATCATTTATGCGGCAGCACTTCGATTGCAATGTTTGTGCATTCGAGATTCTTGTTTGTGGACGCACCTACGTACGACAGAGTTGAATTTCCTAGTATGATGTTTGAAATCCGTGACTTCTCACGTCTTGGTCTGTATTTGGAAAGAAGAAAGTTTATCTCTAATTGGATTAGCCTTTTTTGTGTTAAACTCTTGCATACTTACATGCAACGTTGTTCTTTCTAATGCCGACCTCTACTAATTATTTTACGAATCAATGTCTCTTACTAAGCTTGCGTAATTTGTGTGTAACGTTATCAGCCGAACTATAAAGGCTTCTACATACTGGCGCGACTTACGACACCGGTAGAACAATTTCTATGAAAAATTCAAGGAAATTGTTCTACCGGGGTGTCGACACTCGCGACAAGTCGCACCAGTATGCAGAAGCCTTAATGCTCATACGTCGTCGGCCGAACTCGGCTGATCGAACCCAACATTTATGTAAAGAAAGTGAGTGCTTACACCTAGATAACGGACGTCATCAGCGGGCCGAGCACGGGCGTGCCAAGACGTTTATGACAAGACATGATAAATTATGTCATGTAAATTTGTACTAGCATTTTATGACAAAACAGTTTTATCGCTCAAACTGTGATAAAATGTGTGACTCAAGTCATGTCACAGTAGGCCGTGCTCGCCCCGCAGAAGATGTTGGTAGATTTAGTGTACGCACTAGTGAGATCTTTTATACATGTTTTCGTATTCGTCAAAAATATCATCACGACTATTGTATTCTACTGACCGTTTCTTGCATATACTCGTAAACTTGCCCCACCTGACGATACATCATGTTTACTGGTGCGTTTAGACACAAATACAGGGTTATTTTTAAAAATGAGTACAATGACCCCTTAAGAGGTTATTGACGTTCGAAATATTCAACCACTACCGGAACAACTATCCGAAGGCCAAAAACATATTGGCAGGGCAGAAGTCAATAGCTTAGCCGCGCTGCTAATCGAGCAGTCCGATTGTTTTGTTGAGCAATATCCTGAAGTATTTAGGCAGTTACAGCTTCATTTAGATGGCAGCAGATTAGTTTATGATATTTTATACTAATTAACACATTCGCACAAATAAAATTATTGGTTGATTGATTGATTATGTCCTTTAGAATTATATAGATCCTGACAAATTTAAGCCAGGCAGTTAGACAGTTCATCATTTAACAGCAAATTAGTTTTATAGTTTATTCCTCTAGTATTTCGATCCAGAAGAATTAAAGCAGTTAGAACTTCATATTTTAGCAGCGAATTCGTTTGTTTGCGTTCTTCCTTTTCTTTAACACATTATTTGCAAATATTAGCCTCCAGTATCCAAGCAATTTTCCAATCCATGAAACCCGATCCTTAAACAGACTAATCGAGCTATGTTATTAACTACTGTTTGGCAAAACATGTAATAACAATGAATTGTATTTAGAACCACTATTATGGCTAGAAATGAGCGCTAATTAGCTTTTCACACTTTAATACAACATGCGGTTTGTTTGTATCGATTTACACTTACCTATGGGATACTGTTTACTTTTGTAGTGAAACTATGATTAGCCGACCCTTTCTATATTGAGGTTAGTTTTCACTCCAACTGGACCTACCGTTGCTAATTAATATATTAGGTTAGTATTCACTAACACGCATTTCTACGTGTGTGGCCTTATATTCGGGAGCTTCCTGTCTTTGGCTTGTTCGAAGTGTTTCCTATTTCCCTTAGCTTTTCGTTCTTGTTGTTTTTTAGGGTTCCGTACCAAAATGGTAAAAAGTAACCCTTATGGTGAGACTAAGTCTGTCTGTCACACCTGGATATCTCAAGAACTACTAATGCTATCAACTTGAAATTTAGAATAGTTTTAGATGACGTTTGCCAACTATTTTGCAAACAAGAACGAAATAATTTTTTTTTTTTTGCAATAGAGACTGACAGGGGCAACAAATCTTAAAAAAAATAAGTGGAGCTACCAGGGCATGTGGGGTATCTTAAGAAAGAGCGCTGTTTGCACATAATCAAACCTTTTTTTTTTTGAGAAGCGTAGTTTCCGACTTTTGATGAAAAATGTAAAAAAAATACCGTTCCCTCCCTTTTCGAGAAATTACAATGGGGACCACATATAACATCTCTTGCGGGGCGGCTAAGCTCGGCGGCTTATGCTGTTAGAAAGATAAGACAGTTAACAGATGTAGAAACCGCGCGTTTGGTCTATTTTAGCTACTTCCACAGCATTATGTCGTACGGCATTTTACTGTGGGGTCGGGCTGCTGACATTGAGTCCATCTTTATTTTGCAAAAGAGAGCTGTCAGAGCAATTTATAATCTAAGTCGCCGCGAATCTCTTAGGGATCTATTTAAAAATATTTATTATGACGGTACCTTGCCAATTTATTTATGAAAATATTATGTATGTAAGGAAAAATCTACATCTTTTTAATAAAATAAGTGATAGACATAATTTTAATACTAGAAATAAAGACAAAATAGATCAACCATTTTCAGGTATATAAAGTACATACATATTTTATGGGGTACTGTGTTAAATGTTACAACAAAATACCTTGTGATATATTGCAACTAAATGAAAGAAAATTTAAAACTCATATTAAAAGAACACTTTGTAAACAAGCAAATTACAAATTAGAGGATTATATACAAGATAAGAATGCTTGGAAACATGCTGGTCCTGCTCCATAGGGCAATCTAGAGTCTAGACAAAATCAAACAGGTTGCTATTTTAATTGTATAATTTATTATTTTTATGACATTTATTTTAAATTCTGTGATTACCTTAACTCACACTGATATTATTGTTATTTTTTAGGAAATCGTATATAATTTTTTTACAATTTTTGTAAATATGTGAGCACCATGTTCTATTACATAATTAATTTATCTGTCATTGCTTCATTCTTAACTATTTTTATTACCTATTGTGGTATAGTAATTTTATTTTAGGTGCATCGTCTTCACATATAATTAATGTACCTATAAAAATATTGTACAAGATTTTAAAAGAGTACCGGTGGAGTTTCTTGCCCATTCTTCTCCATACGAAACTACATTTTGGAAGGGGCGACTAGAATCAATTCTATTTTTTTTGTAAATATTGACGTTCAAAAGTGCCTTTTATGTGCCTATTTGAAATAAACAATTTGACTTTGACTTTGACTTTTATCTCCGAAGTTTGCATAGATAAAAATCTGAAATTATTCTATGTGATAGAAGTTTATGTAAAGATTACAGGAAAAATAAAACGGTGTCCCTAAATTGCACAGTTTTTCAGAAATCATCAACATCATATACAGGGTGGAAGGGACATCGACGCGAATCCTTTTACCATGGATTCAGTACATCATTTTTGACCCCCCTGCGTTAAAAAATTTCGTCGATTATTAAAAAAAAAAATTCGCTGTTCCATACCTACATTTTGACCGACTAGGTGTTGCACTTCTGTAGGAAACAGCTGTTTTTTTTTTTTTTATTACCGACGATAAATTTTAACGCAGGGCAGTCAAGAATGATGTACTGAATCCATGATAAACGGATTCACGTCGATGTCCCTTCCACCCTGTATACGTACGTACGGAACCCGTACGCGAGTAAGACTCGCTCTTGACTGGTTTTTTTTTATTATGTTAGTTGGTGGTTTCAACAAACAGTTATCATCAGTTAGTGAAGTCATCTTTGTGTTTTGTTCCTTTCTTTGTCCTTTCTCCGTTGCTATTATTCAGTGAAGGTTTAAGAGTTTAGATTTTGACTGTTTTAATACGCTATTCAGTTCTATTATCAGTGAATTTATGCTATAATCAGGTAGCCAGAGAAATAGGATCAGACATGAAATACGCCGCTGCACAATTTACAATATTGACTATAGTTCAAAGTCAGCTAGTTAACGAAGTCTTTAATCAACTTAGTATTTTCCCGGCTGAGTTCGTACGATCATTAGTGAGCGCCCGTCCACGTTATTGTGAAGTAACTTTCTTGCTGGTTTCATATTATCATAAGCCGTGTGGTTCCTGGCTTGAAAGGGTAATCAAACCGTTTTATTTGTTTTTAATATATTTAATGCCCAGCATCAGCGTGCAACCATATCATTTATTGGTTAGAAATATTTCTTTGAGAATACCGAAATATTTCTACGAGAATAATTACTGTAGTCCCATGAAACATGAAGTCCTCCAGGGGCTAGTGTGAATCTTTGGGTTCATTCGAGCAATTGAGTCTGGTCAAACCACGCTGGGGTCGGAGCATTTCATTCATTCATTCATTCAAGAGGAGATATTCTGTTGAGATTACAGGCCCTTACTACTTATCTTCTAGATTGGACCCCGTAATTATCGTTCAAGTGTTGCAATTTGGCGACATATTTGAGAAACACGGAGATTACATACACATAACATCAAGCCTGTATTTCCCGAAGGGTAGGCAGAGTTGTACCTATCCTACACTCACCTTTTGCCAGTTATGTTTAAGTCCCAGATAAAAGGGAGCGAGCTTATTGCCACCAGCCGAGCACAGAAATCCACACTCCGGGCTACAACTGAGAAATCCTACTGAGATTACACCACAATTAATGAACTTTATCCCCCTTATTACAAAACAAGGTTTATCTTCAGACCCAGGTTTAAAACATGGAGCCATTATTGAATTTCGAACTTTATTCCGACTATGGTAAAGTTGCTAAACACAAAACTGACAACTTAGTACCGAACTAAGTTTTCAGTTATAAAGAACGGTATTTCAATCACTGTTACGTTCTTATTACAAAAACTGGCTCCATGTTTTAAGCCATGTCAAAATATAAATCTTGTTTTGTAATAAGGCGCAACTAGTTTTCAAATCTACAAACACCTATTTAGCTCCTACCCCATGAACTTGCTAACAGCTAATTTCAACACATAAATTATTCCAACATGTGCAACGTTCGTCCAGAACTACAGACTTTTACTTGATTAATTAACCCTGTGTAAACGTGCACGAAGGATGAAATTAGTGAGTCGTGTCACTGCATACATATTAAAGGAGTTTACATAGATAGGTTGCCTGGTTTGTGCGGAAGTGTTCCAGGTTGAGTTACGGCGTCTTTTTAGGGTTGAATATTATGTTGAATATGAAGTACGGGTTGTCGGCCCGGTTTATCATTTTGTGGATTTTTATGTTGAGCTGTTGAAAATGTAGGTTTAATTCTGTCTCGCACTCGAGAGTTTACCTAATTTATGGAATGAAATGTTCGTTTTCCCTACACTGTGTAGACCGCTAGGACGAGATTCACAGACCGCACTTTGACTTTACTTAGCTAATAAAGTAAGCATTTAATTCTAATATGTGCATTATTTTTAGTATCAGAAAAATGTTCAAATTAATTTTTTTTAGCTTGCATTTTTTTTTTTAGTTTTATATTCGTATTAAATACTAACTTTAATTAGCAAAGTCAAAGTGTGGTCTGTTAATCTCGCCCTTAAAGGTACAATGATGTTAAGTTTAACAAAGTCTCATACATGGTAGCACAACATAGATTTACAAAATGCATCAAAATTATAAAACTGGGGGGACCTACTCCGAAGCGATAATTCAAGTCACGTTTTTTTCTTTGAATTATTTCTTAGACCGTTGTTTTTTTTTCATTCGCTGTAGTCAGCCATCGTCATTATAGTCAGGAAACGGCCGAATATTCGGATTTGACCCCCTGATTTGACTATTAAACAGCTCTTTATAACCAATTAAATATCCATAATAAACAAACAGAAATCGACAAAACGCGAGTATTATTATACGAATTATGAAGTCATTCTCCGATGTAAATATGCGCATACATTTAAGTTACAATAGAATGAATGAACACTGTTGTAGTAGGAAACGTTTAAATTATGCTTAAATTTTGTACTGAAAATTGTGTTTGCGGGGAGCCTTATTGCGTTATTCCGGTTGTCAGTCAATGTACTGCTGTATGAAAAACTTGTTAGCCCACAGATAGTTTGGTGTTTGTCACTTAGTGTAAAGCATCCATGATTCAGGAGATTCCAGGCGGGTAGGGTAAAAGTACATTTAAAATCAAATCAGGCCTTTTACGAAAATACAGAAACGTTTCTTCTACTTCGAATTCACAATACCTATAAATTGTAACATTATATTATTATTTTTTCCTACTAAAGGTCCCCGGGTATTAAATAAATAAAAAAATAAAATTAGTTAATTTCAAGTAACAAAACTCAATAAAAAAAAAAATTAAAAAAAAAAATGATACAGACAGGATAACAAGCACAGACAAGATAACAAGCACACACAAAATAACAAGCACAGACAAAAACGCTCACAAGGTAACAATATGTCTGCTACAGTACAGCATTGCCGGATATAAAGGCAATCCAGTCTGTTGGCGATCGTCACAGGACGGTATTGGCCCCGCACTCTGCGCACCAGAGCCGCGCACCGCTTGCGCATCGTCGCGTGAAAGCAGTCGGTGCGCGCCTCCGCAAACATGCAGTTGGCAGTTCGTGTTGAGACTCCGGCAGTAAGCCGCAACGCGACACCTAGTAAAACAATTTCTATGAAAATTCAATGGAAATTGTTTTACCAATCGCGTCGCACCGTCGCGTAGTGCCTGTCTGCGGGACCCCGAACACGAACTACCAATACACGTGTCTCAGGTCACTGCCATTTACTATTACGTCATATTATTATTATCTACAGTACGATACCTACCGATGACTCGTAACGCTGCGTACAAAAAAAGAAAATAATAAAAAAACTCTTAATGCCAGATCCGTCGGGTGTCTTGAATACTGTGATATTAAAATTGTCTCCGGGGAATTGGGTACGTCTTTTCTGGGCTTATCATACGTGTTCCTTACGTGTCAGGGATAACATTCAAGCAGAAAATGGATACCAGAATTTAAATACAGGGAGGGTTCCTCTATAGCTATACTATAATAGCTGAAGTATTTTTTTTTTGTTTAAACGCACTGAACTGAAACTCAGTCGGACATGATGAAAAAAAAACGAGCGAGCCTGAAGGCTTCTACAAATCTACATACTGGCGCGACGTCGCGCGACGCGACACCGGTAGAACAATTTCTATGAATAATTCAAGGTAATTGTTCCACCGGTGTCGCGTCGCGCCATTTTGTAGAAGCCTTTACAGTAGTCGCATATGATGTGTAACATCTAAAGAAAAGAAAGAAAATACGTTTATTTGCGGTAAACATGACGCAAAGAAAGAACATAGATACAAAAAGAACAAGTAGGGGGAAATATGCGTCACATCCACGCAAAACGGCCACCGCTCAGCATAATGCTGCGACCCTATTCGAGACAGAGCCCCAGCGCTGGTGCATCTGACATCTCACCTTGGTAATGAGCACCTGAGCAGCGGACAGAAATGACCCCTCGACTTACAATCTGGTAGAAACACAGTACTTAATAATTCCATGCTATTAAAAAGTACTTACTTATTCCATGCTCAAGCTGTCACTTCCTGTTAAACACTTCAGCGAAGTGAAAGTGAGTTCATGAAAGCGAGAGGAAATAAGGTTTACAGGCGATTTAACATCTCGCTACGTCCCTTAGGAACCGAGCGATGAGGGTGCAACTGAGGAGCACAGCTTTTTTTTTTTGGGCGGGAAATTTTCAAATAACTTCTCCCGCTCTAGGCTGAGCGGGAGGGCGTGTCAGACTTTTACTGAGTAAAACCCACCCATGTTCCTTCCGTTGCCTGTGTGCCAGGGCCACGATATCCCTTTCGGACAAACTCGCAACCCTGGCAGGCATTGGCCCTAACGGACCCCGTCAGTTGGTGCTGACATCACTTTGAGGCGCGCGTGAAACACAACGCGCTGTCAAGCCGGGCCTGGTCCTTGTCGGACGGCGAGCTACCCATCACTCACCGTCCGCAGGCCCGTGCATACGGTGGCCGGAAATCCTACACCCGGAGCGTCTCCTGCGGCGACTTTGGGCGTGAGGGCGCGCACCCTGCCTCACCCTCACGCATTCCGCCCCCTCCTTCGCAGCATTACTGCTTCGCAGAAGGAGGTGACGGCCTCCCATGCACTCTCGCTCCGAACCATGGCCTGAACCAGGGCCAGAGAGGAGCACAGCTAGTGTTTAATACGGTAGAATTACAGGGTTACAAACTTAAAGCCCCATTACACGACACAAGGTTCTTGCCTGCGGCATAAATGATAAATGATGATGGCACTTAATGATCTCTTGGATTCTAATGCAACAAACGATCTGTTTGCGGATGAATGGACGAAGATTTTATTGGCATGCTTTATACTGTGAGAGGGATTCATGAAAGTATTGTAATTTTTGAAGTAAAACTTCTTTACGCACGTAAAGGATTATTGATACTATAATGAATTTAATCTCTCAAATATATTGCAATTAGATATTAAAAACAAACATACAGCCGACCACAAAACCTCCTCCTTTTTGGAAGTCGGTTAAAAATAGGAATTGAACTTACTTTTAGCTAACTCAGATGGCCGAACACAAAACCTCCTCCTTTTTTGGAAGTCTGTTAAGAATAGGAATTGAACCTACTTTTATCTAACTCAAATGACACCTAGTACCTGTATGGGTATATCTTGTAATAAATTAATAATAGGCGGATATCATTTTAACTTTCATATATTATATCACAAAATCACATAAGTTACATTAAATAGGACGGTAACCTTATGTTACGACTATTTTCACAATTGGGTAGGTACACATTTTATACTTTAGGTACTTATTATCTTAGATCAGTACCTAACTGCAAATAACCATAGGTATTACATTTTATATTATGTTACACAGAATAGCTAAGAACAATGGTTTTAGAAAAGTAAATACTCATCTTTATTTATTTTGTGCAGAGACTTCCTTTACAGCGTGCCGGCTCTCTTGGGCCAGTACTTTGTGGTGTATACTGTGTCCTAGCGGCAATGGCGGTGGAACTCCTTTGCAGCTTAATAATTACGGCGGACACAAGTCTTTACCGTTGGACAGCTAGCTAAAGGGTCGCTGGATGATTTGGCCAGAGCTTCCGCGTTACAGGGCGTACCAGCTCTCTTTGGCCTGCCGACCAGAGTTTCCACTTTATAGTGTACTATCTCTTTGTGGCGGGGAATCTCCTTAGCAGCTTAATATTACGGCAGACACCAGGTGACCAGGCCTTTACCGTTAGACAGCTAGCATAAGGAGTCCGCCGAGCTGCTGGATACATGCCCTTTTATAGTATTCACAAATTTCCAACTTTGCCCGCCGTTTTCGACCAATCACAGAGCACCATACAGTTTTGGCTGAATATCTATTAGCATAGCTATTAATAAACAAAACTTATGTAGTGAGACTACTTTAAAACTTAATGAGATAGTTTAGCAATATAGCTAGCGTTTATTTATAATGTTTTAAGTAAGATCTGATAAGATATTATTATCCACCAATCACAGAGCGTCATACAATTTTGGCTTAATAATTTCTTTTGGAAGTGTTAATAAACAAATCTCATAAAGTGGAACTGTTTTAAAACATAATAAGATAATTTAGGAATTTAGTAAGTGTTTACTTGTTATCTTTACGTAGAGTTGATAAAATATCAACTTCGCTTGAAAGTTCCGAGAATTGTTTAAAAACAACTTGGTACATTGATATTGCTATGTAAAATCTAATAAACATTAAAGAATCATACTATTCATAATACCATATCAATTTGTAATGTTAAAGTAAATAAACATTTGTTTTGACTATCTAGAACCGCAAATCATGACTAGCTTGGAATCTAGTCTTTTAAGTCACACAATTGACTGTTAACACAAATTAACTATTTGTGAAATATTAATTTAGGGAGTGATGATTACATTTATTTTAAATTATAACTCCTGTTTCACAAAATAATAATTTATGATAAGAATACAATAATTACAACATGTTGAAACGAAACGTTACCATAAGTCAACGTCATCTGTCGTATGACAGCTGACATTGTCTTTGTTATTTACTCAAGTTCATGGTGTTTTACAACATCAATTCAACAGTGTTTTCCTATAAATATGAATAATCTAACACACGCTTGACTTGGGGAATAAGATGGTGGATGCGTGAAGAGGGCGATACGGAAAAAGGCGAAAGGAAGTTGTTTAAATTTTAAACATAGAACACACCGCGTCACCGTCACGGGCCGTCCTGTTTAATAGATATTTTTTTTAAATTCATACTAGGTGTTTATACACTCACAAGTCACAAGACCGCAGCTTTTTTGAAGTAAAACTTCTTTTACGAACGGTGATTTCTGTTTTACTTAAGTCGTGTGGTCTAAATCACACTCGTTTTTAGGGTTCCGTAGTAAACAAGGAACCCTTATAGTTTCGCCATGTCCGTCTGTCTGTCTGTCTGTCTGTCTGTCTGTCTGTCTGTCTGTCTGTCTGTCTGTCTGTCTGTCTGTCTGTCTGTCTGTCTGTCTGTCCGTCCGTCCGTCTGTCCCCAGCTTAGCTCAGAGACGCTTAGTCCTAGAAAGCTGTAATTTGGCATGGGTATACATATTAATCATGCCGAAAAAATGGTAAAATAAAATTATGAAAAACATTTTTTTTTAGGGTACCTCCCTTACACGTGAAATGGGGATGATATTTTTTTTTCTCGTCTATGCCATAGTGTGGGGTATCGTTGGATAGGCCGTTCAAAAATATTGTGGCTTTGGCAAAACCATTTTTCAATTAAGGGATCCGTTTGCGTAATATTAAGCTTTAAAGTGCTATTTTTTGTTAGAGTCAAGTGTCCCCCCCCCCCCTGCCAGCTAAATGGTTGGTTTTGGATGTGTGAAAAAATTCATAGCAATAGTATATATAACGAAATTAAAAGGAAAACTATCCCAGCTAAGTAGGCTTCACAAGTTAACGAGTAATAGTCGACCAACTTAAATTTGCAGTTGGAGAATTGACCGTAACGTATATCGATGTATGGGAGAGCATGTTTTTCAACTACAATGTTAAGTTTGTTTTTGGGATAAATTCATCCTAACTACGGAACCCTTCATTGTGCGTGGTCCGACATGCACTTGGCCGGTTTTTTATTGTTTTATGTTTTTACCTGAATTTTATAATTTTATATTTTCTTTTTCATGTGTGTGTGTCACTGCCTTTATTATTAATGTAATTGGTTACTTAATTAAAGTTATAAAATAAATAATTTAAAATAAAATTGAAACAACAAATGACCTGCATTGTCTCAACAGTGTTTAGACGGTGCAACTTGTATTGTTCGTGCAGCCTAAGGGCTCGTACAGACTCGTGCTATATCGCGGGCGCGACATAGGTTGCGCTGCCTGCCGCGTCCGCGATATCGCACCAGTCTTAAGGGCCTTAGGGATGGCAATTAAATCGCACCTTGTAAATCAGGCTTACAGTGCAATTCTATCAAGCCTGACTTGATTTTGTTTGAGATGAAAATCTGGTGGAAAATTCAAACTTAGCAAAAGATAAATTCGCTGTAATCCCGTCGCGTATTATAAATTAAATCATGCTTCACTAATTACATTATAAAATGGCGGCAGCATTTCTTCTTGCACTCTAGATACTAGGGAGTGTACTTTGAAGATAAATCCGAAGTAGTTATCGGCAGAATGTTCGGCCGCCGTTTCCTGACTACGGCTGACTATGGTTGAATACGGTGAAAGAAAAAACAAACGACAGTCAAAGAGATAAGTCAAAGTCAAACATGTGATTTGAAGTCGGATAACGGCTTCTACATACTGGCCAGCGCGACTTGCCGCGCGTCACGACACTGGTAGAACAATTTCTATGAAATTGTAAATTAATGAGTAATGTAAGACATATTTGTATTATACTAGATATTTGCACACCTGTTTAGGTAGGATATGGTTTAAAGAACTTGTTTATATGTATCACCTCATGTACCTACCCATATTCAAGCAAATAAATGATTTGATTTGAAAAATTCAAGGAAATTGTTCTACCGGTGTCGCGCCAGTATGTAGAAGCCTTAAGGATTCAAAGTCAAAAAAGGAAACTTTGGAAGTCAAGAAAGCCGAACATTCGGCCGATACTTCGAATTATCGCTTCGGAGTAGACGCCCTGATCGCGACGATAGGTCGTAGTGGAGCAAAATTCTATTTAAAAGCAAAAATTGAGCCGTCGCGGGACGAAAACATCGTAACTAATTCTTCAGTTTTTTTTTAAAGATAAAAAATATTCCTTGTTAAATTTCGTTTGGATGTTAGTTGTTGGCTGTTGGCCGCCTTGCCACGCCAACAGCCGATCTGACCCGTATTAAGGCTCGTGCAGACTGGCGCGATATCGCGGGCTCGACGCTATACACTAGTAGCACAATTTCTTTGTCACTGCCTATCGCGCCTGCGAATTCGAATAATTTGGTTCTAGGACATGTCGGTTTCCTCACGATGTTTTCCTCCACCGTTTTGAGAGCAGTGGTGATGAAATTATTACACAAAGTAAAGCGCTTGCCTGGATTCGAGCTCACGACCTACAACTCGTAAGTCGGGGCCAATGCCACTGGGCCACTACAGACTGCTCTCTACTACTACGCTACGCTGTACGGTACACCTCTGCCTCGCCCTTCGGGGAATACAGGCGTGATGTTAGGTTATGTTAAGGGCGTTTTGTTTTACTAACCTCTCTAATATATGGATGCGATACATATCACGGGTCAAGAGTACATAACCCTAAAGGGACCAAAACATAACTTAAAATGAAATCCGTAGTAAGTTCCGTGATAAAGAAAAATAACGTAAGGGTATTCGAATGTTAATTAAATTAGAAACTATGTTGAATTTTCTGAAACAGACCTTCTGTTTCAGAAAATTCAAATAAACCTAGGGGGAAATCTGGAAAAACAAGATTAGACTACGTCAAAAATTAATTTTCTATTTGTTAATTAATTTTAAGTAATAGATGACAATTGGGGACGTTTTTAGGCTCGTGCAGACTGGCGCGATGTCGCGAGCTGCACGACGCTAGTCGCAGTCCGCGATATCGCGCCAGTCTGTACGAGCTTTTATACGTTTTTTTTTCTTTGCTGTTAATACTTACATAAATCATTATTTTCATTTTGGGGTGGGATCGAGCACCTACAAAATTAAGGTGTTCTCCCGTATTTTATCATTCAAAAGAAAAATATTTTACCAACGAATTGTGTGTCTCATCTAAAATACTCTAAATTAATTAAGTTTAGACAAAGATTAGCCACGGTACTTAGCTGGGCTTAGGAATTGTTTAAGTAATTAAAGAATAACAGTTAAAGGGAATTAAGCGATTTATTTAGTGAAAAAGAACAATGGCCGCTTCTAATGGAAGCAGTAATTGTCATCGGTTCCGGTTTAGGAAGGTTCTGGCGAATAAATGTGTAATTTTAATGTGGAATTATAAGAGAACAAACAAACACTTACATTGAACAGTTTTAAGTTTTTATTCAAATTAAAACAGAACTACGATAACCGTAACATAGGAAAATAACAATGCATTCTACAAGAATATGAATTGTAAAATCAAGTGTTCTGAACTTAACAATTAGACTAAAAAAAAATTGTAATAAAAGAGAAAAAATACCATTATTTTAATAAACACCATTTATTCCTAAAACTAGCTTCTGACCGCGACTTGGTCTGTGTTTAACGAGATAAAAAGTATCCTGTGTTAATCCAGGTTATAAAATACCTCTATGTGCCAAATTTCATCCAAATCCGTTTATCCGTTTTTGCTTGATTGGGTAACAAACATACTTACAAACTTTCATATTTATAATATTAAAATTATATTTATAAATGGCCACGATATTCAGTTAACACTTGATAATTATGTCAACTTGTATTACCATCAATACAATGCCTTCTTTATTTAAAATAAAAACCCATTGACAGCGGCCACACGAATTCATATCAAATAAGAAACCCGATATCTTCACATCTCTACGATTTCATTGAGAAAAATTGATGGCAGTTAAGCGCCTGTCCCAAAGCCGGCGATTAACAAGAAACGAGTACAGCTAGCAACTAAAAACGAGCAGCGAGTGCGCGACGGCGACGAGCGATTACTCGCTGGTATGCGTAATAACTGATCTCGCATTGTATAGGATTTCTGTACAATGACAGGTCAGCTTATACTGGAATTGTATAGCTTGATATGAAGCCGTATGTACCACGCGTGAGCCTCTCAGGGAGTGTTCTGCGCGCCAAGTGAGCGTCGCTGAGCGAATACTCTCTTTATAATAAGAATACCGTTTATTTCAGGCGACACTGGCCCACAGAAAAATACCTTAACCTAAACATATTGTAATATAAACTTTAGGAAATTAGGTTACGGACGTAAATAAAAAGCAATACTTTGAATTTAAATAACGGTCAATTATACAGGATCAAATTTAATTAGCTAGCGAAAGTCCGTGGACGTGTTGAGTATCGATATCTAAATACAATAAAACGAAAAAAAGAAATTTCGAAAAAAAACGTTTTTTTTTTCTGGTGTCAATGACCACTAGCAGTGAAGTTACTTGAAATAGTAAGTTTTTGTTTTATCGTGTTTAGTTATCGATACCCATCACATCTGTGAAGTTTACACAGAAAACAACTGATTTTGAACTAGTCGTTGACTCCAAAAAAAATTTTTTTTTTGCGTTTTATCGTATTTATATAATATATCGATACCCAACACGTCTGCGGAGTTTCGCTAGCTAATTTATGTCTGATTCCTATCGCAACAAATATAAAAAGAGGAACTAACTGAGGACAGTTGTCGGTTTTATATACGTATAATATTAAACATTGAGTGACAGTACTGATAGTGTTGCCATTATCAGAAAGTAAGAAGCAATTCATTTTTTGCATATTCAAATCGACTAAATACCAACTTACACCAAACTTGTGTTAGTAAAATGGTTTAAGACTATATTAGTAGCACTTCACTTTACACTAGATTGACTGTGCTGTCCTGTGGAACTTGTCCGCGGAACCGGCGGAACACCACGTCCTGTGGCCAAAAAGTCTTTGATAGCTCTTGTCGCTGCGACAAACGAGAACTCGTGTAAACAGACAGTGATCAACTATTAATATGTCTATCTCTTTTACTTACACGGTACCTACAATCTTTTGTACATGTCTTGAGCGAGAAAATCATTTATAGCTAGTCGTTTCCTTGTCGGCGCGGCGCGCGGTGGGACAGGCGCCTGACACGGCCGGAACCGGCTTGCCGGGACAGACGCAGCATTGTATGCTAATGCGTCCATTGAGAACGGATCAATCAAACGAAATGAATATTATATCGGGTACAAACCGGACCGTTCGGTTTGACCGTTTTTTTTGGGGATTGTATTTCATTTCCGTGCGTGAAATGGACGTGGTGTCGATTTCGATGTTTTGTTTTTAATTGAAAAATAATTATTAAAGAGTTCAGTGAATGAGTGCAGTGCAGTTGTATTAAACGGAATATTTAGTAGTCGATTATGCAGTGTTTTTATTTAGTGAGTAATGTTTTCCGATGGATTAAACCGTTAAACGGAGTAATCAACAAGCAATAGTCACCTATAGTCCAGTCATAAAGGAGTTGTAGAGTGCGTGAGCCCCTACTTAAGCGATTCCTTCAGAAACATTTCAGCGTGCTTAGGAAGTGAACATATTAAAAGTCCTGACATATAGGAGATGAGCCCGAGATGCACAAATTTCTCACTTTTGGGTTTTTCGCTAATATCTCAAAAACAGTGCGTCGAAGATAAGAAAATCTTACACCAAATAAAAGCTCGTAAACTTTTATTATATACACTTTTACCGAATCTCCAACCATTTCCAACCGTGATACCTTTGCTTAGCAGTGGTATTTTTTCAATGGTATGTAGATACTGCTAGCACACATACCTACCTGGTTACCTACTGTATATAAAACAACTTTGTTGGTGGAATACGAAGATCAGGCTATCTGTTTCCAATTAAAATTACTTACAGAAAAATGACGTTAATCTTGGACTTTGTTTTACATATTTCAAACACCCAAAAACTATATTTTCATCAAATAAATTTCGGAGTATTAGTGCTTTAGGCTTACACTACATACAGTCTTAATTATAAATGCTGTCTTGTTTATAAACAAAAAGGTTTTAATTAAGGTTACATAATAGTATTTACTTATGTCTATTTAACAAGATCCACGGGTTACCTTCGATTTAATCGCCCACCTGCACGTTAGTTAGAAAAACAATATTTATGTATTTCTTATTATCACTTACCTCGGCGCATTTTTGCCAGTAGGAACGCATTTATTCAGTTAATCGCGCTTGTGGCACATAGCACAGGAGTGTAGGACAGACATTTTTTTTTGTATACAATACATTTACAAATAATTGAGAAGTACTTAAATACCCTGTCATAAAAATAAGGGGCAGATAATTATTTACTAAAGCAATTAAGTAATAGGTAGTCTTTAATAAGAAACTACTGCCTTGAGTAATATTTTCTTTAAATATATTTTATGTAATCTGGAATGATATAATTTAGTTCTATTTATTAATTTTGAATGTTTTAATAGTTTTTAAAGCTACTATTAATTAGAAATTATAATATTTGCCGACCGTTGACGGCAAGACATAGCGTTCATTTTATTATAATAAATAAAAGTTAGCGCCTTGCAGTCAACGGCGTAAAAATTTATAATGATATTAATTATCTGATTATTGCGATCGCAGCTTACGTCGTTTAGTATCTCCTATTTTGGTTATTATTAGTTTTACGCACGGCCCGTAGGACGGATAGTTTTCATGATTATTAAGGATACTAGGAACTTTTACAATTTCAATGGCACTAAGCAAATATTCTCGTGTATGGCTTCTGTTCCACTTACACAACACATCATATTATTATTTTCGAGACGAAAAAAAATGTTATTCGTTTATTGTTGATACTCATTAATTTATTGTTGATATTTAATATTTTATTATCTGTATTTTTCACTTACCTACAAATAAAAAAAATATATTTTGTTTGTGTTTTTGCTCGTTTCTGTGACATTAAATACCTACCGCGTTTTTAAATCGCCCATCTGTGCAAAGCTTTTAGACGTCAAATGGCGCTAAAACTTTTAAAACACAAAGTAAACTTGACACAATTGCCAATTTACATAATCGTGAACAGCATACTCTTATTTGTAGAAAATAGTTTTATTACTTACGGAAACGGAAATCCGCTATTTAAAGTCGTACGGCATTAAAGTTGTACCAAAACCGCGTGTGAAATCGCCGATCTTATTGTCTTCCATTATTAAATAGATTCGTGACCGTGGGTTTATTGACCTCCCGTGAACTGACGTATAGCAACTCGGAAAAAACCTATAGTTGATCGAAATCAAACGCGTTACAAACATTAAGTTGCATGATTTTTGAACAACTGGTTCTCTTGAATCTTCCATGACTTCCATTCATTACCTACAGTGACTAAATATTTTCATACCACATCTTCTATACTATATATCTATAAAAATCAATGCCACTTTTTGTTGTAATTTTATAACTCAAGAACGGGCTCACCTATCAAAAAAAAAAAGTTTAGGCTTTGTTCGGACTATTTAGTAGATGGTTTATGTGAATTTTTTTTTTTGTTTAGGTAGGTAGGGTAGGTATAGTAACCGTCATGAGAAGCTATAAATACATAAAATTGCAAATTATACAACTATCAACTTTAAACTCAAGATATCTAAGTTGATTTATGAATGAAGAAATTATCGCTAGACGTCATAAAATAATTTTAGTTGCAATGGAAACTGAACCATACGCAATTTCAGTTAAAGTTTTAAATCCCAAAGTATGAAATTTATCTCGTCTCATGACGGTTACTTTAGGTAGCTATGGTAGGTAGGTAGGTAGGGTAGGGTAGGTAGGTAGGTAGGGTAGGTAGGTAGGGTAGGTAGGTAGGTAGGGTAGGTAGGTAGGTAGGGTAGGTAGGTAGGTAGGGTAGGTAGGTAGGTAGGGTAGACAGGTAGGGTAGGTATTCTTTTACCCATAGAAAGCCACGTTATTTGTGATAGAGTAAAAATGTTTACCGCCCAACGGAGTGGGCACGGGTCAGCTAGTCTTCTATATACCAGACACCAGACGTGGCCTATATGAGATGTATGAACGTTAACAAAGCAAAAGGAGTACGTAAGGAGCATAGCTCCACCATGGGAAGGTGTGAGTTTAATTAGGTATGTGTCATCATCATCATTCATTTCCGCCGAAAGACGTCCACTGCTGGACATAGGCCTCCCCCAAAGGGAGGTTTTGCCATAATCGCCACGCTTGGCAGGCGGGTTGACGATCGCATTATGGTGTTAAATGGCATAGAGAACGCTGCTGCCCATTCTCTAGTAACCCCTTAGTCGCCTTACGACACCCACGGGAATAAATAGGATGGTGCTATTCTTTACGTCCAGCACCACACGGACGAGGTACGTGTATGTGTGTATAAATAAAAAAACGAACAACCCATACAGTAGTCGCATATGATGTGTATCATCTGACATCTCACCTTGGAACTTGGTAATAAGCAACTGACCAGCTACAGAACCTGACATGACCCCTCTACTTACAACCTATACATGTCCAAGAATTAACGGCGCCATTCTCAGTTTTTTATCCGCGTTAGACATAACTTACAAATTAATTTCACTATGTAATATAAACATAATCTAAAATATTCACATATTAAAATATTGAGAAAATGCTCTAATTATTGTATATTTTTCAAATCATTAACAAACACTACTCGTTTAGACGTGATCTTCAATATAAAATCATTAAAACTTGGATATGGTCCTCTTAACGGGTCATTGTACTCATCATTAGGAACAACTTTTACTATGGAACCAAACCTGAAATCGCGAAAATAAAGTCGACGAACAACTTTTACTATGGGACCAAACCTGAAATCGCGACAAAAAATCGAAAAAAAAAATCGACGCGACACAAAGGCACCGCTCGTCGCGCGACACGCGGGGCCTTTGTGTCGCGTCGCGTTTCGATTTGGTCCCATAGTAAAAGTTGTTTATAATGATGAGTACAATGACTCCTTAGGAGGTGGTGCGTTAATTCTGGGATATGTTGTATAGTACTCACTAATTCCATAAACTAAGTACACTAATTCCACGCTATTATAAAGTACCTACTAACCAATTCAATGCTATTAAAAATCATCATCACTTGAGAACGGCTCGACTGAAACGCCAGTTTTTTTTTTTTGTTTTCGTAAATTGTCATCCGTTTGGTGGCGGACGTAAAGAATAGCACCATCCCATTTCTTCCCATGGGTGTCGTAAAAGGCGACTAAAGGACTTACTAGAGAATGGGCAGCAGCGTTCTCTATGCATTTTAACACCATACTGCGATCGCCAACCCGCCTGCCAAGCGTGGCGATTTTGGCAAACCCTACCTTTAGGGGAGGCCTATGTCCAGCAGTGGACGTCTATCGGCTGGAATGATGATGATGATGATGAAATTGTCAGGACCAGGGGGTCTACTCCGAAGAATCGGCCGCATGTTCGGCCGTTTTTATCTTCCATAGTTTCCTTTTTTGACTTGAGTCCTTACCCGACTAAGGGCCTATGCACACCACGTTTTTTAAACGCGCCGTCGACGCGTTTGTAGCGATACAGACGCGATACGCACGCAAATCAGTCTATTCTGTAGGATAAAAGCGCGCCTTCGACGTACGTTTCTAAAACGCGCGTCAACGGCGCGTTTAAAACACGTGGTGTGCACAGGCCCTTAAAGTCACAGTTTTGACTTTGGGTTATCTCTTTGACTGTAGTTTTTTTTCTTCTTTCGCCGTATCGAGCCATAGTTAGCCGTAGTCAAGCAACGGCCGAACATTCGGCCGATACTTCGGATTTATGTTCCCAATGTTTGTTTCAAAGATTTTTTTTGGAAATCTAGCTGAAAGCTCTGAAATTCCACTGGAGACATGCAAATGACCCGCGCAACGTCGGACACGAACACAGATTTCGAATAAAATGAATAGAAAGACCTTGGGCATTTTCAGAGAGCAAAGAATTCATAACCCATCCCGACTAAATTCTAAAACAAAACCATAAAATTATCAGAACACAGCATCAATATCCAAACCGGTACAAAATAAGTCATAACAATGTGAAAATACGATGAAGCAAATAACAAGTCAAACCAGTTTTGAAGGAAACCGTAGACAGAGTATAGATATTAGTTTCAAAGGCTTTGCCACAAGACCTAGCTGTGGTACGGTGATAATGAAACTGAGAACGTTGTAACAACTTACGGATATGTGTATCCTCCTTTACAGTAGGACAAAGCTAGCGTTAGATATTATGTTTGCATTCGGTGTTAAGACTGCTATGAAATACCTGCCGGATTTAGGTATTCTGTATAAGATTTTCGGGCTTTTGAATGTAGTTAGCACAAACTGTCAAATATGTACATTCGATTTTGAACTTAACAATCAACATTTTATGGTTTAAAATCATTTAGAGAAATTTGACAGTTTGGTATAACCAGATATGCTGGCTACTGTACCTAAAATGATTATAATGTTGAGAAATTGTTATTTGATTACATGTCACGCCATTTTACTGGATATAATTTGTTTCATTACCTTATCACCATCATATTGACATAAACGTTCATGAACTCAATCTACAAATTAACCAGGATACCAGGTGGTGAGGAGCTGGTTGAATATGAGCCTCGAAGAGTAACTTAATACTTGAACCTGAGCTTGGACAGTCAGCCCCGCTACCAAAGTTGCTAATAGGGTAAGTAGACTTGCGGAGGCATTTAAATCGCCACATGCGCACAACGCATCACACTGACGTCACGCAAAAATCCTGCATCGCGCAAGCAGAGTTTACCGCGCGACTAGCTTTATATATATACAACATTCCGACATCAACCGTCGCGTCGGGCAATTTCCCACCAGACATAACACCCTTGTTTGGTTAGAGGAACCTCCCTTTTCTGTGGAGGATGAGTGAACTTTACACCCTGTTCCTCATAAACTACATAAAATGAGATTAAACCTCACGCAAAAATCCTTTCTATCAAAGACCGTATCAAAAACAATCATATCAACGTTAACTACGTGTTTCCGATACAATTTAATCAGAGGAGCCGTAAAATTAATACATACAACATTTACGTATCGCACACGATAACCAATTTGCAGTTACCGTGGTAATAAACGAGCAAAATGTCAGAGCGAAGAACATATTCAGCTTATGTTACGTCCTGGCTTATTTACAACATCATGTCATGTATTTGCCGCAGGGTGCTGAAGAGAAATTGCTAGCAGACATTTCCAGGATAGACGTCACGTTTGGTTGGAAAGCCGAGCAGGCTGATGAGGTATTCAATAACCACAAAATTGAGCGTCTATTCATGGGATAACTGACGACTTACGTGACGAATAAAATCTACAGTGGCATAACTTTCATTCTCATTAAACACTGACCCGTAACTCCGGACTGACCCTGGGGTATACTCCGAAGCGATAAACCGAAGTATCGGCCGAATGTTCGGCCGATTCTTGACTTCCAAACTTTTTATTTAATACTGAGTCCTTACCCGACCTCAAATCACATTTTTGACTTTGACTTATCTCTTTGACTATTGGTTTTTACTATTTTTTTCGCCGTAGCCAGCCATAGTCAGCCGTAGTCAGGACGCGGCCGAACATTCGACCGATACGTTGAATTTATCTTCGGAGTAGACCCTCCGGAATGGCCGTGAAGAGACGTGTGTGGAAAAGGGAAAAGAAAACTTTTGCCCAGCAGTGGGATATTATGGGCTACATAGACAGATTGTAACACTCACCGTACTGACTTCATTCACTCTTCCATGTTCGTTCAATCTATCTCTGTGGAATGCGCTCCCTCTGGAAATCAGGACGGCAACCAACCAAATTATCCTTTAAAGTTAAATTCGCGAGCACATTCGTAAGAAGCTGTCAGTATCACTACCATCACAACGTTAGTGTTTTCCCACTGTTTGTCTTATAATTTGGTTTAGTGCTTATATTCGTGTACTCATGTATATTTGTGGGCATCCAAGCAAAAAGGGTCCAGTAGTGGGGTATTGAGGTATGACTAGATTCGGTATCTAGGAAAGTCAATTGATAATAAGGATTATAAAAATATTCAAAAACTGGCACAGTTTTTTTTAAAATTCATATTTGAAGTTGAAACTCTGAAAAAGCTTGATTTGAGAAAAACTATATGAATTTGTAGATAATTGAGCATTAATTAATAATCAATAAAAATCGCAAAATGCAATTTTTTTCACCCAACTTTACATACGTAACTGCGTATATCTCGAAACCTTACTGCCGAGAACTGGACCCTATTTTCTTGGACGCCCACATTTATTTGAGCTTATAATAAATTAGGTACATCATACATATATTATATTCATCTTTTAATAGGTATATGCATATCCTTATCCGTCCGATGGACCGTTTGGGGCCGGACGTAAAGAATAGCACCATCCCATTTCTTCCCGCGGGTGTCGTAAAAGGCGACTAAGGGACTTATTAGAGAATCGGCAGCAGCGTTCTCTATGCATTTTAACACCAAACTGCGATCGCCAACCCGCCTGCCAAGCGTGGCGATTATGGCAAACCCCTTAGGGGAGGCCTATGTCCAGCAGTGGACGTCTTTCGGCTGAAACGATGATTTTGATATCCTTATATAATATTTAAATAAATATTTATTCTACAATTATTGCACCGTCTCTGCATTACCCAAAAGTTGACTGGTAGAAAATGCCTATGGTATTAATTCCGCCTATATACATTTGTGTGCTTAAATAAATAAATAGATAAAAAGAGTCGACGTTGGTAAATCCAAATTTATACAGAAGAAAATATACCCGGTGACAACAGTAATTACGAGTGTCAAATTGTATGTGTAACAACGGCGGAAACAACAAGCGTAAAGAACAATGACCGATTAAGGAACCCCCCAAGCCTAAACAAGCGAGAACTTCTTCAAGATTACGCATATTACATACACAGTAAGAAATTACGTGAAACACACTGACCTGAATACTAATTTTGTTGGCACGTCAACACGCCGCGTAACGTTAATGTGTTTTGAGATGAAACTCGTGTCCCATACGAGTACTTTGAAGGTCGGTGGGTACCACTGCATGTCTCAGTCACGAACATCGACAATGACCCAGTGACAAGAAAATCAAGTTTATTATCTTTAATGAATCCCAATTACTACGAAAATACGGCCAATTAAAAGAATAATTATTTAGTGTATTTTCGAAAAACTAGTCTCACTGAATTGGTAAGATTGTAAAATAACTTACAATAAAATATCCTTTAGTGGAATGATAAATACTAACGTCAATGTGTTTTGAGATGAAACTCGTGTCCCATACATTGAAGGTCGGTAGGTAGCACTGCATGTCTCAGTCACGAACATCGACAATGACCCAATGACAAGAAAATTCAAGTTTATTCTCTTTAATGAATCCCAATTACTACGAAAATACGGTCAATTAGGTAAAGAATAATTCTTTAGTGTATTTTCAAAAACTGGTCTCACTGAATTGGTAAGATTGTAAAATAACTCACAATATAATATCCTTTGGTGGAATGATAAATACAATTTAATAAGGTCGGGATTCGGGACATTGCGGAGAAATAATTAAACAATATGCGCAAGATTTTGGGGACTCTATTAATAATTTCAGTAGACTGAAATGTTCAAATATTTATTTTTAAGAGCGTTTGCGACGTACGGGATTTCATTCAAACTTTCAAGCCCTTGTTTTTCGAAATGACTGTACAGATTTTAATGATAGGTACTTAATAAGCAAGATACAAAGTAAAATAAAAATGTAAAAAAATAAATAAATATACAAAAATGTTCTTAACTAACTTTTTAGACCTTAGTATCTTGCTTATGCGTTTCATTAAAGTTTCATTAAAATCGGTTCAGTCATTTCGAAAAACAAGGGCTTGAAAGCTTGTATGAAATGCCGTACTTCGTAAAGGCTCTTGAGATACTACGAAATTATATTATTATACCTCCATTCCTTAATACGTTATTCCGTATCAGCCAACTGGAATATTATTTATTACTTCGTTGTGGCATGTGGCTAAGTTATAACAGCCACACGGGTCCATCGATCAGTTTAAGCTACGCTTGCCGCGGTTGGTCTGTGGATGGGTGATCATCTATACACACCAAGACCCCTCCGTGCCTCGGAAAGCACGATAAGCCGTTGGTCCCGGCTGTCTTTTGTAGATCTTTGACAGTTACCCAGTACGGCAGATACCCGTAAGACTTGAACTTCTGACGACTCGTAGTCGTCAGAAGTTCAAGTCTTACGGGTATCGTGTTACCCAGTAATAGGGTTGTGGAAGTCAGATAGTCAGATATATATTCAAAGAAATTGATGTACTAACTCTGCCTTCTCTTTATATCTTACAAAGTATTTTGTATGTTCGCAAAAACTTAGGACTTTTCAAAATAAGAAGCGATTTCCATATATATAGATAATATAAATACACGTAATGAAATTGTGATACCCAAATTTAAATTAACTAAAACAAGCAAGTCATTTCTTGTAAACAGTATTCGCTTTTATAACAAGTTGCCAAAATCGGTTACAGAACTTAGTGATGGAAAACTCAAAACGCACATCAAACTTGCCCTTATCAAAAAAGCATATTATAAGATTAAGGACTACGTTGAAGACAAGGAAGCTTGGCATTAATGCCTTCTGTCATGTGGCTTCCCTGGTACCTCATTAACGGCAAAACTATGTGAATGTCTACTAACTGCTCCCAAATTACGATGTTTTTATATTTTAATTTTATTTTATCTTTTTTTACAAACTTCACAAACAATAACCGTGGAGTTTCTTGCCGGCTCTTCTCCATAGGAAACGACTAATTGGAACCGTGCACCTAGCTTCTGACGTTTCATAGGTGCCCCCATGTAGGCTTATGTGAAAAAAAATATATTTTTGTTTTTATTTATTTTTGAGATAGGCAGTCGCTTTTTGTAACATACCGTTATTCAGCTGCATTCAGTTAGACTGGAAGCTGAACCCAGCATAGTTGGAAAAAGGCTGGGGAGATTAATTGATATCAGCCAGTAATTATCCTGTAGTTGCGTTGCATTCCGTGTTGGTGATTATGTAGCCTTACTCTGTGCTTGGTCTGTGTGGTGCCGGACGTAAAGAAGGACACAAAGACTTTTACGACACCCACGGGAAGAAATAGGGTGGTGCTACACCCTATTTCTTCCCGTGGGTGTCGTAAAAGGCGACTAAGGGACTTACTAGAGAATGGGCAGCAGTGTTCTCTATGCATTTTAACACCATACTGCGATCGCCAACCCGCCTGCCAAGCGTGGCGATTATGGCAAATCCCACTTTTAAGGGGTGGCCTATGTCCAGCAGTGGACGTTTTTCGGCTGAAATGATGATGATGATCTGAATGGTCAAAACAACCCAGTTTTAGGCTCCCGCAGACTTGCGCGACGCGACACCGGTAGAACAATTTCCTTGAATTTTTCATAGAAATTGTTCTACCGGTGTCGAGTCGCGTGACAAGTCGCGCCAGTATGTAGAAGCCTTTAGGCTCTGACAGACTGGCGCGACGCGACACTAGCAGCACAATTTCTATGAAAACTTAATGGAAAGTGTCGCACCAGTCTGTACAAGCCTTTTTGTTAATCCAAGCACGACCTAAAGATAGGACTATATTTTATCTCGGAAAACATGCAGGAATCCAACGCGAGAACGATAATATAATTAATTCTACGCGCGTGTGGGATTCCCTTTAACGGTAAAAAGTTTAGTTAATTATTGAGTAAGTATTTAGGGTAACGTAATACTTCAAGCGGTAAGCATTTACTACGGTGTGGAATTAAGTAAGCTTTGTAATTTGAACAATAGCCTAAAAATGGAACAGGTCTTTGGCTGACTTGACTACTTTTTTAGAGGCATGAGGAACAGGGTGTAAAGTTCACTCATCCTCTATAGAAAAGGGAGGATCCTCCGACCAGACGGGTGTTGTGTCTGGTGGGCAACTGCCCGACGCGGTCGATGTCGGGATGTTGTATATATGCTAGTTGCACGGTAAAATCTGCTTGCGCGATGCAGGATTTTGCGTGACGTCAGTGTGTCGCGAAGTTCGCATGTGGCGAGGTGAATCCGCAGCTGTAGCCCGCGAAATTCAAATTTTCTTATTTTTTTTAAATTTGCAGGTTAGTTTCAGGTTGTATCTTGATCAAAATATGATCCGCGACTATAACAGATATATATATTTACGGAATTATAATCGTTAGAATCATTAATACATCTCTCTAAGTTATATTTGTTCCCCAATGTCATGGTTTCATGAAAAACTCATTCAATGGAACGAATGTTATGTATTGATGATTATAATTCCAATGATTATAATTCTGCAAATATAATAATATATGATAAAGGGATTATGTAAAAACATAACTCTTCTTTGCTGTCACGCAGCCGGATAAAAAGAGTAGGGCCAGGAGCATCTATGATCTCATTATATTTGCGGTCGTCAATTGTTTGAAGATCGCGAACGTAATGTGTATTATTTCCGTGACGTCACTGCAGTAGTGATTGTGTTAATTTTACTCGACCATTCAGCACAACACATTTTACGAACTTGTAGGAAGACAGAATATTTTTTTTTATCTTTATTTATTTAAGGGATTTTTGTACACTTATGCGACGATGCCAATCCCATCGTGGTTTATCAAATAACAACTTACTCCTAAACTAAGAATAATTCTCGATGTGTGTAAGCTGCAAATTACGTAACGGTCACTCATTGAAGAGTGTAACTACGACTACGATGGACTTCAATCCATTAATAGGTTACAGCTAGAATCTTGATAGTGGGTTACATCTGCGTGATAACCACGATCTCTCTCAGCAGTCCATATAATTATCTAAAGCTAAACACACGATGACCCACTACATAGATCAAAGTGCTATATTATGTACTACACAAGATAGCGATAATAATCGTGCGATTAGTATTTAATTCACACCGATAAGACCTCAAGCGGTATTGAGGGCATTCGAGTACAAACTATCATCGGTGGAATTAGTACTGCAGGATGTTTTAATAATCGACATATTTTCTACGATAATTTTATTGAATACCGATGAATTTAATGTCGACTTTGACGTAATGAAATGCAGTTATAAAGTCAATGAAGTTAAAAGACCTGTTATTATACAAGGCGGTCGACTTGTCTGAACTAGGTGAAACCGCGGACAATGGCGGTTGATCAATATTCACCCTTATGATCTTAGTAATAAGGTTGAAAAGTGGTTTACCGCCAGTGGTCACGATGGTACCTAATCCAATTTTCTTAGCAGTTTTTCATGACAGAAATTTTTATTTGAGTGCTGGCAAACGTACCTACGTTTGCCAGCAGAAATATTAGTCCCTAATCTTTAGCAAACACGGCACTCAACCGTAAACGTGGGCACCTAATGGGCTCAAACAATATTAAGAAGTCGACATGAACAGAAAAACCTAACGCTCAGCGAGGGCGTGATTAGGGAGACCCCATTTGAGCTCGAACCTTGGGCAATATAAAAAAACCGGCCAAGTGCTTGTCGGACCACGCACAATGAAGGGTTCCGTAGTTAGGATGAATTCATCCCAAACACAAACTTAACATTGTAGTTGAAAAACATGCTCTCCCATACATCTATATACGTTACGGTCAATTCTTCAACTGCAAATTTAGACGATTACTCGTTACTTGTAAACCCTACATAGCTGTGATAGCTTTCCTTTTAATTTCATTATATATACTACTGCCATGAATTTTTTCACATATCCAAAACCAACCATTTAGCTGGCAGGGGGGGGACACTTGACTCTAACAAAAAATAGCACTTTAAAGCTTAATATTACGCAAACGGATCTCAGAATTGAAAAATGTTTTTGACAGACCCACAGTATTTTTGAACGGCTTATCCAACGATACCCCACACCATGTATTAGATGAGAAAAAAAAATATCATCCCCGTTTTACGTGCAAGGGAGGTACCCTAAGAAAAAATGTTTTTCATGGTTTTATTTTACGACATTCTTGGTGTGATTAATATGTACACCCATGCCAAATTACAGCTTTCTAGGACTTAGCGTCTCTGAGCTAAGCCGGGGACAGACGGACGGACGGACAGACAGACAGACGGACATGGCGAAACTATAAGGGTTCCTTGTTTACTACGGAACCCTAAAAATGTACATGAACATAAACATAATTAACTAAGTATTAGTAACAGTGCCTTAACTGTTCTTGAATGAATTGCAAGACTCGCAGAACAATTTCCATAGAAACCAGTAGGAAACGTCGTGAGCAATTTGCACATTCACGTAACAGTTTAGCGGACGACTTTAATCATTCTTCCATAGTGACGTCATCGGTTCGCCGCCGTACGGATGAACGTTGCAATATTTATACAACACGACAGACGGTATTGCAATTCTGACGTTTGTTGGAGAAATTCCAGACTGTTGAAAATTATTGATTGTTGACTTAGGATGTCCATCCGTTTGTTGCGTTTTCATTTTTATAGAGAAGGAACGAGCAAAGACCACCACTGCACTTACTTATTCATTGCGGTTTCCTTATGATGTTCCTTTAATGGATAAAATCAGAATAGTACATTTTGATACAAGTGGAGAATGTTTGTTATTGCATTCGAGGCGGAATTAACACTCGAGCCGTAGGCGTTTTGTTTTAGAGCCGAGAACTGCAATAACAATGTCCACGTGAATCAAACGACGTTTTCCAATACACTTTTGAAGAAATAAAATAAAATAACGAAAAATATTTTTGTTATGAAATAATAGGAAACTATAATTATTTTTTATTTTTTTTCCGCGCCTTGCTTTTGCCAAGTTGAAGGAGAAGCAAGGGTATAAAGCCGATAAACAGCCTAATAAGAAAAATAGAAAATTAAAATATTATTGAGTTTAGAAAACAAATAAATGTTAATTTATTCATAAACTTTTTTTTATTGTAATAATCATGGTATTCTATTTATAAACATTATTCCAAAAATATTAACGGCATAAAGACGCATCGTTACCGAGATTAAAAAAAAAAAACACCTCCGAATAGAGTGGACCGTCTCTGGCGCGAGATTTGAAACAATTTGGGCTAAGTATAGGTACATAAATTATCTGTGGCAGTTTTTATTCCCGCACACGTGTTGGAAAATAAAAAATCGCACGCGTGTGAAATACATTGCATTGTGAACCTAATCGTAGTGCGATATGAACCAGTTTTCGAGGAAGTGTATTGAAAATGATATTTGTGGTGTTCACTAGAATCACTAGAACTACTAGAACCTCGAAAAAGAACCGAAGTTACCGACATAGCTTGCAAAGGAAGCAAGTAGAAGTGGCAGTGGCTGGCCATGTTTGTCGAAGGACCGATGGCCGCTGGAGCTGACGAGTCCTGGAGCGGAGACCGGCAGTATCGGCAAGCAAGGGACGCCCCCCAGCTAGATGGTCCGACGACCTTAAAAAGTTGACTGAGACAGGGCTGGATGCGGAAGGCGGAGGACAAGGTTTTGGCAAGGAGAGCCCTATGTCCAGCAATGGACTGCGATAGTTGATTATATCTTCTTTTGCTTTACCGTTTGTCAAACAGCCTTGAAAAAGATTTCATGTAAAACTTAAAAAATAATTGGGTTCGAGTATCCTGGTTCGAACCAGCATTTTTGTACTCGAGAGGCTGGGCCCCAATGAAAAGAAATTATTCAATTAAAAAGTTGATTATTTACAAAAGATAGCCACGTAATTAAAACTTTATCTCATCAGCTAAGCTTAGCCTACTAAACTCATTAACTAATCCATTTATATCAATTTATCATCACAACGAAATCTTCATTTGACTAATTTCTTAGTAAACAGATTAGAATATTAGGCATGTCGTCCACGAGGCTACTCAAAGGTAACCAGTAACTAATTCAAACATCCAATGAGTAGCCAGAATGTCACACACAGCTGACACAGCAGTCGTATTTAAATGGCGGTCAGTACAAGACACTACTTACCTACTAACGCGCTATGAAGAGGGAAGCGACAAGGTAGCACGCGAAATTCAAATTTTCTTAAAGGCTTGTACAGACTGGTACAATATTGCAGGCATGACAGGCAGCGCAACCCTTGTCGCACCCGCGATATCGCCCCAGTCTTCACAAGCCTCCGCTACGATCAATTGCAACTGTCAAAATAAAATATTGAATTTCGCTAGTTTATGATTGGTCACATCGCAGTCGTGTACGGGCCGCCGAATGTTGAAACGACCGTTAAAAATCTAGCGATGTGAAACTCTGGCTACATATTGATGATTTGAGTTTGTAACACAACTACAGATTACCAGATAAATTACTCCATACAAAATGTTCAATACCTACCGCTATATTAGTCTACAACTATACCTTCGAGTCGCTAGACGGTGCGAACTAAAATGCACCTAACCTTACAAGCGTAAAGTGAGTTTTGCTTTGTAGTACTTCAGGTCGACCGAAATATATGCGTACGTACGCGCCTCGCAACCCACTGAGAAATGGGTCGTGTGCGACCCGGCGGCCGGTAGGTAGTTAGAGCGCGTAAGGACATGGAGTGATTTAAAACACGTTACTTCTGGATAGCGTCGTGCACGATGGGCCTTACAAAAGATAGCACACAGTGTTGTAATATCGTCAGCAGGACTGATAATGTTCTAACATCTTTCAACATACGACTAAATATGTGAAAACTTAGTAAACATGTTTAGTGAAGCCCAGTTTCCTTATCATTAAGTAGAACGTGGAACTTTATTGTTAGGACTGATAAGAGTTATTTATTTAGTTTATTAATGGTTTTAAAGTAAAAGGAGTAGGAACTGGTTGTAGTGGGTGATAAGTGATAAGAGAACAATAGGTACGTGTAGATTTAAAATATTGATAGAACTTTCTAAATCTAAAGGTGTGTCCAAACATAGCGCGGCATTTTAGCGCGGCTGCCGCGCGCGGCCTGCCGCGCTGTTATTGGACGACTGCCGCGCTGTTATTGGACGACAGCCGCGCACTAACACTTCTGTCAACCTGCCGCGCACAAACATTTGCAGTGAACATTCGTCAGTAGTTGTGTTTGGACGTAAATGTGATGCGTATAAAAATGGATAACGAAACATCGATTCGTTTGATTGAAATGTATGAATCTTTTAATGTGTTATGGGATCCTCGACAAAAAGAATATCATAATAAAAACAAACGTGAAGACATAATGGGATGAGATAGCCAACAATTTAGATCTTCCTAAGAAGGAATTAAAATCTAAAATGAAGTCTTCTAAGTTCATATAGACGTGAAAGAATTAGGGAAATAACAACCAATACCACTGAATCAGGTTAGTTTTTGCTCGAATTTATAGTAAATAGAAATTCGGTACTACGAGCTTATATCAGCTGGCAATATATTATTGAAATCATATAAAAGTTTTTAACATAAGTATCTGAAACATCTTTTTTCTTATTTGACGTTTTGACAATCAATAATCTTAATCACGATGAATATGAGTCTCCTGTTGTCAAATACCTCAAAGTTATAGCCAATCTCTCTTTTGTTGTGATTGCTTTACGCCAGTGCGTATCTTCTTTTTTAATATGCGGTTCAACCAACCTATGTAAATGTACAAACTCCTCCAAGGATAATCTTAAAAACTGTGGTGTTCGGTAATTAATTTCGTAGTTTATTGATTTAAAATTCTGTAACCTCCGCTGATAAAGTGGTTTCATCCAGCATTTTTTTTTTAATAGGTTTTTTCTTATTCCTTCTTCGCAATTTTTGAATAATAAATACAGAGCTACGACACACGCAACCGCTTTCATTTTAGTTCTGATGCCAACTGAAGTGCGCGGCGTCTCTCGGATGTGCCGCGCAGTACTATAATCGGCCTATTGCGCCTCCGCGCCATTGAATTTACAAAGTGAACTTTTCGTCAATTTACTGCTCACTTTGAAGACTTTTTTTGTCTTTAAAATTTCTTGAAACGGGTTTTGAAACCTACCGCCGCGCAAACATTCGTCGGTTTAGTCCTAACTATACTCCGTTTGAAATAAGATTAGACATTGAAATAAACCTTTTTTACAGTCCGTTCAACCGATTTTGACTTCTATTGCGTTGGTGGCATGACATATGGCAGCTGTAATAAACAGTTGGTATTGTAACTACGTTTTTGCTTTTAATGCCATCCTTATGCCTAAGGAATAGAACTCAACATTGGTTGAACGGACTGTAAACAAGTTTATTTAAATATCTAAGCTTATTTCAAATGGAGTATAGAGCGCGGCAGAAATGTGTCCTGCGAACGCCGCGTGTTGCTGCCGCGCTCTTGCCGCTCAGTGTTTGGACACACCTTAAACGATTGAGAAGCTAGAAACAATGGAAAGCTATGGAACAGATTAACAGATCTACTTAGTAGAAGTATGTACACATACCTACACAAGTACCTAAACTCACGCCTTCTTCCCGGCCGCCTGCTATACGCTCTTTACATACTCCTTTTTCCTTTAGTAAAAGTAGGTACCTACTGTTAATAACAAGTATTTAGACACAAGTAAACGATTTTATTTCGGTGATTTTTATTTGGAAATCCTTTTACTCGAATACTAACTATTCCCGGAGTCTTATACTCTAACACTAACTATTCTCGGAGTTTTATACTCTAACGCTAACTATTCCCGGAGTTGATATAATTTTAACAGAAAACTCCCAATTATTCTTGAACAGACAATATCACTAGTACACATTTTTTTTTAATGCTCTTATTATTCACTATCAGCCGTTTGTATCCCACTGCAAGGGTAAGGCCTCCCTTCCCTCCCTCCACTTATCCCTTTTTTTTTCGGAGTGGGAAATAATCAAATAACTTCTCCCGCTCTGGGCGGAGGAGGAGGCCGTGTCAGACTTTTACTGACTAAAACCCACTTGTATTCCTTCATTTGCCTGTGTGCCAGGGCCACGATATCCCTTTCGGACAAACTCGCAACCCTGGCAGGCATTGGCCCTAACGGACCCCGTCAGTTGGTGCTGACAACTCTTTGAGGCGCGTGTGGAATACAACGCGCCGTCGACCCGGGCCTTATCACCCATCGCTCACCTTCCGAAGACCTGCGCCTACGGTGGCCGGAAATCGGCTTGCGACTCCCTATCTACTGCCGTATGTAGTCAATCTTTGAGTAAAGAGTCGAGTTCGTCGTTCCATCTGCGGACCCAGTGTGGATATTTTAGCCCCATAATATTATAAAAACCAAAAAAAGGTATGAGAGGCCTTAATCATCATCATTCATTCTCCTGCCCTTATCCCAATTTATTTGGGGTCGGCGCAACATGTGTCTTTCATCCATACTTCTCTATTAATCGTCATCTCGGTAGTCACTCCTTTTCTAGCCATATCATCTTTCACACAGTCCATCCATCGTTTCTTTGGTCTTCCCCTACTCGTATAGCCATCATTCATACTCATAACAACTCTCATGACGACATTTCCCTCATTCCTCCGCACCGCAAGCCCATACCATGACAACCTATTTCCACACAACTTTTCAGTCACCAAGTGACACACTTTCAGAATGATGAGGGGCCTTAATCATGCGAATAAAGCCTAGTACCACACTTTACCAAAACACAAGTGTTGCTCCTAAAACATGTAACATCAACGCAACTGCAACACTAACTTCTCATATCATAGTGAGTCTAGTCTCCTGCAGCGGTACAGATCGCGACAGAAGTTAACGCTACAATTTCTCACCAAAACTTCAAATTAAGCCATGAATCCGCGTTTTAATTGCGGAACCAACTGAAAGCTATGGAACTGTTTAACTACCTAGTAGAAGAACTACTACTAACTTTTTTTGTAGTCCCAGTTATTGTTGGTCAGACAACATACCTAATAACTTAAAAAATGGGCAGTCACGGGGGCTGCCGTCAGAAATGAAAACTTTACTTTGGAATAACATAAACAACATTATTTTTAGTATATGCGAATATAGTTTGTTCAGAATAAGGATTTTTTTTATTTTTTTTTTCTTTACTGAAACCGAATCGATTTCAATAATTTTTACACCATGTTATATTTTGTCCCAAAAATATTTAAGTGTGATGGAAAATGTTATCACCATTTAATTACGTACAATACAATCGCCGTACGGTAAGGTATCTACTGCCAAATTATATTTTTATCAATGAGCGCAAGACGAGCGTGGAGGCGCGCGGGGGCCGTTAGCATGATTTTGTACGGACAACCCGGTAACATAACAACCTTATAATTTTGTGATTTTTCATGATACAGTTTTTAAATTTTGTACATATATCATCAATCATAATTAAATTAGGTCAAAAATTGTCACCAGTATGACGAATCTTTACTTTTGCGAGGTTGCCAAACTTCGCAGTAGTGTAGTAAAATAAATAGTAAAATAAAATATGTAGGTATGTTGGTATCGGGGCTTCCCGGCGGCAGCTAGTGAAGGGAAAGCTACCTTGTCGACGTTGTCATATTTCACGTAAGGGTGCTTTACATTAATAATCGTGACTTTGCCGAATTATTTTGTATGAAAAATGAAAAAAAACATAACGAAGGATTGGAACATAACTCATATGCCAGTTGATTCTTTGATATGGCCTCAATCATACCCTAGAGTTATGGGATATCAAAAAAAACACGTTGTATATGCGTACTTATACATGTACACAGGCCGCTGCGCGTCGCCAGTCTGGCGCAACACGTCACATTAGCATGTCCGTGACGCGAACCCATAAGTTGCCTACCAAAAATCGCTCAACGCGGCTAAAGAAGTATTCTCTTTAAAAAAATATTATAAGCTGTAAGATCATAATTGATAGGCATTAATCATACGAACAAAACTTTACAGCCTAGCAGTCCGCGAGGCCTAAGCTGAGCTTTGCATTTGTGTGAGTGATTACAAAAAGTTGAGTATAAATCGATAAAAAAACCGGTTTAAACCAACGCGTCGCGCTCCTGTGACGTCACATCTACACTATCTATGTGCACTCACACAAATGCAAAGCTCAACTTAGGCCTCGCGGACTGTACCACACTTTACCAAAACACGCTCCTAATACATGTAACATCAACGCAACTGCAACACTAACTCCATTTAATCAAAATGAGTCTCCAGCGGTTCAGACCGCGATAGTAGTTAACGCTACAATTTCTCACTAAAACTTCAAATTAAGCCATGAATCCGCGTTTTAATTGCGGTAGCGGGAACGCGGCTTTTCGAATTCAAATTACTTTGAACTTTACTGTAAAACGTATTAGCGAGGACACGAACTTGGTAATAAATTGAAATTAATTATTAATAAATAATTCCGCAATTGGTACTGCATTATCAATGGAAGAAGATCAAAACTTTTCGATATTGTAGTAAACACTATGAATCTGACTTAATGCACTTAAGTGAGCAAGCATAATTGTTATTAATTCGGTGAAGGAAAAGGGAATCTTATAGACTGTGAGTTAACACAGGAGTAACAGACATATAAAGAAATTATAAGTATCTTCTTGAACATTTAAGAGTAAAGTATTGATAGAAATATAGTTCCAATATACCTTGCAAAACGGGTGCATACGAGTAAAATAAAGTATCTTGAGAACAGTAGACATTAGGGTTGCCTTCAACATCTTATGTAAAAGATACAGTTGTTACAGTCTCAACTTTTCTAACCAATTTGTAAACACATAGAGCTATGAGGAACAGTGTGTAAAGTTCACTCATCCTCCATATAAAAGGGAGGATCCTTCGACCAGACAAGTGTGGTGTCTGGTGGGCTACTACCCGACGATTGATGTCATTGTCGAGACGATGCAATTGTATATAATATAGTCTAGTCTAGTCACGGTAAACTCTGCTTGCGCGATGCAGGATTTTGCGTCAATGTGATGCGAGTTCGCATAATTTTCATCATCATTTCAGCCGAAAGATGTTCACTGCTGGACATAGGCCTCCTCCAAAGGGGGGTTCGCCATAATCGCCACGCTTGGCAGGCGGGTTGGCGATCGCAGTATGGTGTTAAAATGCATAGAGAACGCTGCTGCTCATTCTGTAGTATGTCCCTTAGTCGCCTTTTAGACACCCACAGGAAGAAATAGGATGGTGCTATTCTTTACGTCCGGCACCACACGGACATATATGTATGGTGTAGTTCACATGTGGCGATGTAAATGTCGCCAAAAACATAAAATAACACTTATTTCATACATTGTGGTAGGAAAGAGAATTCAGAATTATTGAATACAAAGCGTATAATAATTATATCTACAATACTTTGTAACATACTTAGTCAAAAGCAACGAGAATATGAAATAAACCTTATTTCATATTCAACTCGTAACTTTTCGAATATTCTTATCTGCTTAGAAACAAAACCTTTGTATATTACAGTACATACGTACTGAAATAATATCGTTGAATGAACTATTCTTGGAGTATGGCGACGTTTTGGAATTGAGTAAAGTTGTCTTGATCTTCAGAGACTTGAAATTGTTATTTTAAGCCTACATTCCTAACAAGGACTCTGTAAAAATTAACTCTATACCTATCCATACCTCGTTTATGAGATCACAAGGATAGACACTACATATAAATAGTTGATAATGGAGATAAATGATAAAATATATCCCATACTGTACCCCAAGTGTAAGTTTGCAAGAGAGTAAACGTAACTATTTCGTTTGAGTTAAAATTTGACCGATAATGCTAAGAGTATATGAATAATGAGACTGAGAATAAAAATCTTAACGCAAACGCGCTAGTTACGTTTACTCACTTGCAAACTTACACTCGGGGTACAGATAGTACAAATAAACTCACTGACACAGACTAAAAAAGGCAGAACCCTGAAGAAAGATATTAAAAATGTATATTCTACATAATATTATTTCATGGAAATATTTCTAATTTCAGCCAAGATCAATATCAGTTTCTTTTAAGTATTCCTTCAGTAAAGGCTTCTACATACCTGCGCGACTTGTCGCGCGACGCGACACGGCACAAAGGCCCCGCGTGTTGCGGGACGAGCGGTGCCTTTGTGTCGCGTCGCGTCGCGCGACAAGTCGCCCCGGTATGTAGAAGCCTTAAAATTGGCTTCTTCATAATCTATTTAAATTTCCATA
The DNA here is from genome assembly GCA_948098905.1 of Tiliacea aurago. Classification (NCBI taxonomy): domain Eukaryota; kingdom Metazoa; phylum Arthropoda; class Insecta; order Lepidoptera; family Noctuidae; genus Tiliacea; species Tiliacea aurago. The sequence continues at coordinate 19,799,905 of OX402588.1, forward strand.
AAAGAAGATAATTTTATTTTTGCCATTTCTAAAAGAGATTGGTAAGGGAAGCTTACATAAACAGATTAATTTATATTTTTTTTACCAATTGGTTACCCAGTCTTATTTTTTTAAACGAGTATTAATGCGACACAAGTATTGATATTATGCTAACATCAAAAAGATCAATAAAGACTGATAGCGAGAAAAAAACCGTAGTTGCGTACGTATATAATTATGATATTGATGATTTCTGAACTGTGCTATTTAGAGACATCGTTTTATTTTTCCTGTAATCTTTACATAAACTTCTATCACATAGAATAATTTCAGATTTTTATCTATGCAAACTTCGGAGATAAGGAGGGGGGGGAACGGTATTTTTTTTTACAATTTTTATCAAAAGTCGGAAACTGTGCTGCCCAAAAAAAAAATTAAAAAATGTTTGAGAATGTGCAATCAGAGCTCTTTCATATGATACCCCACATGCCCTAGTAGCCCCACTTCAAATTTTTAAGACCCCCTTGCAGTCCCTTTTGCAAAAAAGGTATATTTTTTTAATTTATTTCTAGTTTGCAAAGTAGTTGGGCTAACGTTATCTAAAACTATTCTAAATTTCAAGTTGATAGCATTAGTAGTTCTCGAGATATTCAGGTGTGACAGACAGACAGACTTAGTCTCACCATAAGGGTTCCTTTTTACCATTTTGGTACGGAACCCTAAAAAAGACTATGCTATAATAATATAAGTATAGCGTAGATCTCGAAATATGCAAACAAAATAATTAGAAAACAAAAGACAAAGAGATTCATCTTTAAAGCAGTAGTACAAATTATCCAGCTTAACACCAAATAGCCAACAAACAATCCAGCAAAAGACTTCAAAGTTTCGGAACGCCATTATCCTTTAAGAATCGTTAATATTAAACGCAACCAACTTAGTTATGCAGTCTACCCCATCTCAGTACCTATACAAAATGTTCCACCAAAGTGGGTCATTGAGACTTGAGAGAATCCACCAAGATATCTTCCTTAGACAATTTTCTTCGGTAAAACAAAAGTTTTTATGACATCACAAATGTTTTTAAAGTTAAGTTTCACTCTATTAAGAGGTTCGTGTCAGCGTTTCCTGGGAATAACGGTTTCAGAAGTTTTTCTTGGCCCCGGAATGGCTTTTGGAAAATAATTAGAAAAAGACGTGTATTTTTTTATCGTTAATAGTCTAGCAGACTTTGAAAACTATTAAATGAACCGTAGTTGCCATCGTAATGAATGGAGCAGGAAGAGAAGTCACAGCACAATTACATAGGAAAATTGTAGATGCAAATGTTGGCCATATAGTACCTACTTCCATTAAGTATAGTAAGTACAACCTCTTACAATACTACTTTGGAGGCATGAGGAACAGGGTGTAAAGTTCACTCATCCACCATAGAAAAGGGAGGATCCTCCGACCAGACGGGTGTCGTGTCTGGTGGGCAACTGCCCGACGGTTGATGTCGGGACGTTGTTTAAATGCTAGTTGCGTGGTTAACTCTGCTTGCGCGATGCAGGATTCGCGTGACGACAGTGTGACGCGTAGTTCGTATGTGGCGATGTTGATGCCGCTACACTACATGCAATCAACCTGCCTAGCTTTTTTCCAACTATTTTGGTATCAGTTTCCAGTCTACCGGATGCAGCTGAATACCAGTATTTTACATGGAGCGACAGCCTACGCCCTCATCAAGTTACTGGGTAACGCGATACCCCGATAATAGTACAAGTAATCAACACATTAAAAAAAGAAAGTAGATAATGTTGATTGAAGAAAAAGTCAAAAGACAGAAACGAATAACCACCATTAAACAAGACGAAGCAATTTCAAACAAGATTACCATAGATTAGAGCCGTCGAAAATTTTCATTGTTGATTAATTAATAAAGTCAAATATGTACCTACAGAAACAAAATGACGTAACAAAGTCTTCAGTCACCTCCGGCAACCAAACAAATATAATTACTGTAAACTGACAACTGACGTCACGAGTAAGTAAGTGACAGTGAGTGAATTTGTTTTTGATTTTGGAAGCAAGGCTTTTTCTTGCGGTAGAAAGATTTATGGATACTTCAAATTACAAGTCGAGTGATCGAGTTATTGCCTACAAATTTCAGTACACGAAATGATATATAAAACAGGTACACGAAATGATACGATAACAAAAGCTTTTGAAAGACTATAAGACTAGGGGAATACTCGACAATCAATGGATGGACTGTGTGAAGGATGATATGGCCATATAGGGGGTAAATACTGAAATGACGACTCATGGAGACGGTATGGAAGCAGAAGACTGGCTGCACCGACCCCAAATGACGAACAGAAGGATGATGATAAATCGGTTGGAGGACACTGAAAAAGACACGATAGAAGTTTTATAAAAAGTTTTATTACGTCTGCGGGCTTTAGTGTCGTGTCCCGCAAACCGTTAAGACTCGTGCAGACTGGTGCGATACCACATGCGCGACTCTTTCCATGACGTTTTCATCGAAATTGTGTTACTAGTAACGCGTCGCGCCTGTCTGCCTTTAAGCTTCATTAGCTCAAAAATAATTTTAAAGATTCCCACCTGGGTATCGTGAAGACGAATAGACTCTGATACCTAAATAATGAACAGAATGAATTCAAATCCATTATTTCTGTTCTTTCTCACAAAGAAGCCGTTAAACTGTGGAATACAATGCAGTAATCGTTTATTTTAATTCCCACATCACCACGCCAGAAACAAACAAACATAAATTTTACTCCTACTGACAAATGACGTCACGACCAATTATAAACGGGATTGGGACAGAAATATTTTGACAAAATGTGGGAAACCAACAGAACTCTTAATTAGGGATATTTTATTTGAAGACACTCATTTTAAGGGAATGACGATATATTCGTTAACTTTAATAAGGTTTTCTCAACAAAGACACCGAAATACAAATCTTGTTGTATTAATTCTTCAGGATCGAATTTTTTTCCGGATTGCGAAGATCTATCAACGTGTGATCGTTAAAAGTGTAATTGTGCCATTGTGTATTAGTACTGCCGAGCTATTCTGCAATAAAAGTGTAATTGTGCCATTGTGTATTAAGTACCTAATGCCGAGCTATTCTGTAATAAAAGTGTAATTGTGCCATTGTGTATTAGTACTGCCGAGCTATTCTGCAATAAACTCACCATGAAAAGTTGGGAAAAGGGAGCTTAAACTCAGCTGTCAATAAGCGGGCACGCCCATTATGCCTGGAGGCTTTTAGTTAGGTACCTTCTGTTTACGTTTTTAGTTTTATTTTTTTATTACTGCTTAAATAGGTAGGTAGGTATAGTTTTCGAGTTTTTTTTTTTTTTTGGTCATGGGCGTGTGCTAGCTAACATAATTAATATGGCAAATAATTTAATTTAATATTTTGTGTTGTTTGTGTGTTTTTTAACTGAACAGACAGCTGTGCTGCTGGGGAGTTTGTTGCGCCACTTCTTCTTCCCAACTAAAGCACTAGGAATTGGTGAAAGGTGGGCGTTTTTGGGAGACTGTCTTATGTAATTTTTGACGTTCGAAATGTGCCGATTCTCAGCCTAGTTTGACTAAATGACTTTTGATTTAGATTTTGTCAATCAGGTACAATGACGGCTCACTTTATGCTCACTTCAGGCAGTCTTGTTATTCGTGAAGTTTCAGAAAATATTTATTCTCATTACGTAGGTAGCAACTACGTACGTAACCATGCTAGTCATATTGAGATTTCTCAGAAACATAAGCTCATTGAATGCGTAATTTTAATCATATTAATATGTTACAGGGGAAAAAATGAAGAACTTGGAAAGTTGACTTAGTATAGTAGGTTATAACTAGGTTCCATGTCAGACCTAAAATTAGATGTTACTCTATTTAACCGCAACAAAGTTCTCAGAAAAATAAGCTAATATTATATAGTTTTATTATTCATGTAATCCAAAAAGTTGTAGTCCGGAGGAAAATTTACTAAGTACGTACTTACTTTAATACAATAGGGTATTTAATTGCTATCAAACATATACACGAATTAATACTTATTTTTAAAGGTGTTACTAAAAAAGACGATTTGTGAAAAAATATATAAAATCGGTAGAAAAATTGAGAAGTTACTCGTTTTTGATGTTAAACTATTGTCCTTGTCACGCAAAACGATTATTGTACAGTACCCCGAGTGTACTCGTAAGTTTGCAAGTGAGTAAACGTAACTAGCACGTTTGCGTTAAGATTTTTATTCCCACTCATTTAATCATAGCATTATAATCTATCGGTGAAATTTTAACGCAAACGAAATAGTGCCGTTTACTCTCTTGCAAACTTACACTTGGGGTACTGAATAGCACGAAGTTACGCTATGGCGTTCCTGTGTTGTGACGTCAGATCACAGCAGTGCTGTCTCTGTCTATAATAACAACTTTGGAATTTTTTGAGATATTGAAACTATTTTTTTTTACCATGCCTTAATTTTTTTGTTAGTTTCCAAAAATCTAAATAAAAAAAACAGTCAAATATTCTACAGTCCGTTCAACCGATTTTGACTGCTATTGCGTTGGTGGTATGAAAAATGGCACCTGTAAGTAGTTGGTAGTAACCATGCTTTTGCTTTTAATACCATATTAAGCATACGGAATAGAAGTCAAAATCGGTTGAACAGACTGTAAAAAAGGTTTATTTAAATTTCTAATCTTATTTCAAATGGATTATAGGTACATAAATTATAATCCCTATTACGTAAGTACACATTTTGCTTGAAAGGGACTTGATCTAATTTCTCCACAAGACACTGACTTAAACCCGTGTGTAATCAGTTGTTTAAAGTTACGAAAGAATTGTTAACAATGGACCATACTTAACGGCACTTCAACGGAATAGGTGTGTTTTGACGTCGTTCGAGATTTTGTAACTTTGAAAGAGCTTGTTTGTAAAACAAAGCCGATGTTTGACATGTGAAAATTATTTAAATCCTCTTGTTTTCTTACTTTTAGGGGGTTCTCGAAAGCATAGGTTGTGGAGTTACTTTGTATGAGTCCTTTTGTTATTCTCAAGGTCTATGTTCTAACCTTTCTGATACAGTTTTGTAATTCTTGGCAAATTCTATTTTTATTCCAGGTTTCCGATTTATTTCTTCAATTTATTACCTACTTCATTCACTGAAAATTGTATAACTACAGATCAGGGACCGTACAACCCCGGTTAAGGGTTTAGCATTTCGAAGGGGTAACCCATTCACTGGGTTACCTTTATCATGGTGTAACCCATTGAAAGGGTTTTATACTAGAAACCCATTGAAAGGGTTACATGATAACCCATTGAATGGGTTTTATACTTGAAATCCAGTGAAAGGGTTACATGATAACCCATTTCAATGGGTTCTATACAATGGTTCTATACCTACTTGAAACCCAGTAACATGAAAAAAACATAATATTATGTTATTTCGATATCCGCCCAGCACGCGTAGCATGACCAATTCTATCTCTATTCTACCTAGGGACCATTTGGTTACCATTTTAGAAAAACCCTATCGAAAACCCTTTCAATGGAAAGGGTTTTCGATAGAGTTTTGCTAAGCAGTTAATCAAAAACCTATACGGTGTGGGTAATTTTGAATGGCTTAAATGAAGCCGTTCAAAAGGGTTACCCACACCGTATGGGTTTTTATCGAAAACCCTTTCAATGGGTTACCAAAATTTAATTTAAGCCTTTCATAAGGGTTACCCTTATCGTATGGGTTTTTGTTTAACTGCTTAGAAAAACCCTATTGAAAACCCTTTCAATGGGTAACCAAAATGGTCCCTACTACAGATAGGTATTATTTTTCTGGGTTAATAATATTTTCGTAGTCCCTCTTTTCTAACCCAAAATTCCTCACCAAAACATAATTTCATTCATGTCAATTCACATTTCTCAAAAACAAAACGGCCAAATGCGAACGTAACGGTAATCATTACGCTGAAGAACGGAGCAACTAGCAATAGGTACGCACTGGCGACTTCGCATTGCGCTCAGCTGACCAATTAGCCGCATGATATAAGAACGGACTGTTACTGCATGCTATAGTCGACGATATATTGTGTCATTATTGTCGCTAATTTTGACGTTAATTTAGCTATTCACTTGAGTGGACTGTAATCGACTCGTGTTTCAATGTTTATGGTGTTGTGAAACTTCCAATGCAGAATTTCATGGATTGAGATTTTAACTCACATTTGCCTAAACGTTACATTGGCTGAATGCACAAACCGTGAAAAGAAAAAAAAAAAAAAAATGGTGTAAGTCATAATCATAACTTCATAAGTGATTAATTGATTTGTTTAATCTGGTACAGGAAAATAAAGTTAAAAAAAATAATAATAAGAGCGCGCTTTGTCATGCCAAAAGGCTTAATAAACCTTCATAGTCAGAATATTAAATTAATAAAATCAAAAATATGTCGTGAGGTGGAGCAAAGTTCCTTTCGCTGTATACATAATTATGTACAGAGCCATCTAGTATTTGCGTGGTGATTATGGCAAACCCTCCCTTCGGGGGAGGCCTATGTCCAGCAGTGGACGCCTTTCGGCTGAAATAATGATGATGATCTAGTATTTAAAGCTTGTAGCTAGCTAAAAACTTATAAATTTATAATAGATGATTATATAATTTTAAAAAAAAACTTTACACTTGAATCAGACTTTTTCTAGCTAAATAGAATATAGTTCGAAATAGCGTTAAGGCTCTCGCAGACAGCGCGACGCGACACTAGTAGCACAATTTCTACGAAAACTTCATGGAAAGCGTCGGTTTGCGCGTCGCACTGTCTGTCGCACCCGATCGCGCCAGTCTGCACGAGCTTTAACGCTATTTCGTTAAGTTACGATTTCTGCGTTTACTCCTACCGAAAGACGTATTAAAGAACTTCGTTCCAAAATTAATAAAGTAAAATCTAGCTATCAAATCTGTGGTGCATAACGATGGTTTTGAATCAAGCAAAAATTACTTAGTGTGAGTTTCTCCAGCATTTAACTACTAGATATACGTAGATAACTATACCCAGTCCTTCAAAAGTTATAAGTACAATTCCGCGAACATTTACGAATTCTCAACCTGGAAGATACAAAGAAAACAAGATCAGAAATTGGAGCAACTTCAACATAAGATAAAACAAAAGACACACACGTAGATATTAAACTTAATAGATGTGTTCAAACTGAGGGCACTTTTAAGAGACCTTCGCTCCCAGACAAATGACACTATTGACAATAATAAGTGCAATAAAGAGAATGCTTAAATGAATCTGGCACAAGGTTTGCACTTTGAGCGCTGTAAATGTATTGCGACGTCATACTGCACACCGTAATACCGCTTGGTGAGAATTTGTCCCCTCTGTGCGAAATTATAGTGACCTATCTCCTTTTCCCTTGAATTGAATAATTTAAAAATAATTGAAAAAGGTCAAGTTGTATGACAAATAAATTCTGACGCAAAATTGGACGTGCCGCATTGCCAAAATCTTTTTAGATCGCTTTCGTACATTTTCTATGAACCATCGAACGTTACAGGCGGGCCACACCGCACTTTTTGTGTGAAAATGCTGTTGAACTGCGGTCCGTTGCGGCTGTAATGTGCGCTTAGCTTTATAGTTCGTTTGTTGACTTTGCGATTTAAGGCTCTTACAGACTCACGTGATATCGTGGGCGCGACTTGCAGCGACATAGAAATTGTGCTACTATATAGTGTCGCGTTGCGCCCGCGATTTCTCACCAGTCTGTACGAGCCTTTAAATGGAATATTTTAATATTTCTTTAGAAGAGATTTTAATATTTCTCTATGGCATAAACCTATTTAATTGCCGTATGACAATTAAATAGGTTTATGCCTCCTTAGACTTTTCTCACAGCTTACAAAATCCAACATAGAAAACCGGCCAAGTGCGAGTCAGACTCGCGTACGAAGGGTTCCATACCATTATCTATAAAAACGGCAAAAAAATCACGTTTGTTGTATGGGAGCCCACTTAAATATTTATTCTGTTTTTTTTTTGTATTTGTTGTTATAGCGGCAACAGAATAGAATAGAATACTCTTTATTATGTACACCATAAAAGTCTACAACATCATCATCAACAACAACATCATCGTTGTCAACTACCTCATCATTCTGTGAAAATTTCAACTGTCTAACTATCACGGTTCATGAGATAAAGCCTGTGTGACAGACGGATGGACAGAAGGACAGACCGACAGACGGACGGACAGCGGGGCCTTAGTAATAGGGTTCCCGTTTTACCCTTTGGGTACGGAACCCAAAGGATATATATAAAAAGCATTTCAGCTTCATCAGTCGACTTCCAACCTAACAGGATCCAGCTGAATACCAATATTTTACATGGAGCGACTGCCTATCTGTCCTCTCAAAAGTATTTCAGCTTGCAGGAAGATAAACTAATGAAAGATTTTGTATAAATAAGGCCTGAAACTGAGCCCATACAAAACATTCATACAAAAGTACTCCGTCGGACCCGCGCGGGCGTCCGTCACGGGGAGGCGCGCCACGCACTCACGCAACGGGGCCCGCCTCTGTGCGACGGAACCCGTCGCAGGGGCACGCGTGGTGCCCGCCAGCGGACCGGTAACACGGTGACACGCACGGACTTGTTGACTTGTTCAGTCAATATTAAGTTCTCCATCGACACGACTATACATGCACACCGTTAAAATTGAACTAGCGACACTGTAAATAAAATAATCCGGTCTCCGCGACGGGGACCGTCGCGTTCCCACGGGGCCCACCCGCGTGTCCACGCGCGTAGATAAGCGACGGTAGCCCGTCGCGGGCGCCCGCTTAACGCAGTTTCAGGCCTAAGCCGTATTATTACTGAATCATTCCAATAATATGAATGCGATTTATTAAAAGCCCGTAGTATTTTCAATTAAGCTTTCGATGGTAATACGTGTTCACCGTTTCATTTAATTACTGAATTCAATGAAGAGGCGAACAGGTATTACTAAATTATTCAAGGAAATAATATAATCAATTAAGCTGTATAAACGTGGCTCTTTAATGGTTACTTTCGATAATATGCTTCCATGAAAATGCAGCAATGAAGCAGCCTCTAAGAACGGCGATATATTTAAAGCTCGTACAATTTGGCGCGATATCGCGGGCGCGACGCGTGTCGCTCCTTCAATACCGTGCCGTCTCAGGCATGAGCTTTAAATAGGTATCACAACGTCCGATCAATCCGAATTACAACGGAGCTGCCACTATGCTGAATGGTTAACTTATCAACGCTATTTTCATAAAATTTAATGTAAAGTCAGGGAAATAAATTAATATTACAGCAATCATTTTTAGTATGAAATGGCTGTAACAGCAAACTGGCGTAGTATTTCAATTTGATAGAAAATTTATTTTTAGTATTCTACTACAAAAAATCTTTTTAGTATTCATTGCATTGACTAGTCACAGATTTACAATACAGCTTCCAATTGAAATCAGCAATGCATCTATGCATGTAACAATTCGAAATTCAAGTGCCCCTAACTATCTTAACTTGAGGACATGCTAGGGGCAGTAACTAAGACAATTATTCCTAGATTCTACGTGCCTGCAGATAGAACACTTAGGTTAATATTGCCTTTGTCTTAACATAGCCCAGTCTATAACGGTATCTACACTTGAAACGCCAATCTGCATCGAAGTATGAATTAATTACTTTGCAGTTGATTGGTGAAATAGAGCTGCATTGATCAATTTGCCGTGTTATGGCAATTTCATACAACTGTCAAAGAATGTCAGTAAGTGATTTGATTAGACCGAATTTTTATCAATTTGCTTAACAATTAATTTCTCTGAATTTACAAAGTATAAATTGGGTAAATAGGCATTTTGTGGAAGGAAAGATATTCGGTTATACTTAAAGAGACGATAACCGACTTTTAATGATTTTATACTGAAGATCACGTCTAAACGAGTAGTGTTAATGATTTGAAAAAAATATATGTTATACAAGAGCATTTTCTCAATAATTTAATATGTGAATATTTTAAATTATGTTTATATTACAGAATGAGTGAAATTAATTTGTAAAGTTATGTCTAACGCGAATAAAAAACTGAGATTGGCGCAAAATCTACCAAGTATTTTTCTGAAACCTTCACCTATTTATAGATAATTTAATTATTGATCTTTTAGTATACGCGTTTTATTAAAATACCTTTTGTTTTGTGTATAATAAATTTATAATGCGTAAAATTGGGGACAGCGCTCCGTGATGGGCGAGTCCTATTACTAGCTGAACGACGACGCATTGCGTGAGCTCAGTACAGAACACGCAAGCTAACCACTCAAGGTCACTGGCATATATCTGCGTCTTAAAGATTTTCGGCACGAGGCCAACAGTAAAGTTTATTTTATGAAAAGAAGTTGGATTTTTGCAAAATGTTGCCCACACGATCCACATTAGTCTGACCTTATTTACACTGAACATTGCACCCAACTAATGACCGTATTAGCTTGCATAGTCCGTCGTTACAAGGTGTTTTTAACAAAGCACGATGCAATTAGTAATATACTATCGACCGTTCTCAATGCTTCTAAATACCTTCCTACTACCTTCTCCCCGCAACTTCGCCCGCATTGCTGTCAACTTATACTATAAAACATACCCTATAGCACACGGCTTTTTAACACTGAAAGAATTTTAGAAATCAGATCAGTACTTCCAGAGGAGCTGGTGGGCCTTTTGGCCTCGAACGGGACTTTGTTTTTATTTTCTTTTTGTTTACTTTGTTTTATTTTTGGTTTTGTTCTTTTTTTGTTTCTATGAGTGTGTTTTATTTAATTTGTGATCTGTGAGAGACCCAATATTTTTTTTTCTTGCTTTCTTGTTTTTCTAAGTAATAACAGCGGCAAGGGTCGATCCATCAGGTTAAGCTACGCTTGCCACCAGCGTTGCCAGGCATCCGGATATAGCCGGACACAGTCAGGCTTTTTAGTTGCGTGTTGGGCCAAATTAGACGGTGTACGGCTTGTCCGGCTTTTGTTAGGCTTTTTAAATATGACCATTTTTAGTTTTGGTTTCCGATTTAATAATAAAGAAGACTGATTCATTAAATTTTATTGTTGTTTCATTAGAATTTAAGAAGATTTTATGGTAAATGATAAGAAAACCTTGTTTTACTTTAATAAACATTTGTCATGATGACACGACAAATGATTTTTTAGTAGTGCCACAGTTAGTCCGTGGATGGGTGACCATCTTTACATACCCAGACTCTCCGTGCCTCGGAAAGCACGTTAAGCCTTTGGTCCCGGCTGTCATTCGTGGATCTTTGACAGTTGTTACGGGTCGTCAGAAGCCCGGAAGTCTGACAACCAGTCTTAGCAAGGGGTATCGTATTACCCAGTGACCAGGTTGTGGAGGTCAGATAGGCAGTCTCTCCATGTAAAATACTGGTATTCAGCTGCATTCGATTCGACGAGGAAGCCGACCGTAACATAGTTTTAAGACTAGGCAGATTGTTTGGATCAGATTAGTTCCAGTATTTATTTCCTACATCAAAATTTACGAACTTCATCTCTCTAGAATATTAATGTAGACGCAATAGCTTCTTTTGCTCGTTCATAATAATCACTTAAAACGCTGACAACAGCTAAACCGCGGTCACTGTCAGACTGGATACAAAAGAAAGAGAAGCGCGATGACACAACGCTTGTAATCTATTTCAAGATATGAAGCAATTATCTTTGTTTGGATCAGTACTTCCAGAATTTACTTCCTACATAAACAATTATGAACTTTATCTCTTTAGAATATTAATGTAGACGCAATAGCTTCTTTTGCTCGTACCTATAATAATCACTTAAAACGCTGACAACAGCTCAACCGCGGTCACTGTCAGACTGGATACAAAAGAGGAGCGCGATGACACAACGTTTGTAATTTATTTCAAGATATGAAGCAATTATTTGTTTACTCAAAAATTTGGTAAGTAATCGAAAATAATAACAACCAAGTTCTGCATACAAATAAAGGCTTCTACATACCAGCGCGACTTGTCGCGCGACGCGACATGGCACAAAGGCCCCGCGCGTCGCGGGACGAGCGGTGCCTTCGCGGTCGCGCGACAAGTCGCCCCGGTATGTAGAAGCCTTGAGACGTTCTTGTTTTTAATTAAATAGCAACCGTACGTTGATATTTAATACAGATTTTGGATTGAAACTCACAGTAAAGGGTTAGTTTAGGTACCGTTAATTTGTCCTGCGAGACTGGCTCGAGCGGTCGCATGGGTTCCTCTCGTTCCGTCTGGTGCAGGTGCTGTCCGGACACGGTTGTTTCGGAGCGTACCTGCACCGAATCGGACGGGAGGAGACACCGTCGTGCCACCACTGTGGCGCGGCGGAGGACACGGCGCAGCACACCCTCGAGGTGTGCCCGTCGTGGTCCGAGCCGCGCCACAGTCTGAACGCGGTGATCGGACCGGACCTCTCACTCCCCGGCTTGGTTAACGCCATGCTGAGGGATGAGGGGTCCTGGGCGGCAGTCGCCTCTTTCTGCGAACACGTCATGTCGCAGAAGGAGGAGGCGGAGCGCGTGCGGAAGGACGACCCTGCCGCTGCGCCGCTCCGAAGGCGGAGGAGGGGTCGAAGAAGACGTCACTTTAAACGTCATCTCCGACTCCTCCCAGGTGGAGGCCAGCAGGCAACGGGTGCGGGGGCACCCTTGCCTATATTGCACAGGCCTCCACCAGTGTCGGACGGGAATGGCCAGGTGTTCCCGGCCATTCCCGTAGCCCCCCCAGTAACGGGAGGGCATGCGGGGCCCGCCAGCTATGCGCCGGGAGGGTCGTGGAAGAAAAGGTTCAACCGTTATCCCATGGCCCTCCCAACACGGCGATGCGGGAACACCGCTGAGTTTTAGTGGGTATACTGTCGTCATTACCGACGGGGAGTCCCACATACCCCGACTCGTCCCCCACGAGCGGGGTATGTGGTGCGCCCAATGCGTAATTGCATTTCTCAGCGAAAAAAAAAAAAAAGGTACCGTTAATTTGTATCGAGATTTTTTTTTCTTAACGTGTTTTGGTAACAACCACGTTCAGAACAAATATGTTCAAAAATAACATTATATTTTTTCCGCTACCACAAACTATACAATTGATTTGGCAATTTTTTTTTTAAAGACAAGTCTACATATTATATAATTTGCCTCTTGTCAGCGTTTAAGCAAATGTGAACATGACTTTATATGCGGTGTTAAAAGGATATGGCCGGCTACTCGAGTGGAATGTAAGCACGTCGAAACGATAGCAAAGCGAAAAGGCGAGAGGCGAACGGGTTTCCATTCCATACAAAACCAGCCATTTTGTGAACAAAATGCGGGTTAATACAGATAAGTTTGGTCTATAGAAAGCGCTTTTCATGGTATAATCAGGGAACATAAATAATTATGGTAAGAGTATTTTTTTTATACGTGTTTTGAACACACGGCTACACATCAAGCTATACATTTCCAGTATAAGCTGATCTCGCATTGTATAGGATTTCCGTCCAATGACAGGTCAGCTTTTACTGGAAATGTATAGCTTGATGTGTAGCCGTGTGTACACCTTTTTTTTTTCTTTTTTTTTTTGGGTGGGAAATCATCAAATAACTTCTCCCGCTCTGGGCGGAGCGAGAGGGAGTGTCAGACTTTTACTGACTAAAACCCACCGTGTTCCTTCAAATGCCTGTGTGCCAGAGCCACGATATCCCTTTCGGACAGACTCGTAACCCTGGCAGGCATTGGCCCTTTCGGACCCCGTCAATTGGTGCTGACGTCTCTTTGAGGCGCGCATGGAACACAACGCGCCGTCGACCCGGGCCTGGTCCTTATCGGACGGCGAGCTACCCATCGCTCACCGTCCGCAAGCCCGCGCCTACGGTGGCCGGGAATCGGCCTGCGATTCCCGATGCCCAGGGCGTCTCCTGCGGCGACTAAGGGCGGAAGGGCGGGCACCCTGCCTCACCCTCATGCGTTCCGCCTCCTCCTTCGCGAGCATTACTGTTTCGCAGAAGGAGGTGACGGCCTCCCATGCACTCTCGCTCCGAACCATGGCCTGAACCAGGGCCGGACGCGAGAGATCGTCGCCGCCGATCGCCTCCGTGAGGACACGGCGGTGCTCCGCCCAAGCAGGGCAGACCTCCACCGTGTCCCCCGGGTGATCCACACAGTGGTGACACCCGGGCGTTTCCTCCCGCTTTATCCTGAACAGGAACCTCCCGAAACAACCGTGTCCAGTGAGGACCTGCGCCAGGCGGAAGGTGAGGACGCCGTGGCGCCTCTCTATCCACTCCTCAAAGAGGGGACTTGCCGCCGCAATTGTGGCGTGCCCAGCCGTGTGTACACCTGACATCTAAACCTATGACGGCGCAGCAAGTGGCGCCGTCTATTTTTGTAACGAAGTTACTGGAATCACCGAAAAGTTCGGATAAGAGTGACACTGGCTGGTGACAGTCACTCTAGCAGAACGTCGCATCGGTGGTTGCCTGGCGGCTGTCTTCGGTTAACAGAAGATGATGTTAGGGGGAGCCGCTGTACAAACTGACGGGTGCCGTCAGGGCCAATGCTTGCCAGGGTTGCGGGTGTGTCCGAAAGGGATACCGTGGCCCTGGCACACAGGAAACTGAAGGAACACGGGTGAGTTTTAGTCAGCAAAATTCTGACACGCCCTTCCCTTCCGCTCCATCCATAGCCGGAGAAGTTATTTAATAATATCCAACCTAAAAAAAGGGGAACCGCTGTCGTACCACGTCCACGACAAACTGCTATATTCCGGCATAATCCTGATTATATTTCTTCGCTTCATTCTTCAGATATATTATAACCAGGTAGTCCTTTTAATCTACAAGACAACATGCACACTTTAAGAGATTTATGAAAATCGATATAAGTATCGACTTTTTACGATTAAGTCGATTCTATACTGACCATAGCCACACCACTAGTCAAACTGTCATTCTTTTTTCGTGCACGACAGCAAGCACACTCGCGCTCACTAGTCTTTAAAAATGCCGAAAAAACGGGAATACTCTCAAGAAATTGAAGACTATCGACGTAAAATCAAGAAGCTGGAAGATGAACGAAGACGTAAACGGCGTAGAATTATAATTGAATCGTCATCTGATTCCGGTATGTATTGTACTTACAACTACCCTCAATTATAAATTATTTTATGGCGCCACCTAATCCCGCGAGGATTACAGGCGTATCGTTACATTGTGTTACCTATTATGTTTATGGTGCCTATGTGCTATTCATTTAGTACGGTTTTTTGCCCGGCGGTTAACCGTGAGTTAACACGAAGGCTATGATTTTTTGAACACATGGGATAGTCTCGCCTGGCGGTTAACCGAGAGTTAACACGATGGCTGTACTATGAGCTATTATGTACATAATTATTACAAACTAAATGATGCCCCACAAGAATTAAACCTAGCTATTTTATCCATAATTCTAGCGGTTAACCGCGAGTTAACACAAAGAACAAAAATGTGGAATTCAAAGTTAAGTCTTATACATTTCAGACCCTAACGAATCCTTACGTTCCACCCCCGGCGCCAACGTTGAAGAAAATCTGATAGCGATTGAAGATGCACCTAAAGATATCCCTGACGACGTTCCCATGCCGACCGCGGAAGCATCCACTCCTAGTCAGGAAGATAGTACCTGCCCAGAGCTTGATCCAGAGCTATTGATAGCACTCGGAGAAGAATCCGATAACACTCCAAAGTTTGGTGATAAAATTCATCACAGCTTAGCTCAGCGATGGGAACCTATCCTCAAGAAGGGATTATCAAAGGAAGCAAAAGATAAGTTGTTTAAAGATTATCTCGTACCTGAAAACTGCACTCTGCTTCAAGCACCCAAGCTGAATAACGAAATTTCGGCGGCTATTTCTGAAGCATCTCGTCATAGAGACAAGAGGAAGGAAACTGAGCAGCAGCAATTGGGTGTTGGCGTCTCAGCCATCAATAAAGCTTTGACAATAATGCTTACGAGTGACAATAAAATTGAAGCAATAAGGATTATGAGCGATGGATGTCGTATCCTGAGTGATCTTCATTATCAGGAAACACAATCGCGAATTAGCGTCATCAATTACGCATTAGCCAAACCATTTCTAAACGTCGTTTAGGATTGCGAAAGGGACGAAACGTTATATGGCAACAAATTAGGGGAAAAAATAAAAGCTTCCAAAACAATCGAGAAGCAAGGCATGTCGATTAAAAAAGGTCCAAGAGGTCAAAAGGGTACCCCCGTGACAGAACCAACGACATCTAATTCACGTCCCCAGTATCAATATCGACAACCAGGTACCTACCAGGGAAACTGGTCAGGCCCCTCGCGGTTCCTACAGAACAGGGGGGGGCGGAGAGGTCCGAACAGGGCGAACAGCACCACGAGCCGTCGTCCTCCAACTCAGCTGACGTCGAGCTCGGTCGCTGCGAACA
Source organism: Tiliacea aurago (assembly GCA_948098905.1). Classification (NCBI taxonomy): domain Eukaryota; kingdom Metazoa; phylum Arthropoda; class Insecta; order Lepidoptera; family Noctuidae; genus Tiliacea; species Tiliacea aurago. Next base: position 19,816,396 of record OX402588.1, read on the forward strand.
AGTCGAGGGCACCTGCGATGCGCCAATAGCTCAGGTACAACACGCTGGTAGAATATCTCATTTTTATGATTGTTGGCTCAAAATTACATCTAATACTGTAATTTTAAATTGGATACGTAATGGTTTTCCTATACCGTTTGATTTTAACGTAACACAAACTCATGTACCTTACGTTTCAATGTCAGCGACTGAAAAAGTCGATACGTTTTTAGCTATACAAAAATTGTTAAAATTAGGTGCGATAAGCCCTTGCAAACCTTGTAAGGACCAGTTTATTTCCAAAACATTTTTAGCCTTAAAGTCTAATGGTGATAAAAGATTTATTTTAAATTTAAAAAACTTAAATCATTATGTTTCAAAATTACACTTCAAAATGGAAGACTACCGAACGGCATCTAAATTATTACCTACTCATGGCTTTATGGCTACTATAGATTTAAAAGAAGCATATTTCCTTATACCAATTCGTAAATCTGATCGCAAATTTTTAAGATTCCAATTTGTTAATGAGAACTCAAACTCAACCTACGAGTTTAATTGTATGCCGTATGGCCTTTCGGTAGCTCCGAGGGCTTTTACTAAGATCATGAAAGAAGTGGTTTCCCATTTGCGCTATCAAGGCTTCAAAAATGTTGTTTTTCTCGACGATATCCTTTGTATCGGTGATGACTATCAAGAATGCCTAAAAAACGTTAAATCTACCTTAAACCTTTTAGAGTGTCTTGGGTTCGTAGTGAATTACGAAAAGAGCTCTCTTGTGCCTAAACAAACCTGTAAATATCTGGGATTTAAGTTTAATTCAGTAAATCAATCAATTTCTTTGCCATCAGATAAACAACAAAAAATTGTGGACCTGGTTGACAAATTCTCAGAATTGCCTCAGTGCTCAGTCAGGGAATTTGCTCAGTTAATAGGAGTTTTGATAGCTGCGTGTCCCGCGGTCAAATATGGTTGGTTATATACAAAAAATTTAGAAAGGCAAAAATATCTTGCCTTACAAAAATGTCCTAGCTTTGAAAGACAGTTCAAACCTCACCCTGTAATTCTAGATGACTTAAGTTGGGGGCAAAGGAATGTGCTTAATTCTAAAAACACTATAAAAATTAGAAGTTTATACGGACGCTTCACGTACCGGCTGGGGAGCGGTGTGTAACAACGAACGAGCTCATGGAGGTTGGAAAAATAGTGAACTGGAACAACACATCAACTACCTAGAGTTGTTGGCTGTTTTCTTAGCCTTAAAGTATTTCGCAAGCAAAAAATCTAATTGTTCTGTTTTACTGCGTGTTGATAACACACAACAGCCATCAGCTACGTGAATCGAATGGGTGGGATCCAATTTCCCCATTTAAATAATCTTTCTAGACACATTTGGCAATGGTCTGAAGAGAGAAATTTGCTTCGTACATTAATACCAAGGCAAATTACGAAGCAGACGAAGAATCTCGAAGGGTAAATCCCGACACGGAATGTGAACTTTCCGTCTTAGCCTTTGAACGAATATCAAAAAGTCTCGGTAAACCTGAAATCGACCTATTTGCCTCTCGGGCCAATGCCAAATGTCAGGATTATATGTCATGGAGAAAGGATCCTGATGCTCTTTCCATAGATGCATTTACAGCGCTCTGGAACAATAAATTCTTTTATGCTTTTCCCCCTTTCCCACTTATTCTTAAGTGTCTTCACAAAATCATACAGGAAAGTGCCACCGGTATCCTAGTATTTCCTTTTTGGCCATCCCAAGCCTGGTATCCACAATTAATGAAAACAATAGTTTCCGATATTATTTGGATATACCCTAACGAACATCACATCGTATCATGTTACAGAAATCCCCTTATCCTGGGTGCCGCAGTACTCTCAGGCAGGCGTTCGCGCTGCGCGGCGTCCCCGAATTAGCCCTGGACCTGATGCTGGCGTCATGGTCAAAGAACACGATGCAGCAATATAACGTGTCGTTCAAATTGTGGTGGCAATATTGCGTAAAAAATAATTATTACTTTTTTGATTGCTCTGTCCCGATAGTATTACACTTTTTAAGTGAACAGTTTGATAAGGGAAGTTCGTACGGAACTCTAAATAGTCACAGATCCGCGTTATTCCTTTTATTAGGCGGTAATATCGTATCTGACGAACGAATTAAACGACTGCTCAAAGGAGCGTTTAAATTAAAACCTAGCTTCCCCAAGTACTGCACTACATGGGACCCACAGATCGTTCTGAATTATGTTTCTAATTTGTACCCCAATAGATCCCTTAGTAGAGAAAAAATAACGAAAAAAGTGGTAATTTTATTAGCTTTAAGTACTGCCCAACGCGTTCAAACATTATCGTTGATAAAGCTTGAAAATATAACAGTAGGATCTAACGGTATAAACATAGCCATCAAAGATATTATAAAAACATCCGCGGCTGGTCGTGATCAACCGACCTTATTCGTGCCGTACTTTAGAGAAAACCTTCGCATCTGCCCCGCGACCGCTCTCGAAGATTATCTCCACGTCACAGACAAAGACCGACCTGCTAATGTATCCAATCTCTTAATCACTGTGAAGCGCCCCTACAAGATCGCATCAGCACAGTCAATAAGCAGATGGATAAAGCAGATGTTGGGCGAGAGCGGCATGGACGTGGCGGCGTACAGCGCGCACAGAACGCGCCACGCCGCCACGTCCGCAGCCGCCGCGGCCGGGGTCTCTGTCGACACTATAAGAAAAGCCGCGGGATGGACTAATGCGTCTAAGGTTTTTGCCCAATATTATCATCGTCCAATTATAGACGACAATAACTTTGCTCAAGCGATCTTCCATGATCAAGTTACCGAGTAACTAATATATTACAGTTTTGAGACTAATCTTAAAGATATCATGTACCTACAAATTATTATTAAGTAGGTATTAGAAATAAATACTCGTTTAGATAAATACTTATTCTTAACTGTTTATATATTGATTAAAACCATTATATTCTTCCAAAATATTTGTTTTAATTATCAAACACAAAACTTTTCTCTGAACATCTACCTGGTTATAATATATCTGAAGAATGAAGCGAAGAAATATAATATATGATCAAACGAACTTCATAAGCGAAGATCGATCAATATTATATGAGTCGCTTCATTCGAAGATATAGGTTCCCTCCCAACCCAATCCCGGTGATAAAGTTTTGCATAGTCTTTGTTATCTCTAAAAGAATGACAGTTTGACTAGTGGTGTGGCTATGGTCAGTATAGAATCGACTTAATCGTAAAAAGTCGATACTTATATCGATTTTCATAAATCTCTTAAAGTGTGCATGTTGTCTTGTAGATTAAAAGGACTACCTGGTTATAATATATCTTCGAATGAAGCAACTCATATAATATTGATCGAACTTCGCTTATGAAGTTCGTTTGATCATATATAATATTGAAGCTGCTGAACCACTAATACAATGATCACTTCTGGAGAAAACTATCCTGCGCCGTTACATATTATTCGTTCTACAATTGTTTTAAGTCTACTACTAAATCCTAGGATTTTAATTTCGCCAATTCCCAGCGTGGTCCCTCAGTTCAGACGCACATTTTAAATTGAAGTCATTTTTCGTGTCAGTCTGTGTGACCGCGTTTTTCGTCTAAACTGAGCAACAGATTTTGATGCGGTCTTCACCACCATTTAGAGAATTCCTTCCGGAAGGTTTTTGTGTATTACCTATACATTGGTATAAATCTTACATTAATAAAGAAATCTCAATGTTTTGTCAAGTCTCAAAAACCGTGCGAAGCAGAGACTGGTCGCTGGTATATAAATAATGAAGGCCACGAATTTCTGGATCTTGTTCAGTCTAGAGTTAGTTCAGACCTCGTCATCACAACCTTCATACCTAAAGGCCCCCGCAGACTGGAGCGACGCGATTTTGGTAGAACAATTTCCATGAAGTTTTTATACAAATTGTGTCGCGCCTGTTTGCTAGCCTTAGGCGATTAACATACGGCACCGCGCACCGCCGCGGTAGGTGGTGAAGCGGATCTCAATGTCGCTTTGGCCTCTAATAAATCCGTTGATGCCTAACACACGTACACCGCCCGACCGCGCGGTTGAGCGGTGCTCTCACCATATGAAACCGCGGCGGTGCGCGGTGCCGTGTGTTAATCGACTTAATGCGTACTGATGTCCCAAGGATAAGCCCCATTAAAGGACTTCTATATGCCGGATAGGTGTTGATGATTCAGAAACATTAAAGCATATTTATTAGAGGCCAAAATCTTAATTGATGATCATATAATTTGTTATTTGTTATGGTTCACAGTAAATAGTATTCTACCAATCTAGATCTATGATGATTTAGAATTGCTCTCTGTCAGTTTTGATATGACCCGAATGAAATAAGTGTCTACTACAGTACGCGCATAACTTTATGAGCTCTCGGAAGTTGCACGCGAGTGGCCTAATAACAAATTTCATAACATTCAATATTTTTTTTTTATAGTAAGTATCAATATCCTACAGCATTGATTTGTTTATCACAAAAATAATAAGCTATTAATATACTTTTAAGGCTCGCACAGACAGGCGCGACGCGACACTAATAGCACACGTTCTATGAAAACTTCATGGAAAGTGTCGCGCTGTCTGTTGTGCCAATGACGCAATATCGCGCCAGTCTGCACGGGTCTTTAAGCCACTCGCGTGCTAAACTCTAATTAAAAGAGACACTTTTGAATTGTCAAGGATTCGGTCAGTTCGAAATATGAAGCTCAAGCCCTTGTTCAAGCTCAAGTCTTTGTTGCCCATTCCAAACCGTAGTCGGTAACCCGGTACCTACATGGAGAAGAACTAGCATGAAACTCTATCGACACTCTTTTAAATTATAATATTAGAACAATATTGTTAAGAGGCCGGCGATGGATGCGTAGTTCAAACAAACGTAATACCAAAATAATTTGTAAATCAAAAATTTTCTTAAGGTGTTGTGTCTTTGTTCCGATTGGAATACAAAATATCTAGGTTCGCAAATATATATTTTGAATGGACACTGATTTAAACAAGAGTTATGCGAGAGTTTTCTATAGAAATTTTAAATTCCTCATATCTCGTCTCTCTATCATTGTCCTTTCAAAATATATATTTGGGAACATAGATATTCTGTAATTCAATCGAAATAAATACACACTACCTTAAGAATATGTTTGATTTACAAATTATTTTGGTATTACTTTTGTATGAACTAAGCATGCTACGCCGGCCCCTTATGTACACCTTTAATGTTGAATTTATAACTAAATGTGAGGACGATATAAACTACTTCCGAGAGATAATAAAGTACCATAGAATATCCATGTAACTACATACTTACTTCAAATCCAATAACGTGAACGCTTGGTCTAAAGTCGAATGTCTAAAGAATGGCTTAGCTAAGTGGAATCTGATGCGATGTATCATTAGCGCTTGCTTCCTATACCTATGTGTTAGTTACTGGCTTTTAGTTCGCCATTTATGATGGTACTAGCTGCGCCCCGCGTTTTCACCCGCATAATTCTCGATCTCGTGGGAATATCAGGATAAAGGCTCGTACAGACTTTCGCGATATCGCGGGCGCGACAGGCAGCGCGACCCTTGTAGCACCCGCGATATCTCCCTAGTCTGTACGAGCCTTAAAAAGTATCCTTTGTTCTAAACGCTTCTACAGACCAGCGCGACTCGCGACGCGACACAAAGGCAACGCTCGTCGCGCGACCCGCGGGGCCTTTGTGTCGCGTCGCGTGTCGCGCCAGTATGTAGAAGCCTTAACTCAGGTCATCGTCTACCCACGTGCCAAATTTCATCCAAATCTATTAAGCCGTTTTAGCGTGAAAGCGTAACAAAAAAACTCACTTCTACATTTATAATATTAGTTAGGAGTTTTACGGGTCGTCAGAAGCCCGAAGGTCTGTCAACCAGTCTTACCAAGGGGTATCGTGTTACCCAGTAACTAGGTTGTGGGGGTCAGATAGGCAGTCGCTCTATGTAAAATACTGGTATTCAGCTCCATCCGGTTACGACAGGAAGCCGACCTCAACATGGTTGGGAAAAGGCTGACAGATGATAACTCGCACAACTCATTTTATTTAGCACCAATTCTGACCTCCACAACCCAGTTATTGGGTAGCACGATACCCCTTGGTAAGACTGGTTGTCAATCTTTCGGGGTCCTGACGACCCGTAACCAAAGATCCACAAACGACAGCCGGGACCAACGGCTTTCCGAGGCACGGAGAGGTCTTGGTATGTGAAGATGGTCACCAATCCACGGACCAATCGTGGCAAGCGTAGCTTAACCTGGTCGATCGACCAGTGCGGCTGTTATTACTTAGCCACAAGCCCCTCATGATGAGTTGCTACCTATACATTCCCAGTATACGCTGACCTCTCATTATACGGAAATCTTACACTATTCGAGGTCAGCTTATACTGGAAATGTATAGCTTGATATGTAGCCGTGTGTACCAATCTTAAAATACTGTTTATTTTTCCGAGATACTGTTTATTTCCCACTTCGACCATATTAAACTTTATTTCTTGTACAAAAAGTTGGCAAGTCTAGTTACGGTTGAATATAGCACAAGATTGTTGATAAAAAAGGGTTAGTCTGCCATTTAGCTCACGAACTAGCGATTTACTTCAGCCTTGAATAAAATCATAGCGTGAATGTGGTACTTCTGTTATGTAAAATAAAACGTACGTAAATATCTACTAAAGTCCGGTGGCGAAGCAGAAAGAATTTCGTAAAATGACCCCTTATTACTTATCTCTAGGGGTCATTGTACGAAATTCGTTCTGCTTCGCGACCGGACTTTAGCAACGATAGGAAGTTTGAATCCAGACATCATTCCAGGGTAATCATCATTCAAGAGTTATTCCTGGGGTCTGTCCTGGGGCTGATTAAGCTTATAATGTTCCCACTGCTGGAACACAGGCCTCCTCTCTGTGCAAGGGAGTGGGCCGTACCCACGCGGGTCGAGTGCCGGTTAGTGGAACTCACGTCTTCGAATCTATGATTCTAGGATATGCTCTGTCCTCATTGAAACTAATTATAGATCTTCTGGTCGACTTTTGGTGAATATAATAAGATTCTTAAATGCATTCTTCCTTTCTCTATTTAAATATCAGCCTAAAACGGAAAGCCTTATGTTCCACTATCTAAAAAAGCAGGCCATTTCCGTGTCGGACCACGCACCACAATGAAGAGTTCCGTAGTTGGGATGAATTTATTCCAAAAACAAACTTAACATTGTAGTCATATTGTAGTGGAAAAACATGTTCTCCCCCATACGATACGGTCAACTTTTCAACTGCAAAATGTAGGTTTGTAGTAGCAAAAAAAATATTTTTTATGTGATAAAACTACCACAAATTAACAATTTTCGGATTTTTTCCTTTACTTGTGGTATGAGACCTGAAGGCCAATTCTCGAATTTAAAACGTTCAAAATCTAGTCGCAATCTCATCTTGGCGACAAACAAACGTCAAAAAATTGTCAAAATGTAGGGAAATAAGAGGTATTTTTGACAGATTGAGACTGAGATCAGACTGTGAACGTTCTTAAAATTAGTAGAATTGCCCCTCTGGATTCTTGCCAAATTTCATGGTTCTAGGTCACCGGGAAGTACCCTAAGGTTTTGATTTATTTGCGAGTATCGAAATATGTTGCATAAAAGGCCGTATTTTTTTATTGCATTGACTTAGCAGATTGATTTTTTTAGAGCACCAAGGGACCGCAGACTTACGTAATTATATAAATTTAAACTTGATACCTCCATGCGTTCCTCAGAAAGGGGGTCTTGATAGACGGACAACGAAGTTATCCTATAAGGGTTCCGTTTGTTTCCTCTTGAGGTACAAAACCCTAAAAATGCCACATAATATAACGGAAAAACATACCTAGTAGCCAGATTACTACGAAGAAATTCTCTCTCACAGTAAGAATATTAAATTAGACCCTTAGCACTCATTTCAGATCTTATCTTTATGTCTAACTAAGCCTATTTCAGTCTGGGTCCGTGAAAATAACCCCTATCCTTTTATCTAACGAAATTATCTCGGTTTTACCTGAATCTTCATTACCGCTTTATATCCTTGAACAAGTAGTTGCAGTCAGTTAACATTATGGTTGTATTCTAGCCTCTAGGCATGCTAATAGGAAGGTAGCTCGTAACTAACATTAATGTATATTATATGTTTAAGTTACATTGAGATGTTTCCGTAATAATAACTTAAGAACGTAACTACAATGCAATGTAAAATAAAATGCAATGCAATGTAAATACTTAGCTGTTTTTTAATCATTTTAGTCATTAATAGGTGAGGTGAAAACTTTCTACCCCTTTTTACGAAATACGCGGACGGAGGAGTGTTTCGCGCAGTTAAAGTTTATTATGGAGGAGGAGTGCAGAAAGTTAATCACACTAATATTTTATAGGCGAAAGTATGTGAGTGTGTGTGTTTGTTACTTCTTCACGCTCAAACCACTACACCAATTTTAATAAAATTTAGTATGGAGGAAGTAAGTAGTCCAGTCTGATATTACAATACTGTCAGAATGGTCGATCATTGATTTCATAATTGTTGATTTTGACAATTTTGGTAATCTACTATTATAATGGCGTCATTATGACTTTTCAATGGTCGGCCACTGACACTACATTGAAAGATATTGCATTTATTGGTAATCTCGTACAATGACAAATGAATGAAATTTCTACTAACGGGTTTTTATTAATGGCAATACGACAATGCCATTATAAGTAACACAATTCTATTACGAGAACATTGGCCGAACAATGATCGACCATTATGAATTTAGCAGATTACGAACTTTTAGCAAAATGACAATGGGATCGTGTTGGAATGACTGAATTTATAAAAAATGCAAACTAGGGGCCCTCGATTAACATACAGAGTCAGCAATATTAGGTTTCGTAACGATCACAAATGAAATTTGCAGGTAGGTAATTGCCTGTGAATTAACTATACCGATTTTGTATAAAAGTTTGATACAATCAACGTCTCTGTACCTACGTACAGTTCATCATCTGCCTAGCCTTTTCCCCAACTATGTTGCAGTCAGCTCACAGTCTTACCGGGTGGAGCTGAATACCAGTGTTTTACATGGTGCGACAGTGACATCTCTGTACGGCCTATTTTCAAAATAATAGTAGATATTTTCGTCCATTTTTCAGGAGCAACTCAATATTAATGGTTTGAGATTGCTTGTTATTGTTATATGACTGACATGGTTTAGATCGCTGGTGTGAGGCGGGTTTCTCATTTAATTTGTCTTGTTTTATTTCTCGAAAAATTTAACTGAATAAAATAATATAACATTTGCATTGTATAATCATTGCACCTATCGTACAACCTAACACGATTTAATTTCAAAAATAATTATTACACATGAGACAAGATCTCATTCCTTGCAAACATCACATTAAAAGCTCAACATCACATACACGACTCAACCCTCACTCCAATCCGCTGCCCCATGTTCACATCTAACCATTAACAGAATTTATTCATCAAAAGACGTTCGCAGTACAATTGCACATTTGGAACTCAACCCTCATGGTGCCGCGTTTATTATTTCAGCCTGACGAGAATTTACGATTTACATTTAATAAAATGACGTGAACAATTTGCGAGTGGATTTTGGCAGTGTTAAGTGACACTTTTGAACTCCATTTTGGGGTTGAATATGCATTGCTCGCATAAAATTAATGACACGGAACGTCAAACATTTTAGTGTTGATTCAAATAAATTCACTTACGAACTAACTTCGTGGACAGTTAACTAACGCTACGGGTTTCAATGAATCCCCACAGATTCTTTGTCTGGCCTAATTTTCGATTATCTCGAAGCACTTTATGCTATCAAGTGGTATATCATGATCAAAAGGTATTCAACCCAATCAAATTCCTCGTAATTTTATATTAAGTGTACCTACTACAGGCCGTATATGTTAATATGATGCCTAACGATAGAGACTAGATACAAAATAAGGCAAGAAAAGATCGCTGTAGCCTAGTTCTGAACCTAGATAATACAGATTGTCCTACAAAACAGTCCAGCTGAGCATATTCCTGAACAATTTCTCTCAGTCAACTCTCACACACAACTGAGACGGCTTGCAAGAATTATTTATGAGTTCGCGCCCGTTTCACGACCTTAATGATACATTGGCATCGTCTGCCTCTTTGAATTCAGGGTCATTGTTACATTTTCGTATAGGAACTAGTATTCCTTTGACCGAGAACCATCGTTTCTTTGTTCATAATTATTCAGAATGGCTATCAGTCCGATCGTGTGTACAATTTGTACCAAAGAGGCCCGTATTTATAGAACGTTACTCAGTACTCAAGCATTACTTAAGACTAGATTTAAGGCATTGGAATTGGTTGAATTTAGTCCTTAAGTAATGCTTCAGTATTGAATAACGAACGAATCGGAGATCACAAATTAAACTAAAACACACTCTTAGAAACATATAAAACTTAAACAAAGTAAAATGAAAGAATGGATGAAGTGAATGATGTGATGTAAAGTGAATGCAGATGATATCATACAGATTCTTTTCCATTTCTGAAATTATTGGTGAGTATACTCACCCGAATATTGGTGAGTATCGTCAACTTTTCGAGGATCTGTTTCACAATGCCCGAATAGCCCCACTATGGTGCCCCCCACTATGGTGGGGCTATTATACGGGTGAGTATACTCACCAATAATTTCAGAAATGGAAAAGAATCTGTATGATATCATCTGCTAATATAATTAACTAAACCTTCCCCTCATGAATCACTCCGTCCATTGGTGAAACCCGTTTGAGTACCATGCAGTAGTTTTTGAATTTATCGCGTTCAGACAGACAGCCGCGGCGGGGGACTTTGTTTTATAATATACAGAATGTTAAAGAAACTGGGTTTTTTTTTTTTTTGGGTGGGAAATCATCAAATAACTTCTCCCGCTCTGGGCGGAGCGGGAGGGAGTGTCAGACTTTTACTGACTAAAACCCACCGTGTTCCTTCAAATGCCTGTGTGCCAGGGCCACGATATCCCTTTCGGACAGACTCGTAACCCTGGCAGGTGCGTGCCATAGCTTACGGGTAGGTTCAGTGTCGATAAAGGAACACAGGAAAAAAAAAATTAAAACAGAAAAAATATTGCAAGATCAACCTAATTTAGTACCTACTAACTTAAAATATTACTATAGAATATTATTACTAGAGAATGGGCAGCAGCGTTCTCTATGCATTTGTTAAAACCATTCTGCGATCGCCAACCCGCCTGCCAAGCGTGGCGATTATGGCAAATCTCCCGCCTTTTTGGGGGACGCCTAAGTCCAGCAGTGGACGTCTTTCGGCTGAAATGATGATGATGATGAACTTAAAATAGCAATCGTTTAGAATTAAAATTATTTTATTTGACGGTCCTAAGCCCGTTAAAGTACGAAGAGACTTATTTTACAAAAAAAAAAATATGTTTAATTTTTTTTCAGATGTGTATATTTTTAATTTTTTTTTAATTATGAATTTGATTTTTATTTTTCCTGGGTTCCTTTATCGATACTGAACCTACCCCTAAGCTATGGCAAGCAGTCACTTTAACAACCTGTATATTGTATAGGGATAGTAATAATAAAGTCAACGCCATGAGACGAGATAAATTTCATACTTTGGGATTTAAAACTTTAACTGAAATTGCGTATGGTTCAGTTTCCATTGCAACTAAAATTATTTTATGACGTTTAGCGATATTTTCTTCATTCATAAATCAACTTAGATATCTTCCGTCTTATTACAAAAAAATGCTTAAGTACTGTTTTATACCAAGACCACAAGGTCTAGGATTGTTACGGTATTCAAGTTAATATCAGGCTCAAAACGTGTTCTTATTACAAAACGAAGACTTTTCGAGGATCAGTTAGTACCAAAGAATGTTCATGGCTCCACAGATAAAAACAAAAAGGCATTCTTTCATTCGTTCATTCTGCATCTATTTGAAGCAACGTTTCGTTTCTCTAAATATTGATATTATAATAACACTTGAAATGCATAAATAATTATTAATCAATACAAAAATATGTCATAAATCGTTCTTTGTTTAGGTTACAATATAATGAACAAGCACAACTTGTACTTTTGACGTGCTTTTTATAATCAAGTTATCATATTTTTTAACACCTCTAGCGTGAAGTGGAGTGAATTATTTATGTACGGCGCGGCACTCGTAATTTGAGACGAATGTTTATGTTGCGTCCATAAATAATAAATCTTAGTATTAGGTACTGTTGATAATATGTGGTTTGTTTGTGAGTTGTGTCTGGTTAAACCGTTGAAGATAAACTTAGTAAAACCCTAAGACGACCCACTGACCAAAACATGGATTTTTAATTAATATTAGGTAAGCAATGCTATGTATCATCTTATTTCGACTGCCTAACGCGAATGTTCATATTATTATAGGAAATATTACGTCGTACTACGTATGACGATGTCTGTAAGATCGCCGAGACGTCTCCAGCATAATTATCCAAATCTTCCAAATCCATCAAGTCGATTTGTAAATAAAAGGCCACACAATAACAATTAACGATGAGTACCGAAGTTAGTCCATAGAAAAACTAGGGGTCTCGGCGGACTAACTTTAGTACCATAGCTTGTTCATGAACTAGTGATAAACTTCATTTTATAATAACGTTTTATTTAGTCATGGTGGCAAACCTAGTAATTAACCTAGTACTACATTTAGATCGTGTTTTGGAATAAGACGGATATAGTTTAAAGTTGATAGTTGTATAATTTGCAATTTTATGTATTTATAGCTTCTCATGACGGTTACTTTAGATGTGCAGTTGCGTAAAAATACAAGGCACGACGATCGTAACATATTTCTCACCACTGAAACTTAACAGGCCGTTCGCATGAAAACAGTTCGTTATTTTCACGGTACATTAATTTCACGATACGTTTTTTTCTGCGGTGATGGCTGATGGCGTATGTACATATTTGTACGAGCGTTCTCACACGAGCCGACGGTATCGGATCCAGTATGAGTAAAACAACGTTACCAAAATTACCCGAATGGCCCAAATTTAACGGTTCAGAAAATATAATGTAACGGACGATGGTTGTGTGAACGGGCTTTAATAACTTTTTGGTGGGAAGTGCAAACAAGTGGGTTCGTTTGGGTCACACTTAATCTGCATAACCATAAGCATAATCAGCCTATGATGTTTCCACTGTGGGGGGACACAGGCCTCCTCTCTTTGAGAGGGAGTGGGCTGTAATCTACCACGCGGGCCCCGTGCGGGTTGGCAGATGTCACATGTCTTCGAATTTTTGGTTTTAGGACATGCCGGTTTCCTCACGATGTTTTCCTTCACAGTTTTGAGAGCAGTGGTGATGAAATTATTTACACAAAGTAAACCGCCTGCCGGGAGCGGATCCACGACCTACAACCAGGGACCATTTTGGTTACCCATTGAGAGGGTTTTCGATAGGGTTTTTCTAAGCGGTTAAACAAAAACCCATACGATAAGGATAAGCCATAAGAACGGCTTAAATTAAATTTTGGTAACCCATTGAAAGGGTTTTCGATAAAAACCCATACGATGTGGGTAACCCTTTTGAACGGCTTAATTTAAGCAATTCAAAGTTACCCACACCGTATGGGTTTTTGATTAACTGCTTAGAAAAACCCTATCAAAAACCCTATCGAAAACCCTTTCCATTGAAAGGGTTTTCGATAGGGTTTTTCTAAAATTATTGTATTTATTTATTTATATAATCACTTACAACTATTTTTACAGGTAAAACCCAATGCAATAGTGAAGTCAACTTAATAATGATAAACTTGATAACCAAAATGGTTCCTGGGTAGAATAGAGATAGAATTGGTCCTGCTACGCGTGCTGGGCGGATATCGAAATAACATAATATTATGATTTTTTCATGTTACTGGGTTTCAAGTAGGTATAGAACCCATTGAAATAGGTTATCAGGTAACCCTTTCACTGGGTTTCAAGTATAAAACCCATTCAATGGGTTATCATGTAACCCTTTCAACGGGTTTTTAGTATAAAACCCTTTCAATGGGTTACACAATGATAAAGGTAACCCATCGAATGGGTTACCCCTTCGAAAGGCGTAACCCTTAACCGGGGTTGTACGGTCCCTGCCTACAACTCGTAAGTCGGGGCCGTTACCACTGGGCTACCACTGCTCTCCTGTCACTTAAACTGCTAAGCTATTAAGAGGCAGTTAGCTTGCGTGTTCTGTACTGAGCTCACGCAACGCGTCGTACGTTCAGCCAGTAATAGGACTCGCCCATCAAGGAGCGCTGTCCCCAATTTGACGCATTATTAATTTATAATACACAAAACAAAACGTATTTTAATAAAACGCGTATACTTAAAGATCAATCATTACATTATCTTTAAATTGTTGAGGGTTTCAGAAAAATACACTTGGTAGATTTTGCGCCATTCTCAGTTTTTAATCCGCGTTAGATAGAACTTTACAAATTAATTTCACTATCACTCAGTTGCAGAAACGATCTTTAAATTTTAAAGACTACATTAAACACTAATGTAGCATTAAATCATTGCACAAAACCATTTTTTATTTTATTTTAATGCTCCATTAAATTTAACTAATGAAATGTCAAACCTAATGAAACCGGCCATTTTAAACACTTTTACGTTGCACGTAACTTCATTAGCGCCCATTAGCAGGTGGTGAACTTTAAGTTTGACATTTCAGATTTTTTAATTTTAATGGGCCGAAAAGCATCCATTAAGAGCAACATTAGTGTTTTCTACGGTACTTGAATGCATTTCTGTAATTGAAAGATGTCTTTAACCAGTCTTTCGTCATTATCTGATTCTTATTTAGTAGATTTACCTCGCCGTCGAATCCCAGACCGAGTGAATTCATTTTTATAACATGATGGAAAAGAGTTTCGTGTAAAGTATAGAATTTCCAAGGAGGCAGTTCTTCAAATTTGTAACCTATTTGATTAAGATTTAGAACCAGTGACGCAAAGAAATAAATCCATTAATGGCCTGACACAGCTTTTAATATGTTTGAGATTTTTCGCCACTGGATCTTTCCAGCAAGTAGGTATTGGGTGATTTAATAAACATAAATAAATCAACAGTTTGTCGGAAACAGGTTGGGTCGGGTTGTTTGTCAGTTTGTTTATACAAAAAGTATCCCGTGAGCTAGCAAAATTAAGCCACCTCTATATTAAAATGCCAGACCGGACGGAACTACGTAGAGTTGCAGAAGGTTTTTATGAAATTGATGGATTTCCACGTGTGGCCGGAGCTCTAGACTGCACACATGTTAAAATTATTAAATTAAGGGGGATGCGCTAAAGTAGCCCGCAAAATTCAAATTTTATTACGTTTTTTGCAATTTGCAGGTCAGTAACACGTATGTTGATCTAATTATGATTCGCGGCCATAACCAATATGGCTTTACAGAATTATAATCATTAGAATATGAATCAGAAGTATAAAAATTGCAAAAAACGTTGGTAAATTTGAATTTCGCGGGCTACCTTAGCGCATCCCCCTTAAACCAGATTATTTAAACTACATTAAACCACAGAGTACACTGAATACACATAAATCAACTACATTTACTTTATTTTATTCTAAAATTGTGGTGTACTTGTAACGTACGGATAATAACAGAACGCAAATGTTCACTCTTTTCGTTCAATATGGTAATTTGTTCCTGGCAATATTGTTTAAAGTCTTCTTTAACTAAAGTGGCATTAAAAATGTCTAATGCTATCTAAAATTTGTTTGTGCAACTTCATTAAAGTAATGAATTCATTAGCGATAATGTTGCTTTATGTAATGAAGTGTTAATGGTGAGCTTTCTGCAACTGAGTGTATGTAATATAAACATAATCTAAAATATTCACATATTAAATTATTGAGAAAATGCTCTAATGTAACATATATTTTTTTCAAATCATTAACACTACTCGTTTAGACATGATCATCAGTATAAAATCATTAAAAGTCGGTTATCGTCGCCTTAATTAGGACACGAAATGGACCCCACATCTCGGCATATCGATGCGTCTGAATTCTCATCTGAGATATGTAGCGGGCATCTTGATTCGGATTCTGCAAATACTGCAACGGCAAATGCTCCGCGCAATCGACCATCTAAACCAGGGACCATTTTGGTTACCCATTGAAAGGGTTTCCGATAGGGTTTTTCTAAGCGGTTAAACAAAAACCTATACGATATGGGTAACCCTTATGAACGCCTTAAATTAAATTTAGGTAACCCATTGAAAGGGTTTTCGATAAAAACCCATACGGTGTGGGTAACCCTTTTGAACGGCTAAGCCATTCAAAATTACCCACACCTTATGGGTTTTTCATTAACTGCTTAGATACAATCTCTGCTTAGAATTTCTAAAATGGTAACCAAAATGGTCCCTGGGTAGAATAGAGATAGAATTGGTCATGCTACGCGTGCTGGGCGAATATCGAAATAACATAATATTATGACTTTTTTCATGTCACTGGGTTTCAAGTAGGTATAGAACCCATTGAATGGGTTATCATGTAACCCTTTCACTGGGTTTAAAACACCCATTCAATGGGTTATCGTGTAACCCTTATAATGGGTTTCTAGTATAAAACCCTTTCATCATGATAAAGGTAACTCATTGAATGGGTACCCCCCCCCCCCATGGGTTTGCAAACCGTTTTTTTTTTCTAATTTGCCCCCCAAAAGTGATTCGATATTCAAAATTAATTTATTTACGTTACTCGTCCGAGTTTAGGTCACAGAAATTGGTATGTGTACCAAATTTCAACTTAATTAGTGCCGAAGATTCGAAGAAAATTGGCTGTGACAGACGGACAGATAGACGAGTGATCCTCTATGGGTTCCTTTTTTTCCTTTCGAGGTACGGAACCCTTGTAAATACTAAATCTCAAATCGTTTATTGCAATCCATAATGTACACTAATTACAGGTGGTAAATAAAAATTAATAGAAACAATTATGTTTTTTAAATACGTAGAGAGAGGAAGAGCGCTTTATTAATTTTCCTTATTATTAAGTTTGAAATATTTTATGTCCTACTGTATTGTATTTTATATTTATATTCATTAACTTATTCTATTAACCATTTACTTATCAAATATTAATATTATACATGCTCGTCTATCTAATCATTTATTATAAATTATTATATTTAATATTTTCCTTTTTATTCAATAACTCAGTAATAAAATATTTACATCATATAAAAACTAACCGACTTAAAATAATAATATATAAGATATACGCTAACAGACTTAACATAATAGTATATGTACATGTATAAAAAAAAAAAGGTGGGGGACAGAATCATAGGGCATCAAAAAGTAAATAAATAATGCTTCTTTGTTTACTCGCTTAAAATATGTTCATTATTATTAATGTAGTATAAAATAATTATTAAGTATTATATTATAATTTATTTTTATTATATTACTTATTAAATATCTGTCATAATTATGTAATATTATTGATTTTAACCGTTCTAGATATTCGTGTACTGTGTAATAGCTTTTTGTAATTAATTATTGTTTTAATTTATTTAAAAATAAAATGGTTTTGTTTTGTTGTTTTCTGGTAATTTATTACTTATATACTTTTATTGACATTGAATATGGACTAGATGAGTGTAATTTATGGCGGAAGGGGGGCAAATATAGTATTTTTATGGCGCAATGAATAATTTGTTTGTATGTCTCCCGCTTGTGTTGTAAGAATCTGGATATTTGTGGACTAGTTTACATAATTCCAAAATATAAATACTAACTAAGGTGAGAATCTTGTGTTTCTGGAAGTAAGGCTTGCAACTGTCTGTTGATTCTATATTCGTATTAACTACCATTCACCTACTTGCAAGCATCTTCTGTTTCACGATAAAATACGCCCTATTCAATTTTCCTTATTTAAATGAAATATAACAATACTGAGTAACCACCTATCCTCAAAAACATCATCATGACTATTACGTGGAATTCATAATTATGAAGGTGAACAAAAACGCTAAGTAATTCTATACTTAAATGACATTGACCTTTGAAAACCACAACTACTTAATTCTACGAGGAAAAAACAATGCTTTAAATATACTACCATTCAGTAGGTACCTATATTGTAATGAATGTACTGACGTCACATGCTGCCATAAATAAGTTCGTGACATTATACGAATTCCCTTTAGACCTTGTAAGTCACATTTTCGAACTACCCACAAATAAATATGTTTTTTTTTGCATGAACCGCTGTCTGGATTGCGTCAATTTCTGCTTACATGAACAGCTGACGCAGACCCTGACAAATGTATTTATTTTTATTTATGATTTATTTTTCGTATGTTCATTCATAATAAGGAAAACTAAGAGCAAATCACGAGTTGTTTTCCCTAAGGGCACGTACACACTGAGACTTATGGCTCGTACGGACCCGCGCGATATCGCAGGCGCGACAGGCAGCGACATAGAAATTGTGCTATTAGTGTTGCGTCGCGCCCCAATATCGTGCCAGTTTGTACAAGCCTTTAATCGAGGAACTTTAAAGTCTAAGTCAAATTATTTACTTAAGTATTTTAAATCGGCACACAAAAGGCACAATTTTCTAAAAAATAGAATTGTTTCTAGTTGCTCCTTCCAAAAGGTAGTTTCTTATGGAGAAGAATAGGCAGGAAACTCCACCATTACTCTTTAAAAATGTTTTAGAATATTTTGTATAGACGGTACATTCATTTTTATAATTATAATTATGTGAAGACCTAGAATAAAATGACTATACCACAATAGGTAAAAAGATTTAAGAATGAAGCAATAACAGATAAAGCTAGATCACATCTTTATCAGGCTAATAAGAGTTACTTTTAAACAGGAATTAACTCATCAGAAACTATAAACAACAATGTCATCTTATCATCAAACCACCTCTCAAAACAAATGAACACGTTGATCAAACAAAAGTAACGAAACAATATTAACTTGGTAACTTCATAATAGAGTTAGTCCTTTGGGGTTCACACCTAAACAAACTCTGTCAGTTATCAACACTTGTGACGGCTTGTCCAGAACTCTGGACAGTTTTATGTCAACAAAACACAAAATTTTTGGTCAGTTTGGAACACAGCCAGACTTCAAATGGGACATTTAAAAATAGTGATACAATCGATGTACTTACTACACACAAATATTTTAAAGAAAAAACGCTTCGAATTTATTTAAAAAAAAGAATGTGTGTAGCTCGCGGTTGCCGGTGGATTCTTTTAACCAACTGCGAGAACTCAACCGAACGTTAGAGGATTAAAATGTCGGGAATTTTAAACTAAACGTAAAAACCATCGAGCGATTGATGAAACTGGGAACAACGCAAGGTGGGCTGAAAATCGAGTTTTATAGACTCGGGTATAAAAATTTTAAGTGTCGTTTTTTGCCAGATATTGCTTCTATTAGCTATTACTAGGTATACACAAAAATGTCACTCGAGTTAACTGTACTTATTCATCTCACTCCATAAAACCGTTATTTAAGGAGTCATGTCAAAAAATCATAAATAATTAGTTCTACCAACTGTAAGGATATTACGGTTTTGCTTTCAGTTTCAGAGGTAATCGGATTTTTCATTCTAGATTCATACAAATTTTCGTAAAATTATTTTTGTGCAGAGTTAACTCGGATTACATTTTTGTGCAATAGCTTATAGAAGCAATATCCGGCATAAAAACGTCACTTAAAAATTGAATACCTTAAGTCTATGAAAGTCGATTTTCAGCCTACCGTGCGACGTCCCTAAACACATGTTTGAGAATTAAAGTTCCAAATTGACTTCGATGCGACAAACTAAGGACGGAGACTGACCCTCTGGCTAACTAAAAAGAGGTCAAGCGATCAAATACTACCATCAAGTTAACGTATAGTGGAGAATCCACCTCCCTGTTCAAACAAAATTACCTCATTTAGACGACTTACCAGGAATATTCAACGTTGCTGTGGGTATTACGTCATATATTTTCTTCTAAAAATAAGAAAGAATATTCCAATTTACCTGAACAATTGCGGCTGCCATTAAAACCTATATTTTTGCTGTCTTCAGTCAACGTTTTATCCAACAAAGAATTCGCCTCAATCGCTTTTATCATTCCAAATCACAAACAGCCCCAAAAGGAAGTATGATTTTATGAATACAAAAAAAAATGTATTGAATTTTCCTTACAGCTGTTCTCCTGTTTTAAAACATTGTTTTATTCATCGAATGTTAGTCAAAGGAAATCTCCAAATCTCCGTTTGTAAGAGTGTTGACACTGACTTTTACAGTTATCAACTTATTTAAATATTTATATTCTCCCCGAATTTTTCATGAATCTCGATAGAGGTGTTTTGAAATACTTTTTGGAAGGTTTTGCTGTTTTTTCGCTTGTTGAATATTTTAAACTAAAACAGCGGTCGGCAAATGACATCATAAAAAGCACCGGAATTCATACGCATAAAATATATACAAGTCCTGTGTGCCAAAACATTCAAAGGAGGTTAACGAATAAAACCTCTGTTCTGAAACTCATTCAAATTATTCAAATTGTTACTGAGATTATGCTAGAAATAAACAAAAATAATAAATTGCGTAATCCAGTTCTTGTCACCGCTATGCTATAAAATTATGCTACTATTTCAATGGGGAAGGCTGGTCAAAGCTATTTGTAGATGGCGTGACCATAGCTAGGTCCCTCCGGCCTATACTAAATTTGACATTGCGTCCATTCAATTCCTTTCATTCCATTTCATTTCGTGTTCATTCAATGGTTCATTCATGAGTTTGGATTCACTTCACTATTTCGTTACTTTCAGTGATTGTAATAGTTTAAGGCGAAAGCGCGGGGATGTGTTAAGGCTTCTACATACCGGGGCGACTTGTCGCGCGACGCGACGCGACACAAAGGCACCGCTCGTCCCGCGACACGCGGGGCCTTTGTGCCGTGTCGCGTCGCGCGACAAGTCGCGCTGGTATGTAGAAGCCTTTATAGTAGCCCACGAAATTAAAATATTCTTAGGCTTTTTTGCAATTTCAAGGTCAGTAACAGGTTGTATGTTGATCTAAATATAATTCGCGGCCGTAACAAATAAGGCTTAACAGAATTATAATCATTAAAATGAGCAATACAACTAACTCTCTTCGTAGAATCCTATTGTATTACTATTTCATGAAATAGCAATTCAATAGGATTCTATGAACTGTGACAGTTGTTTATTTTAATCAACATACAACCTGACGCAGACAGTCAAATTGCAAAAAACGAAAGAAAATTTTAATTTCGCAGGCTACCTTAGCACATCCCCTTTAAAGCAATGTATATTTGACATGGAAATTGTCAGAATTTAAAACTTTAATTTCTATGTATTGCCTCGTAATCACTTTCTTCAAAATGTTTACGACATAACCTCAAACTCTGTTTATTTTTTTGTCTTTTACAAATTTATCTATGCAAATAGCTCACCTCCACAATCCTCTATTTTTATAATATTGCAGAAAATGGTGGATTGCAATTACGGAGCATTTAGGAACACAAAAATGAATAATTTTCGCAAAAAATATACCTAATAAAACCACCTCTCGCATATTAGCTTGTTTTGGGAACTAGCTATGCCAGCGCCATTTTGACAGTTGCTTTCCCCATTATCTATTAGTAGTGTAATCCGCACCATAATATGTCAAGACCTCATTAGTTTGGTGTCAAACTTGATCTTAATCCAAATTAATTGTGGTGCACGAGATTAATTGTTTTGTTCTAATTTAAACGTAATGCCCTTAACTCTTGATGCTTTTGACCTAAAAGAGTAAATTGAGATGCAGTTATTAACTTACAACGTCACTTTGCTAATCGCCCAAGTAATTTGCATGAAGAACGGAGAAGGCGACATTTGGCAGCGGAAAAGTCTGACTGTACAACTTTAGTATACTAGGACTTAGGACTTGATAGATAGATAGAATAAATTTAATAAATTTTACATAGGGTGACACAATGGGCAGTCTTATCGATAAAAGCGATCTTTTAAAGACAACCTTTGAATGTATTAAGTGGGGAAGGAGAGACAATACTGCAGGTAGTCTGTGGTGTATACTATTAACAATAATACAATAAATACATCCACAAAACATATTAAACTTATCTATACAAATATATTCAATAATAATCTTAAAACAAGTGAAAAGAACAAAAATAAAAATGTTTAAGGAGAGAGATAGTGTGAATATTACAAAAGGAACTTGTATTGTAGCTCAGATTAAAAACTGCGTTAAAGAAAGTCTTCGGTGATAACAGCTTTGATAGTCAGTAACTTCGCTCCCGTAAAATAACCACAATACTTTGTCTGGTAAGAGGAGAGCCTAAGAATTCGAAACATATTCCTGAATTAGAGATGGCAGGAGCATATATTCATCTGTCCACCAAGGCCTCAAGTCTGCTATTAAAATAGTGTCAGAATGGTCGATCATTGATTTCATAATTGTTGATTTGGACAAGTTTGGTAATCTACTATTATAATGGCGTCATTATGACTTTCCCATGGTCGGCCACTGACAATACATTGAAAAAAATTGCATTTATTGGTAATCTCGTCCATAAAGACAAATTAATGACATTTCTACTAATGGGTTTTTTATTAATGGCAATACGACAATGCCATTATAAGTAACACAATTCTATTACGAGAACATTGACCGACCAATGATCGACCATTATGAATTTAGCAGATTACGAACTTTTAGCAAAATGACAATGGGATCGTGTTGGAATGACTGAATTTATAAAAAAATCTTTTTGTAAAAAAAAAATTTTTTTCACTTTGTAGTGTTTTTGGAAGTCGGTTATTTTTTTTTACAAAAAGATTTTTATTTTTCTCTTTTTAGTGGGTCAGTTTTTAATTTATCTAAGTTACAATAGCCTAAAGTCAACTGCTCATCACCTTTTACAAAATATTGCTTTTCCCGATGCTGGGACGTTAATTGTGGAGGAGTTCTCCTGGTGACAACCAGGAGAACTGCCACTCACCATAGGCATTGTGACGAGCATAACATGCTTAGCAACCATATTAAAGTACCTAATCGAATCGCAACCCGTTAAATACTTATTATTATGTTGTTCCGGTGGCCATCTGTGGTCTCCATCATCAGATCCACTTCATCAAATGGTGATTTTCGGGAGCAAATGCACGAGTTACTATAAAAAATACCCAAATCGCTATAGGTTTGCCTATAAAATTCGAGGGTTGCCCTCGACTTCCATGGGATTCCCGCATCAGATTGTGATTTGGTGGCAATGGGACCACCCCGGGAGCATACCCTTTCAAACAAAAAAATAATTTTCAATATCGGTCCATAATTGACGGAGATATAGGTGAACAAACAAAAAAAAAAACAGCCGAACATATAACCTCCTCCTTTTTGGAAGTCGGTTAAAAATAGCAGACTTGGGGCCCAGGTTGTATAATGATTTGACTAAATACAAGAATGCAGGTAAGTACCTATGTCATGGTCACTCCCTCTCACAGAGAGGACGCCTGTGTTCCAGCATTAGGAACATTATAGGCTAACTATGCTAATCCTTATGTTATGGTAATAGCTAGATAATATCATCACCACTCTTGGCATTTCTCATACAATTTCGAGCACAGCATAAATTTGTTTTTCACACATTTCTGTACCTAAGTACAGAAATGTGTGAAAAACAAATTTATGTCTATATCTTTTTTAGCAGTAAGTCAGGACAACCGCCACATAATATATAGTTTTATATCCAACGGATCAAACTTACTTGCCATAAGGAAAACGGACCCAGCAGTAAAATTTCACTTCTCTTTATGCGGGATCACGTAGTAATGAACACTTACTTTTTTATTCTTTGTCTACCTAATTATTTTTCTGGATAAGCTGAGAGAAAACGCTTAAGACGCAGATATATGCCAGTGAACTTGAGTGGTTAGCTTGCGTGTTCGGTACTAAGCTCAAGCAACGCGTCGTACATTCAGCCAGTGATAGGACTCGCCCATCAAGAAGCGCTGGCCCCAATTTGACGCATTATTAATTTATTATACACAAAACAAAAGGTATTTTAATAAAACACGTATACTAAACGATCAATAATTAAATTATCTTTAAATTGGTGAATGTTTCAGAAAAATAAGCTTGGTAGATTTTGCGCCATTCTCAGTTTTTTATACGCGTTAGATATAACTTTACAAATTAATTTCACTATGTACTATAAAAATAATCTAAAATATTCACATAATAAGTTATTGAGAAAATGCTCTAATTTAACATATATTTTTTTCAAATCATTAACACTACTCGTTTAGACGTGATCTTCAGTATAAAATCATTAAAAGTCGGTTAGCGTCCCCTTAAGTATCTAACAATTTCCAGGTTTTTAGAAGCAACAATCCACAATGGAGAATTTCAAGCCAGATAAAGTTTTGGACGATATATATATTTTCATTTCGTTTAGAGACCATAAAAGAGCGAAAATACCAAGCGCTGATGTACTAGACGCGTCGAGAATATTAAACTGTATGGTACAGCTTTCATCAAAACTAAACATGAGATTGGGTAAGTATGTACAAAGCTTTTTCTTTTTATGACGAAATATACTGTTACGCCTATAAAACCTGAAACAGCAAGACTGCTATCTACTCTTGAAGCAACACAACATGTAGCAAACAAGATGAGGTTTTAGTACCTACGTCCTACACACATTTTGGTGTTCAGCAAAAACATTTTTAAAAGTCACATCAATGGCAACATAATATAGTAAGACACGTACACACGGCTACACATCAAGCTATAATTTTCCAGTATACGCTGACCTCTCATTGTACGGAAATCCTATACAATGCGAGATCAGCTTATACTGGAAATATATAGCTTGATGTGTAGCCGTGTGTACATGCGTTGCGAGTTTGTCCGAAAGGGATATCGTGGCCCCGGCACAAAGGCAACGGAAGGAACACGGGTCGGTTTTAGTCAGTAAAAGGCTGACATGCCCTCCCGCTCCGCCCAGAGCGGGAGAAGTTAGATATATGATAATAAACCACCCAAAAAAAAAAATTATGCATACAGTAACTGACGCCTTCTTCCCATGGGGGTAGGTAGAAACTACAGAACCCCACCTGCTACGCTCCTTACATACTCCTCTTGCTTCTATTACGTTCATACATCTGGGGGTCTATTCCGAAGCGTTAATCCGAAGTATCGGCCGAATGTTCGGCCGTTTTTATAACTTCCATAGTTTCAATTGTTAGTATACCTATCATATTGTTATTATTATTTTTTTTATTTGTTTATCATAATTTTAATTTATTTAACAAGATTTGAATTTATCAATTGTTATTTAAAATAATGTATCGGTAAATAAATGGTAATGAATAATACTAAATAAAATAAAAATGAAAAGTTAATTCAAACGTTAGATATTTAAGTATTTATACATTTAACGTCCGAACTTAAATTGAATAACCCTATTATGTTATTTATATTTGTTAAATTTAGTTAATTTATTTTGTTGCATGAAATAGATATTTAAGGAATACGTTAAAGCTAAAGTGTAATATGTTATAATTTTGGGAAATAAATGGCTTTATTATTATTATAGTTTAAATTTTTGACTTTGAACCCTTACCCGACTTAAAGTCACATTTTTGACTTTGGCTTATCTCTTTGACTGTCGTTTTCATTTTTACTTTCGCCTTATTTAGCTATAGTTAGCCGTAGTCAAGCAACGGCCGAAAATTCGGCCGATACTTCGGATTTATGTTCGGAGTAGAACCTATACTTGCACACCGGTCGCGATTACTACGTATCTGACCTTTGTACTAAGAAACTAGTTAGTAAGACACTTACGAAAAATACTGAAGAGATAACGTGAACGCTTTACTTGGTGTAAATAATTTCATCACCACTGCTCTCAAAACGGTGAAGGAAAACAGCGTGAGGAAACCGGCATGTCTTAGAACAAAAAAATCGAAGACATATGACATCTACCAACCCGCACCGGGCCCGCGTGGTGGATTACAGCCCACTCCCTCTCGAAGAGAGGAGGCCTGTGTCCCAGCAGTGGGAATATTATAGGCTGATTATGATTAACGTGAAAATTTCCTTTCTTTTCGACCAGAAATCGAGAGCAATTGCGAATAAAAGACAAAGAGGAAAAGGATTTGAGCGACTTCGAAACAAATGGTGCTGGCTTACTTATTAGATTAGTAAATCATAAGTTATGCAGTGAATAAGATGTTGTGCAAACATATCATAATTATTTTCTTTAATCTTTCACACTACAATTACTAAGATAATATTTCACATCAGCTTTTATTATATTGGGAACATACTAAATCATGACAATGATTTGATGATGCTGTATGCATTTCAATCTATATTACATACAGGTACTTAAAAAGGTAAAATTAGTGAGTTTGAACGTAGGTTGTAACCTTCGAAATTACTGATTCGATTCCGAAAATCCTTTCACTTATGGGAATCTACAGTATTGCAGGTTTAAAGGGGGCAATAGCTAACCTATATTCGTAAACACGAAGTGAAATAGGCCTTATAACATTTGTACATGCGAAAGAATGGGTAAAAAAAAACCCTAACTATTCAGTAATATTAATGAAGAGACCATGATTTCATTCCGGTATTCTTTTATATCACTCCGCATTTTTATTACACTTTTTTCTTTACTTTCATGTCTACCCGTGGACAGCGTTGTGTTGTGGGTATATTAAAAATAAAAATATTTTATTATTATATTATCAAAATTGTTTATGTTAAATTAGTTGTAAGTTCTTATAATAATTATAAATAACTGTTTGCTGTTCCTTTCAATAAAAATAAAATAAAATAACTGTTGAATTATTGCCACAAGTAGGTAACTAGGAAAAGCCACAAAAGATAATGTATTATTTTTCAATATGTCCGCATTAACCGAAATCACTACAGATAAGTAAATGATTAATTTTAATACCCATTGCTCTCTGATCTTTACAAAACCCAAATAATGATAATTGAAGATACTTATTGACATTACTTAACAGACTTCAAACAAGAATATTGAGTAAGGAATATCTCATTTTGAATGCTCTTTGAATAAAGTTTTCGCGTCGAATATTTAGCACGACCACTATTATACGTCGGAATTTTTACCCACCTAACAGCACCAGAAGGAAGGTATTGTTTTTGGGGATATATCTAGAATCTAGACCATAGACATAGAGAATGGACCTAGCGTTAGCCTTAGAAAAGTGATCACTCTCTAGTACTTCGATCAACAATACCAACTAGATATCGGGTCGGCGCAAAAAATATGTCTCGGTAAATAACAGCGCACTTGAGACGTGAGCTCTTATTTTGTTTAGTTCGCTTGAAACACAGCCAATGTAAACACGTTTCACAATGCCACAATGTGTAATCGAAAGTAGAAAAAAAATGCCCGAAAAAGCAATTTCACGGCCGGAGTGTCATTCGGTAAATACATGTAGAATAAGTTATATTTTAAGCTTTAAAATACCAAATAATATCATTTTTTTAACAAAATTACCGATTTTAAACCACCGCTACAAATGTTTGGCCAAGGTTGGGCAATACACGCGCAAACTTTTGTGTAACAGAACAGTAGATTCATAGAGTAGATTATTTTAGACTTTATTACTAGGTGCCATGGTTGTAATTAGATTGAACTTAAAACTTTTGTCTCAGTTCGTTAGGAATCAAATGTAGCTGTTTAAGTATAATATTCACGCGGACAGAATTTAGCTTTGATTTTGTACGTGACCCGTTATCTAGTTGGTATTGTTGATCGAAGCTCTAGTAAGAGACAAAGCGACTGTGCGGTCAATACATGTCCCTTTTCTGCATATTATAAGAGTTTATTATGAATAATTTAATCAGATACACTATCTATAAATATATATATATACAAATACACTTTCTCAAACATGCTTGGAAATTCGGGCATTATTGTGACAACCTTCTTCGAGATGAATTGAAAATGCTGTACTGGTCAAATACATGCGAGCAGCGGCCGGCAATGTTATTATGAAAATCCTTAACTGTCGTTTTTAGCCTTAAGGCTTCTACATACCGGTGCGACAAGTCGCGCCGGTATGTAGAAGCCTTTAGCGGTCGAATAAATTACTATGAAAAAACCTTTTTACAAAAAAAAAACAACCACCTTCCAAAAAAAAACTATAAAAAGTGAAAAGTACTTAACCTTAATTTCGGAAGTCGGTGTCTTTGTTTAGTTTTTTGCCACCGACTTCCGAAATTAATGTTCTTTTTCACTATGTAGTTTTTTTTTGGAAGTTGGTCGTTTTTTTGTATGTTTTATTTTTTACATCTTAGTGGGTCAGTCTGCTCATTACCTTCAACAAAATATTGCTTTTCCCGATGCAGGGGCGTTAATAGTTGAGGAGTTCTCCTGGTAAGGACCAGGAGAACTGGAACTGATGGTGACTTCACCATATGCATTGTGACGAGCATAAATCGCTTAGCAACCATATTAGTGTCTAATGGAATCGCAACAGTGAAATACTTATTATTAAGTAGTTCCAGTGGCCATCTGTTGTCTTCATCATCCGTTACCAAATGGTGCTTTCCGAGTTCAAAAGCATGAGTTACTGTAAAAAATACCGAAATCATTTCTCCTCCGCTAAATAATAGTTTTGGCCTTTGCAATATAACCTATATTTTAATACAGTCCACTAATCAAGAACACATCAAAACATTGGTCCTTCGAGCCGGATCTGGAGACAAATCTCTGCTCACTGCTATAAAATATCCAGTTATAAATAAAGATCAGATAGTGCTTTTGACTTTATTAATTTTGAAGATGTTCCCATCCCGTAATAACGTCGTCTTCTAAAAGCATTTAAAATGTAGGACAAACATTTCATGAGATCAAAGCGCGGGGGGTATGTCTTCATTCGTTACGTTGAATTTATTTTTGTTTTAGTTCTTATTTTAATAAAAGACGGTTATTAAATATTAAAATTTGTTCCAGGTTTTATCCTTTGACTGACAGTTTTCAGTTTTACCACGAAATAATTTTCGTGGGATATTTTTTTTAAGTTTACCGTTGTAGTCAACTACAGCACAGCTTACCTTAGAATACTATAAAGGCTTCTACATACTGGCGCGACTTGTCGCGCGACGCTACACCGCGCACCGGTAGAACAATTTCCTTTATATTTTCTTAGAAATTGTTCTACCGGTGTCACGTCGCACGACAAGTCGCGACAGT
Organism: Tiliacea aurago; assembly: GCA_948098905.1. NCBI lineage: Eukaryota > Metazoa > Arthropoda > Insecta > Lepidoptera > Noctuidae > Tiliacea > Tiliacea aurago. The sequence goes on from OX402588.1 coordinate 19,845,747, forward strand.
ATGTAGAAGCCTTAATAACATTGTATTTAAGGACGTATTCGCAAATCAAACAAAAATTTGCATCGGAAATTTTGCGGCAAAATTTAACTAAACCAAATGTAACTAATAATATCCACAAATAGATTACTCCTTCATCTCCAAATGGTAGTTTAGTGTGGTGTGTATCGGTAGGTACGCTCGGTGATTTAAATAAAAACTACTCAGGATTGACTGATCTTATTATTTTCAAAAACACCCTGCTTATATATACAATATGTTAGATTCCTTTAGACATGGCCTGTTACTATTTACAATTCATTTGACCAATGGCGATGCGCCATCTGGCGAGTCGCGCGCGGGGCGCGGGGCGCTGTGTTGATCGCACCACTGTTAGCCGCGAAGGCATAAATAGGAGTAGCGCGCGGGGCGCGATCCTTTCTGCCCGGCGCCGTCGTCGAGTGAACATCTAAGCATATGAAGACTGCCTGCCGATCTGTGGGATGCGTGTGTCGTCAGCGTCATGTATCCTCGTGTCCATCTGTGTGGTCCCGGGGCGTGCAGTGAAGATACGGAGTGTGCACTTCTGCTTGCTCTGCTTGCGCTTACAAAACCGCTTCTTTCGAAGCGAATCGTGTGTGTGCGGCATTGTTATGATGCTCGTGCCGCATCGGTGTTCTGCTCTCATGTTTTTTACAAACCGTCTTTTTCCAGACGATTCCCTGTTTCTTTACGGAATGTGTAAAACGTGGTAAGGTAACAGGTTCAGTGGTATGTGGTAAGTAGCTGGTATTCTTATGTGACAGGTACGTACTGTGTCACTACATCACTCCCCCCTAAGCGAAGCGTACGTTGGGTTTTACTGTGCGGCCGGAACGTGTGACGTATGTGTCGCGCGGTGCGCCGGGGTTCTATGCCCGCGGCTCGACGCTCGTAGTCGTGCGCAGTGCTTGATGTTTCGCACCTGTCGTTGTTGATGTGGTACACTCGTCTTCGTTGAGTAGGTACGCTGGCTTTAGTCTGTCTATTGAGACAACTGTAGTTCGAAGTGGCATCTGTATGGTGAAATGCTTGCTATCTCGCTTAATCACCTTGAACGGGCCGTCGTAAGGAGGGGTCAACGGGCTTCGCACGGTGTCGTTGCGCACGAAAACATGAGTACATGTCGCTAGGTCCTTGTATACAAACGTACTCATGTTGTTAACACGTGACTTGCTGCTTGGTGCGAGTGATGCCATTGTTTCGGTCAGCTGGCGGACGAATTCTGCGTCTTCATTTTTCGGCTGTGTAGGCGCGAAGAAATCTGACGGTATTCTTAGTGTCGTTCCATAGGTCATCAGGGCCGGGCTGACTTGTGTGTCCTCACGCAGCGCTGTTCGTAATCCTAGCAGCACGGTCGCTAATTCATTGCTCCAGTGTGTGCCGGCGCTTCTCGCCATGAGCGCGGCCTTCAACGTTCGATGCCAGCGTTCGACCTGACCATTTGCTTGCGGGTGGTATGCAGTAGTTCGAATTCTGGTGATGCCGAATCTCTTCATCAGTGCGTTGAATAACGACGATTCGAATTGTCTTCCTTGATCCGTCGTTACTCGTAACGGGCAACCAAATCGCGATATCCATCCTTCGTACATCGCCTTAGCAACAGTGTCGGCGGGGACGTCATGAATAGGTATTGCCTCCGGCCATTTAGTGCTGCGGTCCTACGATGTCAACGTGAATGTGTTCGAAGCGCGCTGATTTTTGAAACTCGCCGAGTGGACTGATAACATGTCGTTGAACTTTCCCACGCTGGCAACCAATGCATGACTTTGCCCACAGACCAACTTCTCTGTTCATACTTGGCCATATAAACTTTGTATACATTATTCTTCTTGTTGTTCGCACACCAGGGTGACTTAGTTCGTGTTGCGCTTTGAATGCTACTTTACGATAAGCCGCTGGTAGGTATGGACGAACGTTGCCAGTTGATGTTTCGCAAATTATTGGTCGCTGACCTCCGGGCAATGTAAAAGGCGCGAACTTTAGACTTGGGTTGGACATGCAGATCTTCAATTCTTCATCATTTTCTTGGTTTTTAGCGAGTTGGTTGTAATCGATCGTGGAGTGCGACAAGTTGATTTCTTCGATGCGTGATAAGGCGTCCGCTGCTTCGTTCTTATCACCGTGAATGTATTCGATCTTTGTACAGAACTGACTAATGTAATGTAGCTGGCGTTCTCTTCGTGGTGTATCGCTGCTACTCGGCGTTCTTGTTAGCGCGTAAGTTAGTGGTTTGTGATCGGTGAATATTGTTAGATCACTGCCCTCTATTAGTCGTCGTAGGTGTTGCACTGCGGTGTACATTGCTAACAATTCGCGATCGTACACGCTGTAGCGACGCTGCGTCTCACTCATAGTTTTCGAGTAGAATGCCAGAGGTCTCCATTTGTTGTCCACTTTTTGTTGTAGAACGGCGCCCATGCTAGTATTCGATGCGTCGGTAAATAAACATAGCGGCGCGTTAGGTATCGGGTGAGTCAGTGTTGTTGCCTCGAGTATGCTTTGTCGGCATTTTTCAAAGGCTTGTTCTGCTACTTGCGACCATTGTATCGGAGTTTTATCATTTTTCTTACTGTTGTGTAGGTATTTGTTCAATTCGTGTTGGTGCTCGGCTTGATGTGGTAAACAACTACGGTAGAAGTTTATCATTCCTAAGAATCTTCTTAGTTCTTGAACTGTTTGTGGTTTCGGATAGTTGACTATGGCTTGTATTCGTTCTTGAGTGGGGTTGATTTCTTGGGATGATACTTCGTATCCGAGAAACTCGATGTTAGTTTTGTCAAACTCGCACTTATCGATGTTAAGACTGACGCCGTAGGTATTTAGGCGTTCGAGTACTAATTCTAAGTGGCGGCGGTGTTCTTCCTTATTTCTCGAGTGTACGAGCAAATCGTCGACGAAACTGAATACGTTGTCATCTAGTCCTCGAAGTACCTCGTGCATGAAACGTTGAAATGTTTGCCCGGAGTTTCTTAGACCAAACGTCATGCAGGTGAATTCGAATAGTCCGAAAGGTGTTATTATCGCTGTTTTTTGAGCATCTTGTTGTGCGATCGGTATCCAGTAATAAGCCATTTTCAAATCGAGTTTCGAGAATATTTCCTTGCCGTGGAGTTGGTAAGTGAAATCTTGAATTCGTGGAATGGGGTATCGGTCGGGAACGGTGACGGCGTTGAGTCTTCTGTAATCGCCACATACTCGTAGTGATCCGTCTTTCTTTTTAACGATGTGAAGTGGACTCGCCCACGGACTGTTTGACGGCTTGCATATTCCCATCTCGATCATGCGTTCAAATTTGAGTTTAGCCGCCTTGTATTTGTCAGGCGGTAGTGGGCGCGGCCGTGAGTAAATCGGCGGCCCGGCTGTCTCGATGTGATGTGTGACGTCATGCTTGGCTGGAGTTTTGAGTGTCATTGGTCGCAGTACATCTGGATATTTCTTCAGTAGGTCGTGATGAGTATGGTCGCGGTTGATAATGTAGATTGATTCTTCTTTGCTGTTTATATTGACGGCGTTTACACTGAGCTCGGTTACTCGGTCGATGAGTTTTCTTTTGTGCAAGTCGACTAATATTTTATGATGAACTAGGAAATCGGCACCCAGTAATGAAGTCTTCACATTGGCGACGACGAAAGTCCACTTCAAACTTCTTCGTAAGCCTAGGTTGAGCTCGATTGTACGCTCTCCGTAGGTACGAATCTCTGTTCCGTTGGCCGCGTACAATTTGTAGCTTGCATTCTCCGCCGGGCTTGAATATTTCTGGTTTCGAGCGGCTAATACCGATATGTCGGCTCCCGTGTCGACAAGAAATTTTTCTCTGTTGTTAACGTCGATCACACATAGGCGAAGGCTTGTTTGGTTTACATCGACACCCGCCGCTATCGATGTACGTTCTAGTTTTCCCGCTTTGCAAATGTACATGGCGATTCACATTTTCGTGCCCCGTTGCCGAATCGGTAGTGGAAACGGCACAGCCAGTCGGGATCGCTGGGCTTGCGGGCGTTATCGGTGTCTTGAGTGGGAGCGTGAGCGGCTACGATGTGCTGGGTTATGGCGAGAACGGCGATACGACGAATATTGGTGGTTGCGGAGCTCAGCGACTTCGATTGACAATTTCTCAATTTGTTTCGTCAGCATATTGATTTGTAGGGTTGTTATCGCATTTATCTGTACCTCGTTGACTGCTGGACTTGTTGACGGTGGGTTTGCTGTGGAGACTGCGGCGACTGCAGCGGGTTCAAAATGCTCCACCATTTTGTCTGCCATCGCAGCTAGCACTTCGAGTGATGACTCGGTGTTGACGGAGAGAACGGCGCGAACTTGTGAGGGTAGCTGGTTGAGCCACATAACCTTCAGCGCTTCATCCGATAGTAGCTTGCCACTGAGGTCGCGCATTTTACGCAGCAGCTGGCTTGGCTTGTGATCGCCGAGTTCGAGGCCGCTGAGTAGCTTCTGTAACTGCCGGTGGTCTGACTCTTGGTACGTGGAGATGAGTCTGTCTTTGAGCGTGCTGTACTTGCCGGTGCTCGGTGGATGCAAGATGATGTCTCCAATTTGTTCTAGGTCACTGTTGCCGAGTAGTGGGACGACGAGGTTGAACTTCTGCTCCTCACCGAGCTTGCTTGCAGCAACGGCTGCTTCAAATTGCGCGAACCACAGGCGTGGATTTTGGCGCCAAAATGGTGGTAGTCGTGCAGGTAGTGAGATTGCTGCGACGTCACTCTTCACTGTTGAGATGCCCTGGGCATCGCTGAAACCGTCGGTGTCTTTTATCATGGTGATGGTTCTTGCAGGAGTTCGATGTTCCAGGCTCAGGCTTCGGCTTCAATTTCGTGTTCAACTTCACGGGGTCACCAATTTAGTGTGGTGTGTATCGGTAGGTACGCTCGGTGATTTAAATAAAAACTACTCAGGATTGACTGATCTTATTATTTTCAAAAACACCCTGCTTATATATACAATATGTTAGATTCCTTTAGACATGGCCTGTTACTATTTACAATTCATTTGACCAATGGCGATGCGCCATCTGGCGAGTCGCGCGCGGGGCGCGGGGCGCTGTGTTGATCGCACCACTGTTAGCCGCGAAGGCATAAATAGGAGTAGCGCGCGGGGCGCGATCCTTTCTGCCGGGCGCCGTCGTCGAGTGAACATCTAAGCATATGAAGACTGCCTGCCGATCTGTGGGATGCGTGTGTCGTCAGCGTCATGTATCCTCGTGTCCATCTGTGTGGTCCCGGGGCGTGCAGTGAAGATACGGAGTGTGCTGGTGCTTGTGCTTGCTCTGCTTGCGCTTACAAAACCGCTTCTTTCGAAGCGAATCGTGTGTGTGCGGCATTGTTATGATGCTCGTGCCGCATCGGTGTTCTGCTCTCATGTTTCTTACAAACCGTCTTTTTCAAGACGATTCCCTGTTTCTTTACGGAATGTGTAAAACGTGGTAAGGTAACAGGTTCAGTGGTATGTGGTAAGTAGCTGGTATTCTTATGTGACAGGTACGTACTGTGTCACTACAGTAGCAATTTTTTTTCCAAAATGTTAGGCATCAATAATATTGTAAGAAATAATTTCCGTTGCCTCTTCACACAAAATTGACGATATCGTGTTGAGTTTAGGAACATTTTTCTCCTAACATAAGTTTAGTTATTAAAAATATTGTATGTACGCAGACATGTTTAACTCAAAAAGGTAGCAAAGAGAACTATCAAAATGTTACAAATAGTCTCAGAAAATAACGAACCTTGAAAGCAAAATTCTTTTACCGATTTTGGGCTCGTACAGACTGATGCGATATCGCGGGCGCGACGCGACACTAGAGCACAATTTCTATGTCGCTGCTGTCGCGCCCGCGATATTGCGTGAGTCTGTTAGAGCCTTTAAATACTTAATCAGTTTGGAAGGATTCCTTCATCCTCGACCATCAAAGATTTAACATACCGCCGTCATTTGAAACATAAAACATGTAAATAAACACGTGCTTTTATAACTCAAGAAGAATCGTTACGATTGGCTGGCTAACGACATTGACCTTGTTATTTTACCTCACAATTTACACCTCGGCAATGCCAGTCATTATTACGTAAAGGAAATATTTTAAATCTTGACTTGATAGATATTATGATGATTATTACGATATTGTGGCAAAGTATTAGAAGATGATAAATGTTTAACAGAAGATGAAAAAATTAAAAAAATAGAAAAGAGATGCTTTTATGGTTTGGTGAAGTTGAGAGGATGAGTGAAAGGCGACTAACAAAAGATATAAATTACAAGGCAGATGTGAGTGGCAACGCCGGGAGGGGACGCCACAGCTAGAACGACATATAGTGACCTTATTGGTATGGATGGATGTTCTGTAGTTTTTGCTTACCCCTATGGGACGAAGGCGTCATCATCATCATCAGCCCATACCAGTCCACTGCTGGACATAGGCCTCTCCAATTTCACGCCATTCAGCTCGATTCTCGGCAACTCTCATCCAGCTGCCACCAGCCACCCTGCGATGATCATCGCTCCACCTAGCCTTTTTTTTTTTTTTGGGTGGGAAATTATCTAATAACTTCTCCCGCTCTGGGCGGAGCGGGAGGGCGTGTCAGACTTTTACTGACTAAAACCCACCCGTGTTCCTTCCATTGCCGTGCGCCAGGGCCACGATATCCCTTTCGGACAAACTCGCTCCACCTAGCCTGAGGGCGTCCTGTCTTACGTTTGCCGATTCGCGGTCTCCACTGAAAAACACGTCAACCCCAAGACGTAAGTTTATAAAAATAATACATATTATTACTGTCATAAGGCAGGGCAAATGGTACTTCTCCTTCAGACAAGGCAAGAGTATTCGTCACTACGCTTGCTAAAGGCTGGTTGGCGATTTCAGACTTATGTTTATAAATCCAGGTTTCCTTCACCGATTGCAGTCTGATGTCCAAGATAAACTGACTTAGATAGTAATGATATAATGTTCCCACTGCGGGGACACAGGCAGTGGCGCAGCTAGCATGGGTGACTCCCGGAGCGCATAATTGTGTCACCCAAGAATAAAAACCGACCAAGTGCGTGTCGAACCACGCACTTGGCCGGATAAATATATTATATCCCAAGAACAAACTTGACATTGTAGTTGAAAAACATGTTCTCCCATACATTCCAACTACAAATGCAAGTTGGTCGACTATTACTCGTTTTCCTTTTAACTTCGTTAATTATAATTATACTACTGCCGTAATTTTTTTCCTTCCCTTTTTTGCTTTATTTAAATTATTTCCTTTGGATAACTTGGTTACAATGGCTTCAATCCTAAGTGGATTATCGTTGAAAAACGTGATATTATGTTTAAATTTTTATTTTCACGGTCGGGTTTTACCGCCAAGTGGCACCCGGTGCGGACCGCCCTCGACGCCAACCAACAATCATAGCCATAGCCAACCTACAATCACCCCAGGTAGTAGTGTACCCCAGTAGATCTACACGTGGGACATCGTAGAACAGTTAGCAAAATAATTGCAGAGACTAAAAGATTAAATAAAAGAAAAATTTATACAATCATGATTACAACATTCAGTTTTTTTTATCGGATTGTTTAGCGGGATGATCCCAGACAGATAAGATAATGGTTAATGGTTTTATGTAAAAGCACAAATAACCATATTTACGTAATGGATATAAAAGTATGTTGTGTTCATGTGTCCAATGTTACCCTATATTTGAAAGCATCGCGCAAACAACTGATAATCCAATTAGTTGTTTATTTGGCTAAACGACACTTAACCTCACCCATACTTTTTAGTACCTATTTTTTTGTCTCCGACCAGGGCCTCAAGTCTGCTATTACAATAGTGTCAGAATGGTCGATCATTGATTTCATAATTGTTGACTTTGACAAGTTTGGTAATCTACTATTATAATGACGTCATTACGACTTTCCAATGGTCGGCCACTGACACTACATTGAAAGAAATTGCATTTATTGGTAATCTCGTACATAATGGCAAATTAATGACATTTCTACTAATGGGTTTTATAATATAAATTATAATAACACAATTCTATTACGAGAACATTGACCGACCAATGATCGACCATTATGAATTTAGCAGATTACGAACTTTTAGCAAAATGACAATGGGATCGTGTTGGAATTACTGAATTTATAAAAATAGCAGGGCCCCAGGTGGTTTTAAAACCGTCTACTAATCCTAAATAATCTCATTCCTCCATCTGTTTCCGCAATTTATCTTCTACGAAATTACTGTTTTAAGTAACGTTATTAAAGACGGTCTGTCTTTTCTTGTAGAAAATTTAAGTTCAACGTCTTTTGAAAATGCGATTGCTATTTAAATTACACAGCATTTTTTGCTAATTTTTTGCAAGGCATTACAAAACTGGAAGGAATATTCTAGACTTAATTTCGCTTGAGACAATCATCTTTTTTGTTCATGAAAGGATCTCGGCAATTATTTTTTTGTGGACCTTCCAGTTTATGGCTGTGGATCGCAAGCTTTTGCCATAGTTCTGTGACAAATGACAATAATTAATTTCCTCCAAGTATCCGCCCGTATTATTAAAGTTTTGTTCAATCAATCTCGTGGTATTGCTGTTATTTTTTGAGGCAGCAGGAAATAGCTAACAAATGTTATTTATAAGTAGGAACCTACTAAATTAACCTTTTTTACATAATTGGATATTTAAAAGTTCAAATTAAACATACACAAACTCACGCCTTTTCCCATGGGGGTGGGCAGTAACCTGGTGGTTTAATTTGTACTTTAAAAATTAATGTATATATTAAAAAAATATCTGACGTTATGTCGTCTTTGCGTCATGTTTACCGCAAATAAATCTATTTTCTTTCTTTCTTATAATATCCTGAGGTTTCTAGACAAACTGACAAGTACTTACACAAAAAATGTTAGTTGGTCTTACATAAAAGCCAGTAACTAAATTGGCGTTCACCGCAAACTAACATGTTCGATTCGAAATAGCTCTCACCACCAAAAATTCTTGAGCATCAAAAGGGTGGAACAATCTGGCAGTTCCACTCATCCCTTTTTTGGAAGTGCTCGGTTATTGAGGAAGTATGACAAAACTTCGGGTTTTCGGCGTCAGCCCCCACAATCTCGGCTTACAATCAACAATAACAGTGTCTATGGTGTATTTCTCCACCACAGGTTTTTGCTTTTTACTACGTCGTAAAACCTTCGATGAATGAAAATGCTTGTTTATGATCCGATTGAAGATTGTTGATCAAATGTTTTTGGTACTACTGGGCTTTAGAATACCTATGTGGAATTACCCACGAGAGGAAACGCAAAGATTAACTGGTCTACGTGTATTTCGTGGTTTTCCTTAATGGTTAATCGCTAAATTAATAAATTTGATTTCTTTCGGTACTTTAAAATTATTTGGAAGTAGGTAAAAATTACATTAAAAAAATCACGATTTGGCTCAATATATCTAAATATCGTTGCCATCGTTGGTTTGCAATTTTATTTATGTGTTACATAAAAAAATGTCCTCGCTTTCTGTAGGAGTGATTTCGTGAAAAGGGACGGAAGTGTGTAACGTGACAGCTTGAGCATGGAATACCTTAGTACTTTTTAATAGCATGGAATAAGGTACATTTTAATAGCGTGGAATTAGTGTACTCATAGAATTAGATTCTAAGTAGAAGGGGGCGAATTTCGACCGGTGGGCGACCACTAGTAATGAATAGGTAATAGCAGGTACCTACCTATTTAGCTTTCTTAAATTTTGAGGTTAATTTCTGTCGCTGCTCAATTGCATATTATTACCAAGTTGAGATGTCAGATGTTACACATCATAGCATGGTAAATAGTATTTAAGTAAACTAGGTAAAAATATTGAATTAATTTAATTTTGTCATTATTTCAAGACTTGTAATGTTAAATATTGTTAAGAATTGATCCATCCTACAATTACCATAAAGTATGAGCTCATGCCGCCTGTGATACAGGTTTATCCTAGTACAGGCATCTAACATTTTATACCTTTGTAAGTTATTAGATTTTATGTTAATATTTTACCAATTGTAATACTGAATTAAAATATTATTATTATTATAGTGACTACTGTAAGGCTCGCTCGTTTTTTTTTTGGTTCAACTGTCTGACTAACTTTTGACAGTTCAAACATGCATAAAAAAGATTTTTTTATTTGATTTGAATTTTTTTTGGAGGTTTACTTTTACGGTTTTATTGGTAGGTACCTTATATATGAAAGAAAGAAAGAAAATAAATAAAAATGCGGTTATTGGCATTTCAGCAAAAAATACGATGACAACACAAGGTGTACCACCTGAGGCTGATTTTCGCTGCAATCCACGAGTGCCTTATGCTAGAATAATAAACACATGGAGAAGTGTCCGTTAATTAATTAAGAGAATAAATTAAAGGTGATAATATAAAAAAGCTCAAACAAAATAAAATAAAATGTGTGTGTGTGTTGTGTTTAATGTAAAACTAAAATAAATACCCAATAACTGTGTATCTTAAATGCAAAATCGTGTGATTGCGTTGTTCTTATAGACTACGAAATGGATTTTGATGCAGTTTTCATTACCGATTAAGACAATATAAAGTGCATTGATGTGCAGCTGCAGGTGTTTACCATGATTACCTATAAATATGCACTCGCTTCATTAGCGCACAATGCACTGTTACTAATGAGCAACACTAATCAAGCTGTAAATGGTGTTTAAGACAGACCTAGGCTATCAATCGTACGTCTGATAGGCAAGCTAATGCATAATTATATGCAGTAGGGAAATTTTGAATTAGAAATAAGTTGAGGTGTGAATAGTTGAATAGAGATTGGGTCGACACTATGTGATTTGTCCGGACATGTCTAGCTTTTAGGCCTTCCATTTTAAAAACACACTTTTTGTTACTTTTTGTAACATTCAACAAATAAGTTTCGTTTTTTTTTACAGCCTCTGCAATCAGGCAAGTAAAGGAACACGGGTGGGTTTTAATCAGTAAAAGACTGACACGCCCCCCCGCTCCGCTCAGAGCGGGAGAAGTTATTTGAAATTTCTTACCCAAAAAAAAAGCCTCTTTGCAAAAAAGACTCTTTGCAATCAAACTTTAAATTAAAATATTTCATTCATCTCTCCACTTTACATTCTTAGGGCGAAAAAGCAAGAACCAGTCAGAACTACGTAAATTAGAGTATTTTACCATACTTTATTGGTGTCATAGATTATAAAGTACACCTACACGAAAAAGAGGACATAGTACTTAGGTCCTACTCTATTTTAGAGTACGGGTGGTAACCATAATATTCACAAACTACCTAGATTGGTAATTTATTTTTTTATTACGGCTATGCAGTATAATTTTTCAATATGAGAATAATAAAACTGTCGTGTAATCGTTTAATTACATAAGTAATTATTACGAGTTCGACTGTTTACGTATAGTGTAGGTACCTAATGTCAAAGTCCGAAGATAACCTACCCACTACCTACTTATTAAATCTCAAGAAACTGCAACGTTGACCTTTAGTTATGTTACCAGCACCTAATCTTATCGTGAAATGATAACACATGATTCCTTATTCATTTACAGCACACATCGTGAGCACTAAAAATGCACGATTGTGTACCAGTCTTCAACATATCCGACATTTACCAGTCTAGAATCCACGATAAAAACGTGGCTTTAGTCAACCGAAAAGACTGCGATAACTTCGTACTTCCAAGATCCAGATAAAGCAACTAACAAAGAAATCAACGAACCAACGCGATTAAAAAATTCTAATGCTAATAAAAGTAATACAAAACTTCGTTAAAATACGAATAAGTTAGTAGGTACTCACTCTAAAAGCCGGTCAACTTGGTAAATCCGTGACGTAAAATAACTTCACAACTTCCCAAACACTTCTAATGACACTGCAGTCACGAATATCACAAAAAGTTGACACTGAACGACGTCATTGTTGCACAAAACAGCACTGTTTTAAAGTTTTTCTCAACACTACGAAAATGGAATGGCGGTAAAGTCGCGGGAAAGTGACGCACCCAACACGTCCACACCACGCGGCGATCGCTCGCAAACTGAACCGAATGAATGAATCGAATCGAATGTCGAGATCGAGACGAGACCGACTCGCGTGTAAACTCGATACAGAAAGCGCGTAAATGCGTGACGAACCGGATCAGAGTATCTGACCCTCTTATGGGTCGTGGTTCGCACTCTTTTCTGGGATTATGAGAAAATTCTATTTTATTATTATCTTCTGCAATTTTGTATTGAGTTAAACCGGTCACGTAGACTATTTACGAACTGGTTCTAATACAGTTTTACTAGCCTTTTTCGACGATAAATAGTTACTGCCCACATATTCTGCACTACACATATTTTATTTTATGTGAATATTGCAAAGGCTTTGTTTTTAGGGTTCCGTACCTCAAAAAGAAAAAATGGAAGCCTTAGGTATAGGATCACTCGTGTGTCTGTCTGTCTGACTGACCGTCTGTCTGTCTGTCTGGTTGACTGTCTGTCTGTCTGTCTGTCTTACCGTCTGTCACAGCCGATTTGCTCCGAATTTACTCGACCGATTAAGTTGATATTTAGTACACATGTTATTAAATGAATTTCTGTGACCTAAACACGAACGTGTAACGTAAATAAATTAATTTTGAATATGGGGTTCACTTTTGGGGGAAAAATTGGAACTTTAAAAAATAAACGTTTAGCAAAGTGTTCCGTGTAACATCACACGAAAGGGCTTGTTATTTACAATATTTTTTTTGTAATCATTTTAAAATAATTGGTTTAAAGTTATTAAAGAGAATTTATAAAAATGTACCATAATTTATGTCCGAAACCTCTGAGGCTAACATATAGAAAATTACAGAGAATAGTTCTATACTTAGAGATTACAGGAAAACGTATAAGTCTATGGTCTTAAAATAACATGGTAAATCACTCAATATTGTGCGTACAAATTTACATTTGCAGTTGGAATGTATGGGGGTAACATGTTTTTCAACTACAATGTAAAGTTTGTTTTTGGGATAATTTCATCCCAACTACGGAATCCTTCATTGTGCGTTGTCCGATACACACTTGGCCAGTTAATTTTTAGGGTTCCGTACCCAAAGGGTAAAACGGGAACCCTATTACTAAGGCTCCGCCGTCTGTCTGTCTGTCTGTCTGTCCTTTTGTCACCAGGCTGTATTGTATATCATTAACCGTGATAGCTAGACAGTTGAAATATTCACAGATGATGTATTTCTGTTGCCGCTATAACAAAAAATACTAAAAAATAGAATAAAATAAATATTTAAGGGGGCTCCCATACAACAAGCGTGATTTTTTTGCTCGTTTTTGCTCTATATTGATAACGGCAACAGGTAGACGCTTGAAATATTCACAGAATATGTATATATATATTGACTTTAAAACAAATAATTAAATTAAAATAAAACAAATATTTAAGGGGGGCTCCCATACAACAAACGTGTTTCAAACCTCTTCCATTTTAAAGAAGTCGAAGGTTAAAAAGTCCGCACTACGCTAGGCTTGTACGCCAGCTCAAGTTCGAATTGCTAACAGCGTCTTGGGGTGGACTATATACTTTATGCTTTGTCCATCGCTGGACATAGCCCACCATAAAAAGGAAAACTCAAATCATAACTACCTAATATTCGCGTGTCTGCTAGAATACACTTTGCCATCTGATTGTTATCAGCACCCATAATTGCATAGCAGACTATCAATACAATCTGAATGTTTTTGAAGTATATTGCTAATCCCTTGGTTGTAAAAGTAGTGATTACGAAGACTTATTTTTGGAATGTAAAATGCTGCCGGTCCATGAGAGGGTAGTGTTGTCAGTAGCTTTAGAACAGTATGGTAGCAATGAATTTAAAAACAATATAATACGCACAAGATCTCAAAGAAATAGTAACATGGAAAGATTTATAGTGCCCACTTGTAATAATTATTATGGTCGAAGGTGTAGAACTTTTTTAGTCCCAACTATGTTTAATAACCTTCCAGTAGATATAAACAGCTGTATCAAAACCTCCTTTAAAAATAAAATACATAAGTACCTCTTTCATATGTTTTGTGAAAACCTCGCTGCAGAGGATACATAAAAGGGAAAATTTTAATTGTTTGTAAAGTCCATTTCACGAAAGAAGTCCCGCGGAATTAAGTGGAACTAATTATTATTATACAAGTTAGCAATGCCTGCAGCGCCACGTCGCGCCTCGTCTGCGGGACTTCTTTCGTGAAATGGACTTTATGTATAAACCTATGTGAAAGTGTCATTATAAAAACCAAATTTTTAACTTTAGTTATAAAAAAAGGAGCTACGTCTGCCAACAAACTGCTGTGCAGTTTGGCAGAAGTAAATGTTCTGTATTTGTATTATTAATCTGAATAAAGACTTTTTCATTCTTTTTTCTTTTTTTTTTTTCATATGTTCGAAAAATTTGTCTGATAAACAACGCAAATAACGAAATGAATGTAGTTGAACTCTCAAAATGAAACCTATTGCTGCAGATAGTGTGTTACGCAATTATCCCGCTGGCTTGTCTTGAAAAAAAAAACAATTGAATTGAGAGTAAAGTCCCATTTACACTGTGTAAGTTTATTGCTTGAGGCATACCATACAATTGAAGCAACAATTGACTGGCACCGTCTGAGCAACACGTATGGACAATTTGACGTAGTTATGCAAAATGGATCCTTTTTTTTTAAGTAAAACTTCTTACCGCACGCTTGACTTGGAGAGTAAGCCGGTGAATGCGTGACGAGAGCGTTGCGAAAGCGAGCGAACGGAAGTTGAGAGGGAGATATAAGTTAGTGAAGATAGAAAGAGAGAGAGTTACGTTTCGTATATTACTGTAGGGACAAGAGAGAGAGGTGCGAGCAGGAGCACACATTTTCTTCCTCTCTTTCTCTCATAGCCAGTTGCGTTTCGTATATCTAAGACACAGTGCAGGCCTATTATTGTAAGTAAGTATAATTAGTATTACTATTTTTAGTTTTACTTCAGTCATGTGGTCTAAAGCACACTCGTTTTTTTAAGTTACTATGTTTTTTATTATTTTAATTAAATCTCCTTAGTATTTTTATGTGTTTTACTACCTCAACTTAAAACAAAATGATCCATCCCACATTTTTAATAATGTGAAAAAGAACCAATTCATTCTGCCGGTAAATAGAATTTATTAATTAATTCCAAAATAATTTGTTTGTCAATTAGTTGTTACTGTCACCTGTCAACCTTGAATTTTTGTTTTTTTTGACGTTCCTTTTTCCTTGTTCCACGTCTGTGATGTTTCGTATCTTGCGTTTCGTTTTTGCTCACGTAACTTTGTCATGTATCGTTTTGTTATTCGTTTGTTCATAATATTTTGTGTTTATGTTTGTGATACTATTTTCTCCTCAATTTTTTTGGTTTTGTAATATACTACTGTACAGTGTTACAGGGATCTTTTGGCGCTTGATAAATTTTGCAATGTTATTTCGTGTTTTGAAATCAAGATTGGTAGCGTAGTTCCAATATGGGCCACGCGCTAAAAGATCCATGTACAGCTATACCGGTGCTACTGGTGGGTGGTGCAAAGAGAGTGGTGTTGCACCGAAAGCGAAAGCGATCTTAGCTGTAATTTATTTATATATTTAACAGTTATTTTGATTTATATTTTATGTTAACTGACGATGATTCTTTTTACTCTGCCATTGATTCCTCTAGCTCATCCGCTAATGCTAGTTTTAGTTCCTTGACTGACACCCTTGGTGAATTTGTGTGTCGGAGTCTCAGTCAACAGAAAGGTCACTTGTTCAATATCTTCCATAAAAATGCGCAAAGTGTGCCAAGTCACTACAGTGATCTGTTGGACACCTTTTCCGACGCTAATGTTCATGCCGTTCTGGTTTCTGAGAGTTGGCTCAAACCTCATCTTCTGTCCACCACCTACTCTCTTCCTGGTTTCATTCTTATCCGCAATGATAGAATTGGAAAGGGAGGAGGTGGTGTAGCTATCTATCTTCGTAGCGATTTCCCTTTCAAAATCATTGCCTCATCTCCCTCACTCTATCATGCCTCCGCTGAGTACCTCTTTTTAGAGGTCTACGTCAAAGGCGTCAAGACCCTACTTGGTGTTGTCTATTGTCCACCCGCCGTCGACTACTTTTCCAATCTCGAATTGGCGCTAGAATCCGTAGGGTCAGATTTTGCACATTGCGTCATCATGGGCGATTTCAACACCGACCTTGCTCACCACACCCCTCGTTCCCGTAAACTCCTTAACATCATCGAGTCCGTTAGTCTCCATGTACTTTCACTGCAACCTACCCATTTTAATATCTCAGGCGATGACACTTGGCTTGACCTAATCCTTACATCCACTCCCTCCCTTGTTTCCTCTCATGGTCAGTGTCCTGCTCCTGGTTTCTCCCATCATGACCTCATTTTCCTCTGTTATGTCCTAAAACCGCCTAAACCTGTCCCAAAAGTTCTGCACATGCGGTGTTTTGCGCGCATGGACATTGAGAAGCTTCGTCAGGATGCGTCAGACCTCAATTGGGAACACCTGGCAGCGGCGACAGCTGTAGACGATAAGCTGCGTATTTTCAATCGGACGGTCCTTGCTCTCTACGACAAACACGCTCCTGTTAAGAAGGTTAAACTCCGGCGTCCTCCTGCTCCTTGGATGACGACAGGGGTTCGGATGGCGATGAGGCGCAGGGATCGAGCCTTTCGTAAATTTAAAAAGGATCGCAGTGAAGAAAATCGCAACTTTTT
The DNA here is from genome assembly GCA_948098905.1 of Tiliacea aurago. NCBI lineage: Eukaryota > Metazoa > Arthropoda > Insecta > Lepidoptera > Noctuidae > Tiliacea > Tiliacea aurago. The sequence continues at coordinate 19,862,541 of OX402588.1, forward strand.
CAAAGCTGCTAGAAATCGGTGTAATCAGATGATACGCAACGCTAAACGCCGCCATATTCTAGAGAACATATCTTCTTCTTCACCTGCTGATATCTGGAAGTTCCTTGGTACTCTTGGTATCGGTAGACTACGTCATGTGGATTTTCCTAATACGATTGGCCTTGATGATATCCACCGTCACTTCACAACCAGTTGTCATTTGGATTCCCAAATGTTGTCCCAGACGGTCGATTTCATTACTGGCCTAGCTAGTCCCATCATAGAACCATTTCACTTCTCTCTAGTCACCTTGGACGAAATTAAAAAGATTACCCTCTCCATAAAATCCAAGGCTGTGGGCTATGACGGCATCAGTCGTAGTATGGTCATTTGGGTGCTTGATATCCTTCTCCCTCCGATTACCCACATCATCAACTTTTCTCTTGATTCTGGACTTTTCCCATACCTGTGGCGTATGGCTTTTGTCCGCCCACTCCCTAAGATTTCAAATCCCTCTCTACCCAGCCACTTTCGACCTATTTCCATTCTCCCATTCCTGTCCAAAGTGCTTGAGGCCTGCGTACACAAGCAGTTTACAGGGTTTGTCCACGAGAACAACCTTGTTAGCTCTTTCCAGTCTGGATTCAGGCCTGGGCACAGTACGGCCTCCGCTCTCCTTAAAGTGACTGCCGACATTAGAGAGGCAAGGTTACCGTTTTGGTATTAATTGATTTCTCCAATGCCTTTAATGCTGTCAGCCATGATATTCTCCTTTCTATCCTCTCTCATCTTATGGTTTCGCCCGAGGCCCTGGAATGGTTCTCTTCTTATCTTCGGGGACGTCGGCAATCGGTTCGCGTTGATGAGAGCTCATCGAGTTGGCGCGACCTGGATGCTGGTGTTCCACAAGGCGGTATTCTTTCTCCATTGTTATTCTCCATCTTCATTAATTTTATAACTCTCTGTCTTCGATGTTCGTATCATCTTTATGCTGATGATCTTCAGTTGTATGCGGCTGAGCGGGTGGAGAGTTTATCGGACGCTATAGCAGATGTAAACCGAGACTTAGACTCTATCAAAAAGTGGTCTGATAGTTTTGGGGTGTCAGTAAACCCCTCAAAGTGTCAGGCCATTGTAATTGGAAGCTCGCGCTTGATGGGTAGGGTGGCACTTAGCTCTCTTCCTCCTCTTATTTTTAATGGTACCGTCATACCCATTACTCCTACAGTGAAAGATCTCGGTTTGCATCTTGACACAACGCTGGGCTGGCAACGCCAGGTTTCTAGTGTTAGTCAAAGGGTCAACGGTACTCTGCGATCCCTGTATCGTCTGAGAAACTTTTTGCCCGCTAAGACGAAGACTATGCTTGTGCAGACTTTGATTTTCCCTATCATCGACTATGGTGACGTGTGCTACTTTGACTTGAATGCGGTTTTGCTGGATAAGCTCGACAGACTACTCAACAATGGTATCCGGTTCATATTTAATCTAAGAAAATATGACCATGTGTCGAGTTACAGGACTGAGCTCAAATGGATGTCCATTCGCCAGAGAAGAAGTTTGCGCGCTTTGACCTCACTTTTCTCCCTTCTCAACTCCCCCAGCCCTCCTTCTTATCTTATGTCTCACTTCCAGTATCTATGTTCTTCACACGCTAAGAATCTGCGTTCTTCCAACAATCTTCTTCTACTCTGTCCTTCTCATACTTCTGACTTTGTTCATTCTTCCTATCATATTCAGTCCATTCTTCTCTGGAATGCGCTTCCTCTTGATATCAGGTCGGCCACTAGTCGGTATGCATTTAAGCGGAAATTGCAGAGTTATTTACAAAACAAATAGCGTAGAGTCATCTCAATTACCTCCTTTCCTTGAATTTGTATGTATTATATTTATATATATAATATAGGGATATGTTATAGTATATATGTACGTATGTATATGTATTATATGTTTATAATCTATTTATGTACTTGAGCACCTATTTTATTAATAGTAATATAAATAGGTTAGAATTTAATATTTTTTAATATTATTATTTTCTCTCCATCAGAGCACCCGCCATCTTATCTCTTCACCACCCTTGGTTGACTGGTAGAGAATGCCTAAGGCATTAAGTCCGCCTTTGTACCTTATTGTGTGCGAGAAGTTTAAATAAAATAAATAATAATAAATAACCAAAGAGATTTTTACAAAAAAATGGTAAGTATATTTATTCACATAAAACATATTAAAACAATAATACTTACAGGAAGTAGATAAAGTAACCAATATTTAAGAGAAAAAACTGTGGTCTTGTTATTTTGATATACCAATTTAACTCCTTTTTTCTCAAAAGTAAGTTTATAAGGTTGCATTTATGTTACATATCTACGTCCAATTTATTGTACGTGCTTATTCTTATTCTTACAAGAATTGCATAGGCTATTAAAATAGCTTGTAATAAATTGCCTTGCGTTCCTGTGGTGCCGGACGTAAAGAATAGCACTATGCCATTTCTTGCCGTGGGTGTCATAAAAGGCGACTAAAGGACTTACTAGAGAATGGGCAGCAGCGTTCTCTATGCATTTTAACACCATACTGCGATCGCCAACCCGCCTGCCAAGCGTGGCGATTATGGCAACCCCTCCCTCTTTTTAGGGGAGGCCTATGTCCAGCAGTGGACGTTTTTCGGCTGAAATGATGATGATGATGAAAAAAAAATGAATAGAAGCCGCATTAAATATTAATGAATGGCAAAACTTGCGTTCAATAATATGGAATATGCACGTAATTCAAAACTTGTCCATTATTTCAAAATACATTGTGTAGGATTAAAGAAACAAATTCCATTTTTTTTTAATTTTTTTATGCATTACTTATTTCACAATTAATTATTTTAATGTTTTTTTTGTGGAACGGAACACAAACTGACAACGCGTCCTCTTCGAAAATGAATCGAAGTGATGAAAAATACTACATAATATAATTATGTTAATAAAATCTATTCTTTGATAAGTGCTTGAAATCTCACAAAGGTAAATAAGTAAGTGCGATTTCTGCTTGAATATAGCATAAACAATAATTTAATATATTATTATGATATAGGGCTAAAAACAGATGTAAACAAAGCAGTTTCGTGGTAAATGACGTCACACCATGATCGCGGCAGAAACGGACGTTTGAGCTGTAATAGAAAATTGTTGGAGTTTCATAATTTTTTTGGGCAACAAGCAGGTTCAATTTAACTTTTAATACTTTTCATGGGTTTATCTTAGTGTCTATTAATGATTAAGTGACAAAAAACAGCGGGGTAGTCTTTGGGGACTGACTGCCGATAGAAGTGAAAACTAAGTAACTTGTGAATTGTACGAGTATCGAAGCGTTCAGTGACGATGACACGAGTTCCATGATTTTTGTTCACCCAAAAAGTGCTCAAAGTGCCTAAAGAAGTTTTCACTTCAAAAATATTACATGCATAGATATTCCCTTTTGTATGCCATTTTATGAAAATCGCACTCTTCTTTTTTTTTTTTTTTTTTGTTTTTTAAAAACGTTGCCCCACACTAGGAATTTCTCCTGTATTGTGGGTGCGTTTACAAACATTTAAATTCACATACACAAACAGCCAGACCCGGAACAACTACTTGTAGGTCATACAAATATTTGTTCCGTGCGGGAATCGAACCAGCGACACGCAGCGCAGCAGTCAATGGCTTAACTAACTGCGCCAACCGTGCCGTCACCCCCCCCCCTCCCCCTCCCCCCGCGTGTAAACACTTGCATGCGATTGTTGCTCTTGAAAGTTCCAGAAACTTGTACCGTGTAAATCAGGCTTAATCCTACATCTTATAACCTTCATTTGTTTATTTTTTCTATCTATGACTGAATGTCAAAGACCTTGTATCCCAGAGTGTGACCTCACTTGTTATGTATTAAGCTTAGAATTACTAGCTGGCTTATGAGCAAATATGACCCATTTTCTTGAAGGTGCAACCTTCAAGAAAATGGGTCATATTTTTACTTCATCTGGTTTTGTTAAATTAATTCTTAGTACTTATCTTATCGTTCTCTTATGCAATCTCTATATTTACCTATGTGTGCAATTTGTTAGATTTTAATGTACAGACGCCAGCACATCAAGCCATTACAATCTGTAAAATTTATTTTTTAATAGATTTTCAGCTTTATCTCTACAGCATAGGGTTCAAGGTTGATTGGGAAAATTTGACAGTTTCGGGTAGTTTGACCTGCTGGCGTCTGTATACCGCTGAAAAGCACTTAAATTAATCAATCAATCTGCCTAGCCTTTTTCCAACTATGTTGGAGACGGCTTAAAGTCCAACCGGAAAAACACTTAAATTAATAAATAATCATTGATTCATCATCATCATCATTTCAGCCGAAAGACGTCCACTGCTGGACATAGGCCTCCCCTAAAAGGGGGGGTTTAACATAATCGCAACGCTTGGCAAGCGGGTTGGCGATCGCAGTATGGTGTTCAAATGCATAGAGAACGCTGCTGCCCATTCCTAGTAAGTCTCTTAGTCGCCTTTTAGTAGTCTCTTACCCACGGTGCAGTGCTATGCTTTACGTCCGGCACCACACAGATTCAATCAATCATCATTCATTAATTGATCAATCATTGATTAATTCTTGATAATAATTATTAAACAACTTTCTATTAGCTCACTTTCTAAGAAATATGATTGATGCAGTCGTTATTTTCTGCCAATAGCGTGTCGTAGTTTTAGCTATTCCAATACAAATAACGTCACGGATCAAATTTTTCAGTATAATCAACCTATAATGTTTTGCTGGGACACAGGCCTCCTCTCTCTGAGTGGGCCATAATCTACCACGCGGGCCCAGTGCAGGGCCTCAAGTCTGCTATTACAATAGTGTCAAAATGGTCGATCATTGATTTAATATTAACATAATTGTTGATTTTGACAAGTTTGGTAATCTACTATTATAATGGCGTCATTATGACTTTCCAATGGTCGGCCACTGACACATTGATAGAAATTGCATTTATTGGTAATCTCGTACACTACAAATGAATGACATTTCTACTAATGGGTTTTATAATAATGGCAATACGACAATGCAATTATATTAACACAATTCTATTACGAGAACATTGACCGACCAATGATCGACCATTATGAATTTAGCAGATTACGAACTTTTAGCAAAATGACAATGGATCATGTTGGAATAACTGAATTTACAAAAATAGCAGACTTGGAGCCCAGGTTTGATGACACCCATGTTTTCGAGTTTTTGGTTTTAGGAGATGCCAGTTTGCTCACGATGTTTTCCTTCACCGTTTACAATGTGAAGTGCCTGGCTGGGTTCGAACTCACGACCTACAATTCATAAGTCGGGGCCGATGCCACTGGGCCACCACTGCACACTGCTCTGATTTTCAATTTGCTTTCTTTTCTCATTTCAAATTTTTCAGCATTGATCCGTAAATCTGTATTTCAGCACACAATGTTAACATAAATGTCAAAGTTTTTACGCTTACGAGTATAGATTCTGCTCCAAAAAAACTCACAGCATGCGTAGTTCATACAAACGTAATACCTAAATAATTTGTAAATCAATCATATTCTTTAGGTATTCTGTATTTATTTCGATTGGATTACAGAATATCTATGTTCATAAATATATATTTTGAAAAGACAATGATATAAAGACGAGATACCTATGAGAAATTAAAAATTTCTATAGAAAACTTATTTTTCTCATAACTCTTGTTTAAATCCATTCCATTCAGTGTCCATTCAAAATATATATATTGGGAACCTAGATATTCTGTATTCCAATCGGAATAAAGACACACTACCTTAAGAATAAATGTTTGATTAACATTATTTTGTTATTACGTTTGTATAAACTACGCATCCATCGCCTCTTAATGCTACGGCTACATTGTCGTGATAACGTGATCTACACTTCGCTCGCTGTCTGTTGTACAGGGAAACGTCCAGCGGTGTGCGAGAGAGCGCGCGTCAAGTATAGTTCACCCACACGTACCCACACAACAATAACTAAACAGAATAATACACTTAAAAAACTTATAAAAAAAAAATAAGAAACTTCCAAAAAACACTGCAAAGTCCAAAGTAGATATTTATTAAGTCGGTGTGTTTCGATCTGTAAGTATTTTACAACCCACTATGTTTTGCCACCGATGAAGTACCTAATGGAATCGCAACACTTATTATTAAGTAGTTCTGGTGGCCAACTGTGGTCTTCGTCATTAGTTTCACTTCACCAAATTGTGCTTTCCGACAGCAAATGCACGAGTTACTATAAAAAAAACCCCAAATCGTTATAGGTGTGCCTTATATTTGAAGATTTCCATGGAATCCCCTCATCAGATTCTGACTTGTTGACAATGGGACCATCTCGAGAACATACCCTTTCAAACAAAATTATAATATTCAAAATCGGTTCATAATTGACGGAGAAATCGGTGAACATACATAAAAAAACCGGTCAAGAGCGAATCGGACTCGCGCACCGAGGGTTCCGTACGTATATATGATGTTGATGATTTCTGGAAAACTGTGCTATTTAGAGACATCGTTTTATTTTCCTGTAATCTTTGCATACACTTCTATCACATAGAATAATTTCAGATTTTTATCTATGCTATCTTCGGAGATAAAGGGGGGGAACGGTATTTTTTTACATTTTTCATCAAAAATCGGAAACTATGCTGCCTAAAAAAAATTAAATAAATGTTTGAGAATGTGCAAACAGCGTTCTTTCATATGATACCCCACATGCCCTAGTAGCCCTACTTCAAATTTTAAAGAGTCCTCTCTCTCCAATCCATCATCAGTCCCTTTTGCAGAAAACACATATTTTTTTTTATTTCTTTCTTGTTTGCAAAATAGTTGGGCAAACGTCATCTAAAACTGTTCTAAATTTCAATTTCATAGCATTAGTAGTTCTTGAGATATCCAGGTGTGACAGACAGACAGACAGACTTAGTCTCACCATAAGGGTTCCTTTTTACCATTTTGGTACGGAACCCTAAAAACAAAGGAAAATAAAACCTCCTCCCTTTTGGAAGTCGGTTAAAAATCAATAGCCTATTTTATTTCAACTAAATTCTAACACGATGTGAAGGCCATAGTTCAAAAAGTTATTTATTTTCCACATAAGCTTGTTGAAGTTGAAACCCATGTTTACGCCGCTCAGGTTATGCTGTAGGTCAGCAAGGTGACTTTCAAATAAACCATTAACACTATGTCATTTCTCTTATCTATTTTTTTCATGTGAAGACTTAGAATGGAAAAAGACAATTAATCTTCTATATATATAAAATTCAAAGTCCTGACTGACTGACTGACTGTATATAAACGCACAGCCTAAACCGCTGGTCCTAGAGACATGAAATTTAGAGGGTGTGTTCTTTGTAAAGAGTAGGTATCCACTAAGAAAGGGGTTTTCGAAATTCCAACCCTAAGAGGGTAAAATAGGGGATGGAAGTTTAGATGAAAGTCCGTCAGTTTTAAAATTAGGATCTTCAAATTTGGTGTATAGGCAATTTTTTTTTTTTTTTTTGGGTGGGAATTTATCAAATAACTTCTCCCGCTCTGGGCGGAGCGGGAGGGCGTGTCAGACTTTTACTGACTAAAACCCACCCGTATTCCTTCATTTGCCTGTGTGCCAGGGCCACGATATCCCTTTCGGACAAACTCGCAACCCTGGCAGGCATTGGCCCTATCGGACCCCGTCAGTTGGTGCTGACAACTCTTTGAGGCGCGCGTAGAATATGCCGCGCCGTCGACCCGGGCCTGGTCCTTATCGGATGGTGAGCTACCCATCGCTCACCGTCCGCAGGTCCGCGCCTACGGTGGCCGGAAATCGGCTTGCGACTCCCGACGCCCGGGGCGTCTCCTGCGGCGACTAGGGGCGCGAGGGTGCGAACCTTGCCTCTCCCTCACGCGTTCCGCCTCTTCCTTCGCAAGCATTACTGCTTCGCAGAAGGAGGTGACGGCCTCCCATGCACTCTCGCTCCAAACCATGGCCTGAACCAGGGCCGGACGCGAGAGATCGCCGCCGCCGATCGCCTCCGTGAGGACACGGCGGTGCTCCGCCCAAGTTGGGCAGACCTCCACCGTGTCCTCCGGGCGATCCACACAGTGGTGACACCCGGGCGTTTCCTCCCGCTTTATCCTGAACAGGAACCTCCCGAAACAACCATGTCCGGTGAGGACCTGCGTCAGGCGGAAGGTGAGGACGCCGTGGCGCCTCTCTAGCCACTCCTCAGAGGGGACTTATCGCCACAATTGTGGCGTGCCCAGCGCTGGGTTGCGACAATCGCACTCTCCATGCCGCCATAAGATCCCGCCGGAGCTCTGTCCGCTGTGCCGTGATTTCTCGCGGCAGCGGAGTTTCACCCTGGCGTTTCGCCTCCTCGCGCCTCGTTAGGCTCGCCTAGGCTCGTTGGTGTATAGGCTGACAATTAAAAATTAATTTATACGCGTGTCAGCGTTTTTGAAGGGTTAAAAAGGGGGATGAAGTTGTGTATCAAAGTCCTTAATTTGCACAGTAAAAATCACTAAATTTATTATCTAGGCTTATGGTTAGACGGTTTTGATAGAACTTCAACCCTTAAGGGGTAAAAAACGAAGTTAATGAAAGTTCTTTTTAAGTTAAAATCCCTAATATTTCGGCTTATGGTTGGAAACTATTATAATTATAGCATCCGCTAAGAAGGGATTTTTCGAAATTCGACCTTTAAGGGGTGAAAAAGGGGGATAAATCTTATTCCTTGAGTTATCAAACCTGAAACTTGGCACGAATACTAACCTAAGTAAATTATAAAGTATGATTTTTTTTTTTGTATGAATTTTAACGCGCGGTCCGATTAACTCGTAACTCAATATTTATACTGTAAACCAAATATAAAGAATAAAATTGATCAGAGTTTTTAGAAAATTTATCCCTAACGGGGTGAAAAGGGGTAGTCAATATTGCAAGGGAGGATTCTGCTGTGTGGCTTGATTAACTCCAAATTATGACGTAGGCATCAGCTAAGAAGGGGTTTTTGGAAATTCGACCTTTAAGGGGGTGAAAAGGGGTGATTTTGTTTGTATGAAAAATCCTATTCCTTGAGTTAATAAACCTGAAACTTGGCACAAATACTAACCTAAGTAAATTATAAAGTTTGACTTTTTTGGTTTTTTTAAACTGCCCCCTAAAGGGGATTGGGGGATATCAAAGTTTGTATGGAAGATTTTTAACGCACGGTCCGATTAACTTGAAACTTCTTCTTATCTTCTATACTGAAAACAAAAAAATAAAGAATAAATTGTATCAGGTTTATTGAAAATCTGCCCCTAATGGGGTGAAAAGGGATAGTCAATTTACAAGGAAGGATTTTACTGCTTGGCTAGATTAACTTGAAAATTGGTTTAAAGAACCTATAAGTCCAATAATAGAAACGTCAAAAACGATGTTTCAACAATTTACCTCTTAGAGTGCGTAAAAAGAGGCGATATAGTTTGTATGAACAGAATCTTATTTCTTTTGATATATAAACTTGAAATTTGGCCTGAGTACTTATTTACATAACATCACGCCTGCAATCCCCAAAGGGATAGGTAGAGGTGTACCTTTAGTACACCCACTTTCGCCAGTTCTGTTTAAGTCCCATGTAATAGGGGCGAGCCTATTGCCATCGACCGGGCATAAATCCAGACTCCGGGCTACGACTGAGAAATTCGTAATGGAAAATCCAATAACACTTTACCCAACCTGGGAATCAAACCCACCCGTCATGCTCAGCAGTCGTGCTTGTGACCATTAGACTAACGAGGCACTCGTTACTTGATAGAAATAGAGAATACTATTTAATAATAAAGATCGTAATAATTAATACTACACCATTTAAAGGAGGTGTTGCTGAAATAATTTTTAGGGGAAAGTACGAAATCCAAGTGAACTAAGTCATGGGCGAAGTCCTGACTGACTGACATCAGAAGTTTTTAATTATTATAATAATAATTTTATTTGAGAATATACAGGGTGTTTGGTGCATCGTGTGCCAAATTAAAATGGTCGACTGAAGGGGTCATCCGCTAGCCTTTCAGACCCCTTAACACCCCTCATGCTCTGTGGATTTTTTTTTATCGACTTTTTATTGTTTTCCAAAAAAAAGACCCAAATTTTACATTCAAATACAGATTTAAAAAAAAATATAAGGCGTAGACTCTGAATTTTAATTTTACTTTAATTTCGATGTGTATTGTTTAAGAATACTTTTAAATACAAAATTAGTGATATTAGTCACCTAGTTTTTATTTTAATTCACTCGCAAAGGTAAAACTTAAATTAAAGCTGTACATGTTACAGCTATTTATAAGGCTACAAAAAAAAAACCAAAAGCGACCGGGATCTTCCAACTCCCTCATTAATTCTCCAGTCTATCCTCTTTCTAATGATGTGCCACATGCCATAAAAGTATTTTAACAACTTTGTGAATTTGCTAGAATTGTGAATCAAGTCACATAAAACTACATTCCAAATTCTAATGAAAAAATATTTATTGCGGAACTGTTACTTGAGAAAGAGGTAAAACTTGTTTTCTCACTCTTTCACAGTAAAATCTATCTTCTATCTCTTTCTTGCATACCTTAAATCGGTTTGAACAAATCGCGCCGCCCGACCCGCCATTTTTTTAGTCGAGACATGACTGCCTCTGCTACCTAACGTGTGTGCTAGTTCACCATACTCCGCGATTCTTTTATTACTTTGTTATCGTTAAGTTTTGCTGGTTCTTGTTACATTTGTTTAATTTTTGTTGTTATTGTTAAACTTTGAGTTTTTTGTTATTGCAATGGCGACATTCTCTAACGAAGAATATGCGGACATCATGATGGCTTACGGAGCCGCTAATGGCGTCGCTCGTGCAGCGCAACGACTTTACCAGGAACGCTTTCCTGGTAGACGATTACCTGGCCGCAGAGTCTTCCAAGACACATACCGACGCATACGCGAGACTGGCAGTGTTACTTTTAATGAACCAAAGGGCCATATTGTGCGACATAATGTTGAAGTAGACGAGAGAATACTGGCACTTTTTGAGGAAGACCCTACAAGAAGCATTAGAAATGTGGCATCACATCTTGATATTTCAATATGGAAAGTGTGGAAAGTACTTCGTCAAAACAAAAAGCATCCATTCCACTACACTCCGGTGCAAGGTACGTAATTTTAAACTAACTTTAAACCCGTGCAAGCTTTGTTTGACCTTGCCTTTGCTTAGCAGGTAATGGGTATGGTATGGCGTCACTTCCAGGTAGTGAATCTATTAACACGAACAGCGGGTCCTTTCTTGTGCAATTACTTATTGCCCAAGAGAAATTTAAAAGAGTTTTTTGTTTGTTGCAGGTCTTGAGGGTGGCGACTTTGAGAGACGAGTGGCTTTTTGTCGGTTTCTTTTACACACGGATGTGGATGATCCTGATTTTTTAAAAAGAATACTGTGGACGGATGAATCCAAATTTACCAAGGATGGGATCCTCAATTTACACAATTTGCACCACTGGACAACGAAAACGCAAAACCCACGTGTTAAAAGACAGAAATCTTCTCAAAGAAGGTTTAGTGTAAACGTTTGGGCAGGAGTGATTGGGAATCAGGTAATTGGACCGCATTACCTGCCCGATAATCTCAATGGCGAAGACTACCTGGAATTCCTACAAAATGACCTGCCCGAATTAGTGACCGATGTGCCCGTATTTAATGAACGTGTGCCCATTGTATTTCAAAATGACGGCTGTCCCGCGCATTGGCGATTGACTGTGAGGGAATATCTCGACAATGTGTTCCCCAATGCATGGATTGAATGCGATGGCCCTATTCCATGGCCGCCACGTTCCCCAGATCTAACTCCGTTAGACTTTTATGTCTGGGGACGTGCCAAAGAGTTGGTATATGCCACGTAGGTTCCAACTAGGGAGGTATTAGTCCAACGCATAGAAGCGGCATTCAATACTATTAAGGAGGAAATACGACTTCGTACAACAACTGTTGAAATACGAAACAGGTGTCGGGCCTGCATTCGCAACAGAGGCCAACAATTTGAGCAAGATTTGTAACAATGATTAAATAAATGTTAAAAATGCAATTTTGTTTTTTTATTTCAAGTAAATCCCACGAAAGATACAGATATGAGACACGAATTTACTTACCATAAGAATGAGATAGCAGATTTATAGGTTTGACAGGTATCATTTAAGAGATTTTTTTTTAAATCATAATTTTGAATATTAGCCTTAGGTGACTCGATTCACAATTCTAGCGAATTCACAAAGTTGTTAAAATACTTTTATGGCATGTGGCACATCATTAGAAAGAGGATAGACTGGAGAATTAATGAGGGAGTTGGAAGATCCCGGTCGCTTTTGATTTTTTTTTTGTAGCCTTATAAACAGCTGTAACATGTACAGCTTTAATTTAAGTTTTACCTTTGCGAGTGAATAAAAAAAGAACTAGGTGACTAATATCACGAATTTTGTATTTAAAAGTATTTTTAAACAATACACATCGAAATAAAAATAAAATTCAGAGTCTAAGCCTTATATTTTTTTTTAAATCTGTATTTGAATGTAAAATTCGGGTCTTTTTTTTGGAAAACAATAAAAAGTCGATAAAAAAAAATCCACAGAGCATGAGGGGTGTTAAAGGGTCTAAAAGGCTAGCGGATGACTCCTTCAGTCGACCATTTCAATTTGGCACACGATGCACCAAACACCCTGTATAATATTTACATTCCATACATTATACAAATATAATATTTACATTCCATACATTATACAAATATAATATTTACATTGTTCTCTAACGCATTGGAGGATGTGTTTAAGACGCTAAACTGGGAAGGACGGGGCATCAACATCAACGGCGAGTACATCTCACACTTGAGATTTGCTGATGACATCGTCATAATGGCTGAATCGCTGCATGACTTGAAGCAGATGCTGGACGGCCTAGTTGATTCTTCTGTACGCATTGGTCTCCGGATGAACTTGGACAAAACCAAGGTTATGTTCAACGAACACGTCACTCCGGGACCGATTGCTGTTAATGGCGGTGCTCTCGAGGTTGTTCGAGAATACGTTTACCTCGGGCAAACTTTGCAATTTGGTAAAAACAACTTTGAGAGGGAGGTTAACAGAAGAATTCAGCTGGGCTGGGCAGCATTTGGGAAGCTTCGTCGAGTCTTCTCGTCGCGTATTCCACAGAGCCTAAAGACGAAGGTCTTCAATCAGTGCGTCCTACCTGTTATGACTTACGGAGCCGAAACGTGGACACTCACGGTACGGCTGGTCCATAAATTCAAGGTCGCTCAGCGAGCTATGGAACGGGCTATGCTAGGAGTCTCTCTGAGGGATCGAATCCGGAACGAAGTGATCCGGCAGAGCACCAAAGTTGTCGACATAGCCCACAGAATAAGCAAGCTGAAGTGGCAATGGGCCGGCCATATTAGCCGTAGAACCGATGACCGTTGGGGTAGACGTGTTCTTGAGTGGAGACCACGAATTGGCAAACGTAAGGTAGGACGCCCTCAGGCTAGGTGGAGCGACGATCTTCGCAGGGTGGCTGGTGGCAGCTGGATGAGAGTTGCCGAGAATCGAGCTGAATGGCGTGCAATTGGAGAGGCCTATGTCCAGCAGTGGACTGCTATGGGCTGATGATGATGATGACATTCCATACATTGTAAGCGAACTCTAAGATTCGGTTTTTGAAAATTGGATCTATATTATCAGGGTGAAAAGGGATTTAGATTGTATGAACAATCATATTTTTTGAGTTAATAAACGTGAATCATAGCAAGAATACGTTCTTAAATAACAATGTTTGTCATGACGGTTGCGTTTTTCAAAACTACCCTTCAAAAGGATTTTAGGGAGTGTTACAGTTTGTTTTTAAGAATATTTACGCGAGGTTCGATTAACTCGAAACTCAATGCTCATTCTTTAGAAAAAAAAAAGAAAAAAAAATATGGAGTTTTCGAGAATCGGAAAAAGGCGTAATTAAGTTTTCGGGACAATTTTACTGAGTACCTTGAATAACTCAAAAGTTGGTATATAAACATTATTATTTAATAACAAAAACGTAGAAAAAATATACGATACAAAATTTCTTACAAATAAACTTAGACATGAAATGGAGGACACGTATATTGAACAAGTATGTACAAAACGAAAATGATATTTATATGCTATCTATATCCTCCGTAAAGTTGTAAATCAAACTGCACTCTTATCTGCTTACGAGTACCACGCTTACGTTGGTTCCAACTAAGATATGGTATAATGTTTTGGGGGAATGCTGCTGATAGAGAAACTGTTTTTTTTCGACATCCACGCGGGCGAAGCCGCGGGTGAAAGCTAGTACAATATACGGACCATATATACCTACAAACTGACGTCAATTTTATTTTAGGGTTCCGTATGCCCTTGAGCAAACAAGTTAGAATAAGTTAAGTATACTTCAGCAGCTTAAATCTTTAATGACGGATTTACCTTTCCGCTATATCACTCATCATAATTTCAGCCGAAAGACGGGGCGAATGAAAAAACGGAACCCTTATAGGATCTCTCGTGTGTCTGTCGGTCCGTCTGTCACAGCCAATTAGCTCCAAATCTAATGAACCGATTTAGTTGAAAATATGGTACACATATCAATTTCAGTGACCCAGCACGGACGTGTTACGTAAATAAATGTGGGAGTCCAAGCAAAAAGGGTCCAGTAGTAGGGTATTGAGTTAAGACTAGATTCGGTATCTAGAATAGTTAACTGATAATAAGGATTAAAAAAATATTCAAAAACTGGCACATTTTTTTTATCAGACATTTGAATTTGAAACTCTAAAAAAGCTTGATTTGCGAACAACTATATTAACTTGTAGATAATTGAGCATTAGTTCATAATTAATTATTATCGCGAATTGCAATTTTTTCACCCTACTTTACAAAACTGCGTATATCTCGGAAACGAAATGCCGAGAGCTGGACCCTTTTAGCTTGGACAAAATTAAATGAATTTTAAATATAGCCCGGGGCCACTTTTGAGAGATAAAATTAGAAAATTCAAAAAAGTTTTGACACTGTACCGTATGACATATCAAAATAATGAAAAGCTAACTGTGAGGGTTTCAAGTATATTTTTTTGTAATTAGTTTTAAAATTATTTAAGAAAATTGATGAAAATTTACCATTCCTCCTCTTATCTAAGAAACTACTGAGCCAAAAATTAAAAAAAAATACAGAAAATAGGTCTATAACAGGAAAAACTAAGAAATCTATGGTCTTAAAATAACATTGTGCGTGGTCACACGCACTTGGCTGGTTTTTTATTAATTAGGGTTCCGTACCCAAAGGTTAAAACGGGAACCCTATTACTAAGGCTCCGCCGTCTGTCTGTCTGTCTGTCCGTCTGTCACCAGGCTGTATCTCATGAACCGTGATAGTTAGACAATTGAAATTTTCACAGATGATGTATTTATTTTGCCGCTATAACAACAAATACTAAAAAACAGAATAAAATAAATATTTAAGGGGGCTCCCATACAACAAACGTGATTTTTTTGCTCTATATTGATAACGGCAAAAGGTAGACGCTTGAAATATTTACAGAATATTTAGTTATTTGTATACTTTACTTTAAAAATAAATAATTAAATTAAAATAAAACAAACATTTAAGGGACATCATTTAAGAAACATCCCATACAGCAAACGTGATTTTTTTGTATTTTTTATAGATAATGGTACGGAACCCTTCGTGCGCGAGTTCAACTCGCACTTGGCCGGTTTTCTATGCTATCACGTGAGGTCCTGAGTTCGATTCCCAGGTCGGGCAAAGTGTTTTTTTTTTTTCATTAGAGACTTTCCCTCCCGGAGGCTGGATGTGCCCGGCTTATGGCAATAGGCTCACGCCCTATTACATGGGATTAAAACATAATTGGAGAAATGTGGGTGTTACCGTACACCCCTGCCCTTGTATCTACTTAACAGCTTAGAACCTTCGGTTTGATGAGATGGATTTTCTCAAAAGCTTCGCTTAATTATGAAGAATGGACTGACGACCTTAATTTTACAAGGAAATTTAATATTCCAACAACTTTTTAAATTAGTTCTCTTAACTTTTCTAACATTGATTAGTTCATGTTTTCCTGCTAATAATATTTTCATACCTTCTGTCTGTTTTTGAGAAGTTTGTTCAGACTTTTAGAAGTTTGTTTTTATTCTTTGATGAATCCCTTAGCGTTGTTTGTTTTAATTTTTATTGTATATCTGGCAATCTGTGCTTTCAATGGATTTTCGTCGTAAGTTGTTCCTTCATTATCACTACATTTAGTTGTGTTTATTGAAATAAAACTATCTCCATAATAGAACACGCCACTGCGTGTTCCATTACGCAGAGCAGTGGTGGCCAAGTGGTAACGACCGCAACTTACAAGTTGTAGGTCGTACGTTCCCCTAACAGGCGCTTTTCTTTTATCTACATTATTTCATCACCACTGGGGCCCAAGTCTGCTATTTTTATAAATTCAGTCATTCTAACACGATCCCATTGTCATGCCATTGTCATTTTGCTAAAAGTTCGTAATCTGCTAAATTCATAATGGTCGATCATTGGTCGGTCAATGTTCTCGTAATAGAATTGTGTTGTGAATTGTGTTTGATAATGGCATTGTCGTTTTGCCATTATTATAAAACCCATTAGTAGAAATGACATTCATTTCTCATTATGTACGAGATTACCAATAAATGCAATTTCTTTCAATGTAGTGTCAGTGGCCGACCATTGGAAAGTCATAATGACACATTATATCAGTAGATTACCAAACTTTTCAAAATTAACAATTATGAAATCAATGATCGACCATTCTGAAACTAGTGTAATAGCAGCCTTGAGGCCCTGCTCTCAAAACGGTGATGGAAAACATCGTGAGGAAACCGGCATGTCCTAGAACCGAAAATTCGAAGACATGTGACATCGACCAACCCGCACTGGGCCCGCGTGGTGGATTACGGCCCACTCTCTCTCACAGAGAGGAGGCCTGTGTCCCAGCAGTAGGAACATTATAGTCTGATGAAGCGTATTATTATGATACTGGAACACGGCACTTTAAAGGCTAAAGCAGATTGGGGCGGGCCCACATCGCAACGCATTGTTCTATGGGGACTCCCCTTAATATTTATTTTATTCTTTTTTTTGTGTTTATAGCGGCAACAGAAATACATCATCTGTCAAAATTTCAACTGTCTAAGTATCACTGTTCATGAGATACAGCGTGGTGACAGACGGACGGACAGACAGACAGACGGACGGACAGCGGCGCCTTAGTAATAAGGTTCCCGTTTTACGCTTTGGGTACGAAACCCTAAAAAAGTCACAAAAATATAATAAAGCTGAAGAGTATGTTTGTTTTTTTGTTTGAACGCGCAATCTCAAGAACTACCAGTCGGTTTTGAAAAAGCCTTTTTGTATTTGATAGCCCAATTCTTGAGGAAGACTGTAAGTTATCATCACGCTACGACCCTTAGGAGCCGAGCAAAAAGAAAAAAAAAACGAGTGTGCTTTAAACCACACGACTGAAGTAAAACTTACAAATAGTAATACTAATTATACTTACTTACTGACAACAATAGACCTGCACTGTGTCTTAGATATACGAAACGCAACTGGCTATAAGAGAAAGAGAGAAAGAAAATGTGTGCTCGCACCTCTCTCTCTTCCCTCTACAGTTATATACGAAAGGTAACTCTCTCTCTTTCTATCTTCACTAACTTATGTCTCCCTCTCAACTTTCTCCCCAAGTCAAGCGTGCGTAAAGAAGTTTTTCAATACACTTCCTCGAAAACTGGTTCATATCGCACTACGATTAGGATCACAATGCAATGTATTTCACACGCGTGCGATTTTTTATTTTTGCCACAGATAACTTATATCTATACTTAGTCCAAATTGGTTCAATGCCGCTATTCACACCTCTCTATTCGGATTTGTTTTTTTTTTTAATCTCAACAAAGGTGCGTCTTTACGGCGTTAATATTTTTGGAATATTTAAATAATATAAATAAATAGAATACCATGAATAATACAATAAAAAAAAGTTTATGAACAAATTAACATTTTTATGTGTTCTAAACTCAAAAATATTTGAATTTTCTATTTTTCATATAGGCTGTTTATTGGCTTTATATCTTAGCTTCTCCTTCAATCTCGCGAAAGCAATGCGCGGAAAAATATCATAGTTTCCTAATAATTCATGACAAAAATATTTTTCGGTTATTTTATTTTATTTCTTCAAAAGTGTATTGAAAAACGTCGTTTGATACATGTGGACATTTGTTATTGCAGTTCTCGGCTCAAAAACAACCTCGCCTACGGCTCGGGTGTTAATTCCGCATCGAATGCAATAACAAACATTCTACACTTGTATCAAAATTAACTATTACTTCAAAAAAGTCAGAAAGAACAGTGAAAACGAAGCAGTAGCTTGCGACCACTACACCAACTAAGGCGAGGGGCGAGAGATTCAAATACTTAATTCAGGAATTCTTAATTGACGATTCCTAATAAGCAATTAATGATTCCAGCAATCGATTACCTTAATCTACCTATTAAGGCGACGATAACCGACTTTTAATGATTTTATACTGAAGATCACGTCTAAACGAGTAGTGTTAATGATTTGAAAAAAATATAATATGTTATGTGAATATTTTTGATGTATGTTTATATTACATAGTGAAATTAATTTTTAAAGTTTTGTCTAACGCGGATAAAAATGTGAGAATGGCGCAAAATCTACCAAGCGTATTTTTCTGAAACCTTCACTAATTTAAAGATAATTTAATTATTGATATTTTATTAAAATACCTTTTGTTTTGTGTATAATAAATTAATAATGCGTCAAATTGGGGACTCCTTGATGGGCGAGTCCTATTACTGGCTGAACGTACGATGCGCTGCGTGAGCTCAGTACAGAACACGCAAGCTAACCACTCAAGGTCACTGGCATATATATCTGCGTCTTAACGCGGCTTGCTGTAGGAGTTGACTGGTAGAAATCGTTATGTAAGGAAAAATCGTTATGCTCCATGCGACTGGGTCTGGACTTCTGGAGAGAGAAGTGTGCGAGAGAGACAAAGTGTGAATATAATACGCGTTTTTAAAACAGACCTCACAGACAGAGCTTCTACAAATTTATACTAGATGGCTCTGTATTAAAAACGCGTCTATGGGTGGGTAAAACAGTCTATGTTTCCTAAAATAAACTTTCAAAAATAGTCAGTTTCGAGATCTCAAGTTTCAAAAGTTTTTGTTTTAAATCATACAAGAGAAGGAACTTCGTTCCTAACGGGGGTCCCCCGACCGCACACGTTTTTTATGAACTCGTAACACATCCTGGAGATTAGTAAACCCTTAATTAATTAAGTTTATTCGTCTTATTAAGTTGTACCCGCCTTTGAACGGGTATAATTACCTATAAAGTGAGATATTTATACAGAAACCTGGTTTACTTCAGTTGTTGTAAAGTTAGTAGGTACTTCTTCAACTCTGTAGGTACGTAAAGTTGAGTTGTAAAATAAACAGCCTTATTAGGTACAGGACTATATAAATTTAATTAGGTATATTTATATAAATACAGAGTAAAGTCCCCCGCAGATAGGCCCGACGCAACGGTGCTACACGATTCTGGTAGAAAAAATTCCATGATGTTTTCATAGAAATTGTTCTACTACTAGACTCTAGTTATCTAGTAGAACAATTATAGTAGTTCAATTTATAAATTAAGTCCCAGACACTCCCTCAGAGACAAATTTAAATATATCAATGTAATGACAGAAGCTTCTCAGTACATTTATAAAAATCTTTTGTATGCACATAAAAATATTAATATGTTTAAAAAATACAGTGATATCCATAATGTAAACACTAGGAACAAGCACAAATTTGTTGTTCCTACAACCAGGCTTAAAACAATAGGTGGCTCATTTAGATGCCAGTGTATATATTTCTATAATAAACTTCCTAGCCATATTCAAGAATTAAGCCTTAATAAATTCAAATGTTTTATAAAGCGGAAACTGTGCCAAAAAGCTTTTTATACTGGTAAAGACTATATTGAGGACAAAAAGGCTTGGGATTGAGCAGCTCCAATAAATTTACAGTGAATCTTGATTTGATTTATAAACACATTTTTTTTTCTGCCAACTATTTACTTATATTTTTCTTTTTGTTTTTTATATGCCATTTTACATTAACAATGACATGAATATTTACTTCGTAAAGTATTATATTATTTTAATTATTATTGATGTGAGGACTATGTGGGTCATTGTTTTTGTTTTATTTTTCCCGTAGTTTGAGTACTTTATGCGGCCTACCCAAATGTCCTTTCTTTGGTATTGTTCGTCGAATCGTTGAGCTCCTTAAGTTTTGAGTTGAGCTGCACGATAACTGACAAATGCGTGCACTGACTGGACAGGTCCACTCAAATTTGTGTGATTCTTTCCTTAAAAGACCATTTCAGACACCAATCTACATGGTCCTCAAATGATCTGACCAAGATTATGTCCGTATTTTATATACACATTGACATTGATGAATATTATATATACTATGACATGAATACTAGTTTGTTAAGTATTATATTGTTTTAATTAAGTATTGTAAATGTGAAGACTATGTGGGTTATTGTTTATTTTTGTTTTTACTCAGTTAGTTTTCATCATTGTCTGGCAGTTTGAGTAATTTATGCGGCCTACTCAAAGGTCCTTTCTTTGGTATTGTTCGTTGAATCGTTGAGCTCCTCAAGTTTTGAGTTGAGCTGCACGACTACTGACAAATGCGTGCACTGACTGGACAGGTCCCCTCAATCTGTGTGATTCTTTCATCAAAAGATCATTTCAGGCCAACACCAACATTATGTCTGAACTTTAAAAGAGACTGTGACTTCTGAGTTTGTTTCGGCCTTTCTTCTCAGAGTAGTGTGTTACGAAACGCCGACCTCATCTAGTTTTTTTTGTTTTTTTAAATATGTTTGACGTGTAAAAGTGTTTGTACAAACCTACTTACAGAAAATAAATCATTTATCATTTATTTATTACATTTTTATGAAAACTTAGTACCTAACTAGAGTCGCGTCAAGCCTGCACAAATGATGAATATGTCATTTGTGTAAAATTGACGGCTTTGAACTTGGCTTGGCCTCTTTCGGCGCCACGAGTTTTATTAGTACTGCCGTAATTAAAATAAAATAGCCGTAGGAATGCGCGCCGAGGCGGGGGGCAGCGTTGACGAATGAGCGACCTGCACTGCCCCCCCGTCTCGCAGCGCATATTCCTCTTCCTAAGGCGCGATACAGCGGTTTCGGTCAAACTATAGCAGAGCAACAGAGCTAGCTGACCAGCGCAGCACGTCCACCTTTTTTCTTAGTACCTATCAACCTATGAAAATGAAATGACAAGTAAAGTATGTTCCAAAAGTAGCTGATTAAAGAAATGGATCAGAAATTTACCTGTGGACAGGGCTCCAAAACCGGTTAATTTTCTATGTTAAGAAAAGAAAAGAAAGAAAGAAAAATGTTTTATTTGGGACCGCACAAGAAATAAAAAAAATGCATTTAAAACTAACAATATACAAAAAAAAAACAATCAAGACCTTAACCTTTAAAAGGTGTTCGAACATATTCCGTTAATTATTTTGTTACAAAATCAATGCTGAACTTAATGTGATGAAGTAATCTTTGAAGCTAATATCAATTGTATCAACAAACAAAAAAATTGTATCTTTGGAAATATAAATTAACCAGTTTGATGACCAGATGCCAGGTTGTAGTGCAACTTTAAAATTGAGAGTTTTGATTTAAATAAACACTTTTAATTAAATACTTACTTAAATCCGAAATTCAAATTCTAAATCACCATAAATATGTTTTCTTATTTGACTATTGAGGTTAATTTAATAACTTAAAACTTTGAAAATGTTGTTTCTCAAATAGGTACTTAATCAATTGTTTGAAAGTGATGAGATAATTATAACGTTGAAATCTTCTAAATTCTAAATGAGTTACTTAAATAATAACCTTTAGTTTTTACACTTTCAACTTACTTTTGGAATAGAGCTTAAGTAAGTTTTTTTTTTCTATTGTTACCCCTACTAAATGTTTCCGAAAACATGACGACATGAAAAGAGTAAATTTATCTTGAATTTAAACATGAAAAGATGATTCATTCTCATGTAAAATTTTCATTACGCATACCTTTATGGTTGCAAGCGTCCACTAAAAGTTGAATGATGAAATTTTAGTTGAAAAGAACTTTGTGACTCGGTTCAAGTTATTGTAGAAAGTTAAAATGAAATATGAAAAACTAGCGCAGTAAGAGCTGTGAAATACTGTGCATTATTCATTTTGGTAAACATTCATGTAAACATTCCATTACCATTTCTTTGCCCACAGAGCGCCAACAAACAATCCTACTAATATTATAAACGCGAAAGTTTGTAAGTATGGATGGATGGATGGATGGATGTTTGTTACTCTTTCACGTAAAAACGGCTGGATCAATGTTGATAAAATTTTAAATCGAGGTAGCTGACACCCTGGATTAATATATAGGCTACTTTTTATCCCTATATTCCCACGGGATCGAGACTTACGCGGTGAAACCGCGGGGCGCAGCTAGTAATTAATACTTACATATTAAAGGAAACTTCACATACCTACGAGTAAATGGTCTTTAATGACAGTAGTGTCATTGCTATTTACTTTTAATCGCCTTACACACGGCACCGCGCACCGCCGCGGTTTCATATGGTGAGAGCACCGCTCGATCGCGCGGTCGGGCGGTGTACGTGTGTTAGGCATCAACGAATTTATTAGAGGCCAATGCGACATTGAGATCCGCTTCACCGCCTACCGCGGCGGTGCGCGGTGCCGTGTGTTAATCGCCTTAAAGCTAAGATCACTAGATATAAATCATTTCCACTATCACGTCGCGGTCACTGGGACGCTGAAGCATAGGCACGGTGTAATACATCGACGTGCGAACAGTTACCATTTTTACTCTCTTCAATAATGAAGATAGTAAAAATAAATCGACGAATGGACGAAATACATCCACTACTGGATATACAAATCCCCCCAGGCACCGCCACTTCGACCGGTTCTGTGCTTCTCGCATCCAGCGGATTTCTGCGGCCTTCTCAAGGTCATCGGCTCACCTGGTGGTTGGCATTTTTTTATAGCCTACCCCGCTGAACTGTCATAAGTCTTTCAACAATTCTAGCCCCACCAGGGCTAGAATCATGTACCTACTGCATTCTTGGTAACAGTTTGCACACCGATGACCCTTGACACTCTGTACTCGTACATATAATTATATGCTTAGCACCAGCAGTCAAAATATGTGCTGACATGAACTTAATGGTGAAACGCAATAATTAAATTATTTACAATAATCACAAGTAAATCAATGTGTCTACATTAATTAAAACTAGTCATGATATTCCTCTTGCATTCCTCTTCTGTTTATTTATTCAACTGGTAACGTTAGTTTTATTTATAGTTAATATCTTTGTTGCAACCTCAGCGGGGCGAGCACGGCCTACTGTGACATGACTTGAGTCACACATTTTATCACAGTTTGAGCGATAAAACCGTTTTGTCTTAAAATGCTAGTACAAATTGACAAGACATAATTTATCATGTCTGGTCACAAACGTCTTGGCACGACCGTGCTCGGCCCGCTGTTACTGTTGCAACATGCATAATTGCATACCTTAAGGAGTAGTTATCTGTTGACTTTATTTTTCATTTTTATTATTTGACTAATATTTTCACTATTATCATCATTTCAGCCGAGAGACGTCCACTGCTGAACATAGGCCTCCCCCAAAGTAGGGGGGGGTTTGCCCTAATCGCCATGCTTGGCAGGCGGGTTGGCGATCGCAGTAAGGTTTTAAAAATGCATAAAGAACGCTGCTGCCCATTCTCTCGCGATTAAGGGACTTATCCCTTAGTCGCCTTTTACGACACCCACGGGAAGAAATAGGATAGTGCTATTCTTTACGTCCGGCTCCAAACGGATTATATTTATATACGGATATTATATTTTGTGAATGTAAGAACGTTGTAGGCCTCCTAGACTGTAGATTTGTAGACCATTTTAATATCCATGACTTTACATCGAGGGGTTAAACCCAAAGTCACGAAGAAAGATAACCAAAATACATTGTTTAAAGTAGGCAGTTGTAAGTTCATAAATAAATTTATTGTAAGGATGCTTTTGATTATATTTCTAGGAAGATAAGACTGTGATTGCTGTCTACAACTCTACATCATCTCAGATAATTATTTATTAAATTACAAAAACTAAGTTCAAAATTCGTGAACTATTAATTATTAATAGTTGGATTTAAACCTTCGCAACTTTAGACTTTGAAATTGGTTGTACAGTCACGAACATAAATAAGTTACACTAAGTATATAGTATTGCATAATATAAAGTCCAAGAGCGTATTTTGCGTATTTATCTTATTTACGCAAGATTCAATAGTATTTTTTTCCTAAAGTATTGATACAAATTTTATAGTCTTAACAATAGTCCTCTAGACTGAATTTAGGCCATGGCGACCAATCTTGGCTGAGACTAGCCTTCGGCGCGGGAGATATTATAGTGCACAATCAATGATGTATTTATTACCTTTAGATGCGTTACCCGCGCTCAATAATGGCAAAAGTAAATGCAAGGCAATTGCCCAAAGAGGAATTAGTCGCGCGCCATCCAGTGATGCGGCTACACGTCACAATCACTCGCAATTCTCAGCAATTATTTGTGAAGAAAATGCCTTCCCGTGTCTATACACGATGTACATAATATATTACACTAGTACTGTGGGAGTACAGAAATACGTCTCATTTCATGCATAAGTACTTATTGTATTTTTTATTATAAGAAAACGTTGTTTTGTACTTGTACAGCCAGTCAGCCAATTTTCCTGACTGCTGCGACCGACGCGTACGCGCCAATGAACATGCAGCAGCTAGTGACGTAACTAAATATGTATGTTTATCTCTTTCTAACAACAGTTATCGGTATAGGAAGGGTATATATAGATCTTTACTTTTCTTCGCGCAGTGCATGATTGTACGCAAGTATGTAGCTAAATTCATGGCTTAGGTACGCTGTTTTTGAGTGCACTAATGTTCGTGTATGACGCGTCTATTTATAATACGTCATTGTGCACAATTGTGTGCGCAGACACAGGTGCACTCTCTGTACCCTCACTCTCATAGTAGTCCGATGGGACGGCAATCCGACACGACCGGAGAGAGATCAAGCGAAGGGCTAACGGCTTAACGTGTTTTCTAAGGCACGGGGGTATCACACCGCCAATTTCCGAACTCCTGGCTGTTAACTAAGTAATTCCTAATGGCATAACCCAATAACACTTTGCCCGACCCGGGAATCAAACCTAGGACTCCATGCTCAGCAGTCGCGCTTGCGTCCACGAGACCAACGGGGATAATTATCAGTTATAGTGTTACAAAATATGGCATTCTCGAAACCATCATCATCATCATTATAACCGAAATACTTCCACTGCTGGACATAGGCCTCCCACAAAGGGGGGTTTGCCATAATTGCCACGCTTGGCAGGCGGGTTGGCGATCGCAGCATGGTGTTAAAATGCATAGAGAACACTGCTGCCCATTCTCTAGTAAGTTCCTTAGTCGCCTTTTACGACATCCACGGGAAGAAATAGGGGAGTGCTATTCTTTACGTCCGGCACCACACAGACACCATACCATACTAGGTAGGTATTAAGAATAGGTACTTTCTTTACGTTCCGTTTGGTGTCGGACGTAAAGAATAGCACCATCCCATTTCTTCCCGTGGGTGCAGCGTTCTCTATGCATTTTTAAAACCATACTGCGATCGCCAACCCGCCTGCCAAGCGTGGCGATTATGGCAAATCCCCCCTCTTTGGGGGAGGCCTATGTCCGGCATTGGACGTCTTTCGGCTGAAATGATGATGAATGATGACTTTCTTTATGTAATCGTCATTTCACGAGAAAATCGCTATTAAAAATAAGTTTATTTGTGGTAAAGCACGCTAAGAAAAAACACAAAAAGAACAAGACTCAAAAAGTAAGTGTAAGGTATTTATGCTCGTGACTGTACCTAACTTCGGCATTATGCATTCCTAAGTAACCGTTTTCAATGGATAGTTACGACGTGGGTGGAATAATATTTCTAGATGGCTAGAATCTAGGGGCCAGTCTATTCAAATAAATGTCTTTATGATTCAAATGGAATTATAATTGATGTTATTTAGTTCTTATCTGACCTCTAGATGGTCTGTGAATTTAGGTATTAAGCAAGTGAAACGGCTTAATGGAGACTTTAACCTTTGCTTCTTAAAGGTTTTTAGTAATTAAGTTACGTCCAAAACGATAAGTAAATTAATATTAACAGCCTGTCCCAACGTAACGTAAAAGTGTTTTCAAAGAGACATGTTTTTTATTAAAACATGGACACGTGTATTGAGTCCATGTTTTAATAAAAAACATGTCAGCACTTATGGTCTGTTCCAAAAGTATCTGATGAAAACAAAAAACCTCTAAAAAGTAAAAACAAAAATATTTATTGACCTTTAAGTTTTAATATAAGTTGTGGGTTTTCAATAATGATTGTCACCTATCTAACAAAAAAAATCAAAATTGGTTCAGCCTTTTGGGAGCGACGCGCGACGATGCCACAGACAGGTATTACACACGTTGGGGGTTTCAAATGTAAACAAATGGATCAGAAAACGTAGCTGCGGATACCAATTTATAGTTGATTTGATTAATTGAATACCGAAATTGTAAATCACCTTTCATTTGACAATAATTGTGGTTAGTTTTATTATAATTATGATTTTTCAATTAGAATTTAATATTGTTATTAAAACAATAATTGTTGAAAAATGTGGTCAGGTTTCTTTACACTTTGATCTTTACAATTTGAACTGAGCAGAACCTGGTTTTTAAGGCCTTTTCCAGTCTTCCAGTCTACCCGGATGCAACTGAATACCTATCAGTATTTTAAATGGAGCGACTGCTTATCTGACTTCCACAACCCAGTTACTGGGTAACACGATACCCTTTGATAAGACTGGTTGTCAGACTTTCAGGCTTCTGACGACCCGTAACGACTGTCAAAGATCTACAAATGACAGCCGGGACCAACGGCTCGTGATTTCCGAGGCTCGAATTGACCTCGGCAAGCGTTGCTTAACATTGAAGATCGACCCATGCGGCTGTTAACATTTAGCCACGAGCCCCTCTGGGTTCTTATCACTTATGTAGTAAGTACAAAAATGCGCTTTGCTTTCATAACCCTTCATATTCCCACGAAATTGCTTTCATACTCCAAGGGTCCTTTGACACGCCTTTTTTATTTTTTGGGTGGGAAATTATCAAATATCTTCTCCCGCTTTGGGCGGAGCGGGAGGGCGTGTCAGACTTTTACTGACTAATACCCACCCGTGTTCCTTTAGTTGCCTATGTGCCAGGGCCACGATAACCCTTTCGAACAAACTTGGCAGGCATTGGACCTAACGGACCCTGTCAGTTTGTGGTTTGTGCTGACATCTCTTTGAGGCGTGCGTGGAACACAACGCGCCGTCGACCCGTGCCTGGTCTTTATCGAACGGCGAGCTACCCATCGCTCACCGTCCACAAGCCCGCGCCTACGGTGGCTGGGAATCGGCCTGCGACTCCCGGCGCCCGGGGCGTCTCCAGTGGCTACTAGGGGCGTGAGGGCGCGAATTTTACCTCTCCCTCACATCCAATCATATTATCACGCTTATTGACTACGAAACCCATTACATCGATATATCCCGATAACATATCGCCCACACTACATGTAAATCAATGAGCCACAAATAGCTATCTATTAATAGATTTAATCACGACCACGGCTTAATTTATGCTTGCTTTAGTTAATAAGCAAGTACTAGAGGGATGTTCTGCCTGAGTAGAGGTAATTCAGCATTCAACAGGTAAAGTTCGTTTAACCCGGAATTTATGACCTGTGTGGTTACGCCTTAAGGGTCTAAAAGGCCTCGGAGATATCATTGAGCTAAATTAGGTTAGGTCTGAGACATGCCGCGACCGTTCTTACTGAATCTTTTTAGTTTTTTTTTGTGGTATTAATTGTCGTATCGTGTCCATGAAGTATTGAGCAACAAGGCCGCTGAAATGATGATAAGCCTTGTTGGCTTGCTTTCCCGTAACTTTTTCTCTCCCATGGTTTTCGGCAAACAACAGCGCTCCATCCTGTCGTAAGAAAAAAAAACGAGTGTGCTTTAGACCACACGTCTGAAGTAAACAGAAATCACCGTTCGCTAGCAAAGGAAGTTTTACTTCAAAAAAGCTGCGGTCTTGGGAGTGTATAAACAGCCAGTGTGAATTAAAAAAAATACCTGTTAAGCGGGACGGCCCGCGGCGGTGACGCGGTGTGTTCCATGTTTAAAATTTAAACAACTTCCGTTAGCCTCTTTCCGTAACGGTCTCGTCACGCATTCACCAGCTTACTCCCCAAGTCGAGCGCGCGTAAAGAAGTTTTACTTCAATATTAATACTAATTATACTTCCGAAACGCTCTCGTCACTTCCGTAACGCTCGCGTCATGCATTCACCAACTTACTCCCCAAGTCAAGCGTGCCTAAAGAAGTTTTACTTTAAAAACACATAATTTCTTGCCGTCCAGCTCGTACAAACTGCGATTTTATTAGGGTGAAAGCGTCAAGTCAAGGCAGCCCGCGAAATGCACATTTTTTAATCACTATTACTAGAAATCATGACATTTGAGATCAATTCTAATTTAAGGTAAGGAGTTGTATTGCTGATTCTAATGATTATAATTCTGTAAAACCATATTTGTTACGGTCGAGAATCATATAATATTTTAATCAACATCCTACCTGACACTGACCTGTAATTGCAATAAAATTTGAATTTCGCTGGCTACTTTAGCGCATTCCTCATAGCATGACGATTCCTCAAACCAATTTGGCAATTCAAATTGGTTTTCTTTTTGTCGGGGGTTTTCTTACCAAACTTAGTCATTTTGGCATTCGGGCTTTGAATAAAAAGTTTCATGGGAAATTATTTACATGGTCCCAATATCTGAACTAGCCAACTTACAACTTACTTTAAAACAAAGCCTTCAACAGCAATACCAAAAACACGTCTGCATAGTAATCAGCATGTGCAAAGTATTAATTGCATTCTCTGGTATGGCGGCATGTTTCAGCAGGAACCCATTTAATCATTTATCGACGCCTGACCGCGTTAACGTGTGATGGCCGACATAAAGACGTCTTTATGTCCTTCGGTACAACTCATTACACTTATCGGATTTCGATGCGTTCTTTTTGTAGTTCGGTATTTTTGGTAGTTTCGACGCCGTTTTGGGTCAATAGGTTGGAACCAAAGATTATACTCTTTGGTTGGAACTCTGGAAGTGTATGGATTGAAACTGTTGGCTGTGGGAAGTTGTGGTTATATTATAGATCGTACTTGTAAGTGCCCAGGGGGTCTACTCCGAAGCGTTAATCCGAACTATCGGCCAATTGTTCGGCCGTTTTATAACTTCCATAGTTTCCTTTTTTGACTTTGTATCCTTAACCGACTTAAGTTACATTTTTGACTTTGGGTTATCTCTTTGACTGTGGTTTTTTTTTCTTTTGCCGTAGTCAGCCATAGTTAGCCGTAGTTAAGCAACGGCCGAACATTCGGGCTATACCTCAGATTTATGTTCGGACTATTTATTTATGTCGTTCTGAAATCGAAGACCAGCAGACTTCTCGACTTTTTGTATTTAAAACCTCTTTTAGTCTTTGGGCTACACTTCCATATTCAGCTCTGAGTTTATATGTCAATGTGGAGAATTATGAATCGTATGTGGCAAGTTATTATCGTCTACGAAAAGCCCTATTTAATCTGTTGTCAATTATCCATTTAACAAACAGTGATAGCCTGCGGGCCGAGCACGGGCGTGCATAATAAATTATGTCTTGTCAATTTGTGCTAGCATTTTAAGACATCGGTTTTATCGCTCAAACTGTGATAAAATGTGTGACTCAAGTCATATCACAGTAGCCCCGCTGCGCTGGTGGGGTGAACGTCGGATACGCAAGTCATTGGTCTCGAGTTCGTACCCAAAGCACGCAGCTCTGACTTTTCGGATTCATGTACGTATTGTATAATTATCACTTCGTTAAAAAATACAAAACATCGAGAGGAAACCGGTATGCCTGAGAGATATTTCTCGATGGCATGTGAAGCCAAATCAGAGGCCCATGTATGGCATAAAAACTCTGACACCAGAGGGCCTAGAGAAAGTAACATTCCATTAGCGATGACGGTAGTAGAAAAGCCACAAAAAATATGGGGTTGACATAAGCTATCGAAATGTCACGTGATCACAGGTCAACGAATAGAAATTAGCTAGACAATGTTATCATCATTCGATTCCATTTAACGAATCGACAGCGTCGAACGATAACTTCCATAGAGATGCGTAGCCAAGTGGCACTTTTTGACAAGCGTTATCGCCTGCCAATCGAACTTCGTTATCGTTGAAGCGGTAGTGATTGTAGAAATAGAATCGGTCCAAAGCGAATGCCATTTGTCCTCAGGTTAGCCACTAACCACACGAAAAAGAAAGGAGAAGAATTACGCATAAAGGCTCGTTCAGACTTGCGCGATATCGCAGGCACGACAGGCACCGACAAAGAAATTGTGCTACTAGTGTCGCGTCGCGCCCGCAATATCGCACCAGTCTGTACGAGCCTTACTGTTATGATTATTGTGATAACAAGATGCTTATTTAAAAGTACTCAAAGCTAACTTTATAAATGGTTTTAGACGATGATTTGATAAGAATAGAATATAATATAATAGAATTGAAT
Organism: Tiliacea aurago; assembly: GCA_948098905.1. Lineage (NCBI taxonomy): Eukaryota > Metazoa > Arthropoda > Insecta > Lepidoptera > Noctuidae > Tiliacea > Tiliacea aurago. The sequence goes on from OX402588.1 coordinate 19,893,518, forward strand.
ACTCTTTATTATGTACACCATAAAAGTTACAGATAAAGATATTTAAATTTTACATAGGGTGACACAATGGGCGGTCTTATCGCTGAAAGCGATCTTTTACAGACAACCTTTGGATGGATTAAAGGGAGCAGGAGTGACAATACTGCAGGTAGTCAGTGGTGTACCAATTAACATATACAATAAATACATACATACACAAAGCATACACTTATCTAATAAATATATACATATATACAACATAGATAAGATAAGTAAGATAAAGATTTATTTCTCACCACAATACATACAATACGTACATTTTCAAAATATCCATACATAATAGTTTTAGTAGTTATACTGTGGGAGACTTAAACTCAAAACTCAAAGCATTTATTTCAATTAAACCATTGACAGGCACTTTTGAATTGTCAAGAAGTCGGTCAGTTACAAATATGAAGCTAGTTGCCCATTCCAAATTCCCAATTTCCTATGGAGAAGAACGGGCAAGAAACTCCACGGACACTCTTTTAAATTAAAATATTGATACAAAATATTGGTTACATCATTCATATTGAAGTTAAACATGTGAGAACGATGCAATACGTCAGAAGCGTCCGTGATAAAAAGATAACAATTCAAAACTAAAATAATTAAAAATAAGCCGTGGCAGCTAAGAGATGACCAGTCCCAACTGATAGCAACAGTTCACGAACATGACTCATGGATCAGCACCATTCAGCTCAACCATTTTGAAGGGAGCTAAATGATCCAACACACATGCCACCATCAGCGAGACGTCTGAGTGAGCATGACATACTGTCAGCCGCCAGGGCACATTCAAGTCAATGAAATACATAATTACCCGGTAAATGATAGCTCTATTGTACATAGTACTCACACCTGTGATATGCAATTATATAATACAAAGGAGATTCGAGTTTATACAATGAAAAGATAGTCTTACAATCTTCATCAGCTCCAACAGTATTTTCAAATGTTAATAAATTAGTTGTGGTGTGGAGCTGGACAAGCATTGAGCCAAGCATTTCTATCAGCGATGTAATCCCCTAACCTATAATATGCCTGCTTGCATAGTGTGCGTTTTATACAAGATTTGAATTCGTCTCATTCAGTTGAAGTATGAGGGGAGGGATTTTATTATAACATTTTAAACAGTACTCCATGAAAGATGAGTCTACTTTTACCAGTCTGAAACCTGGTTGTGCTAATAGATCCCTACTTCTAGTACTATAATTATGTCTTTCGCCTCTTTTACTAAAAATATGTAAATTTTTTCTTACGTACATGATGTTTTCATAGATATATTGACAAGGCACCGTCATGATGTTAATATTCTTAAACAGTTCTCTAAGAGAATCGCGCCTGCGGAGATTATATATGGCTCTGATGGCTCTTTTCTGCAGAATAAAAATAGACTCGATGTCTGCAGCCCGTCCCCAAAGTAAAATACCGTAAGACATGATACTATGAAAGTAACTAAAATAGACTAGCCTCGCGGTATCTACATCAGTAAATTGACGGTTTTTTCTGACAGCATATGCTGCTGAACTTAGCCGTCCTGCAAGAGATGTTAAATGAGGACCCCATTGAAGCCTAGAGTCGAGCGTGATCCCCAGGAAAACAGTTTTATCGACGAATTCTAGTTTCTCTTGATTCAATACTATCTCATAATCACAACTTTTTACATTTGGTAAAAAAAATCGTATGCACTTAGTTTGTTTCCATTTAATACTAAATTATTGGCAGTGAACCAATTTTGGACCTGCAGTAAGGCGTTATTTACGTCGTCAAAATTTGTAGCACGTGTATCTACCTTAAAAATCAAGGAAGTATCGTCAGCAATTAACACCATTTGTGGTTGATTATTTAATAAATGGAGTAGATCATTAATATACACTAAAAAGAGGAAAGGACCCAATATCGAGCCTTGAGGAACACTCATTTTTACTTTTAAACCGAGTGAGTTGATACCATTCTTTTGAACTAGCTGTTGTCTATCGTTTAAATAAGATTTTACTAAACTAAGCGCAAGTTTTCCAAGTCCGTAATGCTCAAGTTTCAATAGCAAGGTTTCGTGATCGATGCAATCAAATGCCTTGGAAAGGTCACAAAAGATTCCTATGGCATCTTGGGCCTTTTCTTACGCGTTAAACTGGTGCTAGGCTGTAAGGCCTGTATTTCAGGACACCAGAGATGAGAGACCACCTCACTGATGAGAGGATTCACTCTGAGCCAGAGATATTCCAAGGCTTTTACAATCGAAAAAAACCTATGATTACAGCCAATATTAAATGTACTTCACTAAATATGCAAGAATTCTCAGTCACATTACAAAAAAGTGGTAAAAGTGATTGACATCAGTAACTCTAGAACTAGCCTAGTCTAAAAGATTGTCCACAACTGGCTGCTAACACAATCCTACGGTGAATCTGAATCTCTCACACGACTTTTTATACCTATTGCTAATGAACCTTTTCGGTGCCGGTGGTGGCGGGGCTTCGCCGGTTAAAGCTCAACACACACAGAACGCGGGTGCGGGTCGGGCGCGGGACGGGCGCGGTTCAGGACGGCAGTAGGTTGAATTCTCTGTATTTATATGAACGACACCACACACAACGCGTGCGCGGGTCGGGCGCGGCGGCGGCGGCGGCGGGAGCCGCGCATGCGGTCTGTGTGGTGTCGTTCATATAAATACAGGAATTCAACCGCCGTACTGCCGTCCTGGAACCGAGCCCATCCCGCGCCCGACCCGCACCTGCGTTCTGTGTGTGTTGAGCTTAAAGGTAATTACGTAGCACACCAACACATACACACACACACAAGCACACTCACCCGCAAACCCCCACACGCACTACACACACATAGTGCACATTGCGCTCAATATTTATTATTTTATCCATCTATAGTATTTTAATTTAACTGTTCTTAAAGGCTTCTACATACCGAGGCGACTTGTCGCGCGACGCGACGCAACACAAAGGCACCGCTCGTCCCGCGACACGCGGGGCCTTTGTGCCGTGTCGCGCTGGTATGTAGAAGCCTTTAGTCTAGGCTGGACAATGTTTTAATTGCTTTATAACAAAAACACTTTTTCATGTCATTTTAAACCGACTTCAAAAAGGAGTAGGTTCTCAATTCGACTGTATTTTTTTTTGTACGTGATTTTGATGATTCTTTTTTTGTTTGCTAGATGGTTCCATATAAATTTTATCGAAATTGATTCAGCGCGTTTTCAAAAGTCAACAAAACAAAAAATTTAAACACAGCAGTTGACGTTTTGTTTGATAGTCCCCATCAGCAAAAGTTTTGATGAGCACTCGGTTTTAGTTCATCGATACTTTTGTAAATTGTGCACCGATTTTTAAAATTCTTTTTCATATGACAATACCACCCAGGGACTCCACAAGACAGGCTCGACCTAGTGTGGAGTTCATTAGTAAAGTACTTCCTTTGCGTCATAGTAAAAAAATGTAAATCGAGCTATTAATGACATGTAGACTATAAGGAAATGTAAAGCACTGTTTTTGGAAAAAAAAATTAAAAAAAAATCTTATTATTATAATAGTATTCAAAATTATCCTCAGTAAGTACCTATGTACATTAATCGTGTCTAGTGGGAAGTTAGATATGTTGCTATAACCCTGCTTGAATAAACAGTGTATCCCACACTAAACCGTTTCATAGCCATTAGTGCAACCGCGTCTGGCAAATAGAATTGTTCACTTAGTAACTACTGTGTGTCCAATATAGTGTTAATTATGTGTGATATTGTTCATAAGCTAATCAAGAACAAAGATAAATTAATCAAAGCTCGTGAATATTCACTTTCAGTGTTATAGGGAAGTAGGTACTCACGGAGGCGATCGGCGGCGGCGATGTCTCCCGTAAGGCCCTGGTCCAGACCATGGTTCGGAGCGAGAGTGCATGGGTGGCCGTCACCTCCTTCTGCGAAGCAGTAATGCTCACGAAGGAGGAGGCGGAACGCGGGAGAGGCAAGGTTTGCGCCCTTGCGTCCCGAGTCGCCGCAGGAGACGGTCCGGGCGCGGTCGGGAGTCGCAGACCGATTTCCGGCCTCCGCCGTAGGCGCGGGCTTACGGACGGTGAGCGATGGGTAGCTCGCCGTCCGATAAGGACCAGGCCCGGGTCGATGGCGCGTTGTGTTCCACGCGCGCCTCAAAGAGATGTCAGCACCAACTGGTGGGGTCCGATAGGGCCAATGCTTGCCAGGGTTGCGAGTTTGTCCGAAAGGGATATCGTAGCCCTGACACACAGGCAACAGAAGGAACACGGGTGGGTTTTAGTCAGTAAAAGTCTGAGCGGGAGAAATTATTTGATAATTTTCCAGCCAAAAAAAAAGAAGGGAATTAGGTACTATCGCGGGTGCCCTAATCGGACCACCGTAAGGACTACACCTGCTTGCAGCGCTCGGCCGCTAAAGTAATGCTTACTTACCCTCATCAACTTACTAATTCCATGCTATTGAAAAGTACTTACTTATTCCACGCTCAAGCTGTCACTTCTTGTTATACACTTCCGTCCCTATTCACGAAATCACTTCTACAGAAACCAAGAGAAAATATGTTACAAATAAATAATAATCATATTAACCAGAAATCAGGGGGCCTAAAATGGACGCTTTCGCAGAATCATAATAATGATCTGCGTACAATTCATATCCCGCATTTCATCTGTTTGACAGTTGTGTATGGAGTTTCGTAAAATGGTCCACAAATTAAGAATTAATATAGTGAAGTCTAATGTCAAATAGCAGCTGTCAAACAGATAATTGCAGGCTGTATGAATTGCACGCATGATTCTGCCAAAGCGTCCATTTTAGGCTCCCTGAGCTCTTATAACGTCATCATGATCAATTCAGTTCAAACAAAACAACACACATGATGCCGCTTAGCACAAACCAGTACAAACAAACATACAGGAACATAATGTAAGGTCAACCAATAAAGAACACACAGTAGGCATTTGATCAGCGTTTAATGTTTACCAGACATCGGGAATTTGAAAGAGCCGCTTTGTAACCAACACAATGTGACCTTGCTTGCCAATCATAATACGAACACTCAAATGAATCAACATGAAATGACCAGCATAACATGGTCTTCGGCAATATAGGAAACTATTGTAGAAATTGTACTGAATTTGGCATTAAATTTGTTTTTGCAAGCAGCGCTGTTGTGAGGTGTCAAGATATATTGGATGCTTTGCAGGTACATTAGTCATTAAAATCTTGTAGGGCCATCCAGTGGTTTTAATTAGTTTTCATTGATCTGTTGATAGAGGTTGTTTCGTGTGTTTATGTTCGATTGATGTCTTACCCATAGGTATTCATTCTACACTCCATTGATTTAGGTTATTCAATAAAGTGTAAAAAATCGTAAAAAGGATTTTTATAATTGACGCTTTCATGTTTAAAAATACGTTGTAACTTAATATAACCAAATTAATTTGTTTTAGGTAATTGACACCCTTTTTTTTTTTTTTGTTCACGGGGTGGAAAATCCTCATGGATGTCCTCAGCCCTGGGGCGGGCGGAGGGGTCTGTCAGACTCTTACCGCCTTATTACAAAACAAGATTTATATTTTGACATGGCTTAAACCATGGAGCTAGTTTTTGTAATAAGAACGTAACAGTGATTGAAATAGCGTTCTTTATACAAAACTGAAAACTTAGTTCGGTACTAAGTTGTCAGTTTTGTGTTTAGGAACTTTACCATAGTCGGAATAAAGTTCGAAATTCAATAATGGCTCCATGGCTTAAACCTGGGTCTGAAGATAAACCTTGTTTTGGAATAAGGGGGTTACTGACTAAAAACCACCCCAGTGTTCCCCTCTCACACTTGCACCGGGGATCTTGGGATCTGTTATTACTTCCGCAATCACCGGGTTCCGCAATCCCCGGCTAGGTAGTTGACACCCTGAGTTAACATATACAGGTTGTGAAAGTAATTGTAAAAACAAAAATAAAATTCAAAATTAAAAAAAAACATAACAAAATTTGTAATTAAACATAAAAAAAAAAAAAAAATAAGTCTCTTCGTACTTTAACGGGTTTAGGACCGTCAAATAAAATAATTTTAATTCTAAACGATTGCTATTTTAAGTTAGTAGGTACTATATTAGGTTGATCTTGCAATATTTTCTTTTTCTGGGTTCCTTTATCGATACTGAACCTACCCGTAAGCAGGGTATCGTATACAGGATGTTAAAGAAACTGCGTGCCATGATAGCACGCAGTTTCTTTAACATTGTATAATTTTTACCCCGATATTCCCACGGGATCAAAACTTACGCGGGTGAAGCCACGGGGCGCAGCTAGTTTGTCTATAAAAGTAAAGAGCCCAAAGAGACAGGTTCTCTAAACGTCAACAAATTATAACGTTGCTAAATTGAAGAGTACAACTGTGACGTAACATGACAACTGAAGTGACAAGTATTACGTTTAATCGGTTACTTGGCAGCTCTCTCGTCCCGTGGTTTTTTTTGTTTACTTTTATTTAATTACCTAAACCAACGGAGTATAGTAAAGACAAGACTCCTTTCCCTGTGAGAGCATTATGAAAAACAACAAAAAAAAAACGAGTGTGCTTTAGACCACACGACTGGAGTAAAACTTACAAATAGTAATACTAATTATACTTACTTACAACAATAGGCCTGCACTGTGTCTTAGATATACGAAACGCAACTGGCTATAAGAGAAAGAAAATGTGTGCTCGGACCTCTCTTTCTTGCCCCTACAGTAATATAAGAAACGTAACTCTCTCTCTTTCTATCTTCACTAACTTATAACTCCCTCTCAACTCCATAACGCTCTCGTCACGCATTCACCAGCTTACTCCCCAAGTCAAACGTGCGTAAACAAGTTTTACTTCAAATTCAAAAATCAATCTGCCTAGCCTTTTCCCAACTATGCTGAAGTCGCCTTGCAGTCTAACTGGATGCTGATTTTGAAACTCGTCAAAATCAGCTGATCCCAACAATTTGACGAGTTATTCGTACATAAATGTAGGGAAAAAAGCTGATTTTTTTTCGCGATTTCAGGGTTGGTCCTTTAGTAATTTTTTTTCTTTATGATGAGTTCAATGACCCCTTAAGAGGTTGTGCGCTAATTCTGGGACATATAATATGTTATTCCAAAGTTTAAAGTTTTCCCTTCTGCCGGCCGGCAGTCCCTACGTTGCCTACATTTTATTTGCCCTAAGGTCTTTCGCAAGTCATTAGGTCACCTATATTCGGCACTGACACAGCATTGACACTCTACATCAATTTGCCGTGTTATAAAATGAAAATTATGATTTTAATATACAGACAATTTATGTTGGTAGTCAATTTCCTTATAAACAATTTTAATTTCCCCGACTATGTATACAACATTATTTTTCTGAATGCAGTTTGTTCAGAAGAAGGAAATGAATCGATTTCAATGATTTTTACACCATGTTATATGTTGTCCCAAAAATATTTAAGTGTGATGGAAAATGTTATCACCATTTAATTACTTACAATAAAATCGCCGTACGGTTAGGTACCTACTGCCAAATTATTATCAATGAGCACAAGACGACCCTGGAGGCGCGGGGCGCCGTTAGCATGTTTTTGTACGGACAACCCGGTAACATAACAACCTTTATAACTGTGATTTTTCATGATACAGTTTTGGAATTTTGTACATAGATTCTTTACCTAAGAATACTAGACACGTGTTTCGGGTTTCGCATATACAAAAACTAATATTGTATACTTAACTAAAAACATATGCAATGAATTGATGAATAACAATGTTGACAAAGAATCAATATTCATCGTCGACCTTTGTTCCTTTGAAACATAGCTCGTTTTATCAGCGACAACGAGTGAAGTATTGACGCTAAAATTATTATCTAATCAACGAATTCAAGTTTGACTGGTTTCGTAAATGAATTGCTTTGACCTTTGCGACCGATAAACGACAATATAAATAGTATTGAGATATTCTGGTATACGATAAATGTCACAGAACATGGAGTCGCAGTACTAATAAAAACCGCCCAAGTGCGTGTCGGACCGCGCACAATGAAGGGTTCCGTATTTGGGATGAATTTATCCAAACAAACTTAACATTGTAGTTGAAAAACATGATCCCCATACATTCCAACTGCAAATGTAAGTTTGTACGCACAATATTGAGTGATTTACCATGTTATTTTAAGATGACAGACTTCTTATAGGCCGTCCTGTAATCTATAAGTAAAGAACTATTTTCTGTATTTTTATCAAAATTTTAGGCTCAGTACTTTCGGAGATAAGGGGAGTGGTAATTTTTCATCTATTATCTTAAATAATTTCAAAAATATGTAATTTAAAATTATAAATAAAATATTTATAAAATCCTTAAAACAAGCCCTTTTATTTGATATGTCACACGGTACAGTCAGAATTTTGTTTTTTTTTGTTTTCTGATTTGCCCCCCAAAAGTGACCTCCCTAATCAAATTAATTTATTTACGTAACACGTCTGTGTTAGGGTCACAGAAGTTCATATGTGTATCAAATTTCAACTTAATCGGTCCAGTAGATTCGGAGCAAATCAGCTGTGACAGACGGACAGACAGACAGACAGACACACGAGTGATCCTATAAGGGTTCCTTTTTTTACTTTTGAAGTACGGAACCCTAAAAATAGTGGCGCCGAATTTACGACTGGCGCACCACTTCTCAGCTGTCCCATTTCAAAACCTAGTAAGGGGCACTTTTTTCGGGAAATAGCTTTATTGTATGCAATAAAGCGATTTCCCGAAAAAAGTGTCAATTACTAGGTTTGACGGGGGGTCAAACCTAGTAATTGACACTTTTTCCCATAAGTGTACCAAACTGACGAATCGACGAAAACTGACAAACACTGGAAAATGTCGAGTTAACGCAACTGTCTAATCGGTAAAACTGACCAATCAGTGAAACCGACTAATCAACGAAACTGGGGAATTAAATAAACTGGTGACTGAGGGAAACTGACCAGTGATACGCGGACTCAATCCACCATGTGGGCCAAGTGCACGCTGCTGGTGGATGTCACATGTCTTCGAAATTTTGGTTCTAGGACATGTTTCCTTATGTTTTCCATCACCATTGTAAGTAGGTATATGTGTACTCGTAATCACCCAGACGCAGGGGAGCAAGAAGGGTTATCAATGTTTATTCTTTATCTAAATGATGGGAGACATTAACCTTGCTCTGATACAATAATGAATAACCTTGCCTAATTAATCATATTATTAATTACGTGCGACCCGCCCTTACTTCGCACGGTTTTTGCGACTTGACAACAAATCGAGATTTCTTTATTATAATATTAATTTATTACACATCATGTCGCAGATGGATTGTCAAAGCAGCTGTTTTACAACCGCTAGCTGTTTTACAAAACAGCTCTGTTATGTAAAACAGCTGAACAACGGTCAGCTGGATTACCATTGCGTTACGTTTAAAGCAAGCCTCACTTACCTCATTTACTGAAAAACCGACCTCAAATGGTGTTATTTGCTGATGACACATCATTAATTTTTAAAGTAAGCAGACATGCACAGGAGCTTGACGACGTAAATAACGCTATGCTTATGGTCCATAATTGGTTTACTGTAAATAATTTGGTATTAAATGAGAAGAAAACTAAATGCATAAGATTCGCCTTGCCGAATGTTAGAAGTAGTGAATGTCACGTTGTATTAAACAAAGAGATACTAGAATTCGTCGACAAAACTGTTTTCCTGGGAATCACGCTTGACTCTAAGCTGCAGTGGAGTCCTCACTTAACATCACTTGCAGGGCGGCTAAGTTCAGCCGCCCACGCTGTTTGAAAAATCCGCCAATTAACAGATGTGGATTCAGCGAGACTGGTCTATTTTAGTTACTTTCATAGCATCATGTCTTACGGTATTTTGCTGTGGGGACAGGCTGCAGATATTGTTTCTATCTTTATTCTGCAAAAGAGGGCTATCAGAGCCATCTACAACCTCCGCAAACGCGACTCTCTAAAAGAACTCTTTAAAAAAATTAACATCATGACGGTACCTTGCCAATATATTTATGAAAATATTATGTATGTTAGAAAAAACCTACATCTCTTCAGTAAGATAAGTGATAGGCATAATTTTAACACTAGAAATAGGAACAAATTAGATCAACCACGTTTCAGATTGTCAAAAGTACACACTTCTTTTATGGGGTAGTGTGTAAAATGTTATAACAAAATACCACTCGATATTCTTTAACGAAATGAGAAGAAATTTAAAACATGCATTAAACGCACACTATGTAGACAAGCATATTATAGGTTGGATGATTATATCGTAGATAAAAAGGCTTGGCTTAATGCTGGTCCTGCTCCACAACCACTTGGGCTCACTTATTAAAATTATAATATTTGGAAGAGATGCTTCCCCCCTTTTTTATCTTCTGACATTACAATCATATCGATTTTATAAAATGTAATCGTCGACGACTAAGAAGAAGGAGAAAATGTAATCAAGTTTTAGTTGGTGAATACTTTAATAGGTAATAATGATTTTCCTTTTGCTAGTAAAATTTTATTAATTTTTGAAATTCATTGCAGGCTATTATAGTTTTGTATAATTTAGAAGCAATTTTTTTTTCATTTTTGTTAATGTGAGTACCATGGAGCCGTTTATTATGATAAGATGTATGTTGACTTAAAGCGTGGCAGTTGAGAGTATGTCATGCTCACTTAAATGGCTCGCTGATGGTGGCGCGTGTGTTGGATCATTCGGTTCCCTACAAAATGGTTGAGTTGGATGGTGCTGATCCACGTGTCATGTTCGTGAACGGGCGCCGTCAGTTGAGACTGGTCTTCTCTTAACTGCCAGGGCTTATTTGTAATCTTTTAATCTTATATTTTGAATTGTTTTTTAAATAAACAATTTAATTTTTTTTACATTGTTCTCACATACAGAAGCAACAAGAATAATGTACCCAGGATTTGGTAATATCTTGCTTTAAAAGAGTGTCCTTGGAGTTTCTTGCCTATTCTTCTCCATAGAGATCTACGTTTTGGAATGGGCAAATAGTTCAACTTTCTGACTTACTGACCGACTCTTTGACAATTCAAAAGTGCCTGTAATAGGTTTAATTGAAATAAATGTTTTGAGTTTGAGTTCAAGAATGCTACCCACGTTTAGACGTAATGCAGAATACCTTATCTGCAGACAAAATAAGCATTTGGTGTGGCTTCTAATGCCGAATCGGTCGCAGAAACTAAGCTAAGGCACCCTGACCAATTGGTTTAGGCTATGTTAGAACTGTGAACAACCGCGCGCAAGCTGAGCGAGCTGAGCAAAGGTTGCCGCGGCAGCCACTGGCGAGCGCTACTTCCAAGTTGGTCGCAATTGGCTATATCTAGTATTTTTAGGGCTGACTTTCATAAAACTCTGATATCTTTGATTAAAATTGTCCTTCAAATCACTGTTTTCACTTGAGTTTGGGGAAAGTTTCACTAATATTACTTATTTTATTAATTCTGTTTCATGCGCCATTATTATCATGAAATTCTGCGTAAACACTGCAAATCGCTACTCGGCATTCAGCTGTTCTACATAACGGAGCTGTTTCGTAAAACAGCTTGCGGTTATGTAAAACATCGGATTGGACAATTCATCTGCGACATACACATAAAAATTCCGAAAGAAAATCTCTAAATAATGGTGAAAATCGCTTCACCATTATTTAGAGATTTTCACAACGCAGTCTTACAGACAGACACAAAAATAGACTTGGCAGGCGGGTTGGCGATCGCAGTATGGTGTTAAAATGCATAGAGAACGCTGCTGCCCATTCTCTAGTAAGTCCTTTAGTCGCTTTTTACGACACCCACGGGAAGAGATAGGGTGGTGCTATTTTTTACATCCGGCACAACACGGAATAAAAGAAAGAACATAAATAGTTCATTTAAATATGAGAAACTTTACAAAATAACTTAAGTTATAAACATATTTGCCGTTCGATCTGGCTAGTACATACAGTGAGTAATGATTTATATATTGTTGGTTAGCCAAATATAATTTTAACCTATTTTTTAAAACGTTCACTGATGAAGAATCTAGCTTATTTCTTTCTGTAACTTATTAAAGCTGCGCTCCCTCAAACAATTTTACATAAATAAATGTACCTTCAAATATTTCAAAGACAATAGTAGAAACGGTTAATTGAACGTAGTGCCTTACAGATTTAAAGCTACTTCTATGTTTATTGTTTTTTTTTACCAGGCTTCATCACTTTATTTTAAATGAAGGCGACAAAATCTCATACAATCCTTTACTGACTTAAAAATGTCTAAAGTAGAAACATTATAATTACTGAGCTAGTTTACAGTGCGGTTCACAATAAGTTGCTAGTCCCTGTGTCCCATGGGTATAATTAAACTTAATATAGGATTATACGGGGAAATTGTCCAGTAATAAACACAACAGCTGTGCTTTAATAACTGTATCTGCGATTACTAACTCGTTTATATAATGTAAAGTCCACTTCACGAAAGAAGTCCCGCAGACGTGGCGCTGCAGGCATGGGTTATTTTAGGAATGTTGCTAACTTAGCGTATAATAATAATTAGTTCCACTTATTTCCGCGGGACTTCTTTCGTGAAATGGACTTTATTATGATATTATTATGGGAAAGTTTGTTAATCCACCTGCTTTCTCTTTGGCATTGGTAATTATGACCTCATTTGTCTAGCAAATAATACTAATCAAATTGACACCCTACGTCAATTTTATTTGTCGTGATATAGCCATTTCATACAACTGTTAAGAATGACAGTTTTGAATTGTGAATTTATGGACAATTTAAGTGTGTAGTCAATTCGCTTAACAATTAATTTCACTAATGAAATCTCTCAAAACGGCTTATTTTAATTATTAAACAGAGAACGAGGAAGCTGTCCCACCGTAATACAGTTTATAACTAGTACGGGGGTCAGGGTGAATCGGTTTCGTAACAACCGTGAATTTATTATTGTGCACTGAGGAACGGAAATTGGATATGTAATCTTAGATTCTTAAAAATAAGTTCTTGTGTAAAATTTGTTGTTTGGTTGTTATTCTTTTGGTCAAATAAAGATTATGATTATGATTAATGAAATGAAACGAATTTTATTTATTGCAGGAACTGTAGTACATTACAGATGGTCGGGTTTTTTATGTTTCTAAAACTAGCATGCAAAATAATTGATTACATAATAATTGATACAACTAACTGTACATACCTTTCTACTGGTCATGTTCTATTACAAAATCTTATTAGCGGCTCTCGTGACAAAAGACTCAACTTCAATTGAAAAGGCGACACTATTATTGATTAAGGGGCGATTTTTCCAACGCTAGATAAATTTACTAGATTTATCTGAGGAATAATTTTGAATTTCTGATAGTTTTTCTATACAAAAACTATCAGACGTCAATTTATTCCATAGATAACAGATCTTTGGTTTTGTTAAAATCAGCCCTAAATATTAGTTTTGTTTGCCCTCATATAAAGATAAACTACGATAACATGGCGCGCCCCTCCAAAATTCAAAATGTTTCAAAGTATTTATGACAGTATTTACAAAGCGCCACCAAGACTCACAACGCATTGTAATGAAATTGACTATGTATTGTATATTTTCAATGACAATGTAATTTAATAAGAAAACTGATTAAGAATAATTATGTCATAATGTTCCTTTATATTCAATTTGCACACCTCGCATGGTTATAATACGGAGTACCATAAGAACCTTTTGTAACATCCTCTGAATCTGTGTTATGCAAAATAAATGATTTGATTTGATTGCGTGCGTACTGAGACAGCCATCAAACAAAAATAAATCCAATTATTTATTTATTCGTAAGGATTTGACTACATACGAGTACATTGAAACATTGATTATGAGTGTCGCGCCATGTTATCGTAGTTTACCTACGTACTCTCTCATTCTGCCTTACTTTTCGAAAGTTGATTTGTTCCATAGATAGTTACTGAATGCTACTAAAAAGTTTTCGAGAAAAGGGGAGTAAAGTTGTGATAGAACGGTACTCCAAAGGTGGCAAAAAGAAAAGGACAAGACAATACAATATATCTGAAGAGGAGTTAAATCTCACAGCGGGTATAAATTGGAGAAGAGTTGCAAGAGATAGGAAAGAAAAGTGGACTAAAGTTGTGTCACAAAGGTACTCCAGAAATGGAAAAAGTAACAAGGGAAAACAATACAAAAGATCTGAAGACGAATTGAAGCTCCTAGCGGCTCTAAGTTGGAAGCGAGTTGTAAGAGATAGGAAAGAAAAGTGAAGTAAAGTTGTGACAGAACGGTACTCCAGAGATGGCAAAAGGGAAAGGGGAAGACAATATAAAAGATTTAAAAGAGAAGTTAAATTTTACAGCGGGTCTAAATTGGAGAAGAGTTACAAGAGATAGGAAAGAAAAGTGGAGTAAAGTTGTCACAGAACCGTACTCCAGGTATGACAAAAATAATAAGAGAAGACAATACAAAAGATTTGAAGACGAATTAAAGCTCACAGCGGGTCTAAATTGGAGAAGAGTTGTAAGAGATAGGAAGCAATGGAAGTTGTTAGAGAGGGCTTTTGTCAAGAGGCACACTGAACTAAGAAACATTCTGTAAACTAGGTACTACTCAAAATATCACAACGCAAATTTTGATAATTAAACGGCTTATTATTATATTATAAAGTTTTATAATTTAGTCTTTGTGGTTTTGAAGCTCGTTGGCAGGATAATGATGAGAATTAAACCACATATATATATACACAACCTCACTACGTCACGCCTTATTTCCCCCAAGGGTTCGACAGAGATGCGCCTATGTACACCCTCATTTCGCTAGTTATGTTTAAGTCCCATGTAAAAGGGAGCGAGCTTATCGCCATCAACTGGGAACAAATCCAGACTCTGGGCTGCTACTAAAAAAGTTCAGACAGAGAAACCCAATGAAAACCAGGGTTGCAATTAATCGATGCTGTTTTAAGTGTTTCCCGTTAGGACCAATGCCTGCCAGGGTTGCGAGTTTGTCCGAAAGGGAGATCATGGCCCTGGCACACAGACAAATGAAGGAATACGGGTGGGTTTTAGTCAGTAAAAGTCTGACAAGCCCTCCCGCTCCACCCAGAGCGGGAGAAGTTATTTGATAATTTACCCCACAAAAAAAAAAGTGTTTCCTATATTTCTATTTACACAATGTATTGGTTTAGTTTTCCAAATAAGTAAATAGAAATGCAGTAAGTATACGCTTTTATAAACATGGCATACACAATTCGTTTTACTATTTCATAAAAATATTCCAAGCATTGACCGATTTTTTGTTTGGGGCTCAAACATTGATTCGAACATAGACAATATATTTGGTAAAATTAATTATTTATTCTATGAATGCAAACTGTATTGGAAAACTATAGATCATTTATTTTTGTGAAGAGAGAAAGATATTAAAGACTAGCTTCTGTGTGCGTAAAATAAAAGAAAACAATAATTAAATAAAGGTACTGGTATGTATGCCTATTATTGGTCTATACAGTATTCTTTTTAATATATTTAAAAAAAATAATGTTGTTTATATATTTATTGTGACATGTTTGTACAATGTGATGTCTGATCTGTGATGTGGTGGTGTGATGTGTGACGTGATGTGTGTTTGTTTGTTTGTTAAGTATTTGTTTGTATTGTGTCATGTTTGTATTTATTGTTTGTTTGTTTGTTTGTTATAGGTTTATTGTTATATTTGTTGTACTGCCTCGTTGGTCTAGTGGTTGCAAGCACTACTGCTGAGCATGATGTCCTGAGGTCGATTCCCAGGGCGGGCAAAATATTATTGGGATTTTCCATTCGGAGTTATTCAGTAGCAGCCCGGAGTCTGGATTTGTGCCCGTTTGAGGGCAATAGGCTCACCCCCTATTACATGGGACTTAAACATAACTGTTGAAATGTGGGTGTACTATAGGTACACCTCTGACTAACGCTTCGGGGATTACAGGCGTGATGTTATGTTATGTTATTTATTGTTATTGAAAAAAAAAAACTTTTACACCTCAATAATATTTACATTACTTACTTACAGAAACAAAAATATAATTTATCATGAAGAAAAGAAAGTACGATTACAATAGTGGTCTTTAAAAAAAACTTTTTACAAAAAAATAGTAACCGACTACCAAAAATAACACTACAAAGTGAAATAAAACTTTAATTTCGGAAGTCGGTGTCTTTGGATCTGTATTTGAATGTTTTGGCACCGACTTCCGAAATTAAAGTTATTTTTCACTTCGTAGTGTTATTTTTGGTAGTCAGTTATTATTTTTTTGTAAAAAGTTTTTTATTTTTCACTTTTTAGTGGGTCAGTTTTGAATTTATCTAACTAACAATAGCCTAATGTTAACTGCTCATCACCTTATACAAAATATTGCTTTTCTCGATGCTGGGACGTTGATTGTTGAGGAGTTCTCCTGGTAAGAACCAGGAGGACTGCCACTCACCATATGCATAGTGACGAGCATAAATTGCTTAATCGCAACCCGTTAAATAGATACTCAATATTATATTGTTCCGGTGGCCATCTGTGGTCTCCATCATCAGTTCCACTTCACCAAATGGTGCTTTCGGAGAGCAAATTGCACGAGTTACTATAAAAAATACCCAAATCGCTATAAGTTTGCATATAAAATTTAAGGATTTCAGTCGATTTCCATGGGATCCCCTCATCAGATTCTGATTTGGAGGCAATGGGACCACCTCGGGAGTATACCCTTTCAAACAAAAAAAGAATTTTCAAAATCGGTTCATAATTGACGGAGTAAACGCGTAACAAACATACAAAAAAATATAAAAAAATAAACATACAGCCGAATTGAGAACCTCCTTTTTTGAAGTCGGTTAAAAATATGCTTCACTTTCACAGAGCTGTTCAAACTCCATCCCTAAAAATATGCTGCCAACGAAGAGACAGGTGTTTCTAGTGAAGATATGGGATATTGATTTAGTGTTATATTGCTTTAGTTTCAAAGTCTGACGGGACTTAGATAGTTTACCGCCTAAATTGAGTAAGTTATTACAGTAGCATGTAGCAGTATAGGTAGCATGGGGTAACATAGATAACGCGCCTTCAATAGATGGATTAATCGAAATCGATGGCGTGTAACAAACATTAGCTGTAGGAAATGATAACAGAACCGCACGAAGATATCTAGGATAACACCTAGATGAATGGCTTTGACCAGGGGCCTATTAACAGGCAACTAATAATAAAACCAACAGGTCACAGGTGAAAATCTGACAATTTTACAAGTCTCTTTCATACATTTTCTGCTTGTAGTCTTGAAATTAGGAGACAATTTTGTGTTTTTTGACAAATATATCATATGTCATTGTCAGCTTTAGTAACTATGGCCCAGAAAAGCATACCACAAAAGGAAGGCGACGTATAATCAGTGAGTCAGAAGGGAATGAGCCAGGGCTGTCAATGGTTTGGTACCCAAACTGCTGTGAAGTCATCCACAATCCATAATTTTGTAACACATCATGGTTAGACCAGGTAAGAACTCAAAAGCTGACTATATGAGTAGGTACCTATGACGACCAAAATCGATATGGTGACCAAAATAAAAACTCTCGTAGTCGGAGGTCTGAAATATTATACTTGACCGTCTTATTGTCCTGAATCTTCTCTGGTGAACAACACTGAAGAACAATATAAAATCATTTATTAGACTACAAATGAGGTCCACTGTGTTAGTAACAATCTTACTTAGCCTATATTAGTACTTAATAAATAAAACAGATCTTGTTCGATCGGCTAACGAGCCGCCCGTACAGATAGTCCGCTTGAGTGAGACAAGCGGACTATCTGCCCGGGCGGCTATCGAGTGCAGAATGAAGTTGGGAGTGGACTGTCACGCAACCTGTGAAGTAACGAGGCAGATTTCAGAGACAGAGGCAGACAATAAATAATGTACTTTCATAGAAACTTTGAGACCTAACTTATGGCCCTCTCAGTTTAATGATAGTCAGTCAAAAAGTACTTACATAAGTTTTAGCATTAGGTAAATAAGATTGATGTGTCGTTTCTCAGCTACGTGTAAATAATACTAAGAAATGATCTAACTTTAGTAGCAGTTAATGTTTAGTTATTTGCAGGCTCTTTTATTTATAATCAAAAACTTTTTAGATGGGCTTGCAAAGAAACGAGACTGTATAGCTGAAGGTTAATTGCTTCAAAAAATCAAGGACGCCGTTCATCAACAGGCCTATATTTTATTCAAAATTTGTATTAAAAAAGTTTGTATGTAGTTACGTAAAAAATAACGCAGAAACTTCCTAACTGATGAAATGTTTTCTGGGCTAGACTATACGAAGTTTGCCCAGAGGCCCAGAAACTGGAGTCACAATAAATTACTGTCTAAATTGCAGCGCCTAGGTCCGATTTTCCGATTCGTTTTTCTCTTAAAAACTGTTGCAGTTGAGAATATGGAAAATATATAATTATGTTGTAGTTCAGGATATTATACTCTGTGCTATGGTTGTGGTGCTCCGAATTATTTGTTTCTTATAATTTATTATTTAATGAACATTATATTGTACACTGCATAAACCAAAGAGGAATATTTTATTTCTTTTTTGGTCGAATCATATACCCCCTTATTACAAAACAAGGTTTATCTTCAGACCCAGGTTTAAAACATGAAGCCATTATTGAATTTCGAACTTTATTCCGAGTATGGTAAAGTTCCTAAACACAAAACTGTCAACTTAGTACCGAACTAAGTTGCCATGTCAAATATAAATCTTGTTTTGTAATAAGACAGTATCCGCCTTATTTATATTTTGACATGCCTTAAACTATGGAGCCAGTTTTTGTAATAAGAACGTAACAGTGATTGAAATACCGTTCTTTATATAAAACTGAAAACTTAGTTCGGTACTAAGTTGTCAGTTTTGTGTTTAGGAACTTTACCATAGTCGGAATAAAGTTCGAAATTCAATAATGGCTCCATGGTTTCAACTTCGGTCTGAAGATAAACCTTGTTTTGTAATAAGGCGGACCATGTTTTTATGTGAACTTTATTTAATTAGCCTTAGTTTTTTTATAATAATTCGAATCAACTCCTTTTTTAACGACATTTTTTGAGGAGCAGGCCCCGAGTCACCGCCTGAAATGTCTCAAAATCAAATCGTGTCTACCTAACGACAATTCCTAAAATATGAAATATGACTGTAAGTGTTTGTTGCATCACAATTTTTGTAATGAACAAAAATATTGGCCGTGTATGTCGTATCTTTTTTACATTCCTGACTCAAAATCAAAATCAAAAATACCAACTCATTAAGAACTCGAGAGCAACGCGTATTTATACGTATTTATTTGTGTTGCTACATTATGACGGCTTGGTGTTCGAAATTGGAGATGATTTACGTTCCAAAACGTAGTTCGGTATTTAAAGAAGATGGATAACGGTCCCATACAAGCTTGGCCCAGAATTGAACACAAATAAAACAAAATCTATTATGAAGCTGTAATAGTGATTTATAGCCCCGTATATCTTTGTTCGTCGTAAAACTGTGTGACGGGACATAAGACCCTTCTCAAATAACCCTTCAAAAATAAATTCAAACCTGTCGATCGCGAAGTAATCTACTATCTTCCAGCAGATTGAATTTCACTCAAATCTAATGACTGTATCCTAAATAATTCATTTGCCCCAGTTTATAGAACGTTGCATCTCCGTTGGTAACCAGGCAAAATCAGAGTGGTCCGAGATGTGAGTTATAGGTGTATTGTTATTGTAGCCCAGGTAAATTACTATGTACTTTCTATCAAACATAGAAGCAAACCGAAAAAACAAAAACAAGTTAATTCACGACTGGGCAACGTTTAGAAAAAAGAAAAAAAATATACGAATTCATGACGGATAAAACTATATGTAGGTACTCAATTTGTAACTCCTTCTTTTGTAACTCAACAGCAAACCAAAATTTGTTTTGCAGTGCCCTGACAGGGTTACGTAACCCTGTCAGGGCACTAAACGGTGAAGGTTTCTAAACGTTGCCCAGTTTATTGTGTAATAACATTTTTCTATTAATTTAATATATTTTTTTTTAAACGTTGCCCCACACTAGGAATTTCTCCTGTATCGTGGGTGCGTTTACAAACATTTAAACTCACATACACAAACAGCCAGACCCGGAACCACTACTTGTAGGTCATACAAATATTTGTTCCGTGCGGGAATCGAACCCGCGACACGTAACGCAGCAGTTAATCGCTTAACCACTGCGCCAACCGTGCCGTCAAAAGATTTTCTATGATGTTAGTTTAATATGAATGTATTTTTATTCTCGTCATCTTTATCGTAAGTAATTTGTTATAAATTGTGGCGTTTCTATAGTTAAGGCAATTTTTCATTATTTTGACTTTGGCGTCGGTGAATTAACTTGTTTTTGTTTTTTCGGTTATAGTTTCGGTTTGCTTCTATGTTTGATCGAAAGTACATAGTAATTTACCTGGGCTACAATAACAATACACCTATAACTCACATCTCGGACCACTCTGATTTTGCCTGGTTACCAAAGGAGATGCAACGTTCTATAAACTGGGGCAAATGAATTATTTAGGATACAGTCATTAGATTTGAGTGAAATTCAATCTGCTGGAAGATAGTAGATTACTTCGCGATCGACAGGTTTGAATTTATTTTTGAAGGGTTATTTGAGAAGGGTCTTATGTCCCGTCACACAGTTTTACGACGAACAAAGATATACGGGGCTATAAATCACTATTACAGCTTCATAATAGATTTTGTTTTATTTGTGTTCAATTCTGGGCCAAGCTTGTATGGGACCGTTATCCATCTTCTTTAAATACCGAACTACGTTTTGGAACGTAAATCATCTCCAATTTCGAACACCAAGCCGTCATAATGTAGCAACACAAATAAATACGTATAAATACGCGTTGCTCTCGAGTTCTTAATGAGTTGGAATACGTACGCTAATTGCTGATTAGATGTGGGAATTGGGGAAAAGTTGCCAGTTGAAGTATGTAAAATCTGGCACATGGCGCTTAGGCACGAATCCTCTAACGGGCGATTGCACACAACTGAGATATTGTTAAATTGCTTTTTGCGCATGGCAACACTAAGTCTGTGGGCCATACGTTTTATTTTTGACTGCAGTCTCCTGCAGTGGGACAGTAACAAGCTGGTTTATATAGATTTTAAATCAGTTCGGGAAATGGCTGTATCGTAAATCATACCTATTTGTTGAAACTGATTTTATAAAATGCAGTTTTTACTTGGAAAAGTCTCGGAGCAAGTTCAATCACCGCGATAAATTGAAATGCATAAAATTTGGAAGTAACTACTTTTTTCGAAAATAATATTCACTAGCCCGCGGTTGCGCCCGCGTGTATATCGGAAAATATTCCACGGGAACGTTCCTTTTAATCCTGGTAGTACAAGGATTAAAAGGAACGAAGCGATTGCTTATCTCATAGCCGAGGAAAACGTCATTGACTCCTAGCACTGCGCCCGCTGCCATCAACCATAATTATTTTGTTATGCGTAATTTTGAATCTGTGATATCTTTTAAAGTATTAATTTAAATTATATGATGTAAAGGCATATTTTAATCTAAATTAAATACCCAATTTAAATAGCTAATATTTTGTTGGAAACGGATTAACTACTGGTTAAAATAACTGTTGAAATAACAATTACATTTTTATCAAATCCTGAAAGATTTATTTATTTATTATTCCCAACACAACTAGTTTTACAGGTTACCCCAAATCGGTAGCGTGGACTTAAATAATATTTTTATTATATTACCGTTACAGCTAAATTACTTACATGTAAAGTAT
The DNA here is from genome assembly GCA_948098905.1 of Tiliacea aurago. Taxonomy (NCBI): domain Eukaryota; kingdom Metazoa; phylum Arthropoda; class Insecta; order Lepidoptera; family Noctuidae; genus Tiliacea; species Tiliacea aurago. The sequence goes on from OX402588.1 coordinate 19,915,424, forward strand.
TTTTTGTGAACTCATTCAGAGTACCTACGGGTAAATAAATCCACCTTTTCCGCGATTTCGTTAAGGGGTCGTTCACGAAATCGGCTGATTTTGATCAATTTTGTTCATTGGTTGTGAGAAAGGGAAAAATAATTTAAACAAAATTACCTATTTGTGATTTGAATTGTCAAGTTCTTTGTTTTGCATGTGGCGGAAAGGGAAGTAAAGTCTTAAGTATTCATGGAAAATCACTAATATTCGCAACAAGTTTTCCGAAATATGATGCGAGATTGATCATCTTTTTACAAGACACTACTTTTGATTTTGAATATTAAAAAATATATTCAACATTAATATATGGTCTACTTGCATGTGCGGACGCACTTTTTTCAACTTTGATACAAAATATAGCAGAAAAATAAAGTTGAAAAAAAACTATTAATTATAATATTTTTTTTAAATCCAGTCATTAATGTACAAGTTTTCCTATTAAAAGCAAACCATAGCAAGAAATTTAAAAATTACACTTTTTTTCTGAGATAAAATCAAAATTTTATTTTATGGTTACATGGTTTTATGGTTTATGGTTAAATAAATCAAAGGCGCAATATACTATATTTTCGAGAGCACAAAAGTGATGTGAACTATTAACAGGTGTTGTGACTGACACGGATGGTTTGGCACCACGAAAACTGTACTCCTAATAGTTACAAAGACTTAATGTTTCAATTATTTCGAGCTTTCTCAAAATTAGATAAGAAGTTGACGAAAATAGTTATTTATGATAATTACGTACATATTTCAACCACTCTATCAAAGTTAATATACTTTTTTTTTTTTTTTTTTTTTTCCTTCTGGCTTCGCACGGTTTGTGCATTTAGCCAATGTCACGTTTTAGTTCTTGTATAATATTGATGAAATAATTATAAATGCATGATGATGATATCCCCCGCCCACTCCCCTTGAGTTTCAGTAAAGATGTGGCACTTTACTGAGACCTCACGCGGACTTCTTGAGAGAACTTGAAGCGAAGTTGCACTGTTTTGTTTCATTTGCCTACACTAATGCACGTTCACAAACACTTAATGGTTAATAATCCACCATTATTTCACATTAATATTCGGCTAAACACAAATTTTGGAAAATTAAACAAACTGCTGAACATGACGCTTCACTTTCCCGCCAAGAAGACCGTTCGGTAAGTTGGTTGTGTAAATGTAAAATGTATTGAGCAAAAGCGCTTCCAAGGAGGTTCGATAATTCAGCTTATTTATTCTCGTAATTTGAAACTCCTTGGTGGAATTTTTATATAATTATTAAGGTAATTTAAAAAAAACCGTAAAGGATACGCACGACGCTATACAACGAAGGGGGTGGTAAAACATGTACGTACCTATTTTACTGCCCGTTCCGTTGTATGGTGCGTATTTTTTTACTTTCGAACAATGTATACAGGCTTCGTAAATGCATTTTTTGAGCAAAAGTGTTGTAAAGGGTTTTTTTTCATGCACGGAACCTAGAGCTTGTCCAGAAAGGGCGAATTCGCCGCGATTCTCTAGCGCGTATTACCCGCGACTGTTGCGTCCAGAAGGAGCGTACCAACGCGGATCACTGCGGCGCTATTGCATCTATAAACATTTCCATATCAAAATGTTGGCACTCCATTTCCCTCGGTACGTGCAAACGCTCTGGAGTTCGCGCGTTAACTGGACGCAACAAGGCGTCTCTCGTATCTCGACTCGCGCGCAAGACGTACGCGTCGAGAGTCTGGCGAAGTGCTCGCGATTTACGCGCGTATTTTGAACGCGCGTGATGCTTGTAGACGCAATGTACTGGCGCCTAGTATCTCGCTAACGCGTGAATGAACTCGCGCGAAACGTTTCGCGGCGAATTCGCCCTTTCTGGACAAGGTCTAAGTGTATGAAGGCGCGCGTCAAAGGTATTTTACCCAGCAGGTTGATTAAAATAGTTATGTGGGTCATCCTTAGAAGATAGACATATCTGCTGCCTCTAACTTTTTTGTTGAACTTTTTAATGTGTACAATTCATACATCATTTTATGTATCCGGTTTACGCGGCCTGCGCCGCGTAAACCGGATACATACGTCGTCTTCAACAATAATCATCATATTTAAGCTAATTTACACAAAACCTTAATTAATTATACACCTAAACTTTTCTCATGAATCACTCCGTCCATTGGTGAAATCTGTTCAGTAGTTTTTAGGTATATCGCGTTCAGACGGATAGACGCGGCGGGGGGACTTTGTTATATAATAATATACATATACAGGGTTATTTTTAAAACGTCAATAACCTCTTAAGGGGTCATTGTACTCATCATTATGAACAACTTTTACTATGGGACCAAAACTGAAATCGCGAAAAAAATACCAGCTGTTCCCTACATTTGTGTTCGAATAATTCGTTAAAATGTAGGGAACAGCTGACTTTTTTTCGCGATTTCGGGTTTGGTCCCGTAGTAAAAGTTTTCATAATGATGAGTAAAATGACCCCTTAAGAGGTTATTGACGTTTTAAAAATAACCCTGTGTATGTCGCATCCGGCAAAATGTTTACAACAAGACGAGGCGCGCCACCTAGCGGAAACTATAAAGACTAGAATTGGCGCGATATGACAGAGTCGGGGCGTTTCCGGTCGGTTACGAGGTTAAAGAGAACGTGCCAAGTCGGGCATTCTTATCCTGGTGATCGAGCTGTGAAGACGCTTCGGAACTGTCCTACGTTTTGTTGCATCATCATACCAATCTGTTATTGTCTCAATGCAGGGCAAACGCCCTAATACCTAGTTTATTGTAATACCTAAAGTATTAAAGTGTAAAGTGATTACCATTTTTAGTAAATGTGTCAATCTGTGATTTTAATAAACGCTTTGTATCGCATCCAGTGTGTTTTCATTGCACGAAACCCAACTTCTGCCCACATGATGACCGAACCTAACGGAGTAAAATCTTGACGATCAGACATTTAAATATAGTAGGACGTCCCGGTTCCAAGAACTAAAACCCCCTTATTACAAAACAAGGTTTATCTTGAGACCCAGGTTTAAAACGTAAAGTTCCTAAACACAAAACTGACAACTTAGTACCGAACTAAGTTTTCAGTTCAAGTCAATTTGTAAAAAGAACGGTATTTCAATCACTGTTACGTTCTTATTACAAAAACTGGCTCCATGGTTTAAGCCATGTCAAAATATAAATCTTGTTTTGTAATAAGGCGGTTAGGGTTTATTATTATTAGGGTTTACTATTAGGCTTTATGTTATTTATTATTAACAATCATTTAAACAACATATATTGTAACAGTGATAGAAATGTATTTTCTAAAAGTTCAAAGAGAACAGGATAGGTACGTCAACGTAAACCTTTTCAAACAGACGTGAAAATTTTCTGTGAGTGTAGGATTTCCTCACGAAATTTTACTTTAGTTATACCTACTTTTAAAGCGCATGAGAAATGGTTCTTTGTCCGAAAAATTCAGCGGTATATCTTACTCACCTACCTTTTGGTCCCTAGGTTAAAACAAACCACCCTATTGCTTCCTATGGGTATCGTTAGGAAAGATATTTCAGATGGGCACATAGGCATCAGTGTCTTCCTCAACAAAATTCCGGAGTACGCAGTGTCTCCCACACTGCGTACTCCGGAATTTAGAATACAATACGAAATTGTTTGTTCTGTAAATAGGATATCGGAATCACTTTTACATGACAAATTATAAAAATAAAGAAGTCGGTTAAAAATATCGGCCAACTGCGTGTCGGACCACGCACAATGAACGGTGCCGTAGTTGGGATGAATTTATCCCAAGAACAAACTTAACTTTGTAGTTGAAAATATGTTCTCCCATGCACCTATATACGTCACGGTCAATTCTCCAACTGCAACTGTAATTTTCTAACAACATTTTTTTTTGTATATATGGTATAACTACAAATTAATGAACGAATTTCGGACTTTTTCCTTGACTTGTGCTTTGAGACCTTTCTTTTTGCCAAATTTTATGATTACCTACCCTATAAGTTTAGATTTATTTGAGAGTATCAAGATATGTCGCATAAATGGCTGTATTTTTTTATTGCGTGGACACAATGTTTTTTAGAGTTCTAAAGGACCATATATCTTCGTATTTGGTATTAATTTTAACTTGATACCTCCACGCGTTCCTGATAAAAAGGGTATTGGCAGACGGACAAACGGACGGACGGAAAACAAAGTGATTCTATAAGTGTTTCGTTTTTTTCCTTTTGAGGTACGAAACCCTAAAAAAAATAAGCTAGATGGAGTAGATATTTCCTCTCTGACTACCCCTCAGAAGAAATAGCAAAACAAACTCAAGGGTCAAAGTTATTTTAAAGTCCAGACATAATCTTGGTCAGATCATGTGGGGACCAAGTCAGCTACGTGTCTTCGAAATATGCTACTAACAGACAGACAGCCGGTGTTGATGTAATGACTTTGACCGGTGCAGATATAAAAATAAGCAAAGTAGGTGTATGCTTTGGCAATAATATATTCATGAATATATTACCTACTGCCATAGCCTATGGTTTGGGAAAGCCTACTGCCAAAGTCTAGGCTTACAAACTAAATAAGTACTAATGGTACTTACTTAAGGTAAACATATCTGCCGTAGAAATCGTAGTGCTTAAGATTTCTGCGGCATATATTATATTTTAGAAAACAGAAAATACAAGAAAGACCCCTGCATGAATCGCCTTGGGTCTTGCCCACTCTAATTTCAGTCAATAATTTCCTCACGATGTTTTTCTTCCCCAGCGAAGCAGCTAGACGATTAGAATGACTTACGCACACTCCGAGATTTCAAGCCAAATCATTTAATTACATCCCATTCAATTAACTATAAAAGCTCCACAAAGAGCCAGAAACAAAAGAAAAACGAAAACGAAACACATCCGTGAAACGAAACAGTAGTATGCACCCCGCGTACTAATTTACTCGAGCTATTAGTAGTAAAATGTATTTTTCTCCCTAGAGTGAGCCGGGACGTACAAAATATACATAGTGGAAGATTTTACGTTATGCTCCTACATTATAAATTGGATCTTTCGTTCCCTCCCCCTCCTTTGGGGACGACAGCAGCGAAAGCTATGTTCCGACCATTATTCTAAAGACATACGAATGTTGGTTTACAGAAATCTTACTTAATTTGAGTTTGTTTTTTGATTTGCTTGTTTGAACCCGCTTATCTCTCGAACTACCAGTCGGATTTGAAAAAATCTTTTTGTATTTGATAGCCAAATTCTCGAGAAAGGATATAAACTATTTAACATCACGCTACGACTCTTAGTAGCCGAGCAGAAAACAGAAAAGTAAGAAAGCGCGGGCAGGCGGTGAGATGCAACGGGGTGTGTCGGGGGGGACATGAAATTTCACGCAGACGAAGTCATGGGCAGCAGCTAGTGTTTCTATAAGGATGTGAGTGTGCGTAGGTAACTGCTTCGAAAACAAAACAAGGAAATTATTCGGAATTTGTTTATGTACGTGTTTTAATTGCGTCTGGATTTTGAGTCGAGAGCCGCATTGCCAAATATTGTTTGTTTTTTACAGCGAAGATATTGCGGTGCGATGTGATAGGCTGAGAAAAATATCAGACAGTAGGAAGAGGTTGATGTCTCTGGAAGGTCCAAGATCACTGGTAAATTCGATCCTTTTTTTCTACCGGTACCTACCTGAGTGAGAGCCACAATTTTTTATACAAACATAAACTCACCCCTTTTTCCCAGGTGGCAGGAGTTACAGAATGCCATCTACTACTATGATTATAATTACATATTCCTTTTACTTTTAAGGCGACGATAACCGACTTTTAATGATTTTATACTGAAGATCACGTGCAAACGAGTTGTGTTAATGATTTGATAAAATATATATGTTAAATAAGAGCATTTTCTCAATAACTTAGTATGTGAATATTTTAGATTATGTTTATATTACATAGTGAAATTAATTTGTAAAGTTATGTCTAACGCGGATAAAAAACTGAGAATGACGCAAAATCTACCAAGCGTATTTTTCTGAAACCTTCACCAATTTAAAGATAATTTAATTATTGTTCTTTTAGTATACGCGTTTTATTAAAATATATTTTTGTTTGTGTATAATAAATTAATAATGCGTCAAATTAGGGACAGCGCTCCTTGATGGGCGAGTCCTATTACTGGCTGAACATAGGACGCGTTGCGTGAGCTCAGTACAGAACACGCAAGCTAACCACTTAAGGTCACTGGTATATATCTCCGTCTTAAAATATTTGATTTCACAATTTTATAATTCTTAATTTGTGCACAGTCGGCAATTCTACAATTCGTCTTCCCCGCATCGAAACATTCAACAGCGAAACCGTTAATTATGCTCTGCCTTCCCGAGAATTTCATGCCCGGGCAAGTTGAGCCATGTCTTGTACCGATTTCGTGGTACAAAGCTTATCAAGCTTCCCGTCTGTCTTGTGGCCAAGGAAGGCGTTGCGAGAGACAGACTGTGTACTGATGCATGTAAACGGATATAGGTACAACATTATTTATAGTATATGTGAAACCTGAATATAGTTTGTTCAGAATAAGGAACTGAATCGATTTCAATAAGTTTAACACCATGTTATAAGTATTTTGTCCCAAAAATATTTAAGTGTGTTGGAAAATGCTATCACCATTTAATTACTTACAATACAATCGCCGTGAAGTTAGGTACTATCGCGGACACTGCCGCCTGACCACTTTTCAACCTTATGCTCATAGTAATAAGGTCGAAAAGTGGTTAGACGCCAGTGTCCGCGATGGTACCTACTGCCAAATTATTATCAATGAGCGCAAGACGACCCCCCTGGAGGCGCGGGGGCGCCGTTAGCATGTTTTTGTACGGACAGCCCGGTAACATAACAACCTTATAACTTTGTGATTTTTCATGATACAGTTTTGAAATTTTGTACTTAGATTCTTAACATAAAAATATATTACACGTTTGGCGGTATGAGGAACAGGGTGTAAAGTTCACTCTTCCACCATAGAAAAGAGAGGATCCTCCGACCAGACGGGTGTCGTGTCTGCTGGGCAACTGCCCGAACGGTTGATGTCGGGACGTTGTATATAATTATGCTAGTTGCGTGGTAAACTCTGATTGCGCGATGCAGGATTCGCGTGACGTCGTGTTTCGGGTTTCGCGTATACTAAAACTGATATTGTATACATACGCGTTTGTTGTTTGTGAAATGAGGATTATTTAATTTAAGTATTTATTTCATAATCAACCTATAATGTTCCCACTGCTGGGACACAGGCCTCCTCTCTGTGAGAGGGAGTGGATCGAAATCCACCATGCGGGCCCAGTGCGGGTTGGTAGATGTCATATGTCTTCGAATGTTTGGTTCTAGGAAATGCCGGTTTTCTCACGATGTTTTCCTTCACCGTTTTGAGAGCAGTGATAATAAAATAATTTACACAAAGTAAAGTGCCTGCTTACTTGAGAATGGGCAGCAGCGTTCTCTATGCATTTAACACCATACTGCGACCGCAAACCCGCCCGCCAAGCGTGGCGATTATGGCAACCCCACCCCTCTTTTTGGGGGAGGCCTATGTCCAGCAGTGGACGTTTTTTGGCTGAAATGATGATGATGATGAAAATGCCTGCCTGGGTTCGAACCTATGACCTACAACTCGTAAGTCGTGGCCGTTTCTCTCTAAAACAAAACACAGAATTCACAGAATAGAGAAATATACATAAGGACAGAAGAGCACAAATGTACGTATTGCTTATTTCATTAGAAATTTCGTCCAGCAGACTCGTGTCCCACAGGAGAGTTGGATGAGAGATCTACACAGTGTGTAAAAAGACAAAACAACTGACTACAGTATTAACCTTAACTTAAATCATACACAATTAAAATAAACAACGGGTTACACATAAATAATGGGTTATTCCCAAAGTACTCCAAAAAGAGTTTCCAAACTACTCCATGGAAAACCCTGTTGTTCCTTTTAAAGACGTATACATTTACCTACAAGCCCAACATTGGTGGAATTATAATTAAAAAAAAATAAGTATTGGCTAGTCGAGAAGCCAAAATCAAAGAATGAAAGAGGTTACAAATCAGTTAAACATTACAAATATTAATAATTAAAAATTTATTTTAATTATTTTTGTTGAATAGTTTTTATAAATGAAAAAAAGACTTGCTTTATTACGTATGTATACCGATTCTTAAAACGTAGCTAGAAGGAACAACAGGGTTTTTGTTACATATACGTACTCCACTCTATTTTAATCAAAAACCTAATTTAAGACGTTAAATAACAAAATGCTAAACTTTATTTTTTTTTACATACCTATGTATTTTATAGATAATTATGCAGTTTGAGAATTGATGACGAATAATCCGTGGAGTACTTTTAGAATAATTCCAAATACCTATGGAGCAGAATGGTAACAAAATAATAAGTATTACTAAATAATAATAATTCCTTGGAGTAACTCGGGAATTAATGTATGAGATTCTTATCTTTTTGGAACAAAAGAATAAAGTACTTTGGGAATAACACTAAATAATAAACAGTGTACATGTGTTTAGAAGAAAAGCTCTGAATTTGGTGGAAAAATTGCTGTAAAAAGGATGGGGGTGAGTGTTCATCTGTCATTCGTGGTCATGCGCCCAAATAAACCTAATTATGTGGTTATACAGCAACGTGCGACTATGATGTAACTGGTTTAGTTCAACCTTTTAAAGCCTCGTACAGACTGGTGCGATATCGGGGGCGCGACAGGCAGCGACAAAGAAACTGGGCTACTAGTGTCGCGTCGCGCCCGTGATATCGCGCCAGTGTGCACAAGCCTTAACTCGTCCAGGACCGCTAAACGCCCATAGGCGCCATAACACGCCGAGGGTGCAGTTACTGGAGTCGCACCGCAACGTAAACTTCAAGGCGTTCGTGGTGCGAGTACCGGATTGTTTTCTGTCCGTCGTCATGGAGGAATACTTTTGACCGCAGGACGTGGTATTTCGTCGCTTCCGCAGACTTTAAGTGCCACAGGACAACACAAGGACAAGCTAGTGAAGTGAAGTGCCACTAACATAGTTTTAAGCTATATTTATTAACACGAGTTTTTGTTTTATACTTTTTATTTATATGTCGGATCGTCATGATTTTACTCAGTTAGATTCAGACATCATGTGGGCAGAAGTTGGGTTTCGTGCAAATTAAATTTCAACAAGGTTCTAACTTTTATTATTTTAATCATATTTTATATTGTTTTTTTTTGTCAATGTGAGGACGTTGTAGGCTTATTAGACTGTAGATCTTTAAACCATTTTCTATTTTGTTAAGTTCCTGGTACTTTTGATGGGCCTACGCTGTACTCTCATACCTATTAACACTGTAATTTGAAAACATTGTAAAAGCCAATTTTATTTTTTTAAAAGAGTGACCGTTAAGTTTCTTGCCGGCTCTTCTCCATAGGAAACGACCAATTGGAACCGTGCACCTAGCTTCTGACGTTTCATAAGTGCCCATGTAGGCTTATGTGAAATAAAAATATTTTTGATTTTTTGAATGAAAACACACTGGGTGCGATACATAGCGTTTAATGAAATTTCAAATTGACACAATCTCTACACATTCTAACTTCCATAATAACCGAGCATAACGAATCGAGTACAGTTACGCGACGTCAAGTCCGATGCGATCAGACCAAACACTGAATCTTGAATGTCCTCCTCTCCATGGGCTCAAAACATCACACGACTCTGTAGAAGCGCGCCAATGGTGTGGGTAGATGACGTCATGACGCCAGTAGTGGCGCGCTTTCGATTCGTTTCTTGTCCGTACTAATGACCGGATCCGACATATATGTTAGTTTGTAAGTTATATGTCTATGGGCCATTGTAGCCTGCAATCAATGTTTTATTATTTATTTATTATAACAATAAAACTTTCTATTGTCTCGTTCAGCGTCCTTGAGCTGGAGCAAAGATAAATTTGTTGATATGACCTCAAATCTGAACCTCGCCTCGTCAACAGATTTTTGTTAACGAAGCCATCAATCATATTTAAAAACTAGTAAGTTACTTTTAGTTTCAGCATTGTAAACAAAATTCAACTTTTCGCAACAAAATCAATCATCTTTACACTGATAATGAAAACAAAGCCTAAAATGCCTGATAATTCAAGCATGATTTACCATCAAGATAATGAAGTACAGTTGCTGGCATGGGTCTTTGCAATTTAAACCTTGTGGCAATGATTTTAAAGTCAAATGCCCCCCCGCTCGTGATTTGCTTGCAGCGACTGTAACTAAGTTAAACGTACAGTCACGTGCAATCCTAACTAATATTATAAATGCGAAAGTAAGTTCGTTTGTTTGTTTGTTACCTTTTCACGCCTAAACCACTGAACTGATAATCCTGAAATTGTGCATATACGTTGTCAGGTGTACAGAAACGGACATAGGGTGCCTTTCATCCCGAAAAAGAGTACTGTTTCCGAAGAAAACAACAATAACGTTCTTAACTTATTATTAACGTACTAGATGGCGTCACGTGTCTTTCGAATCATAATTGAATTATATTAGGGGATGCGTTTACTATCACTTTAAACTATTAGTATAAACTATATACAAATTAATATTATTACAACCCTTTATTATTACAAGCAGAGTACAACCCGAAATGATTATCAAATTCTAAATTAACGCGAGCGAAGCCGCGGGCAAAAGCTAGTATGAAGTATTTGTGTTGCGTAATGTAAATTATTTTACATAGATACTATTATATAGAATCAACTTTTTCTAACTGAACAGACAGCTGTGCTTCTGGGGAGTTTGTTGCGCCACTTCTTCGTCCCAGCTAAAGCACCAGGAAGTGGTGAATGGCGGGCGTGTTTGGGGGACTGTCTTATGTAATTTTGACGTTCGAAAAGTGCTGATTTTCAGCCTAGTTTGAATAAATGACTTTAGATTTTAATTTTAAATACCTTACATTTTTGCGACTTGCGAAATTCTCCTAAAGTATTGATAGAAGTTTGATGGTGCTACAAACATTATTTTCAGAAACATATTATAAAACACGCCTTTTTTCAAAATTCCAAGCGTTATTTCACGAGATAATCGATTTTGAATTTAGAAGTGTTAGGTATTTATGTTCGTGACTGTACCTACCTCTAATAACTCAACTTAACCGAATTATATTCAGGCGGCCATTGCACAGATATTACCTAAGTTTACTCATCTACGTCCACTAATTACTGCACTGTCAATCTAGATCGCTATCTATGCTTCTATACTAATTAATTTGTTCGAGCTTATCTTTATTATGATTAAATGTATTAAAACATTGATTAACTTGATGGTTACGCTAACGAGAAGGGTGAAAACGGTCAAAGATGGATGAAAAAAATATAAACACATTTTTTTTTTATTTCCGGCCTGTGTTCTTTTGAATTTTGACCAGAAATTCTCTTTTCTTTTGTTTTTATCACCAACTCTCTTTTAATTTGAATTACCAACAGTCTCTATGGTTGTTGGTTTTGACACACTATAAATACAGGGTGTTAAAGAAACTGCGTGCCATAGCTTAGGGGTAGGTTCAGTATCGATAAAGGAACCCAGGTAAAAAATAACATAAAAAAAATATTGCAAGAGCAACCTAATTTAGTACTTACTAACGATGGCTATTTTAAGTCAGTAGGTACTAAATAAGGTTGATGTTGCAATATATTTTTTATGTTTTTAACATTTGATTTTTTTTAAGATTTTTTTTTATAAATAAAATAATTTTAATTCTAAATGATTGCTATTTTAAGTTAGTAGGTACTAAATAAGGTTATCTTGCAATTTTTTTTTCTGTTTTCTTTTATCGATACTGAACCTACCCCTAAGCTATAGCACGCAGTTTCTTTAATACCCTGTATTTATAGTGTGTCAAAACCAACAACCATAGAGACTGTTGGTAATTCAAATTAAAAGAGAGTTGGTGATAAAAACAAAAGAAAAGAGAATTTCTGGTCAAAATTCAAAAGAACACAGGCCGGGAATTAAAAAAAAATGTGTTTAAATTTTTTTCATCCATCTTTGACCGTTTTCACCCTTCTCGTTAGCGTAACCATCAAGTTAATCAATGTTTTAATACAGTACACAAACTACGTAGTAAACGTTCACGCACAATGCGCAATGTTCGTGCACGTGCACGGTTGGCGCAGTGGTTAAGCGATTGACTGCTGCGCTGCGTGTTGCGGGTTCTATTCCCGCACGGAACAAATATTTGTATGAGCTACAAGTAGTTGATCCGGGTCTGGCTGTTTGTGTATGTGAGTTTAAATGTTTGTAAACGCACCCACGATACAGGAGAAATTCCTAGTGTGGGGTAACGTTTTAAAAAAAAAAAAGAAAGAAAAAGAAAAGAAAGAAATCGGCACACTCACACAGACGAGCTCATTGATTAGACCCCAAACCCCAAAGCAGTTGCCTCCTATATTATAGTGTATTATCTATGGTTGTCGCGGTGCTGTCAGTCGCGGTTGACGTGTCGAGAGGAGTGGTCGCCGTTCCTAATGGTCCAATGGAGCGTAGGTAATAATTTCAACAATTAGGCCTAGTTTCCGTACTGTCCATATTTATACTGTAGTTTTGTTCTCCGATACGGTGCAGCTCCTTCCGCCTGACGCAGGTCCTCACCAGACACGGTTGTTTCGGGAGGTTCCTGTTCAGGATAAAGCGGGAGGAAACGCCCGGGTGTCACCACTGTGTGGATCGCCCGGAGGACACGGTGGAGCATACGGTGGAGGTCTGCCCTGCTTGGGCGGAGCACCGCCGTGTCCTCACGGAGGCGATCGGCGGCGGCGATCTCTCGCGTCCGGCCCTGGTTCAGGCCATGGTTCGGAGCGAGAGTGCATGGGAGGCCGTCACCTCCTTCTGCGAGACAGTAATGCTCGCGAAGGAGGAGGCGGAACGCGTGAGGGTGAGGCAGGTTGCCCGCCCTTCCGCCCTTAGTCGCCGCAGGAGACGCCCTGGGCGTCGGGAATCGCAGGCCGATTCCCGGCCACCGTAGGCGCGGGCTTGCGGACGGTGAGCGATGAGTAGCTCGCCGTCCGATAAGGACCAGGCCCGGGTCGACGACGCGTTGTTTTCCACGCGCGCCTCAAAGAGACGTCCGCACCAATTGACGGGGTCCGAAAGGGCCAATGCCTGCCAGGGTTACGAGCTTGTCCGAAAGGGATATCGTGGCCCTGGCACACAGGCATTTGAAGGAACACGGTGGGTTTTAGTCAGTAAAAGTCTGACACTCCCTCCCGGTCCGCCCAGGGCGGGAGAAGTTATTTGATGATTTCCCAGCCAAAAAAAAAAAAAAAGGGTTACTGTGGGATGGATAGTATGTTTGATTATTATCAAAGCATTTTACATAGCGTTTACTACCACAACTGTTTTAAAAGTAGGTATGAAGAATTTTATGTTACTTGCACTATCTATGAGATAATTGAGTTAATTTTTCTGTACCTTACCTAAATTTATATAGTATGACGTAATTAAATCAAAGAATCACTTGCGTCACTTTAAAAAAAATCGTATGATTAAATAAAAGAACCACTTTCGTCGCTTTGAAAAAAAATCGTATAATTTTGTAGTTTTTTTTTAAATAACAGCGGAAAAAGATTATTTATTTTTCTAAAAAAGGAATAAAAAATGACAAACAAAATTTTTGTTAATACTCTTGATGTACAAAAAAAGGAAGTGTTTATGAGAGTAAATTACGTTGCGTTTTAGGTTTAGTGGTTTTACGCCCTACTAGATTGGCTGCAGCCAGACCCCGGGCATCGCGTTAGCCTACCTAAACGTAGGCTAACGCGATGCAAAGCTCTATACGGGGTGATTTAAGTTCTATTCGTACAAAAAAACTGGAAAAATATTGCTTAGGCGCTAGTATTAAGTTAAAATTAATATTGCTAGAATGCTAGAAAAAAAACGAAAGAAAGAAGAAAGCTAGACAGAAATATGTCAGTACCGATCTCCAAAAAAGGTAAAAGATAAAAAAGTTAATTGTAGAATGATAATTCTTCAATATTCTTCAATAGGAAGTTGGTAAATCTATCTAGTTCTACGGTGTTGTGTAAGTTGAATTTGATGTTTAACATCTTCCCTCTCGCTTTTTGTGGGAGTGATTACGTGAAAAGGAACGGAAGTGTACAAGTGTAGTAACAGGAAGTGACAGCTTGAGCATGGAATAAGTAAGTACTTTTAATACCATGGAATTAGTAAGTACTTTATAATAGCATGGAATTAGTAAGTACCTACTATATAGATTGTAGTTTAGTATGTGATTGGATGTGTGCCGTGTGGTGCCGGACGTAAAGAACCATCCTGTTTCTTCATGGGGTGTCGTACTAGAGCATGGGCAGTAGCGTTCTCTATGCATTTTAACACCATACTGCGATCGCCAACGCGCCTGCCAAGCGTGGCGATTATGCCTTCCCCCTTTGGGGGAGGCCTATGTCCAGCAGTGGACGTCTTTCTGCTGACATGATGATGATGATGAAATCTACCTATACAATAATAGTTTTAGTACTTATATGCGAAACCCGAAACACTTGTCTAGTATTTTTATGTAGAGAATCTATTTACAAAATTTCAAAACTGTATCATGAAAAATCACAAAGTTATAAGGTTGTTATGTTACCGGGTTGTCCGTATAAAAACATGCTAACGGCGCGGCGGCGCCCCCGCGCCTACAGGGTCGTCTTGCGCTCATTGATAAAGGCTTCTACAACATTTATATCTGTAACTTTTATGGTGTACATAATAAAGAGTATTCTACAGAGCGGCGCGACACGCGACGCGATACAAAGGCCCCGCGTGTCGCGCGCCGAGCGGTGCCTTTGTGTCGCGTCGCGAGTCGCGCCGGTCTGTAGAAGCCTTAATAATTTGGCAGTAGGTACCTAACCGTACGGCGATCGTATTGTAAGTAATTAAATGGTGATAACATTTTCCATCACACTTAAATATTTTTGGGACAAAATATAAACTGGTGTAAAAACTATGAAATCGATTCAGGTCCTTATTCTGAACAAACTATATTCAGGTTTCGCATATACTAAAAATAATGTTGGAAGATACTTTATCCAAGACAGAGATAATCGTGATGAGGCTCCTCATCATCTTTTTGCCCTAGTCCTATGTTACTTGGGATCAGACAAATCGTTTTCTCTTCTTCCAGTCTCCCCTGTCAGCGGTCACGCTATCATTCTCTCAATCCATCCATCTTTTCTTTGGCCTTCTTTCTTTGGTTCTTTGGTTCTCTCTCTCAAGCCATCAACATTTATATTCATCTCTCTTTTAGTCACATGCGTTTCCTCCCTCCTCATCACATGCCCATATCAAGCCAAACGATTTCCTTTCAACTTTTCTGGGCGCCACTTTCAAATATCCCCTTGTATACTCACCGTGATGAAACTCGTGAACCTGATTAAAATATTCATCTGCACAGGGCCTCAAGTCTGCTATTACAATAGTGTCAGAATGGTCTATCATTGATTTCATAATTGTTGATTTTGACAAGTTTGGTAATCTACTATTATAATGGCGTCATTATGACTTTCCAATGGTCGGCCACTGATACTACATTGAAAGAAATTGCATTTATTGGTAATCTCGTACATAATGACAAATTAATGACATTTCTACTAATGGGTTATATAATAAAGGCAATACGACAATGCCATTATAAGTAACACAATTCTATTACGAGAACATTGACCGACCAATGATCGACCATTATGAATTTAGCAGATTACGAACTTTTAGCAAATCGACAATGGGATCGTGTTGGAATGACTGAATTTATAAAAATAGCAGACTTGGGGCCCAGGATGACAGGATGGTTATGAAATTAAGATACAGAGTAAGTACAGTCAGTCAGCATAACCTGACCCCTCTTCCATTTTTCTTCTTTATAAAAGGGGTCAGGTAATGCAGGTCACTGACTGTACAAGGCTTCAATTATGCCGCCGGAGACTTGAGGGTTATAAAATTATCACCCTTTTCCGTCAGTTTTCTCCGAATTCTCAACGCTTTCAGCCAATGCAGCAGTCCAGATGGCGGTTTTAAATGCGACTGTTTGTTAGGGTAAATTTTATCGAAATTTCTACTGTTATATAAATTGACTAGCTGTTGCCCGCGGCTTCGCTCGCGTGGATATCAGAAAATATTTCACGGGCACGTACCCCTTAATTATCCACAAAAAATAAAATGTGTAGGCAGAGGTGTACCTGTAGTACACCCACATTTAATATTATATTTAATTTAATTTCGGAAGTCGGTGGCAAATAACGAAAATACAGAACCAATGACACCGACTTCCAAAATTAAATTAAATATAATATTAAATGTGGGTGTACTACAGGTACGCCTCTGCCAACCCTTCGGGGAAACAAGGCGTATGTGCTTCCGAAAATTAAAGTTATTTTTCACTTTTCAGTGTTATTTTAAAGGAAGTCGGTTGTTTTTTTGTTGTAAAAAAGTTTTTATTAGGTTACTTTTAGCATTTTTAGACCTGTCGTAACTTCTAAACGAAAGGTCCGATTCGAATAATTTAAATAGGGATCTATATGTACAATTGTCTATAATATGTTAATTAGCCTTGATTATGAATCTATTTAGTTGGATAAGGACTAATATCATAATACGAATGTCATCGTGTTTAGATTATTCCCGTGTTTTGATTGACTAGTTTGAATTTTTTTTTTTATTCAAATTTTCTTACGGTTTTTTGAAATTTGCAGATCAGTTTCAGGTTGTATCTTGATCCAAATAATTATAATTCTTGACCTTAACAAATATGTATTTACAGAATGATAGATTTAGACATCTCTCTAAATTAGATAAGTTCCGTTTGAACTTTTCCTTATGAGATTTTTTCACGGAACAAATATCTAGGTAAATTTGAGGGCGCGGGCTACCACTGCGAATGACCCTTAAGTATTTTATGAGTTTATCCATTTCATTCATTTTATTTATTCATAAAAATTTACAGTGTGTCTGAATGTTTTACAAATATACCTAAGCAAATAATTAAAATTATAACAAGTTAAACACAGATTTTTTTTTTTTTCATTTAATTAGTTCCACATAATCTCATTACCTACCTACATTAATATTATTTACATTTACAAAAGTTCAAAATATAAAACAAAGTCAACGAGAAAATAAATAAATACGTGTCACTAATAGGTACCTAGCTAATAATTTTATTTAACTTCCAATAATGATAATAAAAATTATAAAGTTTATTTACAATGTCTACTATCCAAAGCAATAAAATAACAGTTTAACTCCTTAACATTCCCATCCAGAATAACAATATTTTATCTAAAATTCACTATATTAATCTAAACGTATCAGAACCAGATACTCTTGTCAATAACATTAAAATCCACACATGCATTTATTATCACCAGTATTCAATGTCACAATTAAATTCGTTGATGTCATTACAAACAAATATCCAAAAACAGTCCTTTCAAACTTTTATCCGCTATATCCCCTCCCTCCGAGCTGCTGCTGAGAAACTCCTGATGGGAAAACCCAATAACACTCTGCCCGACCTGGGAATCGAACCAAGGACCTCATGCTCAGTATTAGTACTTGCGATCACTAGACTAACGAAGCTTATAAAAGAAAAATGTCACACCACAGACGCGCTTAATATGGTTCGATTAATGAGGCGTAGCAAAGCGAGTAGTGTGAAAAATGTTATTTCTGTCTAAGTACCTAAGCAATCCTATATTCCGGAGCCCTAACCAGTGAACCGAAGCAAATATATCATCTAGAAAATATTATACCAATCTCGAAAGGATAAATAACCTTAAGATAATATATATGGAATCCTACAACATTAGAAAAACGATTTACTAAATCAACGAGCCCATACTAGTCAAGATAAAGATTCCCCTAAAATCATTACAATATTTTCAAAGTGTCGTTAGTTTGTTTGATAAGATAACACATAAACACGGCTTACTGGTGATAAGGAAGCTTCAATGTTGGACCATTGTGTGATACGGGATATTATAGTATCTACATACTACAGACACTACATCATACATCATATACTTACACTTTGCATTCATTAATATTATGTATTATACTCTTTTATTGGTTTTGCATTATTATTTTGCGAATCGTTCTAAAACGATTAGTTTTCTTTAATTTTCATATTTTTTAATGTTATGACACTTACGTCAGGCTATCAAGCTGTCATTACTTTTTCTTCTAATTTTCTCTCATAGTTTTCTTAGTGGCTTATTATAGGATAATTGAAACGCTCCCAAAAACCTCGAGCGTTTCAATTATTATTATAAATGTAAGTTAGGATACAAATATTATACAGTAAACAATTATAATTATCTATAAAATACAGTATTTGAGCTAAACATATTGAAAAAAATAATTTAAATTATATAAATCAAAAGTAACCTTCATGGACTAAGCCAGTAAGAAAACTATGAGAGAAAATTAGAAGAAAAAGTAATGACAGCTTGATAGCCTGACGTAAGTGTCATAACATTGAAAAATATGAAAATTAAAGAAAACTAATCGTTTTAGAACGATTCGCAAAATAATAATGCAAAACCAATAAAAGAGTATAATACATAATATTAATGAATGCAAAGTGTAAGTATATGATGTATGATGTAGTGTCTGTAGTATGTAGATACTATAGTATAGACCTCTGATTTGTCTTTAGTTTCTAGTAGTCTTGGCAGCAAACAAGGCTGTTTAGTGGTCAAGGAACATGCAACATGCTAAGAAGCCATACTGCTAAGAAGATATTGCAAAACTGAGTGTCTATATACCTATTTCGAGTATCTTACACAAAAGTGACGAAGATCGGTTCAGAAACGCAAAAAAATGTATGTAGATATTATTCACCCCAATTTTCTAGTAAGTAGGTTGAAAATATGTTTGATAAAATCACATAGCTGTACAATAATGATAAGCCACGATTTTAGTTACTCGTCCGTGACCTCAAAGACGTGTGAAAAATAATTACAACCCAACCTGAACCAATGACACAGCCTAAAGATGATAGATAGATAAATCGTTTATTTGGTGAACAAAATAGACAGCATACAAAAGTACCTACATCACATATAAAGTAGTACGATTAAATAATAACTAATTACAATGAATATTAGGAAATAGCTACAAGGTACACACGGCTACACATCAAGCTATACATTTCCAGTTAAAGCTGGCTTCTCATTGTACGAAAATCCTATACAATGCGAGATCAGCCAAAACTGGATATTTATAGCTTGATGTGTAGACGTGTGTACAACCAATATACAACAAAATAAAAAAGAAGAAAATACATACTGTGATGACACTATTTCCATGACACACTTTAAAATAGTGAAATAACGAACATAAAAAGTGCGGTGTGTGTCTCAAGGTTACACCAAATGGGAGTCCAGCACAGCATGTATCAGGCAAATATACCCGACGCTGATATTCTGCTGGATCCCTGTAGTGTAGTGACATACTGACGTCGAGCAGATGAGATTCTAAAAACGAAACACATGCTCAGAATCCAGTAGATAAATTTAAAACAGACTCATCTCTCCATTGTGTCATAAAAGTAAGGCCTCCTTAACTTGAACATACAATATCAACTAAATAATATTGCGTTACGTCAGGACAACAAAAGAATATGAGATTTCTCCATTTGTCATTTCAATTGTAATATAAATAAACATCTGAATCTGCAAAGAGGACTACATATACTTGCCGTCTTCAGAATTTTTTGAAGGTTTTTTCTCTAATGCAGACGGTTTATTTTAATCAGCCCGACAACTGCCGTCTTTAGAGAGCTGTGAGTCGGTATCCCAATTCGAACCGATCGCGATAATAACAGTTAAGTATACTTCTTGTATATTGACATGTCTATACTCTTTTGTTGCATTCTTTTGCATCATCTTATTCCTGGGTCCCGACAATACTTCATCATCTTCCTAACCTTTTCCCAACTATGTTGGGGTCAGCTGCCAGTCTAACCAAATGCAACTGAATACCAGTTTTTTACATAGAGCGACTGCCTATCTTACGTTCACAACTTAGTTACTGGGTAACACGATACCCCTTTCTAAGACTGGTTGTTTGCCTTTCAGGATTCTGACGACCCCTAACGACTGTCAAAGATACACGAATGACAGCCGGGACCAGCGGCTTAATGTAATGTGCTTTTCTGACAATCATCATGATCATCAACACGATTAGGAGTCTTGTTCCACCCAGTGTTCAGTATAGGACTCCTCCCTTTTGTATCATGCGTCCCTGGTCTATGTCCTGGTCGGTCAGTAGTAGAGAATACAATCAAGGATACCGAGATTCGGAATCCCGGGTTACCGGCCGATTTCTAGCCTCGAAAATCCCGGGACTGTACTTGGCTAATCTCGGGATTTTCGGGATGGCCACAAAAAGGTCTAGTTTGCATTCCGTAGTCGCTAAGTGCCGACGATAGCCTGGATGATGTTTTGGCAAGAATGATTGAATTAGATGGATTTCCATTCAGCGTATTCATAACTTCATAAGACTTGAGAAAATTGCTCTTAGCAAAATCCACGGATTTACCAAAGTCAGCCGTCACCATTCGAAAACGTGTTATGAATTACAGTGAAAAAATCAGAAAGCAATTAACTGCAGAATTGAAACATTTGAAAGGTGCAGGTGAAAGATTTAGTCTTTGTTTCGGCAAGTGGAGTTCAACGTTCAATAAACGATACATGGCTGTCAACGTTCATTCATATAAAACATTTTGGAACTTAGGACTTGTTCCTATTTATGGAAGTTTGACAGCTGAAAATTGTCTTACGATGACAATTTTCAAACATTGGATGCTTTGATATTTCTGCTATTGTATTTTCGAAATTCTAAATAGTTTTTTTGTGTTGTCTTATTGATTTCTTGATAGTTTTGTCTATTTTATTTTCTTACTTTATTGTGATTTGTGTTGTGCAACGATATTAAAAACATATTTTAAGAAATTACTCAATGAAAAATCATTTGAGCCCAATTAGAAACGACATAGTCTAATCCCGGGATAGCCCCGGGATCCCGGGATTACGCATCAAAAACCCCGTAGTCCCGGGATTGAAAAACATACTCGGGATTGTATTCTCTAGCAGTATTTACTAGCAATTGGTCAGATAAGTTCTAGGACGCTTACGTTCCAGCACAATAATCCAAATTATCGTTTTCTTTCACCGATTTGTCGGTCCAACATTAATGGGTCGTGTGCAAGCTCACTGTATGAGTAAATTTAACCCCCTAAGGAATACGACTTCATCTCGCTTGCTCTTTGTTTCGGTGATAGAAACAAATGCTTGACTGAACGCAATTAATAAGTAAAGCCAAGTGCTTGGAAACGGGGTACGAAAGGTTCCCGAGCTCTTCGATCGGAAAACGGGAACGATTTACTCTAAGTTAACTTGAATTTAATGCTTGAACTAGATATTCGCTGAATAACAGTACAGTTTGTTTACTTAAGAAAGTAGAGAAGTGGAATCTTGTACTTAAGTACTTTAACCAATGCTTAGCGTATGATGCAATGAAAATGCATATTTGCCAAATCTCCAAAGTGTTTGCGGACTAACGTGGAATGTCCAATTTACATATTCATTATTCAGAGTATGTACACGAATGCTTATTAATTTTATAAAAGCTGAACTGTTTTAAAGGAAACTAGCTTATACCCGCGGCTTCACCCCCGTGGAGTTCGGAAATTATCCCACAAGAGCGAACTACCGGAATAAAAGTATATCCTATGTCTCACTTTCGCATTTATAATATTAATGCAGGATTAAGAAGTTCATGTCGTCAAATCTACAATTAAATTTACGATGTAAAGTTAACGAGAGGTACAACCGCTAAACCCGATAAATACCCGATTCAACAATATGGAACACTTATAGCTTTTAATTGCAAAAAACTTAAGAAAATTTGAATTTCATTGGCAACTTTAGCGCATTTCCCATGCGCGAGTTTCCAATGAAATTCAATTTTTTTTAAGTTTTTTGCAATTTGCAGGTCTGTGTCAGGTTGTTATCTAAAATATGATTCGCGGCCGTAACAACTACGACTTTACAAAATTATAACCATTAGAATCCGCAATACAACTAACTCTCCTCGTAGAATCCTATTGAATGACTATTTCATGAAGAAAATTTGTTATTCGCGGGCTGCCCTGACGCTTTCGCCTTAGATTCAAAAAACTAATAAGATTAAGATGTATCTGTTTTTCTAGAATCAACGGTATCTAAAACTGTTTAGTATGTATGAAGTGTCCAATAGTAAATTGAATATGAAATATACCGTTTATAAAATGCTGAGAACATTTTCTCGTGAACATTTCTTCGAGATTTTGATAAAATTTGCGGGCTGAGCACGGGCGTGCCAAGCGCGCGTTTGTGACAAGACATGATAAATTATGTCATGTCAATTTGTACTAGCAGTTTATGACAAAACAGTTTTATCGCTCAAACTGTGATAAAATGTGTGACTCAAGTCATGTCACAGTAGGCCGTGCGTGCTGCTGTATGATTCTGATCACTGACACAAAAGCAATTCTTCAAATAAAATTCTGCTTACTTCAGTGCATCTTTGTTAGTTTTTCTCTCTTTGGCATTGAGTTATCTACCCAAGGGCTGAAATTTAATTTGATAGAACGTAACTACTGGCTTCAAAGATAAGTCAAAGTAATTAAGTTTTGTAAACGATTGAATTCATGTGAAAAGCTTTACAAAGTGATTACGATTTTCAGTGAGATCTTGTAGACGTTTATAGCAAGACATTTACAGTATACTATAAGTGGTAAACGTTATTAATACTCAGTTATATTGTGATTAAACTTGGAGTTATTGATAGTCTATTCTCTATCTACAACATGTCCCGGAATTACCGCACAACCTCTTAAGGGGTCATTGTATTTATCATTTGAACAACTTTTACTATGGAACCAAACCTGAAATCGCGACAAAAAATCAGCTGTTCCATACATTTATGTTCGAATAAAACGTCAAAATGTAGGGACCGACAAATTATTTTTTGCGATTTCTAGTTTGGTCCCATAGTAAAAGTTGTTCATGTTGATGATTACAATGACCCCTTAAGAGGATGTGGGTTAATACTGGGGCATGTTGTATTATAACTTAAAGTTACTTTTCGTTGCTATATCGTCCTCACATTTAGTTATACATATTCAACACTAAAGGTGTAACAATATTTTTCTAACATTATAATTAAAAGAGTGTCGATGGAGTTTCTTGCCTGTTCTTCTCCTACGTATATGTACTTACTACGCTTTGGAATGGGCAACTAGCTTCATATTTCTAACTGACTTTCAAAAGTGCCTGTAAATGGTTTAATTGAAATAAATGCTTTGAGTTTGGGTATTAAACTTACATATAGTATCGGATTAATCGTCGAATCCGACTCGGCTGGGCAGCGTTCGGGAAGCTACGCAATATCTTCTCATCCCACATACCGCAGTGTCTCAAGACAAAAGTCTTTGACCAGTGCGGGTTGCCAATGATGACCTATGGCACTAAAACGTGGTCGCTCACAATGGGCCTAGGGCTAAAAGTCACCCAAAGGGCAATGGAGACGGCTATGCTTGGAGTTTCCCTACGTGATCGAATCAGAAATGAAGAGATCCATAGGCGAACCAAGGTAACCGACATAACCCGAAGAATTGCTTAAGTGGCAATGGGCAGGGCAGATTGCTCGCAGAACTGATGGCCGATGGGGCCGAAAGGTTCTGGAGTGCCGACCGCGTACCGGAATACGTATGTCGGAAGGCCTCCTACAAGGTGGACCGATGACCTTGTGAATGAAGGCTGCAGGTATCCGCTGGATGCGGGAAGCACAGAACCGGTTGAAGTGGCGGTGCTTGGGGAAGGCCTATGTCTAGCAATGGACGTCTTTCGGCTGAAATGATGATGATGATAGTAAAGGAATCTTCATGTTTTGTCATATAGGAGTCAATAACGATAAACAAATACTCTTCTACTTGGACCCTAAAACCTTAAAAATAGATCATATAACTTACTAGTGCTATGTGTTATTGTTTTTTTCTCTTGTAAAACTACTATGTAGCTTACTCACACTGGTTAATTAATTTAGGAGCTCCGTCTTGGATTTCTAACAAGATCCCAAAGTACTAAGTCCTCTTTACAGTAAAAGACGAAGTAAATATAAACAGGTAAGTAAAGGATTAAGACTTTGTGGACTAAAATAGACCTTATCAGTATAGATCGGCAATAGCTCAAGTGAGACTATAGGGTTACCAATTATAAACTTAAAAAGTCCTGACAAAAAGCGTTTGCAAACAACAATATAACGTAACATCACGCCGGTATACCCCGAAGGGTTAGACAGAGGTGTACCCACATTATGCCAGTTATGTTTAACATGTTATAGGGGGCGAGCCTATTTCCATCAACCGGGCACATTCAAAAAAGTCCGGTAATATATATATCTTTGTTTTTTCAATTGTCATTTAACTTTTTCTTATTTTCTTAAAAAGTCCCCTTGTGTCATAAATTCAGGGCGAATGAAGGCTTCTACTTACCAGCGCGACTCGCGACGCGACACAAAGGCACTGCTCGTCGCGCGACACGCGGGGCCTTTGTGTCGCGTCGCGTGTCGCGCTGGTCCGTAGAAGCCTTAACAAGGCCGGACAAAGTCCGAATGAGAAGCCAAAAAGCCGTGACAAAAAGGATGGATGGTAACCCTACGTAAGACGGATTTGTCTTGAAACTTATAGGCAGACTTTGTCACAGGTAGAAAAGCCTTTTTCGGGATTCATATCAAACTTTACAGTACATTGCAGGGGTTCTAGTATAGAGTGTGTTAGAGCCATCATCGTTATAATGTGAGAGAAATATAGAGCTATATAAGAGAAAGGACCATCTCTTTTTCGAACGAAACTTTCACGAAAACGGCCCGAGCTTAGCACATGATTTTCAATAAGATTATTTTACATTTAAAGGCAACAAATAATGGGAAGAAACAAATGTTTTCATTATACCAGTAAGCATCAAAGAAGGTTGTTATTCTGGACTTATTTCTAAAATAAACCGTTATTTATAGTTTTCTCGAAGCGAAAACAAAACACAGTCAAGTCTCAATTATATTGAAACCACATACCTCACATGATAGAGACGAACATTGAAAGGGTATAGAAAAAAAAAACGTTCACATTACACATACAAAATGAAACTCGCTGGGTGTAATAATGAAATGCCATTTTGGCTATATGTTTATTCTTCTTTGAAGAGAAATGAAAGGTGAAATAGAAGCATATGATAAACTTTTATGTATGTAGACTTTTGTATTCAAATGTAGATATTGAATATTGATTTTATGATAATACGTGCCTTTGGTAGGATCTTTACTACAGTGTGGAGTTTAAAGTTTTACTGTAGAAGCATACTTGAATTTACTATAACTGAATATTTTAGAGAAATTTTTAAAGCTGTAAATTCTAGGTGAGGAGGTCATAAATGTTAATGGTACTGTCTACCAGGGCCTCAAGTCTGCTATTACAATAGTGTCAGAATGATCGATCATTGAGTACATGATTGTTGATTTTGACAAGTTTGGTAATCTACTATTATAATTGCGTCATTATGCATACATGCATTATGCATACATTGAAAGAAATTGCATTTATTGGTAATCTCGTACATAATGACAAATTAATGAAATTTCTACTAAAGGGTTATATAATAATGGCAATACGACAATGCCATTATAAGTAACACAATTCTATTACGAGAACATTGACCGACCAATGATCGACCATTATGAATTTAGCAGATTACGAACTTTTAGCAAAATGACAATGGGATCGTGTTGGAATGACTGAATTTATAAAAATAGCAGACTGGGGGCCCAGTTTCGTTGCATGTCGTCGTGCAAGATTAGCCAGCCAGCAATGTTCGTAGAGCGGCTGACTTCCCGAAGAATACGAGAGGTGCTTAAAGTATCGAAAAATAGGTGGAAGAAATAATAAATTGGTAAATAGAAAATAAAGAAGAATGTCAGGACTCCATGTACTACGGGTGTCACATTTAGACTTCATGCTAAGCTAGATCTCGGTCAAACTAAGATAAAAAGTATTCATAGCATACCTATTTATTTAATATCGGGTTTCGCCAGAAAAACGTTGTTTTAAGAGCAAAGGTGAGTCCTTTTATACTGTCCCAATGACAGTTAACCAAAGAGTTTAATATGCTTTTAACAGTACGACATTAAAATATGACGGAATAAATAGTTCCAATACTACTGAAGGGAAAAGTGGGACGTGTCCCATGTTGCTCCATGCAAGAAGTGCATGGAATAACATAGGGCACGTTGACTCAAAGCAGACATACTTAATTATGACGTGTTTCTTGATGATTGCGTTTGTTATTATTATGATCTAATACGTACACAACGTAAAGCACGGTAAATCAATGAAAACGATTATAGGTACTACCTTATGCCACAAAACTGATACACTGACTGATGCATTCTTACAGATTATTCCTTTTTTTTTTTTTTGGGTCACGATATCCCTTTCGGACAAACTCGCAACCCTGGCAGGCATTGGCCCTAACGGACCCCATCAGTTGGTGCTGACATCTCTTTGAGGCGCGCGTGAAACACAACGCGCCGTCGACCCGGGCCTGGTCCTTATCGGACGGCGAGCTACCCATCGCTCACCGTCCGCAGGCCCGCGCCTACGGTGGCCGGAAATCAGCTTGCGACTCCCGACGTACGGGGCGTCTCCTGCGGCGGCTAAGGGGGTGAGGGCGCGGATTCCTGCCTCACCCTCACGCGTTCCGCCTCCTCCTTCGCGAGCATTACTGCTTCGCAGAAGGAGGTGACGGCCTCCCATGCACTCTCGCTCCGACCCATGGCCTGAACCAGGGCCGGACGCGAGAGATAGCCATCGCCGATCGCTTCGTGAGCTCCGTGATCGCGTCCGTAATATAACAGTATCTAGATATGCAGAACTCTCTGGTAAAGTAAAGTTTCTGGAGTGGCGACCACGTACTGGAAGACGTAGCGTTGGAAGGCCTAAGGTGGGCCGATGACTTTATGAAGACAGGAATTTTGTAATAAAACTACAATTTAACGATTTTCAGACTTTTCCTTGTGCTTAAAGACTTTGCTTTTTACCAAATTTTATAATTCTAGGTCAATGGGAAGTACCCTATAGGTTTTGATTAATTTGCGAGTATCAAAATATGTCGCATAAAGGGCCGTATTTTGATATTGCGTTGACTTTTAAGTTTGTTTTTTTTTTGAGCTCCAGGGGACCGTATACCTACGTATTTGATATTAATTTCAACTTGACACCTCCACGCATTCCAGGAAAAAGGGTCTTGTTGACTGACAGACAGACAGACGGACGGACGGGCGGACAACGGAGTGATCCTGTAAGGTCTCCGTTTTTTCCTTTTGAGGTACGGAACCTAAAAAGTAAGTTAGGGTCATAGAGAGAGCATTTCCCACGAAATGTATGGGTGACTCTTCTAGTACTCAAACCTCAGTGGGTGTTATAGAGTTTTTGGATCCTCATATATGAAAAAGGATATATTGGCACATTTTTTTTTTGTGAAAATTTATCTTTTTCTTGCTCACTATACAAATTTTTTCAAAATCTGTGTATGCAGATCAAAATGTCTCAAAAAGTTAAGGTTAGCTTCCTAAGATCGATTTCGTGTAGCTACAAGGTTAAGATACCCATACTTCCCCATCTTAAAAATCCAGCCCGTATATGTCATGATGATTGACTGCTTAGCCTCATAAAGATATAGCGTGATGAATCCTCTAAAAGGATAAATCTGTTACTATCTGCAATGTTCTAACCGTTTGGCTCGTCTATTAACAATTTGCTGTAAACCATAAAGGAATACAAACATAATGCAATATTGCTCATCCCCCATAGTAAATAGCGTGATAATATAATATAGCCTACTGGCTGACCAGACTTTTATGGAATATATATGCAAAATTAAAACAGACTCTATCCGGTAGAATTTACGTGAATTGTGTTTTATGAGTATTTCTTTCCGACTTGCGAACAAAATTGTGATAGCTCGGCTAATATGCTTGATATAAATATAATTTACTCCCTATAGCACTCCGGAATGATGTAGCTTTCAGTGCAGCTACCAGTGAAACAATTTTTAGAATTGGATCATTATTTCCGGAGATTACCCCCTACATACAAACAAACAAACTTACAAACAAATACCTCTTTATAATATTATTAGTATTAGTATATTAGTATGAGTATAGATTCATTATCGAAATGGAAAGACCTCTTGTCAAATAGTGACGTCAACGGGTGGCGTGAATGTTCATAAAAACCCTAATTAAAACTAAATACCTATTTTTTACACAACATTTTACCGTCACGGATTTCCGCAAAGCAACGCCTGATACCATAATTAACTAAATGCTACTACATTTAGTTAATTATGGTATCAGGCGTTAGACGCGTAGACCTCAATCACTCATACAGCCAATACTTTCAGGCTTCAGCGCAAACCAGCAAAAGTTATGCTTCACAGCCATGCCCTTAATAAAAGACCCTTTGACTTTGAACAGTTGAGCCCTGGACGCGTTTAGAATTTGAAACGACCGGGTGCGGTTACAAAACTGTCATGATTTTGGTACAAGCTGTCACCGCCGCTGAACAAATCTAATTTAGGTACCTTTGTAACAGTCTTTTGTAGCGTTTTTGAATATGTTTATATTTTATGAAATTACAGCCGATTGTGGGCTGACAAAACAACTTAAAGCTACATAATCTAAATTGACTTTAGATTTTCTAGAAGTTAACGAGGTAGAGAAGAGAACCTTTTTTCATTTAATGTAATAAAATAAAATGCTAGATTTTCATATCGACACAACGTTTTGCTGCTGAGATAGCGAAATTGACAATAAAAAGCATGCTGTTGAGAAATTGGTCCCTACTTCTTTTGTTTCGTCGTATCGATGACAGAAATAAAGCAATTTTCCGCCCCTTAACCAAATCTTTATCCTCACAGACACTCAAACCAAATAGACTAAAGACAAAAGCCACAAAGGCCGATGCAGCCCGAAACAAAGCCCAAGGCCCGATCAATGTTAATAGTAAAGCTCCGTCTACATGTAATATAACTGCTGGCATGGTGCCAGAACGCGTCAGCTAGGAGCTAGCAAGGAAATTTATAGTTACGCACGATGCCGAAGGCGTTTCAGCTATGAGTAGCCGGCCGCAGTTTCCACAAAGGGGAAAGTCGGTTGTGTTTTAGAGTATGAATGTTACGGGGTCTTGTGTTGTCGTGTAGTTCTCGGCAAGAACTAGGCCGGACCTGCATAGCTATTCACAACCAATCGGTAGGTACGCTGCCGTGCCGTATGGAAGATCAATTAATGTTATCGAAGGAGTCTTATAAACGCTGTTTCCAAACCAAAACCCGAAAATTTACACTTTAAATCAGATAGACAACCGGTATTCTTTTGACAGCTATTATCGCCACGCTTGGCAGGGGGGTTGGCGATCGCAGTATGGTGTTAAAATGCATAAAGAACGCTGCTGCCCATTCTCTAGTAAGTCCCTTAGTCGCCTTTTACGACACCCACGGGAAGAAAAATCCTAGTACCACAGTGTAATCGAAAATGTGTCATTTTCAACACAACAGCCTGTCGAATGGTTGGTTGCACTTCTCATAGTATACTAGATAGTCACTTAAGGATTATAGCAATTAGCAGCGCTAATAACACATACACGATGATTCTTCACGGTCCTCTCCAGGACTAGGACGAAAAGCTCTTATTAGAGCCATTCCAATCGGAATGCTCATATCTTTTAGAACCATCGATACGAAACGAAGAAGATGTAGCAATAATGACAAATATGCATGAATTACTGTGGTTACTACTGGGTTTATTATAGCCCACATAATAATCAAGATAGAGCGCCAATGGGCTGGCCATATTAGCCGTATATTTGATGACCTATGGCATAGATGTGTTCTCGATTGGAGACCCGAATCTGCAAACGCAAGGTAGAACGCCCTTAGGCTAGCAGCTGCCTGGATGACAGTATCCGAAAATCGAATTAGCGTATTCCAATGATAATGATAATAATAAATTTATTTGCCATAAAAATACAGATGGGAACCTAAGTGATTCATTATACAATAGTGTACATTGTATACATATATAACGTTAGCCTACAACGTTCCCACTGCTAGGACACAGGCCTCCTCTCTGTGAGAGGGAGTGAGCCGTAATCCACCATGCGGGCCCAGTGCAGGTTGGTGGATAGTGCGGGTCGGTGGATAGAATCGAGTTAAATGACCTAGATCTTAATGTTGATGGTGAGCAAGAAGCTAGCGTGCAATCTGATTTCGTTGTATACGGCGGATCTAGGCTCTTTTAGTGCACCCAATGTTAATTTGTTATTGGATTATATCAAGCGCTCTACAGCTCCTCTTCACTATTCATACCCCAAAGGCAGGGTGATAACACTTGTGACCGTATCGCTTGTGAACACGGGTAACTTTTCCTGGCGTCCAAACTATTGCCGAAAATGTATCTTTGTTTTTTGTAAATAAGACGCAAAGTTAACACGAATGCAGTCAATGTTTACAATGTGTTTTTCAGATAAATTGGAAAGTTGTAGCGTTTATTTGGTACCTAACAACTGTCATGGTAGGAATCGATAAGTTGTTTCCGTGTTTTTGTCAAACTATTGAAAATATTCGAATATAGCATATTTTCATTGAAAAGAAGCGTCCATGTTAAAGTTGTCAAAAAATAATAGGCCCGTTTTGAGGTCGATATATCGATCTTCGACGATCATACTACTAACTAGTGAGTAACCATACGACTCGATAGTCAATACTCACGATAAATCGATTCAAGTTAAATGTGAAAACGGGCCTTTTATTTTTTGTTAAGTATAAATTGTTTACCATGGACCCTTTTAACGATTACGTCTTTGTACATTGTTATACTACGTTGCCCGACCCCTTGACAATTCAAAAGTGTGTTTATTTGAAACAAATGCTTTGAGTTTATAAATAAAATAAACAGAAGTATTTTATTTTTCTGGTTTTAACTAATGATCAGCCCAGAGGATTTTTCAGCAATCATAATAATGATGAGGTAGGAAAGAGTGTTTGATAATATTGCTAAGAGAAAAGTTAGTTTTATACAAGAAGTACTGAAGAAAAATGAAGAGCAATTCACAAAAAACAAGGAATTGTTCTAAAAATAGGTAGGTAGGGGTTGCGTGGGATTTGCATTTCGTATACAAACGCCCAAACGAAAATTGCTTCTCTTCGGAAAAAGTGTAACATTGAGTTCAAAAAACATTCTAACACAATCTACCTTGATTAGCAGCACTGCGACCCGAATTTCATCTTTATCATATTAAAAAGTTAGTAGACAAGGTCCAATTTTTTCTGTAAGCCAATTTCCTCTCTCCCTTTTAAGGCTTCATTGCAAAAGTTCAAAAGCAGCCATTGATTAACATGGAACGTGCAAATAGCTGTTTGAAATCGGTTTTGTTGAACCCCGACTGGTCACTTTGTACCCAATGGGTTTTCATTGGCTCGATACAATTATTTATAATTAGAATTGATTCTTTTGAAGTTCATTACCCCTTTCCCTCCAAATTATTAGGTACCTATTGTCTAGGCGTCTTTATTAGTAATTTTAGACTATGTGTTTATTTAGACATAAAAGCCGAAATTACACAAAGATCATTTAGATCTTTGTGTAAATTCTACATACCTATAGGTAAAGAGCCTATTAAGGGGACAATAACCGACTTTTAATGATGTTATACTGAAGATCACGTCTAAACGAGTAGTGTTAATGATTTAAAAAAAAATATATGATAAATTAGAGCATTTTCTCAATAACTTAATATGTGAATATTTTAGATTATGTTTATATTACATAGTGAAATTAATTTGTAAAGTTATGTCTAACGCGGATAAAAAACTGAGAATGGCGCAAAATCTACCATGCGTATTTCTTGAAATCTTCACCAATTTAAAGATAATTCAATTATTGATCTTTTAGTATACGCGTATTATTAAAATACCTTTTGTTTTGTGTATAATAAATTAATAATGCGTCAAATTGGGGATAGCGCTCCTTGATGGGTGAGTCCTATTACTGGCTGAACGTACGACGCGTTACGTGAGCTCAGTACAGAACACGCAAGCTAACCACTCAAGGTCACTGGCATATATCTGCGTCTTAACAGAATGGTCTGTTATGAAAGAACGCTGCGCGCTGAGGCGCCATTTATACGGGCGAGTATTGCGGCGATAGTGACGCCGCACGGTGGTCTGAAAACAGACTTTCATACACTTATATACGTTTTTTGACATACTCCATAACGGTAACTGTTGCAGAAAAATCATAAATAATTAGTTCTATAACCACCTGTAAGGATATTACGATTTTCCTTTCAGTTTTAAATAGACAATTTCCGTCGTGTTCCAAGCGTTCTAATTTTGGCATTTTTTTTAAAGATTTTGGTTGGCTGTGACGATAATCAGATTTTTCATACTAGTTTCATACAAATTTTTCGTAAAAAAAATATAATTTATTCGTTTTTGTGCAGAGTTAACTCGGATGACATTTTCGTGTATATTAATAGCTAATAGAAGCAATATCAATTAAATGACTTTTTTATGAAATCATGACATTGGGGAACAAATCTAACTTAGAGAGATGTAATAATGATTCTAATGATTATAATTCTGTAAATACATATTATTTGTTATAGTCGCGAATCTTATTTTGATCAAGATACTACTTGACACTGACCTGCAAATTGCAAAAAACCTAAAAAAGTTCGGATTTCGCTTTCGGTTACAGTTGCGGATTCGCTTAAACGTTTGTTTGAACATTATGTAATCACTAAGGGACTTCAGAATTTTTGTACATAAGTTGAGTGAAGATCCGTTTGCGAACTGGAATTTTTATTTCGTTGTAAAACTTTTAACGTAACACGAAAGTTGTTTTTCTTTTGTTTCATTTGATAACTTTTTAGGATTTGTATAACGAGTTTACAACGAATTTGGTGGGTTTGTAAATTTCCCGTGTCAAACATAAGCAGGAACATTTTTTATTTCCAGAGGGGGATTCGTTGTAGGTATCAGTTTGATAGGCCAATTGAT
The DNA here is from genome assembly GCA_948098905.1 of Tiliacea aurago. Classification (NCBI taxonomy): domain Eukaryota; kingdom Metazoa; phylum Arthropoda; class Insecta; order Lepidoptera; family Noctuidae; genus Tiliacea; species Tiliacea aurago. The sequence goes on from OX402588.1 coordinate 19,948,664, forward strand.
TACGGAAATTACTACTGAAAAGTGTAATGGGAGAACTACATTAAAAATAGCAAACATTAAAAAGAAATTAACTTCTTTCCACGTTTACTGAATTTTCATAAGTTCTAGCCTGACAAACAAAGGGTAATCAGTACATAAGCTAATACAAACTTTAGAAAAACCACTAAGGCCCCTTTCAATTTGCAGTGTGTCACCGGTCGCGTGTGCACGCGAGCGGCGCAATTTGTATGAAGCCTTAGGCCTCTGCCTCGAATTTTGCGGGCAGCGGGGCGGCGGCGGCGGTGGCGCGGCTTGACTGGAGTACACCGCTCGTTGCCCGCCCCCGCGCCGCTGTTTTCGAGAACCGGTCCATTTGATTTTACGCATAAGATCCTGCGGCTCCCGCGCCGCCGCCGCCGCCGCCCCGCTGCCCGCAAAATTCGAGGCAGAGGCCTAAAGGCGGGTTTCACGTGCTGCGTGCGGCCGGTCGCGTTTTTCGACACGCCCAACCGGCGCAAATGCTTCACCGGTGCCCGCTTGTGCCGGTCGGCGTGCGGGCCAGTGTGAGCTTTCACTGTTGGACGTGCGCGTGTGCGTTTTATCTACAATCATGGCGGCAATTGATACAGAGCAATTAATAAGTGATGTTCAAAAAAGGGCTGCTATTTAGGACTTACGAAAACCGTTGTCTTAAGACAGGGATGTATAACAGAGTTATTGGGTGGAAATAACGAAAAAGTTATTTGAACATTTTGAAAACATTTTGTATTTCCATCTTCTCGCATTTGCGAATACAGCGATATGAATGCACCTCTCATCAAACGCTCCGAATTTATAGGATGCATGAACAATTTTCCTTTTCGGTTGGCACGGCGTTTTTTGTTGTGATGCACAGAAATCGAAATAAGTTTTTTTTTATTAATTATATCCATGGCTGTACACGCCCAGCACAGTCGAGTGCACCCGGAAGTGTGAAATGCCCAAAAATGCCCAACTCGACCGACGCGCTGCATGTGACCGGCGACACGCTGCAGAATGTAATTGGCCTAAGTCAGAGTTGATTTCATTGAATTTTTTATGTGTAATATCTTCCCTCTGGCTTGCTGTGGGAGTGATTTCGTGAAAAGGGACGGAAGTGTGTTACAGGAAGTGACAGCTCGAGCACGGAATAAGTAAGGACTATTTAATAGCATGGAATCAATAAGTACTTTATAATAGCATGGAATTTGTGTACTCATGGAATTAGTAAGTAATACTATATAGATTGTAAGTAGAGGGGGTCGAATTTCGACCAGTGGACGTGCGATTACTAGTTATAAAGATAAAGATAAGATAAAGAGATATTTATTTGTAAACATGTGTAACAATATACATATAAATGCAAATGTGGATGTCAAAGTGAAAAATTCGAGTTCAACATGTTTTGCCACCATTGGCGTACAAAATTAATTATGGCCACTTGAAATATAACAGTATTTAGCAAGAGAAAAAAATAAAAAATAAATTGTAATAACAAAATTAAAATATAACACAAATAGATTAGAAACTGTCATTTAAAAAATCTTTAACATAATAGTAACATTTTTCAGTAAGTAACTTCTTAAGTTCTCTTTTGAATAGGTTTGGCTGGTTTATATTTTTAATAACCTCTGGTATCTTATTGTATATTAATGGTGCCATACAAACCACGCTTTTATGAAGGAGTGCTGTTTTCGCAGAGTGAGGCTGTAAGAAGTTCTTATATTTAGTTCGTCTATTTCTAGTGACATTGTCTGACAAAAGAGGAAACCAGTGAGGATTGCTTCTAACAAATAAAGCTATTTCCAAGATGTATAGTGACGGAAGTGTCAGTATATGGTATTTTATAAACAGTGGTTGACAGCTGTCGGTATTTTTGATATTAAACATAGCCCGAATACAACGCTTTTGCATTTTAAACACCACGTCGGTGTTTGTCGAATTACCCCAAAATATTAGACCGTATCTAAGCACTGATTCAATAAGTCCATAATACGCCATGAATAATGCGTTTCTATTCACTGTTGGCGCCAGTTTGTACATCGCAAAAGATAAACTACTTATTTTTGTACAAAGGTCTTCTGTGTGACATTTCCAATTGATTCTACTGTCAATTTTTAAACCGAGGAATTTGGCTGTTTCTACTTGATTTATTATATTATTATCATATATTAATTTAAATTTAATTGAATTTTGAGGTCTTTGACTGTAGTTTATTTACATTTGTTTTATTTATATTTATTTTTAGATTATTATTGATTAGCCATGTTATTATAGATGTTAGTGCTTTATTTATGTCATTTTCAAATAGATTTTTATCATTACATGTAATATTTACTGTGCTGTCGTCTGCAAATAGTGTAATGGGTTGCACAGTTGCATTAGGGAGGTCGTTGATGTAGGTAATAAATAGCGTAGGTGCCACTACGCCGCCCTGGGGAACACCATATATAACATATCTTACTTTGGATTGGTATTGTTCTTCTTTTTTTGTTTTTATGTTAAATTTTGTAATTTGTGTGATTTGTTTTCGATCAGTTAAGTAAGATCTAAATAGTTCTAAAATGTTTCCTCTTATACCGTATGCCTCCAATTTACTAGCCAATATTTTATGATCCACATAATCGAAGGCTTGTGTCATATCGCAGAAGATGGAGCACACAGGGGTAGTTTTATCAACCGCAGACATTATATTTTTTAAAAACTCAAAGATAGCCATATTTATATTTTTATGTTTTCGAAAGCCTTTTTGTTCACTGCATAAGATATTGTTATTTTCTAAGTAATTATTTAATTCTATATTGTAATACGTTTCAAAGATTTTAGAAAATATAGAAAGGAGAGCAATGGGTCGATAATTTTCAACTAATTCTTTATCATCTTTTTTCAACAAAGGTTTAACAATTACTAGTTTAAGGTCCTTTGGAAATGTGCCATTTGTTATAGACAGGTTAATAATATGACTTAAGTGATGACATATCTGACTATTAACTTCTTTTACAACTTTTGTAGAAATTTCGTCATATCCGACACTTTTTGTATTTTTTAGGCCATTTATTATCTTAAATACATGAAGAGGTGTGCTTGGAGCTAAAAACATTGAATTAGGTCTATGATTAATTAGAGATGTTACTTTTTTACCAGCACCCAAGATTGGTTTAACTTTATCAACGAAGTAATTGTTAAATGTGCTAGCTATTTCTGTAGGATTTGTGATACTTATATTTTGGATTTTAATGTTTTCTATGGGTTCTCTTGGTAAATTTGGTCGTACTTTATTAATCATTTGCCACGTTGTCTTTGATTTATTATTTGACATTTTAATTCTGTAATTATTTTGCGCACGCTTTGTTAGTGATATAATTTTTTTTAGTAATTTGGAATAATTAATATAATTTTAATAATTCGTCTTTGTTGTTTTTTGTCTAAGTCGCCAGAGCAATAATCTCTTTCTTTTACAACAATTTTTAATTCCGCGTGATATTCACTTTGATTTATGATTAACTTTTATCTTTAAGCTTTTCTGCGGAAAGCACAGATTGTAGAATAATTTAAAATTATCTATGAAATATTTATAAGCATTATCTACGTCCTTAGTTGTGTAGATTTCTGAGAAAGAAAAATTATTCAGGCACATTTTGAATTTATCAATGTTTTCTTTAGAGTAATCTCGATCCGTTTTATACCAGTATTTAAATTTGAAAAGCTTTTTTATTGGAAGCTTTATTAATTGGGCCGTGTGCTCTGATAACCCAAATTCCAACACTTCAGTCTTACACTGTTTTTTGAAGTCATGGGCAAAGTTATCTAAACAAGTCATGCTAATCAGTCTAGTAGGTTGTTTTAAAGCAAGCTTTAAGTTGTAATTTAATAACAAACATTCGAAATCTAGGGATACATTATTACTTTTTAAAATGTCAATATTAAAATCTCCAGCTATTAAAATAGTATTACAACTAATTTTTGAAATAAGCAGAAGGACTTTTTCAAGTTTTGAAAGAAATGTTTCCACATTGTTTGGATTCGGTACTCGGTAGACACAGACAATAATGACTTTGTAATCAATAAGTTCGATAGCACAGCATTCAAATACATTGGTTATAGTAAGTTTCTTAACATCTGGAATTTCCCTCCATTTATGCTCCTTTTTAACTATGATACACGCTCCGCCTCTTTTGCTATTACTTCGACTGATACAACTAGCTAAAACATAGTTATTTATATGGAGATATGTTTCGGATCCTGCCATCATAAAATGTTCCGTAATACATAGTACATCAACTGATTTGCTTCTGTCTGCAAGTTCTTCCATATTTATCATCAATATTTTTTTTAATCAGTTTCGAAAAAACATGGATTCAGAATTGTTTTCATCAGTCAGCTGATTTGTGTGTGCAAGGCTATCCAATTTTTGTGTTTCATCCTGTATTATTCCATTAATGTAGTCCTGGATGTCTTGGAAAATGGTTTCCATGCCGAGTTTGTTCACCGTGCCACTATGAATATTAAACATCTCATAGGTCCACTTAAGATTTCTATTTGAATCTAAGAAGTACGCATGCTCATGTTCTAGTATGTCGAGATATAACAAATTATTAAAATTCTCTACTCGCCAGTTGAACATATTGGTGTGGTGCCCATACTTAAAAGTGGGTGCACATATAATTATATTAGTGTGACTTAACTTCTGTGCAACTTCTCTTATGTAAAATATAAGGCCAAAGTAGTCACGAGTATTCTGAAAGTCTTCTTCGCCTATTAAAATAACACAGAAGTCGTTAATTGTAAAATCTTGTATTTTGTTTTCCAAATTATTAATTAGTAGGTCGGTGCTAGAGTTCGGCTTGAGATAGTGGCAGACATCGTAATGTTCAGAGAATGTTTTTTGAGAGATAGTTAATATTTTATTCCTGGAGTTAGTGCTCAATATGTGAATTTTATTTCTAGTCCTTGTTTCGTTTATTTTCTTTTGGTGATGCGTAGGCTCAGTACTGGATAATGGCTGGATCAGGGTGTTGCTATGATCTGCCGTATGAATAATTATTCCAATAAACATTTCACTATTTAGCTTTTTTTAATTTGAGGTTAATTTCTATCGCTGCTCAGTTGTTTATTACCAAGATGAGATGTCAGATGTCCTATGACATCCTATGCGATTAATGTACGGCTCGCTCGATTTTTTGTACTTATCGTACTCTACAACTCATCGATACTACAAATATCTCGAAAACGGTGTGTCCTAGGCAAAAAATTACAGAAATTTAACCCCCCCTCGTGTCATCTCCGTGCGAGCACCATGCCTACATGAACTTAAGTGGAAAAAAAACAACTGTTGCAGGTGTTGAGAAGATGGTTGATGATAAAAGATAATCAATTACTTACAATTTTGTATATTGTTCCAGCGACACGTACAGAAAAGAGACCAAAAATAAAGTTACACGATCTTTTTTAACATTTCAAATGACAGTTGTCTACCCTTACTACTTACCTAACATGAATACTGCAACAGAGATAATAAACTGAACTACTACTCTAAGACTACTACTACAACAAAACAAATACTTTTAAACTAAATATTGTAACAATGCAAAGGCATTGTTACAATATTTAGTTGATAATATATTATAATCTCTTAGATATTCTTAACAAAATAATTTAATGGAACTCACAAACTCAATTATTTAGTATTTAAGACGCAGATATATGCCAGTGACCTTCAGTGGTTAGCTTGCGTGTTCTGTAATGAGCTCACGCAACGCATCGTACGTTCAGCCAGTAATAGGACTCGCCCATCAAGGAGCGCTATCCCCAATTTGACGCATTATTAATTTATTATACACAAAACAAAAGGTATTTTAATAAAACTCGTATACTAAAAGATCAATAATTAAATTATCTTTAAATTGGTGAAGGTTTCAGAAAAACACGTTAGGTAGATTTTGCGCCATTCTCAGTTTTTTATCCGCGTTAGACATAACTTTACAAATTAATTTCACTATGTAATATAAACATAATCTAAAATATTCACATATTTAGTTATTGAGAAAATGCTCTAATTTATCATATTTTTTTTTAAATCATTAACACTACTCGTTTAGACGTGATCTTCAGTATAAAATCATTAAAAGTCGGTTATCGTCCCCTTAAACATCAATCATTAAATATTTACATAGGTACAATAAATAGGTACGATATTTTAATATTATATATTATTTATTACGATAACACAACATTAATAATTATAAATAATAAATATTCCGAAAAAAAAATTGTCGTACGGAAGTCTCCACTTTGTCTCTGTTCTTTTTCGAACTTTAGGTATTTTAGCTCACCTTTTCCGATCACTGCTCATAACATACCTACTCCACCTTTGTAGTCTCACATTGTCGTAATAGGTGTAAAAAGTACACCTATTTTTTAGGGTTCCGTACCTCAAGAGGAAAAAACGGAACCCTTATAAGATCACTTCGTTGTCCCTCTGTCTGTCTGTCGGTTTGAGAAGACTCTTTTTCTCAAGAACGCGTGGAGGTATCAAGTTGAAATTAACGTAAGTCCATGGTCCCTTGAAGCTCTTTAAAATGTTGGTTCTAGGACAAGCCGGTTTCCTCACGATGTTTTTCTTCACCGTTTTGGAAGCAGTGGTGATGAAATTATTTATTAAAGCTACCAGGCAAGGTGGATACTTTTCTCTGCCAACCGACCGCACCGTACATAATGCTGTTGTTGAAATTGAGTCGTTATCGGTTCCATACGATTTTAAATAGTGAATAGATGCCTGCGTGACAGTGGCAGGGAGAAGGCTCCAAGGCGCCGATAGTTTAGGTAATTTCTTTATACGGTGAAAATAATGGTAATTAAAAAAAAAACAGAGTATCTCCTATATATTTACTTCAGTTATTATGAAAAGTTTAATGATTTAATTTGTAGTATTTTTTTAGTACCTATACTTTCAGTTTAAGGCTCGTGCAGACTGGCGCGACAGAGCGATTATAGAATTGGTACCAATTCAAAGTCCATTTATTGAAAGTAGCATGCTAATAGTGCTCATTTTCTGAATATTTTTTTTACCTAAGTTTAGTTTACACTAGCTTTTGCCCGCGGCTTAGTCCGTGTGGATGTCGGAAGATATCCCACGGCAACGTACTAGCGGGATTAAAAGTACCCTATGTGTTAATCTATGATATAAACTGTCCATGTGCCAAATTTTATCCAAATCCGTTCAGCCGTTTTTGCGCCAATCCAAAACATACATCCAGACAAATAGACAAACGGACAAAAATACTACCCACCAAAAACATTTAATGTAAAATGTTGCCAAGACGACCACATAAGGTTTGCCCTGTGAAAAAGATATCAGATCTCATGTAGAGCCAAGCTTCTGAATCTACACGGCCTAACTCTACCGACCCTAACTTCACAAATTCTACATAACAGTAAAAATGTATGGCTTCGCCGTTTCGCTACCGTCGTAGAGGTGATGCGAATATTTAGTTTCTGAAGTAAGTAACGAAACAGCCAAGCCATACATTTTTACTGATATGTAGAATTTGTGAAGTTAGGGTCGGTAGAGTTAGGCCGTGTAGATTCATGGAGGCCAGCAGGCAACGGGTGCGGGGGCACCCTTGCCTGTATTGCACAGGCCTCCACCAGTGTCGGACGGGAATGGCCAGATGTTCCCGGCCATTCCCGTAGCCCCCCAGTAACGGGGGGGCATGCGGGGCCCGCCAGCTAGGCGGGCATGCACCGGGAGGGTCGTGGAAGAAAAGGTTCAACCGTTATCTCATGGCCCTCTCAACACGGCGATGCGGGAACACCGCTGAGTTTTAGTGGGTATACTTTCATGCGAGTGTGACCCGTTGCAGAATATTTCGTCATTACCGACAGGGAGTCCCACATACCCCGACTCGTCCCCCACGAGCGGGGATGCGTAATTGCATTTCTCAGCGATAAAAAAAAAAAAAAAAAGGCCGTGTAGATTCAGAAGCTTGGCTCTACATGAGATCTGATATCTTTTTCACAGGGCAAATCTTATGTGGTCGTCTTGGCAACATTTTACATGAAATGTTTTTGGTGGGATTTCAGTTCTTTTTGTAAGTTGCTACAACGTTTTGAAGTCTCATACAAACTTTCACCCCCCCATTTTAGGGGATGGGAGGCGAAAGTTATAAGTTTATGAATTTTTTTGTTGGTTGTAAACTAAACTTAGATTACATACCAAATTTCAGCTTTCTAGCACTTCAGGAAGTGGCCAAACATTTTGATGATCATCAGTGTATCAGTGACGAAATCGGTGTATTTTAGATATCAATAAAATCTAAAGTATTAAAGCTATTCGATTGAGACTTTGTATGTTTAATTAGTCTATTATTGATATCATATCCTGTGAATAGGAACTATCTGGTACATCGGGAACCAACTCTATGAGGGTTCAAAAAAACTACGAAATACTTCGAGAAAAGATAAGTAGTGCCCTTGCGCTTCGCTTGGCTCGTCTTGGCGGGGGCACTACCGTGCCCCCAGATTTTATTATTGGTATGTACAAAGATTTCAATAGACCAAAATATATGTATATATATTACACACTAATGAATTACAACACGAACAAAACAAATATAAACTTAACATAAATTAAAAATATTCTGCAATCTGTTCAACGTCTAACTTTAACAACAATAAAATTATCCGCAAGAACAAATAACGTGGTTCAAACCGCCACTTAATTAACTAAAGTCATAGAGAAAGTAAATTCAGACCATTATTAATCAAATAGGACGTGATATCTCTCTATATTGTGGGTAGCTACCTCAGAACAATGGAGGTAGCTACTATACTAGTAGGTAGGGTTGCCAACTTTTATGTCAAAATACTTATTATTTTCGAAGCGCTTGCCTGTAAAAATATAGTAGAAAGCGAAAAAATAAACTATATACAGCGTGCCGCTACCGTGGCGACATTAATTTGACACACCGGTAGGGCTAGTGGACAGTATGAAATAAAAAAATTTTTTTTTGTATAATTTATATTAAGATAAATAATTATAAATGAAAAATAAAAAAAAAACAAGCAAACTAAATAATAAAGCTTCTGATAATATAGGATAAGATAATCATTTATTTTCACAAACATGAGTACAATACATACAACACAAATAGTCAGCATGCAAGAGATGTGAAAAGTACAGGAATAAAACAGATCATCACGTTTGCCCTAAACAATGGCATGCAAATATTAATAAAATTAAGTAAAATGTCATACCAAGTCTAATTAAAAAAAATGTCATGGTAATATAAAGAGATCATCAAATATAATAAATTAGCAAAACATAAACTTCTTTCCTTCAATTTTCCTACTCCTTGCCCGTTATTTACGCTCCGGCTTATTTTAAGTCAGGTTGCTCCAAGATGCTGTTTTAGAAAATTGTAAATAAATAATAATGTTTAATCATAGGATATAGGCCTCCCCCAAAGGGGGGTTTGCCATAATCACCACGCTTGGCAGGCGGGCTGGCGATCGCAGTATGGTGTTAAAATGCATAGAGAACGCTGCTTCTCATTCTCTAGTAATTTTTCCCTTTAGTCGCATTTTACGACACCCACGGGAAGAAATGGGTTAGCGCTATTCTTTACGTCCGGCACCACACGGACGTAATATTAAATGAAACATAAATAACATAATGTTTAATGAAATTAAAATATTTTCTTATAACCTAAAGGCGAAACTGTACACATGTCATGTGTTAAATTAATGTCGCAACTGTTGCGGCACGCTGTATAGTAGGTATGTTTCAAATAATTTTTTTTTAAGCATTGCTTCTTGTATTGTTTGTTGTTTGAAGCCTTTATTTACAGATTATTTATGTTTTTTTTTTAAGTCTCGTGACTATTAATACACTCTAACTAAATGAAGGATACCAAATTCAGCTTGTTATTAGATTAATACTGGCCCTATTGCGCTCATCTCCCCATTTTGTATTCATCGGTAAATCTGAATAACTGAGCGACACTTGTTGCCCATTTTCAGCAGTAGATTTACTCACAAATTTTTGGTCAGACATATCGTTGTGTCCATAATTTTATTTAACTGATTTTTAGAATACAAATTGTCAAAGTTAATAAAAAAAAATATAGAAAATGCTACAATTTTATTTAAGTAGGTACAATTTTATTTTGTTTTATTTCGTTTAGGCCCCTAATATAGCAGGATACTATAACATTAGGAATAAAGTAGGGTTGGCAACCCTACTAGTAGGTATTACAAACCCAAGTGACGCACTGGGTGGTAAAACTGATCAAAATATAAAACCTGTAGTGGAATTTCTTTTATTTTTATTATTAGTTTATAAATTCCACTACTAAAATCCGCGCGACCAATTAATTTTTAAATGGGAAATTGTTATATTATCTTTGTTAAGAGGAAATGCGGGCGGAGAGACTTTTAGAGTAAAAAGTCATAAATCGAGGTTCGGTTCTCGCCTATTTCCTCCCCCAATATTGGACCAATTTAAAACATATTTCTTATACTGAATAAGAGGGATATATACTGTGTCCCTATGTTTTTCTTTTGTTATTAATAGTTGGCAAATTTGTACAATAGCCCTCTGTTGTCAGCGGTCTAAACAGGCAATTTTGAGCATTTTCAGAGGGTTCCAGCTCTTATAAAGATAATGTATCATCAAAAAGGAAAACATAGGGACACATTATATATCCTTTTTATTCAGTATAAGAAATATCTTTTAAATTGGTCCAATATTGGAGGAGGAAATAGGCGAGAGCCGAACCTCGATTTATGACTTTTTACTCTAAAGTCTCTCCACCCGCATTTCCTATTAAGAGTCCATAATATCCACCTCAGCGCCACCTCACTCTTCATCTCGCTCGCCCACTGCTGCTCGCGGGCACGCGAGCAAGCAAGCGAGACAGGGCGGCAGGGAGAAGGCTCCTCCTTTATATTTACTTCAGTTATTATGCAAAAGTTTCATGATCTAATTTGAAGTATTTTTTGAGTACCCACTAACGGTTTAAGGCTGTGCAGACTGGCGCAACAGGCAGCGCGACACTTCCCATGAAGTTTTCATAGAAGTTGTGCTACTAGTGTCACGTCGCGCCGTCGCGTCGCGCGCCTGTCTGCGGGAGCCTTTATTGTTCTGTTTGGAAGTAAATTTGTAATTCTTAACTGGCGAGAAAATTGTATGGAACCGTGTTTTCGTCAAACATGTACACTTTACCTTATATTTATTTCAAAACTAATGCTGCTGTATTTTCGATATAACGGAGGATCATGCGAAGCAATTTGAGGTATTATAGACTCTTAAGGCGGAAACATATTATTAAAACGCGACGCGACCCGATGAAACGCAATGCGTGTTGAGTCGAATCAAATGTATTGTTTTCTATAGACCAGAGTCACACTATGAACATCCGCCCCGACGCCATGCGCGCACACGCCACCCGATCCAGACGTGCCAGGTCGGTGTGTTGCCCATGGTGGGGGTAAACACGCCATCCGACGCGGCGCGCGCGGTATGTTTCTAGACAACACCCAACGCCACGCGTCAGTCGTTCGAGAACTGACACAGAGCATACTTGCGTTCTTTGACCCCATCCCTATTCTTCAAACTGTCAAACGGAATTTATGCCAATTTAATATAATTTTTTGCATTTATTTAGCGAAATGACCGACGAACAATTAATTGAGTTGGTTAAACGATATCCTGTTCTATATGACATGAATTTAACTATATACAGGGATCATACTGTGTGAAATAATGTATGCCTAGTTATTCTCTTTTTCTTGAGTCGTGTATCATAAATGTTCCCAAAATTTGCTAGTATGTCGTGGTGTCGCGTGTTGGTAATGTGCACGGTGCAAATCGGGTGTCGACACGTTGCGTCGCGTCGCGTTTTAATAATGTGTTTCCGCCTTTAAACTGTTAGATTCTTGCATAGCAGACAGTTGCCCAATATCTTGAATCCATTGGTTAATTTTAAAGACTCTTGGTTGAAAAGGGGTGGCATTTTTTCTTACCAATAAATAAGATATAAATTCTTAGATGATTCGAAACGATAGCACAAAGGCGCGCTTTGAGTCAAGATGCGAGATTAAGAAACGAAGGCAAAGAAAAAAAACCAAGGAAAGAAGAAGAAACCAGGTTAAGACCAGTCAACCAAGAGGCACGAGGGTTATGCTTAAAAAGGTGGCTGGGACAGACTGGATGCAGTGGAGGATAGGGTGTTGTGGCTCAGCCTAGGAGAGGCCTATGTCCAGCAGTGGACTGCGATAGGCTGAGATGATTAAACGAAGACGTCTAATACATGTTGTGTTCCGCTTCCGTAAAAACTACGATCGTTGCTTTAAATTACAACCAGCTAACCGCGTCAGGCTAACTTCCCAGTGCGTCATAAACCGCACATCTCAGTATAAATTAATTAAACAAACGTTGAACGAACTGAATTGACACACATAACTAAATAACGAGCTCATAAGTCATGCGGCCATAAGTCTTGGTTACAAACAAGTTCATATGGTAATGAGTGATTTAACTGTGTACTGGTTTGCTGTTAAATTAATTTAACTGTAGATACTATTGTTGAACTGAAATAGTATATTTATTTATTAAAACTTTATGCACAAGTAAAAAAAACTACTGTACAAAGGCGGACTTAATGCCTGAGGCATTTTCTACCAGTCCTGAGGCATTTTCTACCTTAGGGTGATGCAGAGACAAAACATGGTAGGTGCAATATGGGGATAGATAACTCGAAAAACAACAATATATACATAGATACATACATACTTTTAAACAAAATAAAAAGTGTCAGGAGAAATAACGATTGGTGGAGGAGAAAACGATCAGCGCTGGGAAGATTCTGCCAACTTCTTACGAATATATTCCCGTGCCTTTACCTTAAATGTTAACCTACTAGTTGCCATCCTGATGCTCAGAGGGAGCGCATTCCAAAGAAAAACCACCTGGACAAAGAATGAAGAGTGTATGAAACCAGAGCGGTGAGAAGGACATCGTAGAAGACGATTGTTGGTGGAACGAAGATTTTTATTATGGGCAGAGCACATTTTTATTATGGGCAAAGTATAGTACTGGGTTTGCATGAGACTTGCAGAATAGAATAGAATACTCTTTAGTATGTCTGCATTTATTTTAACGCATAGATTGCCATTCAATATTTTAGTCGTGTGTCTATCAGTCGTGCGTTTATCACCACGGGCGGGCGTGCCAAGACGTTTGTGACAAGACATGATAAATTATGTCATGTCAATTTGTACTAGCATTTTATGACAAAACAGTTTTATCGCTCAAACTGTGATAAAATGTGTGACTCAAGTCATTTCACAGTAGTCCGTGCTCGCCCTGCTGACTCAGATTTTGTCAATGAGTTAAACAAGGCCTGGTAGTACACCATAAAAGTTACAGATTTAAAATAAAAGTTACAGATATAAATGTTGAAATTTTACATAAGGTGACACAATGGGCGGTCAAGCGATCTTTTACAGATAACCTTTGGATGGAATAAAGGGAGAAGGAGACACAATACTGCAGGTAGTCAGTGGTGTACCATTTGCAGGTATATTATGTACAAACATACATAAAACTGGAACATTTTTCGCTTGGGTGTCATAGGCAGAAACTACAGAACGCCAGCTGCTACGGTCCTCAAACGCTCATCATCATCTGCCTATGACAACTGTTGGAGTCGGCTGCCAGTCTAACCAGAAGCACCATAATCAGCCTATAATGTTCCCACTGCTGAGACACAGCCCTCCTCTCTGTGAGAGGGAGTGGGCAGTAATCCACCACGTGGGCCCAGTGCGAGTTGGTAGATGTCACATGTCTTCGAATTTTTGGTTCTAGGACGTGCCGGTTTCCTCAAAATGTTTTCCTTCACCGTTTTAAGAGCAGTGGTGATGAAATAATTTATACAAAGTAAAGCGCCTGTCTGGGTTCGAACCTACGACTTTGTACTTGTAAGTCGCGGCCATGCAGCTTGTACAGTCATAAGCACTAATATGTAAACACTTAGCAAAATTCAAAGCCGATATTCTCGTGGAATAACGATTGCAACTTTAAGAAAAGATCTATTTCATAATGAATAGTTTGGGTTCCAAAATTTAATTGTTACAATCAATATCCTAGTAGGAGGCAATCGCTTTTAAAAGTTGCTAAGTTTACCAATATTAGTAGTAAATATTCCTTTTTCTCAGTTAGTTTTAATGATGGTCTGGCATTTTGAGCGCTTTATGCGGCCTACCCAAATGTCCTTTCTTTGGTATTGTTCGTCGAGTCGTTGAGCTCCTTAAGTCTTGAGTTGAGCTGCACGATTACTGACAAATGCTTACACTGATTAGACAGGTCCACTCAAATTTGTGTGGTTCTTTCCTCAAAAGACCATTTCAGACACGGATCTACATGGTCCTCACATGATCTGAGTAAGATTATGTCTGGACTTTAAAAGAGACTGACCCCTGGGTTTGTTTCGCCATTTCTTCTCAGGGGTAGTCAGATAGGAAATGTCGGCTACATCTAGATTATTTGTTTTTTATATGACGTGTAAAAGTGATTCTAATATTTACAGAACAAACGATTTCATTTCATTTAGTGCTCGTGGCTGTACGCACAATATTATTTTGCATTAAATTAGCAAGCTTGCTAAGTAATAACAGGCGCACGGGTCGATCGATCAGGTTAAGCTACGCTTGACGGGGTTGGTCCGTGGATGGGTGACCATCTTCACATACCAAGACAAGACCTCTCCGTGCCTCGGAAAGCACGTTAAGCCATTGGTCCCGGCTGTTATTTGTAGATCTTTGGCAGTTGTTACTGATCGTCAGAAGCCCGAAAGTCTGACAAGCAGTCTTACCAATGGGTATTGTGTTATCCAGCAACTGGGTTGTGGAGGTCAGATAGGTAGTCGTTCCATGTAAAATTGTGGTATTCATCTGCATCCGGTTAGACAGGAAGCTGACCCCAACATAGTTGGGAAAAGGCGGGCAGAAGATGATGATAAAATTAACAGACTATTAAAAAGGCTAGGCAGAAGATGATGATCAAATTAACAGACTATTAAAAAGGCTAGGCAGAAGATGATGATCAAATGAACAGACTATTAAAAAGGCTAGGCAGAAGATGATGATCAAATTAACAGACTATTAAAAAGGCTAGGCAGAAGATGACGGTCAAATTAACAGACTATTAAAAAGGCTAGGCAGAAGATGTTGACCAAATTAACAGACTATTAAAAAATACTTTTTACTTACTTTTTGATGTGAAACATCTATAGGCGCACGTAGAACCGATTGCTGGCGGGGCGACGGATGCCGCGTGGCGATTCACCGCTCACACCAAAATCAAAAATATTTTTATTTCACTTAAGCCTACATGGGCACTTAAGAAACGTCAGAAGCTAGGTGCACGGTTCCAATTGGTCGTTTCCTATGGAGAAGAGCCGGCAAGAAACACCGCGCTCGCGGTCCCCCCGCTACGTGACCCTGACCTTTTCGATGTTTCACATCTGCCAGTAGGTTTCCCGTGACGGCTCACAATTTTTTTCTTCAGCATAGGTCCGTTGATCGATTATTATCAAAACTTTTTCTAACATTCATTGAAAAAAGTGCTTCAAAGTCACGACACAAAACTTGTAACGTGACAGTCTTACGCCTTGTAATCTTTTTTCACCCTTCACCGCTCAAACAAGTTCTTTGTAGGAGTTTATTACGGGGCATTAGGCCTTGTAAAAGGGGATTCCGGTTGTTCAAATTGTTATTACGAAGCAGTTTACCTTTGAAATTACAATGTTGCTAACTCGATAATGTGATTGTGTACTCTGCATTTATGTGGATTTAGCAAGAGATATGTAGCTTTTAGTACAATTGTTTGATAAGAAAATCTCTTGTGGTTATGTGAGGAATCGTTGTCAGTTTCCGTGGTTACCACATTTACAAAAGTATGTATGTTGTTTAGCAGAAAAATATAAAATATTTTTATACTAATTTGGATATACATAGTTTGTAAATAAAGGCTCGAGCAGACTGGCGCGATACATCACAACAGGCAGCCTGACGCGCATCGCGACACTTTCTAAGAAGTTTTCATAGAAATTGTGCTACTAGCATCGCATCGCGCTGTCGCGTCGCTCCTGTCTGCGGAAGCCTTAACGCAGCGTATCTAAATAAAAATGCAGTTGTATATACACGATTTCATTTAAAAAAGGTTTTAAATCTCATATTTATATTTGCTTGTGGACTGGACGCAAATAAAAACTAAATTATTTTAAAATTCGAACACTGCAGTGAGTTCGTTACGGCCTAATTTTGACGTACATGACATTGGCACAGCACCGATGCTTTTATTTAAATTTTATAAATTATTTTCAAGGTTTTACCTACTGAATGATGTAAATAAATAAAAATGCAATCCGTTGTGACGTTTGAGAAGCCCTTGCCGCATCTTAGTTTGGCCGATTGGGATGCGAGACTCTACGGCTTACAGGTACGGAAAAACTTTTACATTTTTTTCTTCCTAGCGTGCCTTCCTCTCTCAATTAATTAATTTGATATATTTATCAATGAATAGATAATGCGTATCCAGTTATCTATTTTATTTGGCTCCAATTTTTGGGGCCCCGGGGGCCCCTAAAATTTTATTAGACAAAATAAAAGATGACAAA
Organism: Tiliacea aurago; assembly: GCA_948098905.1. Classification (NCBI taxonomy): domain Eukaryota; kingdom Metazoa; phylum Arthropoda; class Insecta; order Lepidoptera; family Noctuidae; genus Tiliacea; species Tiliacea aurago. Next base: position 19,965,340 of record OX402588.1, read on the forward strand.
TTATGGTGACCTTAATTCATTTTGTCAGTGCCTTGGAATGGATACTTTTGGCACCAATTGACTGGTTTATAATTATTTCAACCAAGCATCAAGTTACAACCAACACAACGTTTATTCCCATCTGCCCCCTTCGAGCTTGCCACCGGGGCTGGCACTAAGTAGTGGCGTTTACCACTCCGTGGCAGATGACACTTATTTAGTGTCATCTGCCCCCTTCATGATGATTTTAATGTGGTCGATTCTCCACCGCGTTCTCATATTACGGACTGGACATTATCAATAGAAATTTAAATAAAACCACTGCATGGATATCATTAGCAACAAAAATTAATCCCTCCACCGCCACAAACCGCTACAGTACTGTAGAGGCTTGTGTCTTCCTGCCTTTAGCAAAAAACTCTGGCCGGAGATAATTTCCTATTCTAACATTCAAACGTGTCAAATATATTTTATATTGTTGTTATTAAAAATAATGTGTCAGATCTAGTATGACAGTTGAATTGTGAATTTGTCTAAGAAATAATATATTAGTTCCAAGTCCTCCGCGTTTCAATATAATTCCCCCTATTTCTAGAGGTCCCCTCTGGTAGAGATCCAAAGACCTCTAGAAATAGGGAGAATACCTAGTACCAGTACCTACTTAGTGCTTTACAGTATTTTTCCATAGATTATGGAAATTCCTTGTATGTCACAATTTGCAATAGATAATCAGAGACTGCGTGGTGCGCGCGCGCAAATATACCAATATGGCGGAACCACTAGCAAGTGGAAGTTCCCAAGAGTCTGATACGATTTTTTATATTAATAAAAACAATGGTAAAGTGCTATTACTTGCGGGACATCAATATATTATAAAAAAAACAATATAAAACCACTGGTCACGTGGTATGGGAGTGCTCAGGTAGAAGAAAAAATAAGTGTCGCGGTCTTTTAAGAATGAAAGTAAGTAGAAGTTTTTTTTATTACAGTTTAGTAAGTTTTTTAATCTGGTCTAGTTCAACAATTTATAACACTTAATATTATAAAGAGGAAAGATTTGTTTGTTTGTTTCTTTGTATTGAATAAACTCAAAAACTACTGAACCGATTTTCAAAATACTAACCGACAGAAAGCTTAACATTATTTAAAATTAAAAGATTATTTTTCTGTAGCATAAGTTTTTGCTGATTATTCCATTTTGTGAAAATATTCATCACTTGTGTAAAAAAACTGTGACTATACCCAATAAAGAAACAGAAATGTATAAATATTGTTAAAATAATGTAATGATTTTACACCCATCTTAAATTGTTGTAAGCGTACTGTTATACTAATAAAGGAATAGAGAATTTAAAATTATATTTATACAACATGTAAATTGTTTTTATAAATATAGAAAAGTTCCAAAATTATTTGCCATTATTAAAGTTAATTTTTATTGCTAATGATATCCAGTGGTTTTATTTAAATTTCTATTGATAATGTCCAGTACGTAATATGAGAACGCGTCGGAGAATCGACCACCTTACAATCATCATGAAGGGGGCAGATGACACTAAATAAGTGTCATCTGCCACGGGGTGGTAAACGCCACTACTTAGTGCCAGCCACCACCCCGGTGGCAAGCTCGAAGGGGGCAAATGGGAATAAAGGCAACACAATACCTGATGTCGTCAACATAGTATTTACAATATTTTACTACTTTATTTGAGATTAAACCCGACTTACGGCATTTCATACAAACTTTCATGTCCTTCTTTTTCGAAATGACTGAACCGATTTTAAATTTTCCATAGAAACAGAGATTTCCAGTTATCTGTTTTTAAATAAGACATTTCGACAATGTTCTTAACTAACTTTTTAGACCTTTGTATCCTGCATATGTGTATGAAGTTTCATTAAAATTGGTCCAGTCATATCGAAAAACAAGGGCTTGAAAGTTTGTATGAAATGCCGTACGTTGTAAACGCTCTTAAAACTAAACGTGTCACTCTGTTCCTACAAGAATCTATTACATAATAAACAGCGTGGATACGTATCGATATTGTTCTATTGTATCGATTTTCAATACATTGAAGTGGCTGTCTGAACGATGAGTCTTAATAACACCTTTGGGCTAGAGCCTAGACTGAACTTCAAATACCTTTGCCATCTTAAGAAAAATAGATTCGATTTTAGTCTGTTTTGAAGATCAGAATATCTCGCGTCTGAAGGATATTCTTGTAATGTGCTATTTCTAAGTTTGCCTTAACTAGGTGGAAAAATCTTCATTGGTTTTTGAGTTTTTTGACAAAGGCAAAGTAAGTATTATAAAGGCTTCTACAGACTTATTATCTATATTAATAATTAGTATCAACACCGTTTATGGAGAGTATAGCAAGGGTTGAAAGCACTTGATTTTTTTAACTTGCCTTTTTTTCTTGGACTGCTTTTGTTGGTCAGACTCTAGCCAAAATTTCCTTTGATGCGTGCCCGAAAAACCGACAACTTACCGATCGCCGCGATCACATGGCGAGCATAAACGATAATCGGTGACTACAGACGAGTGAGCCCTCCACAAAATTGTGCTCGCGGGCCAATCGTATACTATATGATGGCCGATTGTGAAGAGGCGCCATAATACTGTGGTGTAGATAAACTTAAGCAGTTCGCAGTTCGTGGCGATAAATAGAACCTATACAGGGTCAAATTAAATTAGTTAGCGAAACTCCGCAGATGTTATGGGTATCGATACCTAAACATGATAAAAAATAAAATTAAAAAAATTATGTTTTTTTGTGGGGTCATCAACCGCCGGCAGTGTAGTCACTTTAAAAATCCGTTATTTTTGTGAAAACTTCACAGACATGATGGGTATCGATATCTCAACACGATAAAACAGATTTTATTAACTCACGCTTCAAGTAACAACACTACCAGCGAGCGGTCGCGGACCCCAGAAAAATAAATCATTACTTAGATCTTTTTTATTTTTATTTTGTTGTGTGTAGGAACCCATCACGTCTGCGGAGTTTCGCCAGGCAATTTAATTTGACCTTGCAGAACGGCATTTAGGATTAATTGTGCCAATTATTTATATCCCCATAACTTACCTTCCTAACTTACCTTCCTACATTACTTAACATCATGTTAACTTGCGTGTAAAATAACAATAATATAATTTAATTACGTAAGTTTACCGATATACCCAACTGTTTCCTAGAAGTACCTACAACTAAAACAGTCTGGTATACCTATCACTAACCGAACCGAATTAATTTGATTCGGAGCAGATCTCTATTCCCGAAACTCAGAAATACCAGTAAATCAACTCAAAAGCTCCTATTGGCCTATCACGAACATTTTATAAACACAATCTCTTCGATCCTGCAGTGCTATTCTGTAACTATCTCACCGTGAAAACTTAGATGTAGTGAGCGTGGAGTGAACTGGCACTGTCATCCCACCTGATGCTAGGGATGGACCAAGGATTACATAAACAATCATAATCGAGATTTTGAACCGAAACTCAATTTTGATTTTTTTTACAATAAATTGAGTTTGACTAAATTTTCTGTTTTGCTATTTTATTTATTTATAAATCCCCCTAAATAGTAATATTAAGACACATAAATATAGCTTTGAAATAATATAAAATTATCAATACAATTAGCCTATAAATATTATTAAAATCTCGATTATGATTGTAAATGTAATCCTTGGTCAATCTCTAGCACTAGTGGAATGACACTGACAGCTCACTCCACGCAAGAATTCACGGTGAAATTTTTACAGAATCGACATGCTGTTATATTTCATGGCAGTTGGTTACCTAAATTAGAAAAGTTTTATTACATTTCTGCGGTACTGAAACTGTCTGGAAAGCCTACTGATATTCATGAACAATCAAACATCTATCGACAAAGTCTCAGTAGGAGCTACTTATCTTTTTTAGCACAGTTTGATAGTGCTCATGTATCGGTATAATGATTGGCATTTTGTCTGCCAGTCTGTCCATGGATTTATAGCTAACATAGCTTCTACATGTTTTTTCCAAGCAATTTATAAGTTGATTAGCTGTGCCCCGCGGTTTCATCTGCGTAAGTCTCGATCCCGTGGGAATATAAGGATAAAAAGTAGCCTATATGTTAATCCAGGGTGTCAGTTACCTCGATACAAAATTTTATCAAAACTGGTCCAGCCGTTTTTACGTGAAAGAGTAACAAACAAACATCCATCCATCCATCCATCCATCCATACTTACAAACTTTCGCGTTTATAATATTAGTAGGATATTATAACAGTCAATTGCTAGGTCGGGTTTCCAAATCCGTACCCTATTTAACTCCATCCTCGGTCTCCAAAAAAGAGCCACCATGCTATGATGGTCGCCCTAACTGGCCTTAGAGCCATATTAGACTATCATACAAATATGATCAGAGATGTAATTTTTATATGAATAACCTATGACGGTATAATATCTACATAAGGTTCAAATTGTCTATGAACATAGTTAAGGGATCCTACTTGACAGCAAGCGTACAATTATGATCATATTCGTCTAACCTCAAAAATGGCGTCAAAATGCAAGAATTTCGACAATATTAATAAACCTTTACGAGGAAAACGAGTATTTCTTACAATTTTTTTTATCTTCTTTTTAATGCAATTAATAAAATTGCAGTCATAGCAACGGAAAACATGGAAATCGTTCCCATCCTGATTAAGTATGACGTTAAGTGAAATAAGTAAAAATGACGAACAGCATCATTTAACTATGATCATAGAATTTGACAGATATGAAATCATATTGGTTGACTGGTAGTGAATGCCTAAGGCATTAAGAGCCTATACTACCTCAAATGGCTTAGCATGATCCTACGTTATGTCGAAAATACTGCAGCATTCATTTTGAAATAAATATATGGTAAAGTTGAGGATTAATGTTAAGTACTATGTTTGACGAAAAGACGATTCCATAAAAAATCTTCATAGATAAAAATTCTAAAGTTACCTCCAAATTGAACAATAAACCGCTGGTATTCCAAAATACTTCAAATTAGATAATGAAACTTTGCATATTAACTGAACTAACTATAAAGCAGGTCTAATGTTTTTTTTTTTTTCACGAGTTAGTTCGATTTCAATTATTTTTTAATCCAATTTAAAAATGTTTTACGGTGTGACTATACTTACTCAAATTTAAGTTAATATTATAGGTGATGCCGTAACAGAAATCTGTTAATAATTAAAAGTTCAAAAATGCGTAAAACTTTAGCAAAGATAACAATGTTTTTTTTCAAAAATTACGAAAAAAAAATGGTGCATGTTAACATTTTTCTTCATCTTCATGTATAGTAATTGTTGCTCTGCAAGATCTTACGTGGCAAATCCAAATAGTTGACCCACTTTTGTTCGTTATCGAATAATAATATCGGTTACCTTTCAATAAAAGTATTCTTCGACCTCTCCCGGTATTAATAAACACAAAATTCATTAGTAATTTATATCAATGATTATTGGTACTTAATCGGAAACAACGTTTGTTTTCATAAATGACACTGAGCTTCTTTTTTATTTTTCATAAAACAAAACATGACATTGTTATTTTCCTCTTTAAAAACTACAATGAGTTACTGTCAAATAGTTTATGTGCGTAATTGTACCGTCCAGTTGGAATAGTACTAATAAAAGTACATAAAAAATAAAAATTGGACTCATGCGAAGACTTGTATAGATGTTATAAATGTTGGACTCCTGAAAAAGTTGGACTCTTGCGAACAAAAGTACATAAAAAATAAAAGTTGGACTTATGCGAAGACTTGTATGGATGTTATAAAAGTTGGACTCCTGAGAAAGTTGGACTCTTGCGAACAAAGGCTCGCTTGCTCGCGTGACCGCCAGCTACTTGTGCGAGCGAGATAAAGAGTGAGGTGGCGCTGAGGTAGTATAGACCCTTAAGTCCGCCTTTGTTCATTATTGTGAGTGAGAAGTTTAAATAAATAGATATTTTTGCGTGATAAATATATTGAATGTAATTGAGGCCTTACAAAATTATCTAACTCGTTTTGCTGTAAGTAATCGTGGGGGTTCGCTCATAAAACTCAAGTTATTCAAAGTAGATATACGTAACAACAAACTGAACTAAAGCGCTAGAGTACTACGTCAGCATTTATACTTTGCAATCCAGTCAATAGTTTACGAGATGAAACTGTTTTCCATATATTCCGCTCCAATATAACTGCCACAAAACGAACCGCAATGGGTTGTTTGTAGTAACAGGGATGAGGTCAAATAAGTAAGGACGTAATTATGCAAAAACGTTCCAACCCACAAGTCGACAAAATTGAGTTATGCACTAGACAATTTTTTTAAACACCCTTCATCATTTGTAGTAAAAACGTTTCAGTCCTTAATTCAGACTATTTTGAATTGTGTACTTGACTAATTGAATATTTCAATTATACATATATACTCGTATATCGGGCGCGAATTTTCCCAGTTTCCAAACTTGTCACAGGCAGAATTTCTTGATGAGGATATTCAAACACACGTTCAACATATAAATGCCCTGCATGATGACTTCAAAAAAAGATTTGAAGATATTTTGACGATGGAAATACCACCATGGATCATAAATCCATTTGATGAAACGGAAGTGGCGAATGTGGTACAAAAGGAGCTACTCAAGCTTAGCACCGATGAGGAGCTGGAGGTGAAATTTAAAAAATGCTACTTATCAAACATTTTGGCTGCAAGCAGAAATACCCGAAAAATATCCTGGGCTGTGGAAAATTGCGAGAAAACTTTTGATAGCGTTTCCCTCGTCATACCTTATCGAAAAAAGTTTTAGTGTCACATCACAAGCCCGGGGACATTTGCGGTTATTTCATTATTATTTTATTTCGGACATTTCCTTACAAAACTGAAGCCAAATATTGATAATTTGCTGTCAATCCATCAAGTAGGTACATCCCTCCCATTAAAATGATTACTAATTCTTTATATTGTTGATTTGCATTGTTGAAGTTACGGTACGTTATTTATGTTTAATTCTAATTCTATTAAGTCTGTAATCATATTATTTTAAAAATATATATTTTTACACAAGAAAATATATATTTTTATTTTTACCACTTTGAATTTAGGGTTTGAACTCAGCCGCGACGCAAATTTCCATCGTTAGTCTAATCTTCACATTTTTTTTATTTTGACGAGTTTTGGGCATATGGTAGAAATGGCCAGCAGGGGTCCACCGAAAACCGTTAAATTTTGAAAGTGATCTACGAGAAAAAAAAATTTGGGAATCTCTGAATTAGCTTACAATCATATGAAAAAACAAGCCAATGATAAAATCGTTTTTATAGACGTTTTTGCACAAGGCCATATCTGTTAACAAAAAAAGAAAACAACCCGAATACTAAATTGTCATTATCTCAATTTGAACTTACTGCGGGTTGGATCGTAGTTGCATAACTACATCCTAAACTCCGAAATAATCAACCTTTATAGTATCTCCTTTGGGATTGGCTAATAGAGGAGTTTGACTCTCCCACTATTAACTTCTGTTCATTAGGTATGTTAATAGATTGTGGTTTTTAATCAATTTCGAAGCCTGGAACACACGGCTTCACATCACAAGCTATACACTTCCAGTAAGCGCTGAACTCTCATTGTACGGACTCTCAATGCGAGATCAGCTTAAAATCATCATTATTTCAGCCGAAAGACGTCCACTGCTGGACATAGGCCTCCCCCAAAGGGGGGGCTTGCCATAATCGCCACGCCTGGCAGGCGGGTTGGCGATCGCAGTATGGTGTTAAAATGCATAGAGAATGCTGCTGCCTATTCTCTAGTAAGTCCCTTAGTCACCCTTTACACCCACGGGAAGAAATAGGGGGAGTGCCATTCTTTACGTCCGGCACCAGACAGCTTAAAATACTAGTAATGTATAGCTTGATGTGTACTGTGTGTGTGTATCAATAATTCTACACAAATGTTTTTCCTATTCAAAACCAGAATCCACATATCGCCTAGACGCAAAACATTGCTATAAAAACTTTGACAGGCGTCACATCTTGTTTCACTCTTGTTAAGTTATTAGCGGCCAACCGTGTGTTTTATCAGGAAATGTGGGGGTAAGACCGGCTCTGATGACCGATTGCTTTTACACGTAATCCCAAGTTCCACAATTTCCCTGTGTCAAAGTTTTGGTGTGAAAAACAACGTTAGCGTGTAGGCTACACATTTATTACTGGGCTGTTTTACGCTTGACTCTCGAAAGATATATTTATAGAACTTGTGTACCGTACCTATGATGCATTGTTTTAGGTGTATTGCTATTTAAACTATGCACGCTTAGGTGCGATTCTCTAGTTATGTAGGAGTAAATATTTCTTCAAACGTTAAATCTGGCTCACAAGCATCGAGAGTTAATCGAGAGCTGAATGTTCATTAGCTTTTGACTCACAATTACGGTTCTGTAGTTATTTAGGAGTAAATATTTCTTCAATACTTAAGTCTGGCTTACAGGCATCGAGAGTTAATCGATAGCTGAATGTTCGTTATATTGAAATTCGTTTATAATGCAGTAGTGTATGTCTAATAATTGAATTTTAGTTAAATCAAATTTCGAACAACAGGTTTCGTCCGAAACCTATTTTAAATCAAATTTGGAACAACGGGTTTCGTCCGATACCTATTTTAACTCAAATTTCCAACAACAGGTTTCGTCCGACACCAGGCGAGCAGATGCGTTCGATCTGCGCCACAGCGCCCACCAGCTTCGCAACGAGACCCGCATCAAGACAGACTGGGACAGCTATCACAACAATAACCGCCTGAGCGCCAGGTGAGGGTAATTGCATCTCCAATGGCTTTGAAGTCAGCTCTTGCAAGGATAATCCTAAATAATATTATAAATGCGAAAGTGAGTATGTTTGTTACGCTCAAACGGCTGAACGGATATGAATGAAATTTGGCACATGGGTAGACCATAGCCTGGGCATTTCAACTCTGGCATTTTATCCCGATATTCTCACGGGATCGAGACTCAAACCGCGAGGCGCAACTCATAGTCTGTTTGTAAGGCTATATTTATAGCGATTATGTTTTATTGGTTGTGCAGTGAATAAGCATGATGGTAGAGAAACTGGAAATATCAATCAATAAACTCAGCCTATACCAGTCCACTGCTGGACGTAGGCCTCTCCCAGGCTGCGCCACAACACCTTGTCGTCCGCCTTCCGCATCGAGTCTGTCTCAGCCACCTTTTTAAGGTCGTCGGTCCATCTAGCTGGGGGGCGTTCCGTCACTACGCTTGCCGATACTCCGCTCCAGGACTCGTCTGCTCCACTGGCCATCGGTTTTTCGACAAACATGGCCAACCCACTGTTTCAGCCTGCTTACTCTGCAAGCTATGTCGGTAACTGCAGTTCTTTTCCAGATAACTTCGTTTCTGATTTAATCCTTCAAAGAAACTCCGAGAATAGCCTGCTCCTTGTGAAATCATTGCCTGCTCCATAGCGCGCGTCCCACACTACGCTTGCCAATACGCCGTCTAAAATATAGATGGTACAAAAAGGATAGAATTAAGTTTTTAAAGTTTTAAAAAAGTGACCCATAAAATGTCATAAATGTATAATGTAAACACTTGCACTACAAATAACTAAATGCATTTAACGCTAAACTTATAGGTATTTAAAACATAATGCTGTCTCAATCACCTTCAAACGATTGTCAAAAACAAAACGATGTTTTATACTTTGATTTTTAGTAGGTATGTCTAGATATAGTCGCGCTTTAAAAGAACTAAAATAAATAGACCACCTTTGATATGCTGGTGTGCGTGACAGCTACGTCTTACACTCGCGCCACGTCATTCTGCTGTCGTTGTGTTATTCTAGCGTGCATGCAATTTGCTGCCAACAGTTGAACGCAATTTATTTCGACTAGTTCACAGCTTTGACTGTCTTCTATACATATCTATATCTTTGGTTTTAAATTCATTTATCACTAAACATGCACGCATTCACCCCCTTGATATGCTGGTGTGCGTGACAGCTACGTCTTACACTCGCGCCACGTCATTCTGCTGTCATTGTGTTATTCTAGCGTGCGTGCATTTTGCGGCCAACAGTTGAACGCAATTTATTTCGACTAGTTCACAGCTTTGAATGTCTTCTATACATATCTATATCTTTGGTTTTAAATTCATTTATCACTAAACATGCACGCATTCACCCCATTATTTATAAACGTTGCTTAAAGTTCAAACGTCACCGTCAACTTTTAACGTCAAAAAATATATATTTAATTAGACGCAAATCATAACTGTCTGTGTGGTGCCGGCACCACCCTATTTCTTCCCGTGGGTGTCGTAAAAGGCGACTAAGGGACTTACTAGTGAATGGACAGCAGCGTTCTCTATGCATTGTAACACCATACTGCGATTGCCAACCCGCCTGTCAATCATGGCGATTATGGCAAACCCTCCTTTAGGGAGAGGCCTATGTCCAGCAGTGGACGTCTTTCGGTTAAAATGATGACGAATGATAATCATAACTATATTAGTATCAGTATAACATTTATTTTATTCATTACAAATACATTAAAATCATTCTTTAATAGATCACGCAACTATTTACTTTAGGTACTAACGAGATAAAAAAATACAAAAAGGACACTTATGCGTCGACGAAGTACTCGTCCGCATCGCTGACATCCGGAAACGTGCCCAGAAGACTGGCAGCATTGCCACGTTGAATGGCAATGCTAATTCTTTGGCCGAAGAACGAGCCAGCCCTCTGGTCACGTGAAGTGTCGCTCAGTCGCCGAGAAATTTCCTTAAAAAGTAGATTTTTTATTTATTTCCTTAAGGGTGCTATCACAAAGAAACTTTTTCGTCAATTTCTTATCTAATTGTGAGAAAGCGTGAAATAATCCAAACATTCATATAGCCGTACCGGCACTCGTGCGGTCTGGTTGTGTTTTTTGTCGCGAACCGAATCGCTATTCCCACTGCGCGAATTATTGTTTACGCACTGACACGCGCCATAGGTGTGCGCCGGACCTACCGGCTACACGGCACTACCGTGTGCTTTACGCGATCGCGCCATGACTGATAACGTAAGTGCTTCACCGCGCTGTGATACGCTCGTATTCAACAATGATGTACAGAGTTTGTTAGATGATTCGTCGGACATGGATGCAATAGATGATGTTGATAAAAATAAAGAAGAGGAGATAAAGAAGACGAAGAGGGTTGGACAGAAGTGAAGGCGAGTAAAAAAAAGATATGTCACGGTAGCAAAAACTCTGTAATAGAAGAAAAGTATGAAGTTTATGTCTCTTCCAAGGAACGTCTTCCGAAACAGTTTGCAATGGCACGTCTCTTAAAAGAAAATAACATAACAAAAATTTGCCAAGTTAAATATTTAAGTCCGTTTAAAATACGCTTTCAATTTGAATGTGATTCGGCTGCACAGAACCTTATATTGTGCGAGAAACTTTTAGAGAAAGGATGGAGGTTCCAGAAGGCTATGCAGCTGTCTGTCTGCTATGGCCTAATCAAGGATGTGATGGATTTTACAGATAAGGAGATCCTCGAAAATATTTCATGTCCAGCCCCCGCCAAGCTTTTATCATTCAAGAGGCTAGACCGTCGTAATAGGGATGAAGGTGGTTGGTGCCCCAGCGAAACCCTTCGACTTTGTTTTGACGGTGATTATCTACCAGCATCCGTTCGTGTATGTGATATAAACATAAGGGTTTTGCCTTACATTCACCAGGTATCTCAATGTTCCCAATGTTGGAGGTTAGGCCATATGCGGAATAATGTGTCCTTCGAAAAACGTAGTTTGCCCGAAATGTGGTGGCAATCATGAAAATTGCGACACTTTATTGTTCACCTGTGTCAACTGCAATGGTAACCACATATCTCTAAGTAAGACTTGTCCAGTGTATAAGAAGGAGAGAAGGCTACGGGAGATTATGGCTGAGTTTGGTTGCACATACAGGAAAGCCCTAGAATGTTATGTTCCTCCCGAAATTTCCGGTCCTTCCAAAATTGTCGTTCTCCCTCAAGTTCCGGTAGCCTCAGAAAATCGTGTCTCTTCTACACCTCTTGCAGGCGACCCTTCACAAATTCGAAATACTAATTCAGGTGCCCTTTTTCATCACACTTTTGCCGAAATTATCCACACCAAAGCCACTGTACACAATGTGCAGACTCCTACTAAGGTTAGTGATGCCCCTCCAAAACCCAAAGTACAGTCTCCGAAAAATAAAAGCAACCCACCAAAAGAAGATTGGACGTTTTGGAATTCAGATGCAGAAGATAAAGACATTCATCAATCACCTGATGATGAAGGGGGTAACGACGAATGGTCATCTTTTAATGAGCTGTGGTCCAGAATAAAGGAAGTTATTTACCTCAAAAAGACTAGCTTAATTTTTAAGATAAGGTGTGTCTACCAACTGTGCCTAGAATGGTTAACCTTAGTGTCAGTGAGTGTTGTTTCAGAGTGGCCGTGGATAAACGCATTGTTTAACTTTTTCATTCCTTGTGATGGCTAACAAATCAATTAAATTAAACATCCTACAGTGGAATGCCCAAAGTATCAGGCCTAAGTTAGCATCGTTTCAGGAAATTTTATGCCAGGATAAAGTACATATTGCTGCCCTTAGTGAGACGTGGCTCGAGCCAGAAAGTAATTTTAAAGTTAGTGGTTATGATGTTTATCGCGCGGACCGGGATGACTCATACGGTGGTGTAGCTATCTTAGTACACAAGTCTATTAAAGCGCAACAGAGGCGCGTCCACGTGAACAATACCGGTATCGAGGTAGTGTGCGTTCAATTATTTAATTGTGATCCGTTCGTGAATATTGTTTCTGTCTATTGCCCAACTAGAATCGTTACCACTCAACAGGATTGGGACAGTCTGTTATCACTATGGCCCTCCAAAACTTTAATTCTAGGTGATTTTAACGCCCATCACGTCAGTTGGTCTTATAAAACTGACCACAGAGGCAGTCTTATTCACGACTCGCTTATAGACAACAACTTTATTTCTTTGAACGATGGGACACATACGCGAGTTCGTTTAGTTGACAACAACTTACAACAGACTTCCCCAGATGTATCGCTGGTTTCTACAGATATTGCGCTTAACTTTAATTGGATCGTTTTAAATGAAAATCTTGGCAGTGACCATTTAATGATTAAAATCTCAACGTTGTGTACGTCATACCTTCCTTCAGTTACTAAAAGGAATTATGGCAAAGCAGACTGGACTTCATATAAAAAATATCTGGAACAAAAATTTTGCCATTTGTGTTTACCGAATGACCTGCAAAAAGCTTATGATTTATTTTTAGATATTCTGAATGACGCTGCTAACAAATTCATTCCCATGTTTAAATTTAACCAAAACCCTTCTTCAGATTTTACTCCAAAGCCGTACTGGACTTCAGAACTGTCACACGCTGTGGCTCATCGTAGGCTAGCATTATCCAAATTTAGGCGTAATCCCACACCCCAAAATCTTGATACTGTCAACAGTAGGATAAATATATCGCAGAAGTTGATCCGGCAGGCTAGGGGAGTGAACTGGCAAAATATTTGTTCTACAGTTGATCACACTACATCGTCTAGTGAAATGTGGCGCAAAATGAGATGGCTGAAAGGTTATCGTTCTCCTAGACATTTTGTGGACGACCAAAGTGCCTTAAATCTTTTAAATTCTATAACTCCAGATCATGTTTCCCCATCGACCCCTACGGTTCACCATAGTAACCCTATATTAGAGTGTGAGATCTCTATTCAGGAGCTAGATAAATGTATTAAATCTAAGGATACATCTCCTGGATGCGATGATATATCTTATTCTATGATTAAGAATTTACCTGATGTGGGTAAATCTGTTTTACTAAGGTTATATAATAACTTTTTTGATCTCAGTTTTGTTCCCTCTCAGTGGCGCGACATTTGTATCGTTCCTATTCCAAAACCTGGTCGTGACCCTAGTAACGTTTGTTCACTCCGACCTATATCCTTGTTGTCGTGCATATGCAAAATTTTCCATTACGTTTTATTTCGAAGATTGGAATGGTTTCTGGAAAAAAGTAACACATTTTCTGCGAACACAGTAGGTTTCCGAAGATGTAGGTCGTGTTTAGATGGCTTAAGTTGTTTAATCTCCGTAATTCAAACTGGTTTTTCCGAGGGTTGTTCTACTATGGGTTGTTTTTTAGATATAAATAATGCGTATAATAATGTAAATAATACTGTTTTAATAAACGTTCTGGATAGTTTTCAAGTTGGGTCACGCATCTGTCGATATTTATGGAATTTTCTTCATAGAAGAGTACTCAAAATAAGATCTGGTAATGACTTTGTTAGCAGATATTCGGGTAGTGGTTTTTTGATGGCATGAGGAACAGGGAGAAAGTTCACTCATCCACCATAGAAAAGGGAGGATCCTCCGACCAGACGGGTGTCGTGTCTGGTGGGCAACTGCCCGACGGTTGATGTCGGGACGTTGTATATATGCTAGTTGCGTAGTAAACTCTGATTGCGCGATGCAGAATTCGCGTGACGTCAGTGTGACGCGTTGTTCGTATGTGGCGATGTTGATGCCGCTACATCACTCCCCTCCGGAGACCGGAGGTCGATAGTGGGCTGAGTCGTGTATCTTGCGATACTTGCCAGTGCCAGTTGAGGGTTCCAGTGAGTCGGAACCTGGTGCCGCATAGTTCTCGGTGAGTCGGAACTGTCTGCGGTGATTCCCCAGTGAGTCGGGGTGGCGCTGCGGTATGCTCCAGTGCGTCGGATGTAGTACAGCGCCGGGTTGTGGCTGGCTGCTGGCGTCGACCAGGAGAGGCATGTTCTCTGCTTGTGGACCGGCCGAAAGTGCAGTGTGCTGTGCCAATGTTGCTGATGAGGCTGTGGGTGATGACCAGGAATGCGCGTCCGCTGCATGCTGGTGGTCAGGATACCCGTTGAAGCCGTGGTGCTGGCTGGCTGTGTGACTCGCCGCTCGAAAGCTTGAGGAAGTGATGATGATGATGATGATGACGTCACGCTGAAGTAGTTGCACGAAGGCTGCGCTGACGTTCATACTCGGGGTCACCAGTTTGGTGGCATGAGGAACAGGGTGTAAAGTTCACTCATCCACCATAGAAAAGGGAGGATCCTCCGACCAGACGGGTGTCGTGTCTGGTGGGCAACTGCCCGACGGTTGATGTCGGGACGTTGTATATATGCTAGTTGCGTAGTAAACTCTGATTGCGCGATGCAGAATTCGCGTGACGTCAGTGTGACGCGTTGTTCGTATGTGGCGATGTTGATGCCGCTACAGTTTGGCTCAAGGTGATCCGTTATCCCCACTATTATTTAATATAATAACATCGGATATTTGTAAACGTTTGCAGAACAATATTTGCATATCCCAGTATGCGGATGATTTCGCTATATATGTGCAGTGTTCTTCTGTTAGTGAGGGCGAATGCAAGATTCAGTCTGCTCTTGATCTAATCAACAACATGTTAACGCAAGTAGGATTAGAAATTTCTCCCGCTAAAAGTAAAATTTGTTTGTTTAGTAGAGGTTTTCGTAGGCCAGTTATAGATGTCCGTTTGAATGGTACTTTGTTAGAGCTAGTAGACCATGTGAAATATTTGGGATTGTGGCTAGATAAGGGTCTTCGATGGAAGAAACATATAAATGAGGTTCGTGAGCGAGTACTTAAACTGATTAATATTTTTAGGGTTTTAATGGGACCCGGGTGGGGTGTTCATCCCAACCACTTAAGACGGTTATATATTTCGCTTATTCGTAGTCGTATCGACTTTGGTAGCTTTTTACTGGACAATAGCGCCGACACACATTTAACCAAACTGGATAGATTACAAAACATTTGCCTCCGATTAATAGGTGGGTTTATCAAAAGCACTCCGATTCACGTGATGGAATCCGAATTGATATTGCCTCCTCTTTTTATTCGCCGCCAATATTTAGCTGGTAAGTTTTACTTAAAATCTAAGTGTTACGATTTTCCTATAATTGCCATATTGGATAAACTTCATGGTCTTTGTGGTAATAATCCTTATTGGAGAAATAAGAAAAAACCACTGTTAGTTATCTCTCACGATGTCCTAAAGCAAGAACATATGAACATATGTACAGTAGTAAAATTGGCATGTTCTCCATGGATACTTGGGTCAGCAATATGGACTTATCACGTATCCAAATAAAAAAAAAACTACATATTTGAATGGGTACAATTAAAAATGATGTTGTAGCTGGCACTTCAATTAAGCTATGGACATAATCAAAACTACTTAATTTAACAAAATAATGAAAATAATGAGCGATATAAGAATAATATCTTACCAATATTTTCATTTTACGCTTCAAAAATGTTGTCTCGTCACAAAAATTTCTATGACATTAATCGTACAAATAACTAAAACAACTTGCTTATTCTGTAAGCTTTCCAGAAAGCTATAAAAGTCAATTTTAAAATACATAATTCGTGCCAAGGCATGTGTTTGAATCGGCGCGGAGAGAGAAAGGGTCATTTGTATTTGTATGAAATAAAATGCATAAAAAAATGTACATCAAATTTTATTAAAAATTTTACACATCTTGTTCAAAATGAGCCCCTCGATTACGAATGCAGGTTCGAATTCTCTTCCTAACTTCGGTTTTCGTCACTCTTGATGTGAACGTTGTTCTCATCTGTTGCGCCGCGTTTATTATTCGCTGTCGAAGTTCTTCGACTGAATTTATTGGGGTCACATAAACTAATGCCTTCATATGACCCCAAACGTAAAAATCAAGTGGTGTGATATCAGGGCTTCGTGCTGGCCACGGAATTGGCCCTCCCCTCCCAATCCATCGGTTTGGATATCTCTCGTCTAGCCACTGTCGGACAGTAATCCGGTAATGTGCTGGGCAACCATCATGTGGAAACATGAGGTTGTTTTTTATTTCTTCGGGAACATCCGCCAACAAATCGTCTAGGTTGTTTCTCAAAAACTCCTCGTAATTTTAGCCGTTCAAATTTTGGGGCAAGAAATGAGGGCCCACCAAATAATTATCAACGACACCCATCCATACGTTCAGGGAAAATCTCATTTGCGACGCAGTTTCTTTTAGTTTTTTTGGATTCCTGCCTGCTTTAGGTGCCCAAAAATGTAAGTTATGGTAATTCGTTATTCCATCCCGGTCAAACTTTGACTCGTCAGTCCACAAAATATTTCTTAGGAAATGTTCCTGGTCAGCGTCAGCGTTTAACATAAACCGAGAAAATTCGAGTCGCCTGGCAGGATCTCTCTCGTGCAATGTTTGAACAGGTTGATAATGGTACGGGTGTCTACCTGATAGATGTACTACCGACCACACTTTCCACTGAGACATACCGAGCTGTCTTGCAACAATGTTCGTTGAGATGTTTGGGTCATCAATAAAACACTGAAGAATGGTGTCCTCTTCGTCAGCCGTGTACCGTCGAGGTCTGCCAGCGTTGAATTGTGCTCTTTGAACACTGCCAGTTTCAGACAATCGTCGATAGGTGCTCCCGAAAACAGTAACGTGGGGAAGTCAACGATCGGGAAAGCGGCGTTGGTATTCTCGCCGAGCCGCAGCCGCGTTTCCATCGGCAAAACCATAACAAAACATTATGTCTGCGTATTCGTTATTAGGATACGAAGCCATGTTATCCGAAATAACAATGATAAAAAGAATAACAAGAGAAACAAGAATTAACAATAATGATCGATAACAAATTAACGGGATGAGAGATTGGTAGCAAGATAACAACACACGTGCTTGCGCGGCGGAGAGTCAAAACTTACTAAGGAAGGCGACGCGAGCGCAGCAGACGCCGTGTACTCCCCCGCCCGCACGCCCCGCCCTCACACCCCGCCCCATCGCGAAGAATTTCGCCAGGAAAATCGGTTGTTTTAGCGACGATCATAAACTAAAAACACAGATAATTTCTCTCCCCGCGCCGGTTCAAACACATGCCATGCCACGAATGATGTATTTTAAAATTGACTTTTATACCTTTCTGGAAAGCTTACAGGATAAGCAAG
Organism: Tiliacea aurago; assembly: GCA_948098905.1. Taxonomy (NCBI): domain Eukaryota; kingdom Metazoa; phylum Arthropoda; class Insecta; order Lepidoptera; family Noctuidae; genus Tiliacea; species Tiliacea aurago. The sequence continues at coordinate 19,983,399 of OX402588.1, forward strand.
TTGTTTTAGTTATTTGTACGATTAATGTCATAGAAATTTTTGTGACGAGACAACATTTTTGAAGCGTAAAATGAAAATATTGGTAAGATATTATTCTTATATCGCTCATTATTTTCATTATTTTGTTAAATTAACTAGTTTTAATTATGTCCATAGCTTAATTGAAGTGCCAGCTACAACATCATTTTTAATGGTACCCATTAAAAATGAAGCCGCGTCTGATGGGGATTTCTATGCTTGTCCTCCATGGCATACTGAGCTTTTACCTCTAGTTAGAGACAGATGTATTCAATCTTGGTCAGAGTATTTTGATAAAAGATCTTTAACGAAGGGCATTTGGTACAGGACGATTCAGCCATCTCTTCCACGTACGCTTTGGTTTAGCGAGGGCAGGATGAATAGGCAAGAAGTTGTGATGGCTTCGAGACTCCGATCCGGCCACGTTCCACTCAATAGTTTTGGTTTCATGATGCGCAAAGTTGAGTCACCCAATTGTGATGTCTGTGGAATCATAGAAGATGTGCATCACATTTTGACGGAATGTGATCGTATTGGAGTCCGAAGAGGCCAAGCTTTTGACAGTGGGTCTAATGTAGGCTTCTATAATAGCGTTCTGGCCTCACCATTGTCAGATGAGGCCAGAACACTTTATCATATTATTATTGTGGGTACAAGGTTGCGGGTAGGCTAGTCTGCTATACATAATATTGTAATCAATAATCGGGGTGACATATTCTGTATAGAAAAAACCCTATAAATACATACAGATTAAAAAAAAAAAAAAAAATCCAAACATTAAGTCTGTGTAACTATAAAAGTACAGTTTTCGTGGTGATAAACCATTCGTGTCAGTCTCAGCACCCGTTAATATAGTTTCATCACTTTTACGTTCTCGAAAATATAGCTTATTTCGCCGTTGATTTACGCCGTTATTTCACTTTTAAATAGACTATTTTGTTCGAGCAAGGAAACATAGTTACCTTAGTTATTAAACAGTTTTTGTTTCAATTTGGATTATGTATTCGTAGATAATACCTTAGTTATTAAACAGTTTTTGTTTCAATTTGGATTATGTATTCGTAGATAAAAAATAAAATTTTGGATGAAAAATTATACTCTTTGTTTTAAAGAATTATTTTTGGTGTATTACTGTATGAAATATAATAAATTGATTATAGCGCTCCCAAGTTTACGATAGAGTAGTACCCATGGATATTTTTATAATTTTTAAATTATGTTATCTTCTGTGTAACAAAGCTACAAAAGATACCCAAAAGTAAAATTTTATGAAACATCCTTTGCAGAGACAAAGTTTTTACTGATTTATGTAAACAAATTGAAATATGTATTTAAAACACTCCCACGAAAAATAATCAAACTTACTCTGGCATATTTTTTTTTAATTTTTTGGCTATATCTAAACCATAATCACACATCAAAACTCGAGTAAAACGCTCAAATTCAAGAAAAATTGTGATAGCCCTCTTAATCATAACTTAACTTTAAGCAACGTTTATAATTATGGGGGTTAGTAATTTATGGTGCAAGCGGGCTTTAAAGTAAATATGGATAATCCATTCACCAGTATAAAGTATGAAGGTCCATTTAAACTTAGGAACAACATGGCAAGATAATGCTCATATTTCTTTTCTTCATTTCAGAGTCTATGAGATCGAACAATGGAGGTCTACACTCCAGGAACTACTTGGTCTTCTGGACCGCGAGATGGCCAGTCTTAAAGAAGAGAAGGCATCAACTGAACGGGAATTGGAACAACTGAATCTCCCGCTACTTGTCTGCTCCGAATGTCTGTCTAACAGAGATGGAAGGAGAAGTTCGGAATTGACTTACGATCTAGCTGATACTGAGTTGAAAAAGGTAAAATGGATAATCCTCATCAATCATCTTCTGCCTAGCCTTTTCCCAAATATTTTTGGGGTCGAATTCCACCTGGTCGGCTTCCACCCGCTCGGATTCCACCCGCTCGGCTTCCACCCGGTCGGCTAATCTGATGCAGATGAATACATGGAGCACATGTCTTTACTATCTAGATAATCCTCATCAATACTATAGCTTTATACAGTCTCTTCGCGACCGTTTTCTTCTAAACTATAGGCCTCCACAATTACTGATCTATGATACTCAACACCATAAGGGAGAACTAAAAGAAAGTGCTTTACCAACATCATGGGGAAGAGATGTTATATTATAATATTAGTCTATTTTCCCTGGGAGTCAGAAGAATCAACTCCGTGCCAAAGTAAAAACAAATAATTTCAAACATGTTATTAATGACGTCTTCAAAACAATTACACTAACTTGTAAACTGTAGGTACTTTCAGAAATAAAACGTAAATACAATAACATGAGATGTTCCAACCATTAGGAAGACATTTTCCCGGGGAGTCAGAAGAATCAACTCCGTGCCAAAATAAAAACAAATAATTTCAAACATGTTATTAATGACGTCTTCAAAAAGATTTCACTTGTAAACTGTAGGTACTTTCAGAAACAAAACGTAACGACAATAACATGAGATTTTCCACTAGCATTGTGTGCTAATTGGTAAGGGTAAAATACAATAGGTACCTACCTTATTTGCTGATTGTTAAGTCCACTTGTCAGCCCAATTAGCTGGCAGGTGTGTGCTTGGATTAACTAGTTAGAATACATTCTGTTGCAGTCGGACAAACAGGATTTTCGATGTCATTTGTATTTGCTATTTTGTAGGCAATGTAACAGCACACCTTTGAAAGAAAGAAATAGAAAATGTTTTTTTTGTCTCTGAAACACTTGTATATAAAAAAACCGGCCAAATGCGTGTCGGACCACGCACAATGGAGGGTTCCATAGTTGGCATGAATTTATCCCAAAAACAAACTTAACATTGTAGTTGAAGGACATGTTTTCCCATACATCGATATACGTTACGGTCAATTATTCAACTGCAAATTTAAGTTGGTCAACTCATAATTTCAGCCGAAAGACGTCCAGTGCTGTACACGGCACGGTCAATTCTCCAACTGCAAATATAAATTGGCCGACTGTTACTCGTTAACTTGTAAAGCCTACTTAGCTGTGATAGTTTTCCTTTTAAGTTCGTTATGTAAATAACTACTGCCATGAGTTTTTTCACTTATCCAAAAACAACCATTTGGCTGTCAGGGGGGGGGGACACTTGCCCCTAACAAAAATTATCACTTTAAAGCTTAATATTGCGCAAACAGATCCCTAAATCGAAAAATGGTCTGCATAGACCCGCAATATTTTTGAACGGCCTATCCAACGATAACCCACATCATGGGATAGACGAGAAAAAAATATATCATCCCCACTTTACTTGTAAGGGAGGTACCCTAAAAAATGTTTTCAAGATTTTATTTTACCACTTTGTCGGCGTGATTAATATGTATACCCATGCCAAATTACAACTTTCTAGTACTAAGAGTCTCTAAGCTAAGATTAATTAAATGATTTGTGATTTACAATAAGTCAAATAAGAATGAATATTATAATAATTAGGTAATCGTTAATTTAAAATTAAGTACAAAATGTCATCTTGGATTTTTACAATATTCCATATATTCGCCAATGTCATAAAAACAATTATCCAATAACCAACTTGTCAGCTTTTCTTGAACATGAGGATGGGAAGTTCCTTAAATGAGTTAGGTAACTTGTTATACACCTGAATGGCAATTCCTCCTAAATATTTGCAATCTACATTGAGGTACATTTAATTCGTATTTATACTTATTTCTAGCAGAAGCCTTTTTGTGGCTCACTTCTGATTTCATGCGAAAATAGTGTGGATATTGTTTTACTAGCATACATAGTTCTTTGATGTACCTGCAGGATAAAGGTAAAATGTGAAGTTTTATAAATAAAGGTTTACAACTGTCCAGAAACCATGTACGTTATTTGAGTTCGAAGATTAAAAACAGTAGTAATGTAATTAAAACGACTTGGAATATTATTAATAGTGAAACGGGAAGGTCTAGTAACCGAAATACTGACTATAGCCTGTCAATTAATGACAACATAATAAAATCAGACTCACAAGTCGCCGTGGCCTTTGAAAATTTATTTTCAGATATTCCCGTTTCAACTACTAAATCCCTAAACTCATCACCTTCTGTTGCTGAGTCTTTGCTTAAGGAAAATGTTAATGTTTGCGAGTCGGAATTTCATTTTGAACATATTACCTGTAGAGATATAATTAAAACCTTTCACACTTTAAATGTAAAAAAGACTGCAGATCTGTGGGGTAATTCTGTAGAAGTTGCTAAGTCTATTATAGACATTGTAGCGCCTACTTTAGCTCTTATCTTTAATAATTGTATTGACTGTGGGGAGTTTCCTGACCTTATGAAAAATAGTAAAATAATACCGTTGTTTAAATCAGGTAGTACATCAGACCCCTCAAATTATAGACCTATTTCAGTACCAGTAACCTACCTTTAGTAAAATTTTTGAGAAATTAATTTTAGACCAATTGCAAAGATTTTTTAATAAACATAAATTACTACATAACAAACAGTTCGGTTTTACAAGGGGCCGTTCGACTACTGATGCCGGTGTTGAACTGTTAGGACATATTTATAATGCATGGGAAGATAAATGCGATGACTTGGGCATTTTTTGTGATTTGTCCAAGGCAATCGATTGCGTTTTTCATGAAACGTTAATCAGGAAACTCCGCCACTACGGGATCCGGAACACCGCTCTGGATCTTCTTATTTCATACTTGAGTAATAGGATTCAGAGCGTTGACGTCAATGGGAAAAGATCTCCCGGATCTATAGTAAGAATGGGAGTCCCACAGGGCTCAATTCTTGGTCCTTTCTTGTTTCTTATTTATATTAATGACTTGCTTTACCTCATAAAGGATAATCATGATATAGTGTTGTTTGCAGATGACACTTCACTTTTGTTTAAACTTAAACGTCAGCAGCTGGTTACTGACGATGTAAATAGCGCGATCTCAAAAGTAGTTCACTGGTTTAATGTTAATAATTTACTTCTAAACGAAAAAAAAACGAAATGCATTAAGTTTACGCTACCTCACGTTAGGCAGGTGAAAACTAATGTGTTAATAAAGGGCGAAGAATTGAATCCTGAAGATAGCACAGTATTCTTTGGCTTGACTTTGGATGCTAAGCTTCAGTGGGGCCCACATGTAGATAAACTTTCAAAAAAGCTAAGCTCCGCAGCATATGCTGTTAGAAAAATTCGTAATTTAACTGACATAGAGACAGCCCGTTTAGTGTACTTTAGCTATTTTCATAGTGTAATGTCGTACGGTATTCTGTTATGGGGAAATGCTGCCGACATTCAGACTATCTTTGTTTTGCAGAAAAGAGCTGTTCGATCAATTTATAAATTAAGTCCAAGACACTCTCAGAGAGAAATTTAAGGAGATTAATGTAATGACTGTGCCTTCTCAGTATATTTTTGAAAATCTATTATACGCCCATAAAAATATAAAATTATTTAAAAAATACAGTGATATCCATAATATAAATACTAGGAACAAACACAAATTTGTTGTAACTACAACAAGGCTCAAGAAAATAGGTGGCTCGTTTCGATGTCAATGTATACGCTTTTATAATAAACTTCCAAGCCACGTTCAAGATCTAAGCCTTAATAAATTCAAATCATTCATTAAACGTAAGTTGTGCCAGAAAGCCTTTTATACTGTTAAAGATTATATTGAGGACAAAAAGGCTTGGGATTGAGCTGCTCCAATTTTTGTACATTTTATTTTTATTGTTTTTTTTTTGTTTTTGCTAACTTTATTATTTTATAAACAGTGACATTTAATTATTATTTTATACACAATGACAGGAATATTTACTTGTAAAGTATTATATTATTTTAATTATTGTGAATGTGAAGACTATGTGGGTTATTGCATAATATTTTTTTCCCTTTCTTTTATTCTCAGTTAGTGTTAATCGTGGTCTGGCAGTTTGAGTCATATAAGTGGCCTACCCAAATGTCTTTTCTTTGGTATTGATCGTCGCATCGTTGAGCTCCTTAAATTCTGAGTAGAGCTGCACGATTACTGACAAATGCGTGCACTGACTGGTCAGGTCCACTCAACCTGTGTGGTTCTTTCCTCAAAAGACCATTTCAGACACCAATCTACATGGTCTTCACATGATCTGACCAAGATTATGTCTGGACTTTAAAAGAGACTATGACCTCTGAGTTTGTTTCGGTCTTTCTTCTCAGAGTAGTCAGATAGGAAACGCCGACCTCATCTAGTTTTTAAAATATGATTGACGTGTAAAAGTGTTTGTACAAACCTACTTACAGAAATAAAATAATTTATCATTTATCATACGCCAGAACGAAGAAGAATACACTTTTTTTGTACCCGAAATGCTATTAACATTTCAACCGAATTGCACCACAAATATATCAGACCATATGGCAGCACAGACGATACGTATCCGTGATAAGCAGTGACTGCTGCGTCTATGGACACTGTTGATCGTAGACGTTTTATTGCGTATACGTATTTGTCTAGCTTATCGCATACGTAATTAAGATGTGATTTGCAATTACAGTTTTGGTCCACTATTATGCCCAAAAATGTTGTGTTAACTACTTGTTCTAGGATACTGTCTTCATATTTTATACTAAGACTCTGAAAGTTTGATTTATAAGTTTGAAATTGGATTATTTTTGTTTTATTTATCTTTAAATTGTTTTCATTGAGCCAAATTATTATGACTTTGATTGCTTAATTAATTTCTTGTTCCAATTTACTTCTGTCATTACATTTGATTATTAGTGTCGTATCGTCAGAAAATAAGATTGTTTCGTGGCGCGTTGCATTATGAAGGTCATTAGTATATAGCAGAAATAAAAACGATCTCACCATGCTGCCTTGGGGAACTCCTACTGCGTTAAGATGCTTGCTTGTGAGATGCTTTACGTGTTCTATAGTACAGCTGATAGTTTTATGGGCTGCTTTAAATAGAGGGTGAGCTTTAAAGATTTTATTTAAAAAAAAAGTATTTTCAATTGACACAATAATAAAGTTGACATCTTTGTCACTTACACTATTGTCGTTCGGTTAAGCATCTTATAAAGAATTCGTTCGTGAAGAACTACCATTATGCAAACTTTTGGCGTAAATCATTACTGGGATTGAAGATCCGGTGAAATAACAAGCAAAGTTGGATTTACATCGCTAAACACGCACCGCAAGTTTCTTTAAGTAGCGGTTACTAATGCTAAGTCTGTTTTCCAAACCATACAACATGCCCCAGTTTGAATACACAACCTCTTCAGGGGTCATTGTACTCATCATTATGAACAACTTTTACTATGGGACCAAACCCGAAGTAGCGGAAAAAAAATCAGCTGTTCCCTACATTTGTGTTCGAATAACTCGTCATAATAAAAGTATTGAGTACTGAAAATGTAGGGAACAGCTGATTTTTTTTCGCGATTTCCGATTTGGTCCCATAGTAAAAGTGGTTCATAATTATGAGTAAAATGACCCCTTAAGAGGTTGTGCATTAATTCTGGGACATGTTGTATAATATAATTAACATAACATCACCCCTGTAATCCCCGAAGGGTTGGGCAGAGGTGTATCTACAGTATGTAACAAAAACCCTGTTGTTCCTTTTAGGGACGTATACATTTACCTACAAGCACAACATTGGTGGAATATAATTTAAAAAAATTAAGCATTGGCTAGTCGGGAAGTCAAAATCAAAGAATGAAAAAAGTGAGAAATCAACATTACAATTTTTAATACTTATTAATAATGAAATATTTATTTTAATTATTTTTGTTGGTCAGTTTTTATAAATGACTAGCTTTATTACGTATGTAGACCGATTCTTAAAACGTAGGTAGAAGGAACAACAGGGTTTTTGTTACATATTGTATAGTACACCCACATTTCGCCAGTTATGTTTAAGTCCTATGTAATAGGGGGCGATCCTATTGCCATCAAACGGGCACAAATCCAAACTAATTCCTAATACAAAATCCCAAAAACGTCGCCCGACCTGACATCGAACCCAGGAACTCATGCTCACCAGTAGCGCTTGACCACTAGACCAACGAGGCAGACAAATCAATGTATTATTTCTTATACATATATTTATTTGCATTCCATAATGTTTAAAGGTGTTACAATGACTTAAAGCTAAAGTACAATTACAAACCCTGTATGGCACAGCGAAAGATGAAGTCACAGAGAAAGTCATCCACTGCTGGACATAAGCCTCCCCCAATAGGAGGGGGTCGCAGTATCGCGATCGCAACGGATTTATTAGAGCCAAAGCGACGTTGAGATCCGCTTCACCGCCTACCGCGGCGGTGCGCGGTGCCGTGTGTGTATCTTACTAATTACAGAAACTAACTGTGTTACCAATTACAGGAACTGTGCGTAACAGAAAGCAACAAGAAAATGCTGATAGACAGATGCCAGTCTGCTTGGGAAAAAATCAACAACTTGGAAGTGGTGAAGTTCAAACTACAATTAGATTTGAATGATAAGAACGAAGCACTTCAGATTGATAAGGACATGTTGAACTTGGACAAGGACTGTGCTAATATCACTTATAAGACTGACTCCTTAAAAACTCCCAAGAGGTAGGAATTTTATTCGTCGTGTTTATTGTAATTAGAAGAAATGGAGGACGAATTTGTAATTATACTAAAGATTGGGTTTCCCTGGATTCGGTTCGAGCTTATCCAATTTTGGCTCTTCTTGTTAACCATAAAGCCCGGATTCCACCAAAACGGAGAGATGTGTTAGAAACATGGCAACCAATGGGATTTCGTTATTTACATACATCGTCTCCTATAGCTTCATCCAACGCTCGCCGCACGCAGCTAAGCACTGCTCTAGCCAGTACACGTATCTGCTCCGGTCTAGCCAGTACGCGGCTCGCGCACAGCTTCCGTGGATAAACCCCAGCTGTTAAGCATCTCCTCTCCTCTCCACTTTGCATATCTCCGCTTTGGTGGAGTCCGGCCCTTAGACATAGTCCTTTTTATTTTCTACTGCCAAATATTATGACTTGGCTATCATTCGTAAATTATTTAAGCCAGGCTCTTGCTTAGATGTTCCATATAAAAGTTTTTATTTAGGGCAGTCCCGTGTTATTGTATCCTCAAAATTGTATCATTAGCTTAGCACTAGCATAATTACTTAACATTAACACTAACCAAGTTTAAACCTAAACACAGAGCTAAGACAACTTACAAGACGGCAGTCTCCTTGAAAACAACCTGAGAGGCAGGAACTTTAAACTTGGTACTTCTAAACAATTAAATTTGTTAGAAGTTATGATACTCCCCCGCGTCTTGTTGCACCTGGGCCTGAGTTAAAAGGCTCAACATTCTAGTCTCATTAATAACACAAGATATGAGCAGTCTCTAAGCGATGCTGCTTTGCCTCTCATTATGTTTTTTCTTGTGTAGGCGTACGTACGTTATATACGGTAATAATGGCATCTGGTTCGCGAAAGCTTTTTGCACTACTTACGGGTTAAATTTTGAACTACTTTATTTAAGGCGACGATAGCCGACTTTTAATGATTTTATACTAAAGATCACGTCTAAACGAGTAGTGTTAATGATTTGAAAAAAATAATATAATAAAATAAGATTCTCAATAATTTAATATGTGAATATTTTAGATTATGTTTATATTACATAGTTAATTTTATTACATAGTTATGTCTAACGCGTATAAAAAACTGAGAATGGCGCAAAATCTACCAAGCGTATTTTTCTGAAACCTTCACCAATTTAAAGGTAATTTAATTATTGATCTTTTAGTATACGCGTTTCATTAAAATACCTTTTCTTTTGTGTATAATAAATTAATAATGCGTCAAATTGGGGACTGCGCTCCTTCATGGGCGAGTCCTATTACTGGCTGAACCTACGACGCGTTGCGTGAGCTCAGTACAGAACATGCAAGCTAACCACTCAAGGTCACTAGCATATATCTCCGTCTTAATACTAGAGTCTGCCCGCGAATTATCGCGTGTTTTACGTTAAAACTTATCCTATGGCATTCGGCGACAGCCTAACTTTCTATAGGTGAAAGAATTGTTGAAATCGGATGCGTAGTTTCGAAGATTAAGGGAGACCGAGGAGAGTTGTGACAGAGGAGAGTTGGTACAAAGTCTATTTATAGGATTCTTTAATCGTTAGCGAGCTGGCAACATTGCGTTATATCTCTTTCTTGGCGCGATAGCCGATGCAGTTTTTTGCGGCCTAGGGGGGGAGTAGATGTGACTGTGCGACGTCAATGACGAAAAACATTACGAAAGTAAGTTATTCACAATAAAAAAAAATTAATAACCAACTCATCAATGTTGTTGGTAAGTTTTTAGTAACCTCTATGCATTGACTAAGTTTCAATCCATGGTATTAACTTACTTACTCTTACTTCACTGCACGTCTCGAGGTTATGTGACATTATCCTGAACCAAGCATGATTTTTTGCGCATTTTAAGGGTTCTTATAAGCTGTAACAATTCTTCTACTTTTTTTAATACTTTGGAAAGGTTTCTAAATGGGTTTTGGGTGTGTTTTTACATAGGTTGTTGTTTTGTTTTTTCCAATTTTTTAATAACCAACTCATCAATGTTGTTGGTAAGTTTTTAGTATGCATTGATTAAGTTTCAAGCCATGATATTAACCTCTTAGCTTCACTGCACATCTTGAGGTTATGTGACATTATTCTGAACCAAACATTTTTTTACGCATTTAAGGGGTTGTTATAAGCTGTAACAACTCTCCTATTTTTTATTAATACTTTGGAAAGTTTTCTAAATGGGTTTTGGGTGTGTTTTTGCATGGTTTATTGTTTCAGAATGCCTAATAAAAGTTCGGAAGACAGATATACAGAACATGTAGGTGTAGTCTTCAAAGGAAACACACAAATTATCTAAATTTCGTGCCAAGTTGTGATTCAAGTTATTGTTTTTGTAGATTTTTCTTATTGTTGAAAGTTTACTAAAGTAGATTTTTGGTTAATGTTGCTTATTTACATTTATTTGTTTATTTTTTTAATTATTTGCTTTACATTTTAAAACCACCCCTGTCACAACCTACCTTGGTACTAGAAGAGTTGTGTGTTTGTCGTTATCTGATCTAGATCCTATAGTAGCTATTCGTATCTAAGTGCGGATTTCACCAATGAAACAGCGCGATCAGCACTTTTAAACCGCGTTCAAGCTGTATCAGTGTCAATATTCCACAACAATTTTGACACTAATTATGCTGAGCGCGTTTTTCGGAATTCGCCCTAAAACGTGCATAGAACTAAGAATGTTTTCGGCTGACATAATTTATGTACATTGGCGTGAAAATTGTTACAAAATCCTCGGTCTTCCCGACATCCTACATGCAAACTAATAAACTTTACCTCTTTAGGATATTAAATAAAGTATAGAAGACTAAAAATTTATGAACAAAATTTTCCGTGTGGTGCGGAGTGGTGCCGGATCTAAAGAATAACACCACTATTTCTTCCCGTGGGTGTCGTAAAACTCGACTAAGGGACTTACTAGAGAATGGGCAGCAGCGTTCTCTATCCATTTTAATACCTTACTGCGATCGCCAACCCACCTGCCAAGCGTGGTGATTATGGCAATCCCTCTTTGGGGGAGGCCTATGTCCAGCAGCAGTGTCCACTGCTTGTCTTTGGGCAGAAATGATAAATAGTAGCCCCCTTCAAATTTTTAAGTCCCCCTTTCAGTCCCTTTTGCAAAAAATATATATATTTTATAATTTGTAACCTATTTGCAAAATAGTTGGGCAAACGTCATCTAAAACTATTCTTAATTTCATTTGATAGCATTAGTAGTTCTTGAGATATCCAGAACCCCGGAATCGGAATGATTTTGAAGTATATTGCTAATCCATTGCTTCATATTATGTTCGAAAACGTTGTCTGCTCAACGACGTAACTAATGCAATGAATGTTGTTGAACTGTCAAATTGAAACCGATTCCTACTGATAGTGTGTTACGCAATTATCCTACAGGTGTGACAGACAGACAGACAGACTTAGTCTCACCATAAAGGTTCCTTTTTACCATTTTGGTACGGAACCCTAAAAACAAAGCGAATTTTCTGATGGAAAATGATAGTAACCATAATGCTGGCTTTGAGTAAGTAGCCTTGTATTTTATCTACCAGACCAAAGCTAAGTGCACTTTTGTTGTAAAAGGCGAGAGGCAAAGTTCCTATGAAAGAAACTTCTTCGAAGTTCTAACAAACATAACTTTAGAAGTTAATGTCAAGACTAATACAATTTGATAGTTTCCCTGAGATCAATGAGACCATTTTAACATTTGCTGTTGAAAGGACTAACTAGATAATTAAACCGTAATGGGCCGTAATCGAAACCTTTTATCATAATCATTTTATTTATCTCTTCTAGAATGATCACCAACCAACAATGGCTAGACAAATGTGAAGCAACAAAACAGATGGCAATACACGAACTTCAAGACACTTTACGTCTTCGTGAGTCACTTTTCGTGGCTCGAGGTCGGGCCAGGAATGCCTTAAGAGCTCAAACTGACGTCACTAATTATATGCTGCGAAGACGCATCTATGATACGCAGAGGGCTAGGAACGAACTGGATTGGCAGAAGATGAAGGTATGTTTAATAAAGCATAAAGTTGCAATAGTAGATTACCTAGGGCAAAGGTAATTTGTCATCTTACAGAAAAGTAACCAGGATTTATTCAAAAAACGTAATGCGTGTTGGCAATTTTGGCATTAGAGTGTTCGAGTAACTTTACAATATTTTGTCCCACTGGAGAAAATCTTTATAAGTACCTACTTAAACAAAGACATTAAAAAAAAAACATGGGCACTTATGAAACGTCAGAAGCTAAGTGATGGAATGGAAACGGTTTTTGGTCTAAGGGATGGAAATGGTTTTTGCTGAAAATTAGCGTTGTTGACGTTAGGTTTGTCCGAAGTCACAGCATTTAGCTGAGCAAAGACCTGTTCTTGCACAGATACGACGCACGGTTAATGTAATTGTTCATATTATAGTTTGTTTGGTATAAAAGTAGTTATTTTACCACTCGGCAATCGGCATTTTGTTTTTGTTTTGATTCAAGTTTATTGAATGTTGACTTTGTTGTCATCACTGGTTGTCATTTTGGGTTTGCCAGTACCACAACCACACATTAGATACTAACCCCCTTATTACAAAACAAGGTTTATATTCAGACCCAGGTTTAAAACATGGAGCCATTATTGAATTTCGAACTTTATTCTGACTATGGTAAAGTTCCTAAACACAAAACTGACAACTTAGTACTGAACTAAGTTTTCAGTTTTGTATAAAGAACGGTATTTCAATCACTGTTACGTTCTTATTACAAAAACTAGCTCCATGGTTTAAGCCATGTCAAAATATAAATCTTGTTTTGTAATAAGATGGTAAATGTCCCGCCCCTATTCCAATTCATTTAGGATCAACACAGCATGTCTTCTCTTTCTATAAGTCTATATCATTCGTGACTTCGGTATCTATACAACCCCTTTCTAGCCATGAGTATCATCTGTCGCTAGATGAGGCGGATAGACATTATAATCTAGTAAACGAAATGTAAATTGTCTTTGGTCCCTGGCCCTGACATCAACCAATCGCAACGAATGGATATGATTGTCAAAATGTTTAGGGTATTGGATACGAGGGTTTTGGCTACTTTGTATGTGTGTATTTTAATTATGTTTATATTTGTTAAAATGTGCGTTTTGTTTGGCAGAATAATTTTTTTTTTTTTTCTTTCTTTAAGTGCACGATTCCAATTGGTCGTTTCCTATGGAGTAGTGCCGGCAAGACGGTTAGGTACTCTTTAAAAAATTATTGGCTTGCAACTTGGTAGGTACCTATAAGATGCCTGGTATTGAACCAGCAATGTCGCTGTATCCTGTACCTCTAGGCTTTAAAGATACACAAATACTTTTTTACAAATAAAAAATATGGCCGATTTTAAAGGCAAATTTCAATTTTAGAAATCCATGTAGTTACATTACAGTGCAATTAAATATAGAACTACATCGGTACAAATTGTGCTATTGATGATTAATTCGCAAAGGCCGCTCGCCTGTAAATCTTGTCATCGCAATTTCCACTAAACGAGACTAAATGGAAATTGTAACGACAAACCATTGGAGTAAACGCTCAGCCTAATTCAGTATTCCAATTCGGTGGTGAATAGGACCTTTTAATAGGGAAACTATTGCCACCGAAATACCTAGTGATAACGACACCCAATGGTTGTCTCACGTTTCCAACCCTATGCGTGGAAACGTGAGGGTCAGCTGCTGCCCACCCTGCATCAGGGTGGGCAGCACTAGCGATCGGCACGAAGTGATCGATAGACGACACAAATATACGGGAGTGCGGCGGGGAAGTAACGTCTTGTTTCTTTGTATACAATATAATTTGTTATATAGTATTCATAGTTTAATTTCAAGACCTAACACTAGGTACAGAGTATTGCCTTACTTGGATAAGTCCTATTTTTCCACTATACAGACGTAAATTTAATTTATTTTTAGGGTTCCGTACCTCAAAAGGAAAAAACGGAACCCTTACAGGATCACTCGTGTGTCTGTCTGTCTGTCCGCCGGTCAAAGCCGATTTGCTCCGAATCTACAGGACGGATTAAGTTGAATTTGGTATACGTATGAATTTCTTTGACCCAAATAGGAACGTGTGAACGTGAATAAAGAATTTTGAAAATGGGGTTCAATTTTGGGGGAAAAATTAGAGAACAAAAAAATTCAAGCTGTACCTGTGCTAAAAAATGAAACGACTTATAAGGATTTCATACATAATTGTTTTATAATTTAAAATAATTAGGAAAATAGATGAAAATTTACTGTATCTCCGAAACTGCAGAGCCAAAAATAAAATAAATAAAATACTATACTTATAGAATTACACCATATTAATACCAGAAATAAGGACAAATTACGTGCTCCATTTCACCGGCTTCATAAGGTTCATAACTCATTTGTTGGACTTGGTATAACTTTTTATAACAAGCTACCCTCTTCCTTGCTAGATTTGCCTTTTAATGCGTTTAAAGTTAACGTTAAATCCAATCTTTGTTCAAAGGCATACTATTCTATCAACGACTACTTAAACGATAAGAACAGTTGGTCGCTGTGATTAACTCAAGACAATGTTCGTGTTCTTTCTCCAGATAGATTCCCTACTGACAGGTTATATGAGTTCCTATAGTTGTTTATTTTATTTGACTAAGTCAATTTATTTTAATTTATTAGTGACAAAATCTACTCATTACAATGTTCTTTTATGAGTTGTATTGCAATAAGTGGTTAGCTAGCGACCTTAACAAATTGATCACTTTATTCTTGCCTGAGCAACCGGCAGCAAGTTCGTCATGCTCCCTTAAATGTCACTGCTTGCGGTAGCGTCGGGGGTCGGGTTGCCTCCTTCCCTCAAATATGGCGAGGGGGGTGATGACTGATCTTTGCGTTATGCTCGTGAACGGGTGCTGCTTGTGGTGACTGGTCGTCTTGCTGACCATGGTTTTGTTATTGTTATTAAATAATTAACTGTTTTTATTTTACTTCGATGGTGCTAGTTAATCATTTGTGACTTCGAGTTATAGCTGTAGCTTTATTTAAGCGAGCACGCCCATTATGCCTGGAGGCTTTTATTTAGATACGTTTTGTTTACGTTATTTCTGTTTGAGTATAGTTTTCGACGATTATTATATATATATAATATATATATTTGTATAATGGTGTGTGCTAGCTAACATAAGGCAAATGATTTAATTTAACGTTTTGTGTTGCGTAATGCAAATTATTTTATATTATATTGTATAGCTTCAAGTTTTTTATGCGAACAGACAGCTGTGCTGCTGGGGAGTTTGTTGCGCCACTTCTTCTTCCCAGCTAAAGCACTAGGAAGTGGTGAAGGGTGGGCGTTTTTGGGGGACTGTCTCATGTAATTTTTGACGTTCGAAAAGTGCTGATTCTCAGCCTAGTTTGAATAAATGACTTTTGATTTTTTTTTTTTTGACAGGAAAACCTATAAGAACTCTATGGTATTAAAATAACATGATAAATCACTCAATATTGTGCGTAAAAACTTACATTTGCAGGTAAAATGTATGGGGGGGACATGCTTTTCAACTACAAAGTTAAGTTTGTTCTTGAGATAAATTCATCCCAACTACGGAACTCGTCATTCTTCGTGGTCCGACAAGCACTTGGCCGGTTTTGTTTATATTAAGGCTTACCAACTAAATACGAACACAGCATTAGGGTGTTTGCCCACGAGCGATTTATTCTGTGATTTTCTCGGCGATTTTTGTGTGAGAAAAAATCGCTCGTGGGCGAGCACCCGTATCCCACAATCCTTGTCATAATTATAGATCTCACTCACACGTATCAACCCCTGAGTTTGTTTCGCCATTTCTTCTCAGGGGTAGTCAGATAAGAAATGTCGACTATATCTAGCATATTTTTTTAATTTTTAATATGACGTGAAAAGTGATTCTGATATCCTATTTACAGAATAAACGATTTCATTT